>OX359286.1:32912407-35354907 GCA_947179155.2 Hedera helix | reverse complement strand
GGGCAATTGTATTTAGTTATGCTACTACACCAGCTACTTTTAAGTACTTGGGACACTTTCTGTGTGGTATCTACTGATAGTCGAATACAATATCAATATTTCATGTTTTGTTTGTACTATTCTTCTAGTGAGTATTGGTAGAATTTTGGTAACAACTTTTATCAAATAGTTGGTGTTTGGACAGGGTAACTCTGGACTCTGGAGCAAACAATTTATGTGTTACTAGGGTTCATGGCACACACATTTGTGCGTAATTCTAAATATGAGAGTGAAAAAATTGATTGAAAGTTAAATAGAGAAAAAATAAGCTAGTAGTTGTGACACATCCTCAAGCCACCTCTTTTGCTCTCCCTTTGTAATATAGATTGATATATTATATACGTATATTTTAAACTAAAACTAAGGTAAGAAATCTTAGTCAAAACACCGATGGCCTTTGGCGTAGAGATATCACCCAACTTATAATATCTATGAAGTTGGGATTTCGTTTTTTTAAATTCTGTCTAAAATATTAACTTAAAACATACTTAAATATTTCTTGGTTATAATCCCTCTCCCCTAACAAAATGAGTCTCAACATTGAATTTTAATCAAATATAACATGAACGTTATAAATAATCTACAAAGTACTATCATTCATAAAATGTTGTTTTTGAAACTTAGAAGAACTTGAATTAATTTAAATTTTAAAATTCTGCAATTTAAAACTTATTTTGAATTTTTTTTTTCTCTCTAAAATAAGAGAGTGCTTGATTATTTCTGGGTTGCAAGACTTTCAGATAATTCAGCAAAGGTTTAACTTGCTTTCATATGCGAGATATACAATAATGCTTTAGACTATAGCAATGCTTTGGTAACTAAGGAATTGTTATAAAAATAAATACAAAATGACGTATATGATTGTGGTTGATTATAATAAGTAAGTCTACCAATGTATGTTAAAACATTACTAGTTACAAATAACACATCATTATTTTGTATCTATTTCTTTGTCAGCAGAGCATTACCTGCAAATGCAATATTTAAAGCAGAAATCTGCCATCAACTGGGAAAACTCCGCTCTTCACAGTTTGACACTAAAAAAATCATTGGTCAAATATATTTATAGTTTCAACTTGACCACCAAGTTATTTGACATCAATTTCTTTATGAGATTAAATAAGAAATTCACCCAACTCTTTGGGCCTCTGTAATCACAAGAGCTGACCATAAGGTTGCACGTTAACATTTCTAAGTTTGTCCTGCACTAGAGTCTAGAACCAAATCTTTGTACCAGTCTTTGGAATCATGGTTTTTGTTCATCGTAGCAGGAGAGCATGAAATGCAGAGACACCTCCATCAAATTGAAGGTGAAAAGAATATGGAACAAAATGAAATAATCCGGCGAGGCTTTTTCTTGTGGCAAACTAATACGCGGTGGTGGTGGATTCACTAGTCAGGGAGTGTATTTTTCTATAGAACTGTATTATCCGTAGGATAGCAACCAAGGACCCGGATAAATTTTGCAAATTCCTGCAAGAAGCAATGAGTCCGTATATTTTTAGCCTGTTGTCAAACACAAACATGCACACGATTCTTTCTAGAGTAGAAAGATCACAAAAACAAATTTTCCCCATGGAGGTAAGCTTTCACTTCCCTTTTATACAGATAAAACTTCCGAGTATGTTGCCAACATGAATGGGCTGTCGTGAGGTTACCAGTACAATATATGTGAAAGAGAGAGTCTTATTTTTCTTGTTTGTATGAGAGAAGTTTGGCTTGAGATTAAATTATAAGTTATCTTTAGAAGCAAAGCTATGGTTTAACAGATCATCATAAAATGAAAGAGCATAATTATAACTACAGATTTCAAAAGAAAAAGAAAATCAAAATCTGCATTTTATAGAACTGCAGCTTGCTTTATCAAGAATATGTCTTTTTAAAAAGTAATAAGCAGTACCACTTCATAACTAGAAACAAACTATGCAGAATCGAAAATATAAATCACCATAAAAGCCAACAGTAGGACAAGCAGGAAGATAACTGTTAGACACCTTATAGTTCCAAAATAACTTAAAAGTCAAAAAGAAAATTTAAAAACGGTGAACTGGTGTTATAATTTATGCAAAATGAGACCAGCAACCATGGAAGTAAGAAATAAATGAAGTTAGCAGACTGCTTGCTCGACACTCTGAATATTTCTAATCAGCTTATATTTTTCATTAAGGAATTTTTTATATAGACAAAGCAAATGATTAGACAGGTTCTGATCTAATCATGTCACAAATCAAAAGGACCAACCTGTAGATGTTCCAGAGCATATTGGGCACGAGGTTCTGCCATAGAAGCTTCAAAGTCGATGTAAAAGAGGTAATCAAAATACCTGCCACCAGAATTCAGTCACTTAAACAAATATTATAACATATTTCTAATTTCCTTGCAAGAGTATAGAAGAATGATTTTCATAATTAACAACTTGTTGTCAAGAGAGTTGAGGTAAAGAACTATAACAAACCTACATATCTTAAGTTTTCTTTCCTTTTTAAAATGGTCTCCCAAATACATGAAGACAAGCTGATGCAGAACATCAAGTACATGGGGACTCTGGCTTGTAGAGTTTTGCTATGGGGCTCAGTTTACTAGAGAATATAGATTTTCTGAGGAAGTAACGTAAAATATCTGATGTACACATTTATCTCTCAACATTTTTGCAGCAACCAAATAAAGCAGAAGTGAGATTATAGAGAATGTTAGCAAAAGAACAAAAGAGCAGTTAGCACAATAGGGAAATGACAGATTTTTGGTGTTAAGGTGTTTATTAAGTAGTATCATTCCATTTGGTCTCATATAGAATTTGACAGCTGTCATTACATCATTTCATTCATTGAAATTACACCCATGGAATCCTATTTTAAGAGAAGAAAAACACTCACTTGGCACTCCCCATGTTACTATCATCAACAATACGTAGTGGACGCTTTCTCTGAGGCCGACTCTCAATCTGAGTATAAATTTGAAATAAAAGTAAATGTCAGCCTTTTCTACAATAAGGAAGTATTAGCAGAACAAAATTTTAACTTGAATTACCTTGGATAAATTAATGCCTCTCAAAGCAAACACTGCCAACGCTTTGAATAGTATCCCAGGGCCTTCTTCAAGAGTGAAGACAATGCTCGTCTTGAAAGAAAAACAACAAATTGTTGAATCTGCTTATAGAAAGTAAACTTAACTATAAAAACATAAAGACTACCTTATGGGGCCTCTCGGTTCCTGGGATTATAGGCTCCCTTGCGAGTATCAGATAACGGGTGACATTATCGGAGTCATCCTGGTCGTTGCATTGTAGAATTAAAACAAATCAATAAATAATGATAGGGAGTCAAAAAACTAGCATATAAAAAATAATGAAACAGTAAAATAATGATATTTCCAAATGTAATAGTAATACAATACTCAAACACAAGCTTTACTGGGTGGGATATCATCATGTCAGTTCTATTTACAGTAGACTCATGCAGGCAAATATACAACACAAATATATACACACACTCACAGAAACATATATTTAAAGGAAATGATTTATAAGCAGAACTTATAGGCCGAAAGTGTAGTTCGAGTATACACAATTACACATAAATAGAACACATGGATTTGCAGTTATTTACAAGGAGGAAAATAAATTGTATAAGGATGGCCTGTAAAACTAGTGTTCCACACCATCCAACAACAACATACCACGTAGGGTAAATTTAGGAGAAAATCAAAGAATTTGAGTTATAGTAACTGGTTGTGTGATTATTACTTACCATGGTAAAATTATTTAATTAAACATACTGGATTTGAAATATCTGATTTTCTACCAAATCACCTACATGGCATGTTGTGGTGGATGGTGTAAACATAGTTTTATAAGTCTTTCTTATAAAATTTATTCTCTACAAGGAGTGCCATTGTGTATGTTGAATTACCATTTCAGTGTGATTTTTCAGATTAAATTTCATGAATCATATATAAAATGCCAGTAGTCACCATTCAGCCAAACAAATGACAAGATAGCTCCACATATCACATCCAAAGGCAAAACTTCCTAGCAGAATATCGTTAGATTAATAAGCGAGCACATATTCGCTGCACCTGAATCACATCTAATACTGAATGGTTCCAAATTAAAGTATACACTGTCCTACGTAACCATCTATTATAGCAAAGTCCAACTCATACCAGCCCACGCAAGTGAAACAACATATGTATAAAAAAATATTTACTTATATTTTTGGTTTGGTCAGCCCCCCTCATAGCAAGAGTTTCATCGAGCGCATATTTGGTCTGATTTTAAAGAATTTCTTTTCCATTTTTTCCTAGTACTACTCCCATCTTCCAGAAAGAAAAAAAGGTACCATTTTTCTCTGCAAGTTACAAACAAAATGATACTCTTTTCCAGATGGATGAGTATTTTCAGAACTGCCAACATGGCAAAAACCAGGTACATATTTCTTTTCCTCCCTAAAAAATGAATGGGAGAAAAGGAAAGATGTAATCAAACAGTTCAAATGTTTTAATCTTAACACTTCATTAAAGAGAGCCGTATTTCCAGAATAGTATATATCTAACTATATATGAACTGCAAGTTACAAAGTCAATTTACTTCTTCCATTGTGAAAGGCTTGAAGGAAACTAAGACAAATAAAATAAAAAAAATTAGTATTAATAGAATTGATTATTAACCCTCATTTACAAGAACAGTATTTTGAAAGAAACTTCATTTCAGAACTGGTCTTGGACACTCTACTTGACAAGCTGTCAAATCCAGATATAGTAGTCATATGATGCAGATCTACAAAGCTAGGATTAGAAAAGAATTATATATCACACTCAATATAAAACTCATAAAAGATATTAGGTTGTAGCCCATGAGAACAATTCACAGGCAACCCAGTTACAACGTAATCATTGTTGAAAGGTGTTATTCTGCTCTTATGTATGTGTTTGGTATACCTAGTCAACATATATTTCTAAAAAAGTACAAAATGACCTCTCAATCGAGACAACTATTGCATAAGAATGGAGTGTTACTAGTGCACACGCACACACAAACATATATATTTGATAAGAACGGATATTTAACATCCATATTATCACTAAGCAGCGTACATCTGCATAGACCCGCCCCCTTATAAATCTATGATATGAGGATAGAAAAAATTATACCTGGATTCTTTCTACAAGAATATCAAGCCCATAGAGTTCTGCAGCTCGAGAACTTGCAACTGCTCCAGTATCTCTTATGCCTTCAGAGGCTACAATCTGTCGCAAAGTTAATACTATATACAAAAATTAAAACAGGCTACAAAGACTTTCACAAACTACCTGAGCAGCACCAGCAGTATCATCAGCATTGACTCTGACAACACCCAACTTGTTTAATGTCATCTCACATTGATCAAGTGCCTGAAAGCAAGGTAAATACACTTTTTTCAATTTCTTGAATATCAGCAAAGCAAAGGAATATGCATATGAAACTCAACTTTACACATCTTTCGGTCCGCATAATTCAATGTCAAGTAGTCAAAAATGATTCCTAGAAACATTTATACACCATCCACTAACTTCCTTTTCCAACACTTGCCTATTGTAGAGCTCATGATCCATTATCTCCATTATGCGGTGCAGCCTTTAAAGTACAACTACTTTTCCATGTCATGAAAAAATGATCCTGTTTAATGATATACACGCACTTAAAGCTACAGATGTAAGAGCATTTCACTGATTATTTTGTCATGCCTTTGAATATAGAACAATTGAAATGGGGCATTGCTCAGACTTTCTCTTCACTAACATGAAATCTTCACATATACAAGAATAGATTAAAGAAAATTGCTCAACCTGAGGGTGACTTAAAACACGCTTTAGCTCCTCCTTCCTTACCCCAGGCAAACCTAAAAGACAGTGGTTAACAACCAACTGCACTTCTCCTACTATGTGCAGCCTATGGCGAAGGAGTAAGTCATAGTTACGATGGATGCTTCCACCCACAGAATTCTCAATAGGGAGTACTGCTTTGTCCACTAACCACAGCTCAACTGCCTGCAAAATAAATCACTATTAATAAGAGGGTAAAAACAGGTATACTTGCTTGGGAAAGTTTAGTAGTTGTCTGTAAAACAACTGACCTTGAATGCAGCTTCAAACTGGTCACATGGGACAGTCTCACACTTTGGATATGCTTTAAGTGCGGCAGCCTCACCATACGCACCAGGCACTCCCTATGCTAAGCAACAAGACTAACATAAGAATAACAATAAAGCTGCCAGACATGATTAGAAAAAGAAGAATTTTTTACCTGATACGCAACCCGCACCCTTGAACCATCATTAGGAGAAGACGAAGGACCTGCTGCAGATAAAGGCCCTACAATTTATAATGTTCACATGTCATTAAGTTGTACACGGACAAAGAGGAAGCCAGGGAAAGAATAAAGGATGGCTGTTTAAGTAGTATGAAATAGCAAAAAGTAGGTCAATAGTATTATTATGCTTCAAATTTATTATAGTAGGAATGGAGCATTATGGAAAACACGTCATTAAAGTATCTAGGTGGTACAAATTATGTTCAAATTTTAGGAGCACTCTCAAAGTAGTTTAGTTGAATGACAAGCATCTCAAGATGTTGGATTCCAAACCTGTAAAAGGCATCCCACTTTTTATTAGGTTTGCAGAATGACAAGCTCTGCCTTTTTAACCTAGAATCTTAAAAGTGCATACTCATCATTATCACCATCTTGGAAACACTAATCAAGACTTATAGTGCCTGCTCTTTCACCACCATAACATAACTTGAATGGAAATGTATCACCGACCCTTCTAAATCTGGCGTGCGAAAATCAATCTCAATGTTGCCAACTAACTGACAATGATTTGGTACCCAATATCAGAAACTTATAAGCTCTTTTTATAAATCAAAATCTATAAGCTCTTCAATTGAAAATCCTAACATTTATAAGGCTCCAAATAGCAACAAGCATTATCAAGCTCCTATATTTGGTACTTCGATTTTGGGCTAAATTTATTAACTCCGAAATTAAAAATCCTTTCTTTAGGGAGAAACTGCAAGTTTGCAACAAGCATTATTAAACTCATATCTCCATAATAAAAACAAAAGCAATTGCATAAACATGAGCTATAAAGAACTGGGGATGAAATCAACTCACTTGGAAGAGAGTTCAAATCTTTGTGAAACCCACTTGATTCAGTGATCTGGTTCTGATCAATTCCAGCAGAAGAACCTAACGCAGGTGCCAATGGCTTCTCATCTTCAACAGGGGTTTTTGCCCTTTCCGCAGACAAAGCAAAACACTCCCTTTTTCTACATCTACCAAAATCAATCCTCCAATTCAAAGGAGACCCAGAACGTTTATGAGTCAAATCTAAAACACCCAATTGAGAATGAGAGTGATTGGCACAAATCCAGATTGGGACAGCTTTCAGAGACATGTTTTGTACCAATCTGTAAAAATTTCAAAATGTGAAGAGTCACACAATCCCAGAGTCATGACTCGGACAATTTCTGGTCAGTTTCGGAGAAGCCAATAGCCGCATTATGAAATGGGCGTTGAATTTCAAGAGAGAGGAATAGAGGTAGGTGAGCAGAATGTTGGAAACACGTTTTCACCAGACGGGAAAGAAAGAGAGAAAGAAAGAAAGAAAGAAAGAGAGGTTTTAGAGAGAGAAAAATGGGAGACAAGTCTTTGTTAACAACAGTCTCGTCTTGCGATGGACAGAGACGGCGGGGAGAGGGACGACAAGATTAAAATTTGTTCGGTGTCTATGTGCGTACCACTTTATACAAGTACAAAACATGACTGTTAATCTACTGGATAATATGAAAATTAAATGGAAATAACTAGAAACTCAATATATTTATTATGAATAAATGTCACACTTATATATTTATATGTATCCACATTATTTTGATCTATAGGCACAAATTATTTTTTAGTCAACATTTTATATATAGTTAGCACCCGATAGTACATGTGTTGCGTGTATAAATTATGTGAGGTAAAATATAAATTTTATAAAATTTAAAGAACTAAATAAAAAGATAAAGAAGTAATATTAAAAATTAAAGGATATTTTAGAAAAAATTAAAAAGACTTTAAAAATTATTTACACCAAAGCCTCCCACTAGCTTTATATATTAAAAGATATGTTAATTAATTTTTATTCACTTGTTCGGCATATAATATATTGAACAGATAGATATAATATGTCGGATATTGAAAATATATAAATATTAATCTCTTGTATTTTATTATATACGTGTGTGTATGCCACTTACTTAACCAGGTATGTACATAGTTTCAAATAATTTTTGAATTTGCTTTCACCTTAACTTGTACTAATTTATATAGTTTCACTCAATTTAAGAATTGACCATTTTCTTAGCCATTTATAATAGTAACAAGATGATAACAATAATCAATCTTAAAAACATTTTTGATACTTGTTGATGTGATCCACTGGTCCTATTTAATCATTCAAATGTAGTTGGTCCAACCACACCAAGTCCAAGGACTATTTGGAGATAGAATGATACAAGCCCAAGCATATACTTTTTCCTTGTTTTTTTAAATATGTACACCATAATATACATATATGTACATGAAGCTGGTAGAAAACCAATAGGACAAGAGAAAATGAAGTTAGGTAATTAATTAGCACTTGATTATTATATATAATTATTTTGACGTAGATTTCTTTGACATGGCATTTACCCGCCAGCTGCCTAGGATTGCGTGTGTATATATATATATATATATATATATATATATATATATATGTATTAGGGAGTTTGTTGGGATGTCAAACTTCATCCCAAAGATGGGAAACATATACGCCTTCGGTTTTAAAACTCAAGATATATATATATATTTTATTTTATTTTAAAATTAAAGTTATATTTTAATTTTAAAATTATAAAATAACATAATTTTTTTATTTTTATTATTATTATTTAATATTATTTTTAATATCTAACCATCACAGCTGAATTTTTAACTATAATATTAAGATTATATTTAATAGCATAAAATTATCTTTAAAAACTATCATTTTATAAATATATTTTTAATTTTAAAACGGAGGGAGCACTATACATACACACATACATATATATATATATATATATTAAGACATTTTGTTAGTGTATAGGAGGGAACAAATCATTGGACTATATTTTTACGTTAGCCAATTAATTTATAATTACGAAGTGTGAATGATCTAAAAATTTGAGTCTCATATGCCAACCAGTTTAGTTAAAAAAAATTCTAATGCTCTCTTACCGCTTACCCTTTAATAAAAATTTTGTTGTTTAGAAAAAAAAAAAAATCAAGAAGGCAATAATAAGATTGGGGAGTCTGTTCCTTCTCCTCCTCTTTCTAAATGGATTAACAGGCTTCTTCATATGTTTAAATGATAATTAGGAGTTGAGCGTTTGCTTAAAAAACATAAATACACATGCCACGATATTCAAGAGTTCACAGATGGAGTTTCTTTATTCTCGTTAAATCAAAATAATTAAAGATATGAGTGATGTTATTGAAAAATATCGTTCACTCAATCATGTTGGATAAGATCGAAATAAAGTAGTTCACGTCCTTGTACTACTTGCTCCATGTTTAAATTTCTATATACCTCTCTCTCTCTCTCTCTCTCTATATATATATATATATATATATATATATATATGTATTCATTCATTTCAATATGCTTCCTTTAATTGTACTCGATGGATTAGCGTAATAAAATTTCTTTTAGTCGGTGGACTGTTTTCAAAAAATAAAATAAGAAATTAAAGATACGAGTGAGACTTTTATTTTTAAACGAATAGCTAATGTTTGAGAAAATACTTGGACAAACTTAATTTATTTTCTTTTGGGTTATATATATATATATATATGTGCCACTGCAACTATATACTAATTCACGTTTATGTTACAGTTGGTATACCTTTTAAAAGTAATGAACGGAAATTGAGATTAGATAACATCAAGGTACGTAAATGTCAAAGAATATTTTGCTATGGATTGAAGCCAGAAGTATCTACTAAATTAGATATGTAGGTGAATTGGTGATACAACACTTCAGCTAATAAAATTCATAACACATTACAGAAAGACACTAGTGTCACATGAATTGATTGACAATGTCAATTCATACGAAATCATATGTGAATTATCTATAACTTTTAGAAATATAAATAATGTAACGGGATTTTGAATAAATTACAAATGATAAATTATATTTTATTCGGGAGAAAAAGCTTATATATTTCCAAAGAACCAATAAATAATACGCTAATAAAAAGGCCATCGTGGTAAGGGCCGAAGATCGTCGAGTTCATGATTTTGGACTTGTGTAAGGATTTTCTTACTGAAACTCAAATATTAATTAATACAAAACCTCTTTTCTTCAATGAGCTAATTGAATAAGAAAGAATACTTTGGGTGATTAAATGAAATAATTAACAAAATAACACTAGTAGTCAAATTAACTGCCTCCTGCATAATCACGAGTGACGGCTGAGACTCGTGCATTAATATATCTCTCATAACAGAGAAAACCTCGACCCCACAGGGAAGTATGAAACTGGAATAGGGGGAGTACGTTTCTGATTTGTTAATCTTGGATTTGGCTCCATTATTGTCATCAGCTTGTGATTTCAATTTAGGACTTGTAACTGTGGACATGATGTTCTGAGAACTCGTAACGATATAATCATGTCCTTGGTCAGCAACAGGCGGCTTAGAATCCCGAAAAACAACCCAAAAAAAGTAGAAAATAAAGCCATATATGAAGAAGAAGAAGAAGAAGAAGAATTAATATATCAAAAGCTAGCTTTAAGAATTATGTATTTGTTGATCAGTTTGTTTCTTGAGCTAACTAGCAGCAAAATCAATGTAATCTTCAAATTACTTAATTGTCTCAGCTCTACTTCTTCATAACATCAAAGATAGTTGTTTGATTTTCATTACTTTTGGAGTCTTATGCTTTATATATACTAGTTAATTATACACACCTTACATATCATGTGTGATTTAATATAAAATGATAAGAGAGTGAGAGAAAAAAAGAAGATAAAATAACGAGAGAGAAAAAGTAAGAATAAAAAATTAATTATCTGCTTAAAAGAATTAATAATAAAAAAAAGGTAAAAAAATAAATTATAAAATTATTAACACCAAAAAATAATTATTTTTCTAATTTTATACTATTGATATATAGTGACATAAATGAAAGGTTTGGTATCTCTTTGAAATCTACAAAATGAAGAAGCCCTTGAATTTTCATCCAACGATGACTACGTGGATTCGGCTTCACTGAATGTTCAATTCTACGTTGACCACTGCATGCACGTTTTTCTAAAAATTGATCTTCATTTAATGCCAAAGAGATGTAATTTCTTACCTTAATTATAAGGTCCGTTTAATATGTGCTCTAAAAACACACATTAATTACGAAAAATAAGATATGAGACCCGTTAAAAATTATTTCTTTATATAGTTGCACTGAATTCAATACATGAGGTCCACTAGTATATTATTTTTTTATACATTGAATTCAGTGCGCGTACATAAATAAATAATATTATACATTATTTTTCGCACTTAGTGTGTGCCCTGAGGGTACACATTAAGAAAGTCCTAATTATAAAAGGTATTTGTCCATTTTTATTATATTATATAAATCGTTTAAGACATAATTATATTTATTAAAAGAAATTATTAATATTAAAATTAGATAATTAATATTGATTTAAAATTTAATTATTATCCATGTACTAATTAATTATTCTTTCTCTTCTCTTCCTCAATTACTTCATCTTTAAAGATAAAATAAAAAATAAATAGATTTTTTTTAGATGTATGTAAAACGTCTTATATTTTAAAAAGATTTTTTTTTCTAAAACGACTTATATAATCGAAATAAAAGAGTAATTTTTTGCTATTGACCCTTAATTTTATGTATTGATTATGAATTTAATTATACATATAGTTGAAAAAATGAGAGAAAAATTATTTTGTAAATAATTTTCTAAAAAAAAAAATTTTTTTTTTTTTAGAAACTGCAAATGATAGATAGAGAAAAGGTATAAAAAATTCTCTATAAAAAGACTAATAAAACCTTGTCATCAGTCCAATTATAATTATAGCTTAGTAGGTTTTATTGCTAATGCGGGCTACCAACATAGACTTTCCTTATGATATATAGCTACCAATTTCAATTATACCAATTCATAAAGTTTTTTTGCCTTTTGAGAAATATTTGTCGGCGACGACATTAATAGGTGCAGCCTAAGTGATGGACGAGAATCACAAGATAATTATAAAATTACAAAGAATTCGTCAGTCGTCTCTAGATAATTTTATCTATATATACATACATATTTAGCACACAGCATTTGGGAAAAATTTATCCAAAAATACATGAGAAAGAAGTAGGAGAGAGTAATAATTCGTATTTATAATTTTATTCCGACTATATCTGCAAACTCACACATTATAATGTTATGGGAATTAACATCTATATATATATATATATATATATATATATATATATATATATATATATATGTGTGTGTGTGTGTGTGTGTGTGATATGGATATGGATACAAGAAATATTAGCACCACATCGTACATATTTAGAAACTCTCAACTCTAAATCTAATTTTCTTGCCTATTTTCTTAACACGAGAATACATGAATAAGTTGTCAATTATTTTAGATATATTTAAATATAGATTAAGATGCTAACTTTTTCACATGAATTAAAATAATACACAATATGGATGATCTAGTTAGGGGTTATTTGCTTTGTTTTTATAGTTTGTGCATTAATTAATTAATTATCAGATAAATTATTAACAAATCATATTCTTGTAACGTGTGTGTGATTTTAATTTAAATAACCTTAGTATTTTCTCAAAACTTTTTCCTCACAATTTTTGTTGAAAATTTTTCCTTCACTATTTTTGTGGCTTAAGAGCTAATGCCACATTTTCTTATTTCCTTATCAAATTTTACAAGTTGACTAAAATTGTATAATATTTGATTATATATGGTAATTGTGATGATCGAATTATCAAACTTATTTGTTGTTGGTCTCCTTTAACAACAGTTGCAATTATGTCATTATACTTTTATTTGTCATCTTAATGAATTAAATTTTGATAATTATTTATTTTAAAAATTCTTGTATCGGCAATTATAACCACATTCACATTCGCACTACATTCGCATGCGCAATGCGGTGTAGTGCGAGTATGTGATGCAATTTCATAATATATAGTATCTACACATATGTAAACGTCGATACTGTACCCCCCTTAAAAAGAAATGTTTGAAATATACTTACTTTGTCTTATTTTAAATCCCAAACTTTATTTATTCAAAGGTCTAAAAAAGAATGTCACAAGTCCCAAATCTTTGAACTCCCTTTACCTCTCTTTCATCGGTGCGAAAAGTTTATACACCCCAAATATTTGATTTCCAAATCTACAAAAGAAGCTAAAGTTATAAAGCTCCTAAATTTCTTAAATTATGTGAACAGAAAGCAAATGAAAATAACATTTGTCTGTGTTGTAGGGACATTGGGGGTCGTAAACAAGCCCATATTACTCTCGAGTTGGCCCCCTGGTGTAATGATCTGCCTAAGAAAGAGGTTCTAGTCCGCCCTGGCCCTCTCTTAATGATTGAAATTACTACTATTAACGAACTAGTGCCCTACTCAATAATCAACAAATTATTGAAATACGTAACTCTCGTGAGAATGTTTCTCAAAGCATACATGTTACTTTTACCAACAAAAAAAAAAGAAGAAGAGCTCTTATAAATATAAAATATATTATAAATGGGCTTAAAATATTCAAAATTTATGTGCAATCATTTCTTGTTATAGGGAAAAAAAAATTGACATATAGTTCAAATATTTACGTCGATTTTTAAATTGTCAATTACATTAATAAATATTAATAATAGTATTTTAAAACATATGTATAATAAATAGAACTCTCTAATAATTTATAATTATAATTTGAAATAAATTTATTGCAATGCATCAGGGATCATGGGAGAAATGGAAGGAAAAATAAAGAGGAAAAGCTTGATTTAAAAAAAGCAAATAGGAACTCAACAGTCCAATAAAAACAAAAAGTAAGTACAGCTTATTCAATGTACGCACATAATTGTTCAATATGTTAAAAAGTATCAACTCTAGTAAAATAACGACCATCTTTTGGTTAAAAATCGATGAGCTCATGCAATCATAATTCAAAAGGCAATAAAATTATTTTTCAAAACTTGAAATTAAACTTAACATGATTCATTCAAATCCGGAATCATGTTAAATTTAAATTTTAAAAAAATTAATATTAATTTTATATTTTAAAACAAATACTAATCAGGGTCATCTCTTCAATTACGGCTCATCTCTTCAATTGTGCATCTCGTTTGTTCCTCTAATACTGCCAGGTGGGTGTCCTTTCTCGCCTTGTGCTCAAAGTTATTAGCTCAAAAGTGATTTTTGTAGTTTGAGAGATTCTAGCGGGAACAATGTTCGTTGAGAGTTATGGGTAGATTTAACGATTTATGAATCACTGATGTTTGGGATTCGATGTTACCTTTTACATAATGGATCCCTACCGCCGGTGCGAAAGGCCAAGTTCAAGAAGTCTAAAACATCATATTTGAGCTGGTTGAATGCCGAATTGCATCGTCTACTTTTGTTATTGTGAGTTGATTGAGCTTATTCCTTCTCCATTTCTTTCAAAAACACTAAGCAAAATGTGTTTGTTGATTAATCTCGTAATATGACCCTTCCTCTAGCACCAAATAATAAAGCTAATTTTTGTCGTCTCTATCACCGATTCGAGTGCTTCGAATAATCTGAAATAAATGAATGCGCAAAATGATTTTTTTGGGTTTACTTCCGATTGTAAAGTCAATAATAATTTTTATGAGATTTTAGGATTCTGTATATAATTACGTGCCTAAGGTCTCCAGATATTTATAGTTGATATTTTAAATCGTCGACTCCCATTATTTATAGACATGGTTTGTTAGCGTCTTAGCGATAAACTCATATATAATAATATATTTAGATAAGAGTTTATTTTGGTCAACACTAATCTTTAGATATTTTTATTATTGTGAATTGTCTTGTGCACTAGACTCTAGAAGTTTCGAACACCACATCACCATTAAATTCAGACACCACGTACATAGTGAGTTCAAGCACTACGTACATAATGGGTTAAGGTACCTAATGAACTCGGTTAGCCGAGTTCGGGCTAAGCTTAGGCACCATAGTTCGGACATATGCTACATGTGAGCTTCGAGCATAATGCATTTCTCTCGTGTTTATGTATAGTTTGGGGGTACTTATCTATCACGATCATTCCCTAACCAAAACAAACAGACCATTTTTAAGAATTGTTGATGTACGTAAATATAAAGAGTAAATCATATGACAAATTAAAGTCCTCAAATACTTAAAAAGACGCAGCCGAAAAACAAAAGACGGCAGAGAAAAGAAAAAGACTTGAGAAGAAAGAAAAATAAATAGTAAAAGATGAAGAATAGGACTTCTTGTTATATCTTTCGAGTTGAAATCCGGTTGGTCCTGCCCCTCACCCAGACACGTCCCCCTGTTCCCACTAGTCCCCCGTTTCCTTCACGCCCATGGCCCACGTTTAGTGGGTCTACTGTCCAGCCAAATACCGACATTAATTCCCTGGTTCTGCCCTGTTCAATTTCAAAAGAATCAACCACCCCCATCCCCAATCACATTCATCACCAGCCTTCCGATGACTCTACTTTTTTAATAAAAGAAATGACATCCAACGGTTGGATTAGTACATATCTGTATAACTGACCCCACTTAGCATACTTTCACTGACAAATTCGAATCTCACGAATCGAATTCAAATCCTTTAGTTCGATTTATAATTTTAAATATAATTATATTATCTAATTTAAAAATAATTGGACATTCTTTCACTATTTGATAAATATGTGGACATTTTATTAAAATGTTGACATTTTTTAAAATTATTTTTTATTAATAAAAATATTTTTAATGATTATAAGTTTCCACATAATAGATAACTACTTTCTCCATTCCATAATAATAATAAAAAATTAGAAAGAAAAATTGTTCTAATTTTCTTGCTGTTTGCAATTTTGTAGGGAACAAATTATTTATTTTTCTATATTACTCTCATATCTTTTATTTGTCCAAAAAAATCTCTCTCTTATATTAATAGTTTTCAACTTTTCAAAGAGATAATGATAAAGTATTAAATAAATTTTAATTATCAAATGATATTATTAAATTGCTTTCTTAATTCATTTGTACAAAGTTAAAACGATTATCAATATGGAATAGAAGAAACATTTATTAATATATTAGAATCATTATTAACAAAAAATATTGTTATGTCAAAAGTACGGTGTATCCAATGAAAAATATAATGGAGAGAAGTTAATTATAATAAAAATAATATTTTAATAACTAAATAATGAGTATTAAAAATCAAATAAAAAATAAAATAACGTGCCTAATTATAAAATGTTATATCTTATAATAATTAGTTTAAAGGTTTTTATTTATTTATGATAGTTCGTATATATATCAAATTTTAATTCATATTATATAATAATTTTATAAATTACTTTTTATAAAAAAGAATTGGTATAAGAATAATACTCGTTTTGTAAAATAAAAACACTTAACAAAATCAGACAAAAAATCCACACACACGAGGACGAAAAGACGGTTGGCTTATTTACACATTTGAAATGACGAAACTAACCCCACGTCTTTCTCTTCTTTTTTTTCAATAACATCCCAAATTTTAGATATTAATGGATCACTCATAATTGCTTCTCGCTCCCAATTTCACAGTCCCAGACAATATTACAACAATGTCCAAGTCGTCGACGAAGACAATCAAGCCGGAAGACTTCCGTCACAGTCCCGTCCATTACGCCGTCGCACTAGCCGATCACGCCACCCTCTCTAAACTAGTTTCTTCCATCCCCAAACTCGTCGATCCGACTCAGATTCACACCGAGTCAGACTCCATCAGACAAGAGCGGCTCGCTGATCAAATCTCCGCCGTTCTCGACCGCCGCGACAATCCACACCGCGAGACGCCGCTGCACCTCGCCGTTCGTCTCAACGACGCGTTCGCCGCCAACACTCTCGCTACCGCCGGCGCGGACATTTCTCTTCAAAACGCCGCTGGATGGAATGTGTTACAGGAGGCCGTCTGCCGCAAAAGCTCGGACATTATTTCGATTCTCGTCCAGCACCACCACATTTCCGCCTGGTACAAGTGGCGCCGCCGCCTGCCGCGGCTCGTGGCAGTTCTTCGCAGAATGAGAGACTTCTACATGGAAATATCCTTTCACTTTGAGAGCTCAATCGTTCCGTTCGTTGGTAAAATGGCTCCTTCCGATACTTACAAGATCTGGAAGCGAGACGGAAATTTACGAGCGGATACTTCTCTAGCTGGTTTCGATGGCTTGAAAATTCAGCGAGCCAACCAGAGCTTTCTATTCCTCGGTGACGGTGACAGCGATCTCGATATTCCCTCCGGTTCACTAATCGTACTCAACCACGATGATGGAAAAATATTTGACGCGTTCGAGAATGCCGGAGCTCCGTTGAGAGACTCCGACGTAGCCGCATTCTGTTGTCAGACGAGCGTTTACCGTCCAGGAATGGACGTGACAAAAGCCGAGCTAGTCGGAAGGACTAATTGGAGGAGGCAAGAGAAAACTGAGAGCGTTGGCGACTGGAAAGCTAGGGTTTATGAAATTAACAATGTCGTTTTCAGTTTTCGATCACGCAAAATTGCAGCCAGTGAACTTGATGCTCCTGGAAGCGAGCAGATTTTACCATTGGAGCTCGAGGAGGATTCAGACGAAGGCTTTTTAGTAGCGGAGAATCCGCGATTCAGCGTGTCCAATGACCGCCGGAGACACAGCAGCTTTGTTCGTGAGGAGACAGACTTTGTATCTGTATCAAGAAACAGTGTGGATATTATACCGGAACGACGGAGGCCACGGTGCCCGGCTGTAGTAGCGGTGGTGCCGCCACCGCCTCAGACGAAAGAGAAAGAGTTCGTGAAGAGTTTACGGCCTTCGGTTTGGTTAACTGAGAATTTTCCGTTAAAAACGGAGGAGTTACTGCCGTTACTTGACATCCTGGCAAATAAAGTGAAGGCCGTGAGACGGATGAGAGAATTGCTGACGACCAAGTTTCCTCCGGGGACATTTCCGGTAAAGGTAAGGATAATTTTGGTATTAAAATAAATTCGTATCCAGAGTACGGCCTGTATGATTTCATTTTGTTTCTTTCCTCCTTTTGGCTTTTCTGCTTTTGCTTCTTTTCACGTACCTCAAGCAAAGACCTTACTTTGAGCATTGATGGTCGGTGATTGGCCTCTTTTGATCCAACGGTGGTAGTTTGTAGACCTCAAATCATCCCTAATTTCTTTTTGAACCTACTTCCCTCACCGTTAGATATTAATCGTCTCACATCGCTACAGTTTAGGGAGACCTATTTTGAATTGATTGAGCATTGCTATAGTACCCAAGTAATTAATATCCAAATGAGAGCATTGCGGTGCTGTAATACGCATTACAACCGGATATTGTAACGGGCGTTACAACATGGTGTTGTAGAACGGGCATCATTCTCTAGTTTAGGGGTCAATTATTTAGGTTTTTGAAATTTGGGGTGCTAATAATTCTGGCAATCATAGTTTTTCGGGAATTGTTATGCGTTTGTTAAGTAAATAAATGTTTGTTTTTGGTGGGAACAGATTGCGATTCCTGTGGTACCAACAGTGAGAGTGGTGATAACATTCACGAAGTTTGTTGAGCTTCAGCCCATTGAAGAATTCTACACACCATTTTCAAGCCCTGGGCAATTTGTTAATGGGCAAGGTTCTGAAGAGGCAACAGAAGAGAGAGATTCCAAATCAGGCTCGTCGTGGGCTTGGTTGCCTCGCAACAGTAAATCGTGCTCGACGAGCAAGCTACGAGGGCAGCAACAACAACAAGAAAAGGTTAATCCATTTGCAATACCAAGTGGATACGCGTGGAGTAGTTTTGATGACAAGAGCAGGAAGATGAAGAAATCTAAGTGTACTAGGAAAACAAAGTAATGTATTGTTAGAATGTTTAGTACAGAATCTGTTGCTCTGATTCTGTTAATCCAAGTAGTCTAATTTTTTTAAACACAAGTAATGCAAGTGGAGGGACCAATGGAAGATTTGGCGCTAAAATTTGTGCATTAGTTTTGACAAACTGTTGTGTCATATCATAAATAAATAGATGCTTCAACAGTTGTGCTGTTGGTGTAGTAGCTCTTACCATTATTGGTTTGTGACAAATTGTACAGTAGAGGTGATGATGGCAGTGGAGCAGAAGCTCTGCATGCATGGTGGGGTTAGGAATTACTGTGTACTTATCAAGTGTGCGGCAAGTCATGAACAAAGCAATAGAATCTCATATTATCATGGCTATTCAATGTACTAGCTAAATAGCAAAATGTCATCAATAGAATTCTGTCCTCACCCATATGATCAACGTACCACTCACTGATGGAAGTATGTTAGCTAGACAAGTGAACGTAGTTGAGTTGATTCAAGTAACATACATATTAGTGAGACCACTATTTTTGAGAAAAATAAAGAATCATTGAATTATTTACAGTAGTATATGGGAGCTTATTTACCCTTTTTCTCAACTTCCTTATTTCTTAAATTGTGTAAAATATATACTTAAGACATCTTTAATAAGATGGAGTATTTCACAATTAAAAATAGGCATGAATGTGTTGTGTAGCTTTTATAAGCCCTTCTTCTAGATTAGGCCTTTGGGCCTGTATCCCAATACACAAACCATGCCAGGTTGCAGCAAGGAACAGAACGCACCAGATTGAGACCATCTTCTCAGCCCAATGAAACTCACTCATTCCAATAATGTAGTAGAGGCCATATGTTCCCCTCAAGTTGAAGCAAATGCTCTGCTTATATTAAAAACCATCAATAACACTCATACAATTCTTTCAAACACTTGTTGGGAACTTCTCCAGCATTACCAAACACAAACACAAACATTTATGACCGTACCATAATAAACAAAAGAAACATGGTTGGCCGCTTGAAAAAACAGTCCATATCATTAACTACATCTTTACTACTATAACATTTTGTTGACTCTACAAATTTTATGCAATTAGCCGACAGGTCAAGATTATTGTTCATAAAACGCATCATCTACTATTGCAAAGTCAACAACACCAGCTTTTAATTGCCCGGTGCCTCTTTCATTTTATATGCTACTAAACTTTTTGACCGTCCATGACTCCAACTGTTGGTGAAACAAACAAGGTTGTATAATTTTGTCTCCACCATTACTCCTACCTCTTTTCCTGGACTATAACATCATTTAAGGGTTAAGATATTATTCATTTATTTTATTTTATAATATAATTGTAAAAAGTTCTATTGTTGAGGTTCTAAATGAAAATGTTGGTATCCTATAATCTCCTAGATAAGATGGAGAAGGGAGGTTGTATCATTTTAATCTAAATTGCTATGGCAAAGAGGGTGTAACTAAAATTAGTTATGGCAACATGATTAATTAATAGGAAATAGAAAACAAAGAGAAAAGGTTCCGAGCATACTTTGCTTAACGAGATGGTAACCTGCCGTGAGTTGGCATGTCGATTAAATAAAGCATAAACAAACATAAAAGACAGCCTATCCACATGCCATCTTTCTTAAAAGTAGATTGAACCCTCTAATTCTTCTCCTTTATTAGCTTGCCTTGATAACTCTCTTAACTCCAATATTCTAACACCAACCATAAACTCCAAGCTCTGTGCAACCCTCGTAAGGTAAGGAAAAGCTATACTCTCTTCCTCTCTCTGTGGTTTCTTCATATGCTGTTTTCTATGTTTTACGGTCTTTAAAGGCTTGATCTCTCTAGTTTTTTATATTATTGTCTCCTTCACTTGCACAAGAAGTATAGCTATATATATGGGTGCGGCTCATAGCAAATAGTGGATAGCTATAGATCCTCCTACCCCTTTGATATGAACACAATTTATACGAGTCTTTCTCTGAGTTTGTGACGACAAATTTATATCAATAGTAAATACCGACTTATGATATACATAGGAGAGAATTAAGAAGAATTCATACTAATTTATATTATCTCTCTACATTAGTTGTAATTCAACTTGGTGATAAAATTTATTGACTTACTTAAATTGATTCCCTTTCTATATATTTATGTCTGCTTTAAAGTTATTTTAGCTCATGCATCCTTGAAGATTGCAAGTATTTTGCTCCATCACTATGTTTTCTCTAATACAACAAAGATATGGAGTATAGAATGAGTACTGAAGTATTGAAATCTTCACAAAAGCTAGGGGAAAAGTTGTGAGATCCAAGGGAAAATATGGCCACTGAAGCACCAAGCTGGGCAGATCAATGGGGTGCCGGAGGCATCGGTGCCGTCGAAGAGAGCGACAGCCTTGAAAACAACAAAGATAATGGTCGCAAAAAGAAAGTGACAGCTTCTTCAGCAGGATTGAGTAAAGCCAAAGCAGTAGCAATTGGAGGAGCACAAAAGGTCAAGAACGGAACAACGATGAGCATCAAATGGATCAAAAACAAATACCAGAAGAAAACCTCAACCGAAGGCTCTCCCAATTGAACAAAATTTGATCATCACAAAATTATGTTGTATGAAAGAAAAAAAAAACCGATTGATCAAGACAACTTGTCTCACTATTAAAATAAACATCGAATGGCAAGCCCACTAGTTTAAAAGTGTATTTCCTATTCCTACATCAAAATTAGCACGCACCCTGCAAATCACACTTTTGTCTAGATAAGAAAATAATGAAATAACAAACCATGGTGACTACATTTAAGACCGACATACCCACAGAACACTAAAGCCATGTGTGTATATAAGAATTATAATTCCGGGATTATAATTTCAAGTTATGAATTATAATCCTAGAGTTATATTTATTTGCAATAATTATACTTTAGACAAGACTATTAATCTCATCTTTGTGAGACTATTAGTCTTAATACCATATTCAATCGGGGATTATAATTTCAAGACTATTAAATCATTTTTTACAATCCCTGTAATAATAGTAAGTCCAAATTTAAAAACAAACAAGACATTTTTGAAATTAATAATTTTATTTCCCTGCAAACAAATATAACTTTGAGATTATAATCTATGTCTTAGAATTATAATCCTTGCAAACAAACGTAGCCTAAATCTAAATAAATTTACGAGAAATCTGTGAATAGATTATAGATATTTATGCAGTTTAATCATCAGTGTCAAAATTCATACTTTCTGGGAGAGAGAGATTCGCTAATGTTCCTTTCAACTTTTGTTGGCACCAAGGCCCAGATTCTCTGTAGGTAAATCCAACCCTATCGAGTGTGTTACTAATAGAGGACTAATTACAGTATTATATACATGTTCCTTAATTTTTATCCTCCAATTTTTTCCCGGTCTGTCTGCCTGCCAAAGAGTAGTCCGTGGGAATTTATCCTTGATAATTAAGATCTAATTGGTTACCACAAAACAATGACTGCCAACTCAAAAATGTAAAAGATATTCCAACTGTTGTCAAAAACTCGAAAAGAAATGAATAATTACTAGAAGTCAAATCCAAGCATCAAATCAAATCTGTTGAGAACCTCATGAAATAATTCTAATATCAAATGATTGTCATTGATCATTCATTAAAACCAGAAAAAAGGTCAATGCTATTACTTAAAATGGGGTGGCAGAGAATTTACATTTTGATAATTTTATATACATACTGATGCCATTACATTGCCAGGGACCCAAATGTGTTCTCGCCACTGTAACTCATATAAATGAACCCATCTTCATCCTTGTATTCCTCATAGATTGCAGACATCAAGGCAGCTGTAATAAGAAAAGATCAACATAAATTCATCTTAAGACACGTATTAAAAATTAAATTCAAACATCAGATATTTCAACTCACCAGTTGGAGGTAGAATGTCTTTGACAAAGACAAATATAGCCTTTTCAGCGCTAAGCTTGATCCTCTTCCGGACCACATAAACAAACTGTCCAACAGTCAAATCAGCTGGGACGAGGTATCTGCATTCAAAATAAGAGAAAGATGAAGATTACCAACAAATTCTAACTCGAAAAATTCCTTAACTTCCTACGTTGTCAATCTTTAACCTAGACTGCAGCCACTTACCACAACAAATAATAGTCATGATTGAAGCATAAAAATATACCACACAAATAAGAAACAAAACAGTGCATGCTCATACATTTATGCACGTGTCTATCAACCTGAATAAAGAAACTCTGATACCATAGGTAGGCATTAGGCTTTAAACACCAACAGTAATCGCCTGTTTGTGAGTTTTATTTTTGTTGGAAGGGAAGGGATGGGAAGGGAAAAGTTTTTCCTACCAATGAAAATTGGAAATAAGAACCTTCCCCTTCCCTTCCCCGCAAATTAAAACTCACATACTCTAAAAGTTTCCCAAGTAATTTGCCAAACCAACAATACCAACCAATGAAAACATGAGAATTTTACAGTGAAGAGAAAGAGAGAATAGCATGGTTTGAACCCACAAAAAGTGGCTCATACCCGCAAGGGGGAACTTGGTGGGGTACGGGTATGGGGTGACAAAATAAATATCACACAGAGATTTTCTCACACAATCTCAAATAATCTTATATTTCAATGTATTCAAATTAATCAATTACATCCCTATTTATAATCTGCTAAACAAGTCTCCTAACCCAAATTGAACTCTAACATATAAACAAAAAACTAAATAAGATAATTACAAATTATGAAAACTAACTTAAATACAACTTCTATTTAAAATACAATTCCTAATTAAAATAAAACACTTAATTGGATAATTGGATTTTAATTGGCTTCCAAGTGCTCTCTTCTTCTTCGTCCTGCAACAGAATCCTACTGAGGCACTCAAAACCTTAATTTAGACTTACCTTTCTTTCCAACAAAACAATTTAGATACTCTGTTATATATGTCTATGCATAAATAGATGACATTCTAGATCAGTTAATCTCATCAACTGTTAGTATTACAAAAAAATGTAATGCTGCTGTTATGCAAGTCAACATTAAAAGATAAAATCCACAGAGATTTACTACAATTAAATAAGTGAATGAGAAGGAACTACTAAATCACTTTTTGATGAAAGAAGAGAATTCTAGCTGAAACAAAGCACTAAGATTTGCGACTGACTAGACTAATAAGACTTTGCCCATCAATATCAGAGTTATATAATTTGAAGAGGCAAAATCTTTTGAAGAGATCCGAAATTCCAATTATGGCTACATACACTCCATAAGGGACTGAATACCAAATAAGAATAAATCTTAAACAGGTGTTTATAAAAGAAGAAACGAGTACAGTTAGTTTTAAGAAAAAGAAAGCAAAAGATGTGAATATAACAAAGGGTTAATGCAACCTACTTCTTCTTATCAATGTCAGGAATGTCACTTTTTTCAGTCTTCTCCACAATCACCTGCACAGGAAATTCAGAAGTCAGAATAAGATGAAGCCAATAAATAAATAAAATGTAATACAACCACAAGTTATTATACTTATGCATTTAAAAATAACATATACTTACAGGTATTCTATCAGGATACTTCTCTCTGATGCGAGTAGATTCCGCCTTCCTTTTTTCTGAATATAAAAATGAGAAACTTAATAAACAAAATATGCATGAAACATAGTGCAAACAAGATCTTACTCAATTAATTTAAATCAAAGAGATAATACCAAAATAATTAAAATTACCAAGAATTCTAAAGAAGAAACATAACTCTCCCTAAGACAATTTTAAAAGAAAAAGAAAGGAATAAAACACTTGATTCAACTTTGAATTAAACACTAACGAAAAAATTTAGGAAAAAAATAAATAAAACACTTAATTCAATTGGGATCAAATAAAAAAAAACAAAATCTTATGACATTCACATGCACCTACTGCAATGTCCAATAATATCAATAGGGCTCCCATTACTTACTCAGCTGGGACAAGTGACAAGAGTAATTCCAGTAGGCCATGTCTATAATTTGTCAACCATGAAAGAAAACTAGCACATGGCCGACCAACTGAAATTCGATTATGTGCAAATGAGGTATAACTGAAAGCTTACTCCATGGAGCAACTGCGTGGAGTTCTAAAGAGTTTCCAAACAAGGACTTAGACACCATGACTGTGTAACCAAATACAAATTTAAACAAAAATAATGAAATTTTAACACTACACAACTTGTATGAGCTCAGAAGAACTTCCAACAAATGGGCATCGCCTTCTAAACAAAGAAGGCCACATTTGATTTCACCGCAACCAGCAAAAAATTATCTTCTGTCAATAGTATGACTAATTTATGAAATTCTAACAATTAATAATCCAGGGGCGTACACAAATTTTTTTACTACAAAATCACCCTCAAGAATCTAAACCCACATAATAAATTTCATCAATAAAAACTGGTAAAGTAATCCCGTCATAACACAGCCACACCCAACTAAATTTTCAAAGACTAAACAATTCTAAGGAATATAAAGAGAAAAAGTAGGCAAAAACCAAAAAAAAATTACCGAAGGGGTGTTCTTTTTTGAAAGCGCACTTAGCCATGGCAAGACTTCGGTTGCTCTCTGCAAATTTCAAACACCGAAAAAACATTAGAACCCCACGAAACCTCTCCTACGAAACAAACACAACCATATATAGAATTTTATTTATTTGTACTATATAGATATATACACAGATCATACGATGAAAATTGAGCCATTAACGTAAAAGAGTATCTTTCTAACATACCAAAGGAAGAGATCGAATGGTTGAATTGGGTGTGAAGATTGCGATTGATTGATGAAAGATGACAAGTTTATAATCTATAAAGGAAAAGAGAAACAGAGTTTTATTAGGAGAGAAATTGATTGATTATGCCAACACGAAATCGGGAGAGAGAACTGGTTGGGTTTCATAAGGGGGTTAAGTTGTTAACTATAAACAGGTCTCTTAAAAGTTTTTTTTTTTTTTAAATCATTTTAAATCTTAAAGTATCAATTTTTTTAATTATATTTCTTTAAGTTTAGAGTTTTTACAAAATTATTTTTTTTTAATATATTAATAAAATTATAAATCGGAGAATCTGTCGTATTCATGCCCTAAATTATCGATAATTATGTTATTTATGCGTTATATAACATATATATTACTATATTTATTTGATTTAAAATATTCAAATATGTATTCAATTATATAAAATACAAATTTTGACTGATAATTTTATTAATAGGTTAAAAGAAATTTTTTTTACATTTAAAAAAATATTATTTAAAAAATTAATACTTTAAGATTAAAATTAAAATTTTATAAATTTTTAAGAGATTAACCGCTAATGTCGGAGTCGTTTGGCTGTCCCCTAAGCAAACGCTTATCTTGTCATTGCGTGTCCATTTGATTTAGAATCTATTAGATGGCCGTTAGATCATCAGGTGTCAGATATTTAGGAACATCAATTGGGAGTACAGAAAATATCCTGCTCATACCACCAGCTAATATTTTTGTCCAAATACATTTTGATATAGAATATAATATGGTTTGGTGCGATTTGATGTGATTGGAGATTCAATTTACGAAAGAAATCGCTTAAATACGATATTACAAATTTAAAATTGTATATGAAATTATTTATAATTGGTGTAGTGCGATTTTATTTGATGTAATTTTGAGTCCAAAACTAGATATTGAAAAATATCTTTTTCATGAGAAAGAGCATTATGTTAAGTTATAATTTTAAAAACAAATCAAGTTAGAATGGAAGTACAAAAATACAAAATTTCATGAACAAAAAAAAACAAGAAAAATAGTGGGTCATCTGAATTAAAAAAAATTCTATGACGACAACACGTATGTCTCCTACAAGATCAATATGAATGCAACATAAGAGCATATTTATTATTTATTCTGGTAAGTAAAAATTTCATCGAAGGACATGATGTAATTTATGTGCTTTGGTGGCGTATGAGATATTATACTTTTTTTTGTGGTTCTGAATATACATTAATATGACTGAAACTCGCTTAGTGTCTCTTTAACTTGTGCATCACAAAATAAAATTATATTTTTTTGTGTGGCTCTGAATGTATATAAACATGATTGAAATTCTTTTGGTGTCTCTTTAACATGTGCAACATAAGAGATAATAACGAAAAAAATAGGCTAAAGTTTTTTGTCTAGCCTAATTAAATGTTTAAATCCTGGTTAGTCCAAGAAACTGTAACTAAAGAATAACTGCTGAACGTATGATGAATTAAAAAAGGAAGCTATATATAAACGCGAGCAAGCATGCACTAATAAAAATGGAAGAAGCAAGAAATTGAAAAATAACGGGACTACATTTCAGCAATTATAATGTGAAACTAAACCAACAGTCTAACACCTATAAAAAACAGCAAAAATTGGAAGCAGACAAACATATAGGTGTTGTGCAGTTCGGTAGACTACATAACCCGAAATCAAACCACAGATGCGACTTCTCAATTCTCTTAAAGTCGTCATATACATCGAAATTGATAATGCAGTTCTATTGGTGCGACTTTATCGATTTTTAGTGCAATTTTAAGGTCAAATTCAATTTATTACTTGGCCCTACTGATATCCATTGTCACGGACTCATGAGTAGCCCAAGATAAAATTTGGGCCGTAAGAAGCTCATAATCAACTTATAAGCATATTTAATAACAGGGTGTCAAATTTGGGCTTCAAGAAACTGAGGAAAATGAGTTATATTGGACTTTAAAATATTAAAATTGAATTATTTTGGTTTGGATATAAAAGTAATTTGCCTAATTTATTTGATCAAACAATATAGTGGCTTTATTTATTAACAATAAATTTATCTCACATGAGCGTGAGACGTATTATTATATATATCTCAGCTCACAACACATGAGACAAATTTTTCCCACGAGAATAAGCAAGTAAAGAGGACACAAAATGGCAAATGCATACTCCCTTATTTTTGTCTCTGTCAAATTAAAGCCTTACTCTTTAAGTCTCTATATATAGTATTTTCAAGTTGGAGAGAATCTAAATCATACCAGATCTCCTATCCTATGTAGATAAGAAGGAATCCGACCTGCAAGTTCCCCCTCTTTCTTACTTGTTCATGTTTTCTTTGAACAACTAGAAAAAGAAAAAAAGAAAAAAGAAGAAGAAGAAGGTATCAACTCTTTCTTAGTAAATTTGTAGGTAAAAAATATAGTCATTTTTTAAAAGAATTACAATTCAATTAGTAATATATACCCGAGAATTGAAAGTTTACTTAATGAAATCGTGTTTATCCTAAAAATAAATTAGGTTTTGTATTATGGTCACGTAAATGTCAATAATGTAGTTAAGTTCGTTTACAATCAATAATTTCTTACTCAACGAAATTTCAACAATGTAATACTAAGGTGATTTATTGAATTTTTTTAGAAAGAATAAAAAATAAACGGAACAATATTTCAAGTGAACGAGATAAAATTAATGTATTTTATTGTTACTTGAAAAGGGGGGAAACAATCAATAATGCAAATAGATTCCAGTATAACGGAGAACCTAAATAGTAAATTTTTATAAAATAAAGTATTTTTATCATTATTTGATTTTTTAAAATATTATAGTTAAATATCTTTATAACAAACAATATCCTTCGTAACGAAATTCAAACAAATAATATCAAGGTATTTTTGTCGTTACTTGAATAAAATTAAAGTAATATGGTGGTTTGTACCATTGTAACGATAATATCTTATATAACTAAATTACGACAAGATAATATTATGACATTTTATCGTTACCTTAGAAGATTGAACGTATATTGTAGTTATATACCGTTGTAACATACAATATTCCGCATAACGAATAAAACTGAATTATTACACGACATACCGACAAGATAAAATTAAAGTATTTAACTATATATATATATATATATATATGATTAATTATAAGAGACTGATAGGAGAGTTGTATACCATTATTTGTTACAACAAATGATATTCTGTATAACAAAATATCGACAAGATAACATTAAGTAAATTTTTTTTATTCAGAGAAGGAGAGAGTAAGATTTCCGGTGAAAATATTACCTTAGCCGGGCCATGCACAAGATGAATGTTTTGCATACATGTCAATGCATTTAATAAATGCCTCTAAACTCTAATGTCACTAGTCGCTAAAGCTCTTAAAAGTTTACTTGGAAAGTGCATTATTATTATTATTTATAAAGCATGTAGAATTAAGTGAATCTTAGTTTATGGAGTATATTTTAAGGTAAGGTGGGGGTCTGAGATTAGACTGAGAATTAGCCAAACCAATTTAGATATGATAAATCACAGACTTAATTCAACTCTCAACTCAGCTTAAAACTATTGGATATATATATATATATATATATATATATATATATATATATATATATATATATATATATTATGATGTTAATGTATTTGTGTAGCCAATTAATGTAGTGAAATATAAGAGAAAAACTCAACTTATCCAATACCCAAGATCTAGAAAATAAAATTAACCATACAGTACTAAAACAGAACAAACACAACACAACATCCTTTGGGAATCCGTACATTAGCTTGGTGACGTTACGTGCATGCTACATTTTCTTTCCCAAAGAAACACTGATGAGGGACCCATGGCCAATGACAGGAAAAAAAATAAAATGATGCTGCTCATGGTGATAGGAAAAAAGATGATGATCACTGTTCTAGCAAACCAGTACTAATTAAAACTGCATTCCGGAATTTGCAGAGATCTCTTCCTTTGAGGGTCCTCCCAATTCCTTCAAACATGGAGTATGAAGCAATTCGGGTTCTTGCCAGCCTCCTGTCAATGAATTCATGAGGAGGAATCATCTCATCATCATCCTCCTCTTCCTCAAACACAATAAAATTTAATTTCTTCTTATAGATTTGGGACCAATCAGGGATTTTCAATGGAGATGATGATTGATTCACAGCTAGTTTCTTACCTTCATTAACACAAGTTTTAGCCATTGGAATCATCATTTTTGAAGGCAGGCGCCATGCAGCAGATAAAGGAGAAGAAGAAGAAGAAGCAGAGGAAAAAGATTTCCTCTGTTTGGGAAAAGAATTTTCTTCTCTCTTCTCTTTCTCATTCATAACAGCCCACACTTCCTCTTCTTGAAATTCCTCTTCCTCCCTCAACAGAAGGGAAATCTCTGATGTCCTGTTATGGTTGGTGATTACGCCCCTGTTATCCGCCATAGCCGAGTGCTAGCTTCAAATACTCAAAAAACTGAAATGGGGTTTTGCCAAAAAGACCGACTGATCTGATCCAACAAGTGACGTCCAATTATATAAAACGATGGGAGAGAAAAAGGGTTGTTGAATTTCTTGTTTGTTTCTGATTTATGAGGAGATGAAATGATGTACAGTAAGTAATGTAATTTCCAGGGGATATAAAATGGAATCTACCTAGGTTTTAGTTCTTGAATAAGGGTCCAAAAAAGAAACATGCATGAAAACGTTTGCTCACACGAATGCTTAAATTTTAGTATCACATCTTTCAATGACTCAATTTTCTACAGCTTCAAAAATGGAAAAAGACAAGAATATAGCTATATGTAGATGTATCTACATCTATATCTATATAGGAGTACATATAATATGACACGTGGGTATTAAACTTTCTTGGCTATGATCAAAACTTTGGGTATGGAAAAGAAAAATGGAGATAAAACCAAACAGTAATAGTCTCAGTTTTTCTCACTAACGTGTCCCCTTAGTTTCCTTCTATACTCCTTTATGTATCGGATAAGTCTACGTATGCAGTATTTATACATAAAAATAAATATTATATTTATTTTAATTATTAAAAAATAAAATATAACGTAAATTTTAATATCATGTTTTACTTTTTAATAATTAAAATAGATATAATGTTTGAATGCAAGATTTGTCCTATAGCATAAAAAAAAACAAAAAAACTTAAGCTTTAGGCCCCATTTTAAAGGAATGTCTCAAATATTTAAATACCATAAATAACTCACGTACAAAAATTTTATAAAAATATAGGCCCAATTAATCATTTAGGACCAATAGTCCAATCCAACTATTAAATACCAAAAAAAAATTAACAGTATAAAAAAAATCTCATTTAAATAAAAAATATTAATACTCTATCTGTCCCAAGATAAAAGTTGAGATTAATACTAAATTAACAATTAAATATATATATTTAGATTTTAAAAAAAATAGCCATTGAGATTAGTACTAAATTTTATGTAGTTTATAATATTTATGAACTTTTTACATATATATTACACAATAATAATAAGATATATTGATTTGAAAAATAGTCAATTTAACATAAAAGTCAATAGAAGACTTACCAAATATAAAAAGTCTCATTTAAAAGTATCAATTTAGGTTCCAAATTATTTTGAGTCACCTCTGTTTATATGTTGTGTAATTATATTTATTCTTATCTGAAACTGAGATGCAAATCCAAATGCCTATAGAGCACCGAAAAATTATTTTATACTCTTGAAGTAAGTGAATAGTATTTTTTTCCCTTATATACATGTGGATCCTACTATAGACGGATCTCATAAGTACGTGAAATAGGAAAATATACTGTTTATTTGACTCAGGAATATAAAATAATCTCTCCAAAATACCTAGCTAGTTTGTTTGTGTGTGTACGTGTTGGGAAAGGCGAAAGAGGAAGAAAACTCAGAAACAAAGTGTTGAATCGGTAAATTTTTTTGCCTAGTGTAGTAAAGGGGTTTGGTAGATAAATATTTGTTGGAGGTTTATAATACAGGGTTTATTTCTATTATATTTAATCTTATATATATGTAGTAGTATATTGATGTGTATACTCCTTTGTTTTGATTCTTGAAGTTTTCAATAGTAATCAGATTCAGAGTAGTGGTATTATGGAAAGCTTCCCTAACGTCATCTAATTCAACAGAGTCTCACTCAGCCCATGGAAAATCTTTTTTTCTTTTTCTTTTTTCTAAGAAAACAGAAATAAAAATTAAAATTAAAGCACAGCAAGAAAGAAGAAGAACATAATACCATAGAAATTTATGGAGGATATGATATTTTTGGTGTAAGAAATACTGTTTTCAGGACCTTGCACATATTAATTTCATGACAACTGTGTATTGTATGCATTGTGATGGAATTATCATTTTCTCATGTTTTGTAATTGAAACTAATTACTGAGGTTTTCATTCTATTAACCATGAATCCTTCCAGGGATCGGGACATTGGATCGAAAGTGGCGATTGGTCTAATTTTTTCTTTTTTATTTTCAAAATTTTTATAATATTTATTTTAATTTAAATATTTATAAAATTTATTAATTTATATGTAATTTAGAGACATATAAATAATTAAAATTATATAATAAAAAAAATAAAAAAATAAACCGGTCGCTACCCCCGGTCCCCTGGACTTTTTGAATACCATATTCCTCTACATTCTTTGATATTTTTTGAGTTTGGGGATTATTGGCCTAGCCTAGCTGTTGCAGGTTTTAGTACACTGTGATGAATGTGGATCCAATTACCGTAAAGTTAACTTTAATTAATTAAACAATATAGTATCGACACGCAGAGAGAGAAAATAAAAGGTCGGATAAGAAGACTTAATAAATAGTAATAATTTATCCTAATTTAAGAAAGAGGGTATAAGTTGAAAGGGGATAACTTACCGTGTTTATTGCGCTATTGATTTTTCTCAATATTTCTATCAATAAAAATGAGTTATATCAATAAATCAAATAATCTTCCATTAATAATACTATATCTAATTCTATGGGAATGTGGTAGTGTGTGGAGTCTTCTCAACTTAAAATTAATGGGGCCTTTACATGGATAGTGACACCTGTTTATGTATGTATGTTAATCCCTCTCATTTTTATTCTATACTCTTGTGACAAGTGAACAATATATTTCTTCATCTCACATACCTGGGATCCATCTGGGGTAGAACTCACAGGTATATGAGAAGGTGGAACATACTATTCACTTATTTCAGGAGCATGAAATACTTTTTTCTTATTTTCTCTGTTTTTTAATTGAACATTGAAATTTTTATAAATAAAATTTGATATTTTTATAAAATCTTTATCACATGAATGCAAGACTCATTTAAGAGTTGATTGATAAAATTGAATAAAAAAATTTTAAATATTCAAGTGTATTTGAATGTGTTTAGAGCAGAGCTTCTAAATAAATTTGAATTTAATTAAAAATATTGTTTGAGAATTGATCTCTCTGAAAAATCTAAATAACAATGCTCTCCATTTTAACCCTAAGAATGATTTTACACAATTATAAGTAATAGTGAGACAACTTCAAAAAAGGCTGTTGATATTTTTTCTCTCCCTTTATAATGAGAGATAAGTTTATTAATCATATTCATTATTAGTATTATAATAATATTTACGTTAATAATTAGTTTAATAAAAATTTATACAGTTTTGACTTTTCTCTTCATTTATATTCAGCCTTATGGTTCTTGGTAGGGGTGCACAAAAAAGCCGAAAAAATCGAAAAATCGACCGGCCGAACCGAACCGTTACTATTTCAAACCGAAAAATATTAAACTGAAAAAACCGAACACTATAAAATTGAAAAACCGAAATTAGTTCGGCCGGTTTGGTTTGTCTTCTCAACAAACCGAAACCGACCGAACCGACCGAATAATTTAAAATTATAATATAATTTATGTGACGCCCCCAAATCTGGGCCCACACAGCCCAAACTTGAGTCGTCAAAAGACTACAACAAAATTATTACAACAAAGCACAACGTACTACAATACAGTGTATAATAATACACAACTAAGTCTTCACTATTATTGTCACACTATTTTACAAAACGTGAAGACTATGATAACTATTCCTCGGACCCTCACTCCATTCCCCGGCTAGACCCTGTTATGTTTTCATCTCCTGTTGAAAAACAATGGAACAAAAGAAAGGGTGAGCTCAAATAGCCCAGTAAAGAATATCATGACTAAGATAATGACGAATAAATTATCATTAGTCTTCAACAGTTGAGTTCTTGATAGAATACAATAGACTACAAGGTTTATATCAAAAACTGCAGTTAAATTCTTAAACAACGTTCAGATCAATAATAGCAGCGGAATGAGTAATCTATTAGAAGAATAATGCAGACTATAATGTCCACTCGGTTCTCTTTTTAGGAAAAACATCATCAACTTTTATCATCTGAAATATCATTAGTCAAGATAATACAAATTCACAGTTCCTGATCATAATCATGCAGATCAACAGTTCATCTTTGCACTACGGGCCAAAGACATTCAATATAACACCAACGGTCATGATTATACCAGATTCAGCCTTTGGTCATAATCATACCAAACAACAGTTCATCTTTGCACTACGGGCCAAAGAGAACATTCACCACGTGCCATAAAAGACACCGAACAGATGTATCGCCTTTAACCTATTATATCGCCTTTAACCTATCATCTGTTCAACAAATATATCACATCTGTGCCCCCGGCCACAGATATTCACAACAGCTTGATTTTTGGATGATTAGAATGATATAAATGATGAACAGAAGAAATAGGATAACAATAAGTATCGGAAGTTTACTTTGTACAGATTCAAATAATGTCCAAATTGTCAACATGATGTGGAGTGAAATTTAAAAATGATATTCAAGATCCACAGTTCAGAATAACGGTTACAATTCAATAGAAAGGTTCACGTAAATAGGAAGGTTCAGTTGAAATAATGAAGTTCAACTATTATGGAACATAAAATATTTTCAGGAATTATAGAAGCAATAGTTCCATAATAAATTTCGATTTAGGAGTATGAAAGAAAATAATATCCCTTACCGTAGCAGGTTTGATTAACAAAAGGTGAAGGAAATTAATACAAAGGGTTATTCACCAACAGGCGGCAATCCGCTCCGTAAGGTTATTCCCACAATTTAATAGAATTTGAGTACAAAGAGTTATTCACCAAACAGGCGGCAATCCGCTCCGTAAGGTTATTCCCACAATTTAATAGAATTTGAGTACAAAGAGTTATTCACCAAACAGGCGGCAATCCGCTCCGTAAGGTTATTCTCAGAGATTAATAATGAATGAATACGAAAGGTTATTCACCAACAGGCGGCAATCCGCTCCGTAAGGTTATTCCCACAATTTAATACATGGAAATAAAAGGCACGTCTTATGAGTAAGGAAGAAACAATATTATTATCGAGAATCAAATAATGATAATCCCTTACCATAGTACGTTTGAATAATGGAAGATGAAAAAGATGGTATCCCTTACCTCAACACGTGACTGGATATTGATTTAAATGAGGTTGATTAACTTGAACAGTACACGTATACTTATAGATCTTCACAAATACTCAAGATGACTTAAGCACACTTAGAGAGAACTTTCACAAGAAGTATTTAGAGAGAGAAAGAAAGAACAAGTAAGGAAGTTTATGAAAAATCCTTAAGTTAAGGCTTCTATTTATAGCCAAAAATCTTATCATTCATTTAATCTAAACCATTCATTTAAAGATCATCTTTTAATCTACACCATCCATTTCAAATATTATATTATCTTTAATCTACACCATTCATTTCATATCACCTAATAATCACCTAACTTTATATTATAAACAAATCAATTTAATTATTCAACAATAATTCACACTTTAATCTACACCATTCATTTCATATCACCTAATAATCACCTAACTTTATATTATAAACAAATCAATTCAATTATTCAACAATAATTCACACTTTAATCTACACCATTCATTTCATATCACCTAATAATCACCTAACTTTATATTATAAACAAATAACTTTATCAATTCAATTATTATGACTAATTGTTATAAATACAGTATAGTTAGCTCTTAGATATCAAGTCAATAAATTAATGAAATACAACTGTTTAAATAACATCATAATAGAGATAACAATAATGTAAAATAAAGCATACGTTACTGTGTAATGACAATTATTGATTCAATAATGTGAATTACTGTGCATATGTTACTGTGACAATTATTAGGTTCAATAATTTTAAAAACAGTGCAACAACAATTATTGACTCAATGATATAAAATACAGTGTAATGACAATTATTAAATCAATAATGTAAAATACTGTGTAATAACAATTATTGAATTGATAATATAAAATATTATGCTGTGACAATTATCGATGAAATGATGCGTAACAGTTACGGTGTCAATTATCAGACCAAAAATATGAGACACTATGCAATACCGTGTGTTACTGTAGAGTACCGAGTGCTACAGAAAATACCAATAACTATCGTATGCTACTATTCTTTTATCACCGGTATTTTAACAGTTCCGTTGACTATTTTTATTTAAAAAGGTTATTTCTGTCGTTTTCTATATCCGACAAATATTCCGATGTGGGGTCCACCAATAATTTGTTATTTCGGCGCCGTCGGACCAAACGAATATTCCCCGACCAAACGAATATTCCCCGACAAAGCGAATATTGTCCGACAAAATAAAATTTGCACATAACATCCTTAACTTTTAACTTTATCGATTTAACCACTTACTGTTTCAAAAAATATATATATGAAGAAAAATTAAATTTTGTATTTCATAAAATTCGGGGTCTTACAACCTCCCCTCCTTATGAAATTTCGTCCCCGAAATTGACGTACCTGACATATCGAAGAGGTAAGGATACTTAGATTTCATCTCAGATTCTAGCTTCCAGGTCATTTCCTCAGTATCTTGGTTCCTCCATAAAACCTTAACTTGAGGTATAACCTTTGAGCGTAGGATCTGCTCCTTCTTATCCAGGATCTTAACAGGTACCTCCTCGTATGTTAAATCCTCTGCTATAACGTCTGGTTCTAACTCAATGACGTGGTTTGGGTCCTTCACATATTTACGTAACATAGATATGTGAAAAACGTTATGGATGCGAGACATACTTGGTGGTAGGGCTAGTCTGTAGGCTACGGTTCCTATTCGATCGAGTATTTCAAATGGGCCAATAAATCGAGGGTTAAGCTTTCCTCTCTTTCCGAATCTCGTAACCCCTTTCCATGGAGAAACACGTAAGAATACATGATCTCCGACGTTGAAACTTTCGTCTCTCCGATGAAGATCAGCATAACTCTTTTGTCGTTCTTGTGCGGTCTGTATTCGTTGTCGGATCATTTGGATCTTTTCGGTCGTCAAGCGTACCAACTCGGGTCCCAACAATTTTGCTTCTCCTACCTCATTCCAACATATTGGAGAGCGACACTTCCTTCCATACAATGCCTCGAATGGAGCCATGCCTATGCTTGCTTGGTAACTGTTGTTGTAAGAAAATTCCACCAACGGCAAGTACTTATCCCAACTTCCTTTGAAGTCTAATACACAAAGTCTTAAAAGATCTTCGAGGGTCTGGATCGTCCTTTCCGATTGTCCGTCCGTTTGAGGATGGTATGCAGAACTAAAACGTAGTTCAGTGCCCATAGCTTTTTGTAGACTGATCCAAAAGCGTGAAGTGAATCTAGGATCTCGATCAGAAACTATGGAAACTGGCATGCCATGCAATCTCACGATCTCATTTATGTACATACCGGCAAGACGTTCAAGTGAAAAGTTTTCTCGTATAGGCAAGAAATGAGCAGATTTGGTCAATCTATCTACGATCACCCAAATTGCATCTAAGCCTTGAGAAACTTTTGGAAGACCCGTCACGAAGTTCATATTGATGTGTTCCCACTTCCATTCGGGAACTTCAAGTGATTGTAATGGACCTTTAGGAACTTAATGTTCTGCCTTGACACGTTGACAAGTTAGGCACCTTGAGATAAACTCCGCAATCTCTCTTTTCATATTGTTCCACCAAAATGTATGTCGAAGATCTCGATACATCTTGGTACCTCCTAGGTGGATTGCAAACGGCGTGTTGTGTGCCTCCATCATGATTTTATGCTTTAATTCAGGATCGTTAGGAACACAGAGTCGAGAGTTGACTCGAAGTATTCCTTTCTCGTCGATTCTTGCTTCGGGAATGGCACCTTCTTGTACTTTCTTTATCATGTTTATCAGTTCCGGATCGGTAGCTTGAGCAGCTTTAATTTTATCGATTAAAGTTGGTTCTACTCGCACGTGAGCAATCTTCGAGCGGGTCCCTGGTGTCTTTAGCTCTATCTCCATCTTTTGCAAGTCGTACAAAATACACTTTTGTGTTGTCAGCAGTGCACTTGTACTTGCATAAGATTTTCTGCTCAAAGCGTCAGCTACAACGTTCGCCTTTCCCGGGTGATACTGGATTGTGTGGTCATAATCCTTTAACAGCTCAAGCCAACGTCGTTGTCGCATGTTGAGTTCCTTCTGGGTGAAGAAATACTTGAGACTTTTATGATCCGTATAGATATCCACTTTTTCTCCGTACAAGTAGTGTCTCCAGATCTTCAACGCGAAAACGACTGCTGCCAACTCTAGATCATGAGTAGGATAATTTTTCTCATAATCTTTGAGTTGTCGAGAGGCGTAGGCTATAACCTTTCCATGTTGCATAAGGATACAGCCTAGACCTTTGCCAGAAGCATCGCTGTAGATAACAAATTCTCCTGATCCTGATGGTATGGTCAGAACAGGAGCTGAAACCAGTCTCTTCTTGAGTTCTTGAAAACTTTTCTCGCATTCCTCGCTCCATATGAATTTTGTGCTTTTCCGAGCAAGCTGCGTTAATGGAGTGGCGATTCGAGAAAATCCTTCTACGAATCTCCGATAATAACCAGCTAGACCCAGAAAACTTCGGACTTCGGTTACTGTTTTGGGTTGTTCCCAATTTAGTACCGTTTCAATCTTCGCAGGATCGACTGATATTCCTTGACTAGAAATCACATGCCCAAGAAACGCGACCTCCTCAAGCCAGAACTCACATTTCTTCAACTTGACATATAATTTGTTTTCACGGAGCTTTTGTAGTATCAATCTCAGGTGTTGTTCATGATCCTCGCGACTCTTGGAGTATATGAGGATGTCATCAATAAAGACAACCACAAAATGATCCAAATGTTCCTTGAATATCCGGTTCATCATGTCCATGAAAGCTGCAGGAGCATTAGTTAGTCCAAAAGGCATGACTAAGAACTCATAATGCCCATAACGAGTTCTGAAAGCAGTCTTTGGAATGTCCTCAGCTTTAACCTTTAACTGATGATATCCAGAACGGAGATCAATCTTTGAGAAATGTTGAGCGCCTTGCAATTGATCAAACATGTCATCAATCCGAGGTAACGGGTACCTGTTCTTGATGGTGACATGGTTCAATTCTCGGTAGTCAATGCACAATCTCATACTCCCGTCTTTCTTCTTCACAAATAGAACAGGAGCACCCCAAGGTGATGCACTCGGACGAATGAAACCGGTATCCAACAATTCCTGTAGTTGGACTTTTAACTCTTGAAGTTCAATGGGAGCCATTCGGTAGGGAGCTTTGGAAATGGGCTTGGTACCGGGTTCAAGATCAATATAAAAATCAATTTCACGGTTTGGGGGTAAGCCAGGAAGTTCTTCAGGAAAAACGTCAGGAAACTCATTAACAATGGGAATATCATTCAAGTTTGACGTATTTTTGTTCAAATCAGTGACATGAGCTAAAAAGGCTTGACATCCGTTTTTCAATAAACGAATGGCTTTATGGCTAGAAATAACAGTTATAGATTTCAATGGTTTAGTTGCTTGAATTTGCATGACAGGTTGATTAGGAATATGAAAACTAATAATCTTATAAAAACAATCAATTTTAGCATGATGGGTAGTCAACCAATCAATTCCTAAAATCACATCAAATTCATGCATCTCCAAAGAAATAAGGTCAACAGGTAATGTGAGGTTGTTGATTTGAACTAGGCAAGATTTATAGACAGTAGATGTAATGGTCATTTCTCCTAATGGGGTTTCAACTGATAAGTCAAAGTCCAAATTTTCAGGAGTTAAGTTTAAACGCTGAGCACATGCAGGTGAGATAAAAGAATGTGTAGAGCCAGTATCTAACAAAGCGTAGACTTCACGAGAATTTATGAATAGCTTACCGGTTATCACCTCATTCGGTTTCTTGACTGTTATCGTCAAATCGAATCCCGAATACTTCATTCGGATCTTCACGTATTTCAACCATGGGAATACCACTGAATAATTTTCTAGCGAACTGTTTCTCGGATTCATCAACTTCATCAGTAGTAAGGTACCAATGATTTCCATTAAAATAGTATTTTCGATAGACTGCAGTTTCCACGATAGTGACTAACTTAACCTGAATTCCTCTAAATTGTAACGCCCAAAAGTATAGAAACATCATTTTTAAATAATCTTGAAAATCATAGCTGGAACACCATAAATCCCAAAGACTAATATGAAAAGTCCATATATTCTGATCCTTTGTTATAGAGCATAACCAGGTGATATCACTCTCCCAATTAGTGAGTAAATTAAAGGCAATAATTTCCGCAAGTTCGTTACTTCCTTTAATTGCTTCTAAGAATGGATCTGGAATGACTGTAGCAGAGCTTTCACCTTCATCCTTACTGGATAGAACACGCATAATTTTTGCCTTAGGCAAATGATTCAACTCTGAGTTTGTAAGAAGATTATTCGTCGCCTCTTGTTTTGCAGCTACATTTGTTTCGGTAATTTCATAGTTAACCTCCTGATTTCCAGATGCCATAATTAACTGTGGTCACAAAATAAATGTTAGTTCAAATAAACTGACTCATCTCTTCATGTTCCTACATTCAAATCGATTCATTAGATAAAAAAAAATAATCTAATTTAGGTAGGACACACTAGTGATTGATTCTATTCGTCTCTCCCCTCCTAGTTCTAACCCCAGATCTCCATTAAAGACCATATCCCTAAGCTCTGATGCCAACTGTGACGCCCCCAAATCTGGGCCCACACAGCCCAAACTTGAGTCGTCAAAAGACTACAACAAAATTATTACAACAAAGCACAACGTACTACAATACAGTGTATAATAATACACAACTAAGTCTTCACTATTATTGTCACACTATTTTACAAAACGTGAAGACTATGATAACTATTCCTCGGACCCTCACTCCATTCCCCGGCTAGACCCTGTTATGTTTTCATCTCCTGTTGAAAAACAATGGAACAAAAGAAAGGGTGAGCTCAAATAGCCCAGTAAAGAATATCATGACTAAGATAATGACGAATAAATTATCATTAGTCTTCAACAGTTGAGTTCTTGATAGAATACAATAGACTACAAGGTTTATATCAAAAACTGCAGTTAAATTCTTAAACAACGTTCAGATCAATAATAGCAGCGGAATGAGTAATCTATTAGAAGAATAATGCAGACTATAATGTCCACTCGGTTCTCTTTTTAGGAAAAACATCATCAACTTTTATCATCTGAAATATCATTAGTCAAGATAATACAAATTCACAGTTCCTGATCATAATCATGCAGATCAACAGTTCATCTTTGCACTACGGGCCAAAGACATTCAATATAACACCAACGGTCATGATTATACCAGATTCAGCCTTTGGTCATAATCATACCAAACAACAGTTCATCTTTGCACTACGGGCCAAAGAGAACATTCACCACGTGCCATAAAAGACACCGAACAGATGTATCGCCTTTAACCTATTATATCGCCTTTAACCTATCATCTGTTCAACAAATATATCACATCTGTGCCCCCGGCCACAGATATTCACAACAGCTTGATTTTTGGATGATTAGAATGATATAAATGATGAACAGAAGAAATAGGATAACAATAAGTATCGGAAGTTTACTTTGTACAGATTCAAATAATGTCCAAATTGTCAACATGATGTGGAGTGAAATTTAAAAATGATATTCAAGATCCACAGTTCAGAATAACGGTTACAATTCAATAGAAAGGTTCACGTAAATAGGAAGGTTCAGTTGAAATAATGAAGTTCAACTATTATGGAACATAAAATATTTTCAGGAATTATAGAAGCAATAGTTCCATAATAAATTTCGATTTAGGAGTATGAAAGAAAATAATATCCCTTACCGTAGCAGGTTTGATTAACAAAAGGTGAAGGAAATTAATACAAAGGGTTATTCACCAACAGGCGGCAATCCGCTCCGTAAGGTTATTCCCACAATTTAATAGAATTTGAGTACAAAGAGTTATTCACCAAACAGGCGGCAATCCGCTCCGTAAGGTTATTCCCAGAATTTAATAGAATTTGAGTACAAAGAGTTATTCACCAAACAGGCGGCAATCCGCTCCGTAAGGTTATTCTCAGAGATTAATAATGAATGAATACGAAAGGTTATTCACCAACAGGCGGCAATCCGCTCCGTAAGGTTATTCCCACAATTTAATACATGGAAATAAAAGGCACGTCTTATGAGTAAGGAAGAAACAATATTATTATCGAGAATCAAATAATGATAATCCCTTACCATAGTACGTTTGAATAATGGAAGATGAAAAAGATGGTATCCCTTACCTCAACACGTGACTGGATATTGATTTAAATGAGGTTGATTAACTTGAACAGTACACGTATACTTATAGATCTTCACAAATACTCAAGATGACTTAAGCACACTTAGAGAGAACTTTCACAAGAAGTATTTAGAGAGAGAAAGAAAGAACAAGTAAGGAAGTTTATGAAAAATCCTTAAGTTAAGGCTTCTATTTATAGCCAAAAATCTTATCATTCATTTAATCTAAACCATTCATTTAAAGATCATCTTTTAATCTACACCATCCATTTCAAATATTATATTATCTTTAATCTACACCATTCATTTCATATCACCTAATAATCACCTAACTTTATATTATAAACAAATCAATTTAATTATTCAACAATAATTCACACTTTAATCTACACCATTCATTTCATATCACCTAATAATCACCTAACTTTATATTATAAACAAATCAATTCAATTATTCAACAATAATTCACACTTTAATCTACACAATTCATTTCATATCACCTAATAATCACCTAACTTTATATTATAAACAAATAACTTTATCAATTCAATTATTATGACTAATTGTTATAAATACAGTATAGTTAGCTCTTAGATATCAAGTCAATAAATTAATGAAATACAACTGTTTAAATAACATCATAACAGAGATAACAATAATGTAAAATAAAGCATACGTTACTGTGTAATGACAATTATTGATTCAATAATGTGAATTACTGTGCATATGTTACTGTGACAATTATTAGGTTCAATAATTTTAAAAACAGTGCAACAACAATTATTGACTCAATGATATAAAATACAGTGTAATGACAATTATTAAATCAATAATGCAAAATACTGTGTAATAACAATTATTGAATTGATAATATAAAATATTATGCTGTGACAATTATCGATGAAATGATGCGTAACAGTTACGGTGTCAATTATCAGACCAAAAATATGAGACACTATGCAATACCGTGTGTTACTGTAGAGTACCGAGTGCTACAGAAAATACCAATAACTATCGTATGCTACTATTCTTTTATCACCGGTATTTTAACAGTTCCGTTGACTATTTTTATTTAAAAAGGTTATTTCTGTCGTTTTCTATATCCGACAAATATTCCGATGTGGGGTCCACCAATAATTTGTTATTTCGGCGCCGTCGGACCAAACGAATATTCCCCGACCAAACGAATATTCCCCGACAAAGCGAATATTGTCCGACAAAATAAAATTTGCACATAACATCCTTAACTTTTAACTTTATCGATTTAACCACTTACTGTTTCAAAAAAAATATATATATGAAGAAAAATTAAATTTTGTATTTCATAAAATTCGGGGTCTTACAATTTATATATTTTTTTAATAAATATTTACACATTTCATTTAAAACTAGAGCTGCTTGTAATGATAAGCAGCAACATTCAGTAACACTTTCCCATTTCATTACGAATTTGGATGCAATCATACTTTAGGTGTATTTTTTCGTGGATTGGTACTTGTTTTTGCACATTTCAAAATCGTTTTCCAAGCACATGTGAGCCTCAGCCAACTAATGATAACTATATGGTATGCAAAAACGTGAATCGTATCCTGATGCAAAATGTGTTCACAGATCCGTTCTTCTCATCAGAATCCTTCGATAAGGGCTTCCAATCTTAATAATTGTGTGCCAGAAGCACAACTAAGAAAAAAACCAAGAATGAAATATTGTATAAAATTAGTAGTTATTGAGTTAATGATTTATTAATTATTATGAAAAAATGACAATATAATGAATACCAAATTATCAATTATGGAACCGAATAACCGAATAAACCGACCGAATAAACCGAAAACCGATTACGATGTAAAAATTTGGGTGGTTTTGGTTTATAATTTTTTATAACCGATTTAAATGGTTTGGTTATTTTTTTCCTCAAGAAACCGACCAAACCGAACCGTGTGCACCCCTAGTTCTTGGTGATTCTATTTAGAAGTAAATAAATAATCTTCTTTTTTTTAAGAGAAAATTTGTGAAATTATAGTCATCATTTAAAGAATTACATTCAGTTAATAATATATACCCAAGAATTGAGCATAGTTTACTTAAGAAAATCCCGCTTTATCCTAAAATAAATTAGGTTTTGTAGTATGGGCATGTAACTATCAATAATGTAGTTAAGTTCGTTTACAACCAATAATTTTTTTCTCAACCAAATTCGAACAAAGTAATACCTAAGGTGATTTATAGTTTTTTTTAGAAAGAATTAAAAAAAAAGAAAAAGAAGCGAATAATATTTTAAGTAAACGGGATAAAATTAAAGGCATTTTATCGTTACTTAAAAAGGGAAAAAATCAATAATGCAGATAGATTTTGGATAGCCTAAATAACGATTTTTGACATAATAAGGTATTTTTATCGTTATTTGAATTTTTTAAATATGGTAGTTACATATCTTTGTAATAAATAATATTATTCGTAAAGAAATTCCGACAAGATAATATCTAGGTATTTTATCGTTACTTGAATAAATTTAAATTAAAATGGTGGTTATGCACCGTTGTAACGACAATATTTTGTATAACTAAATTACGACAAGCTAATATCATGACATTTTATCGTTATCTGAAAAGAATGAATTCATATTGTCACTATATACCATTGTAACGTACAATATTTTGTATAACGAAATTATGAAAAGATAAAATTAAAATATTAGACGACATACCGATAAGATAAAATAAAAGTATTTTAACCATATTTGAATTATTAAAAAAGGTATGATAAGGTAATTATATACCGTTCTTTGTTTCAATAATTGATATTGTGTATAACAAAATTCCAACAAGATAAAATTGAAGTATTTTAAATATATTTGAATAATTAAAAAAACATTAATACAGTAATTATATATCGTTATTTGTTACAATAAATGATATTTTACATAACGAAATTCTAACAAGATAAAATTAAGTATTTTTTTTCGTTATTTAGAAAAGAAGTAAGAAAGATTTCCCATGACAATTTTACTTTAGCCATGCCATGCACAAGATCAATGTTTTACATACATGTCAATGTCTTTAACAAATGCTTCTAAACTCTGATGTACTTTTAAGAAAAGTTGGGGAGCTGAGAATTCGCAAAAACTATTTAGATTTTCGATATGATAAATTACAGACTTAATTAAACTTAAAGTTACCTTTTGGTCTCTCCCAAATCACTATGTTTAAAGCTATTTCATTGTGATGTTTATTGTACTTATATTAAGCCAATGACTGTAATGAAATAAAAGTACTCGCAAAGAGAGAAACTCAACTTATCTAAAACACAAGATCTATAAAACAAAATTAATCTCAGACTAATAAAGAGTTTTTCTTATTAATGTTAGTATAAGTGCACAATATCTAAATATAACATTCAAACACTATATTTATTTTAATCATAAAAAAATGGGACATGACATTAAAATTCGTGACATACCCCACTTTTTAATAATTAAGATGAATATAGTATTTAATTTTGTGAATCTAAATTTGTCCTTTTCCTATTACATGGAAAATTCTACTCACTCCTTTCCATTATAAAGATTATTTTAGAAGTTTTTTTTTTTTTTAAAATATAAGACGTTTTATATATATTTATGAAAAAAATTTAATAATGTTTTACTTTATTTTTAAAAATAGAGTAATTGAGAGATAGATGAGGAGTAATTAATAAGTGCATAAGTAGTAATGAAATTTTAAATCAATATTAATTATTTAATATTAATATTAATAAGACTTTTTAATATATATAATTATATTTTAAGCAATCTATATAATAAAAAAGAGAAAGTAGTATGCAAAACTACAGAAAAACTCTAAAAACGTAATAGAACAGGACACCCTTTGGGAATCTGTCCATAATCTAGGTACATGCTACATTTTTTCCCAGAAAAAAACACTAATGAGGGACCCATGGGCAATGACATAAAAAAAAAACAGATTAAAAAAAAAAAAAAGTGATGCTTATGGTGACAGGAAAAAAGATGATGATCATTGTTCCAGAAAACCAGTTCTAATCAAAACTGCATTCCTGAATTTACATAGATCTCTTCCTTTGAGAGTCCTCCCAATTCCCTCAAACATGGAGTATGAAGCAATTCGGGTCCTAGCCAGCCTCCTGTCAATGAATTCATGAGGAGGAATCATCTCATCATCATCATCATCATCCTCAAACTCAACAAAATACCCATGATCAGTTTTCATTTCTTCATTCTTCCCATGAATTCCCCAAAAGCCTCTGTTTAATTTCTTCATATAGATTTGGGACCAATCAGGGATTTTCAATGGGGCGGATGATTGATCCGCAGCTAATTTCTTACCTTCATTAACACAAGTTTTAGCCATTGGAATCGTCATTTTTTGAGCAGAAGGGAAAGGTAAGCACCATGCAGCAGATAAAGAAGAAGAAGAAGCAGTGGGAAATGATTTCCTCTGTTTGGGAGTGGAATCTTCTTCTCCCTTTTCTTTCTCATTCATAACATCCCACACTTCCCCTTCTTGAAATTCTTCATCCTCTCTCATCAGAAGGGAAATCCCTGATGCGCTGTTCTGGTTGGTGATTGCGCCCCCGTTATCCGCCATAGCTGAGTTCTAGCTCCAAATACTCAAAAAATTGAAATGTGGTTTTGCCAAAGAGACTGCCTGATCTGATCCAACTAGTGACACCCTTTTATATAAAACGGAGAGAAAACGGGTTGTTGAATTTCTTGTTTGTTTCTGATTTATGAGGAAATGAAATGATGTACACCAAGTAATTTAATTTTCAGGGGGAATATAAAGTGGAATCTACCTAGGTTTGAGTTCTTGAATAAGGGTCCAAAAAAGAAACCTGCTTGTAAACGTTTGCTCACATGAATGCTTGAATTTTTGTATCACATCATTCAATGACTCAAAAAGGAGTTTTCTACAGCTTCAAAAATGGAAAGAGACAAGAATGCATCTATATGTAGAATGTATCTATCTATATCTATATAGAGGAGTACATATAATATGATACGTGAATATTAAACTTTCTTGGCTATGATCTAAACTTAGGGTATGGAAAAGAAAAGGATTTGGGGGGCTCATATAAAATTAATAGCCTCAGTTTTTCTTAGTCTCCTTAAATTCCTTCTATACTCCTTATCTGAAACTGAGATGCGAGTCCAAATGCCCACAGAATCACTAATTTTTTTGCTAAAGATTTCTTCGAGGTTTAGCAAGGGTGTACGCATGTTATATTGAATTTATATATATATATATATATATATATATATATATATATATATATATATATATATATATAGTGGTATATTGATGTGTGTATACTACATTTTACTCTGTTTTGATTCTTGAAGTTTTCAGTAATAACCAGATTCGCGGTAGTAGTACTATGGAAAGCTGGTTAACCTTTTTGATTTCCCTAATCTTATCCAACACAACAAAGTCTCACTCAGCCCATAGGATTTTTTTTTCATATATAATAAAATAGAAAATGAAAGCACAGCTGGAGAGATGTAAACATTAATTTCACGACAATTGCGTATTATATTGCATTGAGCTGAAAATATCATTTATCATGTTTTGTAATTGAAAGTAATTACTGCGGTTCTCATTCTAATAATTGCATTCCTACTCATGATCATTACATTCTTTGACGCCATGTGTTTGGAGAGTAATTATTCAATGATTTTGGAACATTGTTTAGAGTAATTATTCAATGATTTTGGAACATTGTTTAGAGTAATTATTCAATAATTGTGAGACATTGTCACGTGATGTCCTGGGCTAATCACATTTTCTTATTTTAGTGAATCCAAAACTATAAGCAGTGGGACATCATTAAAATTGAGAGATGTAATTGGCATGGGGCATCATGTGGCAATGCCCCATGATCATTAAATAATTTTTCCTGTTTTGGAGATTATTGCCCGACTGTAATTGTAAAAAAAAATTATTTCATATTCCTGAAATAAGTGAATAGTGTAATTTCTTCTCTCACATATATGTGGATCTCATCACGGTGCGGATTTTATCAATATATAAGAGAAGAGAGTATATTGTTCACTTACTTCAAGAACATGAAATAATCTCTTCAGTTGTAGAGTACAACATTCTGCTGACAATTTATTAGAGAAAAATCATGTTCGAATAAAGTAGATAGTAGTACATTATAACGTATGTGCATGGCATTAATTTGAAGGGGAGGCATAGTAAATAGTAATAACCGTTCGTCCCGTAAAAATTGACTTAATTTAATTTTTTAATTAAATTGATTGTTTTTGTAATAAGAATTTATATTATTTTCTTATAAATTTAGGTAAAAAAATTATATCTATAAAAAACTATGTCAAATTTACTAAGACCTTCAATTTTTATAGTTTAAAAAAATTAAATAAATATGTTTAATTTAAAAGTTTAAAATTAAATAATTTAATCTAAACAATCAAATTAAGTCAATGTTTTGAGTGACATATGAAGTAATAGTATACCTACATTCTATGGGAAGAATCAGAAGAAGAGTGTCCTTACTTGGGAGAGATTATTTTTTATTCTTGGAACAAGTAAATAGTATATATATATTTTTTATATATTTATAGGATCCATTTGTAGTAAGATTCATATATACATAAAAAATATATATATATATATTATTCATTTATTCTAACAACGTGAAATAATTTTTCCTTACCTAGAGAGTGACTTGTTTATGTATGTGGGTAATCCCCTCTCATTTTCTCTGTTTTTTAATTTGGTTCATGCACTTACTTGATTATTGTTATAGTAGGCCTTAAATGAGTTTTTTTTTTTTGGGTCAAACACACTGTAATCATGATAAGATAAAATTTGAACTCATTTGCGTCTCAATACATTACTTCAACTTATGATCGTTAATTTGAAAATCTGTACAAATGAGTTGTATGCGTATAGATAAGAGTCAGTAATTATATAATATTTTTTTAATTTTAAATTATAAAATTATTATTAATTTTTTAAAAGTTAATTTGAGATTTTTAAAATTTAAAATTGGGATGATTTATTTAAAATTTTAAAATAATAAATTTAATAATTAATAATATTTTATAGATAGTTTATAACATTCTTAATTTTATTGATATAAACTAAATGAATTAATTTAGCCCAAAAAATTGATTTTCATCGATCCGGTCAAAATCCGGTTAACCAGCGGTCCAACCGGTAAAACCGGTTAGTTAATCCAGTTTTAAAGTTTTTTTTGTTTTTGTACAATAATATTTTTATTTTTTAAATTAGATATTTTTATTAATATTATAACATTATTTTACTATATTTTAGCTTATAAAAAATTAAATATTTTAAAATTTTATTAATTATTAATAAATTTTTATTTTTATATATTTATAATGTCACCGATTCAATAACTATTTGACCACTACTCAATATTTTTTTTTAATTTAATAACCAATCCAAATCCAAAAACATTAATATGCAAGGTTTTGTTTTGCCCTTTCATTTTTGCCAAGGGTAAGGATTAATGAATGGTAGGAGGGAGACATGGGGATTCTACTGACCCTATACCATTATTCTCTCCCCTGAGCTAGACAATTACTTGTACGAGGAAGTGAAATAATAGTCACACATATTAATTCATCAAATCAGGAGTAGTAAATTTGACTTTTGTACATAGGTTAAAGAAAAAAAAAAGAGGCTCCATTATGGTGTGTGTGTGTGTGTATATATATATATAATTAATACAAATAATTTTAAATTTTTGGCTAAATCACATATGAGAAGAAATGATGACATCTACGTCATACGTACTTCCCATGCATAATAGTATAATATTTTTTATGTTCTATATTATTTAATTATTATTAATTTTTTAAAATTAATTTAAAAAATTTTGAAACTCAAAATTGACATAAAATATTATAAATTATTTAAAAAATATTACTTATTATAAATTTTATTTTTTCATAATTTTTAATGAATCATCTCAATTTAAATTTATAAATATTTTAAATTAATTTTTAAATATTAATAATGATCTTAAAAGGAAGGAAGCGAGTATAATACTATGATTAGTGGAAGAATTTTGCGAGAAAAGCTATCCTTAGGTAACAATTATTATTTTAAGGCAAGAATAAAGTAACGGTGGAACTTTGTAGTTCAATATTTTAAAGTCATCATTAAATACAGTATTTAAAATTTCAAAATTTAATCGACTATTTAATTTATCAACAAGTAACACTTACTGTATTCAGCATTAAATACTTAATTTTGCTCATGTGTTAGTGCACCTGCAAGCATCAAAAGCACTCTCCAATCAAAAGGAATTAACAAAAGCAGAGCCCAATATATATTGCAAAAATTGTAGAGCTAGTTATTTTCGGAGGACATAAAAAAGAATCAAGCAAAAATTCTTGCAGCAATATTTCCGGCTACACTTTCCCCTTTCATTTCTCCTTATTTCTTTAGGAGTTATTATTCACACTAATATTCAATCTACTGACATATGACATAATTTGATGCTAAACTATAATCTCGGGCCACACAAAAATGTGTGAACCGCATCAAGCTTTACAACTGGCCTTCCGTTCTCTATTTGTATTACAATTACAATACCATATGCAGCCGTATTTTCATGAAACAAAATAAGATCAGGGAGGAACTATTGCTAAAGCTGTACAATTGCAAGAAAGAATAAACTTGCACCTCATGCTTCCAAGCCAAACTGTTTCTCAATTTGTTAATTCAACTTTCGAGCTGCATGGTAGAGCTCCAAGTAATCAAGAGCTGGTCTGTTCCAAGACCAGTCTTGCTCCATCACCAGCTTACACAACGAATTAAACCAATCCCGACCGTCGTACCAAGCGGAGATTGCTCTGAAAAATAAAACTTCGAATTAATTATCTATATAAAAACAAACAAATGGAATGCATAAAGGAAGTTATGCGTTCAGTGTGTGTGTGTGTGTGTGAGAGAGAGAGAGAGAGAGGCATTTATCAACAGATAGGAGAAGAAAAAAGTTGAGTGCAAGCGATGAACTCAGAACCCGGTTCCAAGCTTCCCCTCACTGCTTGCAGTTTCTTACTTGACTTTAAATGATGACAATAAGTCAACTTGCATAGAACAATAGCCTTCTAATATAAATGCCATAAAGTAAAAGGAAATATTGAATCTTTGTGCCACACGCTCACAAATTGGGTCCTATCTGTTGTGTTCTTGTTTCAAATTAAGTTTGTGGTGAGAAACAAAGAAACATGAGCGCTTATTTATTTCCTTCTAAAAGAGGGTGCCAACTCGCTTCACTTATAAAGTTTCTTAGCAGTCGTACCAAAGACCTAGGATGATCAGGAAGAAGGGAAATGGGGAGCTTAAAGTGTTTTGAAAAAGATATAGATGATTTCTCTATTTGTGTAAAACCTTTTTCTCTTGAGAAAGAAAGACCTCTGGCATAAAATTTGAAACCTGAAACCATAAATGATTAAGACATCATTTTCAAGTGTCATCTAGCAAGTTATCTACTCACCTATTGATAGCATAGTCAACACCAGCAGCATCAGCTCCCTCAAAATTGAATCCATTCGGTTCAAGGCCTCGTGTTTGTGCCCTCTCTTTATCATGGTCAACGTCAAATACAGTATCATAAAGTCCTACAGATGAAACAAGGTTGAAATGCCAGTAAACGCGTTACCAAATCAAGCTAGTTTTTTTCTAAAACAGGTACTACTGCAGAAAATGAATTATCTAGTTCACAAATAGGAAGTCCAGTGCTGAATCTGAGAAAGTTCAGGTAACTCCTCCCTAGTTCTTATGTAAAGATATGTTTTGTTCTCTTTGATAAAGTTTCCTTTTTTGATAACTCCAACGATACAAAAACCTGTATACAAAGATGTATATTCGTATAATAAAAATGAGTTCTAAATTTGTACATTTTCTTCTATCACGCATAGGATGCTCTAGATATGTCCCTTGAAAGAATGAATAAAAATAGGCATATTTGCTAAATTTTGTGCTTATGAGATTCAATGTTGAAAATGATTCATAACTTCGGTGACAAATATCGTGAAAAGAATGGAATTCAACCACGATCATCTACCTGCACTTTCCTTTGCAGTTGGGCGGGCGGGCGGGTGGGTGGGTGGGCAACAATTGTGTGCTAGAAAAGAAGCCTCTCTTGTAGGCATTTTTATACAATATCTGGCAATGTTACTAAGAAATTGGAAATCATTTATGATAGAAAGCGTGCCATTAAAAACAGAGGTGCACTAGCATGATGAAATATGAATTATTTTTCTTTTAAAATTAGGTTCCCTGTAGATATAGTTGTCAGAATCTTACGATACGTGATACGTATCGTACAATATGATATGGAAACAATTCGATATATATCGCAGGGTGAATAAAAAATAACACCATATTGTACGATTCAATTACGATTTGATACGATTCTTAAGATATGATACAATATACGATACTTTTTAAAAACAACTAAATTAGAAAAAAAAAATTATGTAAATCCAAAAGACTAAAAAAAAAAATTTAAAACCTTTTACCATTTCAATTAAAGAGGTTTTCTAGCACAAATATATTCTATATCACTTCATGAGCCTTTAATTACTTTTTAGAGTATTATATCTCATTAAAAATGTCACTCTATTTTTCTCACGTCACTTTCTATAAACATATATATAAATCTACACTTGTTAATTTAAATTATTTTCTTTTGTTTTATAGAATAAAGATGAATCTGAATTTTCGTTTTCTTTTGTTATTCTAAGATTACTAAAATAATGTCTAATAAATCAATTTAAAGTATTTTGGCTACTGTTTAATTTTAAAATTTATTTTTAGTCGATAATAATATTTACTTAACTACTTTTATATATAGTCAATCTTGTGTTTTATATGTTTAAATATATATTACTACATTTTTTATTTTGTTTCCATATCATACAATACGATTCATAATACGATACATGAAATATGATATGGGAATTTTCGATACACGATACGATTCACGATTTGACAATTATGTCTGTAGACATTAACAACCAGTTAAAAGAAAAAGAAACACAATGCATCTACGCACCTCCAGTTTTACGAACAACAGGTATTGACCCATATCTCATTGCGATGAGTTGAGTTAGTCCACATGGCTCGAATATTGAAGGGACTAAAATAAAATCTGCTCCAGCATATATCTAAAATAATGTTCAAGAAGTTGACTACATTAGCCATATGAAAGAGGTTTATATGTATCCAAGAAGTAAAGTGTCAGTTTTGCAAGACAATACAAAGTGAGAAAGTGGCTCATCATAGGTTAAACAGAGGCGCGCACGGTCATTATGTGAAGAATGCAACTGATTTGCCATATTAACAAAATCATTTTGAATGCGAGGATCTGGAGCTGAGCCTAGCAATACAACCTGCAAAGTACTTTCCATCAGCATTTACTGATATAGCATGCATATATACATGTATAAAGTTGTCCTTCACAATTCTATAGGTGACAATTATGTCTGCACGGACACGTGCATTGCATCATTGACTTCATACGCGCACAGAAATGACAATTTTTCCTGTTGTTTGAACTTTCAGTCATATTCATTCAGATGTGCCACTGGCACTCTAGATTTAAAGCACATAAACTAGGCAATTGTTACATAAGTTGATAGTTTCCTCATCTGAGATGATAAAAAATAATCTAAAAGACTGAAAAGTGCCTTGTCACTCACAAATGTGAAGGTGGCATTTATCTTCCCTGCATAGACATGAGCATTGTTACTACATCCAGACACATAATTGGTAACTTTGTATAAAATGGTTGGATGGTTTAAATGTTCAGTTATATCCATTTCCGATATCCTGTTGAATTCTAGATTAAAGAACATAAAGAGGAAACATGGGTACTGTTCTATGAGTTGATAGTTTATGAATCTAAGATAAATAAAAATAATCCAAGATGGAGAAGAAAAGAGAAATGGATAAGAATAACCTGTCCACCACGGCCCAGCGTGCGCCAAATGGCGTGTTTAATGAGGTGGATTCCTTTCTGATGAGTCAAGCGAGTTATAATTCCTACCAATGGCAGATCAGCCCTTTTCAAACCAAGTCTCTGCTGCAAGGCTTCCTTGGCAGCCCTTTTACCTTCAACAACATTCTCTGAAGTGTAAGATACCTGAAATAAAATGCAAAGTATTAGCAAAGAGATGCATTAGGATAAATGTAGCATTGTACAACTCAAACATTTATAAGCGATTGAAAAAGCAAACTAAAGATAGAAAAGACTTTGAACATCATATTAACTATACCTGACTATCCAACCCTAAACTTTTAATTACTCTTTATCCAAAAAAACAAATACATATTTGCTTTAATTGTTTATTCAATGGATATATACAAGAAACCAGACAGCAACAGATTGCCTAATAATGTCTTCAGTGAGAGAGATCCAAAAGAGTTATATAAGATATATCTCCTTCTCCCATCATCACCGCTATAGACTGGTTTTAGGTTAACATTATCTCAAATGGTAAAAGCTGCAGAGTGTTAGAATAGCCAACTTAAGTCTTCAGCTTAGAAGATTTGATGTAGCTAATGGAATATGTGATCTGAAAGCTCATGACTATACCTTCCATTTTATACATGCATTCTTTTAATAAGGAAATAACTCAATAAGAATCATGACTTCCATGCTTTTACTGAAAACATGATGCAAATCTGAAACAAAACCTCAGTGTAATTGATTTATTATCAAAGAATAGCATAAATGAATAGTTCAATATTGTTGTAAAAACTCTGATTCATTTTCCAACCCCCTGATGCTTTTTGTAGATATCTACCAGTACATCATAGAATTAGCCATAACGGAAGGAGAAAAAGTTTAGCAAGACGGATGTTATTCAATGTCTAATTTTGGTTTATATTTTTTGGATAAAACAAGAAGTTTTTATAGACTCGATGACACTAATATTATCAGTCATGTAGAGAAACTTTAGGGACAAATGTAAGCAACTTACAGGAATGAATTTATCTTTATATGGGTCCCAAATATCCGGGTCAATTCCATTTAATATGCCATGGAACTTGTAAAGCTGAGGAGCGACGGAAGCATTTCCAGAAACCTCTTGTGAGTAAGTGGGAGATACCTGCAGTATAAATTTGATTATCTTTTATGCTAGAAGACTATGAATGAGATTATGGCTTAGCTACTGCAGTTCTGTTAACTGGAAAGTTTTTAATCGTTTATAAATTATACTAATTAGTAATTACTTTTGCTTTAACAGCAATGAATATCTTTGGGACTAACAAAAAAGAAGTGTTTAAGGGGTGTCATAAGAACCAACCGTTGTAGCCTTGTCCGCGTATGCCATTGCTTTCCCTATCAGATGTGCCCCAAATTCAAGGTTATGAATCGTAAAGACAACGCGAGCTTTACTAAGACCATAATGCATATAATGATCCTTAAACAGCCATGCAACTGGAGCACTCGACCAATCATGGCAATGTATAATATCCTGACAAGTATACACACAACAATACATGTAACTGAAATTAACAGTAAAATATCCGAACAAGTTTTAACAAGTTCTGGCACGTTTCTGCTAGTTGTGATCATAGTAAGTATGAAATAATAATTTGTTTGTTGAAATAAACTATGTCACTAAAGAAATACAGTTTGTTAAGAGTATCCAACCAAACCAGATGGTAATGTGAGGATTGATCTATTTAACTTCATAAGGACGCAAGGCTTCACGTTATCAACATGGGCCAAATTCTTGGACACCCTTCCTCGTGTAATTTTGGCTCGCACAAGCAGACAGACAAGAGACATACTAGATGCACATACAAACGGGTATGTTACAGACAGACCACTAAAAGATTTCACCTCCAGATCATGTAACATTTACATGATCCGACCCAAAACCATATGACAATGGATAGAGTCGTCTATCCACCTTACGTACTGGCTTTGGATGCAAGCATTACCTATATGGTAAGTATTCTCACAATCTGCTAGAAATAAAATATACTCTGATATAAAAGAAAGTCTGCTACATATTTCTTTCTTCAATACATTGTTTTTTATATTTAATTAAATGTGTCTATAAATGCAGCCACAATAATGGCATGCACATATTAAATGCTACAATAGACATGAGAAAAGATTGCCAAAAAGTAACATGCCAAATTTATACTAATGATAAATTACTACCCAAAATACAAATTTTCTAGTTTTACGATCAGTGTTGCCTAATGAAGTTCAGAAATATGGTGAAGATTAGCAATTACAAGACAATTTAAATCAAAAACATACAGGATGAGATCCGCTCTGAAGAAGAAATTCAAGAGCAGCATGGCAAAAGAAACCAAATCTTTCCCCATCATTCCGACAGCCATATATGCAACCTGCCGAAAAGAAACTACACGACAAAAAAGATAATGCATTAGGTTGAGAAGCATGCAACAACTGAAATTTTGTATTGTCCAACGGAATCATGCAGAACACAATTTTTTTTAACATCTCAAATGCCATCAGAAGTTTACATTTTGATACTCTGAGAAAAGGTTCAGAAACGGTGTTGATTAATTTTGACACGCATAATGGACTTTATTTTGGTGCATACAGCAGCTATATGACAATAACTTGGGTCCAGTTAATTCAAGACTGATATCAATTATTATGGGACAGTGTCTCCGCTTTGTTCTGAACTCTAGCTGCTGGAAGCTTTAGAGGAATTACTTTATAGGATACTTTGGGATTGGAGTGCTTTCATTCATTGAGATTTCTTGTCTTCCGCATTGTTGATAAGTACTATTATTAGAATAACTTATTTTCCTCCCTTTTCCTAATCATCTTCTTAATCCATAAAATCTTCTTAATCTCTATCTATATATAGGTTAGTCCACAAACTATTTCAAATAAAAAATGAACAAATTATCTGATCTTCAATTCAGCTGAATATGAACATTTGAGAAGATTTTATCTACATCAACCTGCTAAACCAAAATGACCTATTTAAACTCCCCGTGCACCAAATAATTATCTCAACAACTTCCTAACTTGAATCAATTCCGTTGTCAGTCATAAAGCGATACTAATGCCATGATTATATGAAGAAAAAAAAGAAGATGAGATATGTCCATCCACAGGCATAAGGAGCAAAGTTAAAGAAAAGATTACCCATTTTGAGGCTCCAAAAAGTAGACAGAGAGGCATTCTACCTTCCCAAGCCAAACTTTTATCTCAGTCCCACCCCAAGAGTAGCTTCTGTGATACTGAAAGTCCTTCACCTATCTCAAAACCATACCAGTAATCTGAGAAGGCAAGTTCAAACTCCTTTTTTTAAGTTGAATTCAAACAAAAACTTGTTAAAAGTATGTCTATGAGATGCAGGAAGCGTCCTAATATTAACACAAAAGTTAGCAAAATTATCTTTTGACTTCAAGATTACATTACTTAATTTAGCAATAATCCACCAGAACAAAGATGCTTATATTTTTATGAAACATTATAAACGAAAAGCATTAGGGGCAAGGTGCGGACACATATATAAGAAATATCACTATGCTATATTTGGTACAAGGAATGAGAGTTGGAGCATTTCAAAAGGGAAAGGGACCTAGCGGAAGAGAAATTGTTGTTTGGCACAACTGAAAGGAAGTAAATAGACAGGGCAGGCGAGGGGAGGGGAGGGGAGGGGAAGGGCATCATTGTTTCGTAATATATACTAGAATAACCATAAACATCAGTCCTTGTGGGGTGAAAAACAATTAACATTTAGTAAAGGTCAATTTTGTTAATTGCCATACATGCACAGAAAGCCAATTCTTTTCCACCCTGGGATGCTTAGAACAGATCATAAAGAGCTCCTTATTTACCTAGATTCCAATTCAAGTCATATACAATCTTAACCACATACTATTTAATTGACCTATACAAACTCAAATCTACACCAATTGGAGTGGACCAATTAACCTTCTAAGCAGTGATCATTACTTTCAACATCAAGCTTTTACACATAATTCGATGTGTATTAAAGTTATAGGCTAAATGGGTTCAAGAGGTAACAGGGAATAACAATCCTATTGATTATCACGGCTATCAATATGAATTTAGAATATAAAGTATATAAGACTGCACATGAAAAATGCCATCAACATTTTACAGTATAGACTACATTCCAATAAGGAGCCCAATGAAATTAATTACTTTAACGTTTTCGTCTTTAGATACTAAATAAATCTTCACTAATTCTGCATATACAAACTAATGAACAGTTCAGGAACTTTTTTGTTATATCATTTATTCAGTAAGTTCCAGACTTGGAAGGGAAAAATATGGAAGAACACCATCAAAGATAAATTAAACTTGTGCTGTACTTTAGACTCGGTGTAGCCATGTTCTGCATGTGAACTCCAAAAGGATAATTTGAAAGCACAAGGCAACCATAATACAAATCTACCAATATTATCTCTGATTCACTATTACACTTTAGTGCAAGAGATATTATGAGATAAAGACCGAGCACTGAATTGAAGCTTACATTGCTAAGGTTCAAACAGTCATACTTAGGAAGGATGACGTCAACATTGTGGTTCAAATCCAGAACAGCTCGGGAAAGACTAGTAACAACATCACCAAGACCTCCCACCTGCAAATAAAAGTTAAAGAAAGAAACACACAAAAAATAAGATGACACAAATAACCAAACCATAGTTGATTTATCATAAAATGAAAATTGTTATACTCCTTTGACCCAATTTGAGTGCCGTCCTTTCTTTATTTGGAAGGGGTTAAAGTAATGTCAGATATATATATATATATATAAGTAATGTGGGTGATTAAGCTTTAGAGTGTAGCTTTTTCTATCATATACACGTTGTCTAAATGCATTTCCTCCTTGTTAAAAAGGAAGCACTTGAGGGGCACATCACAAAGAATTTCAACCAAGCACTTTGAGCACAATGTGAGTTTGATAATAATCAAATAGACCAAATGTTACCTTCGCAATGGGAGCCATTTCAACAGCAATATGCACAATGTGCATTGGTGGTTCCTTGATAACTCCTCCGGACACAGGTATGTGGTAGTCCATACCCATTTTATTGTCAAAAATTCCTCCATCTTCCCTCTCACTGAATACAAAGTCCATCATATATGCATCCAGTGGAACCTTGACTGCCATAAAAAGAACGAAACTTTTCAAACGCTCTTCAATCTTATACTTCCTATATATACGATCCCTGCAATGAAAAGGTCTATGGCTCCAAACTCTTCACCCTTAACCTCACTGAAAAACATTCTAGGAAAGAAGTGAAGAAAAGATATAAAAAAAATATTGTTGAAACTGGCTTTGTTTCCAAACTAATTTTAAGCTCTTTTGTTGCCTTTTCCCTCTTATTTGCATGTTTAATGGAGCTTGAAGTGACTCTAATAAAGACTATTGCAGCAAAGCACAATGTGATTGATCAATTATTATTATTGATACCATATATGACACCTCAGAGGCCTGCATTAGATAGTATAACTGATGGCACCATTGGAACATATGTCTATGCCAACATATATACTCCATCCGTTCCAAAATAAGTGGTTGATTATGACTAGCATGTAGTTTAAGAACAAGCATATTTGAGCAAAAGTAAGGTTCTATTCCCATTATGCTCTTTAAAACATCCAAATTTCAAATCAAAAGGTAATGGTAGGATTAACTTAGTATAGATGGTAACAGTAAAAATGTCAAATGCACATAGATACCTAAGTCATATACACAAAATTTGGGTCATCCCATAATGAAACCCAATCACTTATTTTGGGATGGAGGGAGTATAATATTTTGAGCAGGATAATTGTGGAGACCGTGGACCATCACTTCATGCAAACCAGGAGAACAGATTTGGAGCAATGTTAGGTGCAAGGTAAGAATGTAAAACATTAATAATGGCGTTTGAAATATTTTTAGTGAGAGAATGTTTGACCCAACATAGAAGAGATCTAAAAATTACTTTTTCAGAGAGAAAATATATATTAATTTAATACAGATAAAAGTAATGCTTGAAAATTTTACTGCTGAGGGAGGGCTTGCTGAATCTCGTAAGTCATAACCTCAACTGATGGACAGATGAATGTTATATGAATAACTCAGAATCTTACCAGTAGCTTTGACATGGGAGATATTATATGCAGGCAACATTTTCTGAGGCGGCAATGGACCCAGGCGATGTGTCCAACGGTTAAATGAGCATCTGAACCAAATTTCAGCTTTTCCGTTCAGAACAGTGTTGGCAGGATTATAGAATACAGTAACAGTGCTTCCCGCTTGGATATCAAGAGGCTCAGTATAGACTACATCTTTTTGAGACAACAGAAAATTTTTCATAGTCCTTTCTTTTGTTTCGGCTTTAAGACGAGCTGTTCTTTCAGCCTGTTAATAAAGGAAAACAAAAATAAAATTTGAAGACAAAATGGAGAGTTGGGGGAAAAAAGGGGAACCACCAGGAACACAAATTTCTAAGGAATAAGATAATAGGAGCTCTGGCTGTGATTTTAAATAAGGTCACTACACAGGCTAAAAATCATATGTTTTCTAATGTTTTAATGAATAACTTACTTTGGCACGTACTGCCTCCTCCCTTAACCTTCTTTCCTCCTGAAGTTTCCTATATATCTTGTGTTCTTCCTCAATCCAATACTGCTGTTCAGGAATGCATTTAGGAACAATAGCATGGAAATCTTGGCGATGATTGTTATCATAAACCATGGCATGCTGAGGTGGGCCATCAGCAAAAACCCAATCCAAGACAAGGGCGCGATCAGGTACAATAACTAGATAAATTCAAGATGTTGGTCAGATGAACAATACAATATTACTTATAATATCTAACTTTCCATGGCAAGAGCAGATCCTAGTAACCACAACATCAAATAACCAATCTAGAAATACTCTAGGTCTTGCATTGTATCAAGTAAAGAGACTTCACCAAATAATTTGAACCTAATGAAAATCAAAGTAGTCCAACAAAATTTAATTTAATGTATAGAAGTGTGTTGACCCCTCAACGTTGAATTTATAGATCTGCTCATGGGCACACCACTTTCCTTAATTTCAGTTAACTGTGAGCACCCTGTATGTACACTACATATTGTTTGGTGCCGTGAAGAGGTCACTCCAATATCTAAACAAACAAAATAAAAAGATACACAAATATTAACTTGCAAGTGAGAAAATCTATGATCATGCTTACCATCAGTAGACCACCAGTCACCATCCTTTCTCTCAGAACTTTCAAGCCTTGCAACAATGGACAACCCATCCTTCCAATTATTATACCCTCCATGTATCCATATTTCTTTAGCATTAGCAAGTGGACCTGAGCCCCTTTTATAAAATAACTTCACCATGTCCTCACCTTTGAACTCTTTAGGCTCTATGAACCATAAATTATCAACAGAGCTCATGGCCTTTTTCAACAGTTCTTGCAACATTCCCCTTCTCCTTTCAGCCTCCCCTCTTGCCTGTGCTCTGTCAGCTTCACATGCGACCTTCTCTGCTTCTATTCGCCTCTGTTCTTCTGCATGTCTTTCCCTTTCAGCTTGCTCCTTAGCAAGTTTCTCAAGTTCTCTATGTTTCTCCTCAAGCAAGAAGTCTTCAAATTCAAGCACATCGATTCCACCTTCCACAATCACACAGAAATCTTTTTTGTCATTATTGTCATAGACATCTTTTCCATTAAAGAACACAAAATCCATCTTGTAAGCTTCCTTAGGAACCTGAACTTGGCAAGACCACCAATCCCCATTGAGATTAGTCTTGTTCAAATTCATGGTAAAAGATTTCCACCGCCAGTCATTAAATGCTCCCATGATTAAGACATCAGGTTCGTCATTTAAAGTAGAAAGGCTCCTATTGAGGAACACTTCTATAATTTGATCAGGTTTTACCTCCTCAGGATAACAGAACATTCTGTTCCCTAGTGAAAAGTTCACCCCAGCAAGTCTCTGAAGTGCATGTTCACGTGATTTTGCTTCTATCTCCAACTTCCTTTTAAAAGAAGAATTATCATCATCTTTTACTTTACTACCTAATGTGTTATCGCCCTTTGGTGATTCAGCTTTCACCAACTGACTTCGGATTATATTCTCATCAATGTCAGTGCAATCAATCAGTTTGGAATCACCTTTCTTCAAAGTATCCAGATTCTTACTTTCTAGACCTGCTTTATCTACCGCACCGGCAACATTACTCTTTGAAATCTGTTTTATATTCTGTGACTCTCTATTGACCTCTTCAACTGTACCGATTCTTCCAGTTTCTGTCAATTGACTTAGTGTAGCAACACCAGATGATTTTCTCACCTCATCAACAATACCATCAATAGCATTTCCTTCCTCAACTATATTAGCTCTATCAATTTCAACAGTCTGTTCTTCATCAGTACCAAAGTTCAGTTCAATTGTTTTCTTGTTGAGCCCCGCATACTCTTTGGATGCAGGAGTCACTGGACCTTCTTTCTCTTTATCATCCTTCTGAAACTTCCTCTGGTTGCTTGTTCTTGCCTGCGTTCTTGGCACAAATCCCTTTGTTGTGGAGCCTTCAGGCCTTGGAGTTGATGCTTTTCTTTGTCTTCTTCTTGAAAAATCTATATTACATAGAATGCACAAAATCAAGTTTTCACTTGAAGCATGTCTAGCATAAAGTTTATGATTTTTCATTCAAGGACTATCAATTAAATTAAGTAATTAACTAACCTGCAGTTGCAGATATTTGATAAGAGACACCAGCTATCCCTATCTGATAACCTTTATGGCATGAAGAAGACTGCAGTGATAAAACGATCACATTTTACAACAACTTAGATAGTGAATCAATTCAAAATCAGTGGAGAATATAATCCCCCCCTCCAACCCACCCGTCCCACATACACACATATAGATATGCATAGTGAAGCGAAGTAGTGATAATTCATCACTCAAATTACAACTAATTTTCTAGACAACAGTCTAGTATACAATGAATTGACAAACGAGGAACTCAAATAGCAATTCATCATTCAGTGAAACTTTTAACCAACAATTTCGAAACCAATAATACAATCACTTTAATTTAATCAAGAACGGATATGGGTATCCTCAATTTCAAACATTATAGATAAACTAATATAGAGTAAGATTAAGGGGTAAAATTACTTGTGAGGATTGAGTTGTTGTCCTAGGAAGAAAACCCAGAAAAGGTTTGATCTTGAGATGGGGTCTATCACTAAAGATAGTTCCGCTGTAACAAACAGGCGTCTGGAGTAGTAAAGAAACTTCCATGGCCGGCCTTCTTCAAAATTTGTTCTTCACCAAAAAATCTGCCGAAACTCTACCCACTCAAAGATCCCTTTGCTCCTTCTGTCTCACTCTCTCTCTTTCACTATCTCTCTCACTCTGTGTGTATATCTGTGCAACATAGTATATATGATGATTGTATAAAGTATTAAATATGAAAAAATCAAAAGAGAGAATGAGGTGTAAAGTATACACACAAAACTCTGATAACAGCTTGTAGAGTCCCAATACACCGAACAATGTGATTGGATGAGATCGTTTGGAGGCTTGTCGACTTGTTTATTCTTATTTTTATTTTTATTTTTTTGATACTTTTAATTCATTACGACCATTGGGGAGGGGGATTAGATCCCTGAACCTTTTTTCTTGGCGATGATGACTTGTTTAATTGATGTTAGAAGTTTAAACATATATACTCTCTTTCAGAGTTTTAAAATAGATAGAAAAAAAAGAAATAAATAAAAAAATTAAATTTGTCTATAATTTTAATGTTTTTAAGTTTTTTGACAGACAAAAAAAAAAAGAAATGAATAAAAATTTTAATTATTTTTTTATCAAAAATTTTCATCCAAAATTAACAAAATTTAGACGAAAAAAAAATAAGATAAATAATATTCCCATTCTTCAGCAAACTCATCCACTCACCTCACCTCACCTCTCCTAAATACTGAATAACATGTTGGATCAATTAGCCAATATTAGAAAGAAGGGTCCTTAACATTAATATACAATAATTAGAAAGTAATTACAAAAACAAAACACATACAAAATAATTACAAAAAGACTACAACAAGATAAATTTATTAAATCATTCAGTTTCCTACAAATAAGAAATTTCTTAAATTAAGGATAATTAACTACCATATATGCGGTAGTTACCAAAACAAAATCCTTAATACAAAATAAAAATAAAAAACTATCATTCTAATAAGAGAGGTAACCAAACTTTAATACAGAGGTAACCAAACTTTAATACAAAGATAATCAAACTTTAATACAGAGGTAACCAACCTTTAATACAAAGGTAACCAAAACTAGTTACTACACATTCAGGAATTGGTTACCTTCATACTAGTGTTTGGTTACCTAGATTTACCTTAGTATGAAAGTTTAGTTACCAACTAGAATATAACAAAAATGGTTACTGTATTGAATTTTTTTTTATGACTATTTGGTTACACACAAAAACTAAAATGGTTACCTTTGTATGAAGATTTGGATACTAACTGAAATATAAAAAAAATGTTTACTGTATTGAATTTTTTTTATCACTATTTGGTTACACACAAAAACTAAAATGATTACTTTCGTATAAATGTTTGGTTACCAACTGGAATATAAAAAAAATTAGTTACTGTATTAAAAAAAAATTATGACCGAAAGGGAGGAGGGAGGAGAGAGAAAGCTTGAGGAGGGAAAGGGAGGCGGGAGGAGGTAGGCGAGGGCAGGGGTGGGGAGGGGGGAGAAAGCCGGGGGGAGGGGGAGGGAGGCGAGGGAATGGGGAGGCAGCAGGCGGGAGAGGCGAGGGCAGGCGGGGGAAGGGGGAGGCAGCAAGCGGGGCAGACGAGGGCAGGCGGGGGAGGCGACAGGCGAGAGAAGGGGGATGCAGCAGGCGGGGGAGGCGGCAGGCAGGGGAAGAGGGAGGCGGCAGGCGGGGGAAGGGGGAGAGGGAAGGAGGAGAGAGAAAGCGGTAACGGGAGGAGGGAGGAGGGAGGGGAAGGAGAGAGAAAGGCCATCATCTCCTAAAAGGAGGGGGAGGAGAGATAAAATGCATTGATTTGTGTAATTGATTTTTTAAATTTTGAATTTTAAAATCATTCAACTAAATTTAAGGAATAAGAATACACTAATTTTATAAATATATTTTAAAAAAATACTCTTTTTGTAAATATTTTTAAGATGTATATTTTCTGTAATTATTTTTTAAAAAGTACTATAATATATAATTTATCCTAGAAAGAAACCTCAAAATTTGAGGAAATCATAGTGTTAGGTATATACTGAAAGTTCCAATGTACACCACATACTTCTCCAATCCTGAACATAATTTAAATATTATAACACCTGGAGTTAGGAGCAGAGACGAAGGCCACGTGGTTGAGTGGGGTCAATTGACCTCACTAAAAAAATTTATTTTACAATATATAATAAATTTAAAAAAAAAATTGGGTATAATATATAAATTGACATTATTGATATTTATAATTTTTTTAATGTACAAGGTCAAATTAAAACTTTTATAATTTTTCAAGTTCCATATTATTCTTACTCTTTTATATAATACAAAATAAAAATAAAAAACTATTATTATAATAAGAGAGGTAACCAAACTTTAATACAGAGGTAACCAAACTTTAATATAAAGGTAATCAAACTTTAATACAAAGATAATCAAACTTTAATACAGAGGTAATCAACCTTTAATACAAAGGTAACCAAAACTAGTTACTACACATTCAGGAATTAGTTACCTTCATACCAGTGTTTGGTTACCTCCATAACAGTGTTTGGTTACCTAGATTTACCTTTGTATGAAAGTTTAGTTACCAACTAGAATATAACAAAAATGGTTACTGTATTGAATTTTTTTTTATGACTATTTGGTTACACACAAAAACTAAAATGGTTACCTTTGTATGAAGATTTGGATACTAATTGGAATATAAAAAAAATGTTTACTGTATTGAAATTTTTTTTATCACTATTTGGTTACACACAAAAACTAAAATGGTTACCTTTGTATAAATCTTTGGTTACCAACTGGAATATAAAAAAAATTAGTTACTGTATTAAAAAAAAAATTATGACCGAAAGGGAGGAGGGAGGAGAGAGAAAGCTTGAGGAGGGGAATGGAGGCGGGAGGAGAGAGGCGGGCGGGGGAGGGAGGAGGTAGGCGGGGGTGGGGAGAGGGTAGGGGGAGGGGGGAGAAAGCTGGGGGGGGGGAGGGGGAAGGGGGATGCAGCAGGCGGGGGAAGGGGGAGGCGGCAGGCAAGGGAAGAGGGAGACGACAGGCGAGGGAAGGGGGAGAGAGAAAGCGGTAGCGAGAGGAGGGAGGAGGGAGGGGAAGGAGAGAGAAAGACCATCATCTGCTAAAAAGAGGGGGATGAGAGATAAGATGCATTGATTTGTGTAATTGATTTTTTAAATTTTGAATTTTAAAATCATTCAACTAAATTTAAGGGATAAGAATGCACTAATTTTATAAATATATTTTAAAAAAAGACTCTTTTTATAAATATTTTTAAGATGTATATTTTCTGTAATTATTTTTTAAAAAGTACTATAATATGTAATTTATCCTAGAAAAAAACCTCAATATTTGAGGAAATCATAGTGTTGGGTATATACTGAAAGTTCCAATGTACACCACATACTTCTCCAATCCTGAACATAATTTAAATATTATAACACCTGGAGTTAGGAGCAGAGACGAAGCCACATGGTTGAGTGGGGTCAATTGACCTCACTAAAAAAATTTATTTTACAATATATAATAAATTTAAAAAAAAAATTGGGTATAATATATAAATTGACATTATTGATATTTATAATTTTTTTAATGTACAAGGTCAAATTAAAACTTTTATAATTTTTCAAGTTCCATATTATTCTTACTCTTTTATATATGTATTTTTTTTTAAATAAATGATAATCTAATTTATATTAATTTTTAAAATAATTAAAAAAATCAAATATTAATGAATAAATTAATGATTTGACATACGTATTAAAGGTTAATAAACTGTATATAATAATGTTATTATTTATCATATTATTATTATAATCAAATAGTATATATTTTGTATATAGAATCTGAAAACGCAAAATTATCCACAAAAAAATTAGTTCCGGACATTGCCTTGAATTCCCACCGACTTTTTTGAAGCCTCGTAATATTCACTAGACTGACATCCTGGCTTCGTCACTGGTTCGGAGAAGAGAAAACTGTGGTTATTGCTATAGAGGTGTGCCATCAACATCTGCTTCACATGTATCAGTCTCCACTAATACAAGGATTATATTTTCGGTCTAGAGCCTAATATTGAATATGGAGCAGTCTGTTTATCTGAACCAGATTCATTTGAAAAATTTTAGACCTCAACGGCTTACGACATATCAAGTTTAGCATATTAAATTATTGTACAAAAAATACGAAATTGGTGTATTACATGTAATAGAAGGATAAATTTATAAAAATGATCTTTTTTTTATTTATTTATTAGAACTCAGAAATATAAGAGAATATTTTTTTTAAGTTTTGTATTATTTTTTATTAAAAATTCAGAAACAAAACAAAAGAAAATTTTAATTTTTTTTTTTATGTTCTAATTAATTTTTATTTCTTTTTTTTTTCCATCTAAAACTCAGTAACAGAGTGCTAGGTCCTATTTGGTTAGATGGGATGAAAGGTAAAGGGAAATGTTCATTTTGTCTAATTATTTTATTCCTATATTTGGTCTCTTAAAATAATTGCAATTAGCATTTTGATGAAATCTTATTTCCTTTATTCATTCAAATTGCGACGAATAAATATAAGTATATAATATTTAAATATTATATTCATCTTAGTCATTAAAAAATAGAATACACATTTTAATAGTTAAGATAAATATAGTGTATAATTTTATATTTAAATATTGTACATTTGCGACTCTGTTTGGTGTCATTGATGAAATGAAATAAAAAAAAATTAAACTAAAATGTCATCTCTCCCTCTCTCTCTCTCTTATATATATTGAGAGAGAGAGAGAGAGAGAGAGAGAGAGAGAGAGATGACATTTTAGTTTAATCTTAAGAAAACTCTTAAAGATTACAAATAGAAAAATTAAAATATTGTAAAAAAATTAAAATTAAAATTGTGATTTAAATTTATTTTAATTTGTGAATAATAATTTATACTTAGTGATACTTTTTAATTAGTTATAATATTATATATTGTATTAATCATAATTAAAAAAATTACATCAAATTTTAATTTTTTGTAAATTAATGAAAAAAAAATAAATGTGACCATTTTTTTTTTGAGGTGGAGCCGTGGAGGTGGGGAGTTCTATGCAAATAACGTTGACATTTAAAAAAAAAACATTGAAATTTAGAGGATGACGTGGCATGTGAACATTGTGCCAATTTACGCATCCAATGAGGATATGCCACGTAAAAACTTATCTTTAATATAACAAAACATGAAGACTTTGGTGGGAATAAAATCAAATGTATGATCATACAAAATACAAGAAGAAACAATATCATTATACAATAAAATTTGATCTAAAGAGCCAATTGAGTTTTAAATTGAATTTCTACCTAATTTATTTGTATTTCTATTAATAAATAAAGAAAATGGAAGAAAAAAAGAGCAAGCACAAATCCTAGCCACGTGTAAAACTCCAGAGTGTACCTATTCCCGCCTGCGACACATAATTTAAACCCCCCTTCTCCTTCTCATCACCATATTTATCTTGGGTTTTTCTGAGTTTTTCTCCCTTATATAGGGCTTACATTTATCACTCTGCATCAGGTAAGGTAAATCTAACACTGTGAATCCAAGAATTAGAAGCACCTGCATATCATCACCAACAAAGAAAGAGGCACCACCATTTTACAGATATCTAAAGCCAGGAGCTTTAGCCCAAATCAGAGACTCCAAATTCACTGCCAAATCAAGAAAATCCAAACCCAATTCACAAAGTTTGGTGGCTTTGCAATTTATTAGCAACCCCTCTTCAGCAGTAACCCAGCACCCCATGGATGATGCCCCTTCTTTCCCTTTGAGGTTCAGTCATCCTAATATGCATTCAAAGGAAGAAACTTTCGGCTTTTGCGCCACCCACTTTTTATGCTATCGAGTCTTGAAATGGTTTAAAGTGAGAATTTTGCGAAAGGGATGCCTGTTTTTCATTTTGTGTTTTTGTTGCAACCCTTTGTTTATTGAATTTCTTGATAGTGATATACCGTCAAATTTATAGAAAGATCAAAGATGTGAAATGAAAAAACATATGCATATGCTTCATTTTATGTGTTGTTGTTGTATACTTATTTTATGGTTTGTTGATTGATTCAATTCAATTCTATTTTTTTGTTACAAATGGTAATTAGAAGTGTGATAGAGGTTGGGTTTGTCAATGATGGTGCAACTTAAATTGAAAATTCTTACTCTTTATAGGTTGAATGAATTGAAACAATTAGAAATGACAGATCATAAGGTTGTTCATTGAATAAAAGTGAGATCATAGCGTTGGCTTTGCGACGCCTAATATAATATGTATTTTCAACTATGTGGTTAGAGTCTGTGGTTTGGGATTTCTTTAATACATAGGATTGGGCCATTGGCACATAAGATTAGTTACCCTTTTGCTGTTCTGACTTCTTGCATTTATTCTTCTAATTTCCCATTCAGTGTTTCCCAAATACCAATTTTTTTTCCGTGTAGAACTGTTGCATATAAAGTTTATGATTCTTCAAGCTCTAGTTGAAGCGTAAGTTTCAACAACCCAGTTAGTTGGAAAGGGAAGGATGGACTGAAGAAAAAATTGGTACCAAAAGAAATTGGTAGGGAACCTTACATCATCAGTGTTTCCTTACAATTTTACAGATAGTTGCATGTTCTCTAGGAGATATTTGAATCAAATTAATATACAAAGACATCTCTTAAATTCGTTACTGTTCTGTTCCATAGATTTACCAGACATAAGATAAATAGATGGAACAATGTTCTTTCTTCAAAAGATGTATCCACATTCTTTTTACCTTTCTAATCCATAAACCGCATAACTACTCATTTCAGGTTGTCTCTGTTTCTCATAGTGAAAAGAAATTGCAACCATGTTGTAGTTATGTAGTTCAGGAAATTGGTAGTGATAATATGAAAATAAATAAATAACAGAACTGTATGTATATATACAATAATCTCATATCAGCAATCCTAGTTCACGTATGGTTCTTACGTTCCAAGTGCTATTGTTTTGCCATTTCATAACGTATTCGATGATACATTATTAATACTTTCATTTCTTTTCAGGAATGCTTTCTGTTACAGACACTGAATAAATAGAAGCTGACTACATGAATTTGGTTTTTCTTCTTATGCGTGGTGCTATAATCTTCTCTTGAAGACTATTGCAGATAACGAAACCTTTTGGAAGATTAATGATGCTTAGCAGGATTTTAAGTTGCTAGGCGGACTAGACATCTTCTTAGGCGGTGATTTATTTTTCTATTATGCATACTTGGTATATTATACAAAATATATAGTAGATGTAATTCTTTTAATTTTACATGACAAATTACCCAAAAAACAATCTTTTATAATGGTTAAAGAATTCATTTCAATTTGTAGTTTCAAACTTTTTCTACTGATTTGTTTTGTGATTGCTGTTTTACTCGGATCTTAATTTCAACTCTTTTTTCTTCTCTGATGGACTACTTACTCTTATAAACTGCATATAATTGCATATTTGGTTGTTACATGTACTACTGTTTTTGGGAGATTAATGATGCTTAGTTTTATTGGTTCTATTCTACTCGTACAGAGGTATTCAGATGCATTGAAATGTATCTTCTCAAGAAGACTAGACTTCTGAGGCTTCACGCCAAGAGTTGAAGACTAGACTGTTGAAGTCGCATATTTTCCCCAACAAACATAAAAGTTTGTTCACCTAGGCGAGAACAATAAGTCTGGCATATATTTACCAATAGAACATGGCTCCACCGGAGAACATACCGACAGATAGGAAGGAATTTTATTGACCATAGTAGTTGGAAGGTGTTAGAGTAGAAAATTTGACAAGAGAACTGTAAACGATGAAACGTGACTAAAAATGATGCCTTATGAACATAGCAGACTTAATGAAGCAGGACTAGGATTGGAAAGTTTAGGATGGAATGGGTTCCAACAGTCGGTCAGGTCACTCTACTTCTTCATGACCAATACCCTTGACACACTTTAAATGATGTCTTAATGAACAGGAAATTACTTTAGAAATTTCTCTGACTCCTTACCTCCATTGTTTTCTTGTACACATTTTGATAACTTGAAATGCCAAAAGCACGAGTTCACTGAATTGCTTCAGAGTTCAGACTCTATTTAAGGAACTCGAAAAGATTTTAAAAGGTTAAATACTAACTGTTAGGTTTGCTCATGATAAAGTAGAAGTTCTAAGTTGCATTCGCTGGTGCTCATGCTTTAGATAACACTGCTAGTCAGCAATATCAGTTCATAGAAGTTTGCATCTTTCTTTTTCTACTTTTAACATACAATCAATAAACAATCACAAAAATTCAAATTGAATTCAACAATACACACATCATACAGATGTTAATATGATTACAAAGAAACAACACAAAAACGACAGCGAAGATCAAATGGACTTCTTTAAAACAACAAACAATGAACCTCTTTATTTCACCTGTCTCTTCCTTTATTTCCAGTATCACATTTTCTCACTTTTGACGCGCACGCAGGTGTGTGCCATTTAAACTAGTAAGCGTAAAAAGGGGAGAAATTTAAATGAAAAAAAAAAACCAATAACCTAGAGAGATGCACAAAAAGCCTACGGCCTACAGGGCGGCCTGGCCTGGCCTGAGCCCGGCCTGGTCAAAGCCCGGGCCGGGCCGGTCCGGCCTACAGTCTTTGAACAGGCTACTATTTTGACGTGCTCGGCCTGGCCCGGCCTACGAAAAAGCCCGGCCTATGCAAATGCCCGGCCTATGCAAAGGCCCGGCCCAGCCTACGCGAAATTGCACATCCATGAATATTGAAGATATATATTTTTTTGAAAATTGAAGATATATTTTTTGAAAATATAATGAAGAGATATTTTTTAAAGTTAGGAAGATACATTTTTTGAAGATTTGAATTTTGAAGATATTTTTAAAATATTTTAAAGCAAAATATTTATAACCAACTCATTATTTATTATTGATTAGTTACTCATTTTTTATTTTTTGTCAATACATTTAATTAATATAGTAGTTAGCTTATTTAATATTTATATTTCACATTAAAAATTAGTTGATTACATTTTTAGGCCTGCCCTGGCTCGGCTCGGTCCGGCCCAAGGACTGGACTGGCCTGACCCGGCCCAAGGCCTGGCCCGGCCTAGCCTACAGGTCTGGCCCGCCCTGGCCTACAGGCCTAAAAAGGTCAGACTTTTATTGAGAAGCCCGGTCTGGTCCGGCCTACAGGCCCAAAAGTCAAAGTCTGGCTCGGCCTGGTCAACGGCCAAAGCCTACTAGGCCCAGACCGGCCTACTGTGCATGTCTACCTAAATATACAAGGACCAGCGGTTAGATGTTATTAAAACTATCGTTTGGTTTGTCGGATTAGAAACTACATCGGTTTAGGTTTGCTAAGCTTGCATGTTGCTGCAAGAAGAAGCAGCTAGGCTGAAGCATGCCGCGAGCTGCTGGCGCCTGACGCTAGTTGTTGAGGCATGCCAGCGCATGTCGCCGAAAAGATTAGCAACAGCTGCCGCCAAAAGGAGTGGTGACTTTTAGGGCTAATTGATGGTATGAAAAAGTTTTCATTTTACTTCATATGGAGGGTGTAAGATACATTTGTTATAATAGTGTCCATAACAACTATTTACCGTTCTATATATATATATATTACCAGTAGTATTATCAGAGAGAGGGAGAAAGAAATTAAGATGGATGCAGGCGACTTCCGTTGTTGCTGCAGTACTATAGTAATTTATGGAATGATAATATAGCTAATAGAGAAAGTGCACCAGCACCGGGCAGTCAAGTTGTTTATGTTGAATTTCGAGTTCGATACATTCAGCTAGCGTCATCCTGATGATGAGATTGATTTTGTGAAGGTTGATGGACGACATTATTTCTAGCCTGGATGTTTTCCAATCTGAGGATTCTGTGAGCCGCTATCTTGACAATAACCACCTATCTGCCTTAGGACGTTACCAGGGGGAGATTTTGTCCCCTTCGATCACCATCTTAGCCAAGCAGATGGAGAGAGACCCTCGTACAGCACTACTCGTACTCCACATGTATAATTTTAATGGTTTATTGGTTTGCTTTTTTTTATATATTCTTTTTATGGTATAATTCAGTCGAGTATGCTAATGTTCTGCTGCTGGAGGTATGATTGAGTAACAATTGTGCCTGCTTGGTTGAACCTTTTGCTTTGAATCCCCATTTCGCAAGAATCTGCTCTGCGCTTTGTCAGTGATGTTGTTGGGGTATGATAATATCATCCTAACAAGGGCCAGGGAAAAAGGCACATTCCCCAGATTACATTGCTAAATGAGGCAAAAGGGATCAGATTATCTGAGAACATCAATAATCTTCCTTATTCTTCCTTGGAAATTAGGGGAGGGAGATTATTTGGTTTCTTAAACTAAGCAGGTGTAAGACAGAGAGAGGGAGGGAGAAAAATCGAGGTTCACAATACCAAGAACTACTTCACCCTTTTAACTGAAAAAAGGAGTCCCCTTTTTGTCAAACATCAACAGTAAACTTCATTTGTTTTGTAAACCAGAAAAGAAAGAGGTTCATGTTCAAACATCAAGATATCGCACCATATCTCTTCATAAACAGACATCTTCATTTGAAGAAGGAAAACAAAACATGGAAAGTACACTGCAGAATTCATAAAAAACAAAAAAACAAAAAACTGTAAATCAAATATGCACAAAAAGGCAATACTTTCAAAGAGTACCACATACTTCCTAGCGAAATAAGATAAAGAGCACGGGAAACCTCATACTTTCTAGCAAAATTGCATTTTGTTCTACAGTACCCTCTTAATCACTCAACCAGAAGTGAATGATAATGCTTTTTGCTTGTAAGAGATTGATTACTGCCGCATTGCTAAAAAAGCTTTCCTTGCTGTTGTGTTGTTCCGCTTCTCATCATGGTACAGAACTCCTCGTAATTGATCCTTCCATCCTACAAATTACAAGACAATCAGTATTAATACATGTTTCTGCAGAGAAATTACAAGACTTTATTGAAATTACGTACATTATCTGTATCCACTTCTGAGATTATTTCCTTGATGGTGGCTTCATCACCCATTCCATACTCTTTCATTGCAGATTTCAATTCATCTCTAGTAATGAAGCTGTAAAAAATCACAGTGATAAAGTTTATACTTCCACTTATACATTCCATTATGTTTCAAACACAATAGATTTTGACTATTTGACAATCAATGAAGTAGAATTAGTAAATTTCTTCGACAAATTTGCCAGAAAACTATGTCAATACTTCAAACATGCACTAAACAGTAAGAGAAGAAAGATTAAGCTATGAACAACTGAGACAATCCTATTTTCACAACATGATTCAGATAACGGCAGATACCCATATTTAAAGAAAAGTCCATATTAAAAGAGAAGATTCGAGTTTCCTTTTCTTTTTCTTTTTTTTATCCCTTCTAGTAAAATATTAGGGAGTAATCCGCATGGTAGTGATCTTACATGCCTCAACTACTGGGTTCTAGCCAAACCAAGGATGAATTAGAAGTCAAAACTCCAGGTTAATATGAACAGTACCATAACAGAAAAGTTGTGAACTCACCCGCTACTATCCTTGTCGAAATATTGAAATGCTTTATATAGATGTTCGTCTCTCTCGAGCTTGTGCCTATGCATAGTAGCAGTAATAAATTCAATGTAGTCGATTGTGCCATTCCCATCCACATCAGCCTGAAATGCAGAATAATCTGAGAATTATATGCAATAAAGCAGATTAACATGGGAGCAAGTAGATCCAAGGATCTACTCTGGGCCCAAAATAACTTACAGCTTCCATCAGCTGCCGGACTTCGGCTTCTGATAGCTTTGAACCTAACCGTGACAGTCCTGACTTCAATTCTTCATAGGTGATTGTACCACTCTTGTCAGTGTCAATGTTTGTGAACATTGCTTTAAGACCTTTGATTTCTTCTTCAGATAGACTTTCCGCAATGACCTGGAGAAAATTTCAAAATGCAGCAAAATCATCAGAAGAATAACCGTGGAGAGAAGATTAAATGTGATAACTATTAACATGCAACAATTGACTAGGGAAAAGATCTATATCCAGTTTTTCGGATGAAAACTCTGCATGTGAAACAACTGTTTAAAACATAAGCATTATGGTTTCTCAGTGTCATTCGTTGCTGGACGAATGATCAAATTAAACAAGAACTGATGACAAGAAGTACATCTAATAAGGTCTGACTAAAAGGTTATCTCAGAAGGCTAATAAACACCAATGATGGTCATTATAAATGATTCAAGGAGATGTTTCCCTCAGAATTTTCCAAACATAACAAAATACAAAAACAAGATTTAGGAAATTAAAGTAGTCTACCTTAAGCGCAAGTTTCTTGAGCTTGTTCATTGCCCTAAACTGTTTCATTCTCGAGAGAACTGCACTATCTATTGGCTTGTCTGATGCCTCTCCACCTTCTCTCATCCATGGATGTTCTGTATAAAACAAATAAAAATGAGGAATTGAGGAGAGGTTAGTTCATAAGCCAACATGAAGAACAGCTAGCAAGCTAATACGGGACATTGGATCTGAACGGCAGGGGAACATACTTTCATTTAATTCACTGATGAGAAACATCGAGTATTACAACTAACTAGAGTAAAACAATATGCTACGGATTTCCATAAACAAATAAAAATTTGATTAATTTCATAAGCCTCCTAAGTTGGATTTGTAAACACTGCCAGGTATTACGTGAGCAACGATGCAGCAAGACATGCGAACCCCAATTCGAGAAAAAGACAGATCTATTATAAGCAGGCCATTCATAAAGCACCCTGCCAGGCTCCACCTTCAAATGATTGTTGTTATTTCCATTTAATAGTATGTAGGCTTGTTAAATGGTCATCTAAAAACTCTCACTTTGATTTAACTCTCCTCTCTTTTTTTCTTTTTTATATGTATTTTAATTTTAAACACCAAAAGCGGGAGGAACCAATTCAACTTAGCTCAGCAACGCCTTCTATCGCAAACTAGTTGGAAAATGAATCCATATGAAAGTGTAAATTATAAAATCACCTACTCAGTGGCATTGAAGAATCATTTAAAGAAAGAACTGGAAAACAAATCAATATGATGAAAGTGTAAATTATAAACGTCACGTAGTCAGGTGGCATCTAAGAATCATCTAAAAAAGAATGTAAGGAACCTGAAAAAAGAGTCCTCAGTTCAAATAAACAATAAATTCAGTAAAAAGGCCTTCAAGCTAGCTATAGCCATTTTATTTACTTTCCACCAAAAAGGCCATTTCATTTTCTTTTTAATTTGGGCGACTAAATGAGAGAGTTGTCACTTGGCGGGATCAAAATACACCTAAATACTAATTAGAAACACATTCTCAAGAAAAATTATCAAGATATAAGTACTCAAATATAGTAAGATGCCATAGTAAATGACTCAGTGTTAACTCATGTTATAACATATTATGAAATACAAATATAAACGTGCTATGAAGGAAACAGAAGTAAAATACCAAGAACTTGAGCAGAAGTAATCCTTCTTCTTGGATCCTGCGTCAGCATCTTTCTTACAAGGTCTTTTGCACTGTTCGAGATTGATGGCCATGGTTGGCTTTCAAAGTCAATCACACCTTCCAGTATCGCATCAAATATTCCTTTTTCATTTTCTGCAAAAAGAAAGTTAATAAATATCTTTCAAATGCACAAGCCATTCATAAAAGAATCTCCAAAACAAAGAAAAACAACAATTTGGAAAACTATTAACATTGTTTTACCGGCCCAAAATGGAGGTACACCACTGAGTAGAATATACAAAATAACTCCTGCGCTCCAGATATCAATTTCTTTTCCATAACTACGCCGCAACACTTCAGGAGCAACATAGTAAGCACTACCAACTATATCACGGTATACTTTCCCTGACATTAAATTTCTAAAAGATCAGTACCTTGAATATTTTATTTCAATAGACATGGCAATATGAAAGGCGAATCAGTTATTTTGGATGTCAGTATGACAAGAAAAATGTATATAAATGTTAACAATAAGAAGCCTTAGATAGGTTTATGATATGCTTCTAAAATTGATGTGGGAAAGAATTGTGAATGGTAATTAAATTAAACAAGAAATCCATACGAAGGAAATAGCTCCCCTTTCTGTCAAGTAAATTGAAAAGAGGTCAGCATTATCTGACAGGTAACTCAATTCTTAAAAAGGCAAGTTGGCAGCCTAAATTTACCAGATAATATATCAGCATTTGCTGTCACCATTTACCAATCTATGGTATGCTGGAAGTAAACTACAGAGACAAATAACGTGTAGGTGAAAGAACCAGGATACTGCAGTGCGCGGAATTAAAGGCGATGTTTTATATAATGCAAAAAAAACAAAAAAAACAGTACCATATACATAGAAGACAACCCAAAAAAAACACACATGTATGAAATACTGAGGTGTAAATAAAATTATGTTATTTCTTCTTCTTGATTTTGATATTCCCGTAGATTCTGCATCTAGAAGCTATGGAGATAACTGTTGTTGGGCTGTCTGCTTGGTTGAAAGGAAATGGCCCCTCGAGATTTAGACATCTAACGTCACCCTGAGTATCTTGGACTTGTACCGTTGGCCTCATGCAATTGAAAGCATAGCTAAGCCATAGACAGCTAAGATGCACACAACTGACCACATATTTTCACTCTATGCCAGTTTGGAAGGGGACATTCATGGTGTTAATGTGCATGTCTTATAGCCATACTAATTAATTAATCCATACTGACTGAATGATGGTGTTAATGTGCATGTCTTATAGCCATACTAATTAATTAATCCATACTGACCGAATGATGGTGAATTGGCATCAGTGTTGAAAAGTTCAACACAAGATGATTACAACAATCAAAATTGTTGACAGGTATTATAGCGTGGAATTATGAAAGGGTACGCCACACGTTAAGGCTAGACGAATCTAATCAAGATTAATTTCCACCAGAAGTAAAACACATAATCTAAGAATTGGAATTTACCTTCTTCTATGAAGACAGAGAGCCCAAAATCAGTTGCCTTTAGCATTGCTCCTTCATACTTGCTAGAAAGTAAGAAATTTTCGGGCTTGAGATCCCGATGCATCACACCCATAAAATGGCAGACATGAACAACATTCACAATTTGCCTACAAATTGTAGCAGCAGCTCTCTCCGAATAATGTCCCTGAGCAATAATCCTATCAAATAGCTCCCCACCGGCACAAAGCTCCATTACAAGGTGCACCGATTGCCTATCTTCATAGGCACCCTTAAATTCCACAATATTTGGCTGCCCACTCAAATGCTGCATAATCTGAATCTCTCTCTTCATATCCTCCTTGTCATTCTTGCTAACCAGCTTCCTCTTCAAAATTGACTTACAAGCATAAAAGTGGCCACTTGAATTTTCAGTGCAAAGATATGTCACCCCAAATTGACCTCTACCCAATTCTTTTCCAAGGGTATAGTGTGATCTAATGTCTTCAAATTGCTTGCCCAGTATGGTGTTTGGCTCTGGCTTATGAACAGGCCTAGGGCTAGGGTTTTGGGTTGCAGGCTTCAATGGAACTGGAGCTGGCTTTGGTTGTTTAGGCTGTGGCTGTGGCTGTGGCTGTGGCTGTGGCTGAGTTTGGCGAGGTCTTTGCGGTGGGTTCGGGTTGTATTGTGTTGATGGTTTTTCATAACCTTGGCCAGAAACAGTTCGGTACCCAGTGCCACCATTTCTTCCTGATCGATACACATTAACATCTGCTTGAGAACCCTGTTTCTTGCTGAAACAACCACCCATTTTTGCAGCTTAAAAACCCAAAAAATCAAGAGATAATACAGTTTGGAGTCTCCTGTGAAAAACCCAAATTCACAAGCTGATAATTATGGAGAAACAAATCCAATGGATTGGATTATGTAATACAAAAACATGGAAAGAAAGATCGCATTTTTGAATAAGAAATCACACAAAATCTAGAATTCACTGAGATTCAAGATTTGATTTGAGTCACTGAAAGGAATTGTGCAGAGCATATTCATCGGATGAGTAAAGTTACATAGCCTCGGCTGATGACTTCTCGTCAGCTCATTTCTTTGCGCTTTATAATTACTAATTCTAAAAACCGCGTGATCTGAAGACTGAAGAACTGGTTGCGGTCCTTCCGGGAGCTTTCATTACTTTTCTGTCTTTTCATATGTTATCAAGCTTGTAAAGATAATATGACAAGAAAAAAGCATGTCTAAAATTGGACCCGCAATACAGTATCTCTGTGTGGAGAAAAAGGTTTAATTTATAAAATTCATAAGGACAAAAATATATTTTTATTTCTATTTCTATTTTTAAAATAATAAAATAATAATTTATAAGTGATGACGTAATTATTATATTATTATGATAATATGGAATCCTTGCGGGAGAGGGGAAGTATTACAAATGTATCAATATCATTATCCTAAGTTGAGTTCTCTCAATCAAGAAATTCCCTTCTTTTATCCAGAGGACTGAATTTCTTTTCTTTGATATTATCTCTTTCATGCCATCAAACTTTGTTTACTTCACTCCAACCCTTGTGGGTATTCGCTATAACAATTTAAAAAAATTTTGAAATATAAATTAACACAAAAATAATAAGTTTAAAGTTGGTTGTTTTTATTTTTCTAAGCATTATTAAATTGCTTTAGAAAATAAATCTAGCAAGTGATGTGCTTACGTTATTAAATTGCTTTAGAAAAGAAAGGAAAAATTGCAAATGAATTTAGTTGGTTCATTTGGGTAGTTGGTAAGACTCGTTTGGCATATATATACGTGTGGGGATTATTTGGGAACTCTCACACGATATCTATATAATAATATAACGCGTTTTAAACGCAAAAAGGTTTTAAACTTTTTATCCAATTACTAGTTTAGTGCTATTTTTGTCAAGTACACCCAGAGATAATTAAATATAATATTTAAATATAATATTATTTTTATTATTAAAATATATATTTTTGCATTGAGATTTTTATCGTACAATAATTTTTAATATTAAAAATAATATTATATTTAATCTGTGTATAGTTATAATTTTTCTCCAACATTATCGATATAAAATTTGAAATATCAATAACACGCAAGAGTGTCAACACGTTCACGCCTTATCCTTTGGTCTACATGCAATCAGTTTTCTATGTGGGACCCACAAACCATAGTGCAGCGCAATACTTTCATAAATTATAGGCATTCAATAACCCATGATTGCATAGGTGGATAGTCCCAAAATATTAACATATAATCTAACGATCATGATTAATTGTCGAAAAATTATTATATATTTTTGAGATAGAATTATGGTATGTCTTATCTTTTTATATGAGAATGAGATTTATACGTGATGAGATTCGCATATTTCTCATTCTTGTGTAAAAGAATGAAATATATTATAATTTCGTTTTAAGAGTATACAATAATTTATTGTAATTGTCAAATATAGATCTTCAATAATACAACCTAATGATGATGAATACAAGTCTTCAAATATACTCTGGATCCTTTGAGCGTGAACAAATATTATCACGATAGTTGATTGACATTTGTTAGTAAGTGTTAATGAATAATATAGAGATAAGTAGTCGATTTAATTAGATTTTAAGTGTAAAAAGTATTTAATCATCCCTTTATCATATGAGATTCTCTTTTGTAGCGCATGATTCTTGCCCATTCACTCTGTCACATCGGCACATAGGCATGTGGGTTGAGGCCAAGGGTTAGGACATAGCCGAATCGATCTTGGGCCTGATCCCTAGCTATTCCGTAGAAGGTGTTAATCAACAAACATATTGTCATTTAGAGTTAACAATCGTGTTTGTGTTAGAGTGCTCATAAGTAATACACAAAATAAATAATTAGTGACACAATTTGTATAACATGTGCTAAACGTATAACGTATGTTTTATAAGGTGGAAGGATCGGCATATGTGTTTGGTAGTCACTGGTCGGGGCTCACTAGTCAGTCATCACTAATGCCCACAGCTTTGAATGAAGGGAATTGACATCAATTTCCTTGAATGAATTGTATGACAATTCAAATATTCAATTAAAATCTCCCCCACGTACATGGGCGTTCACACTTAACCAGCACATGCTATGTTTCACTCACGTGATAACATCAAATTATGGACAATAAAAATTCACGTGTTTTTTAATGTTTAATAAATAAATAAGAGGAATTGGATTGGTAATAGCTATCTAGGGTTGTGATTGAATTTGATGATTTCATGTCATGTGGTTTATTATTTAAATAGTTCCTTTCACGTGCAGTACTGACGTGTACTTTGATCTTTTATTTGGAAAAAAAAAAAAAAAGAGTTTTATATTAATTAACTTTTCATAAATATTAAAGAATTTAATGCACTCTTTATTTTAATATTTACGAAGTCAAATGAAACAAAAATAGTACGTGTTATAAAATCATATATGTAAGAATTATATATACAAACGTTGATATATATTTCTACAAAAAAGATTGATTAATGAAACGGTGCACCCATGCAAAACATGCACCACGCTCGTTGGTTTGAATATCTAGAATGAATGCATATTTAGGAGATGTTTAATAAGAACTTAATGTACTTAAATAATTTGTAATTTGAATCGATCAGTTATTCAACCCGTTTGATTTGAATAAAAATAATATAAATGATTGAATCGATCGGTAACTTTGACTGAATGAGAACTTTAATTTTTTTAACTAAATCAATAAACCCAACTACTGAATGAATCTTTTACTCCAATTGATCCACCATTTCCTTCCGTTATTTCCGTATCCTATCTCATCTAACCTCTTCTTCTTCTCAAGAAAAAGGTTGTGTGAGTAGAAGAAGAATGAAATTGAAAATGAAATTTACCTTTGGAGATCTGGTTATCATGAGAATCGAAGTCGGTGTTTGTAGCCATTAATGATCCGAAGGTTGCCGCTGTAGAGATAGAAGAGGTCGGGGAAGCCAAAGAAACCCTTTTTTTTCTGTACTGCTTGAAGCTATAGAAAAAAAAGAGACAAACACAAATGGGGGGAAATATAACTTAAGAGCAAAGTAGGCACGGATAAAAGAAAAAAAAAATTAACAAAAAAATTAAATTTTACTCCCCACGTGACACGTCACACAAATTGGCTCATTTATTGTGACGCCCCCAAATCTGGGCCCACACAGCCCAAACTTGAGTCGTCAAAAGACTACAACAAAATTATTACAACAAAGCACAACGTACTACAATATAGTGTATAATAATACACAAATAAGTCTTCACTATTATTGCCACACTATTTTACAAAACGTGAAGACTATGATAACTATTCCTCGGACCCTCACTCCATTCCCCGGCTAGACCCTGTTATGTTTTCATTTCCTGTTGAAAAACCATGGAACAAAAGAAAGGGTGAGCTCAAATAGCCCAGTAAGAAATATCATGACTAAGATAATGACGAATAAATTATCAGTAGCCTTCAACAGTTGAGTTCTTGATAGAATACAATAGACTACAAGGTTTATATCAAAAACTGTAGTTAAATTCTTAAACAATGTTCAGATCAATAATAGCAGCGGAATGAGCAATCTATTAGAAGAATAATGCAGACTATAATGTCCACTCGCTTCTCTTTTTCGTAAAAACATCATCAACTTTTATCATCTGAAATACCATTAGTCATGATAATATAAATTCACAGTTTCTGATCATAATCATGCACATCAACAGTTCATCTTTGCACTACGGGCCAAAGATATTCAATATAGCACCAACGGTCATGATTATACCAGATTCAGCCTTTGGTCATAATCATATCAAACAACAGTTCATCTTTGCACTACGGGCCAAAAAGAACATTCACCACGTGCCATAAAAGACACCGAACAGATGTATCGCCTTTAACCTATTATATCGCCTTTAACCTATCATCTGTTCAACAAATATATCACATCTGTGCCCCCGGCCACAGATATTCACAACAGCTTGATTTTTGGATGATTAGAATGATATAAATGATGAACAGAAGAAATAGGATAACAATAAGTATCGGAAGTTTACTTTGTACAGATTCAAATAATGTCCAAATTGTCAACATGATGTGGAGTGAAATTTAAAAATGATATTCAAGATCCACAGTTCAGAATAACGGTTACAATTCAATAGAAAGGTTCACGTAAATAGGAAGGTTCAGTTGAAATAATGAAGTTCAACTATTATGGAACATATAATATTTTCAGGAATTATAGAAGCAATAGTTCCATAATAAATTTCGATTTAGGAGTATGAAAGAAAATAATATCCCTTACCGTAGCAGGTTTGATTAACAAAAGGTGAAGGAAATTAATACAAAGGGTTATTCACCAACAGGCGGCAATCCGCTCCGTAAGGTTATTCCCACAATTTAATAGAATTTGAGTACAAAGAGTTATTCACCAAACAGGCGGCAATCCGCTCCGTAAGGTTATTCTCAGAGATTAATAATGAATGAATACGAAAGGTTATTCACCAACAGGCGGCAATCCGCTCCGTAAGGTTATTCCCACAATTTAATACATGGAAATAAATACGAAAGGTTATTCACCAACAGGCGATAATCCGCGCCGTAAGGTTATTCCCACAATTTAATACATGGAAATAAATGACACATCTTATGAGTAAGAAAGAAACGATATTATTTTTGAGAATCAAATAATGATAATCCCTTACCATAGTACGTTTGAATATTGGAAGATGAAAAAGATGGTATCCCTTACGAGTACTAATTTTAAGAGTATGAAAGAAAATGACATCCCATACCGTAGTAAGTTTAAAAGTGTGAAAAAAAAAATGATATTCCTTACGAGTAGTAAATTTGAGAGTATGAAAAAAAAAATGACATCCCTTACCTTGATATTGTGAAACAAGTTTATAGCCGAACAAATTCTTCCTTGTTTGTAGCAGTAAAGAATCTGACTTTTGAGTCTTCTAGAGTTTTTTAAAATCTCTTTATGTTTTTAAAATAATGTTACTCTCGAAAAGATAGGCGGCATAGACTCAAGAATCACTCAATTCGGAGTTAATATGAATGAGTTATGAATTTTCAAAACTAAGACTGAAAATAGTGACGAAAATCAGAATAGGTTACGGTTTTTAGTATTTTAAGGCATGAAGATGATTTCAGATGACTTTTCTTCCTTCTTCAAAGTTGTAGAGGACGAAAAACTAAAGAGACAGGCTTTTAATTCATTAAATTCGGACAAATAATGAATTTACTACAATTTTTCGAAAGAGTTGCTGTACATAAGAAAATTCTACTCGGGAATTCAAAGAAGAATGCAAAAGATTTCAAAACTAGGAATGACTTAAGAACACTTAGAGAGAACTTACACAAAATGTATTTAGAGAGAGAAAGAAAGAACAAGTAAGGAAATTTATGAAAAATCCTTAAGTTAAGGCTTCTATTTATAGACAAAAATCTTATCATTCATTTAATCTAAACCATTCATTTAAAGATCATCTTTTAATCTACACCATCCATTTCAAATATTATATTATCTTTAATCTACACCATTCATTTCATATCACCTAATAATCACCTAACTTTATATTATAAACAAATCAATTTAATTATTCAACAATAATTCACACTTTAATCTACACCATTCATTTCATATCACCTAATAATCACCTAACTTTATATTATAAACAAATCAATTCAATTATTATGACTAATTGTTATAAATACAGTATAGTTAGCTCTTAGATATTAAGTCAATTAATTAATGAAATACAACTGTTTAAATAATACCGTAATAGATATAACAATAATACAGAAAGTATGTAAAAGAAAAATACGTTACTGTGTCATGACAATTATTGATTCAATAACGTGAATTACTGTGCATATGTTACTGTGACAATTATTAGGTTCAATAATTTTAAAAACAGTGCAACAACAATTATTGACTCAATGATATAAAATACAGTGTAATGACAATTATTAAATCAATAATGCAAAATACTGTGTAACAACAATTATTGAATTGATAATATAAAATATTATGCAGTGACAATTATCGATGAAATGATGCGTAACAGTTACGGTGTCAATTATCAGACCAATAATATGAGACACTATGCAATACCGTGTGTTACTGTAGAGTACCGAGTGCTACAGAAAATACCAATAACTACCGTATGCTACTATTCTTTTATCACCGGTATTTTAACAGTTCCGTTGACTATTTTTATTTAAAAAGGTTATTTCTGTCGTTTTCTATATCCGACAAATATTCCGTTGTGGGGTCCACCAATAATTTGTTATTTCGGCGCCGTCGTACGACACGAATATTCCCCGACCAAACGAATATTCCCCGACAAAGCGAATATTGTCCGACAAAATAAAATTTTCAGAAAACATCCTTAACTTTTAACTTGATCGATTTAACCACTTACTGTTTCAAAAAAAAATATATGAAGAAAAATTAAATTTTGTATTTCATAAAATTCGGGGTCTTACATTTATAAATTTAAAATATAAACTTCTATTTATATTTTATATTTATTCTTAAATATAATAAATATGAAATTAATGATAATAATATGATAGTAAAATTATAATAATATTGTATTAAACTTATTTTTTAGTTCGTTCGTACTTATATATTTGTTCAGCATAGTTCAGAGTGGTAAAATAGTAAAAAAATATTATTCAAATATTTCAGACATATCAATTATCAAATAATTTTTCATTCAGTATTTAAAATTTTATTTCATTTAGATTGCTTACATAACTGTTTCATTCAATTTTATCAAACAACCTCTTATTTTTTGAAAATCAATATGAATCTATTATCTATAATATATATATATATATATATATATATATATATATATATATATATATATATATATATATATAAATGCAGTACATTGACCCCATATTATGACAAATGTTAATCTCTCATATAGTTAACTTCCCCCAACATTAATTACAAGTGTCAACCAACCATTACTTACATTATTGCTCTTGCTTTTTGATTTTTTTTATGACTGAATACCTTCAAAAGTACAAACAAATATACTTAAAAAATCATAATATTATCACACAATCTGATATTGTTTTTACACCTAATTCTCATACAAAAACTTATGTAATTTTTTAAATACCATACCATACTCACACAATATTTTACATTATTACTCACGTTTTTTGATTTTTTTTTTACAACTGAATACCTTCCAAAGTATAAACAAATACACTTACTTTGCCTTTAGAATTTTATTTACATATAATTTTTACACTTTTCTAATTTGGTTTAATATCGCATAATTTAAGCATTCCCAGATTGATATTATCCCAAATTCATGGGTGATTGATCTAAACATGTTTTAAACTTATATTAACCCATAAAAATTAGAAATTATTAGTGTGTGTATGTATGTATGTATGTATATATATATATATATATATATATATATATATATATATATATTACTTTTATATTATCGCTCAACAATTACTTTCATAATTGTTGCAGATAACTCTCTCACATAAAAACTTATGTAATATTATCTCATAATTTGCCTTTATAATTTTATTTACATATAATTTTCACCCTTTTTCTAATATTTTTATTCCATACTTAAACAAAAAAAATAAAATATACTTGCAAATCTAAACTGATATTTATATCTCAAATTGTTGCAGATAACCCTCTCACATAAAAATTTCATATTATCCAAATCTATATTAATCTCCCAAAATTGCAATAGATCCAATGTTTTTTAAGTAATCCAAAATTGATATTATCCCAAATTCACGTGTGATTCATCTATCAACGTTTTTTATTCACCCTATAAATACAGACTTACTATTGATAGGAAAACTATTGATGAGATATGTGATGCAACAGATGTAAAACAGTTGTTGCAACACCTTACTTATGTCATCGCATAAGCTACACTTTAAATGTATTGTTATCTTATTTGCTTTTGTTAGTTTTCTATAAAACAATTCAGGAGTTAGCATGTGTGGTACTTGCTACTATTCTTTACATAAAATCAAATACAATTAGTTCTACAATTCCTGCAAAAACGCAGAAAAAAAGTAAAACCTGACAATGAAAAATTTTGGTATGATAAATGTTCTGACTATGTCAAGTCTTTTATTCCAAGATATTGTAATATAGTATTCTTTTATGGGTATATTACACAAATAATTTGACACCAATTATCTAACTTGGTAAATCTAATTCTTAAAATAGATTCAAAGTTCAAGTTAAAGTGATGGATAATATGTCCAGTGCATTTTTTATTATATTTGATTGTGAAACCCAACAAGTAATAGGAAAATCAGCTTATAAACTAAGGGATCAATTACTTAAAGTAATATTAAAATTTAACTGTAAATAAATATTTTCTGTATACATTCTTTAACTTGAGTACATAATTATTTTTAATTCATATTTTTTTTCAAGTATTAAAGGGTGATGACTTTGACTATTTTTCGTATGAACTCAATTCATTAGCGCATAAGAGGTTTCGTTTAAAAATATAAATATCATCTTATAATTTGAAGACAAATTATAAGACATTTACAGTTGCTAGAATGACTGATGGTGAAAAATTAATTAAAGCTTACACAAGTTTATGTGATGAAACTCAGGTCTTATTATCACATGTACTTGTTATCATATATATTATACTTATTCTCAAATTTATACAATAAATTGGGAATAAAAATATTTTTCTACATTTTCAACAATTTATGATATGTCTGTTTTTATCCTGTTACTACAGTCTATACAAAAGGAATCATCACATGATACATCATAGGTTAATTCTGTCAATTACTTCACACCTATAAACAAAAGGCCTAAACCTTCAATTAGCGACGATGATGGATGTACAAGGACCTCAATCTACTGATTTTGAAATGTCAACCAACAAGTTGCATAAGAAGATCAAAGTCGAAAAAGATGGCAAGTTGTCTGCTTCAAATTCATTTGAAGCAGTCAACCATTCTAAATAGATATGGTTTTAAAATTTAGCCATTTATGATGACTTTTATCATAATCATGTTTTGGTTTTAAATTTGGAGGATTTGGATGAAACTTTTTTGTGTTAATCTTGATTATGGGATATTATAGAAACTAATTTTAATATTTGCATATTCCTACTCTTTATGTTTCTGAAATAATATTGAACTTGGTTTGGCATCCTAAATTATATAAACTAATAACTACATATAATCTAATCATATTGATCGAATTATTTTAATTCATTCAAATAATTTTTATAACAATTACGTTATAATTAAACTATTAATTAAATAATATTTAATTATTTATAAGTACTCTGATCAATTAGTTTTAAAAATTTAAGAATTATGTCTAAAAAATATATTACAGTATCATATTATCAATCAATATTAACTCGCATACTAAGTATAATTTGGTAAAACAAAATATGCTTCAAAACAAGACTAAACAAAAATCATTGTCTTTTAAAATTTAGAGCTAGTCGTTTAACACATTATTCTTTAGATCTTCTCCTTTCCTCTCCTCTTTATCCAGGTTACCTATCTATATCTTCACTTCCCCTATTTATCCATATGGTTATTTTTCTATGACTCGTGATTATAGAAACATGACTAGCTTTGCAAATCCTCTTTAGAGTATCTCCAAGAGTAGTATGAAAAAAAACTCTTCAAATTGAAGTTTGTTGACCTACGTGATAATTTGAAGAGCATTATTTACTACTTTAATATTTTGTACTTTATTAATCTTTTCAATTTAATTAAGACAAAATAAATAAAAATGAATGATATTAAATTTTAAAATGAGTTGTACATTAAATGCATCAAGCAAAATAAATATTTTTAGCTTTTTCATATGATTTTGATTCTCTTAAAACATAATAAATATTTTGAAGAGGCAAAGTCAACTTACCAGTTCTGAAGAGAGAGAATGTGGTTGCAGATTTGATAACTAAGGTTGGAGAGGTTGTTAGAGATAATTTTTTTGATGTGACTCACCTATTTGAGTATCCCAAAGTGATTGAAGAGACTGTTGGAGATGCTCTTAGTTTGTATGTGAATTTGTTGGATCTTGATTTCGTTTGGTTACATCTCTATACCTTTTCTTCCCCTCTTTATCCATATTTGGTTCCTATAGTCATATATGCAATTATTATATTCGAGATTTTAGAACAAACTTTATCTTCTACTATTCAAAAATCTTAACCCTTTCGTCATAAACCTTGATATCATTCATAGTCCAATTCAACACTCTCATACCCATAACAAATCCTCTATATACATATCCATATTTGTTATAAAATAATTCAATCCCTTTTGACTATTTACATAAATATTATCTTCTTATTATAATTTAATTAATTAATTGCATATGTGTAATTTTTAAACTTTATAATATGAGATAATTTTTGTGTGAGTATGGAATTTAAAAAATGTAAATGTAAAATTATCTCATAATTACAATAACTCTCACACATAAAAATATGATATTATCCAATAATTTGATTTTTTAATTTTTTTACAGCTAATACTCACACAAAAATATATGTAATATTATCCTATAGTTGGGCTTTTTAATTTTATTTGCATATATTTTTCACGCATAATTTTTTTTAATTTCATACACAATTTTTTTTTTATATTATAAAGTTAAAAATTGCAGCATACAAATCTAAATTGATATTTATATCCCAAAATTGCAGTAAATCCAAATTGATTTTATATCACATAATTTAAGCAATTCTAAATTGATATTATCCAAAATTCATGGGTGATTAATGTAAACATATTTTTTATTCAACTTATAAATAGATATTAACACTTTCATTCTGAATCATTCCGCAAACAATTCTCTAATTTTTATAATTTTCTACTATACATTAAGATTAATTTTATTTATTCCTCTATTACTATTTCAATTTACATAAATATCATATGTGTGTTATAGTTTAATTTATTAATTAAATATATAAATTTATAATTAATAAAATGAATAATCCTGCCCTCAGACCGTGTGTATTTAAATGAGTAATTTAGAGTTGTAGTCAACTCTTATATATATATATATATATAAGTAATGACATCATCTGTTGTCTATAATTTGAATTGACCTTAACTAATTTTGCTGGTTAGCAGCATAATCAATGGAATCAATGAGATAACCCGTTACTGAAATTCTTGATACGGTTGAGATGGATTGCCCAGTTTATTTTTTGCATGTGAGGATTAATTCCTTTCTTAAATATCAATGATCGTAACACATCGATCGAATTATACTTTAATAAAGTAAGTAAATTGATTTCCTCTTATCTCTTATATATTCTCTCTAATTCCCTTCCCTTTCTGTTTCTGCATGGTTTAAGTCGAGATACAGCCTTAAAATAATACAGCAACATCAATCTTTTTAGTTTTGTGGGGTGTTGGACATATCTTTCGTTGGTGATCATTAGCATTATCATTTATTTTTTTTTTATAATTTTAATGGATAAATGGTCTCATTAATTGGTGGAAAAATTATAAGTAACTTCTGCTTCATTTGAAGTTCTTTTAACAGTAAAATAAACAATTCGTACGTAATATATACTCCTTAAAGATGGATGATAGTAGTATATATTTATAATAAACATATTTAAGCATGAGAGATCATGAAATGTGTAAAATTAAATAGTACTACTACTACTATTGTTATAACAGAATTGATTAATTTGTACTCCCATCAAGATTAGTACTGCAGTCTATATGGAGTATGTTACAACAATGAAATGAAATATATATAAATCCCTTCCAAATTTCTAAGTAATAACAAAGAAAATCAAAACGAAAAGAAAATAGCTGATCCCTCCGGTTCATGAAGTGGTCCGTCGTCCAATTAATTAAGAATTTATTAGTCTAGCTAGCTATTAGTTAACCTCGGGGATAGTTTGAAGGACGGGCCTCCATGACCGTTGATAATGAATTTCAAAATGATCTTCAAGATTCCTATCGTTGATCAAACGAGCAAGAACTTGGTCCATAGAAATACCTTGCTCCGCAGCTCTTCCTGCCAATTCCTCTAGCTCCTTCTTTGTAATCTTAATCTTCAATTCTCTGTATACTCCATCATTAGAATTAGAAGAAGATAGCGACGAGAAATTATGATGGTGATCAAGCAATAGACTTTCATTTTCTGTACTGTGTGGTGTCACCATTGAAGTTGATGATGCTTCACCCGATCTACAACATGAGTTTCCCATTATATATATATACTACTATATATGTGTGTGTGTGTGTGTATATATATATATGTATTTACGTACGTATGTACGTATTTGTGGGTTTTTTGTTAAGAGATTTTTAAGATTATGAGGATTGTGTTGCGACTTGTTAGAAGAGGAGAGAGAAGAACAGAGATGAAGAGATGCGTGCATATATATATATATGTAGAGAGAAAAAATACAGAATAGTATTCACTTAAAGAGTTGTATTCGACTTTTTAGTTAATTTGTCAATTATTAAAATTTATTTTATTATTTTAAGTTTTAAATTTAATTTATAATATTAAATTAGAGGATGATGATGGAATAGATGATTATGTGGACTTCGGGAAATTGCGTAGAATGGTTGACCAGCAGCAGGCAACTGCCCGCCTGCATGGTTACGTGTTGATCCCTCCTTACCGTATTATATATTTAAAGGATAAGTTTACATATATAATAATTAAATATTATATTTAAGACGTGGTCTATGCATGCCTGTCAATTGTCTCAAGCCGCCTTAATTGTAATTGTAATTGCGATGGGTTCCTTCTTTTATAGTTTCATCTTCTCTTACAAATATGAAAATTACTTCATTTTTCTTTAAAAACAAAGAATTTGAAATTTAGTTTACAGGTGCGTGAGGGAGTGGTTCTTTTATTGTATTTTCATAAGAAAATATATAGTCCATAAAATTTATGAATGACGATCTAACATTTTTCTGATAAATATTATACAAAGTTAATTTTATAAAAGAATAATATTATGTATATAAATTGTATAAAAAAAATTATGCAGGACCTATTCTATTACTTGCCATATGAAAATATATAAAATATTTAATTATGAATCTCGATTTTTTTTTATATAATATTTGTTCTATTTTTTATACTACTTATGCACAGTTAATTATTTGTATATAATTTATTCCTATAATATTACCTTTTAACAAAAATCAATTAGAAATAGAGGTTTGAATTAAATAGGAGTACGACTCAATATATATATATTTTTTTAAGTTTTAAAAAAATTAATAATTTTGATTTTGTCAAAATTAAATCTCCCCATCTCGTGGTTGTCATGTGTAATTTGTTTTGATTGTTTTCATGTGAAAAATATTTGGTCGTTTTCTATCAATCAAACTTGACAGATGGACATATGACTAAATCATCATCATCTCAATTTAATTGGCGCAGTCAATAATTCTAGAAGTGGCTGAACGTTTTTCCTTCCCTTGTTGTTTTTCTTTTTGCCAGTGGGTACAACTAAACCAAACTACTTACTTCTAAAATCATCCATCTCCACGTTAATCATGATTCATGACTACTGCTGCTGCCAATGTATCCCCTCCCCTCCCCTCCAAAGTACACGAATAATTTATATAAAATATATAATTTATAATAAATATTTTATTATCCCCTAAAGAAATAAAGAATTGCACCTTACTCTTTCTTTGGGTCAAACGTCAACTAAATCTTTCACTTGGATTATAAGCTGCTGCTATGTGGTTGTCTTTTTTTTAATTGTCTAATTACACTCTAAATTTTATGTTTACATTTATTTTCTTATATATATATATATATATATATATATTCGAAAGGACCTATGTATGTTTATAATATTAAACATTCATTTTGTCTAATATAAGGCTAGGAGACGAAAGAATTGTCTGAATTTGAATTGCGCAATTAAACCTCCTATTTCATATCCAAGTTTCAAGTTAGTAATTACCACTTTTATTTCAAAACCTAAAATTTACTTGAATAAAATCTAATTCTACATTGTTAAGCAGTTAAGGTGAATTAGGGTTCTAGATGTTCCACTGACTTGTAAAGAGGGCCGTACCGATACTTAAAAAATATAATAAGTTTAAGAGCATCTTCAATAAAAGTAATAAAAAAAACTCTTCAAATTGAAATATGTTAACCTACGTAACAATTTGAAGAGTATTATTTGTTACATTAATATTTTGTGCTTTATTAATCTCTTCAATTTAATTAAGGCAAAATAAATAAAAATAAATGATATTAAATTTTAAAATGAGTTGTACATTAAATCTATCAAGCAAAATAAATATTTTTAGTATTTTTCATATGATTTTGATTCTCCCAATACAAAATAAATATTTTGAAGAGTTAATGTCAATTTACTAGTTCTAAAGAGAGAGAATGAAATTACATATTTGATTACTAAGATTAGAGAGACTGTTGGAGATAATTTTTCTGATGTGACTCACTTGTATGAGTATCTCAAAGTGGTTGAAGATGTTGTTAGAGATATTCTAAATACAATATTTTGGAACACAATTTTAAACACAATATGTATCTCAATCATTAAAAAATGAGATCTAACACAAAAATACGTGTTAAATCTCACTTTTTTAATAATTAAGATGCATGTCGTGCTCCAAAATAATGTACAATATGTAGTAATGTCCTAAAAAATATCATATTTTATCATAGCGTGACATCCAGGATGTCAATTACTATAAACAAAATTTGAATTTTTTCCCCTTAAATATTTGACCTTCAAAGACTAAGGAGGTGTTTGATTAGAACTTAATGTATTTGAATGGTTGAATCAGTCAATCATTCAGTGCATTTGTTTAGGACTGAATGATTAAATTTGTCAGATTTTTAGGCTGAATGACTAAGTCTAATTCTTTTGACTGAATGGTTAAGTCCCAGTTGAATGAAGTAAAAAAAATAATAAAATATTATATTAAGTAATATTAAATAAATTTACAATAACTTTGAATTTTTAGTAAAAATATATTATTTAGATATTTTAGACATGTCACTTATCAAACAACTTTTTTAATTCAGTATTCAAAAATTTATTTTATTTACCTCATTTAAATTACTTAAAAATACAGAACTATTTTATTCAATTTTTATCAAATAATCATTAAAAGTGAAATTTGCATAAAAAACGGCATTTATGTAAAGAAGCATCATAACTTACTTTTGTACTTTATGATCGACCTTCAAATGAGCCCGTTTATCACTCATCAACAATTATATATTTAATTGAATTAAGATAAAGCCAAACACTTTTATTTTATTTATATATCACCATTTAAAACATTCATATTTAATTTTTAAGTCTAATTATCGTGTCCACGTATAAAAACTCTAAATCACTTCAAAATATGTCATCTCCGAAATCGACCTATTTGTTATTCACTTAATTTTTTTATGAAAATATTTTTAATTTGGGAATACATAAATTAATGATTCATTCTCTCGACTGAATCGTCGTCCACGCACACCACTGACACCAGAACTACAAATTGATGAATGGTGGTATCTCTCATCTGAAAATGTATAATTGAAATTACACGCAATCTCCGCCCATTTTCCCGCCGGCATTATCTTCGAACTCCCCGTCAGATTTAAACATAAACGTAACAGATGGTTCAAAACCTTCGTCGCCGGAGAAAAAATGCATCTCCCGCCAGTAGAGTAAGCGGATCACACACTCCTCTCCTTCGATGGAAGTTCGAAGGGAGAGACTTTTCCGACGCTCCGGCGGCCGGACGGAGAGGTTTCCGGCACCTGAGAAAGGAGGCGGTGGTTTCTGTTTCGGCGCGGAAGCTTGGAGCCGCGCTATGGCAGTTGTCGGCTGAGATTACTGCCACGTCTGCTTGCGATGTAATGGTACCATTTTTAAATTTTTTCCCCCTGCATTTTTTGATTCCTAGGAAGTTTGGATGAAGAAATCTTAACAATTTTACATTAGCTTAGTCACCATAGTTGATTTTGTGCTTTATATTACTTTCTTTTTGGCATTATCACCTTGTTTTAGTTAATTAACGCGAGCAATATGGAGGTATTCTGCTTTCATATTTTCTCAGTATGCTATTAGATTGAATGTTTAGTGGTCTGAATGATTTGGTTTCGAAAATAAACTCCATTGTGGATTCAAGACTATGATAATGATCTTCCTTTGGTCTCAACATTAATTGTATGACTAAATAGCTATTATTCCTGTACCCTGTCAGTGCTAATGCTACAACCAGGCCATAAATTCTTCCCCTTCCCCTTAATCGATTTGTTACTTCAAAATCTGTAATTCTTATATTCTTTCAGTCAAGCTACTGATTTATTCCATAAAGATATGAACTACTTCATTTATACTGTCCATTAGAATGATCTTGCCTGAAAATCTTGCGACTTACAGCATCAATATTTGATCAATAGCATTTGTAATTCTTAAATTTAATCTCTTTGCCCCAAAAATTTGAGCCTTGAATTTCTGTTCCATTATCCGTGATGCAGCCTGGTGTTGGCCATTTGAGGATCACATTTCCCATTTATCAATGTAGTAGTGATTGTGGTACTGAAATAAAGCCTTGGTTGCAGAAGCCTCGTTCCAACTACGGTGCAAAGTGTCAATCATTTTACAAGGTATATCTCTTTATTTTATCCAGTTTACTACGATTACAAGTTTTTTCTCTATTGAAAGTTTTCCTGCAAGGTCAATGCTCAATGTAAAGCACAAATGTCAGTTTGAAAATTTTGTATCTTGGAAGTGAATTTTAGCTTCTTTTTTTGGGAAAGAAAAGTGGCCTTCGCAATGCACCAAACCAAAGCATAAGATGTCTCTCTAATACTATTTGTTTGTGTTGAATGTTGATTGTTTGAATATTTGGTCTTTAAGGTTCAACCTTCTAACCTCTTTCAGTTATTTATTTTTTCTTCACAAGTACACGTCTTCATTGCCATTTCCTAGATTTGCAATGGAGGGAGTGACAAAGTGGGATTCTGGGTTCTCAGAGACATCAACTGAAGTTGGTTGTGTTTTCACCCACATGAAGCTCCAGACAAAAAGACCACTCGCTAGTGTCTTGGATCTCTCGCCTTTGCAAGCTGAACTGGTGCAGTCTCGAGCTGACATACGAAAGCTTGAAACAGAAAGGAAGTTCTTTAAGAAGAAAGTCAAATTCTTCTCTAGAAAGCTTGGTGAAGAACAAACCTTGTGGGTGAGAAGAGAACACCAGAAAGTACGTGCAATACTTAATGACCTAAAGCATGAGTTAAACAGGGAGAAGAGATCTTGTCGGAGGATGGAAGCTGCTAATTCCAAACTGCTCAATGATCTAGCTGAGGCCAAGTTATCAGCCAAGAAAACTATGCCAGATTATGAGCAAGAAAGGAAAACCAGAAAGTTGATGGAGGGAGTATGTCATGACCTGGCGAACAAAGTTGAAGAAGACAAGACTAAATTTGAAGCATTGAAGAGAGGATCCATGAGAATTCACACAACAGCAGAGGAAGAGAGGAAGATGCTGCAATTGGCTGAGGTTTGGCGTGAAGAACGGGTCCAGATGAAGCTGGTAGACGCGAGGTTGGTTCTTGTAGAAAAATATCAGCAGATGAACAATCTTATAGACGATCTTGCAGCTTTTCTAAGTTCAAGAGACGTAGCTCAGGATATGATTGAAATGAGCAAACCCGAGGATAGTAAACTGGCAGTGAACTCGGTGGACATTCAGGACATAAAGTACCGTCCTTTTATTCCCTCAAAATCAGGTGACATATACTCAACTACTAAAGATCTTCATGAAGCTAACAAAAAGGAAAATGTCCAATGGCGTTACTACAATGATGCTAGTCATGCCTCTGAATTCAGCAGCACGACTTCCGTGTGCAAAATCCTAGTCCAAAAGCATCCGAATGACTTTATTAATGATAGTAGTGGTTTCGAAAGCGCCAGTGTTATGGAAACTGTGACTCATACCGAGGATCAGGATTCAAGCTACTCTCCTAATGGGAGTGACCACTCCGTTCGCAGAATTAGCAGAGGCATATATATTTCAACAGATGATACAAAGCATGAGCAAACTGTTGGTCAAGTATCTTTTAATTCTGAGATCAGTGAGATATGCTCAACATCAGCAAAGCAGCCAACCAAGAGATCAGCATTTATGCACAACCTGCAGAGACCATGTTCAAGTAATGGTGATGTAACAAGATAATCTCGGTCAAGGGGATAGAAATGTTTACAAGCCAGTCAAATTCTAAATTTGGGGACCATTTCTCATGTCTCCGTCCAGTTGAAGGTGGCTCTCCATCAATGATTTTGTGGGTCAGTGGAGCTCCCCTGACTTGGGAAATCCATATATAACTTGAGGGATAACAAGCTATATTGAATGGCCAAGAGGGATCCAGAGGCATAATTTGAAGGCTAAGTGAATCAATTTAAGGGTTAGAAGTCAGCAATTCCAGTTGCACCAATGTACTTTACCAAACGATCAGAGGAGTTACATGAATGCGTTACTTAAATTTGAATCACAGTCTCTGTTTTCTTTTTCACCCACGTTAAAGCTGACATTGGCGGGAGGAATCTCCATATCACGACAGGATAAAATTTTCTATCAGAATATTTGTATAGCAGCACCCTTCTCGCACTTTCTATCATTTCCATCATTGGTAAAGGTCTCTTTCTGTCACTTGTTTTGATCAATTTTTCTTAAAGGTGCCTTTGTAAAGGACTATAAGGTCACTTTGCCTCAGATACATAATTTAGTTTCCCCCCGCGAAGTCTTCTTTCCAGGGAGATGGAAGAGGAGCTAGCTATAATTATTATGCAAGTTTTACAAAAATGAGAACAAAAACTGAGAATAAAAAAATCCAAATTTAACTCAAATTATTCTTTGTATTCTGCTTCTTGTTTCCAGTCATGAGTTGTCCTGCCCCAAACAATATGTAATTAGCATTGTTCAGTACAACTTTTGTTATGTAATTATCAGGGTCCTGTCTTTACAGTTACAGGATTAATGTGTTACCTTGAAATAATTATTTTTTTATTCATGTTTTTTTTTTTTTTTTTTTGTTGTTAGAATTACAGCCATTCATGTGTGTTACTGGATAAGGTAACTGATTCGATCTAAAGACAGAATGAGGTAAGAGAGATGTTCTCGTAGTGTGTGTTTGTTCAGCATTTATTTTTCTTTCAGTATTTCAGGTAAAGAACAATATGAATTACGTTTGATTGAATTTCTGATGCTGGAAGAATTTGTATTCTACTACTACTTCTCTGGAAACATGCACTTCACAGTAGTCTGGACTTCTACCGTATAATGTTCATAACAGCTGAGGTGGTGCTGCAGGTAGCCCATATCTTACAAATGGTAAGTTAGGTACTTTATCCTATAGAACATTATATTTGGTGTAAGCGTCTAAATCATCCCATCTTCTGGAAAATATGTATGATGGACACTGACCATATTTATGTTGTTTTTTATCCAGTTTTCATCATGCTGGGGGACCAAACTCAAAACCTTCACGTCTGTAATCCCTTGTTTTCACATCAGGCATGACCCTACAATCTACCATCAATTTCACTCGAGTTCTGTGGTACTTTTCAGTTTTTTCTTAATTGAAAGTGCTCTTGTTTTATATTTGATATCAAACTTTCTACTCTCGTTAACAGCTTCCTTATAAATTGAATTCAGTATTTTAATTCACAGTGATGACGTTTTATGGTTGTCTCCACATGAACACCCAAAATTAATAATGTGGGCGACCTTTTTTGCTCAGTGTTAAACTCGATCTTGGTGCTGTTCTCATAGTATTCCTAGATTTTTTATTTGTTTTTGCTTATCTATCATGTAAATATTTATTCTGACGCAACTTTGTGCCTATTGGATATCAGAAAAATACATGAACAGAGATTGATAGATGTATCCCACCAAAACTTTAAAAATGGCTTAGTCTTTTAGATACCTACAAAATCACAAGGCTGATCATATGATTAAAAGCCAAAACAAAACTCAGAAGGATTGGAGGGTACTAGTTACAGTAAGAAGGATAATAGGATTTCAATTACTTGACTTGGGCATTCACTTTTATGTTGCTGTTGATCATTTATATATATATATATATATATATATATATATATATAGTGAAGATAAAATCACTTAAGTGGATCAGTCGTCCAGTGCCATATGAGTTGCAAATCACCAGTTCTCTTATAATATTAAGAGGGTGCAATTAATTCCTTTTGAAATATATAATGACTACCTTAAACTATAGTTAATGGTCAGAGTTGGACGGCATAAACAATACCTGTAACAGAAATGGGGATCTTCATGGAGGAGGATGTTAATCATGTGTATTCTTCTTCTTTATTTTATTTTATTTGTTATTTTTAGTGCAATTTTCAATTATAGTCTATCTGAGGTCTTGTGAAAATATCAAAATCACTATTTTCCGAAGCCTTATTTATTTTTGTATCTAATTTATATAGTTGGAATATATAATTTAAAAATAAATAGTTGAAAAAAATATTTAAAAAATAAAAACAAAATAGGTTATACTTAAATTTGGAAGGAAGGAGTATTGCAGTACCTCCGATTGGAAATGAGAGTAACCTTATATATTTCTTGTTAGAAAAATTTCTTTTTTAAAATTTGGAACCCACCAATATTTTCTTTCAAAATTTAAATGAATTATGTCGGTTTTAAATTTAAAAATATTTTTAAATTAATTTTTTAAAAAATAATATTAATTTTATAATTCAAACGGAGGGAATAGAATAAAGAGAGGTGAGGTGCCAACTTCATAATAGAAGAAGACCCCACCAAGCCAAATAAATGGAATTGCCAACAATGCTACAACCACAAGTGGGATTGAGTTACACTAGTGCTTCCTTTCGGGTTAAATTATTGTCTTTTGTATTGAACTCGATTTCAATTTATATTTGAATTACTGAATTAATTTATTTTATGTCAATTTATTGAATTGTAAAATTTTCACAAAAATTCAAAATATTATCTACTCTGTTAAATACTTGACAATAAATTTGCGTGGAGTCTAAATAATACGTTGACGAGAAAAGTGAAAAGTAAAGTTGAATAATTAAATTAAACATATTTTTATAATAGACAACTAAACAAAATATAAATAAACTAACTAAAAATTTGAAATTAGATGGATAAAAATAAAATACTTTAGTTAAATAAAATATATGAAAATTATATATTTGACCGACTAGCAACACCAACACGGTACCTCACAACAGTATTTAGTTTTGGGTATGATTTTCATCAACTTTGTTTCTTTATTTAATTTGGGTGCTTCAATTGTTGTCTTTTGGGATCTAGTAAAGTAGTAATGATGGTTGATTGTGAAGAATTTGGGAAAAAAAGAAATGATCAAGAGAATAGAGAAATAAAATAAAATAACGTACATGTGTTTTTTCTATTAAAAGTAAAAATAAAATAAAAAAATCAACGGTTTAGTAATGTTTCGAAATAAAAAAAATTTGTTCAGTGAATAGAATGAAAAATAATAATAATTCAGTAATACAAATATAAATTAGAGTCGAATTCAAAACAAAAAATGATTTAACCCAATTCTTTTCCTATTAACTGTCAAACAATAACACTCCATAGAGAAAACTTAATTAGGCGGAACAAAAGTTGTTTAGCATAACTTGCCTAAAAGGTTGTTTAATTGAAACCCCATGAAGTTGACAGATATAGAATATAAATTAATATATGAACAGAAATAGATTGGTTTGGTACCTTGGTTTGTCCAAGAATATGTTAAAGGCAACATCATTATTATGAGGTGATGATGTTTAGTTTAGCATTTTCAATGGCTGAGCATAAAAGGGTGGAGCATGATCAATCAAAGTACGATTGTTTGTCAGTCTGTCAAGGGGTTAGAGATGATTGATTGATCCAAATGCGGCAATCTGGTCAAAATAACGAGCCTTATTTCTTATAGACAAGATTCTTTGGAGTAGTTTCATCATACTAGTAAAGATTGGTTAAAGTGGAGCTCATCATATGATTATTTATCGGATTAAACGTTCTGTTGTTCTCTGAACTCTAATTTTTTTAAATTTTAAATTTTTTTTTTTGGTCAATTCAAATTAAGTTATATAATGCGTCTCTCTCGTGAATTAAATTCGGAACATCAAATTTGAACTCTAAAATATAAAACTACTCAAACACCACAAACATGATTATTTAGATTACTCAAGAAATAAATGATATACTCATGTAAACAGAAACCTGAAACCCAAAATCATGTTGGAAAATCATTCATCATCTTCGTTTATATTCATAAATCAAATCACACATCCTAAAACCAAAAATCAAAATAAACTAAATGTTAGTTCTTTCCCAATTATTTTCTCTAAACATCTCTAATAACATTATCCGAGGGTTCTGATTCTTCATCATCTCCTTTCAACAAATTTGCAGCAAAAAATTCTCTCTAAACATCTCTAATAACATCATGAGTAGCAACTTCAGATCTACCGCTATCAGTTTGTCTTCGTCTCTATTCTGCTACCGCACAACCTTGAAAAATCTACGACTTTCATCGAATAGATCTACTAATAAGTTCAAAAATTGGAGTCAATTCCAGTTCTAAGAATTCAATAGAAAAAAAAGTGATTTAACCCAATTCCTTTCCAATAACCGACAAACAATAACACTTCAAAGAGAAAACTTAATTAGCCAGAACAAAAGTTGTTTAGCATCACTTGCCTAAAAGGTTGTTTAATTGAAACTCCATGAAGTTGACAGATGTAGAATATAAATTAATATATGAACACAAGTAGGTTGGTTTGGTACCTTGGTTTGTCCAAGAATATGTTAAAGGCAATATCATTATTATGAGGTGTTGATGTTTAGTTTAGCATTTTCAATGGCTGAGCATAAAAGGGTTGATCATGATCAATCAAAGTACGATTGTTTGTCAGTCTGTCAAGGGGTTAGAGATGATTGATTGATCCAAATGCGGCAATCTAGTCAAAATAATGAGCCTTATTTCTTATAGACAAGATTCTTTGGAGTAGTTATCATCATACTAGTACAGATTGGTTAAAGTGGAGCTCGTCATATGATTAATTATCACTAATAGGAATCTCCAATTGATAACATATGGTACGACTAGGAATTTAGTAATGGTGGTTCTTTTTTACCAAATTTCTATTCTGAAGTTAAAAGAAGGGTTGAATTAGTTTAATATATTGGAGGAAAAAAACACTATAAAAGCCGTATTTATAATTTGTCAATACATACGTGTAAGACACATATATGAAATTGATCGTATAATCATCAATTAATATAAGTCATGAGTGATTTAACAGCGTAATCCTTTTATTATAAAATAAATTCAGTGCACAATTAAAACTCTCTATTAGTGTTCAAATCAACATTAGGAGTTGTGGGGAATCATGTTATAGTCAGTTGACAATAACCCATCCCATACTCGGTGAAGCTCAATTTTCATCCCCTCTTCTTTATTAATGTAATAGATTCTTATTAATAGTTTAATACTAAAAAAATAAGTTAGAAGATAGTGATTAGTTTTAGGAGCTATTTGTTATGTACCATCAAACCTCAAGACAAAGATATAGGACACGCACAGTTCTGCATTTGGCTGGCCCTCTCTATCTTGTCAAAGGTAGCAACCAACCCTACGTATCATGCCATGGAGGATCCGGTTGAGAACATAGACTGTTCGTTCCCTGTAGAGGATCACGCTTGGAGAGAGAAAAAGAAGAAAAATGAGGCCTACCAGCTGAGCAATTAAGCTGCCACCATTCGTGGTAGTGCCATTATTTTCTTACTCCTTTGCTGCGTTAAAGTATCAAATTTAAAATATTTGTAAATATTGAGGTGGTATTTTTGTTATTCTTGTACTGTAAAAATAATGCTTGAATTTATCTGCAGAAGTACTTCCCCCAGTTAAAGAAGGGAGTCATGGTTGAGCTTCGATCACCGACTTAGATTCAAACCTCCACATAAATAACAACTAAAAAGTATTTGTTGGCTTGAATTATTGGAGAGATACCTCCGGTGTATGAGTAAATATAAGCTTTAAGATGTGTTAATTATAAATGTAGAAAATATTTAATAGGCTAGAATCTTATGTGTACCTCTTTTGTTCACCATGTACTTATATTACTCGTTATATTCAATAGGGTTTTAATCCTTAATGAGAATCATGCATGTATTAAAATTTTTGTTAGAAACTGTCGCATTAATCACTGCAATATGTGGTAACTCTCATATAAATTAGTATTGAATATGAAAACTAGTTAGTATTCAAAGTGATAAGACAATTATCTCAAGCATATCAGATTTAAGAATCCTCTTACACTCGCAGTAGGTCAAATATCCTAAAAATAAGACAAATTAAAAGCATCTTATTTACGCTAATTAATATGCAGTTCAACAGTAATAATATGATATTGAAACTTTAATAATAAAGTTGAGAATATTGAGTTTTATTATATTATTATTATTATTATTCGGCAAATGAGACTTTATCGTAAAAAAGATGACGTATTTATTAATCATTTCAGTCAATATTTTTGTCAATCCAAAAATAGTGAAGACAAGGGAGTGACGAACTCGCTGTATCACCTCAAATAAATTTTTAAGACGTTTGAGGTTTTGACACGCGACCCGTCTCAAAGACGAGTCAGGTTACCAAATCTCAATAATGAATCCAAAATCTTAGAATTTTAATTTCCATGATAATTCGTCAATCTATATCACTTGGACCACCCTACTTAATGATATTGTTTTCTTATTATGAAGGGGTAATTATCATTTAATTAGTGGCAGGTTCTTTCTAGACAATAAAGCCTCTAATATAATTAAACTCCTTAATTGCACAATTAATCGACCAGTTAAACTAATGATCCTATGCAATTTCTTAGTATTAAAGAAATCTGTAGGGACCCAACAAACCATTTGTACATTAATTACACCATTAAAATATAGCCATCAAATGTTATCATATTCTTAAACAATTAATTTAATTAAACTGATTTTCATGCAATCAATCACACAAGTCCTATACTGATTAAAGGTTATATATACATTTTACAATTTATTCAATCTGTTACTCAAATTTGATAGCATATTTTCATTTTATGTCACTGCTATCAAAGTAGGAGCACAAAAATGGAAAAATATAATAATAATAATAATAATAATATTAATAATAATAATAATACAGACATACATACTTAATATAATAATTCGACTTAATCATGCTTTATATTGGACTTACCACAACATAAAACATGATTACCTAAATTGAATCGTGTTAATCTTAAATTTTAAAAATCAACATTTATCATATAAGTTAGCACTACGTTTTTTGAAAAAATATTTTTACTTGATAGTGAAGATTTAGTACAATCAAAGGCTGCACTACAAATTTCATAGGCTCTCGATCACTCAAAAATCACAAATATTAATTTGAACTTAATTATTTTTTGCACCATATAAGAGTTAATTTAATTCCCACTCAACTAATTAAGCGTGATGATTGACTTAAAATAATAATAATAATAATAATTAAGCGCGATAATTGAGAGGAAACCAAATCGTAATTAAGTATTATATAAGTAGCGTATCACGTACAAGATTAAGATTAATCTAATTGCTAATCATATTGAATCAAATCGAAGATTCTGATTCGGATTTGAAATATTGGAATCAGTGAGAAGTAATGTAATGCATGACGAAATAGCTATACATGTTTAATTTTTCCCTAGAAAAAAATAATAATTAAGCTTTTCACAGTTTGCTCTTTAGGGACTGTCATGTCTTACGTATAGTGGATCCCTTTGTTTGGTTTTAAGCTCCATGAATATTGGGTTTTCCATTTTATAACCGCCACTCATACAGTATAGTATGTATTTTATAGATTATAATACTCATGTATACTGTATAATAATACCATTGGTACATGTTGTACTCTAGATTTCTAATCTTGTTTTTCGAATAATTATGGGCCCATCAAATTATTGCGATGGTCATCTTTTTACTTATTCGTGTTGAAGAATCGATTTAAATATTTTTATAATTTTGATTCATTTATTATGAGAATTATTTCTGATTCTTTTTTGAGGGTTTTGTCAAAAAAAAGAAAAAGTGCCTATCAAATTAGACGTGATTATATTCCCATATCAAAGAATTTCTTCATGACCTACAAGAAAAAAAATAATTGGCGGATTTCTTTTCAAAAAAGGTGTATGATGTAACAAAAAACTTTTATCTCCACCAAAAATAAACAAAATCAGAAGGGAGGGTGTATGGGGTTCCCTTGTTCATATCCATTGAATTATTTATGTATCATTCAAAGTTGATTGAGCAAGCATGTTGGAAATATCAGCCAAAAAGAGTTTGAACATGAAAGGAAAGTAATCCTTTAGAAATTGTGCTGATACTAAACATATCAACCTTACAGCTGCATCTTAATTTCTTTTCACCCTATTCTCTTTTCTCTAAACAAAAACTCTAACCTTTATCTTAGATCTGGGGATGGGGAGGGGGAGGACTCTCCTTATTTAGGAGAAATCCTCCCTTAGATCTCTCTTTTTATACCATAATAATTTTTCCTTTCTTGTGGAGTTTGTTTCCTCGGTTTGTGGAATTTGTTTTCTCCATCATAACTGATTTTATTTTTAAATTTTCAATACGTGAATTATTAAAGATAAATTGTTCAGATTTTGGTATGGCGTTATCATGACAATTGGTTCTTCCTCTACTTGTATTGAAAAGCTGCTCAGATCGCATATTCTTTTATTATTTTTAGAATATGATTGTTTTTCAGCAGTATAACTGATGTTCACTGTCTGTTGTTATGATTAGTCATTTTATTGATTATCTATTATTTATTTGAAATAATTACTTTTTTAATTTTTTATTATAATATTTATATCATTTGTAACAGTTTACAATCAGTCAATTAAACTATTTGTTTAAAAGAAAAAAACTTACGGCTACATAAATTTGGACTACATCTTCATAAATATGAGTATGAGATGGTAATTGAAAATAGTTTATGAGAATATTACCATTAGAAGTTCGCTAAAATTTATACCTACAAATCTTTCATATACAGTGACAGCAATCTTAAAAGAAGATATTGTGGTACACAGCATTATAGCGCAATATGAAAATTTTCGTACGTACAATGGGTTCAAAAATATTAAAATTTTCCTTAGACACAGTTAGCATTGGGCAAAATATGATTATGGATTGATTTTAGTTTATAAAATTTGATTACGATTTTATTAAAATCACATAATTTATTTTTAATATGAATTATGTGGGTTGAAACTAAATAGTTAAGACTGTAAAATGAATTAAATAGTTTCGGACTCGATTCGTACTCAATCAACTAAAATTTCGATTTGAGCTCGACTCGAAATATAAACGATTCAAATATGAGTAAAGTTTAATATTCAATAAATTACTCAAATATCTTTAACTTATAATTTTATATTAATACTTGGATTATATTAGTTCAAAAAATTCAAATAGCTCAGACTCAATTCAAAATCGTACCAAACTCGATAGCTAAATCAAACTCAATTAAACCTTATTTCATATTCGATAAATTTTATAAACTAAATCTAAGCAACTTAATATTCGATTCGATTCATTTACACCCTTATAAATAATCATGGATCTAATATAAGTTATAAACTAATTTTTAAACTACAAGTTTACAATTATTGTGGTCTAAAATAAATTTGGATGGTGGAGTTATTCCTTCATGATCGTGATAATTCTTCTTTTTTCATTAGTACCTCTGTGGTGAATTGCATGTATCAATTCATCCACATATAATAATTCAATATTATATCAAATAATACATTTATATAAATTATTAAAAAGTTAAACATAATACGAATTTTAATGTAATGTAATATTTTTTAATAATATAGATAAATATAATATTTAGGTTGTTGTGTGTTTATATTTACGCGTAACAAAATAATCGGTGGGTCCCCAACTTTTGGCAAGTCAAACGATACCACGTCAACATACTTGTCACGTGCAAAACCCGTGCATTTGAGCATCTCGCGCGGAAATTTGTTGTCATCAAAAGAAGGGAAAATATATTATGGAAAAGATTTTTAAAAAGGGATCAAATTGGTCGATTTAGGATGAAAAAGAATATGGGTCGAAAATAGTTTATTAGTTTGGGCATATTTTTTCTTTTTGGAAATATAATTTCAAATTTTAATCAATTTAAATAACTTAAAGTAGTATACAAAATCAATAATTTGAGTTAAACCATAATTGTATGGGCTGATGTTGGGCCACACAAATTAACACAATAGATAAGATGAATGATGTAATTATTGATTAGATATCTCTAAACCATATGATGAATAAGCTTAACCCAGCATAGGATACTGGATTCCCAATTTGGAAATAACAGGACAATCTCTGTAACCCACTCAGAGCCAGCGGTGTCCACTCCTCCTAAATCCAAACACTGAAAGTGGGTCCCTACTAGGTCCAATCACTGCAAGCTGGGGTGCGGTGGTTGGCTCCTCAGACCCTGCAAACTTTACGCCAGTAACTAAGATTTACAGTGGCACCAACTACCATATAGGGAATAATAGGAACAATAACTATAACCAGTTTATAACTGAATTTTTTTAGTTTGAGCTATTTTGGACTCTTATTTAAAAATAAGATATTGTTTAATTATATCTTAATATATTTTAATATTTTATTTTTAATGTATTTTAATATATGAAATTGAAATAATTTTTTTTAAATATCTCTAAATTATTAAAATATAAAATTAAATATAAATTATTCAAAAAATCATATTAAAAAATAATTTTTTAAAATATATTAAGATCCAATCAAAACTTTATTCGACCAAATCAAAAACTTTGCTTCTCTAATCTCTACCTTCTTTCCCTCTCCCTTATATTTTTTTTTTTAAAAAAAAAATTGTGGACTTTATTTGACTCACTACTCATTGTCTTCATTTTATTTAAGACACATTAAAAATAGAAAAAAATTAAGGCGAATCATTTCAAAAATATATTCATAATTGATTTTAGAAAATACGAATAATATTTTACCTATAGAATAATTCTAAATTGAGAAGAAGTCTTGTTATATATTGTGAAAATATTTAATTAAATTAAATTATAATTATAATATATGTATATATACAAAATAAATAAAAATTTAAAAAGGCTCAGTTCTAATTTAATTTATTTAATTATATATTTTAAATTTATTTTTATCATATATTTATCGAAATGATGTATATATAATTTTTTATTCCAACTTTCATTTGTTATTTGGCGTCAGTCGGAATAGAAAATGACAAGGCAATATAAGGACCCCTTAGCTGGTGTATCATACACGTGTTCGGTATGGAAACGACAATAAGGTAGTGGTCTACATGGCTGGTAATCACGTGGGACCCAGATCGAATGCACTTGACGGAGTCAAACAAGATAACAAGATATGTTTATTTAGAGGGTCAATTTGCAATAACGATGAAAATCTTGTGTAATTTCCTTGCTTTGAGGAATAATTTTTTTTTAAATAAGGATAAATACACAATATTTAAATATAATATATTTATTTTAATTATTAAAAAATAAATATAATATTAAAATTTATAATATATTTTATTTTTTAATAATTAAAATAAATATAATGTTTAATTTTTATTATATATGTCGACTTGTCCTTTTTTTTTTTTTTTTTTTCCGAACATCCTGGTTTGCCACTTGCTCACTCTAGTTGCTAGGTACGTGTTAAAAAATCCATGTGCAAGTGCAATACACATATAAAGAAAATGCGATAATTATAGGGTTTTAAATTTTTGGGTTTAAATGGCCTCTCAAATGATATAATATTAAATATTTTAATAATAATTTATGATATAATTAATCACATGAGATTTATTTAATTAATATAGTAATAGCAAATTATTTAAGATACCTTTTGAAATAAAAAATTTGAGATCCCTAATATCAATCAAGAACTTTATCAATTTTATAAAAAGAATCCTACTTACAAAATTTGCGAATATTGAAAACATATTCTTGTTTCAGATTTAGTTAATGAGTAATGTTACGATAACAAAAGATGATTACAAAAGGGTAGATACCAAATAATATATCAGATTATAATTAGTTGTTGTTCCGTCATACATGATAGATCCAATAATTATAATCAACTATTATCATATATATTATTTTATGTTTAATATTTTTTCATCAAAATAATATTATTAATTATAATATTATCAAGTAAAGCAGTGCAATACATATAATTTGCCAAATAATATGAGCCCACAAGACAAAGACTAGGCCTATTACTGACAGCTGAATCAAGAATCCAAAACCAATTTGCATACCAACCACTCATCATTTCAATCTACCACACTTTTTACATGTTTCAAAGGCGCCTCCGATGAAACGTTGGACTCGCATTTTTACCACTACATTAGCCTCCTTTTCTATTTTACGGTTACTTGTTCGTCTTCTATTCTCACCATGTTTGTCGTGATTGAGGCATTAATAAATCCGTAACAAATGAACTCCAAATTCACATGAAATGAATGTGGTGGGCCTGGCTTATGCAATCATCAATCAGTTGTTATATATACAACTCCTTCGCATCATAGCTCACTCTATGTGTTTTATAAAATATTTTCTAATGGAGCTATAACGTTAGCTCATCATATACATAGATAGATATATAAATACATAAATACTTTATCTACTTATTTCCCCACTAGGGTAGCCGGAAAATCAAGAATCTGGTTTCCGGCTGCTGTTGTGATGATACATGGCCAAAGATCGGAAATTGACCACCAGTCGCAGCGAGCGTTTGTTGGGGAGCTACAGATACGGTCAAAGCAACGGGGCGGTCACCGACGAATCAGAGTTCGGCGAAGATGATGTGTGGTGCACCGTTGATGACATGGTCAGCGTCAACGACCAATCGTCAAACAACTCTCACGGTGCGTGGAGTCGACAGGCTCCCCCGGAGGCCAGTAGGAGCGTGAGCATCAGGGGCCGCCGGCGAGGTGTGGAGGAGGATAGCCACTTGGGCGGGCTGTCATTGGCCTTCGATGATCCGGGCAGAACGGCGTCACCTAGTGTCGTGCACCAAATACGCGGTCAGGAGATCGTGGCGTCTCCACGTGGACGCCACATGGCCACATCGGCGCCGGTCAACGTCCCTGATTGGGGGAAAATCTACCGAGTTAACTCAGTTGAGTCAATGCATGACTCGGAGGAAGGCGATGATCGCGACTATGAGATGGTTCCACCCCACGAGTACTTGGCACGGAGCCGGAACTCGACGGCGAACTCGGTTTATGAAGGGGTCGGTCGGACGCTCAAGGGTCGGGACTTGAGTAGAGTTCGAGACGCAGTGTGGAGTCAGACCGGATTTTATGGTTAACTAAAATTTATAATGGATTTAATTGTTAATGAATCAATTATTTTTGACCGGGAACCTCTAATTGTCCTATAATTCTTTTGGGTAAACTCAAACTCAATGAGTCCACCCGGTAGCCCAAGCATGGTTCTGATTTTGAGGTGTTTGTGTTCAAGCTCCCTGGTCTTTCCACTCTGTTATCCTGAGTTGGAATTTAGAAAAGTTTGTGTCAATCTTTGTCAGTGTCAATTTAGCACTACTATTTAATGGAAGTAGCCAGCCTTATATGAAGAGTTTGTGCAGCAAATATTCAATTCATGCGTGTGTCAAAGTACATCATTGGAGTATAATATTTAATATTTAACTTTGGCGTATTACATCAAGTTACCATAAGCCTATAATATTCTAATCATTTAAAAGAAATATGAGAAATCACCCATAATATTTGATAACCTTACATGAAGACTAGGAATGCATCACTTTACATTTGAAATGATAAATGCATGCATTCTACTTATTACCGCCTGCACTGCGTTGTTACACAATATGGTGCATGAAAATTCACACTTGTAGGTCCAATGTATATGTTTGAATTCAGTTTTAACACGAAAACTTAAGTTAATAGAACTTGAGTACGGGAACAAAATTTGTCTTGTAATGGCAACTGGTTAAATAGTAGTCCATTTATCGCAAATAAATATCTGTTCATACAACTCATAATCAAGTTGCATTAAGATCAACTTAAATAATACTCTTAAAAGTAAAATGGTAGACATGGCCACAAAGAGGACTAGTTTAGAGATTGTTTACAATCCAAAAGTGCAGAGAGGGGAAAGAAAAAGTATAGGGAGAAGGAATAAAAGATGATATGGACAAATGAATAGTGTTGGGTAGTTCAATCCCTTGAGTTTACTTCAGACCACAAAAAGAAACACAAGAAAGAAAAAGTGGAAGTCCCAAGAGAGGAGTTGGGAAAAACAAAATTGCTTTTAATGGAAGGTGATGGATGGGAATTGGGAGGTCATGGTGGACTGGGCACAAGTTGACAAAGGCCGTTTAGGCGGCATTGAAAGCTGGGAACAACATTTTCAAGGGTAGATACCACACCCTCTGGCTTGCCTTTTTCAAGAAAATACATTAGTTTGTCATTGGCTCAAAAGTTTTGTGAGCCATTAGTTCAGTTGCTTCTTTACTGCAATTTGGAGAGTACTGTAGTCCATATATTTTGTATCAATGTTTTGAAATTCAGACAGGACCGGCCGCTTCAACCGAAACCAATTCTATAACTAGTTCGATTTGACTGCAGACTATTTTTTTTTTTTGAAATTAAAAATTTCTATATCTTTATATCAAAAACTGTTGAGCTGTCACAACTCATAACTTCTTTATCTTTAGGTCAAATAATGTTACAATGTAACTGATTTAATCATATATGAAAGTTAAGTTGAGAACTAGGACTTGATATTTCTAAGTTTCGATTTTCACCATTATTATTTGAGTTTTCTTTTTCCCGAAGCTTATGATTATTGTCATTTTTGAATGAAATTCTTGATATTTGTTTATGAAACTTCATTATAGTTGTGATGATATTCTAAAAACTTAGCATTTCAAATGAATAAAAAGGTTACGTTGAATTTAATTCTTTCCATCTTCTTTTCTCTTACCTTTTCCTTCTACACTAGATTTTCTTCTGAGTTCTTAACACGATCCAAGAAATAAAATAAAAAATGACAGTTGAATGTAAATGGATTCAAGGATAGACTCACAAATGGGTTCAAAAGTTCTTTCTACCTTAAATTCTCACATGCCACTCGTGTAAACCATAACCATAGCTTGTTTGGCTGTGGGTTAGTGAAGGTAGTATAGTTCAAGAGTGTGGAAAAAAGATATTCATGGATTTTAATCCCAATTTAACAAGCAAATAGACACAATATATCCGAGTTTCAAACTAAAATTTCTGTCCTTGATTTTAAAGGAGGGGTCTTTCACATAAGGGTTATTATGTACAGCTATTTCTAAATGCTAAATTGCTGTGTTTGTCCCCACACACTTGGCTGCTCATTCATGGCGCCCCCAACTCTCCCTCTTCTCACAACCCCACCATTTCTTTAATTTTCTAAATTAAACTTCTAATTCTTGCTGTAACAATCTCTATCCATTTGGGTTTCTTGTGCACTGTTTGATAATTTTCTTTAAAGCATATTTCTCTCTCTTTGGGCGGCTGAGCTACACAGAGCAGGAATGAGAGAGCGGGTGGTTCACAGTCTCCAACTCCATTTTAATCTTCTGATGGTGTTTCTCTGTGAGTATTTATGGCTTATTCTTTAAATTGCTTTCTGGTTTCCCATAATTGTTGCATGATCTGAAGTTTTCCTTCACTTTGGCTCGTATATGGGCGCAGGGCGCTTCATATTTCAAGGGTGTTGGGTTTTTTGTGTTTGTGCTCTTTTGGGGGGTTTGGCGACATGGGTTCTGTAGAATAAGCTTTCACATTATAGGGCTTAGATTTCAATTTCAATTTGTTTTTTTCTTTTATTCACTAAATTTTATCTAGACCTGCTGTATTTGCTGTTTAACTTCTTCATTTTGCACTGTCAGTACTTTCTGGTTACTTCCAATATGTGGACGCTTTCTTTGATTTTTGTTTAAGTTTCTTAGCTTGCTTATTAGTCTTGGCATGACATTATTCTGGGTTACACCACAATGTTATGGTTTTGACTTCAGGGAGGGACTAGGAGACAATTTATCCTGTTTTCACTAGTTCAAATTCCGAGTCTATGATTATGTTCAAAACTGCCATCAGATACACTAGTCAAGAAGTAATCTTTTCTTGGTGGGGTTGTAGTTGTATACTAGATGGCATTGTGTGATAACTAAGTGCCTAATTTAAAAGAACTTGTAATCTTATACTGCTAAAAATTGTTGCTGGAAGAAGCGTAACCTTTGCGAAGGATTCGTAGGAAGGCTTAATTTAGTGTCTCACCAAAACCTTTGTTCTATATTCTAATTATTAACTTGATTGCTACCTATATCTTGTGTTGTTTCTTTGAGCCGCCATTTTTGGTAAACCTCATCTTAGGATGTCTTGTCCTTGGTGCTTCAACTCAAAGTTACCAAATACTCTTATTATTGACCTTGCAAACTGCATATTAATACATAATCCCAAAAATGGCAGTCTTACGCTCTGAAACTCAAACTTTAACATACGCAAATATTTCTTTGTTTCCTAACTCTTACTGCACAAATATCAATAGTGAATATTCTAACTTAGTATTGGATGCTCAAACATGAACTAAATTATTTCTAGAATAATCAACTTCTTGTTGTAACTAACAGTCTTCTATGAAATTTAGCTTTGTTGCATTTAGATTCTTCAAGCTTAATTGCATTTAGATTCTAAGAGAACTCCTAATTAAAAGCATCCATATAAAGCTACTCCTAGCTTAACAATTTTTAGCTTATGTAACGCACAATTTTCCTCTATCGGTTCCACGAACGATACAATCCACATTCCAGGAAACATTGCTTCATCTCTTATCATATATACAGTTCTGTTGTCGTCCTTCAGCACCCTCAGCCTGAAAGTGAAACAAGGATAGTTATTAGGAGGATCAAGATTTCATTTTGACATTGAAGAAGATGCAAAATCCAAATTTTCTTATCGGGGTGTGTGTCTGTGAACACATACATTCACGTCCCTTCTGATATGATTTTATTTTGTGCATTTATTGTTTTGTATGTTTAACCTATTTTTTGCTTTGAACATTTGGTTTCTGTAGTTCTGTGTGCCTCTATGCAGTACATTTGTGCAAGCTCTTAATGCATGCGTGCTTTATATCTCTCAATTTTAAATTGTTTCATTTTCTTTGGTAAGAAAGACAATATGGATCTTTCCTATGAACTTACATGCCCCTTGTGTAGGCCTCCATGACTCCTGTTGCAGTTCATTGAATTATCTGAGTTCTGTGATTTTGGACAAAAAGGCAGCTGCTCTATTGCCTGAGACCTCCCCTAGTGCAGCTCCTCAGCCCTTTCTTCCTCTTTTAGCTCCTTCTCCATTTACACCATTTACAAATAACAGTGTACCGAAATTGTCAGGTTTATTTTGCATAGTCGTGATACATTTGATTCTGGTGTCATTTGTATGAGAAATGTGTTACATGATGCATCCTGAGTGCTTCTGTTTTGGTTTTGCAGGACTATGTATGCTACATTTTGATGCTGTCCAAAGCATGATGAGCCATGCGTCAATTGATTGTGTTGCAGAATTTGCACCATATCTAGCTAATTTAGTATGTTGTCCACAGTTGGAAGCGACCTTAGTTATCCTCATTGGTCAATCAAGTAAATACAGCAATATGCTTGCTGTAAATGGGACCTCTGTAAAATATTGCCTCTCAGATTTTCAGCAAATTCTGGTGAGTCAGGGCGCCAATAATGGTTTGCAGCAGATATGTTCGATCCACGCAACGAACCTCACTGAAGGTTCTTGTCCAGTCAAAGAAGTTGATGAGTTTGAGAGTATTGTGGATTCCTCTAACCTTCTTGCTACGTGTGGAAAGATTGATCTCGTCAATGAATGTTGTGAGCAAATTTGTCAGAATGCTATATTAGAAGCTGCTAAAAAGCTTGCATTAAAAGCTTATGATCTTATGAGCATGGATGGGCATCATGCATTGTCCGACCAGTCCAATAGGATTGGTGATTGCAGAAGTATTGTACTCCGATGGCTGGCAAGTAAACTTGATCCTTCTCATGCAAAAAAGGTCCTTAAAGGACTATCTAATTGCAATATAAATAAAGGTAAACCTGAATCGTGCGTAACTTCTTACAATGCATTGCAGCATGTACATTACTCAAGTTGCACAGAAGTTATAATCATATAACAATGAAATCCAAAATCCAAAATTCTCTGCTTATCATATTCTTTGTTTTTGATTAAAAATGTGGATTAAGTCTAGTGAGCAGTCTACCAGCCATTTTGTAAGTGGGACGGACACTAGGTGACTGGTTTCTAATTGGGCAGAATTCAGTTCATACAATTACGCTACATCATAACATGTACACTTATCTGAATGTTGTTCAACTTATAGTCAACTATGGTCAGCAAGTGAGGAGATATTTATATTTGATTCTTTTTTGTTCATCACCTGGACAGTTTCCACATCACGTGCTCAGATGCCATATCTCTAGTGATGACAGTTTTTCAGTTCATACTTGTGATTTTCTGAACCTTCTGAGAAGAAATCAGTTTCTTTCTTTAAGTATGGTGACCTGCATGGATAATACTAACTCTTTTTTATTTTCTTAATGACGTTAACCAATATTGCAAATTCTTTTGTATGTTTTCATTTCTACTTCAGTTTGCCCCTTGGATTTCCCAAATGTAAATCCTGCTATGAAGGGCTGTGGAAATGAGATTAGCAACCAAACAGCATGCTGTAATGCTATGGCGGGCTATGTCTCTCACTTGCAAAAGCAGAGTTTTACAACCAACTTGCAAGCTTTAGATTGTGCTGCATCACTTGGAATGAAACTGCAGAAAGTGAATATTACAAAAAATATTTATGACCTTTGCCATATTACCCTCAAGGATTTTTCCCTCCAAGGTTAGTCATGTTTGACTATGTCACCACAAGTGCATAGGTTTCACAAATTAAAGCTAACACTAATACTCGATTTGTTTGTCTATTTGCTTTTGTTGATGTGATGTGGCAATCAACATTTTGAATGCACCAGTTGGACCAAAAGGTAAATATCCTGTTAGTATGTTGTTTATATTCGCACCCAAAAAAATATTTGTTTTATGCTATACATATAGGTGCTCAGGATTTCTTTTGGGAGCGCTGTCATTTACTTTTGTTAGCCTGGAAGTTATTTTTATCCACCAGCTTAATTTCTGAAATCTTTTTGTGGGACTTCATTCCAATTTTTTTTACTCATAAACATAACATAGATTGATTAATATCTGAATTATCAATGATTTCAATATATTACTACCTCCGTTTTGCAAAAATTTTCCATTTTTATGTTTTTATTTTTCTTCTCAAAATGATTCAATAAGAAACACAAAAAGATTGTTTTCTTCTAATCCAAAGTGATTGTATCTGTTTACTCATTTCAGCTAGACATCTCATTATGAATTATTAGACCATTGATTGAAACTCCGTTTGAACTTAAAGTCAACTCTGGAATCCCTCCCAACATTCTCCAAGAATTTGTGAAGTTTGAGATCCCACGAATATGTTCCTGCTTTTTTAGGGAACAACATTTAAAGCTAGCTAGCTCTAGCCCTATCGCTCCCCAGACTCTAGTCTCTCCCTCCTTGGTTTGGCTCTGTTCCTTACACTCACTAACTCTCAGGAACCCTTTTCCTAAAGTGTGTCATGCCTACTGATCCAGCTGTACACATCTCGGAACCCTATCCCCCCCTGTACACACCTCGGAACCCTATCCCCCGCTGTACACTACCCTTCTACAGTAAGCAAACTGGTAAAAACAGATGACTTGAGAAAAAGAAACAGAGTTTCAGGAGGCTAAGGAAGACATTGGTGAATTCCAGATTATGGCCTTAATTTTGTTTTTAACTGTTTATGTTTTAGTTAGCTATTTAGAGAATATTATCACTTTCTTGCAATCTTATGTTTGATGCCCCCTTCTAACTTACCTCACTTTGTTTGCTTTCTGTATAGAGTCCGGATGCCTTTTGCCTAGTTTGCCTTCCGATGTAATATTTGACCAATCTTCAGGGGTCAGCTTCCTTTGTGATTTGAACGATAATATCCCAGCTCCTTGGCCCTCTACTTCTCAGTTGCCAACTCAATCATGCAATAAAAGTATGTGATAATGAAAATTCAATTTAAATTGATGGAATCTCCACATCTTTTCCCCTGTACTGTTATAAATACTTTCAGCTTGTATAAACTAATATACATACTCATTTACACATCGATTTTTTTCTGTACTACAGCTGTCAAAATTCCTGCGCTTCCTGCAGCAGCATCTGAGCAAAGCGGTAAGCGTATCTACTTTTCACTTTCAATTCAAAATGTATGCTATTGTTTTTGCCTCATTAGGTCCATTAACTTAGTGAGTTGACTTGGTTGCTGCACATTTTAGCCTACAAATTAGCTGCCTTTTTGTTTGGTCTTGTCTGGTTATTGGAAAAAAGGTGCAGTGTAATATGGTCTTCTCGTAATTTTAAATACATAAATAAAAATTCTCTTATAACAAAAAAAAGAAGCACAACTACAGTAGTAGTAGATGCTTATAGCAATGATAGTTATTGATCATTGTTACTATTGTATTTAGAAGTCTATGTTACATTCTTTCTGACTCGATCTTATTCTAAAATTTTATAATGCAGTAATCCGTATTAAAATAGAGTTTATCGACTAAAAATCTCGTAAGATTGGTACTTCCAACTCAGAGTGCCCAACACCTCTGTGATGTCAGTCTCTTTAAAAATGGTGTCACATATATTCAAATTTTCCAAGGGTCTTGAGCATTTTCAAAATTTAATAATCAACTTGGTGCAGTCTATCTTGATGAATATTATGATGATTTCTTTTATACTTTCGGTTGCCACTATTGCAGTATGTTTTTGTATATCTGTTTACCGGTGCTTGAAAATTTCATTGTACATGGAATCATATAATATTGAGTTGGAAGTTGGGTACTGCAAAGAGCATCCTTTTAATTCAAGTCTTACTTCTTGTAAAACAATTATTTTCCCTTAAGGTTTTCACACAGTTGATACACTCTTGTTGTAATTTTCAACATGCCTTGAATATCATTAAGGAGTTGGAGTAATCCAATGAGATTAATAGACTAATGCTATGTCTGGAAGTGGAATGCATTCCTTTAAGAATGTGAATTATTACGTATGAAAATTTTCACATCAGTGTTCTAAAAATCACTAGGCAGTAGAGGGGACACCTGGTGCTTAGGCGGTTTTCTTAGGTGGACTTGCTTATTTATCTTTGTATTATATATATTTGAATATACTATATGTAAAGGATATTGTAGATGTAAACTAGTTCGGCTAGGTGGGGGTTTAGTTACCCAACCAAATCGAGACAGTAGAGTTCTGGTTATTGTGGGTAATTTTTGTGTGTATATATAAATACATATATATATAAAAAAATTATCCAAGACAACCGATTGTTAGTGACAATCAAAATTGGTTTGCTGCAACAAGGATGAACGACAGGGCCAATTAGCATACTTTTGGCCTGCCGCAAGAAGGGTAGCGGCATGGTCAAAATTACGTGTAAATTGGCGTGCAAGGCGTGCTGCAAGAAGGATGAGCAGCGGGTCAATCTATAGAAAAAATACCCCTTGCATTGGTTGCTGAAACAGTGTCCTAACAATCGGTTGCCATGGATGGGGACCCATATAAATATATACTCTTAAAAGTGCAAGTGAAAACATAATTCTAAGAAAAAAATTCTGTTAGTATAAGAGAGCAATTATTTGTGAGTACATATTCGTTTGCAGTCTACCATTTTGATCTTGAATATGTGGATTATAAAGACACTTATAATTCTCATTAGATCATCTCGTTGACTTTACATCTGTTCTTCTATAGGTCTTTACAACAAAGACGTAATATTTTTGCCACTCTTTGCGGCATCAGTGGTTCTCATCACATTTCTGTAAATTCCAACCGAGTTATTCATGCTCTTTTTCTTATGGGAAGAAGCTGTTCCTTTGCACCTGATGAACGTAAATTGTCCGGAGCTCTAGGAAAATCAGAGTTGGTTACATCGTGAAGGAAGACTCCATCCATGTTCAGCTAAGTATTAGTGGTGTAGAGTATAAACTCAGGAGAGTTGTGAACTCGAGAGAGTCTGTCTCAGGAAAATTCAAAGTTTGAAATCTTTACCATATTAAATCCATCATTCTTTCAAGGTTGTGTAATAAGATTTTGAGTATATCTATATACACATCTGGTGACAAAAAACATTGCCTTCAAAAACATGTCTAAAGTATATAAATCAACTATATAAAATTTTACCCCGACTAATTTACTCTTAATCATATTATATCTTATCCACACATTAAATCAATCACATTAGAAATAAATGATTCAAATTAATTCACATTTTTTTCGCAGACTCAAGAGTCCATTAAAACAATTAACACGTATCAATGTAAGGGCAAAATAAAAAATAAATTTATGCTCTCTCCTCTTATTTAACTACTTTAATTTGTGTGAAATTTATCCTTAAGTCATCATTTTCGGGGACGGGAGGGGTACTATTTTACCATAGCGTGTATCTTTAAATATGGCACCGAATATACACAAAGATATATATATGTATGTATTATAAGATTTTTGTAAAAAGAAAAAAAAAGGTTAAAATGATGAAAGTAGTGACACTTATTAGTTCTGATAATATCAATGGCCTTATTCTTTTATCTTTCCTTCACTATGTTTGTAGTCCTTTTACCCATCAATGAAAATGTTTGTAGTTCTTTCTGCACAATGCTGCAATATTTTTAAAATATCACAACTCTCTCATTCTCTGAATAAATTTATGTATGGAAAGAGTGACACCAAAACAGAAGGAGAAAGAAGTAGAAGTAGTTGAAAACTTCTGACAAATGCTTTCAAATGGCTGGCATTTTAAGCAGCACCTTAGAATATGTTTTATAAAATTGTAGCTCATGTGACACTCCTTGGTGTTTCAAAAAAGAGAAAGAAAAATCGTAAGTAGCTTTTCATTGTCATTTATTATAAGAAATATATACTCAAATAATATTATCCATTCTGTTTGTCAGTAGCTTTTGTAATTGTTTTGTTATAGAATCTCATTTTTATTTGCATAGTGACCAAATAATAATTATAAAAATACATAAAAAATAATGTGTATATTTATCATTGGTTATAATAATTAACCCTACTCATGTCCGTGATTGATGAATTATTAGCTACATTTTTTTCAAATTATTTTGTATATCTTTTTTTATAATTATATTTTATTATCGTAACGTCATTCTTTGTTATCGTAACATCATTCTTTGTTGTATTCAATATCGTATTATGCAGATCAAGAGTAATAATTTAATTTAAATTTTATTTATTTATTATGCAAGATCATATTTTCAAGCCTATCCCAAAACATGAATATCATACTAATGATGTTGTAGTTGAAAGGATTTTGAGCTGGGGGAAACAGCCTAGCCTGACTCGTATTTCCGAATTAAATGACGTACATAAATAATAATTTTTCTTCCCTTCACATAATATGCAGAAGTTATTCATTATTCTTGAGGTATTGTGATTTAATGATTTAGGTCAATCACATATTATCGCTCTTTGTATTTAAATTCATTACACATATTAAAATAACAACATGTAATTAATTTAAAATATTATATGACAATATTTTATGAAAACTGAATAATTTTTCCATAACATGCTCTAATAGTCCCTCTCTCCCACGTTGTATGGAGATAGCTGCTCAATTTTTTTTTCTTTCTTCAGACAAATTTTATCACGTATTACGTGTATGGCAATACATGCATGTAAATCGTGGGGTTTAGAAATAATTTTAGTCTTCTTGACAAATAACTTGGCTTAAATATACTTTAAACTTTTAAGTAGTTATTCACTTTTCACAATTTAATTTTTAATATTTTAATTTTAAAATATTGAATCTTGATATATTTAAATTTTTATAAATTAATTATTTTTGCCGCTGTCGAGTAATAATTGATTAGGTAATTTCACTCTAAAATATATTTGAAAAAAATATAGGCCAGTAGTTAGTGTGTGATGAAGAAAAAAATAGAAGAAATTGAAGTCAATATGAACAATATATGCAATTAAAAGACTTAAATTTTTAGATTGATAAAAGACCTTAAATATCTTTGCAAGCACAAAAATTATAGTATCTTACAATTTTAACTTCAGTTATATTCTCTATGTTTTAAAATTATAAATATAATTTAATTTTTGAAGTTAAACGACGACATATTAAACTTAAAAATTAATATGACTAATTTTTTTTAAAATGAAATAAATTTTGAAATTAAGAGTTTTTATTATATATTATACAATTATAATAATTATATTAATGAACTTTAAATAAATTCACACTAATTTAAAATTTAATTGTATCCATCTGTGCATATATGATGGTTTACATAATTATTTAAGGATACATGAAATGTAATCACATTGAATTCCTCTATACACATGAGCAACATATTTCACAAATGCTTTTTCGCTTTACTTGGTGTGTGTGTGTGTGTGTGTGTGTGTGTGGTGTGTGTACATATTGTTTATATTTTATTACAAAAGTATGTACTCATATTTATTATTCAGACTTATTCATTACATTAAAGTTGGGCAACTACCTGAACAACTGTATTAACACATGTTTATTCTATTGACTAATGTTTGTCTATTAATAGATAATTTCAGAGTCGTCTCATAAGAAATAACACTAATATTGCGTTTAAATTCAAAGAATAAAATAAAAAAATAAAAAAATAAAAAAAATAATTTGAAAATATTTCAAATATATATTTAATTTTTGGTGAGAGTAAGTGGTGTAATATAATGATAAAATTATTATATATATTTATTCTATTGAGATGAATTTTATTCCACCACCTCTCACATGGAATAAAAATCAAAAGGATGGAATGAATTTTCATTCCACTAAAATGATTTATCTTCTAAAATAATCATCTAATATACTGTTTTTTATTATATTACTTCTTTCATTCCATTCCCTCAATTCAAACGAAGCATAATGTTGCGTTTGGATTGAAGGAATGGAATGGAGGAATGAATGAAATGATTTTAAGGTATTTGAAGTATATGTTTGATTGTTAGTGGGATTTAGTGGTGTAATATGATGGTAAAATTATCATACATATCTATTATATTAGAATAAATTTTATTCCACCACCTCTCACATGGAATAAAAATCAAAGGGATGTAATAAATTTTCATTTCACTAGAATAATTTATCCTCCAAAATGATCATCAAATACACTATTTTTTATTATATTTTTTCTTTTATTCTATTCGCTCAATCCAAATATAACATAAAGTATTCGTTATTAACAAACAGTATTATCAATTTAGTAAATTATAATAAAATAAAATTTGTTAAGTTGCATTTTTATTTGAATAGACTTAAAATAATAAAATAAAATTTGTTTTTGTGAAACAGAGAGTACTGTTTTTTATTTGCTCTTGCACTCGATTCATAACTTTTTATTTATTTCTCTATTTCAAACATATCCTTAATTTAGTTAAAACTATATTATCAAAAAACAAAAAGTACTTCACTAATTCTCAATCAACCAAAAACAAAATTAATGAATATTAAAATTTTTATATTATTTTATAATTTTAAAAATAAAAAAATATTTTAATTTTAAAACGAATAAAAAATATATATATATCTCTAATTTTTTGAAGCCAAGAGAGTATTGATTTGATCTTAATATGATTAATATGGTGTTTAATTACCTCTAAATAGATGTACATTTGATTTGGTCAGAGGTTATAGTAATTTGGTAATTTTTTTTTGTCTCTTAATTTGTTTAAGGAAAATGGGTTAAATCAATTTTTCATTACTATATGTATTGAACACTAATTTATATGTGCATCACTGAACTGATTTTTTTTACAACCACATCACTGTATTAATTTTTTTTATAAAAATTAAAATTTTTGTCCAAGTTTGTTAAAAGTTAATAAACTGCTGACGTGGCATGCCTCATCATATTTTATATATTAAATTGATGACATGACATGTCACGTCAGCAGTCTGTTAACTTTTAATAGACTTGGACGAATAATTTAATTTTTGTAAAAAAAATTCAATATAGTAATGTGATTGTAAAAAAAATCAGTTCAGTGATGAATATGTAAATTAGTGTTTAGTACAGTGATGAAAAAATAATTTAACTCTACGAAAAATATAATTCTATACCATTTAGAGGTACATGTAACTGAAAATTATATTTTTTCGGAACAAAAATAACCTCTTCAGTATTACAAAATTCATCTTTTATCTCCAATAAAATTTTAACCCTAATCCCGCAAATGATAATGGAAATTCTCAGTTCACCATTTTAGTAGATTTGGTTTGACTGAAGATGACGAGGAAGATGTCACGATGGATGATGCCGCTTCAGAACTTCGCCATATTCAGCTTTTATCCATCTGATTATACAAACCCCCCCTTCTTTTCTCCATCTCTCTGTAGATCGACAACTTTATCTCTCTGTGAGTATATATGTATATTATATAGATGTGGTAGACAAGAACTCTTTCGTCTTTATTTATCAGTTGGTGAATACCGGTAGAACACAGATTTTAAATGCTTTGCAATCACTTTTTGGATAGTGGGAAAAAGAGAGACAATTAATTAAAGTGGTAAAGAAAAAGAAATGAAAAGAGAGCCCTTTAGCTGGATTCAAATGTATATTTGTATCAAAAACTGTAAAACTGATTTTTATATGTATTTTTAATATTTTTACATAATTTTTTTATATGAGAAGAAAATAAGTCTTATCTTTATATGAGAGATGATTATATAAAAATATAAAACATTCAAGTAGAAATAGTGCTCCCCTATAAATAATAAAAATTAATATATTCATTCCGTTCTATATTATTTGATTATCGTTGACTTTTTAAAATCAATTTAAGAGATTTTAAAACTCAAAATTTACATAAATTCTTTTAATTTTAATTAATATAATAAATATTGTAAATTACCTAACAAATATTATTAATTATAAGTATTATTGTTTCATAATTTTTAATATATCATCTCAATTTTGATTTTAAAAATATTTTAAATTAATTTTTAAAAATTAATAATTAATAATGATCATATAATTATCAAACAGATTTTACTTAAATTGTTCAAAAAGTTAATATGATAAAATATTGTTATTCAAACAAATACTCTATATTATTTAAATATTTAAATTTTTTTACTCTTAACGTTGAATTTTATTAAACACAACCTAAAATGTTTGTGCCTAATATATGCTAATTTATTGTGTGTCTGCTCTTTATCATATTTACAAAAGTGGTCCAACATTGAAGTGATCAAATTGGAATCTGGTAGCCCCGAGACAAAGATTTGGTGATTTATTCAATATATATATATATAAAAAGCACTTCAGAAGTTCGCCATATTCAGCTTTTATCCATCTGAATATCTGATTATACAAACCCCCCTTCTTTTCTCCATCTCTCTCTAGATCTACAACTTTATCTCTCTGTAAGTATATATGTATATTATATAGATGTGGTAGACAAGAACTCTTTCGTCTTTATTTATCAGTTGGTGAATACCGGTAGAACACAGATTTTAAATGCTTTGCAATCACTTTTTGCATAGTGGGAAAAAGAGAGACAATTAATTAAAGTGGTAAAGAAAAAGAAATGAAAAGAGAGCCCTTTAGCTACATTCAAATGTATATTAGTATCAAAAACTGTAAAATTGATTTTTATATGCATTTTAAATATTTTTACATAATTTTTTTATATGAGAAGAAAATAAATCTTATCTTTATATGAGAGAGGATTATATAAAAATATAAAAAATTCAAGTAGAAATAGTGCTCCCCTATAAATAATAAAAATTAATATATTCATTCCGTTCTATATTATTTGATTATCGTTGACTTTTTAAAATCAATTTAAGAGATTTTAAAACTCAAAATTGACATAAATTCTTTTAATTTTAATTAATATAATAAATATTGTAAACTATCTAAAAAATATTATTAATTATAAGTATTATTGTTTCATAATTTTTAATATATCATCTCAATTTTGATTTTAAAAATATTTTAAATTAATTTTTAAAAATTAATAATTAATAATGATCATATAATTATCAAACAGATTTTGCTTAAATTGTTAAGAAAATTAATATGATAAAATATTGTTATTCAAACAAATACTCTATATTATTTAAATATTTAAAAAAAATTACTCTTAACGTTGAATTTTATTAAACACAACCTAAAATGTTTGTGCCTAATATATGCTAATTTATTATGTGTCTGATCTTTATCATATTTACAAAAGTGATCCAACATTGAAGTGATCAAATTGGAATCTGGTAGCCCCGAGACAAAGATTTGGTATTCAATATATATATATATATATATAAAGCACTTTAACTTATTCTAATAATATATTTGATTTTAAAAAAATCAATTTTAAATATTTTTAAATGTCAATATAATTATGAATATTATAAATTAACTAAAAAAATGCTATTAATTATAAAATTTATTATTTTAAAATTTTAAATAAATCATATCAATTTTAAATTTTAAAATATCTCAAATTGACTTTCAGAAATTTAATAATAATATTATAATTTGGAACGAAAGGAATATATAGATAACAAATTATTAGATGGTCGGGTGATTCTTCGTGATGTTAAATTATTTGTTATTCCTAGATGACACAAATATATCTATAAGGAAGGTTGAATAAATCATTTTTAGATTATAACCTGAGATTAAAATTATTTACTCAATAATTATCAGTTAATCTGATTCAGTTAAGTACAACAGAATATTGTGTTTTATAAATTCCCTCTAAAGATTGGATGAAAATCTCAAGTTTGACTTTAGTGATATGAAAATGTGAAAGTTAGTCAGATGATATTGTAGTTATATAATAGTTTAGATAACAGTTATATAAAGTTGTAAAGGAGACAATGATTTTTAAGAGATTCAGAGCTTAAATTACTCCTAGTCATCTCTTCTACTCCATTGAGTAGGGATCATCCAGAGAGGTCTACTACGTCAATTGTGTAACGAGCTAATTCCCTTATAATCAGGCTAACACTCTGTCTTGACTTTATAATTTTTCTTGAAAAAATTGATTCACTTAGAATCAGGCGAGCTCTCTATCTCGACTTCTATAATCTCCCTCTGGAGAACTGATTTATTTAGAATAATGCGAGCACTCTATCTTGACGTTTAGATAATTTAGATCTTCCTGTAGTTGAGTTTGAGGTACTACTAAGTTGCGTTTAAATTCGTCTTCAGAATGACTTAGTACTAATGGTCAATTTTTTTCAAGACGTAAAGTGACTTTCCAGAAAGCGTAGAGTGACCTTTGGATTGTAGGGATGTTTTGAGCTTTTTGACTTATAAGCTTTATCTCATGTAAATTCTTTATCGACCGACAACTTCTCAGCCCAATGATGAAATCTATTTATAGATTTTTCCTTTGAAAAATGTCCATTGGAAGTTATCATTGCTCAATAATTTTTGCCTCAAAAGTCTTCTGAAACTTTGATACTATCTGGCAGACTGCTATAGCCGCCCAAGTTGTCAACTCTGTCTATTCATTGTGTGTTATAGCAGACTTGGATTTTCGTAATATAGCTATTGAAAACGCAATTGATTGGACATCTTTCTTTCTATTAACACACTTAAAAAGATCTTCAGAGTGAAGGTGTGTTGGAGAAGCTTCTTGCTAGAACGACTACTTTGTTAGTGTTAAGAGTGCACTTTACAATACCAAATGTCTAGAGCCGTAGAGTTAATCTTGAACTTGTTCACTTTGCAGTTCTTGTAGCCCTACATCACTCTGCGATTTTTTGTAACTCAACATTACACTACTATTCTTTGTAGCTCAGTCCTCACACTACGTTTCTTTGTAGTTTTGCATTTTGCTCATTTGTCTGAAGTCGTTTTGCGAGCGTAAAGTTTTCTTTAGTTACTCTGCGATCTTGATATATTCACGTTCAGCTCGACGACTCTGTTAGACTTAGTTATTTTGCGTTTCAGTAGCCTTATGAACTTGGGTTCTTAGTCTTTTTTAAGTTTTATACTATACTATTTTGGATCAACCTAACAAGTTTGATATCTAAGTCCTTGTATAATGATTGACTCTTTAAGGACTTTATAAAATGATAAATGTTTCTTTCCTAAATCCTTGTAGAATGATTATATCTTTAAGAATTTTATAACATTGCTTATTTTTCTTTATACAAATATACATTAAGCTCTTTGTCATCATTTCATCATTAAATCCAATAGTAGGGTTTAAACATAAAATATACTAACAATCTTGTCATATTTGATGATGACAAAAATAAGTAATTTAAACAATCGTCAATAATTCTAATGTAGACAATATATAATTTAAATATGATTTTAGATACAATTAGAGGTTGTATTATCAATCAAAAAGTATAAATTTATTGATGTATGAGTGTTGATTTACAAAGGAATTGTTCAAGTGTTGTTTACATAAATACCTTACAACACTTGATGACAAAATATAACAATGATTTATTACAGTTATTGTAAGTATTACAAAAACTGTAACGACTTATCTTCTGCTAGGCTTGTGGGCACTTGACAACTCTGACTTCTTTGCAGCACTCGACGATCGTCGTTAGAGAGGTGAACTTCTTTGTTCTTGTTGAACCCTCCCACGATATTCCATTCTTCATTCTTCTTCTCTCTGCCTCATTTCTTCCATTGATTCTTGTGGCCCGAGAGATGATGGAATGTTTAATCGCTGTTAAGATACATTAGGTCATTTGCATGGACTTTTCTGCCAGTATAATATACTCCACTTGACAATCCAATCTGTGCAGAAGATCGAGCATAAGGGATAACAATTGGAGGAGGAGAAACCGGTGATTGTTGAGCTTGATGCTCTTGACTTTTCTCCCCCTTTTTGGCAACATCATTTCAAAGTTGTGTAACTTCATTGGTCAGCTCTCGAATAGTTTTGACTAATGTTTCAAGTTGTTGTTGGGTGATATTCACTTTTTCTTCAAGTATGTTGTGATTATTGCCCGCTTGTAATCGTTCTCCATGCACCATACTCATAACATCGTCAATTTTGGTTAGAGATTGATTGACTGATTTTTTGAGCTTATGATTGTGTTTGCTCATTTCAGACACTTTTCCTTTTAGGGCATCCATAGACTTAACATTCAAGTCCTAAAGCATCTCTACAGTTTCGTGATGCTTGTTTATTTGTTTTATGAATAAGTCATCATTTTTAGTAATATGATAAAAAAAAAAAAAGTCTCTATAACTACCTCCATACGTTCGCTGAATTCTTCTAACATTTGCTGAGGGATTCTAAATGCTTCCTTAGCGACGTATTGGAGGCTTTTCTTTACTCATTCTGCAGTGGCCTCGAAGCCTTTATTGCATTTTTAAACTACATCCCTTAGCATTAAATCAAGTTGAGCTTTGGATGAGATAAAGGATATACGTTGTAAGAGTTTGTTTAAAGTCGTTTGTGTATCTATAGTATCCAGTATTGATTTCTTCACAAAATTGATCAATACTGGTTAGTATAATCTCTGTACAGGTATGAGGGTTAGCATATGAACCCATACGTTTAAGTATTCTATTATGTCTCCTACAACATTAGTTATACGGGTAATAGTTGTTTTGTTATAAATAATTTTTAATATTATGTAGCTGAGTTACGGGCTGCTAGGGAAAATTTTGAGACGTTATATTCCACCACCCCTCCGCCCCAAATTAGCTTATCTCAGCATGAGGAGATGGATCTTTGGGTCGCATCTCAGGATCTCCTAGTAGCAGTTTGAGCAGGTATCGAGTGTTGGGGCTGCCGAGGGTACCAACATATAAATTACTTGAAGGTAATCAGTTTATTATGTTCCTTGTTATTTTATAATTTATATCACTTCATAAATTAGTAGTAAAATTATTTTTATTTTCGCAAGCTTTAGCCAGCGTCAAAGTCCGAGAGCACCTGCTAGACCATTTCATACGTGCACTGGCTTGGACGACAAGATATTTTAGAGGGTCATGATGGCGGTGTCAGAGATGTTTGATACATATATGATATTCTGTTGTCAGGACTTACCTAGTTGTGCGCTCCTAGATCAGCCTACTCAAGATATTGCAGCTGAGGCCATCGTTGAGAGTACGAGTATCTCTCCAGAGTAGTTCACTGCGATACGCGACGAGGTAGTACGAATGGTGGTTACCCTACTTTTGGAGGCTTTTAGGTCGATGATGAGTCAGCTCTCAAGCGCTCAGGTATTTTATTCATTTTAAGTTGTATAATTTGTATGTTACTTAAATTAAACGATATTTAGATATTTATGTAATTCTCAATTACGAACTTACAATATTGTATATATTTTTTGTGTATGAACAGGATGGCGATACCGAGCGGGGTCAGGATAACGAGCTCGCTAATGATGGCGATGATTTTTAGACACCGGACAACACCGTCGATCCCCGCCCGATGATAGTGATAGATAATTTTAGTTATACTTATATTGTTAATTGTAGTTACATTGTACATTATTGTAATCGTAAAACTTATATTTGTACATCATTGTAATTGTTATAATCGTTTAACTTATATTTTATACATCATACTTACATTGTACATTGTGTAGTTAGTTTATGTACGTATTATTGTTGGGATTGAAAATAGTTATACATAATAAGTTAGTTTATATATATGTATTATTGTTGGAATTGATAAGAGGGGTACAGGTACAAAATGTGGTTTAAAAACTTAAAAATTGAAAAAAGGAATTTTTTTAATTAAAAAAATCATTATTTTTGACCAAATAAGCTACTTTTGAAGGAAATTTTGTTGGAAATAACATTTTCCAGCATCAACCGGGATAGGTCACGTGACAACTTATTTTTGGTGCATTTGTCCATTGAAATTAAAGGCCGTCAAAATTACTCAATCTCCGATGGAATTTTCGTTGGCAATTATTCCATCGATGAAATATAATTTTAACAGAATTGTCAACGAATTTATTTTTGATTAAGTTATAATCGTCTAAATTTTTATGGTGATATTCTATCGAAAATAACCCGATGGAATAAGGCTATTTCCCACGTTATATTCCGTCGGAATTGTGTCCATATAATCTGTGTTCATGGATAAGCTTTATAGGCTTTACAGGCTTTGATAAAGGTCTCTCCTCTCTTATACATACTTTTACCTTTCTTACAAAGCTGATGTTTGATATAAATTCAAGGCTTTAAGTCAATCTCCATCTCATCCTCTGTCACACTAGTATATACTCTTTAATTATGAAAAGTATCTTGCAAATTGCAATGAATAAAAAAATTGATGTGGCAGATATTGTACATAAAGTGGGAGTGAAAATCATACTAGTACTTGAGATGATCAGAAGTATTTCGAATAAATCAATATTTATCTATCTCTATTATATATAGTGTGCGGACAGTTAATCTTAATAAATAGTCATCAGCATAATAATTGGATAGACGGTTTAGATTAATTTGTTCAAAGTTGAGTACGAATAGGAAAATGTTATATAAGGTATGTTTTAATCAAATTTGATTAAAACTACTTAATAAAATAATGTAATTTTTCCTTTAGGTTAAGTTTTTTATTTTATAATTTTATAAAAAAAACTTTTAATTATAAATTTTATACAAATTAAGTCGTTTTATCAATTGGCATTAGTCAAATTTAATTAAGACATACCTTAAATTACATTTCTCAAATTATATATATAATTCTCAATGTCTTTCTCTCTAATGTAGATGGATTTAAAATGTGTTTGAGAAAGCGATCGAGGGATCGCTGTTGAGTGGGTTGTTTTTATTACGGAAGTGTTTTTATTTTTATATTTTTTTCCTATATATGTATTAGAAAAATATTATGAGTAATGACTCATAACAATAATCCATACAATGACTTTTGTAAAAATAGTGGGATGTAAAAGTGATGAGTCTCACTATTTTTACAAAGGTCATAATATGAATCATTACTTATAACAAAACTGATATATATTATGGGTTGGGATATTCCATTAACCTCTCTATTCTTGGCTTCAAGTTTATATAACCTGAGAACAAACATAAATTATAGATACTGCTTGGGTCTTAAAATTACCAAAGGTATATTTCCTTTCTGTTCTATATATACACCTCACTCATGTAAGGAAATTGCGATAGATGATTGATTAGGATTATTGGAGTGGAGTGAAGTGAATAATTTGTGGTGCATGCATGCATGCATGGATTTGTGATTGTTGTAAATATAATGAAGTAGTTGGCAAGTATTGTTGATATATACATGAATTTGATATTAGCTAGTTGTGAACGTTTTGGCATGGACGGGCGATGCAATATATATTGTTTGGACCTTCTATATATATAGAAGGGTCATGGCAGGCCTTATTATTTGCAGAAATAGCTACTAAGTTTGTCAAAAATCAATTTAGACGAAGCTGCTACATTAATTACTTGGACGTGACTACAACTTAAAGCAACTTAATTTTGACTGTGAAAATAATTAAAAGGATAAGTTTGTCTAAAAAACCTTAAAACTACGAAACTAGGTTAATTGTTGCTGAACAGTTTCCACGGACGGTCAATAGACATGGATTTATGAAAATGAAGTACATGTTAATTCTTTGGCATGTCACATTCCTCAACTTTGCTGCATGTTTCATAAAAATGGTGTGTTTTGTTTTCAACTCAACAGTTAGTTTAATGGTCGATGTATACTTTTTCAATTAATTAATTAATTATGGCGTGCTTGAATATCCCCTCACATGCATTATATATATACGTCTCTCCGTCTCTGTCAAGTTAAAAATACAAAGTTGATGTAAAATTTTATGAACCGGCAGCGCACGAGTTTTTGATTTTCGTGCAAAAATATATATTAGTATGTATATTTCATATTGAGTTTAAATGTTCCTTCATAGTTTCAACGTGACACTCATGTCTACGAAAAAAGCTTAAAGCATCCACAAGCAATAAAATAAAAAACTCATACCCAAACGAACAAAAATTGTAGGCTACGCACGGAGTACATTTTAATTGCCCTATACACATGTTTTCATTATATTCCATCACGGGACTGAGTACTCTTCTTCTATATATTAATCCTCATGCTTTTGAGTAGGAATATTCAAAGTATAGGGAAAAAATGGATTCTGCTAAAGATCATGAACTCCATAAACCCATCTTACAATCCATCGCACAAACTCCGGCAGCACCACCACCTTCCACCGCGAATGAACTAGAGAAGGTGCTGTCAGATACACAATTACCGTACTTCAAGCGCTACCGTGCCGCCACATGGATAGAGCTAAAGCTTTTATACCGGCTGGCTGCACCGGCAGTGTTTGTGTACATGGTTAATAATCTCATGTCTTTGTCCACTAGGATCTTTGCCGGTCACCTCGGTAACCTTGAGTTGGCCGCTTCCTCTCTTGGAAACCAAGGCATCCAGTTATTTGCCTATGGCCTCATGGTACCTCTCCCTCCCTCATATAATAGGATATCTCATTTGCATACTTCATTTTATGCTCACTCCGTCCCAAAATCATAGTCTTATTAGTTTATTTTTAACATATATAATCCATTATAATTCCACATGAAAAATTAACTATTTTGAAAATTAATCCTTTCATCCCACAAAAAAAAGTGTCTCGTTTGCTAATGTTTTTATTCTTAAAAGTAATTAAAGTTTAATTTATTATGATAATAATATTAAATGACACGATAATCTCAAATTTACATTGCAATTTCATTATTATGCGATCAGTATTAAAATAAACATAGAGTATGCTAAGCACTAAACAAGACATGATAGTAGAATTAGGTCTCCGTAGAACTTTTAAGAAAAACTTAATTTTTTTCGAACATATTTTTAAAATAATTTTACTAAGAGTAATAACCCATGCAATGATAGGTACAATAATCTAATGTAAAAATAGTAAGATTTACAATATAAAAATAGTGAGTTTCACTATTTTTATATTGGATCATTGTAATAAAACATAAGTAATTATATGTTAAAAACTTTATATTATTTTGAAGTCCGAAACTTACCCAATATGTATATATAAAATTATGGAATGAATGGAGTACATATATCAGTACTAATCAATTCTCTGGTTGGTTAAGCTTGGAATGGGAAGTGCAGTCGAAACTCTGTGTGGTCAAGCTTATGGGGCCCAAAGGAATGAAATGCTTGGTGTCTACCTCCAAAGATCAATGGTCGTCCTCACTTTGGCTGGCTTCCCAGTCACCCTAATCTACGTCTTCTCAAAGAAAATCTTACTAGCACTTGGCGAATCAACGGCTTTGGCATCATCAGCAGCAATATTCGTCTACGGACTCATCCCACAGATTTTCGCCTACGCCCTCAACTTCCCCATGCAGAAATTCTTACAATCACAGAGTATCGTGACTCCAAGCGCGTATATATCAGCGGCTACGCTTGGGGTGCACCTGATCCTAAGCTGGGTCGCGGTGTACAGGATCGGGCTAGGATTGCTAGGTACATCACTGGTGCTGAGCCTGTCGTGGTGGATCATAGTAGTGGGCCAATTAGTGTATATATTGCTGAGTGAGAAATGTAGGGCTACGTGGACCGGGCTTAGGTGGGAGGCGTTTAATGGGCTTTGGGAGTTTGTGAAATTATCAGCTGGGTCAGCGGTTATGTTGTGTTTGGAGACATGGTATATGCAGATATTAGTGTTGATTTCAGGGTTGCTTGAGAACCCCGAGCTTTCCCTTGATGCACTTGCTGTTTGGTAAGAATGTTTCAGTTATTTTTTTTTAAAGTAAAATAAAATAAAATTGTGTAAGATATGATCAACTTATAAGTCTAACACTTGATGTAAATTGCCAAGTTTAATTTATGTTTGGAACTTGAAAAACACGATATATTCTTTATAAAATATAATGACAAAAAGTATTACCCCCGTTCTAAAATTGAATATACAATTTTAAAATGACAATTTCTAATAATAATTTTAGGTTAACAAAAAGGTACTTTAAAGTCCTAAAAGAGAAATATATATTTTATTTTTAGACAGATTAAAAAGGAAAATTTATACATATGATTTTGGAACCGGCGTAGTAATTAAAAACTTTTCTATATATATTCTAAAAGCTTCACCAAATTACATTATGTTTTTTTAAAAAGTTTTTAAACTTGTGTTTCTCATATCTCATGCAGCATGTCGGTAAATGGGCTAATGTTCACGGTTTCAATTGGGTTCAATGCAGCTGCTAGGTCAGTTTTTTGTGGCAACTAAATATCAAGTGTACATGATATGCAAGATAGCTAGTGCCTAGTAGTATTGTCAATATTAGTTTAAAATTAATGATTATGCAACACATTTAAAAACAGTGTGAGGGTTGGAAATGAGCTTGGAGCCGGGAACCCTAAGTCCGCGGCATTCTCAGTTTTGGTGGTGAGTTTGGTGTCATTTAGCATTGCCGTGGTGGATGCTATAATTGTGCTGTCGCTGCGCCACGTTATTAGTTATGCATTCACCGGTGGTGAGGCTGTAGCCGAAATGGTCTCCGACCTCTGCCCACTCTTGGTTGTCACCCTTATTCTCAATGGGATTCAACCAGTCTTGTCCGGTAAGGGCTTCACTTCACCATCACATGCATTTATTTAAATTTTACTTAATAATTATATGGAGTTGATAAATGTGCCCAAATTTTTACCGTCTGCGCTCCACTGGAAGGTTAATAAGATTGAACAAATTTTGGTTTATGAATTCAAATCGGTCCGACCCGATTGGGAAATCCAATCCACATAATTCATTATTTCTAGAAACTATAAAATGTCTTTGGCATTCTCTTGGAACTACGTTGATTACATGCGTAATTAATGTAGTTCTCTCTCTTTGACTAAACATGGAGTTGCATGCAATTGATGTATTCCCTCCGTCTCTATTTAAAAATGACGTTTTAGAGTTTAATTGTATAATATTAAATATAATATTAATTGTCAATAATACCCTTAAATTATTATAATTATAGATGTATCTCATACTCTCTCTCATATATACTCCCATAATTAAGGGACGTTTTTCTATTATTTTCTCCTAAAAAATCCATTGGTCTCATTTATTTCTGTTCTCTTTCTCTCTCTTCCTCGCCATAAAACAACGTATCCGATTCTCTCCACTCCCTCTCCCTCACAATTTACAATACTCCACTTGAAAACTTCAGTTTCATACTTTTCATTTTAAACAATGGTGCCATGCACTTTAAGATTTTTTTTGTTTAATTTTTATTTTTTTAAAATTTCCCACCGTTTTTGTTTATAAAAAGCTATGTAGGCCACACATTTTATTTTATTTTAAAAAGACAATAAACTCCAACATGGCAACAAGTAGAATTATACATTTGAATAATCTTTCAAGTGATGAAAAGGAGAGATAAAGAAACTTAAACAACCATATGATCCAAAGAAATTTAAACAACCACGTTTGGAGGAGTTAGTTGGAGAGATGCCTCTGAAGGTTTGTTATCCTGCAATAGAAAGAGGGTGAAAAGAAAAAATGGATGGAACTGGAATGAGAAATTAAAATAGGAAATGAAAGAGAGAGAAAAGAGAACAGAGAAAAAGTAGGGAGTGAAATAGAGAGAAAAAAGATAAAGAGAGAAAAAAATAGGTAGTGAAAATTGAATACGGTTGGAGTAATTAACAGGTTGGATAAAGAGAGTCTAGAAAAATAGTACACAAATAATAAGGGTAGTTTAGAAAAAATAATAGCTAATTATCGTAAAATTTCTAAAACGTCATATATATATAGGGACGGAGGGAGTAATTCATTTAAAGTTAAAAATGAATTATAAAATTACAAACAGTAATTCTAGTTTAGTATAAATAAGTGAAACTTCCTTGGATGATACACATGAGATAGCTGTCATCAACATAAAGAGAGAAAAAGAAAGAGTTTGTCATAAGTCATTAGAGGTCCTTTGTGAAGCTTGAGAATTTATAGTTTCTATGACTGTGTAAGTTCTATTTAATATTCCTAATAACATTGTCTAAATTATCGCAAATAATACGAAATTATATAGTTCGTAGAGCACGTGATTCTAGTCAATCATAATCGTGGTTCATATCCGTTATATGTATGCTCAATAATATTACAACCTAATTATAATGCATTACTGATCCCGTTCAAAGATGCTATTCTCGATCGAAAATTATATAGAAAATAGAACTTTTTTTCTAGACGGATCGAGTGAATAGTAATAATTGGATGAAAAATGAAAATTGAAGGTGTGGCTGTTGGGTGCGGGTGGCAAGCATTCGTGGCATACGTAAATGTGGGATGTTATTACGGGGTAGGAATCCCACTAGGTTGTCTTCTTGGCTTTAAGTTCAAGCTTGGTGCCAAGGTACGTATTTGCTCTATTAATTTCTTGCAGAATTCTTTTTGGAATTTGATTTTTATTTTGATTTTGTTTTTTATTTAGTGATTTATACACTGCAGTATCCAAATAAAAAGAGAAAAGAAAAAACTAATTAATGGCGTGTTAATGGTTGTAGGGAATATGGTCTGGTATGATTGGAGGTACGATGTTGCAGACCATCATCTTACTCCGGACAACATACCGAACGGACTGGAATAAAGAGGTTATTTATGTTCTAATATTTCCAATTTATATAAATATAAAATTTGAGCATGGATAGTTCGGCAAACTAGCATTAGTTTTTAGAAGAAGTTCTGAAATACATACATACACACATATAGGCCGTAAATGATAATTGAAAAATTTATATTCAAGTCTGTATCTGTATTAAAAAAAAACGAATATTATTCGCATTCGAAAAAAACCCAGATATATCCGTATTTGATTTAAATGTATCCACAAATAAACGGATACGAATACGGATATAGGCGTATTCGTATAACTTCCGTCCGTAAATATAATTTAAATATAATTTAAATGTATCCGTAAACATAAATGTATCCACAAGTGTTATAAATATAATTTAAATGTTATAATTATAGATTATAAATATTCATACACATTATAGTAGTACTTCAAATTAACACATAAAATGAGCATCTACTTATTATTGGACATCTAAACATTAATAAGTAGAGCATTCATTTTGAATTTAGGATTTTAAAAATAATAAAAATTTATTTAAATTGTAATTTAGAGCATTAATTATTGTATTTATTAAAAATAAATAAATTAACATTCATTCATTATTATGTATGCTTTAAACTTTAAATTGTGATTGGTTATGAGTAATTATTCAATTTTTTTCTTTATTTTTTGTAAATAATTTGAATGAATTTTATATTAGGTGATTGATAAACGAAAACAGATATTATCCGTATTCTGATATTATTTCGAATACCGGATACGGATAACACTTTTAAAATTCGTCGGATACGAATACGGATAGCGAACTAATTTTTCAAATACGGATGATGCTATATTCGGATTCGTTTATATCCGTTTACACCCCTACACACAAACATATACATATAGGGCCAGATCCAGGATTTTGTCCTAGCAGAGGCAGATTTAAACTTTTAAAAAATAAATAAAATAAAACATGAATTAATTTTTAATATTAACTAAATCATAATAATGTTTATGACGCCGGGGCGGGATAGCGATTATCCTGCGGGCTAAGTTAATATAAATCTACAGGTAAAGATACAAGAGATTCACCAAAAGAAACAAGAGGAGAAATTCTCAACTCGAATTCTTAGAAAAGTTTATATAAAAAATTCAACTCCCTTTCTATACTCACAAGCCGGGTATATATAGCTAGAAACAAACTTGGGCACAAAGAAAAGAAAATAAAAAGGAAAATTACTAAAAGTAAAAAGATAACAAAATCTGACAAAATCCCTACAATCATGTCACGTAGCTGGTCCCCAATTATGTCACTATCTTTCCTTTAACCAACTCACGTGTACTTACCATGTGACGCCTAATCAATTAATAACTAGATTATATGCCCAATAATAATAAAGGAAATAAAATAAAAGGAAATAAAAAAAACTATCAAAAAATAAAGAATTGAAGCTGAAGCTGTTCCCGAAGGGCATTATCGATCCCGGCCTCTAGGTCCCCGAAGAGATGTCTGACTTTGAAGGAATTCCCGATCCTCCAACCATGACCCCGACCTCGACCCCGAACTTGATGCGATAACAATCCGAAGGCTATTATCCGAAGAGGTCTGATCCGGATTAAGGTCATTCCCGAAGTCATATACTTCTAGATACTGAGGCCCGAACCCTTGGTTTAGACAGTCGAGCCCATCCGAGATCATCCGAAGATGAACCGATCTTGCTCCAAAAGTATCTGAAGATAAACTGACGAATCCTCCTGCATCAGTTTACAAATTAGAATAATTCAGTTTTGGAACGTTTGAATTTTGTAAACATATCATGAATGCCTAAATAAATTAACATACAATTAACCACCCCAAACAAAGAATAAAAACATGAGTTAAGACTCGTGAGTTGATTTAGAAACTTACTTGACATAGTTTAATTTGAACGATTTTTTGAAAAAATACTATTTCAACCATCCAATATTAATGTATTTTCAAAGTTGTAAACCAAGTTTACTTTCTATATTCAAACAAAATCAAGACAAAATATATCAAAATCAACCCACAAACACAACTCAATTCAATTAACCGATATTTGATAAATAAATTCATAAAGAGAAAAACTTTACACCTTTAGGCATTTCAGTAAACTATTTATTTTGACTTAATCAATTAAGTTAAGGCAAATACTCTCATTCATACTTTATTTTGCCAAATGAATAGCTTTTTCTTCATTTTTTCCCTTTACAACATCTTAAATTCAATTAAATATAAAAAATTTAAATGCATTATAGCATTAAAATTAAATTAATCTTAACAATAGTTAAATTTAATTTATACATAATAAATAAATAATGAAAAAATAACAAACAAAATTTACTATCAAATAAACTAAATTAAAATTGAATTGCATTAAATTTAAAGTAAACAAATTTACTAGAATAGTCAGTAGCAAAAAAAAAAAAAAAACCATTCCAACATATAAAAACAGAAGGAAAGAGAGGGATAAAAGAAAAGCAAAAATCTAAATCCCAGATCTCCGCGCCAAAATCTTCAAACCAAAATTAAAACAAAATCGCAAGATGATATTTTTTTTACTAAAAAATCCATTGGAAATTTGGAATTGTATTATAAGTTAGAGCATCAACAGTAACATGAAACTTTAAACCAAAAAATCCTAACCAGTTCAAAGTCCAATTCATCAATCCCATATTAAGAAATAAATAAATAATAAATACCTTATGTTGTAAGCCGGAGCTCCGATAGAACTCACCGAAGAAAGGTTATGAAGGTGAAAATAGTAGGATAGTGACCGTAACAAATTGGATTTCGAATTTAGAAGATTTGATTGAGCCAAGTAATGAGCTTTAATTGAGTAATATTGTATAAGACAAACAATGACCGAAGCCCGAGGGATAAGAAAAGAAAAGGCATACATGTTTTGTTTTGCTTTAACATGCTCTGCATAAAGTCAATAAAAAAGTATCAATTGGACCACCACAAGTCTACAAAATGACATTAACTATTATGAAAAGGAACATGTTACTTTAGTCTTGGTATTCCCAAAATAAGTCTCCAAAAAGTGAGCTGAGGCAGCTGCTTCCTTTACCCCATGAATAGATTCGTTCATATATATATATATATATATATATATATATATATATATATATATATATATATATATATATATATATATATATATATATATATATATACAATTGTATTATTTAACTAATTTCATTAATGACTTTGTTACCAGTTTACTAGTTTTATAACCAAAAAAACAATTCATTTTGTCGTGGTAGCCACATCCAACCAAGTAATTAACTTGGCCTGTATTTATTGAATTTTCAGGTGGACAAGGCCATTAAACGTTTGGATAAGTGGGGAGGATATGATGAATCTCTCACAGGGGAGAGGGATGAAATGGATTAGTCAAGAAAAGACGCGTGTATTTGGTCATCAATATGTTGGAATATGGAAAGAAAGAAATCCTATTATAAATAGGAGTACTATTATGAGAAATAATCTTCTTCTTTTTTTGTAATAGTATTATTGTGAAAGTGTCATATTTTAAATTTAAAAAAAAAAGAGTTTTGAGTACTTTATAAATAAAGTCTTATGATGAGTTGTTGAAGTGTAGCACAATCAAAAATTATGTAGCATCTTAAGAGTCGAGAGAAAGTGTGAGGGGATTTTTGGTTTGTGTGATATAGATGGTTTTTGCAGCTTTTATATTTTGTATAAAAAAAAGTTGTATTGTGGGAGGAGTGGTTTGTAGCTTTTAGTCTGTGTAAAAAATTGTGTTGTGCTATCGTATAACCTTGAAGTTTTAAGGCGTAAAACTTGGGAAGATTATTGTAAGCTCATTATTATTGATGTGGTGAAAATTCGGAGTTTGACCCGTAGTTTTTTCTTTTAAGAATTTTTTATGTTAAATCTTGTGTTATTTATCTCTTTTTATTTTATGTTGTTTGGTTTGCATCGACTTAATTCCCAACAAGTAGTATCAGAGTTAAGTTAATTGAATCAAATGTAGATGAAAATTAGGTGCACGACAAATAAAGAAAGTGAAATTAAAGGAGTTGGAGATGTTCGTCATGCTGATAATGAACACGAGATTTTTCGCTTATAGAGAATTACCGCTATAGTCGTTAAATGATGAAATTAATAGAGATGCTGATGAAGATGAAGTTGATGCAGATGATGCAAATAATGTGGATAATGCAAGTGACGTTATGAATGTTACAGATAGTGCTGGTGACACAGATGATGCGTATATTGCGAACGTGGCGAATGACGCGAATAATATGGATGTTTTGGATGACACGAATGATGCGGATAATATGGATATCGCGGATGATACAGATGGTATGACTGATGGTGGCGAATACGACAACGGTGACAGTGATGAAATTGAAGTGTTTGGAGATTTAAGTTGAGAGAGAAATTGTTGGGATACTTCTCAAATCTTATTTAGACATGAAATTGAAATAGTCGGGGATTTGAGCCTATGGAGGAATTATTAGGATACTGCTTGAATCCTATTCAAATAAGAATTGATAATATGAAAAAGAATAAGCCATATTTATAATAAGATTACTACTATAAGAAAATTATTATTTTTGTAAGAGTATTATTGTGAAAGTGTCATATTTTAAATAGGAAGATAAAAGTTTTTGGGTACTCCATAAATAGAGTCTTATATTTAGTTGTTGAAGTATAGCACAATCAAAAATCATGTATCATCTTAAAAGTTGAAAGAATGTGTGAGATGATTTTTGATTTGTGTGAGGGAGAACATTTTTGCACCTTTTATATTCCGTGCAAAAAAATTTATATTGTGGGAAAGAGGGTTTTGCAACTTTTAGTCCGTACAACAATTTGTGTCGTAGTATTGTGTAGCATCAAGTTTTATGGCGTAAAACTTGAAATAATTATTATTTTCTTAATATGTGTCCTAAGAGCACATGTTAAGCGCGAAAAATAAGAGATGAGACCCACTAAATATTATTTGTTTATGCATTTACACTGAATTCAATGTATAAAAAAATAATATACTAGTTGACCTCATGTATTGAATTCAGTGTAAATATATAAACAATTAATAATTAGTGGGTCCCATCTCTTATTTTCCGTGTTTAGCATGTGCCCTTAGGGCACATGTTAAGAGGACTCAATTATTATAAGTTCATTATTATTGATATAGTGGAAATTCGGAGTTTGACCCGTGATTTTTTTCTTTAAAAGTTTTTCGCGTTAAATCTTATATTGTTTCTCTCTCTTTATTTTATATTATTTAGTTTGGGTAAACTTAATTCCTAACACAATCATGACATTAACAAAACAATTACTATAACAGTTGGCGGTAGGCATAATCTAGATATGCACAAAAGGCTTACGGCCTGGCCTTGGTCTAGCATGACTTGGCCCAGTTAAAGCCCGACTTGGTCAAAGCCTTGCCTGGTCCAGACCTGGTTTGCAGGTTGCAAAAAGGCCGATATTTAAACATTAAAGCTTGGCCTAACCTGGAAAAAAAAGCTTGACTCGACCTGTAACCTAGGCCGCCCTGGCCTGGAAAAAGGAAAATATATACTAAAAGAAAAATACTTCTTAATGGCATTGAAGTTGATGGTTGTAGGTTGATAATAGAATATTTGTTATTCTCTTCTTACATAGTTTACTATACTTTATTGTAAGTCTTTTTTTAATAATGTCTATGTAAGACCCCGAATTTTATGAAATATAAAATTAATTTTCTTCATATATATTTTTTCTGAAACAGTAAGTGGTTAAATAGATAAAGTTAAAAGTTAAGGATGATATGTGCAAATTTTATTTTGTCGGACAATATTCGCTTTGTCGGGGAATATTCGTTTGGTCGGGGAATATTCGGGCCGTACGACGGCGCCGAAATAACTAATTATTGGTGGACCCCACAACGGAATATTTGTCGGATATAGAAAACGACAGAAGTAACCTTTTTAAATAAAAATAGTCAACGGTGTTAACTGTTAAAATACCGGTGATAAAAGAATAGTAGCATACGGTAATTTATGGTATTTTCTGTAGCACACGGTACTCTACAGTAGCACACGGTATTGCACAGTGTCTCATATTATTGGTCTGATAATTGACACCGTAACTGTTACGCATCATTTCATCAATAATTGTCACTGCATAATATTTTATATTATCAATTCAATTATTGTTGCTACACAGTATTTTGCATTATTGATTTAATAATTGTCATTACACTGTATTTCATATCATCGAGTCAATAATTGTTGGTGCACTGTAGTTTAAAATTATTGAATTTAATAATTGTCACAGTAGCAAATACACTATAATTTATATTATTAAATTAATAAAAATATGTAACGTGTTTCTTACATTATTGTGGTAACATTATTTTATATGTTGGACTCACAGGAAGAATAAATAAATAAATAAATAAAAAATAAAATAATTAATTTTACTATTTGAAATAGTAACGTGAATAGTGACGTGAATAGTGACGTGAATAGTAAGAAACATGTGAGACCCATTGTGGGGCCCACATGAAATGTGAGAAATGTGAGAATTTGCTGAAGAGTTGGTGGAGGCTGCGCAGCAGCCTCTGCTGAATTTTTTTCTGTTCACATACCACGCATAGTAACTTATTTTCTCCTATAAATAGCTTGCTCAGCTGAATAGAAAAATCACACCTAAAACATAAAATTTTTCTATAAGAATTTTATGAGTTTTCTCTGAGAATAGTAAGCTTATTTTGAGTGTTTGAAAGCCAAAAGGAGTGCAGAAAATTTTCAAGTAAGTCTTTTATTAAAGAGTAGTAATTTCATAAATTCCTATTTTTCACGGTATTCATAAATCTTCCTTTAGAAGACTCTTCTTTAAGAAGATTCATTTTTAAAAGCTTTCTTTGGAAGATTTATTTTGAAATATTATTTTAAAAACTATTTTAAAGTTGTTATATTATACTACAAAAATTATGTTAAATATATATAATTTTGATAGTTCATAATATATGAATTATTATACACCTTGAAATTTATATGTGGTAATTACTAATTTTATTAAAAATATATAGGTTGATCAACCTCATTTAAATCAATATCCAGTCACGTGTTAAGGTAAGGAATACCATTCATTTCAAACTCTTAAATTTACTGTGGTAAGGAATATTATCTTCTTTCATATTCTAACTTACTATGGTAAGGGGTATCATTCTTTTCATCATCATAAATGGATATTATTTTCTTTCTTACTTGAAGGGATTATCATTCTTTGATTCTCGAAAATAATATCGTTTCTTTCTTGTGCCATTTACTTCCATGTATTAAATTGTGGGAATAACCTTACTGCGCGGTTTACCGCCTGTTGGTGAATAACCTTTTGTATTCATTCCTTATTAATCTTTGAGAATAACCTTACGGTGCGGATTATCGCCTGTTTGGTGAATAACTCTTCGTATTCAAATTGATGGGAATAACCTTACGGCGCGGATTATCGCATGTTTGGTGAATAACTATTCGTATTCAAATTGATGGGAATAACCTTACGGTGCGGATTATCGCCTGTTGGTGAATAACCCTTTTTATTTGTCTCGTGTGGAAATAATTTGTCTACACGAATTATCATATGACACTTTTATTCCATATTCGTAAGTGATATCATTTTCCTTTATACTCATAAGGGATACCATCTTTTTCATCTTCCATTATTCAAACTTACTATGGTAAGGGATATTAATTCCCTTCACCTTTTGTTAATCAAACCTGCTACGGTAAGGGATATTATTTTCTTTCATACTCCTAAATCGAAACTTATTATGGAACTATTGCTTCTATAATTCCTGAAAATATTATATGTTCCATAATAGTTGAACTTCATTATTTCAACTGAACCTTCCTATTTACGTGAACCTTTCTATTGAACTGTAACCGTTATTCTGAACTGTGGATCTTGAATATCATTTTTAAATTTCACTCCACATCATGTTGACAATTTGGACATTATTTGAATCTGCACAAAGTAAACTTCTGATACTTATTGTTTATCCTGTTCTTTTGTTCATCATTTGTATCACTGTTATTTGTATTAATCATCAATAATCAAGCTGTTGTGAATATCTGTGGCCGGGGGCACAGATGTGATATCATTGTTGAACAGATGATAGGTTAAAGGCGATATACTAGGTTAAAGGCGATACATCTGTTCGGTGTCTTTTATGGCACGTGGTGAATGTTCTCTTTGGCCCGTAGTGCAAAGATGAACTGTTGGTTGGTATGATTATGACCAAAGGCTGAATCTGGTATAATCATGACCGTTGGTGTTATATTGAATGTCTTTGGCCCGTAGTGCAAAGATGAACTGTTGATTGGTATGATTATGACCAAAGGCTGAATCTGGTATAATCATGACCGTTGGTGTTATATTCAATGTCTTTGGCCCGTAGTGCAAATATGAACTGTTGATCTGCATGATTATGATCAGGAACTGTGAATTTTTATTATCATGACTAATGGTATTTCAGATGATAAAAGTTGATGATATTTTTACAAAAAAGAGAAGCGAGTGGACATTATAGTCTGCATTATTCTTCTAATAGATTGCTCATTCCGCTGCTATTATTGATCTGAACGTTGTTTAAGAATTTAACTACAGTTTTTGATATAAACCTTGTAGTCTATTGTATTCTATCTAGAACTCAACTGTTGAAGGCTAATGATAATTTATTCGTCATTATCTTAGTCATGATATTTCTTACTGGGCTATTTGAGCTCACCCTTTCTTTTGTTCCATTACAGGAGATGAAAACGTAACAGGGTTTAGCCGGGGAATGGAGTGAGAGTCTGAGGAATAGCTGTCGTAGTCTTCACATGTTGTAAAATAGTGTGGCAATAATAGTGAAGACTTAGTTGTGTATTATTATACACTGTATTGTTGTACGTTGTGCTTTGTTGTAATAATTTTGTTGTAGTCTTTTGACGACTCAAGTTTGGGCTGTGTGGGCTCAGATTTGGGGGCGTCACATTCTAGGTATGATTTATGAAGAGTTATGCACAAGAATTGGAGGAGCCATGTGCAGTGCGCCAAAATGGGTATTTATTAATTATATCATATTATATTATTGTGGGTCATTTTCATTGTTTGGGTATTTTATTGCTTTTTAATGTTTGAGTACTTTTTCCCTTTGATATAGTTGTTTGTTCCCCCTTTTGAATGTTTATATTATTAGTTTATTTTTTGTTTTCTTTTAGGCATTTTTTATTCTTTTTTTGTGCACTGTGCAGACATATAGGCGTTTGTTCCTTAAATTCTTTTTTTTCCCCAAGAGCACTACTCTCCAAAGTCCGAAGTCTAAACAGAGTCAGACTAACAGAGTCCAAAGGTCTGGCCTGGCTTGACCTGCAGGCCTCAACAGGCTAGATTTTGGTTTAGAAGCCTAGATTGGCTTGCTTGGCCTGCAGGCCCAAAAGTCCTGGTCTGGTCAACAACCAAAGTCTGTTAGACCTAGGCCAGGCCGTCCAACTGTACATGTCTAACATAATCCAACTTCAAAAAGCATCTACTAATTGCCACGAGGAAGGATTATCATTCTCACCAATCTTTAATCAACAGTAAGGGACCCCCCAACCAACAAATTTATTATATATTTGGTTGTGGATATTGAGATTCCTGTAGTCGTCGTTTTTGTGATTGTTGTCGAGGAATATTCAAGGACCCTAATAAAAATGAGATATTTTCAACTTTCGTATAGCAAAGGCAGAGTCTTTGCAGAGTAACACAGCACACACACACAATGCATGAGACGAACTGATGAATTTAGGTCCATAAATAAGTGGGCATTGTTCTTAAATAGATCAAATAACAATGCCATCAACCCGAAATTGTTAAACATGGAATTTTTAGGTTTACAATTAAGAGGGCACTGTAAAATAGATTAAATAACATCCATCACCAGACACCAGCTATATAATGCTACCAAGTAGAAATATCTATTACATAAAAACTGGATCACTTAAGTACATGTTAAGAATGCATGTAGGCCTCTATGACTGTTCATTGAATTATCTGAGTTCTGTGATTTTGGACAAAAAGGCGGTTGTTCTATTGCCTAAGACCTCCGCTAGTGCAGCTCCACAGCCCTTTCTTCCTCTTTTAGGTCCTTCTCCATTGACACCATTTAGAAATAACAGTGTACCAAAGTTATCAGGTTTGTTTTACTTAGTCGTGATACATTTGATTCTGGTGTCATTTGTATGAGAAATGTGTTACATGATGCACCCTGAGCACTTCTGTTTTGGTCTTGCAGGACTATGTATGCTAAATTTTGATTCTGTTCAAATTATGATGAGCCATGCGTCAATTGATTGTGTTGCAGCATTTGCACCATATCTAGCTAATATAGTATGTTCTCCACAATCGGAAGCCACCTTAGTTATCCTTATTGGTCAATCAAGTAAATACAGCAATATGTTTTCTATAAATGGGACCTCTGTAAAATATTGCTTCTTAGATTTTCAGCAAATTCTGGTGAGTCAGGGTGCCAATAATGGTTGGTTTACAGCCAATATATATGTTTGATCCACGCAACTAACCTCACCGAAGGTTCTTGTCCAGTCAAGAAGTTGATGAGTTTGAGAGTATAGTGGATTCCTCTAACCTTTTTACTACCTATGGAAAGATTGATCTTGCCAATGAATGTTGTGAGCAAATTTGTCAGAATGTTATATCAGAAGCTGCTAAAAAACTTGCATTAAAAGCTTATGATCTTATGAGCATGGATGGGCATCATGCATTGTTCGACCAGTCCAATAGGATTGGTGATTGCATAAGTATTGTACTTCGATGGCTGGCAAGTAAACTTGATCCTTCTCACACAAAAAAGGTCCTTAGAGGACTATTTAATTGCAATATAAATAAAGGTAAAGATGGATCGTATGTAACTTCTTACAGTGCATTGCAGCATGTACATTATTCAAGTTCTACACAAGTTATAATCATATAACAATGAAATCCAAAGTCCAAAATTCTCTACTAATCATGTTCTTTATTTTTGATTGAAAATGTGGATTAAGTCTAATGAGCAGTCTACCAGCCATTTTGTAAGTGGGACGGACACTAGGTGACAGTTTTCTAATTGGGCAGAATTCAGTTCATAACATGTACACTTATCTGAATGTTGTTTATCTTATAGTCAACTATGGGTAGCAAGTGTTGAGGTATTTATTGTTGAGTCTTTTCTGTTCATCACCTGCACAGTTTCCATATCACATGCTCAGATTCCATATCTCCAATGATGACAGTCTTTCAGTTCATATGTGTGATTTTCTGAACCTTCTGAGAAGAAATCAGTTTCTTTCTTCAAGTATGGTGACCTGCATGGATAATACTAACTCTTTTTTATTTTCTTAACGACGTTAACCAATATTGCAAATTCTTTTATATGTTTTCATTTATACTTCAATTTGCCCCTTGGATTTCCCCAATGTAAACCCTGTTATGAAGGGCTGAAGAAATGAGATAAGCAACCAAACTGCATGTTGTAATGCTATGGCGGGCTATGTCTCTCACTTGCAAAAGCAGAGTTTTACAACCAACTTGCAAGCTTTAGATTGTGCTGCATCACTTGGAATGAAACTGCAAAAAGTAAATATTACAAAAAATGTTTATGACCTTTGCCATATTACCCTCGGGGATTTTTCCCTTCAAGGTTAGTCATGTTTGACTATGTCACCACCAACTTAATTTCTAAAATCTTTTTGTGGGACTTGATTCCAATTTTTTTTACTTATAAACATAACATAGATTGATTAATATCTGAATTATAAATGATTTCAAAATATTACTACTTCCGTTTTGCAAAAAGTTTCTTTTTTTATGTTTTAATTTTTCTTCTCAAAATGATTCAATAAGAGACAAAAAAAAAATTGTTTTCTTCTAATCCCAAAGTTGATTGTTTTTGTTTACTCATTTTAGATAGACATCTCAGTATAAATTATTAGACAATTGATTGAAACTCCTTTTGAACTCAAACTTATCTCTGGAATCTCTCCCAACATTCTTCAAGAATTTGGGAAAATTGAGATCCCACGAATATGTTCCCGCTTTTTAGGGAACACCATTTAAAGCTAGTTAGCTCTAGCCCTATCGCTCCCCAGACTCTAATCTCTCATTCCTTGGTTTGGCTTTGTTCCTTACACTCACTAACTCTAAGGACCCTTTTCCTGAAGGGTGTCATGCCTACTGTGTGACGCCCCCAAATCTGGGCCCACACAGCCCAAACTTGAGTCGTCAAAATACTACAACAAAATTATTACAACAAAGCACAACGTACAACAATACAGTGTATAATAATACACAACTAAGTCTTCACTATTATTGCCACACTATTTTACAAAACGTGAAGACTATGATAACTATTCCTCGAACCCTCACTCCATTCCCCGGCTAGACCCTGTTATGTTTTCATCTCCTGTTGAAAAACAATGGAACAAAAGAAAGGGTGAGCTCAAATAGCCCAGTAAAGAATATCATGACTAAGATAATGACGAATAAATTATCATTAGTCTTCAACAGTTGAGTTCTTGATAGAATACAATAGACTACAAGGTTTATATCAAAAACTGCAGTTAAATTCTTAAACAACGTTCAGATCAATAATAACAGCGGAATGAGTAATCTATTAGAAGAATAATGCAGACTATAATGTCCACTCGGTTCTCTTTTTAGGAAAAACATCATCAACTTTTATCATCTGAAATATCATTAGTCAAGATAATACAAATTCACAGTTCCTGATCATAATCATGCACATCAACAGTTCATCTTTGTACTACGGGCCAAAGATATTCAATATAGCACCAACGGTCATGATTATACCAGATTCAGCCTTTGGTCATAATCATACCAAACAACAGTTCATCTTTGCACTACGGGCCAAAGAGAACATTCACCACGTGCCATAAAAGACACCGAACAGATGTATCGCCTTTAACCTATTATATCGCCTTTAACCTATCATCTGTTCAACAAATATATCACATCTGTGCCCCCGGCCACAGATATTCACAACAGCTTGATTTTTGGATGATTAGAATGATATAAATGATGAACAGAAGAAATAGGATAACAATAAGTATCGGAAGTTTACTTTGTACAGATTCAAATAATGTCCAAATTGTCAACATGATGTGGAGTGAAATTCAAGATCCACAGTTCAGAATAACGGTTACAATTCAATAGAAAGGTTCACGTAAATAGGAAGGTTCAGTTGCAATAATGAAGTTCAACTATTATGGAACATATAATATTTTCAGGAATTATAGAAGCAATAGTTCCATAATAAATTTCGATTTAGGAGTATGAAAGAAAATAATATCCCTTACCGTAGCAGGTTTGATTAACAAAAGGTGAAGGAAATTAATACAAAGGGTTATTCACCAACAGGCGGCAATCCGCTCCGTAAGGTTATTCCCACAATTTAATAGAATTTGAGTACAAAGAGTTATTCACCAAACAGGCGGCAATCCGCTCCGTAAGGTTATTCCCACAATTTAATAGAATTTGAGTACAAAGAGTTATTCACCAAACAGGCGGCAATCCGCTCCGTAAGGTTATTCTCAGATATTAATAATGAATGAATACGAAAGGTTATTCACCAACAGGCGGCAATCCGCTCCGTAAGGTTATTCCCATAATTTAATACATGGAAATAAAAGGCACGTCTTATGAGTAAGGAAGAAACAATATTATTATCGAGAATCAAATAATGATAATCCCTTACCATAGTATGTTTGAATAATGGAAGATGAAAAAGATGGTATCCCTTACCGTAACACGTGACTGGATATTGATTTAAATGAAGTTGATTAACTTGAACAGTACACGTATACTTATAGATCTTCACAAATACTCAAGATGACTTAAGCACACTTAGAGAGAACTTTCACAAGAAGTATTTAGAGAGAGAAAGAAAGAACAAGTAAGGAAGTTTATGAAAAATCCTTAAGTTAAGGCTTCTATTTATAGCCAAAAATCTTATCATTCATTTAATCTAAACCATTCATTTAAAGATCATCTTTTAATCTACACCATCCATTTCAAATATTATATTATCTTTAATCTACACCATTCATTTCATATCACCTAATAATCACCTAACTTTATATTATAAACAAATCAATTTAATTATTCAACAATAATTCACACTTTAATCTACACCATTCATTTCATATCACCTAATAATCACCTAACTTTATATTATAAACAAATCAATTCAATTATTCAACAATAATTCACACTTTAATCTACACCATTCATTTCATATCACCTAATAATCACCTAACTTTATATTATAAACAAATAACTTTATCAATTCAATTATTATGACTAATTGTTATAAATACAGTATAGTTAGCTCTTAGATATCAAGTCAATAAATTAATGAAATACAACTGTTTAAATAACATCATAATAGAGATAACAATAATGTAAAATAAAGCATACGTTACTGTGTAATGACAATTATTGATTCAATAATGTGAATTACTGTGCATATGTTACTGTGACAATTATTAGGTTCAATAATTTTAAAAACAGTGCAACAACAATTATTGACTCAATGATATAAAATACAGTGTAATGACAATTATTAAATCAATAATGCAAAATACTGTGTAACAACAATTATTGAATTGATAATATAAAATATTATGCAGTGACAATTATCGATGAAATGATGCGTAACAGTTACGGTGTCAATTATCAGACCAATAATATGAGACACTATGCAATACCGTGTGTTACTGTAGAGTACCGTGTGCTACAGAAAATACCATAAACTACCGTATGCTACTATTCTTTTATCACCGGTATTTTAACAGTTCCGTTGACTATTTTTATTTAAAAATGTTATTTCTGTCGTTTTCTATATCCGACAAATATTCCGTTGTGGGGTCCACCAATAATTTGTTATTTCGGCGCCGTCGGACCAAACGAATATTCCCCGACCAAACGAATATTCCCCGACAAAGCGAATATTGTCCGACAAAATAAAATTTGCACATAACATCCTTAACTTTTAACTTTATCGATTTAACCTCTTACTGTTTAAAAAAATATCTATATGAAGAAAAATTAAATTTTGTATTTCATAAAATTCGGGGTCTTACATACTGACCCAGCTCTATAGACTTCGGAACCCTATCCTATGATGTAAACTACCATTCTACAGTAATCAAACTGGTAAAAACAGATGACTTGAGAAAAAGAAACAGAGTTTCAGGAGGCTAAGGAAGACATTGATGGATTCCAAATTATGGCCTTAATTTTGTTTTTAACTGTTTATGTTTTAGTTAGTTATTCAGATAATATTATCACTTTCTTGCAATCGTATGTTTGATGTCCCCTTCTAACTTACCACGCTTTATTTGCTTTCTATATAGAGTCCGGATGCCTTTTGCCTAGCTTGCCATCCGATGTAATATTTGACCAATCTTTAGGGGTCAGCTTCCTTTGTGATTTGATCGATAATATCCTAGCTCCTTGGCCTTCTACTTCTCAGTTGCCAACTCAATCATGCAATAAAAGTATATGAGAATGAAAATTCAATTTAAATTGATGGAATCTCCACATCTTTTCCCCTGTACTGTTGTAAATACTTTCAGCTAGTATAAACTAATATCCATACCTATACTCATTTACAAACGATATTTTTTTGGACTACAGCTGTCAAAATTACTGCGCTTCTTGCAGCAGCATTTGAGCAAAGCTGTAAGCGTATCTACTTTTCACTTTCAATTCAAAATGTATGCTATTGTTTTTGCCTCAGCACTGAAGAAAGTATTTTGACCATTAACTTAGTGAGTTGACTTGGTTGCAGCACATTTTAGCCTATAAATTAGCTGCCTTTTTGTTTAGTCTGGTTATTGGAAAAAAGGTGCAGTGTAATATGGTCTTCTCGTAATTTTGAATACATAAATAAAAATTCTCTTCTAACAAAAAAAGAAGAAGCACAACTACAGTAGTAGTAGTAGTAGTAGATGCTTATAACAATGATAGTTATTGATCATTGTTACTATTGTATTTGGAAGTCTATGTTACATTCTTTCTAACATGATCTTATGCTAAAATTTTATAATTAGTAATCCGTATTAAAATAGAGTTTATCGACTCAAAACCACATAAGATTGGTACTAAACCGTTGCTTACTGTAGTCTAATATTCCAACTCAGAGTGCCCAACACCTCTGTGATGTCAGTCTCTTTAAAAATAGTGTCACGTAGATTCAAAATTTTCAAGGGTCTTGTGTTTTTTTTAAAATTTAACTAGGGATAACTCGTGCCTAAAGGCACGGTGCAACTAATATAACAGTTGAGTACTGTATCCAATATTTTTAGATTGAAAAATCTAAAACTGCTATGGACTCTTAATTTCATAATAAAACTGAGAGTTCAACCATTAGTACAAAAAGATTAATACTCAATCCAATCATAATTTCTTTTTGAGACAAACATTAGTGTGCTACTCATTCCCAACTTAAAATTAGTTCTTGGCAGGTTTAAGCAATTAATTGATTGACGATGGCGGGCTCAAATTTGTGTAAAATAATATTTTTGGGTAACCTACACACCTTTTCTTTATTGACAAAACAGAATGAGAAGTTTGACAGCAGTTATTTGCCTCCAGTATCTCTAACCATCGATCAATATGATCCATGAATAGTATTTTCTGTGAAAAAATGGTAGTACTGCAAGCAATTTGGTGGGATCCAATGAGGGAAAAAAATGTAAAAATTCAAAAGAAAGGTTTTTGCATATATACTCAAAAGTATAAAATGAACCCTCTAAGTCCAAACAAAAAAGTATTGTTATAACACCAACTAAATCGCATCACCATAACATTTTTTTCTCTATATTTTTTTTTGAAATTGGACAAAAGATTCTCATACCATAAGTCAGAGCCTACTACAATAGTTGCTCTCGATATAGCCCGCAAAAACACCAAAGAGATGACACGTAATTGCCCGTGCTTGAAGGCACAGTGTAAATTAAAATTGTAAAAATACTCTATTACCTAAAGACTCTTTGCAATCTAAAATAACTTACAAATCAATTAGAATGAATCTGAATTGTCTCTATGATTTCCCGCCCAAATTAATTTGCATGTGGAAACATAACAACCGTAATGCCCGAAAAACAGAAAAGGGCGTCAGTGCTAAAAGGGTGACACATGTTGTTTATGTAAGACCCCGAATTTTATGAAATACAAAATTTAATTTTTCTTCATATAGATATTTTTTAAACAGTAAGTGGTTAAATTAACAAAATTGAAAGTTAAGGATGTTATGTGCAAATTTTATTTTGTCGGACAATATTCGCTTTGTCGGGGAATATTCGTTTGGTCGGAGAATATTCGTTTGGTCCGACGGCGCCGAAATAACAAATTATTGGTGGACCCCACAACGGAATATTTGTCGGATATAGAAAACGACAGAAGTAACCTTTTTAAATAAAAATAGTCAACGGAACTGTTAAAATACCGGTGATAAAAGAATAGTAGCATACGGTAGTTTATGGTATTTTCTGTAGCACACGGTACTCTACAGTAACACACGGTATTGCATAGTATCTCATATTATTGGTCTGATAATTGACACCGTAACTGTTACACATCATTTCATCGATAATTGTCACTGCATAATATTTTATATTATCAATTCAATAATTGTTGTTGCACTGTTTTTAAAATTATTGAACCTAATAATTGTCACAGTAACATATGCACAGTAATTCACATTATTGAATCAATAATTGTCATTACACAGTAACGTATGCTTTATTTTACATTATTGTTATCTCTATTATGATGTTATTTAAACAGTTGTATTTCATTAATTTATTGACTTGATATCTAAGAGCTAACTATACTGTATTTATAACAATTAGTCATAATAATTGAATTGATAAAGTTATTTGTTTATAATATAAAGTTAGGTGATTATTAGGTGATATGAAATGAATGGTGTAGATTAAAGTGTGAATTATTGTTGAATAATTGAATTGATTTGTTTATAATATAAAGTTAGGTGATTATTAGGTGATATGAAATGAGTGGTGTAGATTAAAGTGTGAATTATTGTTGAATAATTAAATTGATTTGTTTATAATATAAAGTTAGGTGATTATTAGGTGATATGAAATGAATGGTGTAGATTAAAGATAATATAATATTTGAAATGGATGGTGTAGATTAAAAGATGATCTTTAAATGAATGGTTTAGATTAAATGAATGATAAGATTTTTGGCTATAAATAGAAGCCTTAACTTAAGGATTTTTCATAAACTTCCTTACTTGTTCTTTCTTTCTCTCTCTAAATACTTCTTGTGAAAGTTCTCTCTAAGTGTGCTTAAGTCATCTTGAGTATTTGTGAAGATCTATAAGTATACGTGTACTGTTCAAGTTAATCAACCTCATTTAAATCAATATCCAGTCACGTGTTGAGGTAAGGGATACCACCTTTTTCATCTTCCATTATTCAAACGTACTATGGTAAAGGATTATCATTATTTGATTCTCGATAATAATATTGTTTCTTCCTTACTCATAAGACGTGCCTTTTATTTCCATGTATTAAATTGTGGGAATAACCTTACGGAGCGGATTGCCGCCTGTTGGTGAATAACCTTTCGTATTCATTCATTATTAATCTCTGAGAATAACCTTACGGAGCGAATTGCCGCCTGTTTGGTGAATAACTCTTTGTACTCAAATTCTATTAAATTGTGGGAATAACCTTACGGAGCGGTTTGCCGCCTGTTGGTGAATAACCTTTTGTATTAATTTCCTTCACCTTTTGTTAATCAAACCTGCTACGGTAAGGGATATTATTTTCTTTCATACTCCTAAATCGAAATTTATTATGGAACTATTGCTTCTATAATTCCTGAAAATATTATATGTTCCATAATAGTTGAACTTCATTATTTCAACTGAACCTTCCTATTTACGTGAACCTTTCTATTGAATTGTAACCGTTATTCTGAACTGTGGATCTTGAATTTCACTCCACATCATGTTGACAATTTGGACATTATTTGAATCTGTACAAAGTAAACTTCCGATACTTATTGTTATCCTATTTCTTCTGTTCATCATTTATATCATTCTAATCATCCAAAAATCAAGCTGTTGTGAATATCTGTGGCCGGGGGCACAGATGTGATATATTTGTTGAACAGATGATAGGTTAAAGGCGATATAATAGGTTAAAGACGATACATCTGTTCGGTGTCTTTTATGGCACGTGGTGAATGTTCTCTTTGGCCCGTAGTGCAAAGATGAACTGTTGTTTGGTATGATTATGACCAAAGGCTGAATCTGGTATAATCATGACCGTTGGTGTTATATTGAATGTCTTTGGCCCGTAGTGCAAAGATGAACTGTTGATCTGCATGATTATGATCAGGAACTGTGAATTTGTATTATCTTGACTAATGATATTTCAGATGATAAAAGTTGATGATGTTTTTCCTAAAAAGAGAACCGAGTGGACATTATAGTCTGCATTATTCTTCTAATAGATTACTCATTCCGCTGCTATTATTGATCTGAACGTTGTTTAAGAATTTAACTGCAGTTTTTGATATAAACCTTGTAGTCTATTGTATTCTATCAAGAACTCAACTGTTGAAGACTAATGATAATTTATTCGTCATTATCTTAGTCATGATATTCTTTACTGGGCTATTTGAGCTCACCCTTTCTTTTGTTCCATTGTTTTTCAACAGGAGATGAAAACATAACAGGGTCTAGCCGGGGAATGGAGTGAGGGTCCGAGGAATAGTTATCATAGTCTTCACGTTTTGTAAAATAGTGTGGCAATAATAGTGAAGACTTAGTTGTGTATTATTATACACTGTATTGTTGTACGTTGTGCTTTGTTGTAATAATTTTGTTGTAGTCTTTTGACGACTCAAGTTTGGGCTGTGTGGGCCCAGATTTGGGGGCGTCACAGTTGGCATCAGAGCTTAGGGATATGGTCTTTAATGGAGATCTGGGGTTAGAACTAGGAGGGGAGAGACGAATAGAATCAATTACTAGTGTGTCCTACCTAAATTAGATTTTTTTTATCTAATGAATCGATTTGAATGTAGGAACATGAAGAGATGAGTCAGTTTATTTGAACTAACATTTATTTTGTGACCACAGTTAATTATGGCATCTGGAAATCAGGAGGTTAATTATGAAATTACCGAAACAAATGTAGCTGCAAAACAAGAGGCGACGAATAATCTTCTTACAAACTCAGAGTTGAATCATTTGCCTAAGGCAAAAATTATGCGTGTTCTATCCAGTAAGGATGAAGGTGAAAGCTCTACTACAGTCGTTCCAGATCCATTCTTAGAAGCAATTAAAGGAAGTAACGAACTTGCGGAAATTATTGCCTTTAATTTACTCACTAATTGGGAGAGTGATATCACCTGGTTATGCTCTATAACAAAGGATCAGAATATATGGACTTTTCATATTAGTCTTTGGGATTTATGGTGTTCCAGCTATAATTTTCAAGATTATTTAAAAATGATGTTTCTATACTTTTGGGCGTTACAATTTAGAGGAATTCAGGTTAAGTTAGTCACTATCGTGGAAACTGCAGTCTATCGAAAATACTATTTTAATGGAAATCATTGGTACCTTACTACTGATGAAGTTGATGAACCCGAGAAACAGTTTGCTAGAAAATTATTCAGTGGTATTCCCATGGTTGAAATACGTGAAGATCCGAATGAAGTATTCGGGATTCGATTTGACGATAACAGTCAAGAAACCGAATGAGGTGATAACCGGTAAGCTATTCATAAATTCTCGTGAAGTCTATGTCATATTAGATACTGACTCTATCCACTCTTTTATCTCACCTATATGTACTCAACGTTTAAATTTGACTATTGAAAACTTAAATCTTGTCTTATCAGTTGAAACCTCATTGGTAGAAATACCTATTACATTTACTATCTATAAATCTTGCCTAGTTCAAATCAACAACCTCACATTACCTGTTGACCTTATTTCTTTGGACATGCGTGAATTTGATGTGATTTTAGGAATTGATTGGTTGACTACCCATCATGCTAAAATTCATTATTTTCATAAGATTATTAGTTTTCATATTCCTAATCAACCTGTCATGCAAATTCAAGCAACTAAACCATTGAAATCTATAACTGTTATTTTTAGCCATAAAGCCATCCGTTTATTGAAAAACGGATGTCAAGCCTTTTTAGCTCATGTCACTGATTTGAACAAAAACACGTCAAACTTAAATGATATTCCCATTGTTAATGAGTTTCCTGACGTTTTTCCTGAAGAACTTCATGGCTTACCCCCAAACCGTGAAATTGATTTTTATATTGATCTTGAACCCGGTACCAAGCCCATTTCCAAAGCTCCCTACCGAATGGCTCCCATTGAACTTCAAGAGTTAAAAGTCCAACTACAGGAATTGTTGGATACCGGTTTCATTCGTCCGAGTGCATCACCTTGGGGTGCTCCTGTTCTATTTGTGAAGAAGAAAGACGGGAGTAGGAGATTGTGCATTGACTACCGAGAATTGAACCATGTCACCATCAAGAACAGGTACCCGTTACCTCGGATTGATGACATGTTTGATCAATTGCAAGGCGCTCAACATTTCTCAAAGATTGATCTCCGTTCTGGATATCATCAGTTAAAGGTTAAAGCTGAGGACATTCCAAAGACTGCTTTCAGAACTCGTTATGGGCATTATGAGTTCTTAGTCATGCCTTTTGGACTAACTAATGCTCCTGCAGCTTTCATGGACATGATGAACCGGATATTCAAGGAACATTTGGATCATTTTGTGGTTGTCTTTATTGATGACATCCTCATATACTCCAAGAGTCGCGAGGATCATGAACAACACCTGAGATTGATACTACAAAAGCTCCGTGAAAACAAATTATATGCCAAGTTGAAGAAATGTGAGTTCTGGCTTGAGGAGGTCGCGTTTCTTGGGCATATGATTTCTAGTCAAGGAATATCAGTCGATCCTGCGAAGATTGAAACGGTACTAAATTGGGAACAACCCAAAACAGTAACCGAAGTCCGAAGTTTTCTGGGTCTAGCTGGTTATTATCGGAGATTCGTAGAAGGATTTTCTCGAATCGCCACTCCATTAACGCAGCTTACTCGGAAAAGCACAAAATTCATATGGAGCGAGGAATGCGAGAAAAGTTTCCAAGAACTCAAGAAGAGACTGGTTTCAGCTCCTGTTCTGACCATACCATCAGGATCAGGAGAATTTGTTATCTACAGCGATGCTTCTGGCAAAGGTCTAGGCTGTGTCCTTATGCAACATGGAAAGGTTATAGCCTACGCCTCTCGACAACTCAAAGATTATGAGAAAAATTATCCTACTCATGATCTAGAGTTGGCAGCAGTCGTTTTCGCGTTGAAGATCTGGAGACACTACTTGTACGGAGAAAAAGTGGATATCTATACGGATCATAAAAGTCTCAAGTATTTCTTCACCCAGAAGGAACTCAACATGCGACAACGACGTTGGCTTGAGCTGTTAAAGGATTATGACCACACAATCCAGTATCACCCGGGAAAGGCGAACGTTGTAGCTGACGCTTTGAGCAGAAAATCTTATGCAAGTACAAGTGCACTGCTGACAACACAAAAGTGTATTTTGTACGACTTGCAAAAGATGGAGATAGAGCTAAAGACACCAGGGACCCACTCGAAGATTGCTCACGTGCGAGTAGAACCAACTTTAATCGATAAAATTAAAGCTGCTCAAGCTACCGATCCGGAACTGATAAACATGATAAAGAAAGTACAAGAAGGTGCCATTCCCGAAGCAAGAATCGACGAGAAAGGAATACTTCGAGTCAACTCTCGACTATGTGTTCCTAACGATCCTGAATTAAAGCATAAAATCATGACGGAGGCACACAACACGCCGTTTGCAATCCACCCAGGAGGTACCAAGATGTATCGAGATCTTCGACATACATTTTGGTGGAACAATATGAAAAGAGAGATTGCGGAGTTTATCTCAAGGTGCCTAACTTGTCAACGTGTCAAGGCAGAGCATCAAGTTCCTAAAGGTCCATTACAATCACTTGAAGTTCCCGAATGGAAGTGGGAACACATCAATATGGACTTCGTGACGGGTCTTCCAAAAGTTTCTCAAGGCTTAGATGCAATTTGGGTCATCGTAGATAGATTGACCAAATCTGCTCATTTCTTGCCTATACGAGAAAACTTTTCACTTGAACGTCTTGCCGGTATGTACATAAATGAGATCGTGAGATTGCATGGCATGCCAGTTTCCATAGTTTCTGATCGAGATCCTAGATTCACTTCACGCTTTTGGATCAGTCTACAAAAAGCTATGGGCACTGAACTACGTTTTAGTTCTGCATACCATCCTCAAACGGACGGACAATCGGAAAGGACTATCCAGACCCTCGAAGATCTTTTGAGACTTTGTGTATTAGACTTCAAAGGAAGTTGGGATAAGTACTTGCCGTTGGTGGAATTTTCTTACAACAACAGTTACCAAGCAAGCATAGGCATGGCTCCATTCGAGGCATTGTATGGAAGGAAGTGTCGCTCTCCAATATGTTGGAATGAGGTAGGAGAAGCAAAATTGTTGGGACCCGAGTTGGTACGCTTGACGACCGAAAAGATCCAAATGATCCGACAACGAATACAGACCGCACAAGAACGACAAAAGAGTTATGCTGATCTTCATCGGAGAGACGAAAGTTTCAACGTCGGAGAACATGTATTCTTACGTGTTTCTCCATGGAAAGGGGTTACGAGATTCGGAAAGAGAGGAAAGCTTAACCCTCGATTTATTGGCCCATTTGAAATCCTAGATCGAATAGGAACCGTAGCCTACAGACTAGCCCTACCACCAAGTATGTCTCGCATCCATAACGTTTTTCACATATCTATGTTACGTAAATATGTGAAGGACCCAAACCACGTCATTGAGTTAGAACCGGACGTTATAGCAGAGGATTTAACATACGAGGAAGTACCTGTTAAGATCCTGGATAAGAAGGAGCAGATCCTACGCTCAAAGGTTATACCTCAAGTTAAGGTTTTATGGAGGAACCAAGATACTGAGGAAATGACCTGGGAGCTAGAATCTGAGATGAAATCTAAGTATCCTTACCTCTTCGATATGTCAGGTACGTCAATTTCGGGGACGAAATTTCATAAGGAGGGGAGGTTGTAAGACCCCGAATTTTATGAAATACAAAATTTAATTTTTCTTCATATAGATATTTTTTAAACAGTAAGTGGTTAAATTAACAAAATTGAAAGTTAAGGATGTTATGTGCAAATTTTATTTTGTCGGACAATATTCGCTTTGTCGGGGAATATTCGTTTGGTCGGAGAATATTCGTTTGGTCCGACGGCGCCGAAATAACAAATTATTGGTGGACCCCACAACGGAATATTTGTCGGATATAGAAAACGACAGAAGTAACCTTTTTAAATAAAAATAGTCAACGGAACTGTTAAAATACCGGTGATAAAAGAATAGTAGCATACGGTAGTTTATGGTATTTTCTGTAGCACACGGTACTCTACAGTAACACACGGTATTGCATAGTATCTCATATTATTGGTCTGATAATTGACACCGTAACTGTTACACATCATTTCATCGATAATTGTCACTGCATAATATTTTATATTATCAATTCAATAATTGTTGTTGCACTGTTTTTAAAATTATTGAACCTAATAATTGTCACAGTAACATATGCACAGTAATTCACATTATTGAATCAATAATTGTCATTACACAGTAACGTATGCTTTATTTTACATTATTGTTATCTCTATTATGATGTTATTTAAACAGTTGTATTTCATTAATTTATTGACTTGATATCTAAGAGCTAACTATACTGTATTTATAACAATTAGTCATAATAATTGAATTGATAAAGTTATTTGTTTATAATATAAAGTTAGGTGATTATTAGGTGATATGAAATGAATGGTGTAGATTAAAGTGTGAATTATTGTTGAATAATTGAATTGATTTGTTTATAATATAAAGTTAGGTGATTATTAGGTGATATGAAATGAGTGGTGTAGATTAAAGTGTGAATTATTGTTGAATAATTAAATTGATTTGTTTATAATATAAAGTTAGGTGATTATTAGGTGATATGAAATGAATGGTGTAGATTAAAGATAATATAATATTTGAAATGGATGGTGTAGATTAAAAGATGATCTTTAAATGAATGGTTTAGATTAAATGAATGATAAGATTTTTGGCTATAAATAGAAGCCTTAACTTAAGGATTTTTCATAAACTTCCTTACTTGTTCTTTCTTTCTCTCTCTAAATACTTCTTGTGAAAGTTCTCTCTAAGTGTGCTTAAGTCATCTTGAGTATTTGTGAAGATCTATAAGTATACGTGTACTGTTCAAGTTAATCAACCTCATTTAAATCAATATCCAGTCACGTGTTGAGGTAAGGGATACCATCTTTTTCATCTTCCATTATTCAAACGTACTATGGTAAAGGATTATCATTATTTGATTCTCGATAATAATATTGTTTCTTCCTTACTCATAAGACGTGCCTTTTATTTCCATGTATTAAATTGTGGGAATAACCTTACGGAGCGGATTGCCGCCTGTTGGTGAATAACCTTTCGTATTCATTCATTATTAATCTCTGAGAATAACCTTACGGAGCGAATTGCCGCCTGTTTGGTGAATAACTCTTTGTACTCAAATTCTATTAAATTGTGGGAATAACCTTACGGAGCGGTTTGCCGCCTGTTGGTGAATAACCTTTTGTATTAATTTCCTTCACCTTTTGTTAATCAAACCTGCTACGGTAAGGGATATTATTTTCTTTCATACTCCTAAATCGAAATTTATTATGGAACTATTGCTTCTATAATTCCTGAAAATATTATATGTTCCATAATAGTTGAACTTCATTATTTCAACTGAACCTTTCTATTGAATTGTAACCGTTATTCTGAACTGTGGATCTTGAATTTCACTCCACATCATGTTGACAATTTGGACATTATTTGAATCTGTACAAAGTAAACTTCCGATACTTATTGTTATCCTATTTCTTCTGTTCATCATTTATATCATTCTAATCATCCAAAAATCAAGCTGTTGTGAATATCTGTGGCCGGGGGCACAGATGTGATATATTTGTTGAACAGATGATAGGTTAAAGGCGATATAATAGGTTAAAGGCGATACATCTGTTCGGTGTCTTTTATGGCACGTGGTGAATGTTCTCTTTGGCCCGTAGTGCAAAGATGAACTGTTGTTTGGTATGATTATGACCAAAGGCTGAATCTGGTATAATCATGACCGTTGGTGTTATATTGAATGTCTTTGGCCCGTAGTGCAAAGATGAACTGTTGATCTGCATGATTATGATCAGGAACTGTGAATTTGTATTATCTTGACTAATGATATTTCAGATGATAAAAGTTGATGATGTTTTTCCTAAAAAGAGAACCGAGTGGACATTATAGTCTGCATTATTCTTCTAATAGATTACTCATTCCGCTGTTATTATTGATCTGAACGTTGTTTAAGAATTTAACTGCAGTTTTTGATATAAACCTTGTAGTCTATTGTATTCTATCAAGAACTCAACTGTTGAAGACTAATGATAATTTATTCGTCATTATCTTAGTCATGATATTCTTTACTGGGCTATTTGAGCTCACCCTTTCTTTTGTTCCATTGTTTTTCAACAGGAGATGAAAACATAACAGGGTCTAGCCGGGGAATGGAGTGAGGGTCCGAGGAATAGTTATCATAGTCTTCACGTTTTGTAAAATAGTGTGGCAATAATAGTGAAGACTTAGTTGTGTATTATTATACACTGTATTGTTGTACGTTGTGCTTTGTTGTAATAATTTTGTTGTAGTCTTTTGACGACTCAAGTTTGGGCTGTGTGGGCCCAGATTTGGGGGCGTCACAGTTTACGTGCAAATTTTTATTTTTATAATAATAATAATAATAATAATAATAATAATAATAATAATAATAATAATAATAATTATTATTATTATTATTATTATTATTATTATTATTATTATTATTATTATTATTATTATTATTATTATAGCGTAGTAGTGAATTTGATTTGGGCGGAAAATATGAGTGAATAGATTTTTGAAAAAAATATGTTGAATTGGGAGAAAAATGAGAGACAGATTAGTGACCGTTGAATGTTGAAGCCTAAATTGATTTAAGTCCGTTGGATATTGAAGCCTTGGACTTGAGTCGCTCTGTTTTATATTATAGATAGTCAACTTGGTACAGTCTATCTTGATGAATATTATGATGATTTCTTTTATACTTTCGGTTGCCACTATTGCAGTATGTTTTTGTATATTTGTTTACTGGTGCTTGAAATTTTCATTGTATATGGAATCATATAATGTTGAGTTGGAAGTTAGTTACTGCAAAGAGCATCCTTTTAATTCAAATCTTTCTTCTTGTGAAACAATTATTGTCCCTTATGGTTTTCACACAGTTGATAGACTCTTGTTGTAATTTTCAACATGCCTTGAATATCAATAAGGAGTGTTGGAGTAATGAAATGAGATTAATAGACTAATCCTATGTGTAACACCTCCTTCCCGACTAATGAAAAGGGAGGCTACGCACAAAGGAACTCTAAGTAGAATATCAAAACAAAAAGGAACTCTCTTCACACTTGCCCTTGAATCCCCTTACAAACTCTGCCGGAAAAAAAACACAGCATGAGCCAAATGCCCAGTACGAATAAAGAGTGCAGAAATAAGAACTGAAATTGAATAACAAAATTAACTGAACCAAACTAAGATTAACAAAATCAACTGAACTGAATAACATAATCTTACTAAACTGAACTGATCTACTGAACTGAAACTGATCCACTGAACTGATTTACTAAACAACAAAAAAGGCTGAATTGAATGGTTGTGTTTATTTCATACCGAGCTCAGAACAAAATAGAAATATACCTTGTCACAAAGACAAGTCAAAATACTGCCACACAGGCAGGCACACATTGGACTATAGATCCAAATACATACAAAATCGAAAAGGTGTGTTCGACACTACGAACAACACCAGATCACAAAACAGAACAAAACAAAATGCTAGGGCTGACCCATACGCCTCCCACAACAAAACACCAAATGTTCACCGAAACACAAAATGGAGACGCCGTGGACTGATCACACCGCCACGGAAAGTGTCATGCCTTAATGCCTAGAGACATGTCTGTGGTACCCCCACAGGTGGTTATAGCTCAGGTATACCCTACGATACTTTCTAACAAAAATATTATGTCACAACGAATGCGACACAATATCACAAAAGGGGTTCTAATACGCACATACTAAACCGAATCAAATCGACACAAAATCTCTCAAATATATTAGCATGTACGTTTCTTCATAATCAAAATAAATACTAGACATGCTTAATAAGTCTAAAGAGTACAAGATAAGTTGCGAATATCTAAAATCAAACAAAACTATCATATGCATTTGACTATGAACAATATATCGAGATAATATCCAAATTCTAATGAGGAACAAAAACAAATTAAAATCAAATGAGTATCGCTGAAGGAGTACGGAATTCGTACTTGGAATAAGCAATATAATACTCGAACTTATATTGCAAAACTGACTCGTTAAATTCCCTCCATCGGAACTAACAAAATAAAGTAATTAATAAATAAATAGTTAATCAATTAATTAAGTTTTACACAGTTTCTTTCCCTTAGGCGAATCTGAAATCCTTCTGTTCTAAACAAAATTCTACCTAAAGTTATACATACATAAATATTTTAATCATGGTAACGTATATATTAATAAGTAATAGTATTATTGTTCCTTCCGAATACATATAAGTATATTTACAAAAATATTCTTTTCATTTTTAATTCTATTACAAACAAATATCTTATTATTATTATTATTATGTCAAAACTCTAAAGTTACAAAAATAATAATTTAATATCACAACATGCTAATTACTAACAGAGATATATACCCAAAATATATACACTAACAAACTAAATAACATAAAAAAATTAAAGTTACAAAATTAAAATTAATACAGAAAATTAAATAATTACACAAAGAAAGAAAAAGGGACATACCCGAAATTAAGAAGAGATCCACCGTCTCCAAAGAAAACCAAAAGAAATTTGGGCTTATATCAATACCAAAAATCCAAAGAAGGAAAATAAAATATTTAACTAGGGAGGTTCTTACTTAAAAGCCCCTCACACAATAAGGTTCTTTCTCACAATGGGAGGTCTTTATTGTTTGGATGTTCTAAATGGAAAGTAGTAGGGTCATATATATAGGTGAAGGAAAGGAGGATGGCTTTTAAAATGGGTGATGTGGGACTATGAAAAGGAATGGGTATTACACTATGTCTGGAAGTAGAATGCATTCCTTTAAGAATGTGAATTATTAACTACAAACATCTTCACATTAGTGTTCTAAAAATCACTAGGCAGTAGAGGGGACACCTAGTGCCTAAGCGGTTTCTTAAGTGGACTTGCTTATTTATCTTTGTATTATATATATATATATATATATATATATATATATATATATATATATATATATGTATATATAAAGCATATAGTAGATGTAAAGATTCTAAATTGGTGCTATAACTAGACCTGGCAAAAGTGGCCCAGGCCCGCGGGCCGGGCCGGCCCGCCCGTTTTTGGGCGGGCGTTGGGCTGAAGAAAAATAGCACTTAAAAAACTGGGCCGTTTTGGCCCGGCCCAAAAATGGCCCGGCCCGGATATTTTTTTTTTTTTTTTTTTTTACATTTTTTTTATTGTTCATTATTGATAAAAAAAATAAAATATTAACTTAAAAAATGAATCAAATAACAAATTATGAAAAATATAAGAGTAAATTCTAATATGTAATCTTAAATAATAATATATATGACTATAAAATTACTATAAATCACAAGATTAGTTATATTTTAATATATATGACTATAAAATTATTGATTATTTTATTTACTAATACTATTAAATGATTATGTATAAATTATATGTTATAATTGTAAATAATTAGAGTTAGTATTTATTTTAAATTATGTATTATAGTTGTAAATATATATATATATATATATATATATATATATATATATATATATTTTAAAAAATTTATTTTTTTTTTAAAAAAATTAATTTTTTTTTTAAAAAAAAAAAACTCAAAAAACCCGCGGACCGACCCGGCCCGGCCCGGCCCGTACGGGCCACGGGCTCAACATTTTCAGCCCGGCAAAACCTGGGCCATTTTGGCCCGGCCCAAAAATGGCCCGGCCCGCCCAATTGCCAGGTCTGGCTATAACAGAACTAGTTTGCCTAGGTGAGGGTTTAGTTGCCCGACCAAATCGAGGCAGTAGAATATGGTGGGTATTTTTAGTGTTGTGTGTGTGTCCTCTTAAAGTACAAGTGAAAACATAATTTTAAGAATAAAATTCTGTCAGTATAAGAGAGCAATTATTTGTGGGTACATATATTCGTTTGCAGTCTATCATTTTGATCTTGAATATGTGGACTATAAAGACACTTGTAATTCTCATTAAATCTTTTCTCATCTCATTGACTTTACATCTGTTCCTCTGTAGGTCTTTACAACAAAGACATAATATTTTTTCCACTCTTTGCGGCATCAGTGGTTCTCATGACATTTCTGTAAATTCCAACCGAGTTATTCATGCTCTTTTTCTTATGGTAAGAAGCTGTTCCTTTGCACCCGATGAACGTAAACTGTCCGGAGCTCTAGGAAAATCAGAGTTAGTTACATTGGTGAAGGAAGGCTCAATCCATGTTCAGCTGAGTATTAGTGGTATAGAGTATAAACTCAGGAGAGTTGTGAACTTGAGAGAGAATCTGTCTCAGGTGAATTCGAAGTTTGAAATCTTTACCATATTAAATCCATCATTCTTTCAAGGTTGTGTAATAAGATTTTGAATGTATGTATCTACACATCTAGTGTTATATTAAAAGACATTCGCTAAGGTAAAATAATATAAAAAATATTTTTCTCTCCTCGTTCTACAATATTTTATCTTCTCTCTTTACTACTCCCTCCGTACTTAAAAGAATGGTTTAAGTGACAAAAAGTGTTCTCAAAAGTATGTTTAAAGTACATAAATCAACTATATAAAATTTTATATCGACTAATTTACCTTTGATCATGTTACATTTTATTCACACAGTAAATAAATCACATTATAAATAAATAATTTAAATTCATTCATTTTTTTACAAACTCAAGAGTCAATTAAAACAATTAACATACAGCAATGCAAAGACAAAATAAAAAATAAATTTATATTCTCTCCTCTTATTTAACTACTTTAATTTATATAAAATTTGTACTTAAGTTATTTTTTTAAGAATGTAAGGAATACTTTTTTATGTTAATGTGTGTCTTCAGATATGACACTGAACGTAAACAAATATATATTATAAGATTTTTGTCAAAAGAAAAAAGGAAAAGGTTAAAATGATGAAAGTAATGCAATTAATTGTCACTTAAATTTGCCTTTTTATATTTGGCCCATACTTTTCCCGGTGTACGACAAAGTTGAAACTTCGGTCAGTCTGTTTATGGACTATGTTTTGGCTGCAAATAAACCTAGTCAAAAGAGGCTGCTATTACACCTATTAATATCAAAATTTAAATTTATTTAAATATTTAAAAAGTTAATATAATAAAATAAAATTTATTTTGTGAAATAGAGAGAGTAGTGTTTTTTATTTGGTCATGCACTCGATTGATCATAACTTTTTATTTATTTCTTTATTTCAAACATATCCTTAATTTAGTTAAAACTATATTATCAATAGCAAAATTAATAAATATTAATTTTTTATATTATTTTATAATTTTAAAAATAAAAATATACTTTTAATTTTAAAACGAATAAAAAAAATATCTCTCTAGTTTTTTTAAGCCAAGGGAGTATTGATACAATCTTATAATATGACTAAAACGTTTGTGCCTAATGGATGCTACTTTATTATGTGTGATCTTTATCATATTTAGAAAAGTGGTCCGTTGAAGTGATCAAATTGGAATCTGGTAGCCCCGAGGCAAAGATTTGGTGATTTATTCAATATAAAAAAAAAAAGCACTTTAACTTATTCTAATAATATATTTGTCGGATTAATTATATATTTCATTCGTTTTAAATTATAAAATTAATATTAATTTTTAAAAATTAATTTTAAATATTAATATAATTATAAATTAGTTAAAAAATATTATTAATTATAAAATTTATTATTTTAAATTTTTTAATAAATTATGTCAATTTTAAAATTAAAAATATCTTAAATTAAATTTTAAAATTTTAATAATAATCTTATAATATAAAACGAAATAAATATATAAATAACAAATTATTGGACGGCGGGTGATTCTTCGTGATGTTAAATTATTTACTTTACAACATTTCATGAATATTTTATCACCAATAATTGGATTGTTCGCATTAAAGTATACATATCAAATCAGTTAATTCCCTACAGTAATAGTATATGGGTTATTCTTCTGTTGCATTGTGTCCATATAATCTGTGTTCATGGATATGCTTAAGTATATAGGCTTTGATGAAGACCTCTCCTCTCTTATACTTTCCTCTCTTGCAAAGTTGATGTTTGATATAAATTCAAAACTTGTCCATCTCCATCTCCATCTCCATCTCCATCTCCATCTCATCCCTCTGTACGTTACACAGTATTATATACTCTTTAATTATGAAAAGTATGTTGCAAATTGCAATGAATAAAAAAATTTGTCGTGACAGATGTACATAAAGTGGGAGTGTGAAAATTATACTACTTGAGATGACAAGGATTTGGAATAAATCAATTTTTATCCGTCTTAATATATAGTGGTCAGCATAATAATAGGATTGATGTAGGGTTTAGAGCATCTTCCATTATGACTTATAAATTAATTTGACTAATTTATAAGTCATTTGCTATAAAAAGGTACGTGTTTGTAATTGACTTTTTTTGTGCTTATAAGTTAGGTTATAAGTCAAAAAAAGAAGAAGTACTGTATTGTTACTTATTTTAAAATAACTTATAAGTTATTTTTTTTAAGTTGGTCAAAATATATCAAATGTTCATTATACCCCTAACATATTATGCTAAATTACTTAATATATCCTTCAATTCCTAGCAAATAGTTCTACTGTTCTCACGCATCATAAGTGGTAGTTTCCCAAAAGAATAGTGCCAAGCTAGAAACTCTCACAAATCACAATGTTAATTTCTTGGAGTAATTTTTTTCTTATTAATACCGATAAATGAAAAGTTTTAGTCTTAAAAAAAATTTAAAAATTAAAAAGTCCTTTTAATGAATTTTTATAATTTATGATACATGCTTATTCTTTCACAAATACTACCACCTCCAAAAAAATTAAACAAAAAGAACAGTAGAACTCCATATGCTATTTGTGCCTTTTTATTTTTTATCCAAGTAGTATTTCTTTATTTTTACTCAACTTCTTATTTTCAAATAAATATAAATTTTATTTACTATTTGTATTTTATTATTGAAATATTCAATTTTTTTGGACTGTGAAATAAATATTATTTGTTTAATTTTTTTTAACACCCTCAATTTTATAATTACTCTGAAATAAATATTATTATTGAACTACATGAGGCGGAGTTTCATTCTTCTCTATTCCGTCCCAAACTCACAAAAGTGTTGAAGTCAATGAAATTGTGGATGATTGTTATGATATGATATTGAATCAATGTATCTTTTTATTAATATCTTTTTTAGTAATATTTACATTAGATTTTAACTTATAAGTCATTATCAGTCGAACACATTTATAACTGTTTTAACTTAATTTCTGATTTATCAGTCAAATTGGTGCCGAATATTTTTACTTATTAATCAACTTATATTTTAACTTTCAGTCGGTTTAAAATAAGTTATTGCCGAACGGACTCTTAGATTAATTTGTTCAAAGTTGAGTACAAATAAGAAAATGTTATATAAAGTATGCTTTAATGAAGCTTGACTAAGACTATTTAATAAAACGATGTTTTATCTTTACCTAGTTTAAGTTTTTCATTTTATGATTTTATAAAGAAAAAAAACTTTTAATTATAAATTTTATACAAACTGGGTCGCTTTATTAAGTAGCTTTCACCAAACTTAACCAGGACATGTATATATACATATATATATATATATATATATATACATATATATATAAATTCTCGATGGCTCTCTGTGATGTAGATGGATTTAAAATTTGTTTGAGAAGCGATTGAAGGGTCGCTGTCGAGTGGGTTGTTTTTGTTACTTATGCAAGTGTTTTTTTGTTTTTTTTCTATATATTATGGGTTGCCATATTCCATTGATATAAAATTTTATGAACAGCTGGCAATGCAAAAGTTTCTCCATTTTTTTTTTAAAATGGGTGTCGTATGTTTTGAATTTGTGAAAATGTTAATTTTTCATGCTAAAATATTAATATGTATATATCATATCGAGGTTAAATGTTTCTTCATAGTTTCAACGTGACACTCACCTATGAAAAAAGCTTAAAGCATCCACAAGCAATAAAATAAAAAACCAATACCCAAACAAAAAATGTAGGGTACATTTTAGTTGCCCAATACACATGTTTTCATTATATCTCCATCTCGGGACTCTTCTCCTATATATTAAACCTCAAGCTTCTCAGTAGGAATATTCAAATTATAGGGAAAAAAATGGATTCTAGATCTGCTCAAGATCATGAACTCCATAAACCCATCTTACAATCCATCGCACAAACTCCGGCAGCACCACCACCTTCCACCGCTTATGAACTGGAGAAGGTGTTGTCAGATACACAATTACCTTACTTCAAGCGCTACCGTGCCGCCACATGGATAGAGCTAAAGCTTTTATACCGGCTGGCTGCACCGGCAGTGTTGGTGTACTTGATTAATAATGTCATGTCTATGTCCACTAGGATCTTTGCCGGTCACCTTGGTAACCTTGAGCTGGCCGCTGCCTCTCTTGGAAACCAAGGCATCCAGTTATTTGCCTATGGCCTCATGGTACCTCTCCCTCCCTCATATAATAGGATATCTCGGATCCGGTAAAGTTGAAAATCAACTTTACCTAAGTTATAATTTTTTTTATTATACTGTTATTAATACACATTTAATGCGGTGAAAAAACTTATAACTTATTATGATAAAGTTAATTTTGAACTTTACCATAACCAAATCCGAATATCTCATTTGCATACTTCATTTTATATATGCTCACTCCTCTATCTCAAAATTAGAGTCCTATTAGTGTTTTTTTTTTACATAATCCATTTGAATTCCATTTGAAAAATTAACTATTTTAAAAATTCCTTTCATCCCACAAAAAAAAGTGTTTGATTTGTTAATGTTTTTATTCTGAAAAAGCAAAGTCTAGTTTTTTTTTTATAATAGTATTAAATGACGCAATAACTTTAAATTCACATCAAAATTTCATTATTATGTTATTACTATTAAACTAAATATAAAGTATATTAAGCATTAAACAAGACATGATAATAGTACTCATCTCTCTAGAATATAACGTCTAATTAAAGATACAATTTCAAAACGACAAACTTTTAAGAAAAGATTTATTTGTCCGAACATATTCCTAATTAATATTGGATATAATATAATAGCAATGATATGGTAGTAAAATATAAGTAATTATATATTAAAAACTTTATATTATTTTAAAGTTTGAAATTAAAAATTAAAAAATTTTAAATTTTGAAACTCACCCTATATGTCTATATAAAATTTTGGAATGGATGGAGTAAATATATCAGTACCGATCAATTCTCTGGATGTGCAGCTTGGAATGGGAAGTGCAGTGGAAACTCTCTGTGGTCAAGCTTATGGAGCCCATAGGTATGAAATGCTTGGTGTCTACCTCCAAAGATCAACGGTCGTCCTCACTTTGGCTGGCCTCCCAGTCACCCTAATCTACGTCTTCTCAAAGAAAATCTTACTAGCACTTGGCGAATCAACGGTTGTGGCATCATCAGCAGCAATATTCGTCTACGGACTCATCCCACAGATTTTCGCCTACGCCCTCAACTTCCCCATTCAGAAATTCTTACAATCACAGAGTATCGTGACTCCAAGCGCGTATATATCAGCGGCTACGCTTGGGGTGCACCTGATCCTAAGCTGGGTCGCGGTGTACAGGATCGGGCTAGGATTGGTTGGTGCATCACTGGTGCTGAGCATGTCGTGGTGGATTATAGTAGTGGGCCAGTTGGTGTATATATTGATGAGTGAGAAATGTAGGGACACGTGGACCGGGCTTAGGTGGGAGGCGTTTAATGGACTTTGGGAGTTTGTGAAATTATCATCTGGGTCAGCGGTTATGTTGTGTTTGGAGACATGGTATATGCAGATATTAGTGTTGATCTCAGGGTTGCTTGAGAACCCTGAGCTTTCCCTTGATGCACTTGCTGTCTGGTAAGAATGTTTCAGTTTTTTGGTTTTTTTTTTGGCTTAAAATGACGATTTCTAATAATAATTGTATGTTAACAAAAAGGTACTCTAAAATCCTAAAATTGAAATATATATATAGGAAAATTCTAGACTTTTCTATTTTTCTTATGCACACAAATGAGTATAGCCCACTCATTTGGATTAAAGATAAAATAAGACGGGATTATACTCATTTGTCTTATATACGGATAAAAAAAGTGAATAAGTGTAGAATAACTCGTATATATATTACTCCCTCCGTTCCAAAATCATATGTATAAATTTCTTTTTTAATCCGTCTAACAATAATATGTATTATCTTTAGACAGATTAAAAAAGAAAATTTATAGAAAGGGAGGGAGTAATTAAAAACTCTTCTATATATACAAATTACATTATGTTTCTTGAAAAAGTTTTTAAACTGTACGTTTCTCATATCTCATGCAGCATGTCGGTAAATGGGCTAATGTTCATGGTTTCAGTTGGGTTTAATGCAGCTGCTAGGTCAGTTTTTTGTGGCAACTAACTAAATATTAAGTGTACATGATATGCAAGATAGCTAGTAGTATTGTCAATAATAGTTTAAATTTAATAATTATGCAACACATTTAAAAACAGTGTGAGGGTTGGAAATGAGCTTGGAGCCGGGAACCCTAAGTCCGCGGCTTTCTCAGTTTTGGTGGTGAATTTGGTGTCATTTAGCATTGCCGTGGTGGATGCTATAATTGTGCTGTCGCTGCGTCACGTTATTAGTTATGCATTCACCGGTGGCGAGGCTGTAGCCGAAATGGTCTCCGACCTCTGCCCACTCTTGGTTGTCACCCTTATTCTCAATGGGGTTCAACCAGTATTGTCCGGTAAGGGCTTCACTTCAACATCACATGCATTTCTTTAAATTTTACTTAATAATTATACGGAGTTGATAAATGTGCCCAAATTTTTACTGTTTGCGCTCGGCCGGAAGGTTAATAAGATTGAACAAATTTTGTTTTACAGTGAAACTCAACTAGTAAAATATGGAGACCATAAACATTTTTCATTTACCTAGTTAGAATGGCATTACTATCCCGTTAAAAGATACTATTCTCAATCGAAAATTATATAGAAAGTAGAACTCTTTTTCTAGACTGATAGAGTGAATAGTAATAATTGGATGAAAAATGAAAATTGAAGGTGTGGCTGTTGGGTGCGGGTGGCAAGCATTTGTGGCATACGTAAATGTGGGATGTTATTATGGGGTAGGAATCCCACTAGGTTGTCTTCTTGGCTTTAAGTTCAAGCTTGGTGCCAAGGTACGTATTTGCTCTATTAATTTCCTGCAGAATTCTTTTGAAATTTGATTTTTATTTTTATTTTGCTTTTTTATTTAGTGATTTATACACTGCAGTAGCCAAATAAATAGAGAAAAGAAAAAACTAATTAATGGTGTGTTTATGGTTGTAGGGAATATGGTCTGGTATGATTGGAGGTACGATGTTGCAGACCATCATCTTACTATGGACAACATACCGAACGGACTGGAATAAAGAGGTTATTTATGTGCTAATATTTCCAATTTATATAAATATAAAATTTGAGTTGAAGGATAGTTCGGCAAGCTAGCCTAGTTGGGCATGCGCATGCATGCTACGTAAAGTAGTTTGGAATTAGCCCTTGAGATTAACATATATAATTTACTACTCTGGCCTTTCGGACGCATATATGCCATGCGTGGATTCTGCATATGTAATTGCTCTCGGCGTACTTCATTTGTGCACTAGTGTTTAGAAGAAGTTCTGAAATACACACACACACGTGTATATATTAGTCAGTTCTAAAGTGAACTACTAAAAAACGATATAAGAACGAACTAATTAAATTAAAATAATAAAAAAAATATTTAAATAATAAAATTTGGTGAAAAACATATATATGTGGAGAACATCATCTGCAAAAAATTTCATGAAAAAAATTCAATCCAAAAATAAGTTATATGACCACCAAAACTTTTAACAGTCAAGATTGCACATATATATTGACTTTTCATTCCACCCACTTCCCAATTGAATTTTTTCTTGATTTTTTTTTGTAAATGATCATCTCCACATATATATGTTTTTTACCAAATTTCATTGTCTAAATATTTTTTCTACTATTTTAAATTAATTGTTTCGTTCTTAGTTCGTCTTTTAGTGGTTCGCTTTAGAGTTTGGTTATATAATTGTGTTATTTAACTAATTTCATTAATGACATTGTTATCATGTAACCAGTTTTATAACCAAAAAAACAATTCATTTTGGCGTGATTGCCATATCCAACCAAGTAATTAACTTGTCCTGCATTGATTGAATTTTCAGGTGGAGAAGGCCAGGAAACGTTTGGATAAGTGGGAAGGATATGATGAGTCTCTCTTAGAGGGAGTGGGATGAAATGGATTAGTCAAGAAAAGACGCATGTATAAAGGGCCATCAATCCTGACCCTCACAAAACAATTACTATAACAGTTGGTGGTGGGCATAACGTTGATCAAATTTCAGAAAGCATCTACAAAATGCCGAGGGAGGATTATCATTCCCACCGATCTTAAATCAAGAACAGGGTACCCCGAACCAACAAATTTTTTCCATATCTGATTGTGGATATTGAGATTCTTGTAGTCGACTCTGTGATTGTTGCTGGGGAATATTCAAGGACCCAAATAAAAACGAGATATTTTCAACTTTCGTATAGCAAAGGCAGTCTCTGCAGAGTCTTGGGTTCAAGTCCCACTTGCAACAATATTTATGCCTTAACATGTAACGGGGTTACGGGTCACACGTTTCAGGGCGAAGTCATATCTTAGGCAAAGCCTGTGTGCAAAGTCTGGCCCGAGGTGAGAAGACTTGGTCCGACTATGGTTGGTATACTCCACATTATCAAAAAAAAAAAAAAAAAAGGCAATCTCTGCAGAGTAACACAGCACACACGCATAATGCACGACATGGATTGATGACTTTAGGTCCATAAATAAGAGGGCATGGTTCTTAAATAGATCTAAAATGGATTTTTTGGGTTTACAATTAAGAGGGCACTGTAAAATAGATCAAATAACATCACCAGACACCAGCTGTATCAATGCTACCAAGCAGAAATATCTATTACATAAAAACTGGATCACATAAGTACATGTTAAGAATGCATGAGATATAATGGAAACTGAACTTTTAGGGTATAAGAAACAAAAGTGCAAGTCCTATCCTCTATAAAATCAAGTAGAATAATATTTTCAAGTTCAAAAATAATATTAACAATAAATTCCAAGTAACCGTAACCAAAACTAGATCTATGTCTAAAGTTAAAGTATAGGCTTTGCAAACAGGCCCTTCACAAGAAATTGCTACAATTGGTAGGAGAGACCATATTTATGTAAGTCCAAAAAACCTGGTTTTTAACTTGATTGACATTTGACAATGATTTGGATACTACTTTTAACTTAAATGGTTAAATTAACATCTCTTGAGAGATTGTGAACACTATCAAAGCCACTTAAACGCAGAGGAGTTGATCAGGTAATTTATCTTGTTTGTTCCCATGGTCTCATCATACATATCAATGCATGTACATCAATCTACTGGTATGTCTTCCTGTTTGTTTCCATAGTCCATTTTGTCCTCTGGGTTAGTGGTTGAAGCCTTGGACTTCGTTAGATGCTTGCACACCCTGAAACGCAATGCATCAACTCCCATCAGATGGAAAAAGGAAAATTGTTAAAGAAATTTATGAAAGGAAAGATGAATATAAATGTTATTGCAGCAATATGCTTCAATGCCTTAGCACTGCATACTTAAGAGTGTGTTCCATCATAACAAGGGGGAGTTCACACGATCAAATCTTGCCAAGACCAAGGGGCACCCAGTTACCCACACAAACTTATGTTTGGATTTGCATGGTGCACGGCCTCGTGGGGGAAGTGTACCCATGGGACTAGTAAGATGCTCTAACACAAACCATTGACTACTATTGCACTGCAAATCATTGACTACTAGCACTGCAATAGTTACCCTCATTAAAGAGTTCAGAAACAAATTCACTAGCGTGACTTAAGCTTCACAATATCTACTGCTATACTGTAGTGAAGTGACTATTTCAATCATTCAATCATCAACATGTTGGAAGACTTCAATACTACCACAAATCCTAGTGCAGCACACAGAAGACGAACTATTTCAGTCCTTAACGCCAAGTTGGACATTAATACTATCACAAATTCAAGTACAACAAACAGAAGAGGAAGAGGAACACCTAATTCAATCCTATTCACCATGTAGAACTTTAAAGCAACCACAAATTCTAGCGCATCAACCACTTAGAAACCAGTTGTTGCTTAATATTCATGAGGTAGGACCCCATTATAGAAGATTTTGACATTTGATTAACAATGTATGAGTTTCAATTTCTTGTAAAAGTTCCTTCTCTTGAGCTTGTGAGAGCTTCGTCCTAGTAATTCCACCGTAGACACTCTCGCTAACTGGTATGTCCTGCCTCTGAACTTTTCCCTTTCTCATCTCGTCAGCCTGCACAAGGAAATTGTAGCATGTCATTGCATTTCAACTTCAGGAATCAGGACTTCCATTTAGCTTCAACTTGATTAAAGTGTCCCTCAACAATATTATCATTAAACAATATAACTGGGTACTCGATCAAAAAGTTTAGAGCTAGTCAGCTACACAAACATTTCAATTCAATGATGCCTTGATGGACGTTTGTTGTTAACATTGGATATGTAGTGCAATTTGTAACATACATCGAACACTCGAAGGAAATATTCATAAACAGAGGCAATAGTAACAATGATGACGGTACGTATTTGATGTGAAACTCTGGCCAACACTCATCCAACACATTAGTAGAAGAGATTCAAATATTATAATTCAGAAATACAAGAAAATCATGTCCATATATATACATGCTTACAAGCACATGCAAAGTTGATAGACCACTGCTCCCTAGCTAGCTTATTGGCTGTGTGCATCTGCAAACTGCAAAGTTGCAGATTCAAGACTTATTCAGTAAACCACAATGGACTTTAATCTTCAAGGTGTCAACCTCAAATCCTTTGCTATGCTCACGTGAGAAGTAGGGACAATCTGTAAATACAATCCACTGCATATTCTAAATTCTAAGTACTTGCTAGAGCTTAAGAGCTTGTTTACCGTATATTTATTAGTGACACATGTTACAGACAAAACTCCAATGTGCTTTGTGTAATTAAATACGGAAATTTGGGTACGATTTAAACAAAATATACTATTTTTGGAGTCGCTGTCCTCAATACCAACCCTTGTTTATTCCAGAGATCAGACAAGACACTTTCACGTCCATAATAGTACTCATAAAATTGGTTTAATATGACTTTTAAGTCAAATTGACTATTCCTAAAATACGTAATTAATTATATTTATTTAAAATTTTAAACTCTCAAACAATGGTGTTAAAAATAAATTGGATGTAATTTCTTATGCTAACTGTAAGAAATAGTATAAATAATCCAGTTTTGACTTTAGAGTTAACAACTGAATGTAGCTTGGATTTTTTATTAGGATTAACAGAAAGTTATTACTCCCTTCTTTTCATTATATAGATGATTTGAGACATAATCACATATATTAAAAAATCTCATTAATACTAATGTTAGGTAATTAATATTGATTTAAAATTTTATTACTACACATGCGCTAATTAATTACTCATTCTCTTTCTCAATTATTTCATCTTTAAGGATAAAGTAAAAAATAATTAGATTTTTTTTTCTAGATATATGTAAAACGTTTTATATTTTAAAAATAATTTTTTATTCTAAAACGACCTATATAATAGGAAGTAGAGAGTATTATATTATTGAATATCCGTATACTTTCAAATATCACACATGTTATGACGTGAGATAAGGGTATTACATAATACCATCCGCTTGTAAAGTTAATTAATAAGGAGTCAAAATTTTCTTTTATTTTGCATTCATACTATGAACTTATAAATTTTGCATACGTACATTAGGCGCTAGGCGTCTTTTTCACCGCTTATGCCCGCCCAGCTATTTTTATAACATTGATTAACACTCACTCGTCCATTAAAATAGCCAACCTCGAAAACCGTTACAAGAAATAAAAATTCCTAATTTCCGAGCCAAATCGACGAAAAGTAGAGAAATGAAAAGGCTAGCCGAACTTTTAAGCATACATTTTATTAACTTTCTTTTCAAACAAACAAGGAATTGCAAGATAAAGTAAGCAAAACTAGATCAAGTAAAGACAGGAGGAAGACTGGCCATAGCCTCTCTAACAGCAAACAAGCGCTTCCAAGTTTCCAATTGACTAATAACTTGTTTATGGGCACCACCTTTAGCTGCAGCTATGCTTAAAAATATGCCCCTCTTCAGTTTCTTTAGCCTCTTGCCAATCTTAATCTTCAATCTACATATTCTAACTCGCAACCACAATTTTTTCCTTCTTCTTGGAGAATCTGCAGCCTGTTGTAGTACTTTGTAGATCAAGAACTGCGCTCGTCGATGCTGTATCTCTTCGGGGTCTTCAATTTCCATCTGTGTGTAACCATATTGCTTCCTACTCAAAAGAGTACTAGTCATATTTCCTCTTAGGAAAAAAAAACAAAATACTTATCCGTAAGAGGAAAAAAAGAAAAAGAAAAAAGACTCTTGGGAAAAAGAGTGGCAATGGAAAATTGCAGAGAGATTTGATTCCTTGATATTGGCATTGTTGAAGTAGTAATATTTATAGAGAAATAAAGGCTCAATATTGAATGGTGTGTGGGGTTAATGAAGAGGTCATAGGGTGATGAAGCAGTGCATGTGCACTACTTCAATTTGTAGAAATAATGCTATTTGAAAATTAAACGGCAGGCTCTGAGCTGGCCTAGCTCTCCACCATCATTGGTACAAAGTAAAGAAAAACACTTGAAATTTAATTAAAATACTAAACTGCAGCCTTTCGAGGAAATTAAGAACGTACGATACAGCTTTCGTCTTATAATAAATGTCATAATTCTGATCGAGCATATTTAAGACAAACTTGAGCTCATAACCTTATACCAACTTAATACATCTCTTTATGGTTTGCACGATAGATGTAAAATTACAACTAATTTTTCCACTGATAATTATCTTAAACTTAAGTTACAACTATTACATAAATTTTCGAGACATTTAAAAAAATTAAAAGTTGACATCTATTTTGGGACGGAATGAGTATTATTTATGTTCAGTAGTTACACTTGCTCCTACCTAGTTGAAGCCGAAACAGAAAGGGACCAACTAACCAAAGCTAAAGAGTATTTCATATGAAATTTGATGACTTATTTAATCATTTCAATGACAGTATTGAATCAAAAGTAGTCCCAAAAAGTAAACTTTAGTGGTTGAGTGACTTCAGTTGTTTGGTAAAAATTCAATATATTTTTTATGGTCTTGGTAAATTAAAAATACATTAATATATATTATATCACAGTGAGTAAAAATAATTTACCATTGATCCCAATCCTGCAAGTCTCTTTATGAAAGTCGGTGCAACATGGCTATAAATTACAATTGAAATACAAATAATTAAAATCTCTTCAGTTTAAATATGTGTACAATTCAAGGACAATAAACATTTGTAGGAAATGAGTATAATTCAATTTATATTTAATTGCGTGATTAATAGGCACACCTGCCTATGTGAAAACTGAAAAAATGTCAACATCGGGGGCCAATAATTCTTATTTTTAAATAGGTGGCCTTAATATATAAATTTAAATTTAAATTTAAATATAGCAATAATTATACATCAAAGTGGGCTTGTGAGTGAATTCCAAAGTCAACAGGGAACACATGAAGCCTGCTTCGCCTATATACAATATATGTGTGACCAAATTTTCAAATTTATATTTAAAAAAGTAGAAAACTGTAGTAGATTAATTACTAATATATATATATAATAAGATGAATATATAAATATATAAAAGTAGTAACTTAAAATGAAGGGACAAGAGCTACCCCTCTAATATACGGGCATATGGCTGCAGGCTGCAGCTTCAGCCTTCAAGTGGTTGAGGGGAGGGCTTTCTCAATAGTTAACCATCACATACATGCGTTTCTTCCTTTTCTCTAACCATGCATTTTCTCTTAATACTGTCCCGGTTTTAAAATAAAAGATACATTTAACAAACGACTGTTTTCACTTTTCAAGAAAAAATTATTTTTTAAAATTTATTCCTAATATATGTTTAAAATATAGTAGATGTGGCGGCGGCAAGCTTTAAGTTTTGTCATTTTATACTATAAAATAAAAATATATCTCTAATTTTATACCAATAATCAAGAAAAATGAATCTTTTCTTTCTTCACTGCTTGAGTAGGTTGCTGGTTCCTCTTTATGTTCGCGATCATTCCTCTTCAAGTATTATGTTATGTTTGGATCGAAAAAATAAAATAAAGAGAGAAATGAAATGATTTTAAGGTATTTCAAGTATATGTTTAATTATTGGTGAGAGTAAGTAGTGTAATATGATAGTAAAATTATCGCACATATCTATTATATTGGAATTAATTTTATTCCACCACCTCTCATATGGAAAAAAATCAAAGGGATGAAATGAATTTTTATTCTACTAGAATGATTTATTCTCCAAAATAATCATCTAATATATTATTTTTTATCTCATTCCTTTTTTCATTCTCTCGATCCAAACGTAGCATTAGAGTAGTCATTGAGTGTCTTTTTAAAATAATAGTGGGGTATTTTATTTTAAAAAAAAACTATTTTAAATATTAATTATTTCATTTCAAGAAAAGGACTTATTTCAGCCTTTTGTTATCATATTAAAAGAGAGGGAAGAAAAACGCCTGCACTTGGCGGCATTGCAAGGACGTCAGTGCAGAATAATCCATTAAAAAGAGAGAATTATTGAGGGTTAGTTCAATTGAAAATGACTGCTCATATTATGAGAAAATAAAATGAAGAATCAACATATATTTTTCTTAAATATGTTAGATAAATTAGTCACTTAGTTTTTTCTTTATGTAATACCGATCGTTGATGTATTTTTTATACAGTAGCATGATTTTTTATGTACCTGAATTGACCAAAAGTCTCAAACCACAAACAGTAACATAAAGGATTAATATTAGCTTCATTGATTGACAATAATGCAGCCACTGTTTGCAAAGTTCCTGTCTTTGTTGAATAAATGTAAGAATTTCATATAACCAAAATGTCTGGAGATTTCTTTTGGAATCCATTGCTTTAAACCATTTACATATAACGTGATATAAAACTTTTCTGTTACTAGTCCGGAAAAAAATGTATACTTACAACAGATATCGTTCATAATTTTACAAATTAAAACTCATCAGCTAAAAGATCTAACTATATATGTCTGCAGTGAGCTTTATAAACTTAAAAACGACAACTGCAGCCTATCCAACTGATCCTTCAAGCTTCAAACTCATGAGCTGATTCACTTCAGCACCGAATTCATCAGGAAGCTCGTTGAATACATCCCTGCAGAACCCAGATATCATGGCTGCCATAGCTTTCTCGTAGTCGATGCCTCTCTGCTGGAAGTAAAATAGTTGATCTTCACCAATTTTGGAGGTGCTGGCTTCATGTTCAATTCGAGCTGTTGGGTTCTTCCCCTGTTTAGAGAATGAGATTAATCCATAAGCAACAAACAACCATCCCACACAAGTTACTTCAAATAGAGAACAGCAATTCGGGCATACTGTATTAATCAAATAAATATATACGAATAAGCTAGAGACCCAACTTTGGCTACACTAGGAGGAAGGGCTGAAAATCTGTTTGCTTAGTCTATACCAGAGTTGGTGGGCTTGAGGAATCGTCCACCAACCAGGTTGATGATTATTTCAGCTGTATAATGGAGTTAATAAGTAAGGAGACAGAAGCAGGAATTCATCAAAATGAATGTGAATCTTGCAGCAGAAGGTTTGTATGACTTCCCAATCAAATTACACGCAGCTTATTCGTATTTCCCTTCGTTATTTCATTTTTTTTTTTTTTGCTTCTCATATGCCTACCCAATTTTATGGTGCTCAGTCTCTGGTAATGACTTCAAATTTCAAAGTGAATTCCAGAAGAAATAAAACAAATAAGAAACACAGGTACGTACGTAACATCCAAGTAAAATCTACAGCATACCAAAGACGATGCAAACATCTATCATCCTTTGATCTTTGACAAGATCCACCACAAACTGTTCAAGCCAAAAGAAACTGTAGTTCTAAGAAGACCTTCCCTACAAAGGGTTATGATCATGAGTCAACATGCAATTAGGAAGTATGTGTTCTACTGTTCCCTAAATGCAATAACTAGGGCTGTAAATGAGTTGAGTCAAGTTGAGTTTTGACTTGTCAAGCTTGCGAAAAAAAGTTAAACAATTGGAGTCGCATTTCTAAACAAGTTGTCTGCACGTTGTTCACGAGCTTTGTTTAAACAATGAGTTGAGTTCAGGTTGAGCTCAAGTTTTCTATGTTTAATGAATAAAAATATGTCGAGCTCGAGTCTAATCTAAGCTCTAAACAAGCCAAGCTTGAGTCGAACAAGACATGACTAGAACTTGACTCGTTTAATAAAAAAAAATAAACTTGTTTGAGCTCAACTTGTTTAACAAACTCGAGTAAGTCGAGCTTTAGTCGAGTCGAGTCAAGCTTTGTTAGCGAACTACGAACAACTCAGTTCATTTTCAACCTTATCCATCACCGACATCCAAACGCTTTTTTTATTATTATTTATGAGTGAACTATCCTTAAAAAAAAATGACAGTGAATGTAGCACATTCTTGAACTAAATTGAATTTCAGTGTCACTAAATAATTTCTTGAACCAGCATAATGGAATTTACACTTGGCCTTTAAAGAAAACAAAAGTTCGATAGAAGTAAGGCTAAAAAATAATAAATATAGTACCCATTATTTTAAAAACAATTTATGACGTAAAAATGAGAAAACTGAACTGCAAGTGCAGAGATATAAAAAATGTTTTGTAAAATATTTTCAACTATTGCTTTAAGCTAAACGAAAGCCCATTTTCAAACGACCCACAAGTTAATATTTTTCTCAAAGCTTCTTTCTAGTTGCCATAGTTGTCACGGCGCCACGGCGATACATAGCGGTAGTTGACTGCCAGGATACCTAAGCGATAAGCGATAGTCATGGCGTCCATATGACGACAAGTCGTTAATAATGTACAATATATACATTATTTATTTTACTTCAAAAGTATATTGAACAATAAAATTGTATACACATTAAAACTAAAAATATAATAACTAACACTATGAAATACAATTAAAAATACAATTATATAAATACTTAACAATCAAAATTCAAAAATAAAACACTTGACATTGAAAACTAGTAAAACAAGTCAACAAATGGTACAGAGAAAATAAAGAATCAACCAAGTCAACACCCATCACACATTACAAGTCTAATAAATAATCAAATTAATAAAATTACAATATGTAGCTAGTCCATGGGTTATGATCAATAATGAGTACAAAATGACTTAATCACTTAACTTAGACTAACTACCAAGGCGTGAGCCTTGGCGGCAAGACGTCCAGGACCAAGACTTTGCCTTTTCCTTTTCCAGTGTCAGGATGTCTAGACGACACCATGACAACTATGCTAGTTGTCTAACATTTTAAAAATTAATGAATAAGATTAATAATGAAAATGACGAAGAAGTAAATATACCATCCACTACCATTTTTAACTCAGTTTGTCAAGGCTAATGCGACGCTTAGATTGGAGGAATGAATGTGATAATGGAATGAATGTGATTGTGCTTGATTGTTCCATTAGAATGAAATGCACTATTCACATTCCTCCCAAATTTATGAATTTTATTCCTTATGAGAGAGTATAGAATGACTCATTCCAGCTGGAATGGAATGAATCATTCCACTCTCTATTCCATTCCCTTCTCCATTTCATTCCTTCACCCATTTCATTCCTTTAATTCAAACGTAGCATAAATAGATGAAAGGAAGCAACATAAAGTACACAAATTAAGGTGCTTCCTTTTTTTACCCACAAAGATCTACCTTTTAAATCACTCCATGTATCTCTAAAAAGGTCGAACTTTTAAATTATTTCATGTATCAAATCAGCCTTCTTTTGGTGGGAACATCCTTCTGTATTGAATATTTTAAAGACTCATACCCATATTAGTAATAAGAGCCAATAATGAGTAATAATTACACAAAGCTTAATTTGACAGTCCAATCAGTGCCTGTAAGAAGCGGTATCAATTTCTAGTCCATACTAAATTTTAATAAAAAACAGCCTTCTTGGAGCAGAACACTATGTTAATCCTAATAGAACTAAACTAATTGGCCTACTGCTCGATGAAAGAAAACGAGTCTAGGTAACCAGCTGATATAAATAAAAAGAAGAAGAAGGTAATAAAATAGGGAACAACATTGAATCAAAGAATTGAACTAACAAGATGAAAGAAAATAAAGCAAGCGACATATTCAAAATAACTTACCTGGATGTAAGGATAAGTGTTGGCAGCTGCATTATTACCAATGAGCATTGAATCACACTGCGAAGAGTTCCGAGCATTATCTGCCTTTGATTGAACCTGAACAAGCCCCCTATAACAGTTCCTTGAATGTCCAGCAGAAATTCCCTTTGATATAATTCTACTCCTGGTATTCTTCCCCTTGTGTATCATCTTTGTCCCTGTATCAGCTTGCTGATAATTATTGGTCAATGCCACTGAGTAGAACTCACCCACTGAATCATCACCCTCTAGCACAACACTTGGGTACTTCCAGGTAATGGCAGACCCAGTCTCCACCTGGGTCCAAGATATCTTGGATCGATCCCCGGCACAAAGACCCCGCTTTGTAACAAAGTTAAAAATTCCTCCCTTACCTTCCTCATCACCAGCATACCAATTTTGCACAGTGGAGTACTTAATCTCTGCACCCTCATGACAATACAATTCTACAACAGCAGCGTGAAGCTGATTGGTATCATATGATGGCGCTGTACACCCCTCTAAATACTCCACAAAACTCCTATCTTCTGCCACTATAAGGGTCCTCTCAAATTGTCCAGTTTCCATTGCATTTATTCGAAAATAAGTTGAAATTTGCATAGGGGACCTAGTATCCTTAGGGATATACACAAAAGACCCATCACTAAACACAGCTGAATTCAAAGCAGCATAGAAATTATCCTCAGCTGGAACAACTCTTCCCAAATATTTCCTAATCAAATCTGGGTATTCCTTAATGGCCTCCGATATCGAACAAAAAATCACTCCAGCCTTCTCTAATGTCTTTCTATGTGTAGTAGCAATGGAAACACTATCAAGAACAGCATCAACAGCAACATTTGCCAACCGATTTTGCTCATTTAATGGAACACCCAGTTTATCAAAGTATTTAATGAGCTCAGGATCAGCCTCATCAAGACTATTCAAAGTTGGTTTCTTTTTGGGCTCAGAATAATAACAAATATCTTGAAAATCAATAGCAGGGTAACTATTATCAGACCATTTTGGTTCAGTCATTCTACAGAACTTTTTATAAGAATTCAATCTGAATTCAAGCATCCAATCGGGTTCTTTCTTCCGTGAAGAGATTAATCGAATCGTTTCTTCCGACAGCCCTTTCGGAATTGTAAACGAATCGATTTCCTGGTTAAACCCCCATTTATAATCTCTCTTGAGAAATTTATGAAGTTGGTCTGAATCGCTTGAGTTTGAAGATAAAGACTTACCTGCTAGAGGGTCCGATTCGATGATCTGCGGCTTGTAATCAACATCAGCTCTTAGCTTGAAGAGTCTTGAATTATGCCCTTTTGATTTCGAAGGTTTTAGGATTACGAGTTTCGGGAAGAACCCTTTTGAGAATTTAGGTGTTTCGGTATGAGAGAAGTGTGAAATTCCGTTAGCCAGAAGAGAAGCCATGGATTTGATGCACAGCAAAAGGAGAATCTATGAGGGAGAGATGTCATCGATTGCTTTTTTTGCTGTCCACATATACAAGTACTTAGCGCATGCTTACCACGTGCCCCTTATGAAAAGTAGATTTGGTAATAATGAGGCAGCCAAATGATCTGGTAGTTATCTTCTCCATTTGTGGCCTGTGGGCTAACAAAGACTACAAATTTACCCAAGGGTTGGTACATTTTATGAAATTAATAGTGTATTGTTGAGATTTTAACTTATATTATTATAATATTTTTAAATATAAATACAAAAAAAAAGCATTTGAGATATATATAATAAAGAAACGAAATTATATTAATACATATGGCAAATATCAATTATAATACATGTTTCTATGGGGTTAGAATGCTTTAAAATTATAAAGAAACAAAGTTATATAATGAATGTATTAGCAACTAAGGAGTTTTTTATTTTAGAGTTTTACAAAAAAAAATTATTAATTATAATTTTTATGGAACATTAAATTATTTTATTAACTAATTTTATTCAAGTTTTTTGGCTAAAGCATTATCTTAAATTACCTTTCCCCTTTTATAAATTCTAAATAAAAGTCTAGTAACACTTATTACTTCTAAATTACTCATTTGTCCATCCGTCTTCAAAATGATAGTCTAATTATATTTTTCACATAAATTAAAAAAAAAAATTATTATTAATAACTTCACAAAATTACATAAAAATAATTAAAAAAATTGTTATACTAATAAATCTCATTAAATAATATTTTTATTTTATTTTATATATCTTAAGTCATTCTTTTAAAAATAAAAATAAAAATTGTATCTTAAATCATCAAAAATATTTTGAGGACGGAGGGAGTAGACGATTAGTATAATAATAATTTAAAAAAAAAAAAGAAAAAAAAATGATAGAGAAGGATACAATCATGGGAAAACCAGACACGACCTTGGAAATTATTTCCTCTTGATTGAAGTACTGACCTCCACATAAAAGCATTTCAACTCCCTAAAATAACAAACAATTGCTCAAATCAATTGCTTAGATAAAAAGTTGGCAATCACTGTTTTAGGGTTCTGAAACCACTGATGAGAGTTTGGAAAGAATGGACATTCTATCGCAGTTGCAAGAACAAGTGAACACTATAGCATCACTTGCCTCCAATACCTTTGGGACATTACAAAGGGATGCTCCTCCAGTTCGTCTCGCTCCCAATTACCCAGAACCTCCTGTCGCTCCAACTCCCGCCACCGACGATACCATTTTTTCCGACCAATCCAAGGTCATGAGCTCTGATCTCGTCAAGGCGGCAAAGCAGGTAAAGAAAGATTTTTTTTTTTCTTTTACGTCATCAATCAAATTACGTTGTCAAATAATACCCAGTTAAAGTTCAGTCTTTATAATTCTGGGTCATCTGTAGAATTTGTATATGAAATGATACTTGAATTAGGAATTTACCCAGTTAAGTTATCATTCTTTTTTATTCTGGGTCGTTCCTATTTTCCATCTACACTGAAGATTGAAGAATGTGATGATTTTTGGTAATCCTGTGGTATGGGAGATTAATGTGATGAACATTATGTATCTGACCTTGAAAGTTGTAAAGTTAGCTTAGTTCTGGCTTTATATTACTTATTGAGATTCATTTTTGTCAAAATAAGTACTAAAAATTATATGACGTTGTTAATATAAAAATTATTTGAGGTTGTTAATATAAGAATTAGATGAGGTTGTTAATGGCATATAACTGCCATATTGATACAACAAGACTGTCAAGAAGCTTTGCTCTTTGTCTAAGATCTATCAACTTGTAGAAATGAAACTTCTTGAATTATATTGTGATTAATTGGATAAGTGTGGAGGCAGGCCCGTGGAGGCTTGGACTAATTTTCTTATATTTTCATTCACTTTCATCTCTTTGGTTCAACGCTGGTCTTGGATTTCTAGATTGTCAAGCCCCTTTTCTCTTAAAACATGCCTACAAAAAAGAATAGGGAGTATGAGCAACACTTGAACTTGGTCTAGTGCTTTTATTTATAGAGCCCCCAAGAAATCATACGTTGTGTTGACCTGCTTTTTGATTGGTCCTCATTACACATGCCAGTTTTCAACTGAGAAATCGAACTCCAAGTATCAAGACTATGTTACGTGGACTGTGGACATGTATTTCATGAAAGCGTTTGCCAACGGAAACAAGATCAACTTGGTAGTGTAGAGATCAAATTAGTCATAAATTAGAAGGGGCCAATAATCATGTGTACGAATGGCTGATCATTTTGTAAAGATATAATAGAATTTCAATCCTTGTTTATAATTGGTTTCACTTTCATGTCTTCTCTTAATGCTGGGTACAACAGTGCACTAGCTCAAAAATTATGATTACACAATTACAACAGCTTCTTTCATAATTACAGCATCTTGTTAATTCTTTGGTAGGTGATAGCTCATGTTAAAAGGAGTTGGTAACAAGTTCAAGTATCTTAGCCCTTAGCAATGCCACTTCACATCTATTTTAATTTACAGAAGATCCATGTCTATAGTAACACAGCTTACGTGCTTTAACAGGCTAGCACTTGTTTACTTAAGCTGGATTTTACTTTTTCTGAGACTAAATGGAGTTTGTGCTCAGTTGTATCAAGTTGTTAAATGAAGCCAAAAACTGATCTCAAGCAAATCTTGAGCAGTTTAATTTATCCAATAGTTTACCTAGACTTTAGGTGCTACATATCCTTTGATCTTCTCGGTTTGACCCTTTTTATATGCAAGTTGTTTGGCTATTATCGTTTTTGTTTCCTTCTCCCAAAAGAGAAAAACAAATCTGGTTTTAATTGTTTATCAAAGACTAAATGCTTTTGAATGAACATATTGTGTCTGTTTAGGCTGTTAGGGATCAACTCATTCGAAACATGGGTGCTCATGAGCAGAATATCTATCATCAGTTTTATCTGAAGTAAAACTATACCTAATAGCCATGGAAAGATTATGTTTGTAGGCATTGCACGAGTTAGCTGACCTCCTATCCATAACCCCACCATTATATCCCTGCGAATGTGGGCTTTGGTTGAGCTAGGTCTCCTTTTTAACTACTGCATACTATATTTACCTGTCAACTTAATTAGTTTCTCATATGTACCTTTACAGTTTGATGCTTTGGTTACAGTACTTCCTTTGTCTGAGGGAGGTGAAGAAGCTCAACTAAAAAAGATTGCAGAACTACAGGTGTGACAGCCACCACAAAGATTCAGTTTTTATTATTATTACTATTATTATTATTATTAAAAAACTGAACTGGGGTTGGGGGTAGCTTTGGGCCTGATGTTGAGCAATATATTATCATTTTGAGAGAGCTTATGGCGCAGGCTGAAAATGATGTTGTAGGCCAAGAACTCCAAAAGCAATTGGAGGCTGCAGGTAAAATGATTTTCTACATTTTGTAATATTGCTCATACACGCATACATGCACACAATGATGTACAGATCTTCATGTTTACATTCTGTATGTCAACAAAAAAAAAAAAAATTGTTTACATGCTTTTGCTGGACCATAACTATTAAATTGTTTCTGGTGGCATCAGAAAATGAACTGAAACAGGTGCAGGAGCTGTTCAGCCAAGCAGTAGATAACAGCCTGAACTTGAAGAAACCAGATGGAAGCAAAAATGGGCAGCATCATTCTGCACTTTCTAGTCTGATTTAAAGGATTTGTCATGATTGACATTCCTTCCTTGGAATGTATCAGTATCAAGTGGGACAATGATTCTGAGTTTGCTATGCCGTTGTGTCAACAAGCAATCTCTTTATTTACTCTTTTAAAGAGATATTGCCCCGTGACTCGTTGCGATGTCTGTAGCGAGTCTTAAAATGACTACACTGTTGATTTATGTTGCAACATGAATTCTTCATGCAGCATTTTATTTCCGTCAAGTCAGTTAAAGTGTCACTTTAATCGACTTGGCTAAAGCCTTTAATCATGTAACTTATGAATTTTGCTGTTTTTCCAACTTTTGGTCGTTTCTCTGTCTCTGTGGAAGTTGCTTTTAACATTTTAACAACAGCCATTATTTAGTGTAATTTTACGTTATGACTAATTGTTTCCGCTTTTCTATCTAGTAGTAGTTACTCATTGCTGCTATTAGAGATGCAGTGAATAAAACTCACGAGCTAATATCCTTGAAAAGAATACTTCAGTTTCACAAGAAAAATCTTATTTATTAATTTCTTTTGTTCTTAAAAAAGTCCAATTCTTTTTGAGAACTGATATTTACACATGAAATTTTGATATTTTTATATATAGAAATCACATGTGGAGTCTATAGCAACGGTTTAACCGTCGTTATACGTTTATGACAACACTTTTAATAAGATCCATATATGAAAATATCAAAATTTTATTTAAAAATATCAATTTCCTTATTTTTTTAATAATGGTCTAAAACGATGTTAAATCCTCACATTTACTATAACAATTGCATTATTATGTTATCATTTCTGAATTAAGCACTCGGTAAAATTAATAATCTTTATGAAACAAAAATAAATTAAAACATTTTGAATATTAACAATTTAACACTTTTTATGAAAAGGGGAGTATATCGTATACGTATCTTCTATATTATAGAGCTGGAGAATGGCAGTTTTTAGTATTCCATTTTCCCTCTTTTAACACACTACACAAGTACACAACCGTAGTGTGTACCATGTAAACTAGTAGAAAATAATCCATTTAAATTTCAAGATGCACCAGCTGACGGGTTCAAAATAATGCGCTTTGTCATCAAACCCTGTGCCCCAGTCGCTGAATGATCTGTTGATAATCAACATAGTTATATTTTGTGGCAAATTGGCAAAACCTGAATAAATAGTTATTCAAGTAAATAAATTTGACAACCCTCTTCATCATTAGAGAGGGAGATAGACCCTGGTTTCTACAATCAATTTCAGCCTAACTAGTCAGTACAACAGCCAATAATTTCAAGAGGAACGAAGAAGCCATTACCATTTTAATAGAAAAGATTCAAAATCATTCAAACTGAAACCCAGTTATGCCAATTAAAGGTAACATTAACCTTGAACAAGGTAATTCATAGTGAAGAGAAGCTTTGACATAAAAATAAGAAACATTCTAAGAACTGTAACTATGGAAAGTTCTACTACGATGCAGAAGAAACAAAAACTTTGAATGAGCTTTTGTTGAGAAATCTGCACATTCAGATGACTCTTGCAATGCCACAGACCAGCAAATCACTGCACAGCATAAAATATAATGCCCTTGTTACATCATATATTTAACCAAATGCAAATTAATAAAACACTAGTTTTAATTTGAAAGAACACCGGCCCCTACTTCAATCCATAGAAGCAAGAAATTACTCTTAACATGCAAGCTTTGGAAATATATTATTAAGAAATAAAAAAAATTATTGGCTTTGCAAATTAAGAAACTTCAGTCTGTTGACAAACCAAGCAAATGATAAAAGATAAAGCAGGGAGCAAATTTAATATCCTACCTGCGGTTGTTGAGGCTGCTGGTTTTGGGAGTAATTTCCATAACCAGGATAGCCTCCATAGTAAAGATTAGGATCTTGGGCAGGAGGATGAGGGGCATATCCATAAGTTTCATATCCCTGTCCATATCCGTAATAGCCACCACCATTCCACTGGTTTGGATCCACCTGAGACTGAACGAATCCAATGGATGAATCCTAAATATCTGTTAGATACCGGGGGCAAAAGAAGACTAACATAATTAACACAATTTATTGAATTTTTTATTAATATTGTACCTGTTTGTTTGAAGGGCTACGGCCCCACGAAAGTCGAACATTTTGTCCACCCAATTGGGTTCCATTCAACATTCGCAAAGCTTCCTCAGCACAAGCTCTGTCATTGCATAATCAAGAAATAAATTAGAGTTTCACAATATTCCATGCCTAACTAGCGTTCTCAAAGAAGAAAAATGATGCACAAGTTCATTGTACCTGTCAGCAAACTGAACAAACCCACATCGCTTGCCTACTGGTATTTTCACATGAACCAACTGCCCATATGAGCTGAAAACTTGCTTCAGATGTTCATCAGTTACATTAGAATCCAAACCACCAACAAAAATCTGCAGTGAAAATTGTTGACTTGTGAACACAAGTAAGCAATAATAATTTTGAGTTCAAATTTAAGACAAAATACTAACAGTTGTATTATTTGGATCATCCTCACTTTGAGTTCCTTGAGTATTATGATATGGAGCTGCATATGAGAAAAAAGTACAGGTGAAGGGAAAAGGAAGTAAAAGCAAAGTAATTTTGAATCCAGTTAAATACAAAAATATCAATACATGAAAACAAAACCCTGAGAGAAATTTCAGTAGTACATGATAGAAGAACAGTTAAGAAGTAACAACTACCAGAAGGACTAGGTTCCCCCTCCGCTGTCTAGGTCCACCTAGCGCTTTTTAGAACGCAGGGTGATTTTGAAAATCAACCAAACGAAAAATTCATAGCCCTGGTTACTCATTCCTCCCTCTCATCCAAATTCAATCAAGGCAAGGCTTCTCTTGCCATCAATTCAAACTAGGATTACTTTGATGTCATAATGTAATAGTATCATTTACAGAGCAAAAAATAGACATGCAGATTAAAAACACAAAACATACAAAGCAGAAGACTATCCAGCCTCATTCCCATAATCCCACTCTAAAGGGCTCTAAAAGCAAGACAAAAAGATCCTGGAACTCTATAACAAATATTTTATTAAAAACTGAAAGCATATAAATCTAGAGCATAACACAACTTCATTGAGAATTCTGCTGCATATAGACTCCAAGAAAATACACACCAGGATGACCTGCCAAATCTTCCAGTTGAATTAAAAAATAACAGAGGTTGACATACTGATACACATGATACAGTGAATCATTATTAAAAGAAACATCTCCATAAATATACTGACATTGGCAAGAAAAAATACGAAAAGAACAAGTACAAACTGAAGGATTTGAACCACCAACAAATAGAACTTAATCAAGCGTGCTTAACTTCATAATAACAAGGATAACTGTAACATGCATGCTTCATGCAGTTGCAAGCAACTGGATTAAAATGGACACGTGTTTTGAGACTGGCTTATTCTTTCAAAATTGTCTGTAACATACATGAGAAACAGATCTTGGATACAGAGGAACACAAGGGGAAAAGGTAAAACTAAAACGTAAACAACATAAAGGAAGTTTTAAACTGGGAATCCATTTAAAGCTGTAAATGGATTGTCTGACTGATAGAAAAAGAATAAAGAGGAACAACTTGAATGATTGATATAATTTAACTTGATCAACAGCTAAACTTCAAACGGAACTGGGTAGAAAATTGTAAATTTGTGGCATACCTAATTCCACAAGGAACTGATATAAAGGACGAGGACAAATTAATGACATTAAATGGAACTGACCTAGGCAAGGCCACGTACTAAAGGATAATCATTTCAGCTTGAATCAGTACCAGGCCCTATGTGATACAGCCTCCTCAACCCTGCTTTGAGACAATAGGATTTCTATAAGATTTTGCAAGCTTATTTAATATTTGAAGAGAACTAATGCCTAAAGTTCTTCAAAGCACAGGAAGGAAATGATTTGTAAGTTGTTTATTCTTCAAGAAAATTATAACTGATATAAAATGGACTTAATAACACTCTTACGCATTCTCCAATAGAAAATATTCAGAAGAATTAACTACCCATTTACCATTCAAACTGCCAAATTCAGGAATCAAAGTCCAAGATAACAAACAAACACCAAACCTCAAGATCGGTAAACAAGTAACAGTACTCTAACAAGTAATTTAAAATACAGATAGATTTAAAAAATTGCTGGTATACCTTTTGGGTATTGCTGACTACCAACGCTCTTCTTGTTAGCTGCTGGGCCAAGACGCATGGGCCTGGTTGAGCATAATTTACCATTCATCTCAGTCATAGCATGTAACTGTTCGCTTTCATCTCCAAACTTAACAAAACCATAACCCTTCGGGCGTGAAGTTTCCCTATCAGTTACAACCTTCGCACTTTTAACTGAGGGATAGTGGGTCCTAAACGTCTCTTGGAGCATATAGTCTGTAACATCACCTGCCAAGTCCCCCACAAATATTGTATAGTCAGGAACGTCATCCGGACGCTTTTCACCCACCCCAAAAGATGCCCAGTTTAGTCTAAAATTCTGCTCAACATTTGGCATTAGCGTGCCATTATACGTCTGTAAATGTCTTTCTGCGGCAGAGCGATTAACAAACTCGATGAAGCCATAGCCATCTGATTGACCAGTTGACTTATTACGGATAACTTTTGCAGAAACAACCTGCCCAGAAAGAGACTTCCAATCATTAGAAAACACTTCCTCCCCCACCACCCACCACCCACCAATGGTGAAAAGGAACTCCCCTAGTAAAGAGGGAAAGAGAGAAGTAGAGAAAGGTAAAGCCTTCTCCTACAATTAACAAGACCAGGGTGTTGACAAACCAATAACAACAAAACTACACATATATTAACTGTGACATATTCGCTCAAGTAGTAGACCTTCATTTGAAAAGGATCAGCAATGTTTTTTCCCTCTTTTACAAGCAATGATGTGGCTATACTAAAAACATTTGGGGATAATGTTGTGTGTGTGTGTGTGGATCACTTCAAACTCTAAAAATTCCCTCTTATTAATCAATTTTTTTGAATACTACGAATTCCTGAGCCACAAACCCTAACAGTTCCAGTCTCATACATCCCCAGCCCCCACGCCATTGTTCAAATAAGTCGTTAGCCTGTCATCAAAATGTCTTATTACTCCTTGTTTCTAAATCCCTTTTGTATTTCATCGTTTTCTGAAAAATCACAACAAAATGTTATTTTTTAATACCTATAAACATGGCCCGACGTGTAGACCCAGTATACCTTCACAGGGAATGAAGTACTTGCAAGTTTTTCCAGCTAAAGAATAAGATCCAAATTACGGTATCTTATTTTATTCTAATAATAATAAGAACTTAATGACCAAAAAATTGCCCTTTTGATACACAAACCACACGAAAAATAATGAATTTACCAAACTATATGAATGGGTGAACGAAAACGATACCTCGCCAGATTGAGCGAAACAGCCCAAGAGAAAATTCTCGTCCATCCAATATTGGAGATCTCCAATCCAAAGTGTGCGGATCTCGTCGGCGCTAGCTGGCTGGGCAGTGGCAGCTACATTATACTGTGGTTGTTGTTGCTGCTGCTGCTGCAACTGAGGTGGCACGGCAGCCTGAGCCGGCGGTTGCTGGTGATAATACATCGGCGGCTGATGCTGGAATTGTGATTGCTGAGGAGGTTGTTGATATTGAGATGGTTGTTGTTGTTGTTGTTGTTGCTGATGTTGAAACCATTGCTGATGCTGTTGCTGGTATTGAGAAGGATCCATCGGAGGCTGGACAGCTGACGTTGCAGGTTGCATCATTTGTCCAAACCCTAGAATTTGGAAGAGAGAGAAAAGAGTGAGGAGCAAAGATTATTTTATGCGGCTAGCAAGATGAGATTTATGGGCGAAGAGAGAAAAAGTTTCTTCCAATAATGCCCTCCAGGCTTCCTACAACCCGATCCATTTATGCTTCGAATTGGACTAATTTATCCGCTTAGGGTTTGTTCGGTACTAACTTATAAGTTGGTCAACTCAATTTATAAGTTAATTTTGTTAAAAAAAATATTCGTTTCTGATTTATATGTCAACTTATAAGTTGACTTATAAGTTATTTTTTAAATTTTAGTGAAACCTATTTAAATGTCTATTTAGTCATCTTTTATTTTAACATGTTATTTTTAATGAAAATTATTTTAATAATTTTTATATTTTATTTTAACTTATAAATCATTATTAACCGAACACATCTACAACTATTATTTATAATTCTCGACTTAAAAGTAAAAATAATATCGAACACTTTTATTTATAAATCTATTAAAATTTTAATTTTAAGTCAAAAAAAAAATTCATTCCTAAAAAGACCTTAAACGAACCTATCCAACCTTCAATCTAAATAGTAAAGGGAAAATTACACTTTTTAATACATTTTTAAAAAAAAATACAATAAAAGTGTATCCAAAAAATATTTACATAATTAATAAATGTTCAATATTTTATTTACAAAATTAATGCATTACTCACTTTATCCCTTATAATAAATTACTTTTCAAAATTCAAATTTCAAACACCCACCCACCTACCCACCTACCCTCCTTCTCTCTATTTACTCTCGTCCCGTCCCATCCTGAGACCTGAGTTCTTTGCCCACTTTTAAAATTCTTTTATTATTTTCTCTCTCCTCTTGGTTGCTACACATTCGCCTTTATCCTTGCCCACCATTATTTTGGGCCTCCTCCTTCTCTCTAAGCTTTCTCTGTTCTTCATCTTCCACACCCGCCTTTATCCTTGACCCAAGAAGTGAACCTCTGTAAAATATATGTGGTTATGTCTCTTGGATTATTCCAATCCCAAATCCTAATCACCCTCCTTTTTCTGGTAAATATCTCCATTAAGAAGAGAAATCCGAAGCACATGTCGGTGATTTCCACGGTTGAAATGCAGTTTTGTCTTAATACAGTTGGTAATCAAACCTTCATACCGAGGTAACCAAAACGGTGCTCTGTTTTTAAAACACAATCTGCAGGTTTCTGAAGGTAACCAAACACTAGTAGAGGTAACCAATTCTTAAATGTATGGATACCTTTTGTATTAAATGTTGGTTTCCTTTGTTTTAAGGTTGGATACCTTTTGTATTAGGGGTTTGGTTACCTGTGTATTAAGAGTTAGTTACCTGTGTATTTAAGGTTTGGTTACCTCTGTATTAAGGGTTGATTACCTTTTGTATTAAGGTTGGTTACCTTTGTAGTAAGGTTTAGTTACTTTTGATTATGAGTTGGTTACCCTCCTTTTTAAATCATTTTCCAGTACGACGACACAGCCACCGCTGTCCACCGTTTCTCAGCCCTCCCTAAAGCCACCAGTAAGCTTCTCATCGGCTTCCTGAATGCATAGTAATTAATTTTTTCGGACAGTAAATCCAGGTAACCAAACACTAGTATGGAGGTAACTAATTCCTGAATGTGTAGTAACTAATTTTTACGTGCAGTAACTATAGGTAACCAAACACAGTCAGTAACCAAACCTTCATATCAAGGTAACCAAACCTTCATATCAAGGTAACCAAAATCTTAGGTTACCAATTTATTTTTGAAAGTGATGCAGTTGGTAGCCAAACCTTCATGCAGTTGGTTGTCAAACCTTCAGACCAAAGTAACCAATTCAGTTTTATTAGGTTACAAATTTATTTTTAATGTGATGCAGTTGGGATGATGAAGATAATGATGAAGGTGAGACGGTGGAGGAGGATGATGAAGGGAAGACGGAGATTCGCGGCGGCGTAGGCGGTGACGAAGATGGTGAGGAGACGGCGGAAAAATATGATGAAGAAGATAAAGATGGTGAAGAGGCGGCGGAGGTGGTGATTTTACAAGTTGTTTTTCATTCTTTTTTATTTGAATTTTGTATTATGAATTTATTTTTGTTGTTAGATCCCAAAGTTGCTGCAGTTATGGAGGGATTTGTTTAGTTTGATCATTTTATTTGGTTTTGAAAATAATGGTAACTGCCGGATATAGCAGTATCCCCTTATTTTAAGGGTTTTAAAGATATGTGGTGTAATTAATTTTTTCTAGTTATACTCTTTTTTATAAATATTTTATTTGTACACTAATCTTGTAATTTGTTATTAATTATTGTATATTACTGTAAAGGACCTAATAGTAAATGGGACAAGGATGGTATATGGGCCTCCATCCGATCCATTTTTATGACACTTCACCGGAAAATTCGAATCTTGGAGACTCGGAGGAATTCATTTTGACCGTCGACAATAAACGACATATTTTTCTCTCCAAGTAGATCTTGAATCAGTGTCTGAATTTGATCTTCTATTTCTCAATCGACCCACAAAAAGTTCACCAAAATCGCGCCCTAACTACGGCACGTCAAAACAAGACAGATCAGAGAGAGATGGAGTGGTGGATGTCTATGCCAAAGGTTGAATTACATGCCCACCTAAATGGGTCAATTAGAGATTCCACTCTACTGTATGTAGCTTGCTTTCTTCTCAATTGTACATATACACTCACTTACATATGCCCAATTGGTTTTTGCTTCCTAGTTCTGTATAAAGTTGAAATTTCTCTTCGTGATATACATTCACTTAAATATACCCAGTTGTTGGTTCTTGCTTCCTGCTTCTGTATAAAGTTGAAATCTTACTGTGTGTACTTTTATTTCTCAATAGTAGTGTAAAAACATTCAATTCCATATATACCCAATTGGGTTTTACTTTTAGTTCTTTAAAATAGGTGAAGTTGAAATCTTTTTAGTTATGGAGATTGTGTGATTAACTTAATTCATTCCTAGTCTTATTTTGAGGTTGAATATTGCTATACAGTGAACTTGCTAAAGATTTGGGTGACAAGGGCACCATAGTTTTCTCAGACTTTGAGCATGTCATCCTAAAAGGTAAGGCCCTTTTTTTGTTTTTTAATTTCCGCTAGAAATTTTAATTCTCATAATTTTTCTTGAAACTTGTTACAAAATTCTGTTTTGTTTTTTTATAATAATGCAGCTGACCGATCGTTACGAGAAGTGTTCAAGTTGTTTGACCTGATCCACATTGTGACTACTGATCACAAAACCGTAACAAGAATTACTAAAGAAGTATGATGACTCACAACTCTTTTGATTTTATTTTTCTAAGTATTTAGCAATGATTTGCCTCCTTTTCCTTTTTTTTATCTAATGAAAAATAGGTTGTTGAAGATTTTGTTTCCGAAAATGTTGTTTATTTGGAGTTAAATTTAGCAATGATTTGCCGCCTCCTTTTTTTATGCAAAATAGGTTGTTGAAGATTTTGCTGCCGAAAATGTTGTTTATTTGGAGTTAAGAACTACTCCAAAGGTAACTAAGTTGTGATTTTACTGGCTGAATATTTATATGAAAATTTTATGCTAACTAATTTCTTTGTAGCACTATCTATCAAAAGCAATATTATTGTATTTTAGTTTTCTATTTAGAAGCATAATGAATGCAACAACTCCGGTCAAATCCGAGTCCAAATCAAATCATAACATAACGAGTCCTTATATATACATCCAAATATCCAACATGTTACGATGTGGGACTGAGTGGTTACAAACTCCTCCACTCAAATACATGATGTCCCCGTCAAGCCGAACACATAACCACACATAGTCCTGATCTTTGTCTCTTTGGCTATTGTGAGATAATACCAACATGTCCCCACCTCTGACAACTTGATTGAATGATCCGATCCGAGTTTTTAAGAGTTAACTCTGATACTATACGTAACAATTCAGGTTAAATCCCAAATCCAAATCAAATCATAGACCCAATACGTTTGTCTCAATAATATATTATTGGGTCATATTAATTATTAGGTCATCTTAGCTCACCAGTACCACAAACTCACTCAAAAAGTCATGTCTGAAGGTATTAGTGATAGTAGGTTGAGTTCTTATATATACATCCAAATATATATGTTACAATATGAGATTAGGGGTGTTACAATGAATGTCTACTTTTGCTTTAATATGAGGTAGATAAGTGATGGGTAATTAACTTGTTGGGTTCTGGTGCAAACTGTTGGTTTGTTACTCTACTATTTAATTTAGTCAAATTGAGGTATTCATTGATGGAAAAAATGACGGATTCTTCTCGTCTTTTATATAGAGAAATGATTCTATAGGGATGAGCAAGCGATCTTACATTGAAGCAGTTGTGGAGGGTTTAAGGACTGTAAGTGCTGTCAAAGTTGATTTTGCTTCTTGTGAATTGGCCGCAGGAGGTCCCATAAATTCTTTTTGTAAAGGTGATACATGTAATGGAACTGCAAGAAAGAAGATATATGTCAGGCTTCTTCTCAGTATTGACCGTCGTGAGACCACTGAAGCTGCAATAGAAACTGTAAGTTAGTGGAAGTGATCGTCATTTCAAGTTTATTCTGTCCAAAGGCTTTCCTTTTAGTTTCTCTTACCCTGCTTTTTAAAGGTTAAGCTTGCACTGGAAATGAGACATGTGGGGGTGGTTGGTATTGACCTTTCTGGCAATCCTGTCATCGGTGAATGGTACTCTTCGTTGCAAAATGTTCTGTATGGTTGACTAGTGTTATTGAATTTCTTAAAGTTCTACTTCTTGATTCATATTTTGCATTTATGGCAGGAAAACATTTTTGCCAGCTTTAAAGTTTGCTCGGGAGCAAGGTCTTTCCATAACTCTTCACTGTGGCGAGGTTCACTAGGCTTTACCCCCATTTCCAAATATCCATGTTAATTATTATTCATATTACCCTAACTAGTTTACTTCCTTGGCTTAGTGCTTATAGGTTCCAAATTTGGAGGAAATTCAGGCCATGCTGGACTTCCTTCCTGGGAGAATTGGCCATGCTTGTTGCTTTGGAGAGGAAGAATGGAGGAATTTGAAATCATCCAAAATCCCAGTATGGTCTTTGCATCCATTCCTATTCTTAAGGATATAATGATACTTGTGACTGTCGATACATGATGCCATGAAGGCGCCAATATTAAGTGGTTTATCATACAATTTTTCCACTTATTATGTTCTCATTCTTGTGTAAATTATCTTCAGCCATAATGTCGAGAGCTTTTTTTTGTTGTAAATATAGCATGCTAAAACTTTTTGTTTCTATTGGTTTCTTGCAGGTTGAGATTTGCTTGACATCCAACATTAGAACTGATTCAATTTCTTCTGTGGATGTTCATCATTTTGGTTAGTTCTTTTTATTCTATGTGAAGATCTTTTTTGATAATTTATATTGGGATTTAGGTTAGCAGTATAATGAAAACTTGTTAATATCACTTGATCTCCTTGATATGAGATTTGCAATTATTTCCCTGTTGATCATTACATTTCAATTATGTCAGCTTCTGTAACACAACTGAACTTGTATTGCAGAGGATTTGTACAACTCCAAGCATCCAATAGTCCTTTGCACGGATGATGCAGGAGTATTCTCCACCAGTCTTTCTGATGAATACGTCCTTGCATCTTCAACATTTGGTAGGTGTAACTTCACTAGCATATGAATGGAATACAAGTTGATTAAATATTATCAATGACTTGTGGTTTATTTGCCAATTACTAAAGGTATTGGAATGAAGGAAATGTTTCAACTAGCAAGGAGTGCCGTCGACTTTATATTTGCCGAGGATGGAGTGAGAAGGGAATTGCTGGATATTTTTTCTTCGGCTGCAAGAAAGTTGGAGTTATGATAAGAATTTTATGAGGTCCATGAAAATGTTTCGACACAACAACAGTTGGGGGAGACAATATGTAAGGCAGTTAAATTCATTTGGAAGGTGGGACAATTCTAGCTGTCAATAGTGCACAGATTATTAATATAATTCTCATTAGATCACCATGTGTACTTGCATGGGAGTCCATTTGGGCTGTGAACTATCATGTGTGAATTATCATGAAATTGTTTCTGGTCCTTTGCCTAATCTTTAGATCTCCTATATTTGAAAGAAATATAACTGTGATGGTTTATCAATAGTGCATTTGTCAACATCTTGATTTTGGAATTCAACATGCTTTATTTATTTTCTTGATTTATGTTGAGGGACAGACTCGGAGACTCAAGATGCCATGATTATAGTATCCTTTAAATTGTACTTCAGACAATGAAATTGGAAAATATAATGCCGATATCTGTTAATGAAATTATATATAAAATATAATGCAAATATCTGTTAATGAAATTATGTTTAAAGGTAACACGAAATTTGACATTTGTAAACAAAAACATTTTGTTTTTAATTATTTTACTGTCTCAATTTGATTGTCATGCTTCAAAATCATGAATTTGGATATGGGTTTAAAAAATCATACTAATGGATACTTATGGAATATCGTCAAAAATTGAATCATATCAATTTGAAGACATCCTTGGTTTTCTTTTTCTCCCCAAATTTTTTTTCAAGACGACTACTATTTTATTTTTCTCTCATTTTTAAAGACAAGGTGCAAGAACTTTCGGACAAACTAAGTAACTTATAAAATTATAAAATTATAAAATTCAAAATTAATATATAGTATATTTTTTATTTGAGTCTATATAATTGTATTATATCTTAAAATTACTATCAATTACTAAATTTGTTTTTATTAAAATTTATATGAATTACGTCAATTTTACAAATTGACATTAAAAAAAATTAAAAAAGAGAGTATTAAATAAGTAGTCAAGCCATCAACGGAGAATATCACTTCCCTTTCCGGAAACTGATATTTTTACAATGGTTTTTTATATTTTTAAAAAGTGTCGTTATAGATTTATAACGACGATTTTGATCGTCGTTATAGGTCTATACCGACAATTTACATGTGAAAATATCAAAAAATCCTATATTTTATCACAAAACCATAGACTACTAAAGTTTTAATCAGAAAATAAAAAATATAAAAAATACACTGTTGATTATTGAGTTATTGACCTTGGCCAATAGTAGGTTTTCGACCACTCCGGAAGACGAAGTCATGCATGTTTCTTACTTATACGTCATCGTCGTATTGCTTGTCTATATATATTGTACATACATTAGAGACGTGATATTTGGTTCAGTGTTAAAAGCTTAAATCTTTTATTTCTGGTATAATTGAAGAACACACATTCTAGTATCATAATTGTTACATTGTCAACCTGTTAGTTTTAGAACAATATATCGAAGATAGAATGAAAGAAACAACTTGAAGTTCAAATCTTTTTTATAATTTGGTGTTGTCCGTTAATTACAGCATTTGCTTGCTGTAACTTTATTTTGTTTCTAGAGTTTAGTGGGGTTTGAAAGGATTTCTTTAGATCTGTATTGGGGATGCAGTTATGGATATGCATTTGAAGAATTTATTTTCAAGATTCCAAGAACAATGTGGGGCTGGTCCAGGACTTGGTCCTGGAGCAGGAACTTGTCTTATGAAGGTGGAAAGTGTCACCCCTTAGCCATTTCCGTTTGCTCAATTTATTGGTGGGGATGGAGGGGATTTTGGGTTTCATTTGTTTAGGTCAGAAAGTGATGGCAAGAGAGACTATTCGGGTTCCGAAATGTTGAGCTTTTGAGGGTGACGTATGAGACAGTCTTTGATGTTACCTTCTCATAGGAGAATGATTAAGTCATTGGTGTTGGAAGTTTCAGGTGATGATCGATTTCCTGTTATTGATGTTACTCGTTTCACATCAACTGGTGGCCTTCAATTTAGAAATCCCACCTTTGAGGAGCTAAAGTTTTTGCTTGTGGTCATGAAAGCCATTTCTTTGGTCCACCCGTTGCTTCAGCAAGATTATAATTCTGGTCCGAAGTGGTCGAGATTGATTTATTTTGGACCATTTATTGAAACGGCTGATGTCCAGTGGCCTCCAGAAATGACCAAGGGTAATGATCTTGTTGCAGTTACAGTTTCATATCCACCTGGTCAGGGATATGACGAAAGGGCAAGCTCAACGCCTAACTCAACACCTACCGAGTATGCGGAACCACCAGAGGAAGAGAGTTTTGTGGATATAAAAGTGAACTGACAGATATTTTGAGACACTGCGCAGTCTGCGACAAAGATTTTCATGGAGAACAATCGGTTTGTTGTGCCTGGTGTCGTGCTTTGGTGTATTGTGGGGATCTCTGCCAGAAGCAGCACTGCAAGGAAACACATAAAAGCATGTGTGGTCTCTACAAGGCCATGATGGAAAGAGGAGAGCTGGCAATGAAAATATTTGTTTTCCTCTGTTCTGCCGAGCATCCGTGCAAATGGCTCGAATCATTGGGCATCCACCAAAAGGGTATGCGGAGAAGAAAGTGTGTTTGTTACTCCCATTGCCCTTATGGTCTACTTCCTGTTAAAGGTGGCCTCTGGGATTCTTGGGGTGGTTTGGATGATGATGAATATCCTCGTGACTCACCTTTTCAGAATCATTTAAGCGACGGGATGTCTAGCCCAATCCTTCTCTCTTGTTGGTCGGAGTACTACAACCTCCAGTCACTCCCCTTGTCAAGTCCTGTTGCGGACATTCTCTCCCATCCCTTCACAGTGTATTACATTTTGACAGCACTAAATATCAATTCAGAGAACCTATTACTCCAAGGGAAAGAGGTAATTATTAACTTCCTTGGGCCTGAAGCAGAGTTGGATTGGATGTCTACGTTAGCTGAGATGAGTCATATACCCAATGGGATGGGAAGTATACATATGGTAATGGTTGGACCTGGAGTTCCCACAAATTTGTCTGGGACAACTTCTGGAATAAGCAGCAGAGTAAGGGTGAATATTGCAAGAGGCCTTTATCAAGAAGAAGCCACCTACCTGCCTCTGCCCCATGTTGTTGTTGCGTTGAATTGTGGATTGGGGAGGAGCCCTTGAGTTGATAAAATCCATGGGAATTCCAGCCTTCTTCACTGATCAGTGTGAAATTTCATGCTCAAATGCTAAACAAATTGTTCGGAGTGCTGGACTGCATATTACCCATCCAGTGACTCCAAATCCTTTCCGCTCTCCATTGAGGAATCATCGGCCTTCTAACAATCTTCCATCATATAACAATATTTTTGTGCTTGGAGTGAATAGCTGAGCGGGGAGCCCCGAAGGACATCTTCAGATCTTAACTCCAGGTGATGTGTTTATCCCTGTTTTACTCACTTTGCTGGGTGATGTCAATGATTTGCTGATGAGATTCGAGGAACAAGTGTTTGTCATTACGGTAATAGTTATTGAAAATTGTCATATTTGTTTTAATTCACTATGAATACCTGATTTTCTTGTTTAATATTTATGTACAAAATAATTGGTAAGCTTCTGCCTGGTGTATCACACTGTACATGGATGTTCTGATATAAATGTACTGCAAAGGATTTTGTAATTGTGGAAATGGTTGGTCTAGTGACTCACAAGTACATATTCACAATTTTATCATGGTAAAAGCCTGTTTTGTACCTTTTTGATATTTAATTCTAAGTTTTGCCATGGAAAAAATATACTACTCTTTCGTTGAATTATTTTCTTTTTTCCAAATATTAAAGTTTTCTTATGCAAACCTTAGAATTCAAAAGAGAAGAAAAAAAGGTCAACAAAAAGTAGTAATTTTTTTAGGACGAAGGGAGTACATTTATGTTATACGGACTCTTCTTTTTATCCTAAAGTACCCGTGTCCGACACTCGAACAAGTGTATAGGAACCGAACACTTCATTTGAAACGTAAAAAATTAAAAAAATTGAGAAATACCCGTGTCAAACTCTATCTGAATCCGTGTAACATAAGAGTACATTTTAAGTTATAAATTTAGTCATCCAATACTTTTCGGCCTATGTTTCTCAATTTAATGTCAACAAGCTCATGTCACATGTTATCTATCGCAAGAGATCAAAGTAGATTATTCCTTTTCCAATTTTTATAGAAATTCAATTATGGGGAAAAAGAGTGTCTCGTACATGGATGCTAATTTATTTATCCTTGATAGACCACTCAGTTCACTTCAGCAAGTTTATTCTGCATGTTGACAGAGGGAATTAAAGACTTAAATGTGGATTTTAGGGATTTAAAGAAATTCGGGGACATGTGTTGCATAATTCAAGATTATAGTTATTGTCTATATTATTAGTTAATTATTCAAGACTGGGCAAGAGAAATTGTAATTCCTGGCAATTCTTAAATTATGGACCGGTGATTTTTAGTCCGAATGGAAGTGCGTTAATAGGTGCAGGCCCTGAATTTTTTGATTTGAGACCTACCTAGGTTAAGAATTCAATATTGTCCAAAATCCCCTGTTAGCATTGTTAGGACTGCAGTTATCTTGAGATCCAGTAAGGGGTATATTTGTCATTGCCTGTTTAAAACTTTAAATATCTTAACCAGTCTTTATGATTTCCTCAAATAGATGGATGGCACTTCTCTTTGAAGTTCTTAGGATCCATCCAATCATTTATCAATTCCAAGGCCACCACCCAACTTGGCTTATAAAAAGTCAAACCAACTCTCCGTCCTTTCCGTTGATAATCCATTACCATCTCTTGGCCACCAAAAATCTCCTTCATCATCTTCCTAAAAGCAATGGAGTTCTCAACATTTCATCCTTCTTCTTGGCATTCTTTCTTCACCTCTCCTCTTCTCTTTCCCTATCACTTCATCCCTGAAAATTATGTTCATTGGACAGAAACCCCAGAATCACACATCTACTCAGCTGACCTCCCTGGTAAATCTCTCTCTCTCTCTCACTCTATATAGGTGTGTGTGTTATGTTTCTTGATCAGAATTGAATTCATATTTTTTGGCTATATATATATATATATATATATATATATATATATATATATATATATATATATATTGTAGGTGTTAAGAAGGAGCATATACGAGTAGAAGTTGAGGACTCAAAATACCTCATAATACGAACCGAGGCCATCAATGAATCAACAGAGCCTGCTAGGAGCTTCATGAGAAAGTTCCAACTTCCGGGTATGATCGATGTGAATGGGATCTCTGCTGAGTATGAAGATGGAGTCTTGACAGTTACAGTGCCGAGATCCTCTGTTAGAAGAGGATTCTTTATTGAACCATCAGACATATCAGAAAGGCTTGGGGCTCTAGCAAGAGCTGCTTGAATAATCAAAACATTTGCTTGGTTTTTTTTTTCCTTGCTCAAGTTATCAGCTGATCTAGGCATAGGTGCCTTATTGGTTGTGCTAAGATTTGAAGATTGTGGGTGGTTGTTGGATTATTATGTGTACAGAGATTGTTAGAAGTAGCAATGAAAACTTAGATATGATTGTTTAGAATTACACAAAGTCCTTAAACTTATCATCACTGTTTTATTATGACGCTACTATTATTACTTTACATATTCAATAAATTTAAAGATCAATATGCAATAAAAAATATTTTTTTTAAATTTAGGATACTTTTTGGAAGGGAAGGAGTAAAGAATAAAGATATTTTTACACTTACTCTCAAAATTTATTCACAAGTCTTACTCTTATAAAAGACAAAAGAGCATAGTTTTATCTCATTTGTAAAATACAAATAAAATGAGATCATACTCTTTCGTTTTTTTTGCGAGTAAATTTTTTGAGTAAGTCTAGAATTTTTCAAAAAATAATACGTAGGTAATGGGTAGTTGATATTACTGAGAAAATGGAATCTGATGCATCTCTTGAGAAACTATTATTAATTAATTATTCTTGGGCGGCTGATGATCATATTTTGCTAACTTTTAGAAAAAGTGACGTCTGGTTCAGCGAACCACATGACCTACCATTGATTAATGGTGGAACTTGTAGCTTGTATGCATTATTTACACAGTCAATAAATTACCCATATATGATGAAAATAAATTAAAAAGGATATCTCTCCCTGACGAGTGATTGAATATCTGAATATAGACAAGAACGAGTGGAAACCATTAAAAAGCTTGCAAAGAACACTAGAACTCATCAGAAAGATTTAACACCCAAAACAATGATACAAAAATATTCAAGGTTCTTAAAATCTCAACAGTTGCATATTCCTAATGCCCAGTACTAATAACTGAGTATATAATTAGTCACACATGTGATTTGTTAGTGAACAAGGGCTTTGAAGAAGACAGAACAACAATGAACAGAGTAAAACAGCAACCAGACGAATGAAGTTTGCTTATCCGCTTGTAATTAATTTCAAGAGCTCCATTGCCACTCTTAATCTTCTCTCTGTATGCTCTCTTCCTACCAAACTCCGTGAATTCCTGCATGTTATTCAAATTATTTTTATACATACATGATGACAACCCAAGATAAAATACTACTGTTTGTATATAAATTAAGGATAACAACAGAGGTATTACTATCAGTAATTTTACTCCAAGAAGCAGATTTAGAAGGGATGGGGGTTGTTTTCACCATTATCTAACCTTTTCTCATTGCCTGCCCTCCTTTGAAGATCATTAACAAGGCTTTTTAACCTCTTCAAGAGAACTGGTAGCTGATGTAAAGTTTCAATACCTCTTTGGTTTAAGCATATCTTCTCCAAAAGCTCAGAAGCAATGAAATATCCCTCCTCTTTGTTTCTGAATGTTAATAGAATGATAATGAGAAGATAACAAAAACAATTTATAAAGATAACATATTTCAGAGCGAGTTCTTTTACAAACCTTAAGAACTCCCAAAGAATTGTTTGTACAGATCCTCTACTATCGATCAGTACTTCAGTCAAATGTGGATATCGGGCAAGGTTTCTCAAAGTAGAGAGTGAATGTCTTAAAACTTCCTGATCGGGTATGCTTCGGGTGACCGATCGGATCAGCTTAAGTATAGTGTCAATTGCCCCAGCAGCGACAAGTTCCTCACAACATTTCTGTGAGTATCTTGTAGCTGTATCTGTAACACAAATTTGAAAAATACAACTTAGTCGATAGTAATATAGAGAAGGTGCAAATTTTTACACATTTCATTTTAAGTTGCATACACTTAAAATTAAAAGAAATGAATGATACAGATTTGACATTTTCTGATGACAAATATCATTTATTTAAAACTCATAAAAAATTGGAATAAAACTGATTCCAGCTCAGACTCTCCTATTTAAAAGGCATCATGACTAATTTCATAATACACCTAAATGTGCCAAACAAGATAAATGACCACTGTATTGACCAATAACCATACGTAAACCAGCATAATTTGGAAGACCTAGGGACCAAACAGCTTCCAGTAACTCCTCAGTAATCAGTATAAACACTTCAATAGTAGTATTGTTTTTAACAAAAGTTCAAATAACTAAACTAATATGTCCAAAGAGCCTGGTAAAAACTAATTACTCGACTGGACAAAAACAAAAGCAATGAAATAGAAGTGCTTTGATTAATTTCAAAAAGGAACAATGGAACTTAATAGCACAAGAATTATTGCTTCCTGAATCCCATTTGATGCGAGTATATCTTACTAATCATCAAAATTACATCAGTGCAAGGAGACTGATGCTTCCAGATGCTATTGGATACTTTGTCCAAAACAAAATTCTTCATTTAGGACGTATTCTCAGTAGTCATTACTTCTTAGTAACTGGTTAAAATGTTGCCTTTGCCAACAAACTTTGATGTTTAAGATATGATGATGTAATAAAGACGTGTAATCGTTACAAGAAACAAAAAGAATGTCAGATTAAACAAATTTAAGACAAGGGAAAGTCTGTATTAAAGGAACATGGGTGAGAAGATGAGGGTAATCATCATAAATATGTATTTCTTGTAAATATATATAGAAAATCAACACTATATAAAAGGTATTCCAAATGTATACACATCCCATTGACATGGTGCTTCTTATTGTTTCTATAAACCACTCTACGAGTTGCATTCATGTGAATCCATGAGCACAATCTTAAAATTATCGTCATGTGGAAATAATTCATTGTCAACTGTAAACTACTTAAAAACCAAGACAAAATCCTCACCTAAAGTTTCACATGTATGGAGAATGCCACTGACACTTTTCATAGTGAGTAGTTCTGAAAGTGCCGCTATAAGTCTGTTTAAAATACGCATGTTATCATCCACATTTGCAGCAGACTTCTGCACTCTCAAGCGTAAATCCAGTAGCTGTCCTCTAGAATTTTTTCGTGCACCATAACCTCTCCAGTGTGACTGTCACATTTACAAGATTCCACAAATTACTAAAAATAGACACCAAAACTAAATCGGAAAATTAACTACCATATATTCACACCAAAAGAGACTAAGAAAATTTTGAGCTAATATATCATACAACCACAAGAAGTTCATAATATAAAAAAGTTGAGAGTTGGCATATACTACATATGAAGCTTTTAAGATACAAGGGTCAATTGAATGTCATGATACAAAAGAAATGAATGCTATTTCAATTATCACATGCAAGAACAAAATTCAACCAAACTTTCTTCAAGTCAAGTCGACATGAGAAGAAACAAACATAAAAGAACTGCAGACAGCAATGGAGAAGAGTATAGAACCAGAAGGTAGAGCAAAACAACATCGTAACCCTGCAAGCCCAACAACATTCAACATGAAGAGAGAAAAAATGATTAAGAAAATTTCCTGCTAGTGAGATTGAAGATATTTGTACTAGGTACAATATTCATGTAAGAAACTAAATGGAATAACAGTTCAGTAGTCTCTCATAAGACTCATGAGCATGAGGGGGAGATAAGGAAAAGTGTGTCACACTGTCACTAAACTACTAAACTAAACCTAACATTAGGATATTAGTAAAGGAAGAAGAGAACGGTATGCATTGGCTGCTACCTCTCACCAATCCAAACTTGCAAAAGTTCTTAGAAATAATACTAACATGAATATTCTAATCAAATGATTGTGTCTGCCTCATTCAGTATCACTGCAGAAGAACAGCTTAGGTATGCAATGCTAAAAATAATAATAGCTCACTTGGATCACAACAATACACTGCCTCTTATTGGTAGCTTGTCGCCTAACAACCCACCCTCGAACATGAGCCTGAATAACAATGACTGACTTTATTCTTGCTTTTAGCAATAAAATATTCCTCCACCATGTTTGCAATTTCAGAACAGAACATAGAACTATCTTCACTTCAAGAATCTGGAAGCAATCCCTATTGTCCTTAATTACGTAACCAATAGTCGGAGCTTCACGAAATGAAGAAGCTCCTTCATCAAGACAACAGCAAATTAATTGTTGTTACTTAAATAAACAAGAAAAATATACCATAGATTAAGAAAAAAAAATGCAAGAGCAGCTACCTAAAAGCCTCTTCCGAGTAATCCATCCCCTGACAAAACTTTGGATTTCTATAGCAGCAGAAATCTTATGAGAATGGCAAAGCTCTTTACGTGTCAACCAGCCACGCCAATGGCTCTGAACTCAACATACAACCATAGTACAGTTATTACTTTTCAGAAATTATTTCATCCAATGAAATCAAATCATAGTACGTACAGTAATATTAAGTCAGTAATTCAAAATTAATCCAAGACTTGATTGGCCATGTCAAAGACAGGTATTGTGGGCAGAAGCAAAAAGAACAAGAAATGTAGCAGAAGCTATATGAGTTATATATTTATATCACATGCAGAACAAAATTAAACCAAACTTTCTTCAAGTCAAGCCAACATGAGAATGAAACAACCATAAAAGAAGTACAAAAAACAACGGATAAAGGATGTGATAGCACCCAAAGCCAGAAAGACAGAAGTAGAGCAAGAAAAACCAGAGAGGAGACCTAAAGACGTGACTCAGCCTTGTCAGCCCAACAACAATCAACATGCAAAAGTAGATTAAGAAAATTCCTTGCTATTGAGATTCAAGTAGGTTGTGCAAGTTATTAAATTCATGTAAGACAAAGGAATAAGAGGGCAGATGGTCATAACATTTTTCAACCAGGCGATGGTTGGAGTGAATAAGATTTAAGGGTGTTGTTAAACTGCAGTTAACATCAGGATAACTATAAGGGTTTAGTAAAAGAAGAAGAGAACGGTATGATAGATTGCTAACTCTCACCAATCCTAACTCACAAAAGTTATTAGAAATAAGACTAGCAACATGAATATTCTGACCAAATTATTCAATGCAGAAAACAGCTTATTAGTGCAAAGCTAAAAATAATACTAACTTACTTGGATCAACACAATATGCCGTCTCTTTTTGGTAGCTCCTTGCCTAACAATCCATGCTCGAACATGAGCCTGAATAACAAGTACGGACTTCATTCTTGCTTTAAGAAATAAAATATCCCTCCACCATGTTTGCAATTTCAGAACAGAACATAACACTATCTTCAGTTCAAGACTATGGAAGCAACCCCTTTGGGTCTTACTAACATAACCAACAGTCGCAGCTTCACAAAGGGAAGAAGCCCCTGTGTCAAGTTAACAGTATTATTTGTTGTTAATAAAACAAACACAAATACTAAGTTACCTGAAAAATTGCAAGATAAGTTACCCAAAAGACGCTTTCGAGCAATCGATCCCCTGATAATACTTTGGATTTCTATAGCAGCAACAATCCTATGAGAATGGGAAAGCTCCTTCCGTGTCAACCAGCCACGCCAATGGCTCTGTACTCAACATAAAAGCATAGTACAGTTGGTATTAACATTCCGAAAATTCCATTCTTACAAGCAATTTAAAAGTTCATCAAAAGAAATCAAATTACAACATGGTAATTAGGCCTATAATTCAAATTTTTTCTAAGACTTGATTGGCCATGCGGCCCATGCCAAAGATAAGATTGTTGGTAGAAGCCAAAAGAAAAGAGTTAAAAAAGGACACCATTAGTTGATTTTTATGTAGTTACTCAGTTTTGACTCAAAGATGGTAAAATGTTCAACTAAAATCAATTGTGACATTACGTTTCATTTATGGAGGTTAGGTTAGCATAGAAGCCCGAAAATAATTGAAGTTATCGTGCATATGGCTAGGCATAAATTATAATAGTAATAATTGTTCCATAAGGTCATTTTTTAATAAATGCTTTCTTTAAAATTCATATATAAATATTCAAAAGTGGAAACATAAATGAGAAATAGGGAATTCAAAGCCTGGAGACTGCTAATACAGACTTCTTTTTCTCCTTTTTTCCCGCAATGGGGGGGCGGAGACAGATGAGAAGAAGAGAGAAAAATTAGAGAATAACTTACTAAATCATGAAACGATACTATGGATCATACAAATGACAAATTTGAAAATAGTTACTTTTTGAAGATAGTTAAAGAAGTATCAAACCGATGAACAAATAACATAACCCAAAAACTCAAAGCTATATTCCAGTAGTTTTTATAAATGTTCCTATAGTAATTACATATATGGGAATGGAAAGATAGGAGGGGAAAGGGGGGAAAGGGAGGAAAAGTATAAAGAAAGAAACAACGGAACATGCTTGAAATAGTTCAAATCCTTCAAAAATGAAATTTCCTACCAGTGAGATTGAAGGTGTTTGTACAAGGTACTATATTCATTCAAGAAACTAAATGGAATAACAGTTCAGTAGTCTCTCAAAAGACTCATGAGGGGGAAATAAGGAAAAGTGTGCTACTAAACTACTAAACTATAGCTAACATTAGGATATTAGTAAAGGAAGAAGAGAACGGTATGCATTGGTTGCTACCTCTCACCAATCCAAACTTGCAAAAGTTCTTAGAAATAATACTAACACGAATATTCTAATCAAATGATTGTGTCTGCCTCATTCAGTATCACTGCAGAAGAACAGCTTAGGTATGCAATGATAAAAATAATAATAGCTCACTTGGATCACAACAATACACTGCTTCTTATTGGTAGCTTGTTGCCTAACAATCCACCCTCGAACATGAGCCTGAATAACAATGACCGACTTTATTCTTGCTTTTAACAGTAAAATATTCCTCCACCATGTTTGCAATTTCAGAACAGAACATAGAATAGTCAGAGCTTCACGAAATGAAGAAGCTCATTCATCAAGACAACAGCAGATTAATTGTTGTTAGTTAAATAAATAAGAAAAACATTACCATAAATTAAAAAAAAAAATCCAAGAGCAGTTACCTAAAAGCCTCTTCCGAGTAATCCATCCCCTGACAAAACTTTGGATTTCTATAGCAGCAGAAATCCTATGAGAATGGCAAAGCTCTTTCCGTGTCAACCAGCCACGCCAACGGCTCTGAAGTCAACATACAACCATAGTACAGTTATTAATTTTCAGAAATTATTTCATCCAATGAATTCAAATCTTAGTACGCACAGTAATATAAGTCAGTAATTCAAATTTAATCCAAGACTTGATTGGCCATGTCAAAGACAGGTATTGTGGGCAGAAGCAAAAAGAACAAGAAATGAAGCAGAAGCTATATGAGTTATATATTTATATCACATGCAGAACAAAATTAAACCAAACTTTCTTCAAGTCAAGCCAACATGAGAATGAAACAACCATAAAAGAAGTACAAAAAACAACGGATAAAGGATGTGATAGCACCCAAAACCAAAAAGACAGAAGTAGAGCAAGAAAAACCAGAGAGGAGACCTAAAGACGTGACTCAGCCTTGTCAGCCCAACAACAATCAACATGCAAAAGTAGATTAAGAAAATTCCTTGCTATTGAGATTCAAGTAGGTTGTGCAAGTTATTAAATTCATGTAAGACAAAGGAATAACAGGGCAGATGATCATAACATTTTTCAACCAGGAGATGGTTTGAGGGAATAAGATTTAAGGGTGTTGTTAAACTGCAGTTAACATCAGGATAACTATAAGGGTTTAGTAAAAGAAGAAGAGATCGGTATGATAGATTGCTAACTCTCACCAATCCTAACTCACAAAAGTTATTAGAAATAAGACTAGCAACATGAATATTCTGACCAAATTATTCAATGCAGAAAACAGCTTATTAGTGCAAAGCTAAAAATAATACTAGCTTACTTGGATCAACACAATACACCGTCTCTTTTTGGTAGCTCCTTGCCTAACAATCCATGCTCGAACATGAGCCTGAATAACAAGTACGGACTTCATTCTTGCTTTAAGAAATAAAATATCCCTCCACCATTTTTGCAATTTCAGAACAGAACATAACACTATCTTCAGTTCAAGACTATGGAAGCAACCCCTTTGGGTCTTACTAACATAACCAACAGTCGCAGCTTCACGAAGGGAAGAAGCCCCTGGATCAAGTTAACAGTATTATTTGTTGTTAATAAAACAAACACAAATACTAAGTTACCTGAAAAATTGCAAGATAAGTTACCCAAAAGACGCTTTCGAGCAATCGATCCCCTGATAATACTTTGGATTTCTATAGCAGCAACAATCCTATGAGAATGGGAAAGCTCCTTCCGTGTCAACCAGCCACGCCAATGGCTCTGTACTCAACATAAAAGCATAGTACAGTTGGTATTAACATTCCGAAAATTCCATTCTTACAAGCAATTTAAAAGTTCATCAAAAGAAATCAAATTATAAAATGGTAATTAGGCCTATAATTCAAATTTTTTCTAAGACTTGATTGGCCATGTCAAAGATAAGATTGCTGGTAGAAGCCAAAAGAAAAGAGTTAAAAAAGGACACCATTAGTTGATATTTATGTAGCTACTCAGTTGTCAACTAAAATCAATTGTGACACTTACATTTTATTTATGGAGGTTAGGTTAGCATATAAGCCCGAGAATAATTAAAGTTATCGTGCTTATGGCTAAGCATAAATTATAATAGTAATAATTGTGCCATAAGGCCATTTTTTAATAACTGCTTTCTTTAAAATCCATCTATAAATATTCATAAGTGGAAACACAAATGAAAAATTCGGAATTCAAAGCCTGAAGGCGTACAGGCTTCTGTTTCTCCTTTTTTCCCGCAATGGGGGGAGAAGACAGATGAGAAGAGAGAAAAATTAGAGAATAACTTACAAAATCATGAAACGATACTATAGATCATACAAATGACAAATTTGAAAATAGTTACTTGTTGAAGATAGTTAAAGAAGTATCAAACCGATGAGCAAATAACATAAGCCAAAAACTCAAAGCTATATTCCAGTAGCTTTTATAAATGTTCCTATAGTAACTAAATATATGGGAATGGAAAGATAAGAGGGGAAAGGGGGGAAAGGGAGGAAAAGTATAAAGAATGAAACAACAGAACATGCTTAAAGTAGTTCAAATCCTTCAAAAATGAAATTGTACTCTCATGGCGTAGAGATCTAAAAACAAGCTTACTTGAATCGTAAGGATCATACACCTATATCTACAAGCTTCTCTCCGAGCAATCAATCCACGTACATAAGCCTGGATAATCGTTGCTGATCTAGTTGCAATTTTGTACTGTTGAAAATCCCTCCAACATTTGATACACTTAAACATGCTTTGAATTTTTATTACTGCATGCTTTTGATTCACAAAAGCCTTCCTCAGCAACCAACTACGGTAATAAGTCTGAATTTTAGTTGCAGCTGAATGCTGACAACGAACAGATTTGCACAAAATAAAACTTCTCCAACCAAGTTGAATTCTTGATGCTGCTTTCTTTTGAAGGCAATTCACTTCATTTTCATCGCAAGCAATTAAAGCTTTCTCACTTGGAGTGTTGGTGCTCAGTTTCCCAGTTGAAAAACATTCCAATGCAGGAGGAACTGGATTTAAATCACACTTCTTGTTCCTTTGAGCCATCTCTCTCCACCAAGCCATAATGGCCTTGAAATCTCTGGTCATATCTACATGAATAGGGAAACAGTAAAGGAAGAAGTCAATGTGCATCCAAACTATTATATAAAGTAATTGTAGAAAAAAAAAGAAATTTATTAATTTCATTGCAAGACTATCCACCTGAGAAAAGGGGAGAAAGATGGAAGCAATGCAACAAAATGTACAAGAATAAATCTCAGTAAACATATTATAAAATGCTTACCACTGTTTCCATTTTCTACTTGATTTTCTACTGCCTCAGAGTGCACAAACCCTCCTTTACTGTATTGTTTCCTCTCTGGACTATGACGATTATAACCCAAGAATTTATGATAATTCAGCTGGTCCTGGTAAGATGAGAGTAGATTGCAATGTTTCTCATGTTTGGCATTAACAAGATTCAAGTATTACTTAAGATGCTTGAACATTACCATATTTTTTTTAACAATCAGTTGAAATGATAGAAACACCAACAGGATAATAACGCTCTGATCATTACAGGCACCATTATGTTCAAGTAGATCACTGACTTGAATAACCTATCAAAGAGACTGTTAGTACAACACATGAATATAAAAAACGTGAATCTTCCTTCGAACAAGATACCTTCGAAGAAACAAGTATTCAACAAAACCAATGTGGTTGATTCCAATATATTACAGTTCTTGGTGAGGATGGACATTAATGATTCTGTACATTTTTTAGAGAAAATATCTTACATTCCAAAATTACAAAAATCATTTTAGCCACAAAAAAAAAAGTAGAATATCTTTCAGCCAAAAATTACATGCAAACAGATTATTTATTCAGTTCAAGTTTAATATCAAACGATTCTCCTTTTCCTGTAATTATAAGGATGCATTCGGAAAATGTGTGTTATGCTAAGAATAACTTCTTTTCTTGATAAAAAAAATGATAAACAAATGTTATGCAAATTATGGAACTCTAACTATTCTAGGAATTTCCAATAATTGCACTTGTCAATAACACTTTGAACATAGCTATAGCCTATATGTGTCCCAACCAAAATCATATAATATAATACAGATGATTTTTTAGTCTTCAAGCCATACATATATGCAATATTGTAATATGTAGCTACATAATAGATATATTCCTTTGGATTATATCAATTAGCGTATATAATAATTAAAACTTACAGAACTTTCTCATTTTTTTGGATAAGTAGAATTCATCATATATTATAAATTTATAAACAACAATAATAGCCCATGCACATATATCATTAAAATCAGCATTAGAAAATTTCTAGCATTACTCTGATCTTTTCAGCATGCATTTTCTCCTAAATGTCTTTTTTTCATATATGACTTGATAATTTGATGCATTTCCATTCATTTTTTTTAGGTAGTGTAATCAAGTACTTAATACCTCCGGAAACTTTCCCAATAATGTTGTCAGTTTCTGTGACAATAAAAAGTTGTGTACTGCATCTGTATAGTTGGTTGCTGACATGATTGACATTTCTCCAATTTTTCCATTAGGATCCTGTAGTTTACAGTATACAATATTAAACTACCCAAATGGAAAAACTGTAAAAGTAGGAAATAAGGATGACCAAGTATGATACACTCCACTACTAACCTTGTAAGAATAGGAAGAACGGTTATCCTTGCGAAAGTAATAATCTAGCAAGCACCACATGGCTCTTCCATCAATCATTGAAGCAAAATTGTCAACCTTGCAATCATAACTTTCACATATTGCCTGCATAAGAAAAAATGTCACATGCAGGAACAAAAAAGGGGCATTTAAATGCAGTCAACATTTTTGTCTCCAAATAAAATTTATCAGATAGCAATATAACCTGGATCCAGTGCAGAAGCATGTCCAGTGGAGTACAAGTGTTTGAATGGTCCTGTTAATTACCAGAGATAGGGATCATAAATAAACTTGAAAACCTTCAGACTTCAGAGAATATGTAAAGAATCAATAAGAACAAGAAAACATAACATATAAAGTTATTCAACAAAGATTCCTCCAAATCAAGCAGAGAAGGTCTTCAAAAATCAAAATCTACTTTCACAGGGTACCTTCCTTTCCTTAATAGTCACTTCCCTCATCTGACAGGGAGAATTATGTTTTACAATAAAAGTGAACAATGGATTTCTCGAACTGAAACTTACCACACCAACTCCACGTATTTTGAGAATTTCCTCTGATAAAAGCACTTTGCTGACTAGAAGGGGTAACTACAAGTCAAAATGAAAGAATTACGGATAGTTAGAAATTACAATGATAATATTCTAGTTTTTAGTCTCGAAAAATCCCCAAATTGAGATCTTAGTGCCATTAAGATGAGTGATAAAGAATTCTATAATTATTGTTGAAGATTAAATATGTGCATTTCCCAGATATACACAAACTATAAGCAACTACCAGTTCCACATGCCACTATCAAATTCATAACCCATGCCAAAACAAAAAAAGATACCAGTTCGTGATATTGGAACAACTCAATTAGTGGAAGAAAAGTTGACAACTCACCTGCAAGTGAACAAAGATATTCCAGAGCAAAGAAAGTGTGAGCTCCTTATCTCCATCAACAATGTCTTCTCCTACAATTACAGTTCCGTCTTCATCATATAATGGCACACCAGCATGCTTTAGATGTTGAAGCGCAATGCCACAATTAACTAAATTCTTTTTACGAGTGTCTGATGGAACTACCAATTTCTGCCATCAATCAAAGCATCAAAAGTCTGCCTCAGTTAATAAGCAGTTACAATAGAATTAACATCCATGTACTGATAGTTTTAGCTGAGAAAAGCCAACCGTAAGGATAGAGGAGTCATGTTGCAAGAGCATAATGGCTCTGCATAACCGAACTCCATCTTGAAGATCTTCAAATAGATTAGTCACCCTAAAGTCATACTCAATAAGAGGACTCTGCAACATAACACATTGTTTTGGCACATTATGCATTAACAAAACTATAGTATCTGTTCAATTGGGCTAATATGAGGGCTTCTCATCATCATGCATACAAAGGCTAGAATCAAAAAGATTATTTGTAAATCAAATATTCCATCCGTCTCAAGATAAAATCCGCTATTGACTTTGTGGTCAAATTTACCATTTTTTAAATTAATAATTAAACATATATATTTAGATTTTCAAAACGGTAAACATTAACATTTGTACTAAATTGTATGATATTTTGGTTTTTTGTGTATATATATACATGTGTGTGTGTGTGTGTATATATGCACATATAGGGGCGTGATCTATAACCACCACTAGCTATGAATCATTTTCTAGCCAACTGATCTCCTGTTGTTCATCATAAATAACAACGGTTCAGATTAAAATGGAAAGATTAGTATCCGCGAAAAGTTTTTACGGATACTAATTAATATCGCAAAAAGTTCTTGCGAATAGTTTTGGACGTTAAAAAACTCACCACTCATTATCTATGCTAACCCAACCTTTTTCCCTTTCTTCAATTAAATTCTATAATTTTTTTGTTACAAATCCAAAATTGTCAATCTATATATCATTGGAAAACTCTCGTCAAGATCTTCAAAACAAAATCCATTGTTGATATGTTTTAATGTAGTTAAACTGTCAAAAGTTAAAACCAAAGCCTACAATAGTATATTTCAAAATACAAAACTTTAACCTTAATTTTGGTCATTTTAGCTAAAAAAATATATATATCAACAATGGATCTTGTTTTGAAAATATTGACAGGAGGTATCCAACGATATATAGATTGACAATTTTAGATTTACGATAAAAAAGTTATTGAATTTTAGAATTTGATTGAAGAAAGAGAAAAAGTTAGGTTAGGAGAGAGAGAATGAGTGATTTGACTTTATGAGTTTTTTAACATAACAAAACTATCCGCAAGTTCTTGTAGATACTAATTCTCTCAGTTTATTCTGAGTCGTTGCTATTTGAAATAAATAGAAGGAGATCAGCTGGCCAAGGAATGATAAGATCTATTGATTTAAAAAATGGTCAATTTAAACATAAAAGTCAATAGAGGACTTTTATCGTTGGACAGAGGAAGTATAAAATAAAACAAGCCAAAAACCCAATTACCCATAACCATCAATCCCATTTCAAAAAAACCAAACATATGCACACATGTAAATAAATATAAAACGTAGTTTAAACTACATACCTGCTCGTAAAATACTTTGTACCCAATAATCACTAGATGTGCAAGAAGATTACCTTCTCCATGCATCACATCAGAGGATAAAAAATCTATTTCAACCCATAAAGAAAAATAGGTCAATCCACAATGTGTATATGAAAACTTCCGACAAACAACGCAAAGATATGAATGGATACTTCTTCATTACCATGAATCATTTGATGACTTGACTTAACATTCGATTGCAAAGTGAATAACAAAGGAGAACCCCCATCTGACCCATCAATGCCATAATTAATAGGTATACTGCTCTGAGATTTAGCTCTATCAAGTATAAGAACTAACAACAAAACTCTCTTCAAAATAACATTCCCTAATTTCTCAAAGTAACCTGGTCTATATAAACCCGCAACCAACTTGTTATAAGCATAGACCTCAGCTAGACCAGTATGTGAGAAAAATTGTTTCTCAATAACCATTTTCAAGAATGAAATTTCTTGCTCAGAAGTGACATCTCCATTCGGTAACAAGGAGTCACCCCCAAAAATAATGTATAATCCTATGCGTAGCCAGATAGGGTCATAACACATCAAGATTCTCATGGCTTTCTTTTTCATTCCAACATCAGTTACTATAGAGCAATTCACCTTCATTTTGAGTCTTCCTTCATCAATATTCTACAAAAGAAATTAAATATACTATATTTAGTACGAATATATATCACACTCAAAACATCAACATTTGCATTGCCCAAAATAGGGGATTAACCAACATTCTGATCTTTTGAATTTTCATGTAATTCCAAAGAGCATAAATATTCTAGTGTATTCCAGCTCCATATGCATCAACAATTTGCTATATCATGAGGTAGATCGCATAATCCAAGCAAATTCACAACTACAAGCCATCGACAATAATCAATTACACTTCGGATAAGATATCAATATTGATGTTTTTAACAATCAATCCACTATACCAAACACTAGCAAACGAAAATAAAGCATCAGAAAATCAATTAGTAACATGCTAACAAGTATAACATGCATTTGAGCTAAAGCTAGTTAGCAATACTCAGTAAATTGATAGGTGTGTTGTTAGGAGAATTTCAGAGTCTAGTTATAAAGACTGAGCGGTTCTTCCTTCTGCAGGAGCTTCGGGTGGTATTATTACTTTGTGGGATGTTAGGGTTGCTTCAAAGGTCCAAATTTTACAAGTTTCTTAAACTCTATGTCCAGTTAGGCATACATGGTCATGGTGTGTGGTGGTTCACTTCAACTTATGGTCCTAATAAACCTAGGGAGTATTTAGTCTTTTGGGCGGAGTTACTAGATGTTGCAGATCTTTATAGTTAGAGGGGGTGCCTAGGTGACGAATTTAATGTCATTCGCCTATCGCAGGAGAAGTTGGGAGGTTCTAGGGTCACAACTAGCATGAGGGGGTTCAATAATTTTATTAGGGACTGTGGTTTAAGGGATATTGTGCTCTCTAACGCTCAATTTCCTTGGTTTAGATCTGAGGGGCAGCGGGTAACTATGCGCATCAACAGGATTTTGCTTACCAATGATTGGGAAGATGAATTTATTAATCAAGTCCAAGAGGTGCATCCTAGGATGGCTTTAGATCATTTTCCTGTGGTTCTTGAATCTAATCCAATTAGATGGGGACCTACTCCTTTTCGCTTTGAGAATATGTGGCTTTCTCGTTCTAATTTTGAAGGGCTGATTAAGGAGTGGTGGGATGAGTGTCAATTTGAGGGTTGGTCTTACAAATGATAGAAGGATTATTTGGAGATGTGCTTGTTTTGCTATTTTGTGAGAAATTTGGATTGAGAGAAATGCTAAAAAAATTGCAGTCGGATTACAAATATTGATTTGTTTTGGGATAAAATATCTTACTTTGCTTCTCTTTGGACTCATGCAATGGGAGCTTTTAGAGGAATTTCTTTATCCGATCTTCAAAGAGATTGGCAGGGATGCTTTATTAATATCAAGTTATTCTCATTTTATTTATTTTAATTCCTTTTTGGAGGACTTCTTGTTGTCGTTATGCATTGTAATTCTCCTATAATCAATAAAAATTCTTCTTTTATCAAAAAAAAAATACTCAGTAAATTGAAACAGACCTTTGTTACGTGAGTCATGACCTCAAAAATCTCCTTGCAACTACCCAAGCTCAAGTAAACCCTCATTCGCTCTTTCAAATCATCAAAGCTACAAACATCACTCAGTGAAGATCGTAAATCCAAAAACATCCAATTGGGAAACAATGTCGTCTCCGTATCTGCCACGTGGCACCAAGATAAATCCCTCTGACGCTTTGAACCACGCCACAGCCTATCATGCCCAACCTCGCCGCCACGCCTGATGTCCCTCTTCCCATTTTTGGACACCACAGGTTCATCACACCGGTCTTGCTGGCCTGTCAATTTGGAAATGTCAAAGCCGCAGGACCTAGGGTTTTCGAACAAGAAATTGAGCCAAACAGTGAGCGATGTAGCCAATGATTTGAGTGACTTCTCTTTGGCAATCTGGGCTTTCCTTGCTGATTTGTACTGCTCGAGCTCGAAGGCCTTGAGTCTTCGAGCGGCTTTGGATTGGGACGGAGCAAGGGAAGGGCGGTGGCGGCGAAGGGTGGAGAGTGAGGATGATTTTGGGGTTTGTTTGGAAGAAGTGAAGAACTGCTGTGGATTTGGAGAGAGAAAACTGAGGTTTTGTTTGGGGGTTTTGAAATTTGAGATGTCTTTAAGGAGTGAAGATGGAGGGGGGTTTGGTAATGGTGAAGAATATGGGTGGTGCTGGTGTTTGTTTTTCTCTGTTGCTTCCATTTTCACCTGTTTGGATCTCTCTAAAGACTTTTTGAAGAGTGAGAAATTGGTTCTTGCAAGGTTTGGAAGGGTGTCTGAAGAATTCGTTTGAAATTCGAACGTGGCGCTAATTCTATGAGAAAGCCCGGTCCCCTTTTCCATAATATATTTTTAAAAAGGCCTCCCTCCGGCCTCCGCTATCATTGACTCAACTTTAAAAAAAATTCAACTCGTATAAATTATTTTAATTTCGATTAATATAATATAATATGATAAATTATCTATAAATACTGTTCATCATAAAATTCATAATTTCATATAAAAAAAATGGGTATTCAATATAATAAAAACTACCTTTTTCCAACAAAATGCAAACGTAACACTCAATAATTAGACATTTTTTTTAACACTTTTTAATTTCGTTTCAGTACATTTTAAAAACGAAAACTTATCTTTTTTAGTATTTACTCTTTTTGTAAGTAAAAATATATATTTGAAATGTAACTTCTAAAAATAAAAATTTAACAGATCTTTAATATAATTTAATAATGATGACATATAATTTAATAATGATGACATATTGTCAAGACTCATTTTTTTCACTCATATATTTAATTTTAACTTTTGCAATTGTGGTAGTATATATAAATGAAGAAGTGAGGTAAATCAAACGAAGAGAAGAAAGAGTCATCCACATATCTATAATAACAAAACACAAGGCTTTTTGAAAAGAAAAAAAAATCCCGCTCAGCCTAAAAATCATCCCAACCGTTCAAATATTGGGATAAATTCCGCCATTCGTTTCCTCTTTTAACAGCCAAGTCCCTTTCATTCGTTCAAACCCAAACCCATTTGCTGAGCGCCATCTTCCTCTTCTTCTCCTCCAAACCCATTCTCTCTCTTCCTCACTCACCATCTGAACCCCACCCAGAGTCACTCCCTTCCACCACCGGCGCCGACACCACCGCCAGCAAATCCCTTTCAAAAAACGTTCTTTTCTCTCTCCACCACCCCCAACTCTATTCTCACAGCAAGGACAAGGAGAGGGTTTTGGACCTCCTACACCGGAATCCTGCCCGTTGGACCTTATTTGTTTTCTTACCGTTGATCTGTTTGAATCTTTGAAACTTTGTATTCGCCTGCCGACGGTTTTCTCAGAGTTCAATCTTTATAGATCTACCCGTCTGGTGAGTTATTTGTTTTAGACTTTTCAAGTTTATGAATGTATTGTTTTCTAACGAACTTAAAATTGTTGCAATTAGAGTTAGTTTGCACTACTCCTGGAGATCCAAAATTTGTAATGAATCACTTATTACATTTTTTATTTTTCATCAAATAACTCCTCTTTTCCCATTGTCAACTCACATTTTTTATTTAGATTAATAAAAAATTTATACAAATTAACCCGCGCTTCGCACAGTCTATTAAACTTGTGAAAGTAAAGAGCAATACAAAGAAAGATTAAATAAACAAACATCACATGAATGAATGAAGGTAAGGCCATCTAACCAGATATATAAACACAATATTGGAAAAAGTAACATAAATGGCATATGTGAACTTTTCACATAGCCCCATGTGTTTGGGACAAAATTCTAGTACAGAATAAAATGTATGTCCATCACTAGCAAAAACATTGCTCAACCAAACTCCACTAATCGTTCAAATTATGTGCCTTTCTTGCCTAAGCAGATCCACTATTTCTTTTGAGCTATAGATTTTCTGTCCTACTTCACCAGTGCCCCACTTGACAGACTTGCCAACTTCAAATTTCCTTAATTTTAGAAATTTTACAGAATGCCGGAATTCACGAAAATACCCGTAAATAATCTCGATTAAAGATGAAATTGAACAATTTATGAGATTTAACTCCAAAAGTTTATGACATTTCGACAAGAGGACGTGCAGGTCAAAATCCCATAAATAAACATCCTGCAATTTTACCACCTTTAGTTGTCGCAGATTTTCTGCTATAACTGGAGATAGGTAGCCAGGGCAATGACAACGGTCCAAGCATACGACTTGGAGATTTTTGCAGTTGATGCCAATCTCCTTGATGATATGATCAATATGACTATAAGTCACAGGACCTAGTAAAATATTTTCAATGCCTTTCCAGTTCCTAATTGCCCTTGAAAATCCTTTTCCAGTTATAGCCTTGGTAGAAACCAAGGATAGGATTTTCAACTTTTGAAACCTACAATGTACAAGTAGAGGGAAATAGAGAATGTCAAGACTTTTAAAATATATACCCTCTTCCACAAAAAAAAAATAGTAAAGTATTCTAGAACGAGAGATTTTGGTTAACGAGGCAATGAGATACCTCTCAAAGGTTTAACGACAAGGACATTCAATCTAACTGAAAGAGCACTTGAACAAATCATTTTTCCTTTGTTGAATATTGACTTGTGCTCTCGTTTTATCTTATTCCCAACAAGCGCCTTTATTATTATAGTAATATAAAATAACAAATTGTCCTCAAATTTGTCGTGTAATTCTATTATTATACCATACCACTAAATTAACAACCTATTATTTCACGTATATATGTGAGGGAAAAAATATATCTTTAATGTTCGTATTTTACAATTAGTACTCTTTTTGTTAAACGGATCGAGAGAGTTTTATATTAAAGATAAAAAAATAAACAAATATCATAAGCGAGAACCTTTATACGAGGGTAAATTAAAATCACCTTTGTGCAAGATATGCAAGATGATTGTCACACAATTTGAGACCCTCTGGAAAGATCATCTTTGTAATTGAACTAAACCCATATTCTTCATCAAAACCATTAAATGAATAATCATTCCCCACCCTCACAAAAATATTCATCAGCAATCTTTCATCTTTGACAAAACGGAGTGCAGTGAAATCAAGGGTGAACCCTGTCTCTCTCATAAACAAAAAATCCCAGCAAGCTAAACCCCATGAATGGCAAACACATGAAACATTCAGTACTAGTTCTTCATGCTTCATGTCTGAGAATATTTGTATAAGTAGATCTTTCGGTAAATATTTCCACATCTCTTTGTTGTTTATCTTTCTCCTCTTATACATACTAGGCGCCCTGTTTATATGAATTCATAGATCTCTCTCTTTACAGTTATGCAAAAGAATGGACCATGGGGCTGTTTATTATGAGGATATTTATAGTTCAGGGCTTATGCAAAGTTGCAAACTATTACTGGATGAGTTTACCTACCATATTCTAGGATTTATCATAAATGGAAACAGAATCAATTATTTAATTCAAAAAATCCTGTCCCAAAATATATTTTTAAGTATGTTGATTTTGTGTGTGTATAAGTGTCCAAGTTTTTCCAATCAATCCCTACAAAATAATAATTTATTATTTCAATTGTTAAGAAAATTAATTAAATGTAGAATAAAAATTTAATTAGAATTTTGAGAAGATAATTATTGTCATTAAATTATTGCATATTTATTTAAATAATTAATTGTTGAATTATACATTGCAGGTTCCTTCAATCAATTATCAAGCTAAACATTTGAATGGAGTGTAAATTTATTTAGTTATAACTATGAGAAAATATTTATTTTATTTTATTTAAATTTATAATAAAATTCTATATTAGTGTTTATATTGACAAAATTTGCTTGAAATTCTAATTCGAACAGTACTATGAAACTCAAGGTTTAATAAATTTTAATTTAGTTATAACATTAACGACCCGCTATAATATTTCAAGTAATTTTACAATTATTATGTCTAAAAAAAAATCACGTATATTATCAATACAATTAATCATGTGATTTGATAAAATTTCAAGTTGTAATGAATTTAATTTAGTTAAGACATTAATTTAATAATGAAATTACTAATGTGAATATATATAATTAAATAATGTGATTTGTTAAGAGATTTTTTCAATATCTTAATATTTTAATAATAAATTATCCTACATACTTTTTTAATAATAAATTATCCTATATAAAAATTGCAAAGTTATATTATCTTACATAAAATTAAGATAAAAAAACTTGTTACAAAATTGGTGGAACCAAAAATAAAAATTCTGTTATAATTTGTTTTTTCCCATTAGAGATACAAATACAAAAATCAACTCTTTTTTTCTCTTTTAAATACTTTACAAATTTAGATATTATTTAAAGATTATAAATTTGAATAATACTTATAATAATTTGAATAGGAAAAAACAAAATTGAAATAAAAATTATAAAATCAAGTTTATACTTTTAATTATATAATTAATATCCAATTGAATTTTAATTTTGAAACTCAGAGGATTAACTCGATTGGTACAAAAATTCACTCATTCACAACGGTACATAAATTTTGATAAGTTGGTTAACACTTATTCCAATCATTAAATCTTTCGCATATTTGGCGTCAAATATGTAAATATAATTATATACTTCTAGAAATAATTTATTGGAAAAGGGAAAAAAAAGGTTTAAAACTCTACATTAAATCCTACGCTTAAATCAAGTAATTATCATTCTTATATGAGAAATTAATAAGGGATACTTCTAACTCTTTAAAATTTTAATTTGAATTTTTTTAAATACATTATAATTAAATATAGTTTATGAACTTAAATAAAAAAAAACACTCACAATGTTTTCTAATTTTACTAAAGTCTAATAATGTCTAGATATATATTAATGGTGAGACTTTTCATATTATTCATAAATTATTGATCAATGCATGAATTAACAGTATATATATATATATATATATATATATATATAAAAGACCCCACCTTTTAATTAAAAAAAAAATTATAAATATTATTCTGAAATAATAAGGTGTTAACTTGATTAAAAAAAATTAAAATTAAGGATAATATGTGCAAATTATAAATTAAAAAAAATGTAAGGAAATATTCGATAAAGTATGATGGTACCGAAACGATAAGTTATTGGCGGGCTCCACAATAAAATAATTATCGAATAAAAAAATGACATAAATAACATTTTTAATAAAAAATTATCAACAGAACTATTACGTTTAACTATTAAAATATCCAATGATAAAGGAACTGTAACACGCGGTATTTTACAGTAACACACGATATTCTACAATATTTTATATTATCGAACTAATAATTATCACAGTAGCAAATGTACAGTATTTTATATTATTGAACCAATAATTGTTGCAGTAGAAAATGCACAATATTTCACATTATTGGTTAATAATTGTCACCGTAGCAAGGGAAGTAATGGAAAGTTATGTAATTAAAAGTCACGGGTAATAAATAGTTAGACAAACTCATTATTTAAAGAACACTGTATACTTAAATATTTGTGATATTAATACATTAAGTCAATAATACAGAAGATGAATAATATAATAATAATTATGAATAGTAAAGAAAAAGGTAATCTTGAAATGTGAAAAATGTGGATAATTAATGTGTGGTAGATTAAAGATAATCTTGAAATGTGAAAAATGTGGTCAATTGATGAATAGTATAGATTAAAGATAATTTTGAAATATGAAAAGTGTGGTTAATTAATACGTGGTAAATATTGGTTAAGTTTTTATTATAAATAGGAGGTTTAGTATAAGGAGTTTCATAAATTTCTTGTTTATTCTTCCTTCTACTCTCTAAAAATTAATTAGTATAAGTGTCTCTCTGAGTGTACTAAGGCATAGATTTGAGTCATCAAAATACAAACAACATAGATTTTACAATACAGTGTATAACACGACAATACATACACTAAGTCATTATTATAATTATTACCACATTATTTTACAATATGATGAAGACTACTACAACTATTAATTCGAACCATCATTTCATTCCCTCATCCTTCCCGCTAGCCCTAGTTACACTATCATTTCTTGAAAGGAATTATGAAACAAAAGGGTATGCTCAAATAGTCCAGTAACAAATATCATGACTAAGATAATAAAAAATAAGTTATCTTTAACTTTCAACAGTGATAAATCAGAGATTTAAAAAATGCTAAACAACATGAATTCTTAACGAATAACTACGGTAAAATGAGCAATTCAATATAAAAGTTAAATATACCATAATGTCTATTATCTTCTCCAATTTTAAAACTCACCATTAAGATTTCATCAATTATACACACCAATGATTATGATAATGTCAATTAACAATTCCTCTTTTCATTCAGACCAAAAAGAACTTTTATCACGTATCCTTGTCATGCATGCTAAAGACACTTAACAATCATATTATCTATGCACTCAGGCACAACAACCTAAGTCTTAATGATTAGTACAAATAATAATAATATAAATGATAAACATAAATAATAATAATTATTATAAGATAGAAAAAAATAAATATTATAGACTTGCAATTTACTTTGTCCATAGTCCAAATTGTTAACACGATGTCCAGAATATCGATTCGAGTTAAAGAATAATATTTAATGTTCGCAGTTCAAATATAACGATAAAAATTTAATAGGAATGTTCAAATCAAAATATATTAGATAAAGCACCAACTATTAAGACAATTTTAATCATTTCAATAATTTTTACCATTTAACGTTAAGGGTTGTAAAAACGAAAATATTAAGTTTAAATTTAAGTATATAAAAGAAAATAATATTCCCTATCTTAACACGTGATTAGATACTGCTATAAAATTGATCAACCTATGTGTATATTTATAATTTAATTAGTAACTAACACATATAAGTTTTATGGTGTACAATAACTTGTATATTATGAAATCGTCAAAAGTGACTTGATAGTATAAATTTGTGTAGCATTCAAAATAGAGTAGAATTAATTTCAAAATAATTTTTGAAGGAAAATAATATTTCAAAAAAAATCTTTCAGATGAAAATTTTTAAAATGAAGAATTGTAAACACTGTGTGATGGTGATGTGTGTGTACTTGTCCAACTTTTATAGAAAAACTCACCTGAACAATTCTTATATTTTTACTGATATTCACCGATACTTAAGATAGTCCTAGAGACACTTGCACCAAGTAATTTTTAGAGAGCGGTGAAAACAACAATCAAAATCAGATATTTAACTTCAATTCCGTTTGGCCAGGCATATTGATTGAATCTTTTATTTTGGAATACGTGAAAATCTCAATGTCAATTCTCAAATTTGAGAGAACTGGGAGAAATTCTATTACTCTCTAACTCCAATATTTTAAAGCCCAAATACTAGGCACTCTCTCAAGCTACACCTGGGATTGGTTTCATTTTGTTCAATGTTGACCTTTCAGTGTAATTTTACATATAACCATTTCCGTAAAAGAAAATTAAAATTTACATATGCAGTTGATAGCATACTAGTGATACATTAATCACACTCAAAGTTTCATGCTTCACTTTATACTCTGGTCATTGAATTGAGGTGCAAAGAAAGAAAGATCTTATGTAGTGCTCCATAGTTTGTGAAGACATCAGAGACTTCCTTGGCTTAGGCAAATCAATAGCCCAGATATATTCTGAATTTGTGACGTGAATGATTTACATGTTTATAGCAAACTTTCGATATTCATTCGCTCTCTTAAGTCTTATTAGCCTACTTCATGAAGTTATATCATTCATTTACAAATTATATTTGTGACTCGGGGAATGATAGCTGGTCATGCTTACTACTTTCTTGAAGACGGATGACAGGTCGTCACCCCCTGAAGACTATCTTTCATTAAATCATTTTTTGCAGATGAGCCTGTAGCGGTGGCAAGGCCTGCAAATGTGAGATTCGCTGCTCCACCTGTAGAGGAAGCTCGATAAAATTGATCAGATCTTCTGTAGATTCCATAGATATAGTTGGGTTACCAAGGGAAATATGACCATATGCAAATATATTTGAGTCCTATGCTGGTTGATAACTTCGTTCTGTGTGATATTAACTTGTATTATGTTGCTGCTACAAGTCAGCGTACGGCCCCTAAAACCAGGATTTTATCACATCCCGAGCGAAAGTACGATCTCATAATGCACAAATGTGCTGGAAATATCACTTTCCCTTTAAATGCTCATTAAAATGTCTCTAGCAAAGTGGAGTTTATATTCTAACAGACAAGATATTTCATGCAGAAACAAAGGCGTACAAGTTTAATAGCCGCAAACTCTTTATGCAAGCCAATGTCATACCAGGAAGAGTGACAATAATAACCGTCCTTGTAAAAGTGATGCCTAAAACTCTAAAAACTTACGCAAGCAATTTCCACGGTAATACTACCAGATTCCTTATTGTTATATACTGTCAACAAAATACCTAATTTGCAACAAAATCCATTAATTGATCAAATAATATATCTCACAGTTTGTTGCAATGAGAATGTATTGTCAACCAATCTAAAAATACATCTTGACTAATTTTCAGGATTCTCATGCTCAATCCCACTAGATCTGATGCTGAAACCATAATGCCGAAATGAGTAATAATAACGAGGCACATTGGCTACCGGATAGGGTGATATTGCGTTGATATTCTCTTAGGAGGCAGCTTCCGCAAGATGTAGAGAACCAGAGCTGATGGAAGGATCTCAACAAGCTGTTTTTATCAAAAGAAAATGAGATGAATCCAAACTCGAGCATACTTGAAAAACATGAGAGATCCAACAAAATAAAATACATTACCATGTAATAGATCAAGTTTAGAACTGGATGATCCAATACGTCAAGTGATGCATCTGAATCTAAAGCAGATAGAACCTCCTGTAAATAAGACAAAAGTACCATAAAAACTCATATCGTTGAAAAAGGCAAAAATTGCCAAAGAAGCAACAACTATATGTCCCCTCCTCTCTCTAGCCAATTGATTATTAAAGCCTTGTGATTTGGGTAGGCTTTTAAACCTATATGTTTCTCTTCACATTTAAAGCAATCTTTGGACATCAAACACAGTTCAAGTTGAACCCTTGTATCAAAGTTCAAGCAGTATATTTTTGGTCTTCTTGTCCTCGTACACCTTCAAGTGGCATATTTGACAGCAAGAGCTAATCTATAACAATAAGACTAGCTAGCATCATATTGAACTAGAGATTTGTAGCTGACGTATCTCAGCTTCCTCCTCCAACCATCTTTAACGTCCACACTCCATTCTTAAGAGCTTACTGTGAATATGTTTTTACATGACCTTACTCTAAATATGAATTCGGAATTATAATACCTAGTTCCTCTATTGTTGAGATCACCCCTTGATCTTAACAGTTTCCTTTTTCTTTGCATAATTATGAGTTTGCAAGAAAGTTTCAAACTTACCACAAAGCACCTCACAAGGAAACAGGAGAAGCATATGGCCGTCACAGATCCAACCTACAAGAATGACAAGATTTTAGGTCAGCCAACTAATAGAAAACATTAATTTCTAGATTAACTGTGAGATATAACATGCACATAAAGTCACTTCGACCAAATTGCCTGCAGCTATTGCAAGCTTAATCTCAAAATTAGTTACCCCATGAGGGTGAAACAAGGAATTTAACTTTATGAAGATGTTAATAAGTTAAAAAGCATGACTAGAGAGTACCAACTTTATGCATATGAACTTGCCAAGGGTATAATCACATCATACTTGCCTCATCCTTTTGTTATATATAAGTTTTCATAAGATAGAAGCAAGAAGCTATCCTTCTATCTTGACATAAAAGTATATATGCTACAAAAGTTTGATGTCAGATTGCAGTGTGGCAAACTTTTAGAAGTTCAGAACTACTTACACGTTAGTTACCTTTGTGCATATGTGCAAATTCCGAGTGCAGATGCAATCATTCATAGTCAACTAACTGATTTTAACATCATGTTCTGATAGTATAAATTGTACCATAATGGTCATTCTTATCGTTACCCAAAACTGTAAGAGTTACAAGGAAGAATATAGACAATTCCCACACTAAACTTACCAGACATAGGGTTATTGCTCACCTATTCAGCACACATGATTTAATCTTAATCACCAGTTCAAAATGAAATACTTTTTTAAAGCAGAATACATATATCATATATTTTCTTGTATAAATGAGATTCCAAATGACAATACATCACAAAACAGTTGCCAACACTATAAGCCTTATTTATGGAGTCCATAAAGTATTAGAGCAATATTTGGATCACAACTGCTAAGGCTAGAAGTTAAAAACGTGAAATCTGGATGCTAGAGGTATCAAGTGAGATATACTAATATATTGGGCGAATCGCTCGCCTAGATAAAGATATAGCTGTGTTTCAAAATGTTTGACGTTACTGATTATAAATTCCACAATCCCAGTTCTCACTGAACCTAGTCTCATAACTTTAAGCTTTCAGAGTGTCTCACTGCCATGTATAAGACTGAACTCTTCCAAATCTGATCATGTTTCACTCAAGATGTCATTTTCAAGTCCTCACAGAAATATATAACATTGCCATAAGGTCTGCTTCCGATGAAAAGAATGTAAATCATCAGCAAATCCATTAACAGATTTATATTTGGTATAGCAGATTTTCATATACATCAACAATGCAAAGCATGATGGAAAACAGTAACTTAAACAAAATAAGGTACAAGGACTAAACAAATATTAATAAAATCACATACCTCATGAAGTTTCTTTCTTCTCCCTTTGGACTCGATAGGAAAGCGCCTAAGCATGAAGAATAACCTGAGAGCATCCAATATGAGAATCCATAGGGACAAAAAAAATCAATAAAAACAAACAAACAATGACAGTAGAAAATCAGAACACATATTGATAGATATGTTTCAGAATATGCTTGAATTTAATAACTGGATGCAGTATATATGTTTCAGAATAGTCACCTTCCTCCATAGATAAGAAAACCTAGCGCCGCCACAAATGATACCACTGCAGATAATAGATGGTAATAAATGAGTAACCTAAAGTACAAAAGATGGTACATGTTCCACATCAAGAAATTGCTTTTTCAATTTTCATAAATTTAACTTGCGAACTAGAATGAGTAGAATTAGAGCTAAGTGACTCAGCTAACCTGCAATAAATATCTTCCCAATGAATTCCACAACGCTGTTGTCATTTATCCAGATGTACACCCAGATACAAGCCTGATGCCAACTCAATTTGTTTTGGAAAAGAGTTACTAAAACAGTGCTTGCCTATAAAGTCTAAAGAGATTTTTCTTATAAAAAAGAGTAGAGATGTACTGTACCTGTATGATGTACACTACAGCATTAACTGAAACAAAAACAATCCTGAGCTTATCTGTTGGTAAACTTCTTGCCTGGTTAAGGATAGAGATGAAATGTTAAAATACTGCTTCACTATGCAAAATTTAAATGCAGTCAGTAACTCATAAGCATTATTGCTCTACATAAAAAGAGTTTCACAATAGAACATTAACATACCTGGTGAAATATCTCTGCCCAAAATAGGACAAGAAGTGTGTATGTCGAGAAAAACAGTAGTCCGGGAAGATCCAGTATTCCCAAAACCAACACCTGGTTTAAGATAGAGCCATTTCAGAAAATAGAAATTTTGTTCACAAACTCTTATTCTCCTCATATTTCTAATAATTAATTTTGGTAATACTGAGAGGCATGATAAGCCAGGGGTAACAAGACTGGACAATCCCAAGCAATAGACAGTGGGGACAAGATAATCACGCGATTTTAGCAATATTAAATATACAAGTGCAACGTGATGGAACATTCAATAAAGTATGCAGTTCAAGACCTTACCCTTGGATGCAGATTAAACACTTGTATGTGAAATCCAAACACAATGGCGCGAACTGAAACAAAAAGATTCACAATTAAATCAACTAATAAACATCTAAGTGACAACATATACATTGATGCATTAAACGTTTAAGTTACCTCCATTTACAATAAAGTTCATGAGATGGAATACTTTTTGTGTTGTCCAACCATACTCAGGCACTCTCACCTCAATCCTTATTAATTGTATCTGCATATGATGAATGCATAAATCAAACCTCAAAAGTTAATTTTCTTTGCATCACATACAGATTATAAATACAAAAATATAATTCAAAAAGTCCTTAGGTCCATGAGCCCATCCGTGATTTGTTCCACAATAATTTGTGAATTTAAAGTGAAAACGAAGAAAGAAGCATTCACATTCAGAGTCCAAGTCAAGAAATTGAATGCACCTTTTGAATTCTCTGCAGCTTCATTACAATGTCAAGTATATCTGTAAATGCACAATCCTACTATTCAAATATAGGTGGTTTGTCTCAATAAGTAGCTCCCCATTGTAGAACCTACTGAAATAAGTCGAACCCTAATCTCAATTAATTTTTTCAAGAACACTAACGCTATGTTTGGCAAGTAAATACAATAGGAATTGAAAGCACAATTGCAATTCCATGGAATTGAAATTTAGTTAAAACTTAGCGCTAAATTCCGAGGTTGAAATTGAGTTGCCAAACATAGCTTAAATATAGTTTACTAATTCTTAAGTGTGGAACCCATGCTCTGAATAGATGCGACTGCGACAGGATAAGAAAGTACTATTAATTCTTGAAACTTATATTTTTAGCTACAAGTAAATTAATCACTTCAACCTATCCGGATAAGTCATATTAAGCACATAGTTCAGTGAGGCATCTTGCGTTCTCATCTCCCAAACAAACCCCTTAAAATTATGATCCAATAACGTAGTCCATCCTTTTCTCAGCAACCGAACATAAAAGAATGAGCTACAAAGGTACCAATTCAATCAGCACATAAACACATAAAATCAAATATTAGAGATAAAGGGGATGTGGGTACCAAGGCAACAGCGGAAACTAGCCCATAAGCAGTACAAAGAGCAAAAAAGATCCAATCTTGCCATCGAGTTGACTCGTTAATCTCGTTCCACCAGTCTGAAGGTAGAACTCCTCCGATGTACATCGACGGAAGAAAATCCAGTGACGTTCTCGTCATTCCACAGAGCTGCTTCTTCTATCCTATCGAGTACAGTAGTAAAGCTTCTTACTTACTGTATAGCCAAGCTATGCGCAAGTCAAAACTGTAAACACAAACACATACCGCTCAGATTGAGAAGCAAAAAACTAATTTTTATACATGTATATAGAGATTAGAGAGAGAAAGAGATGTGTACCAGACGGTCGAATTTGGGGGTTTGAACGTTTGATCGAGAAACGAGGATCGGGATTAATTATTATTATTCGATTCGTTTTATTTATCTTCTGTTTTGTGGGGAATTCGGGGTTTGGTGAGATTGTCGTATGTTTTAATTATTTGTTTATTTACTTATAAAAGTACTACTGTTCATGCATATTCCAATTATTCCGTTTGTAATATAATTGACACTTTTCTATCCAAATTCAATTTTGATTGTAAAGGTGAGAGAATAAAAAAGCATGCATGCATTGGATATTTAAATTATAATCGAGTTAGACTACGATTTGAATTTGATTTATTTTACTTTTATTCTATTTTTTTAAATTAACGTCTTTGTTAATATTCATTAAATGAGTTATATGTTTAATAAATTATTGTACTTTATACTAACTTACAAGTAAATAAATAAATTTTTTTCTTTTTACATTCGACTCACTAAATTATAGTTTTCTAACAAAACGTTATAAAAATCGTTAAACTAAACAGTCAACTAATAGAAAATTGAGTTGACATATACATAAACAGCTTACTTGTAAAAAAAAAATTGCGTGTCAATGATTATGACACATAGCGCTCATTATGTGTCAACTAACTTGTAAAAATTTATCATTTAATTGTTAAGAAAAAAGCAAAATATTTTTAACATAATTAAAATATATGTTGAAATTAAAAATGTTTCAAAATAAAATTTTAAACAAATTATATCATTCTAAACAAATTAAATAATTAAAGTTACTGTTTATCATCTTCTTGCCAAACACCATGAGTTACCAAAAGTTGCGCCTTCTTCTCCATGAGTTACCAGAAGCTCCCTCAAATTCCTCATCAATTTTTCACTTTCTATAGTATATTAATTCAAAGGCAACAAATGTGAGCACTCTGCAATTTCTAGAGAGAAGTAATGGTAGGTAATGGATATGTCATTTTCCTCATTAATTCATCGTCACAGCCTCAAATAATATAAAGGCAACAAATGTGAACACCCTGTAATTTTTCTCTCACACACACACAAATACATAGAAGGGTTTTTTTAACATATGTCTTAAGGACACATGTTAAGTACGAAAAATAAGAGATGAGACTCGCTAAATATTATTTGTTTATATATTTACATTGAATTCAATACATGGGATATACAAATATATTATTTTTTTATGCATTAAATTCAATACAAATATATAAATAAATAATATTTAATGAGTTTCATCTCTTATTTTTCGTGCTTAGCATGTCTTTAAGACACATGTTAAAAAAGCCCTACATAGAATAATACATTAATACTCCCTTCGTTCATCAAACATAGAAATACAAAGGCAACAAAAACACCCTGCAATTTCTCTCTCTCACACAAATATAAAGGGTCTATGAAATTAAGAGGGGTCAGTGTTTAGATCTTGATCTAAATCTAAGGAAACATTCTAAATCTAAGGTAACATTCTCGATCTATATCTAGATCTGTAAGGGTTATTGATTCTTTCGAAAAATAATGAATGGGATTCCATTTGTAGAAGTTTTACTAATGATGATGATGATTTGGGTTTCTTGAAGCAAGCTTGGTTGGATAAGATTTCAGGGAATATGTGTTTGTAAATATTTTCAGATGGGTTACAGAGGAATCTAAGTGAGAATTTTGGAAATAAAGCTTTAGATTAAATTAATTGATTTGGGTTTTTAGGTTTTATTTGGGTTTTTGAGTTTCATGTCAGCTTTTTTTCACTTAATCATACGCTAACATCATCAATTCTCTTTCTCAATTATATGACAACTTAGTTCTATGTTAGTTGACCGTCTAGTTTAACAGTTTTTGTAACATTTTATTAGAAAACTGCAGTTCAATAAGTTGAATATAAAAATTAAAAAAAATAGTTACTCACTTGTAAGTTAGTATAAAATACAGTGACTTATTAAACACTAGGGATAACCCGTGCTTGAAGGCATGATGCAACTAATATAACAGTTGAGTACTGTATCCAATATTTATAGATTGAAAAATCTAAAATTGTTGTGTACTCTCAGTTCCATAATAGAACTAAGAGTCTAACCATTAATACAAAAAGATTGATACTAAATTCAGTCATAGTTTCTTTTTGAGACAAATATTAGTGTGTTACTCATTCCCAACTTAAAATTAGTTATTGACAGGTTTGAACAATTAATTGATTAACGATAGCGGACTTAAATTTGTGTAATATAGTATTTTCGGGTATCACACACACGTTTCCTTTATTGACAAAATGGAATGAAAAGTTTGACATCATTTATTTGCCTCCAGTATCTCTAACCATCAATCAATATAATCCATGAACAGTACTGTAAACTATTTAGTGGGATCCAATGAGGGAAAAAAAAAGATGTAAAAATTCAAAAGAAAGACTTTTACATATATTTTCAAAAGTATAAAATGAGTCTTCTAAGTCCAAACAAAAAAACATTGTCATAACACTAACTAAATTGTATCACCATAATATTTTTTCCTCTATATTTTTTTCTTGAAATTGGACAAAATATTATCATACCATGAGTCAGAGCCTACTACTGTGACGACCCCAAATCCGGGTTCCATAACCTTGAGTTTGGTTCTCACTATTCAACACATTACTAACAATTAAATACATACATTGCATTTAAATATCGCGGAATAATACATATTGGTTCCCTTCAAAAGGTTACAATACCAGGGTCTATCAACCTTAACATAAAAACAGTTCCTATCATAAGGAATTACAAAAGGTTTAACAACCGTAAATACATAAATAAAGATCTAACTAGCATGCATAAGCTACTTAAGCTTTGACCTTTCCTTTTCCCTTATCCTTCCTGGAGCAATCAGGATTATCTGAAAAATGGTTCATGATATAGCAAGAATGAGCAACTAGTTTGCTCAGCAAGTTTATAACAATCATATAGATTTAATATATCATGAATGAATGGGAAAGATCATCAATGGTTCAACAATAGATATAACAATTGTGAAAGAAACAGGATTCAAATTTTAATAAACAGAATATTTGAATCTTAAAATGCTGAGTGGTCACTAAGGACCCTGAACTAACTAGGGTATAATAGAGTTTCCTCTGACCCTTTGAGTTGTTTGGTTTTCAAGGGGATCAGCCTATTCAACCCGCTGTATATGCATTACATTTAGTCACTGGCGCCCAAAGTCGGTTTCCCGACACAAAATCCCCTAATTTAGGGTTGTTCAATTCTCAGACTTAATATAAGAAATCCGCACCCAACAATGGTTTGGATAAGCTTTTAAAAGTATTCAAGTTATTGAATTTAGAAACGTAATGTCTAGCTGAATTATTAGCTTAAGACATTTTTAATACAGTTCATGAATCAAGAACTAATAAGCTTCAAATGCACTAAGTGCGATTGTATAAACAATATGGATGTGGAATAATTTTAAATAATTAAACCACTGCAAGCTTTAACAATAAATACAAGTATGGAAACTTGTTCAACGATAATAATTGAGTAGGGTTAGAGAACTTGCCTGTCTGCTCAGCTACAATAATTGTCTAGCTTTAACTAACTTGCTTTGAAAGACCTAACATTTAATAAAGTCGATCTAATAATTAGTACGGCGTATTTGCATAACTATACGCTTAACAATGAACTTATTTACCACATATAAGTACTAACACATAATTTACATTAGTCAAAACAATATTATTAACCTTATAAACCCTTAATCATCTTAGGTTAATAATTTAATAAGTTAGAAAATATTTTTCTTAAGTGTTGGACACTTATTAAACCTTTAAACAACTTATTATAATTGTTTAATTAAATTCAATTTATTTTATTAACTCAATATCTTTTTAATTACTATTTAATCTTGATTAAATAGAAATTAATTAATTAACTCTAGTTATTATTTAAAATAAATAATAACTAATTGTACTTAATTATTATTTAATTATAATTAAATAATAAATAATTATTGACTTAATTTTAACCTTCTTTAATTTAATATTAATCAACCAATAATTAACTAAGTAATTACCCTTACTTATTATTTAATTTAAGGAAATTAAATAATAGTTTACTAATTTTAATCCTCTTTAATTATTATTTAATGTCAATTAAATAATAATTAATTACTTAATTAATTTTAATTATTATTTAAGGTTAAATAATAATCAATTCATTCTTATTTATTATTTAAATTAAATAATAAATTATTAATCTAATAACTTAGTTTCCATTAATCGTTATTTAATACTAAATAAATAATAATTAATTACTTAATTATCCTTATTTATTATTTAATAATATTTAAATAATAAATAATTAATTTATAAATTTTATCTCTCTTTACTTATTATTTAATAGGAATTAAATAATAATTGCTAATTTATTACCTTTATTTATTATTAGTATTTTAAATAATAAATAATAATAATTTATTTAACTTAACCATGGTTTAGCTAACTAGATTAATATTTAAAATATTTAAATATTAAACTTACTGAAAAATATCCTCTCCAATATTATTTTGTATTATTATTATTTTTGTTATAATTTTAAATTAATTTTCAAATATTTAAATTAATTTAAATTTACCCGAATGGCATTTTCGTAAATAAGTTGAAAAACCGGACCGATGGCAATTCTGTAATTAAGTTGAAAACTGATCCGAGGGCAGAAAAGTAATTTCGGCAAGAAAAACACGGAGGGGCATAAGCGTAATTTCGCCAGAAAAATTTCTACCGCGCATGGCGCGTGTGTAAATATTTTCGGACTAAAAACGGCGCCGTTTTGGAAAGGTCGGAAACGGCTTCCGCGCATAACGCGCGGAGTAATATTTCCGCTGTCGCCAAACGACGTCGTTTGGCTCCGCTTCGTCGGTGAACAGTGGCACGCGCGCATTGCGCGGACAATGCTTTTTTTTTTTTTTTTATTTCCGGCAGATTGTGAACAGTACATTTTTAACAAAAATTATACCTTCAATAAATCTTTAACTTCACAATAAAAATCCAAAAAAATTGCCAATCACCTTATATTAATTTATAACATGAAAAAATAAATTTTTCATGATTTAATAACATATTTTTTTATAAAAATTTTTTTTACCTCACATAAACTACTATAAATCATAATTTTTTGTGTATAACTCCATTTTGAGTGATTCAAACTTTGTTTTTCTCATGATTTAATGTTCTATAATATTAGAACATCAAATCTAAGTTTTACAAAAATATTTTTGGTCATATATTTCAAGACTTGATTATACACTATTAAATACATATTTTAGCATATAAATATACCAAAATACAAATCAAACATATTAAACTCAAGCATGGCATAAATATTACCTCTACACATTAATAACTATATTAATATGTTTATACAAGCATGATGATTATTTAATTTAAAAATAAAACTTAGATTTAGAATAACCATTACCTTGATTTAATGGCTATCTTTCTTTTTCTTCCAAAGTAGGTGATGAAAGAAGATGACATGCACTAGCTTAGCACTCCTTCTCCTTCTCTTGCTCTCTCTCAAAATATTTTGCTCTCAAACTCTCTCTAGCTTGGAAAATGGAAGAAGAAGAAATGACTCACTTAAGCTCCAAAATTGTAAGTATACTTACAATTTGGATATATATAAAATATATATCTATCAAAATTACCATCATGAGATAGCAATGAAGCTTACACAAGAAAGCTAGTCCATACTTAGTTGGTGAGGATTTTGTGGGAAAAGACTTTCCCAAAAATCAAAACAAGCAACCTAATATTAATTAAATGAAAAATAAAAGAAAATAAAAAAAAAAAAAACTCATTTTCTCTCTCCTCCCAAGCACATGGTCGGCTGATCATCTACTTGTCCCAAATTGAGAGTCACTTTCCACTTTTTTAAATAATTAATAGTTATTTAATTGTTTTTCCAAGTGGGCCAATCATTGGGCTTTAATTTAAAATACCAATTGGGCTTCTATTAAATTGTTTGGGCTACTAAATTGTCAAATTTTATTATTCTCCACTTGGGCTACTAATTGACCCATGTTGGGCTAATTTAATAATTTACACATTAATTATTCAATCCATGATTAAATAAATAATTAGATTGAATAAATAATTAAATATTCTAACCCATAAGTATTAAATTACTAAATGGACTAATAAATATTATTATTAATATTTCACATTATTTGCATTAATTAATAATCATATTAATTAATTTATTATATTTAATTCACTCATTATATTCAATTTAATTGAATATTTAATTAATAGGAAACTTATCAATTATTTTGATATTAAAACTTTAGGGTTTGTTCACTAATTTAATAACATATTAGTGACCTCCTTTAATTAATTTTAGTAATTAATTACATAATTATTTAATCACATAATTAATTAATCACATAAAAAGATTTAAATAATCTCATAAAACTAACTCGTTGGAAATTAAATTAATAATTTAATTAATAAAGATGTGAAAATTCTAGGACATTACATTCTCCCCTCCTTATAAAAATTCCGTCCTCGGAATTGTAAAAATAAGGTTACTCAAATAAAAACGGGTAATTTGCCCTCATTTCCTCCTCTAATTCCCACGTAGATTCTTCAATGGCGTGATTCCTCCAAAGTACTTTGACAGAATGAATTATCTTATTTCTCAGTTTCTGTTCCTTCCTATCGAGTATCTGAACAGGAACTTCTTCATATGATAAGTCCTTCCCGACTTGAATTGGTTCATAGGAGATAACGTGCTTGTAGTCTGGTTTGTATGGCCGCAATACTGACACGTGAAACACATTGTGAATATGTTCCAATTCAGGAGGTAAAGCTACCTCGTATGCTACTTCACCCACTCTTCTCAATATTTCGAACGGTCCTATGAACCTTGGACTCAATTTCCCCTTCTTTCCAAACCTGATCTTCCCTTTCCAGGGAGATACCTTAATGAACACAAAACTCCCCACCTCGAAGTCTCGTTTCTGTCGATGTAAATCGGCGTATTTCTTTTGACGGTCTTGAGCTGCTACTAGCCGAGCTCTTATTACCTTGATAATTTCTACCGTCTGTTGAACCAATTCTGGCCCCAACAGTCGGCGTTCTCCTACCTCATCCCAACATAGAGGTGTTCTGCATTTTCTGCCATATAAAGCTTCGTAAGGCGGCATACCTATGCTCGCATGATAACTGTTGTTGTATGCAAACTCAACTAGTGGTAGATGGATTTCCCAACTGCCCTTGAAATCCATCACGCAGGCCCTGAGCATATCTTCCAATGTTTGAATTGTTCTCTCACTTTGCCCATCGGTCTGCGGATGATACGCTGTACTCATTCTCAACTGTGTCCCCAATCTCTCCTGAAGACTTCTCCAAAATTTTGACGTGAAGCGCGGATCTCTGTCTGACACAATCGATACCGGCACCCCATGTCTTGAAACTATCTCTTTGATGTACAATTTGGCCAACTGATCCAAACTGAACCTAATCTTGATCGGCAAAAAGTGCGCTGACTTTGTTAGCCGATCCACAATCACCCAAATTGCGTCATATCCCTTCTGTGTTGCTGGAAGTCCTACCACAAAATCCATTGTGATATGCTCCCATTTCCACTCAGGAATTTCTAACGGCTGTAACAATCCACTTGGTCTCTGATGTTCGGCCTTTACCCTTTGACAAGTTAGGCATCGGCTGACACATTCTGCAACCTCCCTCTTTAAATTCGGCCACCAAAAATGCTGACGTAGATCTTGATACATCTTCGTACTCCCCGGATGTATCGAGTATCTCGTACTGTGGGCCTCTTGCAAAATCTCTTCTCGTAGTTCAGGCACTAGCGGTACCCAAACACGATTTTCAAATCTCAGCAATCCCATGCTATCAATTTTAAACTTGACCTCTTCTCCATCGGTCATCCTCTCCCGGATTCTGTCACATTCCTCATCTTTGTCTTGAGCCTCTTTCACCCTATCTAACAAGGTGGGGCTCACCTCGACTTCTATTGACTCGTTTGGACTTCTCACTTCCAACTCCATTCGAGCCATCTCTTGAACCAATTGTTCTTGATCTGTCAATATGAACAATTTCTCCCTGCTCTTTCTACTCAGAGCATCCGCTACTACGTTGGCCTTGCCGGGATGATATAGAATTTCACAATCATAATCTTTGATCAATTCCAACCATCTCCGTTGCCTCATATTCAACTCCTTCTATGTGAAGATATACTTTAGACTCTTATGGTCTGTGAATATCTCACATTTCTCTCCATATAAGTAATGTCTCCAAATTTTAAGGGCAAACACTACCGCTGCCAATTCCAAGTCGTGGGTAGGGTATCCCTTCTCATAATCTTTCAATTGTCTGGATGCATACGCAACGACTTTGCCGTTTTGCATAAGCACACAGCCAAGTCCCTTGTGCGATGCATCACTGTAGACCGTAAAACCTCCTGTATCATCTGGTAAAGTCAATACAGGTGCTTCACTAAGTCTTTTCTTTAACTCCTGAAAACTTTCCTCACACTTCTCCGTCCACACGTATTTTACCGTCTTTCTTGTTAAGTTGGTCAACGGTGTTGCTATCTTTGAGAAGTCTTGAATGAACCTCCGATAGTAACCTGCTAACCCTAAGAAACTTCTTACTTCTGTCGGCGTCCTTGGTTGTTCCCAATTCATTACCGATTCAACCTTCGCTGGATCAACCGAAACTCCCTCCTTGTCAATAACATGACCTAAAAATTGAACTCTCTCCAACCAGAATTCACACTTTGAAAACTTAGCGTACAACCGCTCCTTCCGTAAAATCTCCAACACCAATCTTAGGTGTTCAGCATGCTCCTCCTTCGTTTTGGAATACACCAAAATATCGTCAATGAACACGACTACAAATTTATCCAAGTATTGCTTGAATATTCTGTTCATCATGTCCATAAATGCGGCTGGCGCATTTGTTAGTCCAAACGACATCACCAGAAACTCATAATGCCCATATCGAGTTCTGAATGCCGTCTTGGGTACATCCTCCTTCCTGACTTTCAACTGATGATAACCAGTCCTTAAGTCAATCTTTGAAAAGTACTTCGCCCCTTTCAATTGATCGAAAAGATCGTCAATTCGTGGTAACGGGTACTTGTTCTTAATTGTCACCTTATTCAGCTCTCTATAATCCATACACAGTCTCATCGATCCATCCTTCTTCTTTACAAACAGCACCGGTGCTCCCCATGGAGAAACACTTGGTTGAATGTACTTATTATCTAACAACTCCTGCAATTGCACCATCAACTCTTTCAACTCTACCGGAGCCATTCTATATGGTGCCTTTGATATCGGCGCTGTCCCCGGTACTAAATCAATCGTAAATTCTATCTCTCTGTCCGGCGGTAAACCTGGCAGTACTTCTGGAAAAACATCCATGAACTCTCTAACTACTGGTATTTGCTCCATCTCGGGACTCACCACTTGTGTATCAACCACATGAGCCAAATACCCTACACAACCTTTCTTCAATAATTTCTTGGCTTGCATCATCGTCAGACAAGAAGACTGTCTTGACGACTTGCTGCCATAAAATACAACCTTAGACTTATTTGGTGTCTTAAGGTGTATGCACTTCTTCTGACAATCAATTATCGCTCCGTGGTTAAACAACCAATCCATCCCAAGTATTACATCAAATTCCCCCAGACGTATTGAAATTAGATTCACATTTAATTTTTGACCCCTGATTTCAGCACAACAATTTCTATGTATGTACTCTACCGGAATCACCTCTTTATTAGAAACTTCTATGTTCATTGAGTTTTCTAGTTTGTCCCTAGGCAACTCTAATCGTCTAGCGAAATCATCAGACACAAATGAACAGGTAGCACCCGAATCAAACAATACATAGGCATTTATATTATTGATCGGAATAATACCTGACACCACGTCTTTTGACCCCACGGCATCCTGTACCGTCATATTGAAAGTCCGGGCTGTCGGCTTGTTCTGTGGTACCGGTCCCCCGATAGCCAATTTGCTGTTATTGCCCCTGTAGCCGCTACCCCCGTCATTCTTCTTCTTAGGGCAATCCTTTATCAGGTGGTCAGATGCTCCGCAAGAAAAGCATCTCACTTTCTTTGGGAGGGGACAATTTGGAGAAATATGTCCCACCTGACCACAATTGTAGCATGTATTCTTCCCTTTCCTGCACTCTCCGAAGTGGTTCTTTCCACATATATTGCATGCTGGCTTTTTCTGAACACTTCCTTGTTGATTCCCCGAGCTCTTGTCGTTGCTGCTGTTGTCCCATTTGCGCTTGTTGTTATTATTGTTGTTATTATTGCCTCCACTGTTGCTGTTCTTGCTTCCCCCTTCATTTTTCTTTTTGTTTCTCTCCTGGTTGTACTTGGTTAATGCGTCGCTTCCTCCTTCAGCAATGATTGACTTCTCCAACAAAGTTGCGAATGAGTCAATCTGCAGTACCGCTACCTTGTTGAATATCCAAGGTCTCAATCCATTTTCGAATCTTCTGGCCTTGCGTTCCTCCGTATCCACTTGATGTGGAGCGAACCTGGCCAGCTCATTAAATCTTGCCGCGTACTCAGGTACCGACATGTTTTCCTGCTTCAGTTCTAGAAATTTCACTTCCATCCTACTTTTCATACTCTTCGGGAAATAATTCTCATCGAATATTTCCTTAAATCTTGTCCATGACACCACCCCCTCGCCAGCCCTATTCTGATTGGCTTCCCACCAGAAATTGGCCTCTCCCTTCATCATATAGGTAGCAAAGATTGTCTTTTGCTCCTCAGCTACCCTCGCGATAACGAACGCTTTCTCTATTTCCTTTATCCATGACTGGGCCTCTATTGGGTCCGACGTTCCCCTAAACTCTGGCGGTCCCACCGCTTTAAAATCTTTAAAATTCGCCAACTGATTTGGTGGTGGTGGCGGATTTGCTACTACAGGGTGGCGGTTTTGCATTGCCTCAGCTAGCATGTCGACAAAGTTTTGCATAGGGTCTACGTTGTGTCCCCCCGCGTCGTTGTTAACTGACTCTTCTACCCCCTGGTTCCTTGGTGGTTGTCTACGTGGCGGCATTTTCTGTTATAAACAAAAATTTACATTATTATACTGGTTTCATCTTTTTCATTTCATTATTTTGTATCTTAGACAATGTTTAGCTAAAATACAAGTAATTATTTCAACATGCATATAAACATAAATTCAACTGCATTTATACTCATATGCTAAAACAGGAGTGCGTAGCACTTTACATCAAAAGCATACTGCTATAAATGCTTCTATCCCAGAGAAGCTACAAAAGATGGGATCTGACATATTCTACAACTTCCTAGAGTTGGGATTTAGTGACATATTAACCCTTTAATAAAACAAAAGTTGGGTTCTACTGCATCTATTTACATACGAAATTAGAAAACAACTACTACTACTACTGACTGCGCATCCCCCTACGGATCGCGTCGTCATACTCCTCATCCCCGATGGCCATCACCACACTCCTGCTGATGGTGTGCATAGACTGGCCCTCCTCAGCTGGGTAGTAGTGCACCCTGCTCTGAAGCCTACCATATGAAGATCGGTAGACGTAGCTAAGTCTATCCGTCCTCACCCGCTTCTCGCGGACCTCCTCCTCTAGCTCAATTATCTGACCATAAGCGGCATCCCGCTGTCTCTCCATCTCTATACGGTCCTCTATCGCCTCCTGCCAGTGTGCACGGATGGCGGCCTTCTCTGCCTGAACCTGCTGAACCTTCAGCTCAGCCTCTGCCAACCTAGTCTCAACCACTGCTAATTTAGCCTGCAGCTCTACATCCTGCTCTACCAGCTGATGAGTTAGCACCGCAAAGTGCTCCACTGAATCCTCGTACTCCTGTACCTGATCCTCCAGTCCTACAATCCTCTCCTTCAGCTCTGCGTTCTCGCCAGAGAACTGATAAGCCGCATCCCTATACTGATCCTCCATGTGCTGGTGGGTCAGATTCTGCTCCTCTAGATGCTGGACCCTTGCCTCCAGCCCCTCGTTCCTATCGGTCAGTCCCTCTATGATGTCAGCGGCAGTGGTGCCCATGCCATCAGCTGACTCCTCCTCCTCAGACTCCTCTGACTCTGCCTCATCCTCACTGTAAGGCCTCATGACTCCGCCCCAGACGGGCTCCACACGATCCCCCTCCTCAGGATCTGACTCTGGCTCCTCTACGGGTGCAGCCACCAGCGGCTGTGCAGTATCCATATGGATATCAATATAGTCCTCCTCAGCAGTGCGACTCGACTGTCCGATCTCTGCCATCCTATAACATAAAACAATAACACACGTTAGTACAGCAATAAAATATATTCATTGATGAAATGAAATGATATTTTATCATGTACATCTCGGCTCGATGGATTTCCTCAATCCATCTCCAAAAATACACAACATCATGAATCTCCCCGATTCATCCCCTAACGCACTCGATATGAGTTTAATACTAAGGTTATAACTTAGGTTTCGCAAATCCTAACGTTTCTAACCTACGGCTCTGATACCAACCTGTGACGACCCCAAATCCGGGTTCCATAACCTTGAGTTTGGTTCTCACTATTCAACACATTACTAACAATTAAATACATACATTGCATTTAAATATCGCGGAAGAATACATATTGGTTCCCTTCAAAAGGTTACAATACCAGGGTCTATCAACCTTAACATAAAAACAGTTCCTATCATAAGGAATTACAAAAGGTTTAACAACCGTAAATACATAAATAAAGATCTAACTAGCATGCATAAGCTACTTAAGCTTTGGCCTTTCCTTTTCCCTTATCCTTCCTGGAGCAATCAGGATTATCTGAAAAATGGTTCATGATATAGCAAGAATGAGCAACTAGTTTGCTCAGCAAGTTTATAACAATCATATAGATTTAATATATCATGAATGAATGGGAAAGATCATCAATGGTTCAACAATAGATATAACAATTGTGAAAGAAACAGGATTCAAATTTTAATAAACAGAATATTTGAATCTTAAAATGCTGAGTGGTCACTAAGGACCCTGAACTAACTAGGGTATAATAGAGTTTCCTCTGACCCTTTGAGTTGTTTGGTTTTCAAGGGGATCAGCCTATTCAACCCGCTGTATATGCATTACATTTAGTCACTGGCGCCCAAAGTCGGTTTCCCGACACAAAATCCCCTAATTTAGGGTTGTTCAATTCTCAGACTTAATATAAGAAATCCGCACCCAACAATGGTTTGGATAAGCTTTTAAAAGTATTCAAGTTATTGAATTTAGAAACGTAATGTCTAGCTGAATTATTAGCTTAAGACATTTTTAATACAGTTCATGAATCAAGAACTAATAAGCTTCAAATGCACTAAGTGCGATTGTATAAACAATATGGATGTGGAATAATTTTAAATAATTAAACCACTGCAAGCTTTAACAATAAATACAAGTATGGAAACTTGTTCAACGATAATAATTGAGTAGGGTTAGAGAACTTGCCTGTCTGCTCAGCTACAATAATTGTCTAGCTTTAACTAACTTGCTTTGAAAGACCTAACATTTAATAAAGTCGATCTAATAATTAGTACGGCGTATTTGCATAACTATACGCTTAACAATGAACTTATTTACCACATATAAGTACTAACACATAATTTACATTAGTCAAAACAATATTATTAACCTTATAAACCCTTAATCATCTTAGGTTAATAATTTAATAAGTTAGAAAATATTTTTCTTAAGTGTTGGACACTTATTAAACCTTTAAACAACTTATTATAATTGTTTAATTAAATTCAATTTATTTTATTAACTCAATATCTTTTTAATTACTATTTAATCTTGATTAAATAGAAATTAATTAATTAACTCTAGTTATTATTTAAAATAAATAATAACTAATTGTACTTAATTATTATTTAATTATAATTAAATAATAAATAATTATTGACTTAATTTTAACCTTCTTTAATTTAATATTAATCAACCAATAATTAACTAAGTAATTACCCTTACTTATTATTTAATTTAAGGAAATTAAATAATAGTTTACTAATTTTAATCCTCTTTAATTATTATTTAATGTCAATTAAATAATAATTAATTACTTAATTAATTTTAATTATTATTTAAGGTTAAATAATAATCAATTCATTCTTATTTATTATTTAAATTAAATAATAAATTATTAATCTAATAACTTAGTTTCCATTAATCGTTATTTAATACTAAATAAATAATAATTAATTACTTAATTATCCTTATTTATTATTTAATAATATTTAAATAATAAATAATTAATTTATAAATTTTATCTCTCTTTACTTATTATTTAATAGGAATTAAATAATAATTGCTAATTTATTACCTTTATTTATTATTAGTATTTTAAATAATAAATAATAATAATTTATTTAACTTAACCATGGTTTAGCTAACTAGATTAATATTTAAAATATTTAAATATTAAACTTACTGAAAAATAACCTCTCCAATATTATTTTGTATTATTATTATTTTTGTTATAATTTTAAATTAATTTTCAAATATTTAAATTAATTTAAATTTACCCGAATGGCATTTTCGTAAATAAGTTGAAAAACCGGACCGATGGCAATTCTGTAATTAAGTTGAAAACTGATCCGAGGGCAGAAAAGTAATTTCGGCAAGAAAAACACGGAGGGGCATAAGCGTAATTTCGCCAGAAAAATTTCTACCGCGCATGGCGCGTGTGTAAATATTTTCGGACTAAAAACAGCGCCGTTTTGGAAAGGTCGGAAACGGCTTCCGCGCATAACGCGCGGAGTAATATTTCCGCTGTCGCCAAACGACGTCGTTTGGCTCCGCTTCGTCGGTGAACAGTGGCACGCGCGCATTGCGCGGACAATGCTTTTTTTTTTTTTTTTATTTCCGGCAGATTGTGAACAGTACATTTTTAACAAAAATTATACCTTCAATAAATCTTTAACTTCACAATAAAAATCCAAAAAAATTGCCAATCACCTTATATTAATTTATAACATGAAAAAATAAATTTTTCATGATTTAATAACATATTTTTTTATAAAAAATTTTTTTACCTCACATAAACTACTATAAATCATAATTTTTTGTGTATAACTCCATTTTGAGTGATTCAAACTTTGTTTTTCTCATGATTTAATGTTCTATAATATTAGAACATCAAATCTAAGTTTTACAAAAATATTTTTGGTCATATATTTCAAGACTTGATTATACACTATTAAATACATATTTTAGCATATAAATATACCAAAATACAAATCAAACATATTAAACTCAAGCATGACATAAATATTACCTCTACACATTAATAACTATATTAATATGTTTATACAAGCATGATGATTATTTAATTTAAAAATAAAACTTAGATTTAGAATAACCATTACCTTGATTTAATGGCTATCTTTCTTTTTCTTCCAAAGTAGGTGATGAAAGAAGATGACATGCACTAGCTTAGCACTCCTTCTCCTTCTCTTGCTCTCTCTCAAAATATTTTGCTCTCAAACTCTCTCTAGCTTGGAAAATGGAAGAAGAAGAAATGACTCACTTAAGCTCCAAAATTGTAAGTATACTTACAATTTGGATATATATAAAATATATATCTATCAAAATTACCATCATGAGATAGCAATGAAGCTTACACAAGAAAGCTAGTCCATACTTAGTTGGTGAGGATTTTGTGGGAAAAGACTTTCCCAAAAATCAAAACAAGCAACCTAATATTAATTAAATGAAAAATAAAAGAAAATAAAAAAAAAAAAACTCATTTTCTCTCTCCTCCCAAGCACATGGTCGGCTGATCATCTACTTGTCCCAAATTGAGAGTCACTTTCCACTTTTTTAAATAATTAATAGTTATTTAATTGTTTTTCCAAGTGGGCCAATCATTGGGCTTTAATTTAAAATACCAATTGGGCTTCTATTAAATTGTTTGGGCTACTAAATTGTCAAATTTTATTATTCTCCACTTGGGCTACTAATTGACCCATGTTGGGCTAATTTAATAATTTACACATTAATTATTCAATCCATGATTAAATAAATAATTAGATTGAATAAATAATTAAATATTCTAACCCATAAGTATTAAATTACTAAATGGACTAATAAATATTATTATTAATATTTCACATTATTTGCATTAATTAATAATCATATTAATTAATTTATTATATTTAATTCACTCATTATATTCAATTTAATTGAATATTTAATTAATAGGAAACTTATCAATTATTTTGATATTAAAACTTTAGGGTTTGTTCACTAATTTAATAACATATTAGTGACCTCCTTTAATTAATTTTAGTAATTAATTACATAATTATTTAATCACATAATTAATTAATCACATAAAAAGATTTAAATAATCTCATAAAACTAACTCGTTGGAAATTAAATTAATAATTTAATTAATAAAGATGTGAAAATTCTAGGACATTACATTCTCCCCTCCTTATAAAAATTCCGTCCTCGGAATTGTAAAAATAAGGTTACTCAAATAAAAACGGGTAATTTGCCCTCATTTCCTCCTCTAATTCCCACGTAGATTCTTCAATGGCGTGATTCCTCCAAAGTACTTTGACAGAATGAATTATCTTATTTCTCAGTTTCTGTTCCTTCCTATCGAGTATCTGAACAGGAACTTCTTCATATGATAAGTCCTTCCCGACTTGAATTGGTTCATAGGAGATAACGTGCTTGTAGTCTGGTTTGTATGGCCGCAATACTGACACGTGAAACACATTGTGAATATGTTCCAATTCAGGAGGTAAAGCTACCTCGTATGCTACTTCACCCACTCTTCTCAATATTTCGAACGGTCCTATGAACCTTGGACTCAATTTCCCCTTCTTTCCAAACCTGATCTTCCCTTTCCAGGGAGATACCTTAATGAACACAAAACTCCCCACCTCGAAGTCTCGTTTCTGTCGATGTAAATCGGCGTATTTTTTTTGACGGTCTTGAGCTGCTACTAGCCGAGCTCTTATTACCTTGATAATTTCTACCGTCTGTTGAACCAATTCTGGCCCCAACAGTCGGCGTTCTCCTACCTCATCCCAACATAGAGGTGTTCTGCATTTTCTGCCATATAAAGCTTCGTAAGGCGGCATACCTATGCTCGCATGATAACTGTTGTTGTATGCAAACTCAACTAGTGGTAGATGGATTTCCCAACTGCCCTTGAAATCCATCACGCAGGCCCTGAGCATATCTTCCAATGTTTGAATTGTTCTCTCACTTTGCCCATCGGTCTGCGGATGATACGCTGTACTCATTCTCAACTGTGTCCCCAATCTCTCCTGAAGACTTCTCCAAAATTTTGACGTGAAGCGCGGATCTCTGTCTGACACAATCGATACCGGCACCCCATGTCTTGAAACTATCTCTTTGATGTACAATTTGGCCAACTGATCCAAACTGAACCTAATCTTGATCGGCAAAAAGTGCGCTGACTTTGTTAGCCGATCCACAATCACCCAAATTGCGTCATATCCCTTCTGTGTTGCTGGAAGTCCTACCACAAAATCCATTGTGATATGCTCCCATTTCCACTCAGGAATTTCTAACGGCTGTAACAATCCACTTGGTCTCTGATGTTCGGCCTTTACCCTTTGACAAGTTAGGCATCGGCTGACACATTCTGCAACCTCCCTCTTTAAATTCGGCCACCAAAAATGCTGACGTAGATCTTGATACATCTTCGTACTCCCCGGATGTATCGAGTATCTCGTACTGTGGGCCTCTTGCAAAATCTCTTCTCGTAGTTCAGGCACTAGCGGTACCCAAACACGATTTTCAAATCTCAGCAATCCCATGCTATCAATTTTAAACTTGACCTCTTCTCCATCGGTCATCCTCTCCCGGATTCTGTCACATTCCTCATCTTTGTCTTGAGCCTCTTTCACCCTATCTAACAAGGTGGGGCTCACCTCGACTTCTATTGACTCGTTTGGACTTCTCACTTCCAACTCCATTCGAGCCATCTCTTGAACCAATTGTTCTTGATCTGTCAATATGAACAATTTCTCCCTGCTCTTTCTACTCAGAGCATCCGCTACTACGTTGGCCTTGCCGGGATGATATAGAATTTCACAATCATAATCTTTGATCAATTCCAACCATCTCCGTTGCCTCATATTCAACTCCTTCTGTGTGAAGATATACTTTAGACTCTTATGGTCTGTGAATATCTCACATTTCTCTCCATATAAGTAATGTCTCCAAATTTTAAGGGCAAACACTACCGCTGCCAATTCCAAGTCGTGGGTAGGGTATCCCTTCTCATAATCTTTCAATTGCCTGGATGCATACGCAACGACTTTGCCGTTTTGCATAAGCACACAGCCAAGTCTCTTGTGCGATGCATCACTGTAGACCGTAAAACCTCCTGTATCATCTGGTAAAGTCAATACAGGTGCTTCACTAAGTCTTTTCTTTAACTCCTGAAAACTTTCCTCACACTTCTCCGTCCACACGTATTTTACCGTCTTTCTTGTTAAGTTGGTCAACGGTGTTGCTATCTTTGAGAAGTCTTGAATGAACCTCCGATAGTAACCTGCTAAACTCGTTTTATCTATTTTTAACCGATCAAAACTCGTTTTGATGATCTAGATGTATTTATCTATGTAATATATGTATATTCATAGATTTATGTGTTTATAACATGTTTTGGTAGGTTAGAAATGCATAAAAGTTATAGAAATAAGTGTAACATGATTTACCGGTAAAACCCTAACCATACATGTTATGTTTGATATTGTATTTTGAAATGTACAAATCAAAAATTGGATTTTTATGGCTAGAAAGCTAGAGCTATGAGTTTTAAAGATAAAACCTTTTTGAACTTTTCAAAAATAATGAATCACAAAGAAGTTATAGCTTTTACCAAAAAGGATGTCGTTTTTCAACCCTATGTGGTTCGATCCGTAAATTTCGTGTAAAACGTTTTCAAAAAAACGATCGAACCATGGAATGTTGTAAAACATTAAGTTAGGAACACATCAACACTGATTTGGTGTGAATTGGATATGTAGATTTCATTTAATCAAGGTTTGAATCAAAGTATCAAAACTGTCCAGAAAAATCACAAAATTGGCACCTACTGCAATACGGCGTCGGGGTGCCGTCTGCAGTGTTAATCACTGCGCCCCGGCGCAATGTACTGTTACTTGAAAAATAAAAAAAAATATAACCCGAACCGGGTCGGGCCGGGCCGGGTCTTGTTCGGGTCAGAAAATGCAAAATGTTCCAAAAATCATTTTAGTATTTTTGGACTTAATAAATATATTTTTAAATATATATATAATTGAATTAATGATTTAAAAGTGTATAAATTATATTATTAAAATAATAATATAATAAAGGTAATAAAATATTATTAAATAAATAATAATATTAGAAAATTACTAAAATATTATTAAGTGTATAATAATATTATAAGGTCAATAAAATATTATTAAATGATTAATAATATTAGATAATCAATACAATATTATTAAATGAATAATAATATTAAGTATATACTAGAATATTATTAAATAAATAATAATATTAGATACTTAATAAAATATTATTAAATGATTAATAATATTAGATAATTAATAAAATATTATTAAATGATTAATAATATTAGTTACTTAATAAAATATTATTAAATGATTAATAATATTAGATAATTAATAAAATATTATTAAATGATTAATAATATTAGTTACTTAATAAAATATTATTAAATGATTAATAATATTAGATAATTAATAAAATATTATTAAATGATTAATAATATTAGCTACTTAATAAAATATTATTAAATGATTAATAATATTAGTTACTTAATAAAATATTATTAAATGATTAATAATATTAGATAATTAATAAAATATTATTAAATGATTAACAATATTAGTTACTTAATAAAATATTATTAAATGATTAATAATATTAGATAATTAATAAAATATTATTAAATGATTAATAATATTAGCTACTTAATAAAATATTATTAAATGATTAATAATATTAGAAACTTAATAAAATATTATTAAATGATTAATAATATTAGATACTCAATAAAATATTATTAAATGATTAATAATATTAGATACTCAATAAAATATTATTAAATGATTAATAATATTATATATTTATTTTGAACTATATTAAATAATTAATATAAGTTCTTTGTGTTTGAAATATTACCAAGTAGTGATAATATTTCCTAAGTGTTTAATTACCCATAATTAATCAATTATGTGGTTCGTAAGGTTTATAAAGATCATTATACTTACAAGTATATGATACTAATTTAAGATCAAATTGATTTAATTGTTAGGTCCGTTCAAGGATTGTTAGATTAATTTGGTTAGCAGTAAACGACGTACGAGGCAAGTTTTCTAACTTTAGCTTGTAATTTCTATTGCAAGTTTTCTACCCTTAACTTGTACTTATTGTTGCAATTATTATTCAACCATATTTACATTTCAATTATTGTTGAGCAAGTATTCTACACTCGTAGTTACTTGACAAACCTTTGAGTGAATTAATTATCAAAAATTACTTCACATCGTTATTGATTATTGTATTCGCACGTAGTGCTTTTGCAACTGTTTAAGAATGTCTAAGCTAATCGTTTCGGCTAGACAAATGAATGTTAAATTCATTTAATTGAATATTATAAGAGCTTATCCAAATCATTGGCTGGTGCGGATTCTTACAGTAAGACCGAGAAAGAACAACCCTAGTTAAAGGGGATTTTTATTTGTTGGAGAACCGACAGCGCGCAAGAAAACTAAATGTGATGCATATACATAGGACATGAGATGACTGATCCCCTCAAGTGTCCCGTTATTTTTAACAAGGAGTCAGACATTGTATGTCTGTTTTACCTTAGTAGCAGTTCATGGTCATTAATGACCACTCAGCAGTAAAGAGTCAATTCTTTCTTTTATTGAACATTGATTCTTGTTATCTTTCACAATTGTTATTGTTGAAACCTTGAAGTTATTTCCCTTCATCATGATATATCGTATGATTGTCATTTATAAACTTGCTGAGCCATTTAGTTGCTCATTCTTGCTATATCATGACTTTATTTCAGCCAATCCCGAAAGCTCTAAATCGGATAAAGGCAAGGGGAAAGCGAATGTTTAATTTTAGTAGTTGCATGCTAGTTTAGTTTACTGTTATGTAATTACTGTTGTAAATCTTTTGTATTTCCTTAAGATATGTAATGTTTGAGATTAAGGTAATAGACCTTGGGAAGTGTAGCCTTTTGATTAAGGAACCTTTTGTATTATTCCGCGAAATTTGAATACAATTTATGTATTTCATTATTGTTTAGTATTGTACAGTGAGAACCAAACCCGAGGTTAAAGAATCCGGATTTGGGATCGTCACAGTAATAATAATAATTATTATTACTATTACTATTGTTATTATTATTATTACTACTACTACTACTACTACTACTACTACTACTACTACTATTATTATTATTATTATTATTATTATTACTATTATTATAATTATAATTATTATTGTTATTATTATTATTATTATATTATTATTACTACTACTACTACTACTATTATTATTATTATTATTATTATTGTTATTATTATTATTATTATTACTATTACTATTACTATTTTTATTATTATTATTATTACTATTACTATTGTAATAATTATTATTACTATTATTATAATTATTATTGTTATTATTATTATTATTATTATTATTATTATTATTATTACTATTACTATTATTATTATTATTATTATTATTATTTCTATTATTATTGTTATTATTATTATTATTACTATATTATTATTATTATTATTATTATTATTATTATTATGTAGTGGTGAATTTGATTTGAGCGATAAATGTGAGTGGATAGATTTTTGAAAAAAAAATGTTGAATTAGGGGAAAAATGAGAGATAAATTAGTGACCATTGCATGTTGAAGCCTCAAATGATTTTAGACTGTTAGATGTTGAAGTCTAAATTAATTTAAGGTCGTTGGATGTTGAAACCTTGGGATTTGAGCTACTCTGTTTTATATTATAGATATTATTATTACTACTATTATTATGATTATTATATTTATTATTATTATTATTATTATTATTATTATTATTATTATTATAGTGTAGTGAAAAATTTAATTTGAGCGGAAAATGTGAGTGAATAGATTTTGGAAAAAAAAGATATTGAATTGGGGAAAAAAATGAGAGATAGATTAGTGATCGTTGGTTGAAGCCCAAAATAATTTTAGAGTGTTGGATGTTAAAACCTAAATTGATTTGAGACCGTTAGATATTGAAGTTTTAGAATTTGAACCGCTCTGTTTTATATTATAGATTTAACCCTTAAATTGATAGTTCACCCTAATGAGTTAAGTTATACAAGTTTCCAAAAAAATTTGAATCATTTATTGTTTTTCTACATTCAAAATTCACTATGATAAAAAAATGAGCATGTTCATCAAATTATTGAAATTTGTCGGATATTTTTTTAGTAATGATATAACTCATTATTATAAATAAATAAGGTTAAATGTCTCAATTTTTCTTCTTCCAAATGACATGTTACAAATAATATGTTATTATTATATTGGTAACTACATCTATTATAATTGACTACGTTATAAAATATTTAATATTAAATAATTTGAGACACGTAACATTTAGTTATTATAAATAAAATAATAAATATTAATTTCAATTATAATTCTTAAAAAATATAAATATTTAGTAGTATATTATATGAAATTGGAGAAAAAATAAGTTGGAGGGGAGTCTAATATATCTCGATGTGGTTAAATACAAATGTCGACCCCTTGTCAACTGATTACAGCTAGACATTTTATTTCATGGCAAGTATTTCGTATTTATGTTTTTATTCATTAATAGATTGTATAAATTATATAGTAGCTAGTCTGTTAACCGGATCCGTGGCGCAATGGTAGCGCGTCTGACTCCAGATCAGAAGGTTGCGTGTTCGATTCACGTCGGGTTCAAATCCCTCGTATTTGGATCATTTTTTACTTCCTATAAACTCTGTGATATCCCTCCCTATAAACACAATATTCTCCTCTCCATCACCATCTTCCCATTTTTCAAATCTCACACTGTAAAACCCTACTTCACAAAATCAATCCATGGCTTTTCTGTACAAGCTTCGATTAAAGTCTTTTCACTCCCGATTTAACTCTTCTCTCCAAATTCGCCATCTCTCACCTTCAATCCTAAACCCTGACTCCAGCACTCCACTCTCCAGCAAAGAAAAGTCCCGAGCCGCTCTCTCTCTCCTCAAATCAGAGAAAAACCCAGAAACTATCCTCGATATCTGCCGCGCTGCTTCTCTAACTCCCGATACGCATCTGGACCGCATCATTTTCTCAGTCGCCGTCTCCAAGCTCACCGAGTCCAACTACTTCGAGGGCATTCGATTGTTCCTTGAAGAGCTCCAGAATCGACCCGACCTCAAAACGGAGCGCTTTGTCTCTCACTCCATCATCCTCTATGGTCAGGCGGGATTGCTGGACGATGCAGTCAAGTTGTTCGACAAAATGCATGAACTGGGGATTAAGCGGACGGTAAAATCACTCAATGCCCTTTTGTTTTCGTGTATTGTTGCCAAGAACTGCAATGAAGTTAAACGTATATTTCTTGAATTTCCAAATAAGTATGGGATTGAGCCGAATCTTGATACTTATAATACAGTTATTAAAGCGTTTTGTGAGTCCGATTTATCTAGTTCAGTGTATTCCATAGTAGCTGAGATGGAGAGGAAACGGTGTAAGCCAAATGCAACTACATTTGGGACTTGGATCGCTGGGTTTTATAAGGAGGAGAAGTTTGATGATGTTGGGAAGGTGTTGGAATTGATGAGGAAGCATGAGATGCATCCCGGGATTAGTATTTATAATATTAGGATTCAGAGCTTGTGTAAGCTTAAGAAATCTGCGGAGGCAAAGGCATTGCTTTATGGGTTGTTTTCAAGGGGTATGAATCCGAATTCTGTTACTTATTGTCATTTGATTCATGGGTTTTGCAGGGAAGGGAATTTGGATGAAGCCAAGAACTTGTTCAGGAAGATGATTAATAGTGGTTGTAAACCAGATAGTGACTGTTATTTTACTCTGGTTTACTTTTTGTGCCAAGGTGGGGATTTTGAAACTGCGTTACTGTTTTGTAAGGAAAGTATGGCAAAGGGCTGGATTCCTAATTTCTCAACCATGAAGTCACTTGTGAATGGGCTTGCAAGTATTTATAAGGTTGACGAGGCACACGAGCTTGTCGGACAGATGAAGGAGAAATTCCCAAAATTTACAGAAAGGTGGAATGAAATTGAAGAGGGCTTGTCCAAGAAGGGAACGTAATCATGGTATGCAATTTTTCTTCTGGGTTGTGTAAATTATGATAATAAAATTGAAAACCAAGTGAATATGTATGTAACTTGAGAAAGGTTCTTCTTTCATTCTGAAATTTTGATTTATTTGACATCTGTAAAGTTTGCTTTGCCTTCGTTTTGGTTAGAACTGGATTTTGGACAGAACATTGATGCTTCTTTACATTTCATGTTTTGATTAGTGGATTTTTGCGTCTTTTTAAGGTTTTTGAGAAATCTTGTCCAAAGGAGTTTCTATTTTTTAGTTAAAGATAAACAGGGTTGTTAATGTGGTCGTGCTTAATATGTGAAGTCATTTTATTTTGCTAATTATGTCAAGATAATTTAGATATGCTTAATACTTAAATTAAGATTTATTCAACTATAAGTAGCAGGATTGGAAAATGGAATTCGCAAGATATGAATACCTATAATTATGTGTTTGATGTTTCAGGTTCTGAATGCTGTGCATGACGAATTGACGAGTGGCATTAAACTAGAAGGGTATATGCAGAAAGTATGCAGTGAAGATGAACAAAGAGCTTTTGTAATGCTAGGCTTTTTCTTTCCTGTCAACTTCTTGAAGCTCGCTCAGAGTTTGTATTTTCAGTTGGTATAATTTATTCTGAAACATACATGTCATGATTTCCTAAAATGTTGGGCTTAAGGATGCTCTGGCCCTCTTGGTATGAATTTGATGTTTTCTTGAGAATGGGATGACATGCTTGAGGTAGGATTTGCTAGGATCAATGAAAAATATTCAAAATAATGTTGCTGGGATTGAAGAGGTCTGTGAATTTTGTTATATGGTGGACAATTCATGCCCACTTTTTATTAAAGTATCATCTTTTATAATATGTATCAAATAATTGTACATGCAACATATGCAACATTTTTATCTATAGGCACATTTGATTAATATCTTCCTTTTTACTGTGACTTGCTTCAAACTTCCACATTTGACTTACTAGATGTAGTCTGTGTTTATTAGCTCAAACAAATAACATGAGTGCAAACTACCAAAATCAGGAAATACATCATGTGAATGTTATACTCCGTATAATATATGTATATGCCCAATGCCCACTATTTTGACACTGATTTTTATGCCTTAATTAACTTTTCTTCTCCTAATTGGCTTACGTTATAGATGTTTTGTGGCAAATCTGGAAACAGAACAGGGGTAAGGAATGAAGACCACAGTCACAGACTTTACCTCTTGAACTTCTGTCACATATTATTGCATCAAAAGAAAAAAAGATGTTTTTGTGGCGTTCATTTGAATTTTTGAAAAGTAGGGAAGGTGTTATTATTTGCAGTCCACTGTCACTTCTTCTCCCATTACTTAAGTACTAAATCGTTTGTCTTTTATTTTAGATTATTGTCAAAATCCTGATCAGAAGAGTATATGAGGTGAGGATAAATAACGTGGATGATATGAACTTTTATCTTGCTACCAGAGGCTGAAATTATGGAGGAGAAAACAGCTACCCATTTGAGCCTGTCCTGCTTAAGGAAAAATTCTGGGTACTGTTAACCAGTGGATCATTAAATGGATTTAAGAGTAAAAACAGAACAGAAACATAGCTTTAAAATTTGTAACATGAGACTCTTTTCTATGGAAGGAAGAAGTATTTTACTTTTATAATACCGGAAGAAACTATTGGTTAATTACTTTTGAATTGATCAAGATACTGACACATCAGGTAAGAACTTCCACGTTCAACAAATGTGAAAGTTCGAAGAGGTGGTGAGAGAAACTATTTCAATTTGATGTAATTCTGTTTCTTGTTTCACTCGGGTAATTTTCATTATGAAATCTTAGAAACTATCATATAGGCGGCTACAAGTGATGATGAATGTGTAATGTTGGTAGCTTTTGGCTACATTTTTATTGTTAAATGTTCGAGGCCATTATGTCTGTAATTTTATTTTTATCTATTTTTGAGTATGTAAAATTTTTTAACCGCAGTCGAACTTATTTATTCAGCCCGGATCAGCTCTTCTAAGATCTGTGGTCCCATTAATATTTCTGCCATAACAATTGTTGCAAGTGGGATTCGATCTCAAAATATCCGAGTTTACGACTCATCCCGAGGCCTAATTTTTCATCACTTGTAATCCTTTCATAAAATGTCATATCATATGATATTTTCATAGTACTCTGTAACAAGAGCAGAGTTGAGACTGCAGATATCCATATCCATGCTAAGAAGTTAGAACAAGTCAAATGCATTACATATTTGCATGGTGTGCTTGCCACTACCATCATTTAGTCAAGGACAAGTTTAACATCTATAAATCCTATAGTAGTCGTCGTCTATATAAGATATTCAGTTCTCTTTATTACCAATATTTAAATAAATAAATATAACGAAAATCTTGGTAAACCAACAAAAATTAGTAAGTTAGGAGATGCTCTACAATCATATAAATTAGTTAATAGGAAATAAACGCCCCCACGACTGCTACAAACAACCGAATTTTCAGCTCCTCTCTCCCTCTCTCTCGAACGGTATGTAAAAAAAAATAAACAACTCGGTACATAATAATCAAATCAAAAACATTATGAGGGAAAATTCTATCAGATCCAGATACTTGCTTCAGTGTCATTCCAATCATAATCACGCGGTTTATGAAATCTTAATAATGAAATGCCAGAATCCCAGCTTGTCCGTCCCAATATATAAGTCTCATTTTAATGTAACCATGCAACAACATCATTAGATCAATATCTCCGACTTTTGTTTATGTATGCTAACTGAGGTACATTTTATGTGTGATTTGGTGCTCTTTTGTAATGAAAATATTTCAGTTTCTGTTGAGGACGAGGAGAGGAGGGGGTTGATTATTAAAGTGTAGGGGTATAGGGAGGAGATGAGCATATTTGTATGTTGTAGAATTGTTCGAACCGATTCAATGAAGAAGACAACCTTAAGATCCTCAAAGAGTTCTCTGCATGATGCTAGGAGCACCAAAAAGCATTACCATGCAGAAGCGTTCACTTCCATTATCCGGAGTAGGACAATGGCAGCAGGTTAGTCAAGTTTCAAGATAATAATTTCAAGATGTTGTACTAATGATGCTTAATTTTTATGGAAGATATAATATTTGTTGGATTTCTGCAATAATTTTTATTGTACCAATCCCATAGATATGCCTTTGTGACAAAATGTTTTTCGCTTGCTCTGTTGAATTGAGCATATTTTGGTTTGACTTTCTTGAATTGCATATTATCTGTCTGCCCTGAATTCAGTAATCCCAAATATATACCTCCAAGAAATGGATTTATTAATGCAAAATTTGCAAGAAGTTTCCCTGTCAATGCTACCCTGCAATTAAATTTTCAAGAACCTGTCTTAGAATGGTACACTGTCCTCTTTACGTTTTATGTGCCACTGATGGATAATTTTTGTATCCTATTTTGCAGGTAGTAACAAGCAAAGAATTCTAGCTGATGACATACTGAATAATGGAGATGTAAAAGTTGCACCAGAGGTTTTCACATTCCGTGAACTGGCTGCTGCAACTCACAACTTCCATCCGGAATTGCTAGTAGGCGAGGGAGGATTCGGGAGGGTGTACAAAGGACAGATTAAGCGCACAAACCAAGTCTCTCTCATTCTCTCTCTCTCTCTCTCTCTCTCTCTATATATATATATATATATATATATATATATAAATTAATGGCTGTTTTGGAGTTTCACTATTTGACATATCAAAACCATGTTGTATAAGTTGCAGGACACATCCTTGTATTGTCTAAGAAACATACTCCATTTTCCTATATAGATATATATGTATGTATGTAGGTATATATATATGCTACTTTAATTTGTGTAGTGCTACTGTAAATGTGTTCTTAACTTAGCTTTTACGTACTTCAGATTGTTGCAGTAAAGCAACTTGACAGGAATGGAGTGCAAGGAAACAGAGAGTTTTTAGCAGAAGTTTTGACACTAAGTCGTGTTAACCACCCAAACCTTGTCAATCTGCTGGGATATTGTGCTGACGGCCAACAAAGAATCTTAGTTTATGAATATATGCCCAATGGATCATTAGAAGATCACCTTCTTGGTAAGGATTTAGCATAGAAAGATATGAACTATATCTCTATTAGATAAGCACTTATTCATTATCTGCTCTATTCTCAGAGGTCTCTGCAGAAAGGCCGCCTCTTGATTGGTATACTAGGATGAGAATAGCAAAGGGAGCAGCACAAGGGCTAGAGTATTTGCATGATACTGCCAACCCTCCAATTATTTATCGCGACTTTAAAGCATCCAACATATTATTAGACAGTGAGTTCAGTCCTAAGCTCTCCGATTTTGGACTAGCTAAATTAGGTCCAACAGGAGAACAAGACCACGTGTCTACGAGGGTGATGGGGACCTATGGCTATTGTGCACCAGAATATGCAAAGACGGGACAGCTGACAACTAAGTCCGATGTTTATAGCTTTGGAGTAGTGTTTTTGGAGATAATATCAGGGCGAAGAGCAATTGACACTACACGACCAACAGAAGAACAAAACTTGGTTAATTGGGTAATTACATTATTGGAGTTTGATCTTTTAAGTCTTGGTTACAATAAAAAGTTAACGAAAATGCAGCTATATCTTTTAGATTTTGCCATCAAATATGCAAATGTTCTTGTTGGTTGAGGATTGATCTTTAACCTTTTATGGTTTGTTGCAGGCAACACCAATACTTAAAGACAGAAAGAAGTGTAGATTGATGGCTGACCCATTGCTAGAAGAGAAGTACCCAGTAAAGGGTCTTAATCAAGCTCTAGCTGTTGCAGCAATGTGTTTACAAGAAGAAGCTAGTACAAGACCTTTGATTTGTGATGTTGTTACAGCTCTGGAGTATTTATGCATGGGAAATAGTGAAAGGGATGAGTTAATTGCCACACCAGATTACGGACTAGATCAGTTTGGGATTAAAGACGATGCTACTTCATCACTCGACACATTTTAGCCACCACCGCCACCTAAAAATAGCTTCATCAGTATGTGGTCTCAAAAAGAGAAGATGAACAAAGAGGGGGTTTCCCCTTCTATTTTATTTATTTATTTTTTAATTGTGTGGGTTTTATCAATGTAAGGCGACAATTTTCGATACTGACATAATGATATAACTAAAAATGAGACCATAGATGTCGAAAGAGCAGTAGCAGGATGTTTGGGGGTTTGGATGGAAGGAAAATCAAGTGAGGAATAAGAAAGAAAAGAAGCATGATGATTTTCTTTTCCATTTCCAGCGAGTTTGGGAAGAAAGACCAACTTTCTTATCATTCAAAGGAACTATAAAGATTAAAAAGAGAAACTTTGTAATATCAGATGCACAGCTCTAACAATATACCTTACATATAAAGAACTCTAAACAAACAAAAGATGACACTAAAGTATCTAACATTTCGGGAAAAAACAGCCCCCTTTAACTCTTGTCTAAATCTCGAATTCCTTTGCATCAGCTTTAAGGTTCCTGTAATTGAACCCCGGAATCCCATTCAGCTGATGAGTGTCTGCAACTTCAACAACAGAGCACATACCAGGCAAAAACCCACTACTTCTCTTCTTCTTCTTTTTTCTCCCTGCCAAGAATCCGAAACCAAGCCATGAATTACCTCCACCAGAAGCCACATCCACAAAGTGCTTATTAGACTTACCGGAGTTTCTCCCATATTGGCCTAATTCAAGTCCTCTGAAATACTCCATCTCTTTCTTGACAAGTGATCCTACAGTGCCCCGTGTGCCTACCTCCACCGGAGCTGTTGCCCCCATTTTTGCAGGCGAAACACCGGTCATGGCAGAGACTTTATATGTCATCTGTAATTTTATAACACGTCTAAAATGAAGCTAAAAAGGGCTTCTTGTTTGAGGGTAATGGTGGTTTCGTGTCTTTATCTAGTTGGAGGGTTGCTTTGAGTTTGGAGCACCTCTTCTTTAGCTTTTTAATGTGTTTATGGACATGCTTTATTTGAAGTGGACAGCGTGAGTTTTTGCATAATTGGGGGACTCTGGATATAGATGTGATCATCATATTTTTGGTCTTTGCAATGAAAGCAGTGAATAGTTTCAAACCTTTTGCTATTCTTTTGAGCTCTTGGGATCGTGTAATTTTTTTTTACTTGTTGCATACCATTGGGTATGATTTTGGTAATTGAGAATGCATAATCATGTTTTCTTCAAGTAATTAATTTACCAAATGAATTTTCTGTCATGATATTAAGCAATTGCATGATCAGTGCCCGACCTCCCGGTTTAGGTGGAGCCCTTCAGGCAAATTTCAGCTCATTGTTCCATTTGACTTTAATTTGTTTTAAGAAAGCAGTAATATTGGTAATTTAGAATTATTTAAAGTTGAAAATAAGCTTACAGGCCCCACTTTGGAGCTCTATTAGTCAAAACAATGCTCAAGTTTTTATTTTGAATAAGATAAAAAATTAAGTGCCCGTGTTAATTCACATGCATTTAACGAAAAAGAACAAGTTGGACGGGGGTATTCGGTAAGGAAAAAATTAGGGGAACCGGATTAGAATCCTAGAATATAACCTTGATGCAACTTTTTTCTATAGATTTTTTTATAGATAAGAGTTACTTACGAGGCATTATTTATATAAAAATTCATTATTTGCCTCCATATGCAACGATGTTAGGAAAATGATATATATATATATATATATATATATATATATATATATATGTTGAAGTTGGATTGCGACCATCGTGAAAGTTGATAGAATAAATTAAAGTGAGATCCATTCTTAATTTTTATGTATCTCATGTATGCACATACTTATAATAATACTCCTATTGTTAATATAAACTTACAGGAAAAAAAAAGTATATTTGATACTTTTTTCAGTGTCCTTAGGTTTATGTTACGTTTAGATTAAATGAATGAAATTGATGAATGAGTAAAATAGAGAAGGGAATGAAATAATGAGTGTAATGATTCATTCCATTCTTAACCGGAATGAGTCATTTCATATATATTTCTAATAAATAAAATTCACAAATTTAGTTGAAATGAGAAAAATTTATTTTATTTCAATAAAATAACCAAATATAGTTTTTTTTTAATTCCATTTCTACCTTGATTCTTGCAATCCAAACATAGGATTATTGATTTGGTAAACCTAGTTGTTGGGTGGGCTTAAAGGTTGGTGAGTGGGCTTTAAGGTTGGTAGTTCTCGTTGGTCTTTGCTGTATCATTGTTTGAACAAACTTCAATTCACGCATTATCATGCTGTTTAAGCTTGCAAATGATGAAAATTCATTCTGGTCAGCCAGAGACCATTTGGATTCGAGCTTCATATATTTTAAAAAATAAGACCTTTTCCAAGCCAAACAGTCACTCGCCCTAACCATTTCTTTTTACTCCCTTGGTTTTACAAAAGCTTAAATAGACATCTATCTTTCTTTTATGGCAGCTAGTGGCACTCCAACATTGATGTGCTCCCTCGTCTCGACGCTGCAGTAGTTCAAAAAGAAAGACAACCAAACTAATAGAATCACGTTATAAACACATACGCAAAGGTTCATAGAGAAACAATTCACATGCACATATCAAAATAATTCAGGACGCAAGCAAACAACCATGTTGAAGTCGATGTATTTATTTAACAGTTGGAGCATCCATTTATAAGCCTCAAAATTGGAAATTTCCACGTATTATCTTGAAATACTCCACACAACTATCTATATTCTCTCTTTTTCTATTATTGTTTATTGATTCTCCTTTTACTTTTCTTCTTTCTTTCTTCTTAATTCATTTCTATTGTACATGTATTAACAAGCTATGGTATACTTGGGAGATGGCATGAATACCTCAAGCTCCGATGCGAGGCAAGAGCATGTTGTAGGGCAACATCTACTCTTGCACCTCCCCGAAATAATGACTCATACAACTGACATACAAATTGAGACAATTCCTCCTCATCATCCCAAAACAGCATTGAGCGCTCAACACTTCTCTCAGGTTCGCTATCTTCCCAGTCACTTTCTGAACTGCCAGGTTCTGCCTCTTCATCTTCTACTTCTTCCTCACCAATCTCAAACCTCCCATTCTCCAAAGCACTAAACTCACCGGATCCATGAAATGTCATTAGTTGCATCTCTTGGGGTTCAGCTGACGGGCATATCACAGCTTTTGCACCAGAGTCTAAGAATGCCTTGATCAAAGTTCGGGTTGGCCCATATATACCTGTGCAAATTATTATCCTGTCCCTCCAAGCTCCTACCTGAGAGTTTAAAGTAAACAAGAAGTATCAGTCACATCAGTTAAACAAAGAAATGAGTCAAACTTGTAAATGAAATTACAGGACTAGAAGTTACAGTCAAAAGTCTCTTGACAACAAAGGAATTCAAGGTAAGAAATTCAAATTTGTAACTATGATAACCTATTGATTAGCTCTTTTAGAAATCCTGCAGATGAGAACGAAAAGAGAACCAGTAAATAGAGTAAAAAATCCGACAACATACCATCCAACGAACATCATCATAGGTTAAGTGCATAGAGGGAACTGTTCTACGGAACATATATGCCCCAATTTCCTGGCCATCTTCCATAACCTTTGGTAAAATAATAAACAAGATTAGTAGTTTTGCACTTGTTAGCTGCCAAAAACAAAAGACTATCAGAAAAGAGAAGGCAGAAGTACACCAAACATACTTGTGTTTGGCGACCTATATACCGGTGGACTACACATCCAATTTGAAAGTATGGCCTACATGCAACCAGATCAGCAATACTTGAAATGTTGGTGATAGCAGATGCATACTTCCTTCGACGGCCCCGCACTATTGTCAGCAAGCTATATTTAACACTCTGCAGAAACTTATCAGCAAGTTCTCCAGGTTCGGCAACCACAAATACATCATTCTGCCAACTACAGCATAAACATCCTCAGCAGCTTATAGCAAAAATACTAAAAGGCTAAATGTGAAAATAACATAAAGAAAGAACATGAGAGGGAAAACCTTAATATTGAGCCAAACGTGTCATTTTGGAGAGCCAAATGTACTATTCCAACTTGCGGCAAATTCTGAAGTTTCTCATGCAGTGATCGGACAGGCAATGAAAGCTGCCTGCGTGCTAAAGGGGAGTCGGGTGGCGAAGCAGATGTTTTTGCTGATTGAAAACCATCCAAGCTTAAAGGTGGGACCATATCAATTCTGCCGACCCTATGAGAGCCAATATCAGGACTGTACAGAAGTGGGCTAGATGGGAAGCTCCCAGTGAACAAAGGTGACGTAAATGGTGTTGGGAAATTTGTTCCCTGCACACCCTTAAAGGTTCTGTATACCCCATTTGTGAGAGTTAGTCGTATTCCGTTTTGAGAACAGAATGTCTCAAGTGACCGAGCATGATGAATGACTCTTCCAGAATCTGGACTATGATGAGCTTCCACAAGTAGCACATTACGTCTCCAACCTAAAGAAGGGCTATTCTCATCTAGCACTGTAATAAAATACAAAAGACTTCAAGGCTTAAAACACTATCAGAGAGGCTATTGCCCAAATTATTAGGAATTATTCAACACCCATACCAGCACTGGAACCCTTTCCCTTTAGGAATTGCGGAGACTTGAAAGTCTCAGACAATTTGTCATCATGCTGATTCTGGAGCAGTCTTTCGCAGACATTCTTGAAGGCGAGAGAATTGTTTTGAATGTATTCATCAGTTGCAGCCTCCAACCTCATCCAGACTGCTGGATCAGTCTCATCCAGCTCCATATCACAGCGTTCATCAACTGCAAATGTAAAGGCAGATAGAGGATTGAACAAGAATGTATGGATCCCAACTAATTATAGGTAGCTATACTTTATAAAAATTAAGAATTATCTAGGAGTAGGTAAAGCAGTTGCTCTCTCCTTAAAACTGAACTCAAATGCAACATTACATAATATAATTACACAATAACAATATGAAGGCAAAAATAAATGCACCCTTTCAAGGTTTTCATTCCCTGAATGAAATGGTTTGCTTCAAGAATTGACAAGGCAGACACCTTTCAAGAACAAAGGAACCAAGTTTTTTCATGAACACAGCATCACATGCTCACATGTTATCAATAATTCCTGAAAAGGGGAAACACAAGAAACAAGCAAACCTGGATTGAACCGAAAATAATTTATCTCAGGAAGCATTGGAAGCAATGTGCTCAAAGCTTCTTCCACCCTATCAACTGAGCAAGCACTCTCAATCAACACTTGCCCAGTATCCAAATAGCGCCACCCACCTTTGCGAACCTAAATAGAAGGTAGAATATATTACCAAGGAAACAAAGCGATAGCAACAATTAAATCAGCTATTTATCATCCATCAATTACAATATCAAAAAACCCTAGAAAGAAGGATAGATAAAAGAGAGGAATGTCCAAACAATAACAAATAATATTGGCACATACATTTTTCTAGAAATTATCTCCGTATTATGCACGCATAAACATTAGCAATAATATTATGATGAGACCTAAAGGTCTCTGCATAAATCATATAAACCAATTCCCTAAGGCCAGATGAGCAGAAAAAAATCATTACTGTCAGGTCTTTGCTTCTTCAACGAGGAATTGTCGAAACTCATTTACACCGAGCTCTCTTTCACTATGCAATGTTTGAAAATACAAATTTAAAAAGCACAATTCTTGCATGAAGATAGACAAAATACTCCATGGGGACTCACATTAAGTTTTTTAATTTCTTTATGCCCTGAAAATTTTATTAGATAACTAGACATATATCAAAATATTATGAAAGTCTCTAGAGAAAACAATGTCTCCAATCACCTTTGTTGAAACAGAACCACATCCAATTGAAACTAAACAGTCAATCCTTGCATCTGGCCACAAAAGCTGTGCTTCACGTAATGCAAAAATAGTAGGATTATTGGCTACAATAGCACCATCTTGCCAGCGATAACCACCTGTTAATATTATGGCAAAAGATACTGGTAAAAATACAATCCAACAATTTAAATGTGAAATGGAAGGCCAAATGATCAGTTGGTAAGCAACCACAAGAACGTAATACCATCAGAGTAATCATCGAGATAATATGGAGCCGCAGATGATGCTCTTATGGCTTGCCATACTTGATGCTTACAACTTCCAATGCAAGCATTGCGTTTGTATCCAACTTGAGTACCAGTAGTAGGTGTTCCAGAACCACTGGTTGCTTGGCTTTCAGAAATTGGAAGAGATGTCTCTGATGTTCCAGCTGGGTACTACACTTTGAACAAACAAACAATTAGTCAAGAAACAATGAGACTAATAGTTCTTTTTACACTTATGGGGGTTGGAGGAGTAGTGGATAACAAATTTAAAAGAATCAGAAATGAGTACATATCAAGCAACAAAGAACTATTTGTATAAAAACCTGATAATTACGGAATATAAAAGGCTGAGCTGGCACCACGCTGACTAGAGTTGATACTACAAAAACCTTGGGAATGCCTTTAACAGCTGATTCAATTATGAGGTCTCCATCCTCATCGGCACACATCTCCTTCAACAACCTCTCAAACTGATCAGCACTGTGCTGAAAAAGGATAAAAATATTCAGGAATAGTGACATATCTCATTTGATGAAAAGATTCTCAGAAAGTTTATGACCACTTCAGGAATACTCATCTCAGAAGTCCATGCTTAAAAATATATATATATTTTTTTTTGGTGTGGGGGGGTGGGGGGGAGAGAGAGAGAGGGAACTGGAAAAAAGAAATAGCAGAAGATAAAAACAAGGCGCACCTTGACATATAAAGTGTTATCTTGCCAAACATATTTTGCACGAGATTAGCATCTTTTCAGATATTGTTACAAGATATCATAATTTCTTAATCTTTTGTGCATATAAACAGTGTAACGGGTTAAAGCCATTGACGCCTACAACAAACCTCGGAGAAAGTAAAAAGAAAAAAGGAGAGGAGAAGACATACTTTAGATCCATGTACAACAACTCTGAAACTCTGTGATGAGCTTTTGTAAAGCTGATCCAACTTTTCTCTCCAAGTTGCTGCTTCATTGTCCTTTGGCACAGTTTCAGCAAACACAAGCTTTCCTAAGGAAAAGCAGAAGACAAGAGATAAACCACTGAAGAAAGAACAAAGCACTTGAATAGGGCATTCTTAAAGCAGAGTCTCACCAAGTTTTTTGTATATTTCTTCACACTTATCCAAGGACATTAGTTTGATTCCAAGAGCAACAGCAAGCATACCACCCGTTGATGTACCGCATATAAGGTCGAACATCTCATGTATCCGCTTCCCAGTGCCCTTCTCTATTTCTTTAAGAATCTGCACAGTTGCCAAACCTTTCATTCCACCTCCGTCCATTGTAAGTATGCGCAGTCCTTGCTTTGCAACTTGTCTACCTTTAATAGCACGCCTCAAACTCTCATTTTCCCCTAGAATGGAACAAAACAGATTATTATGTAAGGATTAATCGTTTTTCTTTTTCTCTCTTTCTTTCTTTTTTTAAATATAGAGAATATTGTTAGAGAAAGCAACCAAGAATCGCCAGAGCACGAGCTGCAGCTTTGCTCACACGTGGCGCAGATGAAATAGTTAGCCGCAAAAGAAGTTCCCTCAAGCTTTCAGAAGTGAAAAGAGTGCGGCGATTCTCTAAACAGAAGGCTAGGTTTCCGACCGCTAATAAAGAAAACCTTTGTACCTAATGAAGGATAACCTTCAGTTTCAGATGAGCATACAATCAAGGTAAGGAATCAAAACAATAACACTTCGGAAAAAGCAAGCTTGCCTCCAGATTTTTATGGGCACATAACAGTTTCAGTGATTTCAATAGATCCTTGGTCAACATCTTTTGAGCTACAGTATCTGATGTAAAAGCCAACCGAACCACTACTTGCAACACAGAAATTAATTCTTCAGGGCCAGCAGATCTCAATACTCTTTCAATGGGTTGCATGATGTCAGATTTCATCAACTGCATTGCCACAGAAACATCTGAGGCAAGAGATGAAAGAGCAGAACAGGCTTGTTCAACCTGAGACAACGTAAAAATTTTAGACCGAACACCCGACAGAAAATAGATAAGCAATAATTTTCTTAACACTTAAAAGCTAACATACCACATGTTGATTGTCACTACTTATCATACTTATAAGCTGCCGCACGGCATTCTCATCTTTACCAACAACTACACGATTTCCTTCGTCTTGCATTATTTTTGCCAAGGCAGATGCTAGCAAAGGGTGGTGACAAGAAGAGAAGCGAAATATAAGAGAGAAGAAAGCACTTAGTTTATGTCGAGATGCAACAAAGTACGAACTGTTCTCCATCTGCAATCACAAACAGAAGAACGTACATGTTACTTCTTAAAGATAAAAACTTCCAAAAAAATAATTGCAAGAATATTTCAATATCCAATACCTCTATCTGCACATTGACCAATCTAAGATTGTCATCTGCAACAATCCTAATATTTGCAAGAGACAAGTGATGAAGTTTGTGTAGTGGCAAAATTTCAGGAAGAAATTCAAGGGGGTTACCAAATAGCCTAAGAACACGCAACTCGGCCATAACCCTGCCATTAAGCTTAAAAGAAATGTTAGGCCTCCATAGAGTTGAATCAAAACCAAAGAAAATTAAAGACATAATTACAGAGTAAATTACCTAAAATCAAGAAGGGGCCTGACCAGCTTGTTGTGCTCCAATGACAACTCCACCAATCCAACACATTGTCTCAGTTCAACTGCTTACATCAGAAAAAGCAAGAAGCAAAAGAATTAGCTGCAGCCTGCACATAAGACTGGTCTTACCAACATAATTAGGTTATTATGATTGCTTACTGCAACTTATCCGGTATTTAATTAATTGATATGGTTGAGAAAGAGACACAAGGATAATACCAGATATAGAAAAAGAAAGATTGTAATATAAATATAATCTTTCTCACTAAATGAATAAATAAACTCTCAAGCTCACCAGGCACTGTAACCAACATGTTGTAGTCAACTGCAAGAACCTTCAAGTTTTTCAGCTCACCGAGCTCAGGTGGCAAAATATATAGTTTATTGTTATCAAGGTATAGCTTCTCAAGAAGTGGCAGTCGTGTTAACTCCACTGGCAATACCTGTGGTTAAGTGCAAGTATTGAAAGGATTGTTATTACAGCAACATACAGCTTAAGTAAATTATTGAGAACTCAAGTTGCTTTTGATCTTTTTAAAGGGCATTTTTTTTCTTTTTTAACAATATAAATATGCTATATGGACTCATGCATGAGTTTAAATCTTTATCATGATGAATGCAGAAGCCACATAGATATATATCTACCGATTCCACTTGGAATTAACCAAACAGCATAAAGTTCAAGCCAATCCCAAGTCGGTAGTATAGAATATTAAGTCTGGCATAACTGATGATCCAGCTTACACTTGCATTCGTATTAATATGGAACAATCTATTACCTAAAAGATACATCTTTAACATTTCAAAAGATTAATCTTCCATGGTTGAACAACAAACAATAATTTCAAAAGTTAATCTTCTTATCCACCCATAAGAGATTAGCAAATACATTTAATTGCAATCCAACAGGAAAAGAAAAAGAAAGTGAAAAATACTCACCGACAAACCACAACCACAAAGGCTAACCAGAGTGACACTCTTCCAGTGATCGGGACAACCCACAAGCACATCTACATCCCCTGACCCGGACGGAGAACCCGAACCGTTCGAAGAGAAATCAGACCTCATCAACCGCGTCAAAACACCCATCCCATCACTCTGGTGACTTGAACCGCCAACCCGAGACAAAGTAACTGCCCGGAGCGGCTCCCTACGCTTCACGACCTTCATATTCAGGCCCACATTGCAATCTCTCCCCTCCACATGATCACCCGATACTTTGAATTCCAATTCCACAGCGTCTTGAGGCAAAGGCAATGCTACCATGACCTGAGATTGCAGCCTCAGAGTCACCTGATCCTCGTCATCGCCGGCGTTCCAATCGAGATCGATTCGAAACCCTAGCTCCTGCAGTTGTTGTAGTAATTGTTGTTGATCCTGATTCGATGAAATGGACGATGACGATGACGATCTTGACGAAGATGAAGGGCTGTAATCTTCTAATGTATCATCAGTACCATAATATAGTGATAATTGAAAGGTCTCGGTAGCCCTTTTCCATCCCAATCCCCAAGACATTGTTAGGGCTTTTGATTACAGTGAATTGAATTACAGAATGAGAGTTGACATTTGAGTGAAGAAAGAGGAAAATTAGGGTTTAAGAGAGATCTCGAAGATGGATTTACAAATTGGAAAATGGAATGTGTATATATATATATACATATACATGTATATATATATATATATGTATATAGTAGCAGTATATACAGATCGTACAGTCGTTACTTTTGAATATCTCTTCGTCCTGCTCGGGGTTTACAATTTAATTACGTTGTCGAAATGAAGAAGACAAGCAATACGACGACGACGTATAAGTAAGAGACATGCATGACTTCGTCTTCTGGAGTGGTCGAAAACCAACTACTGGTCAAGGTCAAAAACTCAATAATCAACAGTGTATTTTTTTCCCCTTTTCTTTTATTTTCTGATTAAAACTTTAATAGTTATGGGTTTTGTTTGGTTATATTTATGTTCTTTTCCATTTTATCGGTTGATAGCTTGACTACTACTATTTTTTTTTTTTGAAACAACTACTACTAATTTAATACTCACATTTTAATTTTTTTAATGTCAATTTATAAAATTTTAAAATTGACGTGATTCATGTAAATTTTAATAATAACAAATTTAGTAATTAATAGTAATTTTAAGATATAATACGATTATATAGACTCAAATAAAAAATATACTATATATTAATTTTGAAATTTTATAATTTTGTAAATTACTTTAATAGTTTGTCCCAAAGTTCTTAAACCTTGTCTGAAGATTTAAGAATGAGAGAAAAATAAAATAGTAATTGTCGATATTAACGTCTACAGTAAACAGACAGTGATCACACCAAAAAGTTTGACGATTTGAGTCATCAGGGATAGTTCCGGTATGAGAATAAGTACATGCCAAAAGTGATAACAATTGAAGATTTAATTGCCCGAAAATAATAGTAAAATTATGTGTGTGTACCGTGACATCTGCTTATGACTATATTTATAGCTAATATACGCACTTGAGACCAATTAGAAGTGAAAGTCCTAATTAGAATCCCCTTATAACTGAAATCATAATTGCTTGAGTTCCTAATAAATTAATTCTCCTTATCATTCTAAAGTTAGGAAACTCAATCATATATAAATTTGAACTTTGACCCTTTTAAAATAATAAGCCGTTAAAAAATATATTATAATGGGTCAGCCTTAGTATCGGGCCCAAAGTACAATATTGGTATATATCTGCACCGAAATCGGGTCTCAAATATAAAGTGATGTGAGTCTGCACTTAAACCGGGCCCTAAATGATTTTATCCTAACACTTACATTTCATAAATAGATTGCATATTGTTTCTTTAATAAAGTAGTAGATTCTTGACTTGGAGTAGGTCTTTTGTACATGGTATTTAGTTATGTACAAGTTAACTGTAGTTAGGGGCGGATCTGTGAAGGGGTAGTGGGGGCAATTGACCCCACTGAACTTTTGGGAGGTTAAGTTAAAATTTTCAGGGTTGTCAAATAACACACCACTTATCTATGTATAGGTTTTGTAGACATGCAAATCTTTCTCCTATTGAAATCACCCAACGACAAGATTTTTGCACTCAGAAGAACCCGTTAACACCTCACAGATCAGGTCACGGCTTGGGCTGTCCGAAGATGCTTCGGTGTAAAAGTAAGTACAAGTGATAAACGTCACAATGGAGAGCCAAAATAATACTGGAATAGATGTAAGATATTTGATATCTCAGTTTGCATGTAAAAAAATTACCTGGTTCACTTGTCGATGTTTTATGTATATACTCTTACTTTCACTGCCTAAAGTCTCATCAACTTTATTAAGTAGGGAAATAATATATTATTCCACTAACCCAAATCGCCTCAAAGATAAGAATACTTGAATGAGTTGACCCACAGTTCAGGGCCATCATAGTATATAAAAAGAGTTCAACCCAACTCCAAATATAAAATAATCCTTGGCCCATATTAAAATATGAGGTCCAATAAATTATGTCTCAACATTGCCCATCACTCTCTTATTTTTACATTTCAAAATAAGAAAGTACTTCAATTACCAACTAATCAACACGTTGTCAAGTAAACTGCCCACTACAATGAAACCGCCCCACGCATCACGTCAGCGCCCACGCGCCCCATATTAAATTTCGTCTCCTTCAATTACCACGCTACTTATTACTATCCTCAAAAATTACTCGTCCACTTCACTTTTTACTTCTAAACTTTTTGCTTTCCCTCAATTTGTTATCTCTGTAAAAGAATTCCTAGCTAAAAACTTCCATCGTTTCCGGTAATCAATCCCTAAAACTCTTCAAATGCCACGACTTAGAAACCAAATTCCCCATTTTTCTTCGATAGCCCTGTAAGTCCAATCACTAAAGATCCTGTAAGCCCCATCCTTACAAAAGCCTAAAAAGCCAAGAATGTCATTCGAGACCGGTATAGCTCCGTCAAAGCCTTTGATCATGCTAATACTGTCTCTAACATCAAACCCACTGACCTATGTTCTATCTGAAACAAGTTCAAGATCCCTATACAATATGAGGTCGTGGTCCCTGACCACGACGACAAGATGTACCACCGGACTAATATGAAATATATCGCCGTTCATACCCAAGACCTAAGATACAGGTTCTGATTTCCCCTTCATGATTTTATCAACGCCTTTTTTACTCTAACTGGTATAGCCTTATCACAACTTATTCCTAACTCTTACATCTATCTCATTTGCTTTATCACCTTATGCTAAGAAATTGAAGTCGAACCTTCCACCGATTTCTTCTTCTCGATGTCCACTCTGAATAAAGCCCAAATCCCAAGGTTCTGATACCTGAGCAAGATCCCTGGTCGTCGAGCCTGGATGTAGCCCCCAACCATCAATAAAGGATGACACTGCCAATGGTTTTTCATCTATAGCTCTGAGGTGGATCAACTTCAGAGCTGGAGTGAGCCTAAGAAACTCAACCTGGGTTATAAGCACATGTTTACCGAGCGTCAAAATGAGTTTTTTGAATTCTGTAAAAAGATACCATATATACCATGGAGTCTGAGCCTTCTATCTGACGAGGACTAGCTATTTAAGCACGGATGTAAGTTTTCAATCTACACTCAATTTCTCTTATATGTATATTCTTGATACCGACCCTCATAACTTTTATTTTTTCAATTTTTCCTTCAGTAGTGCCGAGCCTCAATTAACCTCACCCCTCAGAGCAATAACCACAAATCCTTCCTTAACGTACACCTTTCCCGAAACATCCGCCCAAGCCGACCCTTAACCCTCCAGCCCCCACTGCAACCCTTTCACTAATCCAGAACTAGAGCAACAATTTCCAACGTTTAGTTTCTGGCCTTCCGACCAAGACTTTACCTTCACAGCTAAATACTTTGAGGCTTTCAATTTTCCCTCTGACGCCCTCGCCCTTGATAAATTATCGAACGAAGACTTGATCTTAGGCTCCATGATCCATCAAGGTCAGGTCAGTTCTTACTTTTTCTTTTTCACTTAATACTTTTTTGATTGCACTCTCACCTTACCTTACTAACACCTCATCTTCCTCTGCAGTTCCTGGTTGCGTACAGTAGACTTCTAAGAAAAAAAGGGACAGGAGCCGGATTCGACCATATTATAGCCAAACTCAAAGTCAAGCTGAAGAATTCCCAAAAAGATAAAATCATTCTTGAACGACAGTACAACGAGCACAAAGAATACATGAAGATCGTGATCACTGACTATGTTCAACTCCGTAAGGAGGTTAACGACTTCACGATCCAAAATCAAAATCTCTCATTCGCCAATCAAAACAATCCCGAGCTCATTTAAATCAGATAACAAGTAGCCAAGCTCACAACCACAAACACCAAACTATCCTAAGAACTTCAACACCAAAATCAAACTCTTAAAGAAAAGAACGAATAGTATACGCACACTTTTTCAAGTTCAGATACCTAATCTCTGCATCCCTCAGCACATGGCTAGCATAATAGACTGGGCACTTAATCCCTCATTTTTCCTGGATCAGGACTGCGCCCACAACTAATGAACTAACTACCAAGTATAAGTAAACCAATTCTTTGGGCATAAACTTTTGTAATAATGTGGCAGACAGCAAAAACTTCTTTATTCCCTGAAAATAGGGCTGTTCATTTTGTTTGATTTTTTTCGTTTTTTCGGTTAACCGGACCTATCCGAACCGGTCGATTCGGTATAAAATGGATCGGTTTACCTCTTTTTGATTCGGTACATACCGGTTTTATTATTATTATTATTATTATTATTTTTATTAATAATAAAAATAAAATAAAATAATTTTCGGTTAAACTAGAACCAAACCGGTTTACCGGTATACCGAAACAGTCCAATCGGTTTCGGTATTAGAATTTTAATAGTTTCGGTACCGGTTCGGTTTGGTACAGGTTTAGTTCGGACCGAATGAACACTCCTACCTGAAAAACACATTCACATTCCGAAGTCCACTGGAAGGTTTTTTCATTCTTTGGCCCTTTCAATATATCAAAGAAGGACAAACACTTTTCAGTCGACCTTGACATAAACCTCCTCAGAAACGCTATCCAACCAACAAGCTTCTGCACATTTTTAAAACTTTAAGAAAATTTTATGTCTAATATTACTTTGATCTTCTCCGAATTAATCTCAATTCTTCGCTTACTCACCAAGTATCCTAAGAATTTTCTCGATTCGAGGTCGTAAATACACTTCGTAAGATTGGGGCGCATATTGTAATGTCAGTCAATTTAAAAACACTCCTCTAAATCATAAAAATGATCCCACATCTTAGATCTCATATGTAAGACCCCGAATTTTATGAAATACAAAATTTAATTTTTCTTCATATATATATATATTTTTTTGAAACAGTAAGTGGTTAAATTAACAAAATTGAAAGTTAAGGATGTTATGTGCAAATTTTATTTTGTCGGACAATATTCGCTTTGTCGGGGAATATTCGTTTGGTCGGGGAATATTCGTGCCGTACGACGGCGCCGAAATAATAAATTATTGGTGGACCCCACAACGGAATATTTGTCGGATATAGAAAACGACAGAAGTAACCTTTTTAAATAAAAATAGTCAACGGAACTGTTAAAATACCGGTGATAAAAGAATAGTAGCATACGGTAGTTTATGGTATTTTCTGTAGCACACGGTACTCTACAGTAACACACGGTATTGCATAGTGTCTCATATTATTGGTCTGATAATTGACACCGTAACTGTTACGCATCATTTCATCGATAATTGTCACTGCATAATATTTTATATTATCAATTCAATAATTGTTGTTACACAGTATTTTGCATTATTGATTTAATAATTGTCATTACACTGTATTTTATATCATTGAGTCAATAATTGTTGTTGCACTGTTTTTAAAATTATTGAACCTAATAATTGTCACAGTAACATATGCACAGTAATTCACATTATTGAATCAATAATTGTCATTACACAGTAACGTATGCTTTATTTTACATTATTGTTATCTCTATTATGATGTTATTTAAACAGTTGTATTTCATTAATTTATTGACTTGATATCTAAGAGCTAACTATACTGTATTTATAACAATTAGTCATAATAATTGAATTGATAAAGTTATTTGTTTATAATATAAAGTTAGGTGATTATTAGGTGATATGAAATGAATGGTGTAGATTAAAGTGTGAATTATTGTTGAATAATTGAATTGATTTGTTTATAATATAAAGTTAGGTGATTATTAGGTGATATGAAATGAATGGTGTAAATTAAAGTGTGAATTATTGTTGAATAATTAAATTGATTTGTTTATAATATAAAGTTAGGTGATTATTAGGTGATATGAAATGAATGGTGTAGATTAAAGATAATATAATATTTGAAATGGATGGTGTAGATTAAAAGGTGATCTTTAAATGAATGGTTTAGATTAAATGAATGATAAGATTTTTGGCTATAAATAGAAGCCTTAACTTAAGGATTTTTCATAAACTTCTTTACTTGTTCTTTCTTTCTCTCTCTAAATACTTCTTGTGAAAGTTCTCTCTAAGTGTGCTTAAGTCATCTTGAGTATTTGTGAAGATCTATAAGTATACGTGTACTGTTCAAGTTAATCAACCTCATTTAAATCAATATCCAGTCACGTGTTACGGTAAGGGATACCATCTTTTTCATCTTCCATTATTCAAACATACTATGGTAAGGGATTATCATTATTTGATTCTCGATAATAATATTGTTTCTTCCTTACTCATAAGACGTGCCTTTTATTTCCATGTATTAAATTGTGGGAATAACCTTACGGAGCGGATTGCCGCCTGTTGGTGAATAACCTTTCGTATTCATTCATTATTAATCTCTGAGAATAACCTTACGGAGCGGATTGCCGCCTGTTTGGTGAATAACTCTTTGTACTCAAATTTTATTAAATTGTGGGAATAACCTTACGGAGCGGATTGCCGCCTGTTGGTGAATAACCCTTGTATTAATTTCCTTCACCTTTTGTTAATCAAACCTGCTACGGTAAGGGATATTATTTTCTTTCATACTCCTAAATCGAAATTTATTATGGAACTATTGCTTCTATAATTCCTGAAAATATTATATGTTCCATAATAGTTGAACTTCATTATTTCAACTGAACCTTCCTATTTACGTGAACCTTTCTATTGAATTGTAACCGTTATTCTGAACTGTAGATCTTGAATTTCACTCCACATCATGTTGACAATTTGGACATTATTTGAATCTGTACAAAGTAAACTTCCGATACTTATTGTTATCCTATTTCTTCTGTTCATCATTTATATCATTCTAATCATCCAAAAATCAAGCTGTTGTGAATATCTGTGGCCGGGGGCACAGATGTGATATATTTGTTGAACAGATGATAGGTTAAAGGCGATATAATAGGTTAAAGGCGATACATCTGTTCGGTGTCTTTTATGGCACGTGGTGAATGTTCTCTTTGACCCGTAGTGCAAAGATGAACTGTTGTTTGGTATGATTATGACCAAATGCTGAATCTGGTATAATCATGACCGTTGGTGTTATATTGAATGTCTTTGGCCCGTAGTGCAAAGATGAACTGTTGATCTGCATGATTATGATCAGGAACTGTGAATTTGTATTATCTTGACTAATGATATTTCAGATGATAAAAGTTGATGATGTTTTTCCTAAAAAGAGAACCGAGTGGACATTATAGTCTGCATTATTCTTCTAATAGATTACTCATTCCGCTGCTATTATTGATCTGAACGTTGTTTAAGAATTTAACTGCAGTTTTTGATATAAACCTTGTAGTCTATTGTATTTTATCAAGAACTCAGCTGTTGAAGACTAATGATAATTTATTCGTCATTATCTTAGTCATGATATTCTTTACTGGGCTATTTGAGCTCACCCTTTCTTTTGTTCCATTGTTTTTCAACAGGAGATGAAAACATAACAGGGTCTAGCCGGGGAATGGAGTGAGGGTCCGAGGAATAGTTATCATAGTCTTCACGTTTTGTAAAATAGTGTGGCAATAATAGTGAAGACTTAGTTGTGTATTATTATACACTGTATTGTTGTACGTTGTATTTTGTTGTAATAATTTTGTTGTAGTCTTTTGACGACTCAAGTTTGGGCTGTGTGGGCCCAGATTTGGGGGCGTCACATCATAATTATTTACATATACTTTTATATTCCTTTCTATACGTTTTTAGAAGATATTATTATATCAACCGTTTGAAAATAGTTAATCGGGTGTTATTTGACTCTTGTGCAGCCGTCATCAACTTTTTTCTGGTCTTGCATGAACTTTTCTTAATGAATTAGGTTTTGGTGAGATGACATTGCTATTCTTCTTTTGTAAAAGTTAGATAATTGGTATTACGAGTAACACTTTTTTTTGTTGTCACTGTTAGAATACGCATATCCTGTATTTCAACAAAGTCATCATGTAATATGTATATTCTAACACCCCCCCCCCCCCCCCCCCCCCCCCCCCCCCCCCCAAATCAACCTCTTATATAATTTTGTGTATTGCAGGTTGTACGTATACACGATTGTATATTAAACTCCATACCCGACGAGCTTAAAGAAGAATAACAACTATGATCCTGAAAAGCTAATAAATAATGAACAGTTAGGTTAATCAATTGACAATAAAAAAAATACATAACTCAAAATAAAATAAAAAAACATAAAAATATTTGATATGAGAGAAAATATATAGTCTAACAGTCATATTAAATATTTGGTTGTAAAGCTGCATTCAAAAGCCCCAAATTGAACAAGTCGTTTATAATTTAATAAATTTAGTTTTTATTTGTTTCAATCGGATTAATCACCAATTATTTGTTTTATATTAAATTATTGTATTTTAATTATTATTATAAATAATAAAATATTTTTTAAAAAATGTCTTCTTATTATAAATTATTGTATTTTAATTATTATTATAAATAAATAAAATTTAGAAAAGGGCGAAGAATGCAAGTGCAGATCACGTGAGGTTCTTTCTCTTTTGGTAACTTATTGGAAATTGGAAATAAACCCGACACGCAACCTTTCTGCTGCAAGCGTACAACAAACGACGTGCTTCCTCTCTTTATCTCTCCTCTTTTTCTTCTTCACCTGCGACACCTCAACCTTCTCAAAATTTCAAAGGCGCGTCATTTTTACTCTCTGTAAGTAATCTCCCTCTTCTCTCTCTATCCATATGTATTGTATATTTAAGCTTAATGATTTCAATACATGTTTAGACAATTTTTTTCCTCCTTCTGAGGTACAATTCTAAAATTAGGGCTATTCCGATTTGGGGTTGGTCTTTTGTCGATTCCTCTGCTCCTATATCTTTAGTTGTTTAATAATTCTTCGTATTCTTGATATTTGAAAAAATATCTTTAGTTCTTTAATAATTCTTCGTTTTCTTGATATTTGCTCTTCTGAAAAAAATATGGTCTTGAAATTGAATATATATGTATATATAGACTCTGATTATAATATTTTGATTGTTTATTTAGTGAAGAAGGGGCGATCGTCTCTTTGCGCGTGTCCCGTTCTCTTCTCCATTTCCAATTTCAGTTAAAAAAAGAAATGGAAGTGAAGCTATGGAACGACAAGCGCGAAAGGGAAATGTATGAGAACTTTGCGGAGCTCTTTGCCATTATTAAGGCGACGGAAAAGCTAGAAAAGGCATATGTTCGGGACATAATTTCATCATCAGTATATGAAGTGGAATGCCAAAAACTTATAGCCCATTTCAAAACCCTATCTTCCACACTCAAAGACACTATTCCCAGTATTGAGAGATTCCACGACACCTATAAAATGGACTGCCCAGCTGCCATAAACCGCCTTGTGACTTCTGGTGTGCCTGCCACGGTGGAGCACAGAGCGGCTGCTGCAATGTCATCAACCACTTCAGCTGCCACTGTGGCGGAGTGTGTGCAGAACTTCATTACGGCGATGGATTCATTGAAGTTGAACATGGTGGCTGTTGATCAGGTTCATCCATTGTTGTCAGATTTGTCTGCCTCCCTTAATAAGCTTTCCATATTGGGGCCCGATTTTGAGGGGAAGACGAAGATGAGGGAGTGGATTGCGAGGCTGGCAAAGATGGGGGCAGCGGATGAGTTGACGGAGCAACAGGCACGGCAGCTTCACTTTGATCTTGAGTCGTCTTACAACTCTTTCATGGCAGCATTGCCTACTGCTGGGAATTAGTTGGTTTGTGCTAAGGCTGTATAGATAAGTGGAATATTGTGGTGCTTCAATAGTTCAATATTATATAGTGTTTTGTGTTTGATTTGATTGGTTAGCACATTAGTAATTTGTTTGAAAGGTTGTGCTGATTTTGTAACTTCATTGTGTTTGAGCAGTGGCTTGACTGACTTTTAACTGATAGATGGGCTTATTATGGCAGATATTTTTCATGTAATATCATTAACTTGAATTTATATTTTGCTTTTACTTGATGGTTATATTTACTTTCTTTATTTCGGGAATGGTTACCACTTACCAGACATTCAGCAGCACCGTGCTGTCTCAGTTTAAGGCTATAAGCTTCCCTTAGCTTATTCTCATTTGTTTTCCTATAAGGGATTTTTTTATTTTGTTTCAGTTACATGTAAAAACTCATGATCCAACGAACTGTTATTGTTATGAAGATTTTGATTGAAATTTTGATGATCTCTAATGGGTTTGATGTTCCAAAGCATTCTACTATGTGTTGTGGTATGGTACTGTGTTCTGTGTACATAGATGTATATTATTACATATGTAGTATAGAAAAGACAAGTACATAGATACATATAGGAGTACTTGATTATTTATTTCCCTCCCCCACCCTTCTCTTCCCATAGTGTGAACGTGCATCACATAATAACTGGTTTTCATGAACTTGGATGAAGGTGACTTATTGTTTCCGAACATGTCACATATACATACATATAACTATTATAATTATGTGTACAAATGACTCTCGTTTCGTCTGCCAATATTTGCAAATCTTGTTTCAACTGACCTACTTTTGTGAGGAGTGAGTGGCCTTTGGTTGGTATCGCGTATCGCTTGTAAACATGAACACTCCATTTTGGAGTATGGCTTGTAAACATGAACACTCCATTTTGGACTAGAGTGTTCACAGCGTGAACACTCCATTTTGGAGCATCGCTTGTAAACATGAACACTCCATTTTGGACTAGAGTGTTCACAGCGTGGCCGGAATTGTTTAATCCTAACTTACTTTGCACACGAGATTAATTCTTTGCAGAGATACTACTGCCTACTTTAGACTCGGTATGGTTATCACTCAGATATGTTTCTGTAGCTGGTACACTGATATTATCGAAATGATTTTTTTGGAATGCAATCAATTCTCCACATTCCTCATTAGTGAGTAAAGGGGATGTTCCAGATTCAGCATATCTTCCTTTTACCTCATTAGCGAATCCAGTTCTGAAGGGGGGATGCATCCTTCAAGAATTTTTGACCTTGGGATAGCACTTGTTTTGTTGATTGTTTGATATTAGTCTCTTTTGAGTTTCCACAATTGGTGGTTAGAGAGAGTCTTGGCCTTGTTCCCTTATATTAGTCTGTTTTGTTCAGTCACACTGAGATTGCCACTTCGCCTGTATTGGCAAGAGGCACTTACGAGGTTTTGCTTCTAAATCTACTAGCCTTGGACTCCCTTCACATAGTGGACAGTGTTGCAGAAATAATCAGTAAACGAGAATCACGGTAACCAAAGATTTTTGTGTTGCAATCTTTAATTATGCTCTATGATCTACGACTCATTTGAGAGAGATCTCTTGATGTTGGTTCGAAGCTGATTTTTTATGGGAAAATTGCCCCTTTAATTTTATATTGTGGCCATTTTGTGTAAGACGGAAAGCCATTACCCACAGCTACAACTATTGGCCCTTCAAAAAAAAAAAAAAAGAAGCCAAGACTATATAAGATAAAGGTAGATTAATATGCGAAATTTTATGAAAATTTTGAATTGCCGCAGGGCTCAAGTTGTTTACCTTATCTTAGGTCTAATGCCCCTGGTTATGACCAGTGGTTTCAGTCCATAATTGAATGATATGCAAGCAACAGTGGTTTCAGTCCACAACTGCCAAGTGCTTCACAGTTGGTAGCAAAAATAAAGAAAGATTCATGCTATGCTCTGCGAAAGTTTTTAAGTGAATTGTTATTATGACATATGTGTATAAATGAAATAGGCAAAAAATAAGAATGATTCGATCATAATTTATTTTATCTTATCCCATAAATTTTCCCTTTGGTGGTAATTCAATTTTGTGTAATAATTTTTGATGTATATATCATTTTTTATAAGAAAATGCAAAAGGAATTTTTGGATTTCAAAATTTCAATTTCAGGCCTTGTATAGGCTTTATTAAATTGTTTATATAATTGTAATAATTTATTAATTATGAGATTTTGTATACTTACAATAAAAATTAATATACTATTGTCTTAAGGTATATCAAGACTCTCTAATACTCATTACAATTTATTATGATAAAATAAAGAGTTTGTCTTCACAGACACAGTTTTGACTCATTTTAGTTTTTAAACGTTAATCTTGAAGTCTTATTATGTATTAAAAAATAAATAAATAAAGAGAAAAAGAAGAAGAAACATGCCCATTTTTAGCGAGTGCAAACATGAATTCATTTTATAGATTATTTTTTAATAAATTGTTTTTAAGATTATTTATTAATTTAAAAAATTAATAAAAAAATTAATTTTTACTTATAAAACAATAATTTTCTTAATAATATATTTGTAAAAAAAAAATTTACATTTTTTGTGATATAATATTTCAAATTTACATTAAAACTCTCTTCTATCTTTCGACAAATAATTATGCCACTTTTTATTAGAGTAGAGGCAGTAACATAATTTGTAAATAAATACAATTACTACGTGAATAATTTAATGTTTTATTCGCAACAAAAGAGGTATTATTTTGTCCCAAATACATAATTTTGTGTAGTTTTTTTATGTCCTCTCTCCTCCCCACTCTTCTATGACGGAAGTAACGCCCAAAGTATAATTTTTGTAAACCAGTTATGGTTCAAAACCCTAATCCTAATCCATTCTTCCTTTGTACTCAAATCCTCCATGGACCAACGCCGGTTCCTATCACCAGCCACTGAAAACCCTAGAAACCTAGGGTTCAATAACAAGCCAATGCCGAACGACTTCTTAGTCCAAAAGCCTATGACTCCGATTATCGATCGATTCAAGGCCATGTTAAAGGATAGAGAAGATGAAATTAGGGCTTTGGCCCAAAACGACGACGACGGTGTTCCTCCTCCGAGTACCGATGAAATTGTGCGTCTTTACGAACTCATCTTATCGGAACTCACCCTTAATTCGAAACCAATCATTACTGATCTCACTATAATCGCCGGCGAACAGAGAGAGCACGGCGCGGGCATTGCTGGTGCAGTTTGTGATCGGATTATTGAGGTATTAGTTTCGTTTGAAGGTTTTTGAGTACCCAGGGGTTTAGGGATTTTGATTATGTAAGTTATAAATTTGTATAGCAGTAAGCAGTTGCAATTTGATGACTTTTTGAGAAGATTGAGGCAAGCACAATAATGTTATCCCCATAATTCTTATGTACTTTAATTTTGTAGCTTATTAGAGTTTCAAAAGTTACAACTTTCAGTTTCCCACTCCCTGGTAACAAATGAAATGAAATTTTCTATCTCTCGACTGTAGTAGTAATAAAAAGGAAAATAACAACAACCTACAAATGCTTGAATTAATCTCTCTCTCTCTCTATATATATATATATATATATATTTGGCTGTCCACACAAGCTTTTGTTTAAAATACTCTTTATTTTAGTATTTCTATGGAATAAATCCTCCCAAATAACTGAATTCGGTCACCCTTGAAAGAACTTATATGCATTCCATTCTCATCTTTGAATAACTTATCCAGGTGATGGATAACTCCATATTATGCCATCCCATGCTATTTTAGTTCTAGTATCTGGATTTCAGTTGATAATACTGAACATTGATTTAACAACAAATTTACCTGTCAATCTGTCATGAGTGTTGAAATCATAATGAAAGTTATAAGAAAAGTAAACAGCAAAATTTAATTACAAAGTATCCCAATCATCCAGACACATGCCTTCTAGGCAGCCAAAAGGCATCAGCTGAAAGAAAGTAAAGCACCATTGTCAAATATTCTTATTGACCTATTGCCGAACGCCCTCTATGAATACTTCATTTGAACGTTGAAAGTTGAAACCATAGATACAACATTGGGAAATATATGAGAAAGAGAGAGAATGTGTATAGAAATATGTGTAATGAGGAGGAGAATGAATTAGGGAGACAAGCAAGTTTCTTTTAACTGGAGGAAAATTGGAAGCAGTGGATGTAGAGAGCAAGTGGAGGTTTGCTATCTACACATTTGCTCCATAATCAACAGGAAGTATCTCTGTACTCATCATCAAACAAACAAAATGTTACTTGAAAGAATATATATATATATATATATATATATATATATATATATATATGCATTCATGTGTATATTGTAGATCCTCTTTTATTTGTGACAATGGATCTGTTGGGTTCTCTTTTAGGTGTTGGTATTTTGACTTTTTATCGTTTTGCAGATATTGATCGTCTGATAATTGTCTTTTTATAGGCTGCAGCTGAGCATAAACTGCCTTGTTTATATCTTTTGGACAGTATCGTAAAGAATATTGGCAAGGAATATGGAAGATACTTTTCTGCGCGGCTACCTGAGGTGAGTGAGCTGGAATTTTGATCTTAGTTTTGAGTTCACTTCTGTGATTTGATTTGCCTACAGATTCTTATATTTACATTTTCTTGAATTCTTGTCAAGGTCTTCTGTGAGGCATACATGCAAGTAAACCCAAGTCTGCGTCCTTCTATGTGCCATTTGTTTGGTACCTGGTCGACGGTGTTTCCTCCTTCAGTTCTACGTAAGATTGAGGCTCAACTTAAAATTTCTCCAGCTGTTGATCGTCAATCTTCTGGTTCGACTCCCTTGCAAGCTTCTGAATCTCCTCGACCAACGCATGGCATACATGTTAATCCAAAATACTTGGAAGCAAGGCGTCAGTTTGAACATACAACTGCAGAAAGTGTAAGTTTTTCATAGTATCTACCTGGTTCTCTCTGAGGTTAAACAACAGTTTACCTTTACAATCTACAAATTGGACAACTTTATATCAATAACTTTTTGTATATTTTGAATGCTCTTTATTGGACTGTTTTTACTGCATCTACTATCTGCCCTAACATTTAGTAATTTAGCCTCTCTCTTTTTTTTCGTTTTATTGCCAATAACCATGTTAAAGTTACAAGTTTTTTCTTTAATAAATATATCTGCGTATGGAGAGATCATATGGATAGTGAACTGTTATTCCTTTGGATCAACATCAACTGATTCCTGGTGATATTATAGTGTCAAACGTTTACTTATTAGCATATCAAGTGACTGTTACAAGTGCTAAGGATTTAGAATTTCCAGTTTTTTGCCCTCTAACTGCTTTGCGGGATGTTTTCAAACATCTTGTGTGGTTTCCCTGTGGTGTGTTTATGGCAGCAAGTGAAGTGGTTGTGACTGGACTGAAGTTGGGCTGTTTTTTTTTCCTTATATTTCACGGGCAAGTGGTTAGGACTTAGGACTTGGGAGTTATTTGTCATTGGTATGAACATAAAGACATCGTGTTATTGAGGTTTTTAGAGAATTTATTTCATATTATAAACCTCAATGAATCTTCTTCAAAAAGAAAAAAAATTCAAGGAATACGTTTTTCCAATTTCTAGAAAATGATATATGGTTATCAATTGAACTTTGGCATTTCTTTACTTCGCAAATAGAGATGATATTATTAGTTCGGAAAATCTAATTAAAATATTTGAGAAGTGCGTGCGTATGCTAATATATGGCCGAGCTTTATGGTTCTGGTTCTGTCAGGTTCTTTTGGTAGGTGAATGACTTATATATATATATAATGAAATGTTTTCAAAATTCCCCTTAAAAAAAATGAAATGCGTTGTTACAAGTGATATCGCTCATATAATACTTATTTTACTGAAAAGTTTTCGGTCCACCAATGAAATGATAGTTGACTTCAGTTTTCTGTAATCATTTGTTGTTCAAGCTGTGCAACTTTATGTCCTTGGGGTTACATATAAGTTACCTTTTATCTTTTTGGTTTTCTTTTAATTGGACAAGAGGTAGCTAGTCTTTATGGTTTTCCCTGGATACCTGATTCTGGCTTCATTAACTTGGTGGGGTCTTTCTTTGCAACTCCATTTGATCTTTGAATCTATTTCATTTTTAGATTTGTGGAGAAAGACCATCTGGGTTCATGAGGTGACAAGCAGAAAGGCTTTAGATCAAATCCAGTCATGGAGATTAAGGATTTAGGTACTTTTGTTTTTCTTTAACAAAAGTATAGTCCTTATTTACCATTGAGCAAAAAAGTGGCATATATAAAGAACTAAGGAATTACAATGCTGCCATATTGAAATTGCTTTTGTCATTGTTTGAATTCAATTTGGGACTTAATAGTTTGGTTTGATGATAATCTACTCCCTTATAAGTTCAATCTTTATTTCTTTTTACTTTTGATTTTTTCCCTTGATAATAATGTCTCAGAACATTTTGTTTCCCCAAACTTAAATGGTTTGGTTTGTGAGCAAGTCACGTCCACTTTTAAATATTACTTTGTCATTTTGCAATCATGTTCTTGATATGGTGAATTTGAGCATCTATTTTACTGTTGAAAATTAAAGTAGCAAGTAGTGTTGTCATTTTTGACGGGATTAAGAAGCTTTATTTATGAGTTATGATGTATGTATTTTCATTGTTTGTTGCATATTTGTAACTTATGTGAGGTTTAATCAATAATTAAGTAGAGGTTAACAAGATAACGGACGTAAAAACATTGTGCAAATGTATGCTTCTAATGCATAGCTATCTTATCTGTTGAACAGTTGTAAGGTTAAATAGGAAACTGACTTTGAAAGCATAGATTTTATTAATTGGCCCCTTGTTGTTTGATTATGATGCTTGTTTAATTTACCCACTTCTAATAATTATTCAATAAAAGCAAATTTTTTTTTTCTTCCCTTTTTAATAGACTATCCTTGAAATTTCGGACTACGTAGTTTTATCTGAATCTGAATTTTGATTGATGTGCTCTTAATTTATTCCCCATCCTCTTCTTCTTTGCTGAGGTTTCCCTCTAATTACAAATGATTTAGAAGTTGATATAATTTTTGCTGGCTTACAAGCTGGATTTATTTCTTCATTAATTATAAGGACCGTTTTCTGAGCAAGGTGTTGTGTACATGGATTTAAGACAGTTAATGTTAAATTCATTTATCATCCATGCAGAACATCCAACACTCAAGAGGAACTTCATCTTTGAGCGTAAATGGAAAACATGCTGTTGGATATGACGGATATGATTCTGATGATGCAGAGGCCATGCCTGCACATGTTGCAATGAAACGATTGAGCTCAACTGATCATGCAGCTCACGCATCTTTTGTGCTTGATGCTGAGAAACTGCATCCTTCTTCAGCTACTAGGACCATAAAGTCCGCTTCACCTTTTGGCGTTGGCCATGTGAGATTACCACCTTCAGATAACGAATTTAATTCTTCAAGTAGGGTTGTTGAAAGTGCCTCGCCATCTCTTGATTATGGACTTGCTGTAGTGATGGGCAGAGATAAGCAGGCAATTGACTGGCAGAGAGGTCAGTTGTCGAACGATAGCCATCAGCGATATGATAATCCTGATGCACGCGGTTATAGTAATGGTGCGGAGCTTCGAGGACCCAGAGCTCTGATTGATGCTTATGGGACTGACCAAAGGGAAAAAACAATGAACCATAAGCATTCAAAGGCTGGATACCCGGATACAAATAGCTTGCGGAGGTGGCAGAATACTGAAGAAGAGGAGTTTGATTGGGAAGATATGAGTCCAACATTAGCAACTGGCAACTTGAACTTTGATTTGTTTCCCTCATCTAATCTTACTTCTGGAAGCTTCACTACAAGGCCTGGCTTTGAAACCCACCGCTCGGTACCTGTGGAAAATGATTTCAGGAGAGGCAGTTGGTCTGGTAGGGGTCAACTTTCTGCAATCAATGGCCCACCTATTGTTGATGCAGTTCGCTCCATTGGTGTATGTTTTTATTCTACTTCTGATTGCTTTTTCACGTATTCTCTTATTGAGTGTATGATTGAGGAACGTAGATGATACAGTTGCATGCAAGTCTCGTAATTTTATTTGTAGATCCCCCTATTTTATTGGTCAAGTGCTTTTTTGTGGATTGTTATTGCATTTTCAATCGGACCAGTGTTTTTGGATAATGCAAAATTTTTAAGTTTGTTTCTAGTTGGTTCTTTCCAACTGTTGCAACCCATTTTTGTTGTCAGCTAATCCACAATCTATCCAGATAAAGGATCCGATTGTATTGTATTTGGTCTCGAATATTTATCTTTTAGTTATTGGTGGCAAACCTATGTATGTGATGAAAATTCTTAGGATTTTATCTTTTTGACTTGTATATCATTTAAAGTAGTAGAGCTTTGAGAAGAACTGAAACTGTCATTGGTTTTACAGATGTGTAGAACAATTTCCGACTTCAATTTTTTTCCTTGCATCTCTGTTAAGTGTGAATTTTTTTTGTGCAGTCTGGTTATGGATTGATTAATAAGATTTCTAGATATCGCAATGAGGCATCACAGTTTCCTGGCTCTCATAATCCTCCAGAAGCCTGGAACTTCTCACAGAATCTCCCTCAGTCTTCCATAAACAATGTTAGTGCTGTAGGTGGTGTAAGGAATTTCCAAGCGCCCTTTTTGGCATCAGCTGGTGAACAAAAGCCTCCTCTGATTAATGGCTATCTGGGTATAGATGAACAACATGGATCTTCAAACTTTGCATCAAGAATCAGCTCTTCAAGTGTTGTACCTTTGAATCCTGAGGTTCCATCAGCTTCGGTACCATCATCTACAGGAGCTTGGCCTCCTGTACATATGCAGAAATCTGACCCACTTCCTCCGCTAGCTCCTCTTCCGTTACATAAACAGATTAGGAGTCAGTTTGATTCGATTAATTCTAGTAATGCAATTGTTGATCAAGGTCTAGATAAGTCATTGGGTCAGCAACAGCTGGATAGTGCTGAACCCAAAGCACAGGGCTACCAGCTGGCTCAGTTTCCTCATCAGAAGGCTGGATCAGTTTCATTGTATCAGCAAAGTAAAGCACATAGCACTATGTTGCAACCACCATTGATAATGCGTCCAGAGGTTCAGCAAAATTTGGTTCCACCTGCTGCAGTTTCGACCCATTCCCATGTAGTTCTGCCCCCCTTGAATCGTGGAAATATCCTGCAAGGCCATAGGCCCTTTGCAAGTACTGGTTTCATGAACCCAATTCGCGGCATGCAACCGTCTATGCCAATCCTCAATATCCCAAATACCTCTATACGTTTACCAGTGGGATCCTTGCCACGTCTACCTCCAGGGCCTTTCCCTGCCTCCTCGCAAATGATACCCACATCTCATAATCCTAGTCAAATAGCCCCCAACCCTCCAGCTGGTGGTGCACTGTCCGGGTTGTTTAGTTCTCTGATGGCCCAAGGTTTGATCTCGTTGACAAATCAGGCACCCGTGCAGGTATATTTTGATAAAATTTCTCAACTATATTATGGTTTTTTAGTGAGTTCATTTTCCTATGCGATGATCTTTTGTTCTCAGTTAAAATGATTTGATGTATAGGATCCCGTGGGACTGGAGTTCAGTTCTGATCTTCTTAAGGTGCGTTATGAGTCTGCAATTGCTGCTCTGTACACTGATCTCCCAAGACAATGCACAACATGTGGCCTTCGATTCAAGTGCCAAGAGGAGCACAGCAGTCATATGGATTGGCATGTAACCAAGAATCGGATATCTAAAAACCGTAAACAGAAGCCTTCTCGGAAATGGTTTGTTAGTGTCAACATGTGGCTCAGTGGTGCAGAGGCATTGGGAGCTGATGCTGTTCCTGGGTTCCTACCCACTGAAAATGTTGTTGAAAAGAAGGATGATGAAGAAATGGCTGTTCCTGCAGACGAGGATCAAACTGTTTGTGCACTCTGTGGAGAATCTTTTGATGACTTTTACAGTGATGAGACTGAAGAATGGATGTATAAAGGTGCTGTTTATATGAACTCACTTACTGGATCAGCAGCTGGTATGGATAGGTCTCAGTTAGGTCCTATTGTGCATGCTAAATGCAGGTCCGAGTCTAATGTGATTTCTCCTGAAGATTTGAGCAAAAATGAAACGGTATGTATATTGTTTTCCTGTACATTTAGTTTGTAAATGTGACTGTCTTTGTAGGTTAATGTTGATAAGATATTTTCTTGAGTTTATCATCTTCAGTGAAATACAAGCATCTGGAGATATTTATGTGCCATTGAAGTTATGCGTTGCATTTTTTTTTTTACACCATGATGGCATAATGTCCTAATAGTGGGCATGGAATTGTCATAAAATGGTTTATAAGACACTAGCACTACTTGTTATAAAAACTGAAAGAAAAGAGAAGAGAAAAGTTAATTTGTATACTATGTTTGGGAGCTATATAGAGAGAAGAGAGTGCCTTCTCTCCTTTGTTTGGGAGGTGAGAAGAAAATGTGTATTATAAAAGTTTTATTAATGACTCTCTTCTCTTCATATCAAATCTTCTCACTTTTGGTGATAATGGAAAGAAAGTGGGCCTAATATATCTTCTAGCAAACTTTCATTTTTGATCTAATTGCACTTGTCCTATTCTAAGCATACTGTGTAGTTTTACACGTGTAGTGTTATGTTTTTTGTTGCAGGGTTGATTGGTTATCTATGGTCTTTAGTTTTATTAATTTTTTTCCCTGTGATTTGCAGGGATTTATTGAAGAGGGTAATCAAATGAAAAGGATGCGGACTTAGCTTATTAAGATCAGGCTTTAGGTCCTCTGTAACTTAATACCGAGTTTCTTCATGTTATTGATCTGCTTTATACATATATTTATGTAGTGTTAATTGCTGGCAGCTTGGTGGTGTAATGCCAGAATCATGTATAGTTCAAGTTGTACTATTAACTGTCACTAAAAGGTTACAAATTCGCTGGCAGCATGTCTTTCGTGACGTTTTCCTCATCTTTGCTAACGAAATGATGGGGTAGGATCTTGAATTGTCAAACATTTTTCTTTATAGGAGCGCTTGTCTCGACATTATTAGGGAATCTTTAAATTCTGAGCTCCAAATTGTTGCTCCAGTCAAATTATAAGTATTGAATCTAACAATTTTCAATTCATCTCCAACTCTGCCTGCTGTGTTGCCTTTTTAGATTTTTGCAGGGGATGCATCTGGCAATAGTACAATAAGCACTAGTATCGGATGGCCGTCAGTTTTCATCAAGCTGAAGCATTTATAGAGCTTTACTGAAGACACCGATGGCCACTGCGATATCCAGCTGCACACATTCCGCATCATTTTTTTCTTGGTTTTTTTTTTTTCCGAAAACATGTGATGGAGTGTAATTTTACCTCATATTTGTGGAACTCAAGGTTTTTGGGGATGCTTGTTACTCAGGAAATTCAATAAAGTTCTGTTACTATTTGTCTACTGGCTTACATTGTTGTGCATTTCGATTTTTTTGCTAAATAGGTATATTACTTGGATCTACCACTTTTTCTGCGAATATATTGCGAGAATTCATTGATGAATATTTGGATGGCTAGTGATTTATTTTATTTATTATTGTGCAAGACAAATGTTGAAAGAATGAGTTTTACTAACAAATCTACAGCCCAGAATCCATTTCAACAATTTATTTATTTCCCCACGCGGAGAAGCTAATTCAACATTTAATAACTTGTATTTTGTTAAGATAAAATTGGCTTTAATAATTTCAACCATGGTAATGGGATAACTGAAATAACGGTTCCCCATTTCTTTTGATTTGCCGCTACTGACACTGATTTTAGAAGAAAATTGCTAGGCTGAAAATAGAAAGAATCAAAAGATAACGAAGATTGTAGTAAAAAAAAGAAAAATCCCTAGTTGGTGGGATAAAGCTTTCAATACTTAATTCCCTTTCCAATTGTCCTAAAAGAAAAGAAATTCTAATTTTATGCATACAAATGAGAATAATAATAATAATAATGATACGGGGCAGAAAAATATATATAAATGAACTTTATGAAGATTTTTTTTCACTGTTCTATTCTATTGTAAGAGTCTCAGATAAATTTTCGAAATTCTAAAATTTTAAATTGATGTGATATATTTAATTTTTGAGAATATTAAATATTGTAATTAGTAATACTTTAAGGTTATGTTTGTTTGTAAAAATTATATTTTGGATTGGACTATTTATATTAATTTAACACTTTTTCGGATTATATTTATCTCATGATAAGAGATTAATAGTCCTTTAAATAGTCCTTAGACTATTTTTTATCATTCTTAAGGCTATTTATGAGGGATTATATAATTCCATAGTAAATTTGGGATTAATAGTCCCCCTCATTTTAAGCTATTAAATGACTTTATGAGACTAATAGTCCAACATGAATGGATTAATAATCCCTCATTATGGGATTAAAAAGTCCGAAATAGTTTTAAATGAATAAAAATAGTCCAATCCCAAATATGTATTTTGCAAACAAACATAACCTAAGATATGTCTCAATATTTACAACCATAATAACTATTATTAAATAAATTAACATCAATTTAAATTTTAATATTTTGTAAATTGAGTTTTCACAATTCCTCTCTCTTGATCTCTCCTTCCTTCTAGGCTAATATGTCTTGGAGTTTTTAATGAATAGAAAGGGAGAAGAATAGAGGAAATTAAAGTACGATTATATGAGTTCACTCTCTCTCCTTTCTTCTCCAAAGATGACAAGAAATTTCTCCAACCGCCTTTTCAGCTCTTAACTGAAATTCAAATTGCAAAAAATGGCCGAGTTGACATCTTTGATTTTTTCAGTAATCAATCATATATGTATACATGGAAAACGATTCATATACAGTCACATTTATAAGAATAACCAACTCTTTACGATATATCTGTACATTGAATGGTTAGGGTGATCAACATCTGCAATTTAATTATGCGAGTGATAATTATTTTTGTGAAAAAATATTTTTGACAAATCACAAAGTAATCATTTGGTAGACAATATGAATATTTGGCCATTCGATCAAATTTTAAAAGGCGAGGGATATAATATTGTAAGATTATATTATCTTTATAATTGTGACTATAGATTTTTTTTTCTACACACATATATAGTAATGATTCATAGTAAACAATTGCTATGAACACTATTACAACAAATTCATCTTCTACCGTCGTCTAATGCGAGATCTACCATTTATAATTTACACTTGCCTCTATTAAGAACGACGACGAGATAATTTTATTTTACCTGCCTCTACTCTTAATAATATCAAGGAGAAATGTCCTAAATATCTCCACTTTCATAAAACACACCTTGATACTAAGAGTAGTGACAATAATTTTTTTTTTACCTGCCTCGTGCCAAGGAGAAATGTCCTAAATATCCCGACTTTAGTTAGATTTAAATAGCTTCAATGTATAAAATATTTGTATGAATAATTTCTTAAGTAATAAAATTTAACATTGCCAACTATATTTAATGTATTTATTTTTATAAATAATTTCTTAAGTAATAAAATTTAAAATTGTTAATTATATTCAATATATTTATTTTTATAAATATTTTCTTAAATAATAAAATTTAACATTGTCAATTATATTTAATATATTTATTTGTATAAAATATTTGCATAAATAATTTCTTAAGTAATAAAATTTAACATTGTCAATTATTGTGACAATTTGATTATTTAAAATTTAAACTCTATATTATAATATAATTTGATTTAATTAATATAAATTATATTACAAATTAATACATTGAAATTATTTAAATTTAACTAAAATAGAGGTATTTAGGATATTTTTTTTTTGTTGCCGCTATTTTTAGTAGTGGCATGTGTGTTTTATGAAAGTGAGGGTATTCCATAGAGGTTCAGGGCCTTGCAGAATCCATTTATGTGTTTGGATCCTGGCTCTAAAATAGTCTTACCGGCGCATTTAAGCCTCTAAAACAGAATTAAAGAAGTATAACTACCCAACTAAATGAAAAAGTCAAGAACCTAACAACCTTCCTTCCTCCCATGAATTTAATAAAAGCCCAACGCATTATGCAACCACCATCTTCCACCAAGCCAACACTTTTTGTTTCATTAACCATACATGTTTCTCTTTCCAGAGGAAAAGAAATTTAGAAAATTAAGCACTGTAAGAGGAGAAAAGAAAGAAGAAGAAGAATTGTATCAGCTAGAACATTTGTTCTCTGCCAAACATCAATCAATGCCTTCGTTGCTCCTAGCTCTCACAAATCTTCTGCTTGCATAGCTTGAAGAAAGGTATATTGTTCTCTAAATTTGTTCTGACAAGTTTAGAAATTCTGTGAGATTGTTTTTTTGATAAAAAAAAAAACAAATTTATGACTATTGTAGCGCTCAACAATCTAATTTGGTCGTGGCACTGAATGATATTCATCAAACCATGAGTTACTATTTTCACTTGGCGTAATTCTCAAGTAACATTGATCCTTTTAGCTTTATTGTTATGCTAATTGCAAGAGATCCATTTCATCATATTTAACTTTTATTTATAATCTTTGACATTGGTGGTCTTAGAAGTTAACTTTATATTATTTCAACCAGATTAACCATATCCACTAATTAAGTTATTGTAGGGAACTTCTCATTTTACTTTGTCCCTCATATAAAAAGGGCCTTATAATGTTTTCTACGTAGCAAACCTTCCACAATTTATATATTATGTGGTTGTGATCCGATATCACGGGTCAGGGTTACCATGAAAGTGAATCGATTCGATAAGTATAATAAAATTGAGTACAAAAAAGGATATCTATTAGTGAAATACAAAATGTATCTACATTCCAGCACTACAATTTCGGAACGTGTAACGATTAGTAAATCACAGGGCGGATATGGTTTTTGATAACCTTGATATGGGCTTTACGTGAATATAACTATGCAATAAAGTCAATGGGATCATACTTTACATCGAATATATAAAGCGGAAACAAAGGTTGTGTTAATTGTTTTTGTGAAGCTTTTTGAGTTTTCCTTAGATGCCCTTCAACTTTTATTATAATACTTATTTTGTCCTTTTTATATTAATTTTTTTTATTTTTCTATTTATTTTATACAATTTTTATTTTAACCCACATAATTTACACATGTAATTACGCAACGCGTACGACTCTGAATACTTAGTTATTATAAAAGATAGTATTCGAAAGATAAACTGTGCTAAGAATGTAATAGCAAGATTGACCATAATTGACTAAGCTACCCTTCAATCCTCTTGTTTGGCTAAGGACACTGTTGTATATAGGCCTGGACTAGTGCAACTGAAGATTATCATAATCATATTCTTGAAGATATCATGATTTTTAACGAATTTTCTGTAATTCGGATTGTAGCAACTTGATTATTGAGGAATATCATGATTTTTCAATGAATTTGCTATAATCCATATTACGCAATAAGATTATTGTGGGTTCTCGATTATTTTGCCTGAGAATATTCATGTGATTTCAGATAATTCTTTAATGGGCTACACAATCTAAAATATGATAATTACCCTATAGACTACTTGTGGATTATGTCCATTTTAAGCTATAGCTTCTTGGCATAAGCTGCACCACACTCAACACCACCTACCACCTTTATTCATAATACAAGGCATAATTTGATATTTATATCATTTGTGTAAGCTGCAGCAAGCGTGACAATAGTCATGGTACATATAATGGCACCATCTAATAAACATTGACCCCTTTGATCTCCAAATTATATTTTTGCTTCATAAGACAGAAAAGCTAGTTGTTGCAACTTCAAATAATGCGCGAAAAGGAAATACTTAATTCTTAGCCAAGAGTAGGCTTCGGAAGTCTCCCAACAAAAATCTCCTTTGACACACATACATTAGAAAACTGTAACATTACGCTAATCCTAAACTGAAACAAAGTTGATGGAAGATAACGGTTTTGGCGACTAGCTAGGTTTACTCACATATATCTTCCATGGGCAAAGTCAATACCCGAACCAATTACCCTTGCTGGTTGATGAAATGCTTTCCTGCGGATGCATTGCTTTGATTTACACCACACAGCTAGGATCATATAAAGGTGCGTTCTTGACTTCCTCCCTTGGTTTAAGTTCCACCAGTAAGCAGAGCCTGCACATCCTTTCTTCCCTTAAAATCTCACTGCAAAAGAACAGGAAGAAAATATATAATTAAAAATAGAACAAAACATGGACTTTACTTAAAAACTTTAGTCATTAGTCAGTCATCATAAAAATAAAGCATTTCAACATAAAATCTCCTGTAACCTCGAAAGTTTTTTTTTTTTTTTAATTAATTTTTTTGGCTCCATATCTAAAATCTAAGCCTTTCCAACCATACCACATATTTAACCTCAACTGGAATGCAAAGGCTTACCAAATGTATTACCCTATGCGTTCTGATCACATACTACTGCACTTTTGATCCTTTCTACTGTGCACTTGATAAGGCTGTTAACAGTTGCCACCGATCCAAGGGAGAGTTTTGCTGTTGGAACTGAATCGACCAATATTTGAAATGCAACAGTCAATAGAGATCCACCAGACCCAGCCTCGATATTCCCTCCCCCATTTTGTCCAGGTCCATCAGGAAGTATAGCAAAACCAGACGGTAGAAGGGCAACATAATCAGGGTCACCACCACTCAAGACCACATTCATAGCAACAATGTCAACTGGAGCATATATTACATATGAGCCTGTAAAGTCTGCGCAACTCTCTTGTAGTATAAGCATGTTGCTTTGGCTTGAGTTCGCACTCTACAATTTTATACATTTAGTATGTTAGTTCAATAGACAAGGGCAATACAAGGATTAATGATGTTTGACAAACATTTGTAACTTACATTAACACGCAGAAGGGAGACACAGTTCCCAGGATCGTGACCATTAGCAATGTGTGCCATTTCCTGTACTAGTCCACCATTTGACAGGATATCCCACTGTAGGAGTAAGGTAAATTTAGTCAGGCAGAGAATTACCAGTTATTATTTAGGTGACATGGAATGTAGAAGTATCATTTACTATATAGCTAATAACTAGAAGAGCTTGAGACCTTAAGGTATTAGTTTGTTCATTTGTGCAATGTACTATCTAGATGTTTTTTCAATTGTATTGCTTTCATAAAGTCAATTTTAATGTTTTGTCTAAATATTTATATAAGGTTGTTTGTTGTAGCAGATGAAGTTCTCCAAACAACTGAAGAAGGACAAGACTATCTGCTTTTCTAACAAAGAGCTAGAGAAGAACTGAAAAACACAAGTGGCATTTCATACCTCGCTTCTGGAGTTCTCATCTCGAAGAAAATCAAAAACCCTTTTGGGTGGGACCGGAATCCAAAATGAAGTTGCAGCACTTAGCACAATACCAGGAGGCCTGCCCGGATCATCCATACTCTTTCTGGTCATTACCCGGACATCATCAGCGCCACTTCCTGATAAGGTCGTCCATGTGTGTGCAGTAGAAGCTCCAACACCAGTGCAAAAGCTCAGAGCCATTCTCTCTGCCAGCTTCAACATACTCTTTCTCCCTTCAGGAGTTGTTATCACTGTTTCAAGAGCAAGATTAATCATGTAAACAAAACCACTATAGTATACCATTTCCCAAGAGAAACTAAGAAGTTTTGTAACCCGTTTGAATATTTTACCTCCAACATCTCCTGCTGGTATGTTGCTTGCCAGTGCACTTGCAAGTCGTTCACATTGTCGATCAAGCGTTGCCACCCAACGTTTTGCCCCAAATGCAAGCCCTGAATTAACTAGCGATCGGTATATATTGTGAACAGCTCTATCATCTACTTCCACATGTTCCACCCATGTAACCTTGGAAAAGTATAAAAGCATGATAGCATTTAGCCAAAAAAAAAATGGGAAAAAAAGAGAGGAGAATCATGTATGCTATGTTATACTGAAACTATTGAGGCAGAAGTTGTACCTTGGAGTAACCATTAGGCAATTCTTGGATCAAACAACCAGATGGCCTTCTTCTACATCTAGATATTGAGGCTGGGCGCAGATCGTCCAACGAAACATCAGCAACTGCCCATGTCCCATCATCATGCTGTTTGCAGTACCTTACAAAGTAGTTTTCTCGAGTTGGAACTAGTGGCGATGGAACCTGAAACTCAGCTGTCATCTGTAAAAAAATAAATTCGAATGTTAGGTACATCTATCTATATCTATATCTATTTCTCGTTAAGAAAAATTACTCGTTTAAATGAATAATTATTGATATTTCCTAGCTATAATATTTTGATGTAAGAACATTTAGAAACTTAATGCATGCATATATACCACTTGTAATGCTCCATTGTAGTTCCCAGCCACACCAGTTGAAAGGACTGCTAAGGTCATTGCTCTTGAAACAATACTCGAAAACACACTTGACCACTGGTTCTGATTATCATTTAGTCAAATACATAAGAAAAGCTAAGTCTAGCTAATTTGTTGATATATATATATATATATATATATATATATTACTCTTTAACTATAATTAATAGAAAATTAACTAGAAAAAGCAGATAAAAAACCCTACCACATCCATTAAGATTTCAACAAGGTTTATATGATTCATGATAACAACTGCAGATTCTCGAGACACCTCAGATTTTACTCCTAGTGGTTTTGGTCCAATTCCTCTTGGAAAAGTTCGCAAGTACTCGTCTTCACTCAAACTCTCAGTAGGGTTATCGGTGCTTGAAATCCATAAGGGTTCCCCAGTCTGAGCCATTCTAATGAGCTCCTCCATGGCTGCAACTGCTAGCTCAATGATCATTGGTTTGTCAGCCTCACTGGGGCCAGATACTGACCGGAGAAGGTCACCAGCTCCGAATATTTCTGCAACATTAAGGCCTGATTGTGGCCCAAAATTCCCAACCCCAACCCCAAGATCAAGTGAACGAGACGGTTCATGAACAGGAAGATGAGGATATGAAAGCATAGGCTTGCCAACATATTTTGCAGCTATTCCAGATATCTTGTCAATCTGCCAAAAAATTAGTATATCCAAAATTAGAGATACATAAGTATGAATCAATATTGAACCCAAATATGTCCTTCCTATGTATGTCTTTGTCCCAAAATTAGTGATACGCGTTCAATTTTAGTTTGTTCTGAACTTCTTTTGATACATTTTTAATTTTAATAATTAGACTATAAAGTGATGCAAAATTACTAATATGTCATCATTAATTAATATTCTAAATAGAATGAATACTATCATGTCACAACTATTATATTTCTAACAAATGTTACATAGGAATACGTTTGGATAATTAAAGTTTTTATTTGAAGTATTTTTAGAAATGTATCTTTAATTTTGAAGTCGAGGGAGCATAAATAAGTACCTCTTCTCTTAAGCGAGCATTTTCAATCCTCAAATGCTGCTCATCAAATGACATTTCGCCTAAAGCAGCAGGGCCACCGCAATTGGGACAAGTAGCGTTGCTGAGGGCTTCTTTGTACCTTATATTATCTGCACGTAGCTTTTCATTCTCATTCCTCAGTTGTGTGTTCTCATGGCGTTCAGTTTGAGCCTGAGATATATCATGATGAATTAAAACGTGATTAATTCAAGCAGTAGGTTAACTAATACAGGCTAACATTAATAAGCTATAGTTAGTAATAATGTTCATTCATAACTAAGTTAATTATGTACTACTGATAAATACATTTACAAGAAAGATGATTTGATTAAATGAAATTATGAGTATTTTAGAAACACTATATAAAAGCTAGTTTTTCACCTTCATTTGAGTGCGCTTGTTTTGGAACCAAAACTTGACTTGCAAAGGCTCTAAACCTAATCGGCGGCCTAGTTCCTTTCTTTGCTTATCATCTGGATGAGGGCACTCTTTGAAAAACCTGTTGCGAAATCCAAAACCAGCTAGTTACTTAGAATAAATAAAAATAAATTAGGAAAAAAAAACAGAAAAAATAAAATTAAAAGGGTTGATGAAATAATTAAAGCAGCTAGCTTACGATTCCATTTCCTGGATTTGATGCTGAGTGTGGCGATGATAGCGTTTCTTTTTGGGACGTTGGCTAGGATCTTGCTCATCATCACCGGAAGGGGGTTCCATGATATCGGTTCCACCAGATTTGCTCTCGAATTCATCGTCTCTCAGCATATCCAGTTGATGATCATTAATCTCTTCAGGGGGTTTGTGATGGAAGTGGTTCATTTGATCCAGAAGAAGATGATGACTTTCAAACATGTTTGACTGATGAAACATCTTAATTTGATCACTCCTCTTAATTTTTTTTTGAACAATTAAGTAAACATTTAGGGTGTTCTTTGTAGCTGATAGCTGCTGTAGTTTTGCAACCTACCAAACAACAATGAATGAAATGTTAAACCAATCATTCATAAGGAAAAGAACACCATGATATATATAAATATTTCAAAATATATAGCTAAGAAACTAATTGATACCCCAAATTAGAAAGAAAAAAAAGGTATACAAAATAAAGGAAAAAGAAGAGAGAAATCTTTACAGAAGAGGTGAAACAAAGTGATTCATGGCAGCAGATCTCTGTCTTTAAACATGTATATATATAGTTCTGTCTCTTGTATCGAAAAGGATTATGTATGTTGAATTATATATGTATCTATACTGAAATCTAGAACACTGAGCTTATCAGCTAGGATCTGGGCAGATCTACTAAAATATAATTCATTTCCACAGTTAAAAAAATACAAGTGGTAAAAAAAATGAACAAAAGGAATTAAGTTGACAAAAAGAAGCATACGTATTAAAAAGAAACATATATATCATATATGATAAAGCCATTAAATAAATATACTGTTTGATTCTTTTCTATCTATACATCCATGAAGAAGAAATAAAGAAAGAAGAAGAATTATACATATATACAACAAATTTTTACCTGAGTCCTTGGTATCAGCTCAGAAAATTGAAACCTTTCCTTTAGAGCAGCGGCGATATATCAAGAGATGAGAGCATCATATATAACAGCAGAGATATATATATATATATATATATATATGTAGGCCCTAATTAACAATGCATATCTTGTTCTTACGCACAAACCCTAAAACACCTCAATCTTTTTTCTCTCTCTAAAATGGGACACCTATTTTGGTGTTTGACTATCTTACTTAGAGGGTAGTAAGTAATAATGCCTAGAATTTTAATAGAATATCTGGCATTTTCTGATACAAAAACTTAAAAAGATGTAAAAACAAATTAGAGATTACTTTGAGATTCTCCTTTTAATCTTGACAAAATCTGTCTTTACGTGAAAATAGCGGAAAATTGAGTAAATTTAGCAAAACAAAAGAGTAGAATAAGTTGACGCAGTGTGAAAATGAAAAATGCCCCCCCCCCCCCCCCCCCCCTTTGACAAAACAAAATCAGATTACTGTAATTTAATTTTTATAACCCCCACCAAGATTTCGCTTGCTGGGGTCTAGCTAATAGTACTCTTACTTCTTCTTTTTACCTGCAAAAAAAATAAAAAATAAAAATTATAACTGAAAACAACAAAATTATATACATACTCACAATATTAATGTATAATTAACAAGTCAAAAGTAGTCCTGTAAAATAAAGAGAAACGGAAAACTTACTAGCTTTGAAGGGAAAAAACAATTAAACAAACCTTTTTTAGGTTGTGGAGTGAAAAGAAAAGCAATAGAAAGAGAAAAGAGTGGTTTTCAGGGTAAAGGGTCAACGGGAAACCACTTTTTGGAGATGAAGAGGTGGTTCTGGAGATGGAGAGAGTGGTTTTTTCAGTGGGTCGGTAGAGAGGTGATCGCTTTTCTTGTGAATAGAATTTAAGAAGAATTATAGTAGCTTAGGGATGAGGAAGAGAGAGAAAAAGAGAGAAACGGAAGAGGAAAAAGAGGACATAATATGAAAAGATAGAAAAAGAGAGGGGTTTGAAATGAAGAGGAAGAGGTGGAAGGCAAAGGAGTTAATGCAGAGCGTGTAGAAAGGATGCAACTGCATTTATGGAGGTTGGAGCTGTGTGTTAATGTCGTTTTTGCTGATCATGAGAGAGAATATATATATATATATATATATATATATATATATATATATATATATATATCACTAAGAAAATTAATACGCTACTTCTCTTTTTCTTTTCCCTTGAATTTTATCTCCATAACTTTGTATGGCATATGTGGAAGAGCTAGAAAAATAGTTTGGTGAAACGATTGACCAGATGGCTAACTGGCTTTTTACATATTTCACGGCATGCCTCTATTTTTTCAAACTGATACTGTTAACTGTATATCGTTTTCTCTCAAGCTACTACACTTTTCAATATCAAATTTATTAATTAATTACTAAGTTTATACTAATATATAAAGTAATATTATATATATATATATATATATAGACTAAAAAGGAGCACTAATAAATGTTTTTACACGTATTGGAATGATCACTTTGTGTTTCATTCTTCATGTGCATGTTACTTCTCATTATGCTAAAGAAAATGTTCTAAAAAATAAAAATAAAAATCCAGTGATGTTGATTTTTTAATTAAATAATTTTTTGATAAGGACTTTGAACTATATTGTAATTCGCAATTAATGGTAGCAGAAGCATTGAAAATTTGTTAAGCATTATATGTTTACATATAATTTTATTTAATGAACTATATACGCACATTTTTTGTATGAAAATTAATTCACTAAAAATATATTGGAAGGAGGGGTTATCTGCATGGTGCCCAAGGTAACGATAGATGGATTTTCAATTTATATACGTATACTATAATATGGTAAAAAATAAGATTTTGATAAAACTTTGGCATTAAAGATCGTCAATTACAACAAATGGATTAATTAACTGTCCAAAAATACATTGATTTTTTCATTATTAAAGAGAATCTTTTCATTCGTCCTTCATCAAAACGTTTGTCATAATCTTAAGATACCGTTTAATTACAAATGAAGCAACTAACCAACACGTATATCAGTATATGCACACACAAACATGAAAAATTGAAAATTAAAGAAAAATAATTAGAAATAAAGCATAAATATTTGTACGCGTAAATGCTCATACAACGCGCGCGCGCGCACACATATATTTATTTATTTATTTTGCTATATAAGTTTACATGCCCGTGTAAGACATGGACTAGTGTGAAAGATTTTTTTTTTTATAAATATTTTAATTTATTTTATAAGTATTATTTATTTATTTTATTTAAATATTGATCATCACGTGTTATTATTATTTTTATATGGTATAATTTAGTATTTTCATTATAAATTAAAATATTTATTTCCTTAGATGTTCTAATTTTATTAAAATGTTTAAAAAAAATTTATTGCAAATATTCTCTCTCTCTCTCTCTCTCACTCTATATATATATATATATATATATATATATATATATATATATATATATATATATATATATATATATGTAACGTACAATTATTACAATATTATACATATGCGATATATATGTATATTATTATATATTATAAGTATAATTTTATTGATTCATAAATATCTAATTTATTGGGAGAAAAAACATTTCGAAATGAACAACCCTTCGACTTTATCGGTTATGCCAAACTTGGTGACTCGTGACAAACGAAGTTGACTTAGAATAATTGAATTTGGAATCGTTTCTTACTTATAATGAAATTGACTCAAAATAATTATATTTGAGATCGCCTCTTGCATTGTTATCTATCAGTATTGATAGGATACTCCTCCATATGCAGAAGGATAATCTTCTTCTTCTACCAGCTCATGAACCCATGACCTTTAAGTTAGTGATTTTCGACACTAATCAACCAGGCAAAGAGAACTAGTATAGAAGGATAATCAAGTGTGAATGCAAGATGCCAAATTAATTGTGCTAGATCACGATAGCCGCATTAGCCTTAATTTAGCTCAGTGATAAGGTAATTAGTCCCCGTCGTAGAAGGTTGTTTTAGTTTTGCTGTATGTACATGTATATAATATAAGAAAGAAGTAACAATTTGACTAGCTAGTGGTACATTTCATTAAAATCATATCACAAGGATATGCCCGGACCTACAATATTCCCTAATATTATTGTTTAAGTTTTGTGTGCTGAATATCATTAATTATATAGTGCTCAACTGTTTATTAATCAATTAATGTTTATTTATCAAAATAAAATAATAATTCTATAATTTAACTTTTCCTTTCATTTTCTTTCATTTTTTATAAAAACATTTACAGAAACAAAATTACTTGCCGACTGTTACGAATACAATATGTATACTTAATTAATATAAGAAATTCTAAGGGAATGCTTCTGCTAATGATTTTTTTCAAATTATTAAACACTTGCTCTTTCAAATACATTTTACTCTTTTAGTCTGAAAATAAAATAAAAAATTCAGTTTAAACTAATATTTTAGAAAATTAGATCGAATATCATACTGGTAACATTTAACAATTTAGTTCAAGTAATAGTAAAAGAAACTGAGATAAAATTAATAAAAAAAATGATATTTCTACATTTAAATATGAGAGTTCCAAATGACTCTTGATGTAAACAGATATTATTGTAAACTCATGCTAATTACTTGAATGACATAGTAAGTACAATGAGTTGTGCTTCCGAGGAGATATATATGCCCTAGGGTTTCAGAATTCTCATATTGGTTAATTTGGCACGGCCCCGTGCCATATCTTTTTTTTTTTTTTTTTTACAATGTGGGCAGATACAATATGCCCTAGTGATTAATTTAATGGCGTTGATCCCTGAAACCAGAACAATACCAGCACATCTGCAGATGCACTTAATTCTCTCCTGGCTGGAGCACCATTTACTTCTTTCATTCCCAGCCAGTAATTTCATTTGCATTTTTATCATACTATTTTACTTTCTTTAATTTGATTCAGTACTCGACTATAAATGTTACTAGCTAGCTGCAGTTGAAAAAATTGAGCACTTTTTTCCCCCCTCAAAAGATATGCTACTTAGTTGCATTTCCTTATGATCACTTGTGTGTATATATATATATATATATATGGTGATTGATCAATTGACAACGGTGTAAAAATAGATCTATCTTTACAACAGATTTCAGCCGTCTAGGTTGAGATCTGACTGTTTAAATGACACTCGTCAACAATATAATATCCAGGTATCCGCAGTATTATAATGTTGACGGGGTTAAATGTCCAAAACATCCCCAATATGCATGCAATACACTCACCGTTCGTAGTATTATACTGCAGACAGTGAATTACACGAGGAACTGACGACGTTTTGACATTTCATCGTCCACAACGGTGAAATTATCATCCGCAGTATAATATTGCGGACGCTAGTTTAATTATAAAACTGCATTCGTTTTTGTTCATAGTAATTATTTTGGAGCTTATCTCATTTTCACAGTAGCGATGTAGGTAGTTTTAGTTATGACTATTAAATTATCTATTTCTTCTTGCGTATAACATGAATCTGCAACGTTGTACTACAGAAGAAATGAAAATTTAATAGCCTTAATTATAAAACTGCGTTCGTCATTGTTTATAATAATCATTTTGAATCTCATTTCATTTTCACATAATCGATTTGGGTAGTTATAATTAAGGCTGTCAATTTCTTTATTTCTTCTTGCAGATAACATGAATCTGTAACGAGGATATGCAGGAAAAATAAAAAATTTATAGCTTTAATTATAAAACTGCGATCGTCCTTGTTCACAACAATCAATGATTTTGAATTTCATCTCATTTTCATAGTAGTGATCTAGGTTGTTCGACTTTAGGCTATTAAATTTTCTTTCTTTTCTTGTTTTTTCTTATTTTACCGATTTATGTGATCTGGACGGATAACATGAATCTGCAACGAGAATACACAGGAGAGAGAATTTTTTAGTCTATTAATCATTCATCCACAATATTATACTGCGGACGGGTAAACCAAACAACAGAGTCCAAAAAAATGTCGTTTAGGGATTAACCTTTGGCTGCTCTTCATCCGAAGTATTATACTGCGGACTGGTAAATCAAATGACAGAGTCTAAAATGACTTCGTGCCTATGTCTGTTATTCGTCTACAGTATTATACTGCGAACGCTGGGTTCTAATCAATTTTTGAGAATTTCAAGCGCTTACGTTAGGGTAACAATCGTTTCTCATTAATGGCGAGAAAATTGTCCCGACTATTTGAATCTAAGTAATCCAGTCCACTATAAATAAGACGAGGGACTGTTTACTCATCTCCACTAGTCAAAACTCTCAAAACAAAAATAAATATATATATTCTTTATAGGCATGATTGTTATACATGTCCATGTTTTTCATTCCCATAGCGAGCTAGGCAAATTTTGTTTGTTGTTCATTGTTTAAATATTTCTTATTGTTAATTATTCTAATTGTTTTGAAAACTGATCTGGTTAATTAAAAAATTTTACCGTTCGCAATATTAAACTGCAGACGAAGTCTACCTTAAGGACGACAAATGAGATTTAGGTGAAGCATTGTTGAAGAATGTCAATAAGAACGCAGCAACATCGTTTTTGATAACGATGTTGCTGTATTTTTACAAAGATTCTTAAAAAAAATCACCCAGATCTCTTGCACACTCGAGTAGACTTCGTCAACAATATTAAATTACTGACGATAATTTTTTTTAGTTATCCCGTCCGCAGTATCATACTGCGGACGGTGAAAATTGAAAACGTCGTCATGTTCCTCAAGTAAGCCCTAGTTCTCATCATCCGCAATATAATACTGCGAACGGTGAAATTTCAACACATCGTTGTTTAAAATAATGTCATACATTTAATTAATCTATTGGTGACATTATTGTAAATACGTCCGTTTGTTATATTATAATGCGGACAGAAGTATTTACAATAATCTCACATTTAATTAAACTATTAGTGACATTATTGTAAATACGTCGGTCGGTCCACAGTATAACACTGCGGACGAGTCTTTTTAAAACTATTAGTTTTAGTTTTCTTCTTCTCATGTGTAGTATCTTTACAGATTCATGTTATTTGGATTGACAAATATGAATCAGTAACAATACTACGCAAGAAAAAGAAAAAAAACTTAATAACCTTAAGTCGAACAAACCAGATCGATACTGTCAAAACGAGATAACTAAAAGAGTTTTATATTTAAGGCTAGTAATTTTTTATTCCACTTTCATATTCTTGTTGCAGATTCATGGTATCTGGGATGAGTGAAAAACATGTATGACCATGGGAGACGACATACTTCAATTTTTCCTTCCAATTATTTTGGTAATATTTTTTTTCATCAGCCCAAATAACTTGAATTAGTAAAATTAGATTACGCAAGAACAAATAGAAAATATAATATCCTTAAATATAACTACTTCGTTCGAGATCTGTGAAGAATGCAAGACTTGAACGAAAACATGAATTCATGTTCAACGTATATTTATAATAAAACTTTTGCGTTTCACTCGGACAGTGAATTTTAAAAGACGTTAGCACAGTTATTCACCGTCTGCAGTATTATATTGCAGAAGGTGAAATGTCAAAACGTCGTCATTTTCTTGTGTAATTCACTGTTCGCAGTATAATACTGCGGACAGTGAGTGTATCACATGCATATTGGGAGTGTTTTGAACATATACCTATGTCCGCAGTATAATATTGCGGATACCTGAATAATATATTCCAGACGAGAGTTATTTAAACCGTCATATCTCAGCTTAGACCGTTGAAATTTGTTATAAAGATAAATCTATTTTTACAACGTTATCAATAGATCAGTCATATATATATATATATATATAGTCAACTATTTAAAGACTGCAAGATCGAGCTAAAATTTTATTAATTAGTACATTAACTCTAGTGTTTTTATAATTCGATACGATTCATTTATCAGTGAGAATTATTTATTAATTCTTATTACAGGGCTTTGTCAAAAAAAAAAAAGTATGGCACCTTTGGAATGAAAGGAATTTTCACTTATTGAAAGTTTAATTTTTACTTTCGATTTAATTTGATTTGCTTCGTGCCAAGTATAAAACTCGACCACATATACATATTTTACTCTAGCTGAACTTTTTTTTTTTTCCTTCCAAAATATTACTGAAGTTTTACAAGAAAGAAGCTTGTATAAAAATGTGAAACGTCGCCACGAGACTTAAAACGTTTGAAGTGATCAATTAATTTGTCTATATTTCCATGCATGTCGATGAGACGAATAATAATGTCAATTTGTAATATTACAGTATACAAATAAGCAGTGGGACATATGTAAAACTAAGCACTTCCTTCATTTTAAAATAAACGTTCAATTTTAATTTTTTAATTAAATAAATATTTTATAAGACGAATTTATGTTCGTGTATCATTTTTATCGATATACAAGTGAACGAATAATAATCATAAGAAGCGGTATGCGATTTACTACTAATTATAATTTTAAAAATTATTTATATATCTGATTATTAGTTCTAAAATTTGATAAAAAAACAAAATTAGACAATTATTTTAGGAGTACGAGACAAGATTTTGTTTTGGTGCTTCAAAGAAAATTTTGTGAAGTTTGGGGTGGGCAATTCTGGCATATATATAAACCAAGATGTTGACTTTTAGGACGTCACTGTTCTTCAGCTAGTTGGTGATGTGCTTGGATGAGGAAATGCCAGCTCCAGAAGGCAGAAGCACTCAAAACTGACCTCACTCAATCTCCTCATCCTTCCCCATTAAATTAAATTAGTTGAATTGACCCCACTTCATTATATATTCAGTTTATTTTTCTTATTAATAAATATGAAATTCATTTATTTCCTTCACACTGCAGTTCTATATTGCAACAGAGCAGGTTAAGGGACTAGCCAGAACGCAGAAGTACCAGAGGCATGTGATAAATTGATACTGAACTCCGTAATGAATATGGTGGCAAATGAATCCAGTCGTAAATTCGGTTAATACTTGACTTGGCCAACTTTGACATACAGTCCCTCTCTCTCTCATGATAATTTTATTTTATTTTATTTTAAATAATTTCAAATTAAATATTTATTTATCTTGAATAATTTATTTTTTATAATAATTTGTCTATAATATCATTAATATTAATTATTTTATTTTTATTTAATATATATTTATGGAGTATCATTAATCATGTGCAGAAAACTATGTAATTGAATGAGAATTTAAATATGGACAATTTTATCATTTTATCCTCTTTCTTAATATGAGTAATAAATCAACTATTACTTTTATTCTGAGATGGAAAGAGCAATTAAATAAGTTGAGTACAAATTTAATTTTAAAATTATTGTAATATTGGAAACCAACTTGAACATCATAATAATTCTAGCTAGTACCAACAAATTTTATTTTTTTGAACATAATGAAACATAATTGATTGATATCATAATCTAATTAATCACATGACATGTAAAATTTGGGTTGAAAATAACTTTGCTACTACTTTGAATTGTAGTTAATTAGGAATTAATATGTTTTCAACATGCTATATTGTTACATTTTATGTTATTTTATTGAGTTTAAGTTGTTAAAATTAATTATATTTAAATTTTGTGTCAAAGTATAAGCTTAATTGTTGAACTTTCTATTAAGAGTGAGTAAAAAAATTAAAATTGGCTCCGAAATCGCATAAAAAATCGACAAAACTGCATTAATAAAACCACACCAACAGTTCTGGTATATATGCCGGTTTCAGAAGGGTTGAAAAATCACACTTGCGGTTTGATTTCGATTTCTATGGTCCACCGCACCGTATCAATAATGGTCAAAACGAGTCGTTTTAGTATTTTTTTTAAAATAAAATAAAATTACATAATGTTTATTATATTTTTCTTCTATTTTTTGTTAGCATAATATTAACTTCTACAATTGCCTCTTATATGATTATTAATTTTAGCTTTGAAAACTTTTAATTGTGAATTTTACTTAACTAATTAAGTTTCTTATTATTTGATCGTCAGTGACATTTTTGCAATTATATAATTTCATTATAACGTGGATGGAAATGAATAAATTCAATAGTGATGCTCTTCTTGTAAAAGCAATATACTATCTACTTTTAAGTTATAAATAACTATTTGTCATAGTCTTACTTTATTTCTTCTTAAGTAATTATTCTAATATTTTCTATACACATTTGTCTGCACTTGAAAATTATGTCCTAATTTTTTGTATATGCTTAATTGGTTTTGAAACCGAGATTGCACCAAATGAAACTGCACCGCACGTTTGAAAACAGAACTGCACTAATTACAAGTGATTTCATGTGGGGTTTTGAATTTGCCAAACCACACTTAAGCGATTTTATGTGCGGTTTGAGTTTCAAACCGCACCAAATCGCGCCATGCTCACCCTTATTTTTTGTATATATTAATGTGAGCTTGTGAACAACTCGAGCTGAGATTGATTTTGAAGATAAGTTTACTGTAGGGCTCATTCATTCACAAATGAGTCTGATTTAAAATAAAATTTTAGTTTGATATAGAAGAACTCAACTCCACTTACAATTTTTGCTAAACTACAAAAAAAAAAAAAAAAAAAAAAAAAAGGGTACTCATTTGCATGCCTTAGTATACATCAATATAAGAAATACTACCAAGTTTCATTCAAATATTTATTTCAAAAAATGTTAAAAATTAACTTTTGGTATATGTGTGTGATTTATAGTAAGTACTTGCTATGAATAAAAAATGGGTAAATATCATCTCTATCGTCCAATACATGAATAAATGTTCGAGATTAAAATTACAAAAATGATATCCTCTACTAATAATAGCGGATGACAGGTACATCACTAATAGTAGCGGATGACACTATTAGTAACGCTACTATTAGTAGTAGATGGTAAAAAAAATTAATTACAAATTTATCACCATCCGCTACTATATTAGTAGTGGATGACTATATTTACAATTTTAATCTGGATCGTTTATTTCTGTATTGGACGCTAATGAATATCAAGAATTGTATTTTAGTGAAGTTTTATCTTTTAATTACTTTTCTATATATGTTTAATATTTGACTCAAGATTAATTTTATGGATAACACTACTAGGTAAACAACAATTAAGGAACAAAAATGACAAAAAAAAGATAGATGTCAGGGTTTATCATTTTTTAAATTATTTTTTTGGTACAATTAAACCATACATTATTTCATTATTAAGGGGAAGGGGAAGGGGAAGGGGAAGGGGAATTAAAATTTGAATGGGTGATTGGCTAGCACACCACTAAATCAACTCTCGATATTGTTAGGGTCTACTATTAGTGTACGTGTATGGTGTACTACTTCAGAAATTACTACAGAAAAGAAGTTTTGACTTTACAAATATTGTTGTACGTAGATCTTAATTGTCATTGGCTAAGGGTCTGTTTGATAACAGTTTGATGGGTCTAAATATACTTACATCTAATTCGGTCAACCATTAAGACTGTTTGTTTGGTTAAATATTGATTTGATTGGGGCTACAAGAATATGACCGAATCAGGCTAATTTATCTGACTTATTCAATTTAATGAACTTTTTATTCATATACCATTTCCTGCGATTATTGGTGCTATGGCTTTCTTCTTCTTCTTCTCTTTTGTCCCAATTTTTTTGGGTAGCTTTGAGATTGTCGACATAGGAAAAGTTCATCATCATCTTCATCGATTTCCCATGGTTAGAATTTATCGTGTACAATTAGTACTTGTGCCGAATTAAATCACGAGAATCTAGAGAGAGAAAATAAGGGAATTTGGGTTTAGGACACAGACGAATTAATAATGTTGTTCAACAGTATTTCCCACTATAACATAAGAAGAAATAGGTAACTAGGTCCAAGATTTCAACGATTATTGCAACTAGAGATATAATTTAATTTTTGATGTCAAAATATGACATGTTAAATTTTAAAATTAATATAATTTATAAAAGTTTACAATTAAATAAATTTGATAATTAATAATTTTTGTTATATATTATATAATGGTTAATAATTGTATTAACTGAAATTAAATAAATTCACATCAATTTAAAGTTCAATATGTCATCGTTTGATCTTAAAAGTTAAATTGTATCTTTAATAGTTAAATGTTCAGCATAGTTCACACGGGTAAAATAATAAAAAAATGTTATTAAGATGTTTCAGACATATCAATTATCAAATAACTTTTTCATTCAGTATTTAAAATTCTATTTTATTTAGCTCATTTAAATTATTTAAATATTAAGAATTATTTTATTCAATTTTATTAAACAACTCCTAAATCTAAAAAGAAAAAGGTACCAAAAATAAAGGTCTCCTTAATTCACAAGCAAGCGATCTATTATTCTAGCAATTGTCAAGAGCTTTTGTTAGGAAAGATTTTGAAACATTTGTCCTTAAGAATGACGTTTATAGGGGTGAAAATGAACTCGAGTAGTTTGAAACTCGATTCGAGATCGAAGCAAAAAATTTGAGCGAAACTCAGATTCGATACTTAAACTAGTCGAATTCGAATCCCTTTTGATACTTAGACACTTATACGAGTCGAATATGAGTTGTCCATCGTTCGTTCATTTAGAGTATCAAATTTTCTTAACATCACTAATCCTTATTCGATACAAGTTCGATAATCCTTATTCGTATACAGTATCGAATATACTTGATTTATTTAATATATAGTATTTAGTAATTAAATTATTCATATACTTTAAAAAGTGTAAAAGGTTTTTATGTTTCCTGTATATGTATATGTGCATCAATTAATTTAAGTGTGATGATATCATTTTAATAATTTTTTACTCGAGATCTAGTTTGAAGAGTTCAAAATTAAATCATTCAAAATAGTTGATTGAGTTAATTTGATCTACATTATTGAAATATAAATGATCCAGTTTTAATTCATGTATATCTCAAATTCTCACGAGTAGTTCGACTAAAAAAATGAATCGAATCGAGTCAAACTCAAATATAATAAAATGAGTCGAATTCGAATATGAGTAAATATTATAAAATTATATTTGAATTCAAGAACAAATCTGAATACTTTTAAAAAAAATTCGAGTATAATCTTGTCAAAGTACTATTCGACTCGACTTGTAATTACTTTCACCTCTAGCTGTTTAAGTCAACATCCATTATTAGAATTAATTATTGCTCGCAAAAGTGGACTAGGAATTGGGAGCTATATTATTCCGTTTGGTGAAAACGATAAAATATAGTATAAGAGATTAAATAACGGATTAATAATAAAATAAAATAATCTAAAATGATAATAAATTAATATAAATAATTATATTTCATATATCATTTTTGTAAATAAATGTAACCTTAATCTTATATACATTCCAAAAACTCAAATGGGATTAGAGGTAGTACTTGAAGAATTCAAGAACTATACATTGCCTTCTTGTATTTATAAAAGCTTGCTAATTTGAACAATTTTTTTTACTCAAATTAGTTTGTTAATTAGGATCCTTACTCAAATATTTGTCATTATGAGTTTGTTGTCAGACAGCCACGGTTATTAATATTTGGATGACCAAACAGTCAAACACCACACTATAATCGAAATCTAGCTCATTATTTAATTCAATTTAGAAATTAAGTGTCGCAATGCCGTAGGCAAAAAAAAAGCATCATTTAATAATTAAAGGTAGGCCCAAATTTATCCATTTTTGAGTAGCATGACATTATTGTTAGCACATTGATCCTTTTTCATATTACTCTTTCCGTCCCTAATATATGCCATTTTAGTGTTGAGCATAAATATTAAGTAAATAATTATATATTATTTAATATAATATTAATTATTTATATAATTTTTATATTAAAATAAGAAATTATTATTTATTAGATAAAAAATAGTAAAAAAATCAAAATTATATTTAATACTTTAGATAATATTAAAAACTAAGTAATTAAAGTTTACTTAAAATTCTCAAATGACAAATATTAAAGAATAAAAATAATTCTCTAAAGCGACATTTAAAAAGTAACGGAGGGAATAATTAATAGCATTAGAAATTAATATATTGATGTGAACAGTCAAGAAAAACCCTCCACGGTTGATTTGGCTTCGTCAGAGTTGTTTTCTGACATAGAAAAATCACTTTCAATAAAGAAAAAAAGAATTGTTCTTTAATTAATTAATTACCATCATGCATGGAAGCATTAATACATTACGTACTAATTTATTACTTGATATATTAATAAAAATAATAAATTTGCCGTAATTTGTTAAGTTTTTGGTTGAGCAAGAATGTATGCATGTCTCCCTCCACCATTATAGGCCTCTCTGACTATGTCGTATTATGGTCACCATCCTTGCCTTCCCAACTGCACAACCCATTATTTGTGTTTGTCATTCTTGAATTTTAAATACCTGACAGCAACTATGGTGCTTATTATTTTTTCTGGCCTATATTTTGAATTGTTTTCCAAAACAACACTTTTTTAAGAAAAAAAAAATACTCTATTTGTTTCAAATTATAAGGTCAACATTGACTTTTTAAAAGTCAAATTTTTTTTAAAACTTAAAATTGACATGATTTATTTAATTTTTAAAAATAATAAATTTTATAACTAGTAGTACTTTTTAGGTAGTTTATGATATTAATAATTATATTAACATAAACTAACTAATTTCATGTCAATTTCGAATTTAAAAATGTATAAAATATACTTTTAAAAAATCAATATTAATTTTATAATTTAGAACGGAAAGAGTATTACTAATCTAACACTTTCCTGTATAGTTCATAGTTGTATAGTCTATTATGCGACCTTCAAGCGTCGTTTTTCTAATTTTATTTTTTTTCTTTATTTTTTTCTAAAAAAGGGGATCGTCATAAATCACAAAATTATTTGAATAATTCTTATTTTTATTTTTCTGTATACTCATTTTTTTTTTATATATATTCTAGATCTTTTGGTCGATCCAAACAAAGTTTTCAGTTTAAAATTAAAAGAGTATGGGTGGGTGATTTGGGAATTTCTGTAAACGCCTATTGAAAGTTTTAAATGGGAGTTACCCAGCAAGGGGCTGAAGGGCCGAACCTTAGCCCAAACTAGATTTATATATCTTTGAGGATATCCTGGAAATAAATCCACTTGATTGGCAGTATTTTATTTAGATACAACATAGGCTAAACTAGAAAGGCCCAAAGTAGAATAAACATAATTCAGTTATTCACTCTGGATTTAATAAAATTTCAAACTGTTACCCTGTAGGCTTCCATAATTAAAATTTCAGTATTTTCTTTTCATGCTTTAATGATCTTCAACCATAAAGGTAACAATGTCCACAATTATACAAATACTCGAAGATTAGTTTGGACTAAAGTAGACTCTCATTCAAATATATTTAATTATATTTAATTTTATCATCAACATAATTGTATCTGGGAATAACGAGAACACGTGATCTAAATTTTATTATAAATTATATAAAAAAAATTCTATTATGTATTTTTTATCACATATTTTCATATTCCTAAAACCTCCATATTGTTATTTACTGAATTTACCATAGAAGACAGATTCAGAGATAATCCCCCTAATTAACATTATCATGTATGAATTTTTGAGATATTGAGACTGATTTCTCACATCGGGTGGGGTAGCCCAAGCTTCGGGTGAATAGCATAAATTGTGTTTTGTGTGCGGCTGTTTTTCTTTTAATTATTCTTTGTTATTATTTTTGGTGCGTTATTATTCTCTAACAATTCATCCCGACTCCATCGACCGGGTATGACCCACCCAAAAGAAAAATCTTGCTCAATCTTATTTACCGGAATTCATAGATGTTAATTACTTTGTTTACCCTATGCTCGGCTTATCCTTCAGACCCTCACAAACAGTGTTTTGCTAACAACTTCAAGAAAGAGACTTAAATTCAAGCAGTAACAACTAAATTTGGTGCTCTCTGCCTGAAGTTAAAGGACTTATTGTGAACTAATTATAAGCATAATGTTTAGTTCTTTTTCATTATTTTCTTGGTCAACCTGCTCACTGATTTCCCAATTTAGCCATAAATTACAAGAAATAAATAAATGTGTTTGAAAAAATAAATATAATTGGAACTCTATAATTGACTCTTAAAGCAGACAGCAAAACAGCAGGCAACAGTGCATCTGAGATGGAATGAATAAAGAAAGGAAAAATCATCGAGTTAAATGCTGATTCTCAGTGACACTATTTCATAATAAGCTATATTTTAATAACCTGCAAAAGAAGCACTTCCTTGCATATGTTTTAAGTTAATAATTTGCGTTAGATTGGTTTTCCACCATAGCAACCAAGTAATTTAACTCTTTACATGACCATTCCTTGAAAACCCCAAAAAATGAAGAAAAAGAGAGAAAAAAAGAAGAAAAAGAAACACTTCTGGTCAACACCATCTTCCAACAATGGATTCATGTTTGTCCCAAATCTCTAGTCCCCAACTACTTCCTCTTTCCTTCCCTATACTTGCTAGTTTCACATAAGAAATGCACTTTCCAGCTAAATTTACACAAGGTTTATTAGCCTCCTGCATTCTCTTCAACTAATAGTTGAGTACAGAATGAGGACTCGACGAACTTTAATGCACATGCAAAGAGTCTTAGGCCACTTCTATGTTCGGAGCTTTGACATTTTCTTCAATGAATTTAGCCTTTAACTTTGCTGCTCGTGATGACCTTGATGAGGAAGTGGAAGACTTGGGAGAGGAAGTTGACTTGTGCTTCTTACGATTCTGCTTCTTTGGAATATTGGGTAGGTCTGTGGGTGGTGTGTCAGTGGACATATCTGATACTGTTTGCCGTCCTAGCCTTTCTCCGAAATCTGTTAAAATAGGCCAGAAAAGGAAGAAATATAATTAAACGCAAGAAAATGCAGAGAAAATTATCTCCAAACTTAAGGTCTCTACAAGATAGTGAATGCGTTGATGACATAACTATGAATTCAAAAAATATAAACTCAAATGCATTAGGCAAAATAAAGATGAAAGTCAGGTGAAAGGTGTAAAACTTTTTGAATTGGTTAATAGTATATGGTAGAATGATGGTTTTTTCAGCAGCTATTAGAAAATGTTAAAATGTATGACGAGATTTCAGTATAAATCCTCCAAAAATAGACAGGGTACATTTGACATGGACAACATAGCAACCACATAAGCAGTTAGCAGAAGTGAAAATTATTGTCCACGTCAATTTCGCTGAATTCTAGTTTTATAAGGGTTACAGAGTCATTTTCAAGTTAACTTGAAGGATTTCTTTCTGAATTCTGAAGCAATTCTCTTGCTCTAAATAACTCTTAAAAGGGTCAAATTTATGGTATACCAGCTATACCAAATGATTCCTTGTTTGATACTAAATTTTGTGGGACTCACATGCTCACAGGATTCTTTTATCCTACAGGCTTTTCTACGCGTAATACTTTCTTAATGGATAGGGAGAAGAGAATGTGAACGAATAATGAAATTACCATACTTCACTTGCAGATATAAACTCCTCCCATCATTAACACAAGGACTTGGAGTAAAACCTTGATCCAATAATCAAGAACGAAAGATGGTTTTAAGCCAGCCCATATTTATATATGTTATGCTAATTATCTTAGTTACAGTTCGTTCTTGATATCTTGCTAGACTTATCCTTAATCATTGGAAAACATAATGACTTCAATTGTTTCCATCTTTGGTGAGTACTCCATGTAATCTCTAGTCAATTTTCAAACAGAAATTCATTGCAAAATAAATACTAAATAAATAAATCACATAGTTTCAGTGATAGTATTAAAGACATTCTTATATATGTGACAAGAGTAGAATGATTTGCACATGTATGCAACCTTCAAATGTGATTGCGCACCTAATATGTAGGTACTACACGTGTGTCAAACAATGAAATTACATAAGAGGTGCAAATGAAGTTGAGCTCTACCAATTAATCAATGAATATTGGACTGTACTCCAAAACTTGGTCGACTCGTTCTTGGATTCTTCTTGATATAAAAGCAAAGTCTCGTGACAGAAGAACCAAAATTTCCTGTTTGAGGCAAAAAAGTCTAGAGAGCCTGTTTTCCTAACTTACATGTTAGTTTTATTATATAATCATACTTGAGGACAAGTTTTCATTTCTCTTTCAGCATTCCAACCCCTGTAAAGGCCCTATCTGCCCTTGTCTGATTAGGACCATTGCACATGATATAAATCAGTAGATTAACTGCTCCGTTTTTCTTTTAAATCTCAAACTCTATTTTGTTTTTTCTCATGTAAATAAGGCTACCTATACATACAGTTTGTAAAATTGGATGAGAAAGAACCGTGTATAGAACAAACCTTGAGAGGACCATGGCGAGAAACCTGACCCAGAATTGCCAATAGACGAGGCTGCAAAATCTGGTCCCGTCTTGAATTCACTCATCTACATACAATGAACAAAAATTATAAAATTATAAAAATAAATAATGAGAGAAACATATATCATAAAAAATGATAAAATTCAAGACTAAATCAGAGATGGAGTTACTTCACAGACATGGGAAGCATACTCACCCAACTGGGTGCACTACCAGAGGGACCATCCCAGCCAATATGTGCAACGTGCTTAACATCTGTTGGGTACCCAATTTCCATCTCCCGATCCTTCACAACTACAAGAGATTCATTTCCCAGATTAGCCCCAAAGCACCAATAATTTCCCATTACAATATACAGAAAATGGACATTTAATTGCATACAAGCAGAGAGAGAGAGAGAGAGAGAGAGAGAGAGAAGAAACATTACCAAAGATTTGAGAAATGTATTTGAATCCTTTATAAATCCCTTTGATTTTGGTAGTCATGGTGGAAAATGCAAAGGCCTAATCCAATATCCCTCTTCTTGAATAAATTATACTGGAGGAAACACCACATAAAACGTGGAGAGCTTGATTCCTTTGGCTGTTGAAAAAGCAAGCAAGCATCGGTTAGATTGTTTAAATATATATTCATTGTTTATTTATTTTATAGCTTCTGACCCTTTTCCTTTAAGAAATTGAAGAACATAAAAAGATGAGCTTATGAAACAGATTGCCTGTGGAATGAGATTGGTATATATTCCCATATATACCCAAAAACAAAAACAAAAACAAAAACAAAAATTGTTTTTTGTTCAATTGAATAAAATGGGCAAAAGGGCATAAATGATGAAATAGAAAGCAAAAGCATATAATTAATTGATTACCTGTTAAAAAAGAGAGAAGGGTTTTAGAGGGTAAAAGGAGAAAGTAGATTCAAAAGAGAGGCTAATTCTCCTCCCCTTCCAACTACATTCCCCATCTTCTTTCTTCACTCATAATGTGTTGAACTGTGTTGAACTGTTGATGTATGCATATCAGAATATACATGAAAAATACCAAATGGGTGAAGAATTATAAAAATAAAAAAAAAAGATTTGATTTTTAACTTAGAAAAATTAACAAGAAGATATGGAGAATTAAGAAGGAAAAGAAAACGGAGTAATGGGGTGTCTTTTGAATTTGGAGATGGAGCTGAATAGATTATAGGTGATGGGTATCAATTACCAGAAGAAAGATTAGGTGTTTGACTTGTCCTGAGGATGACGATGATGAGCAGGAGGAAAGAAGGAAAAACTGAGAGGTGGACACCAACGAAAACCTCCCAAAAGAAAGATGAGGGATGGCTTTCAAGGGCATGATGCCACATACACAGACTATAAAAAAACATTCAAAACTACATAAACATACTCTCTCCGTTCCAACAACAAAAAAAAGAAGTTCATTTATTGTTTATCCTGATTAATTTAGATATTTTAAAAATAAAAATTATAACATAAATTTATTTTTATTTTTAAAATAACAATTTTTTTTTATCTAATAATACTTTTTAATAGTTTAGAATATTAACGATGGTATTAATCAAAATTAAACAAGTACACATCAGTTATGTATTTTAGAGATATATTTTAATTTTTTAGTTATAAGTTAGAATTCTTTAGTTGATTTACAATACTTAAACAAGTTGTATTTAAATAAAGTAAATTCCCATTGATCATAATTTTAGGGTTTGGAGAAGTGACTTAAAAAGTAAAAATTATATATCTAATTTTGGCATGAAGAGAGTATTATTATTACTATTAATTAATTTGCTACTCCTCTATTCCTAAAAAAGAAAAAAAAAACAATTTTATTTACAAATCTTTTTGTTCAAAAAAAGTTCCTTAATATATTCCAAAGGAAAGTCTACCACTTATATAATAACTTATTATTATTAGGATAACATGGAATAAATATACATTTTTAGTTTTACGAGAGATTCTTTGAGGAATGGAGTGAGTATTATAACTATTAATATTTCTCATATATATTTATATTATGAATTATTTTCTTCTTTTTAAAATTAAAAAGATATTTATAAAATAACAATTTTTAAAAATAATTTTATATTTTTAAATATAACTTTAATATTAATTAAAAATTTAAATGTGATAATTTGATATTAAAAATAAAAAAATTAATAACAAACTAAAAATATTATGTCATTTTATAATTTTAAAATAGAAACATATATAAGTTAATGGGGGGAGATACATTATTGGTAGGTGCTTTGATGTTGGAGTAATTCGCGGCTGACAGATATTTACGAGTTTTGAGTAAAAACTTTAGAGATGTTGTATCTGACTTGCAAGGGATTGTGGTGGTATAACCGGAGGCTTGGAAGTTGTCGGCGGGTATCGGCTGACAACGGAAATCAAAGGCGTATGTCCACGGGGAAGGTGGGTGGGTGGCTAAAAAATGAGATCAAAATTCTCAGATGAAGATTTTAAGTAAAATTGACTCAAGGAGAGTGTCGGTAGCACTCCAACTTAAGGCTGTGCTAGAGGTTCCATTTGACCCCTTTTCACGTAGAGCAAAGAAAATTCTTCCTCCTTTTGTGATCCATTTTGATCTTCTAAATCAATTTGTGACATCACCTTTTGAAATCAAAAAATATTTTCATTAGTGGTTGATTTATGATAGTTATAATTACTTTGTGAGAGTATTTCATTATTATTTCTTGTGAGGCTTTGTTTTTTTCATTTGGGAGATTATATTATTTATTTGTGAGAACTTCTTCGGTGCACGGATTGTCGGAGATAGATGGTTCAGTTTTGGGTGTGATGTTATTATGATAAGTTATTCTTATTTTGAAAAACGTCTCATATCTACATATTTCGTTATTATTTTTAAAATATAATTATTTTTCAAGAGTATATATGATGTCCAATAATTGTTGCTACGAATGATTATTTTCTTGATTATATGTTATTTTGTTTAAAAAGATTACCATTTCAATTCTTTATATTGTAATTTTTTCATCTTTCGTAACATATTACAGTTTCAATATATTTCAATCAATTAGATTATTTGATAAAAAAATAAAATTATGATAGTTTTAAACTTTTAATTATTTGTACAAATTAAATAAATAAATACATATTAATTTTAAATTTTGGAATTTTAAAGATGAAATTAAATACATAAAAAGGTGGGAGTATAACCACAACAAATGGAACGGAGTTTAAAATCCTCCATTGCATGAGAGCTTCGATTTATGAGTGATTGGAGGTGGAGGTCCTAAAGGAGTTTAAGAATTGAACTTGAGTAGTAAACAGGAAGACTTCTGACATTAATTGTATTAACTATGTTTCAAAATTTAGAATTAATATTAATTTCTAAGAGTCAACTTGTTATATTTTTAATTTTGAAATTAATATAGATTTATTTTATTTTAAATAAATAATATAGTTTTGAAAATTATAAATTATTTAAAAGAACTACTAATTACAAGACAAAAAATTTTAATTTAAAAAATTAAATGAATTACATTAATTTTGAATTTAAAAATATATTAAATTAGAATTAAAAAGTTATACTCCATATATTTCAAAATATAAAATTATTACTAATTTTTTAAAGTCAATTTGAGATATTTTTAAACTCAAATAGACATATATTTATTTAATTTTGGATAAAATACACTTTTGTTATATCAAATTCTAGGATTCACATAATTCGACCCCCTAAAATAATTGAGTTTACACATCTATTACATCAACTACATAATTCCATACGATATCCTCTCCCCTCCCAAATTCAAATCCCAGCTAAAATTGGTCAGAATACCTGACTTAGACAACAACTGGTAGAACCTTAATGAGTTTATACACTTTGACTGTATTCAAATATCATTTGACTTTATTAAAAAAATTAAATAATTTTAAATATAATTAACCAAAATTAAAATTTTCTAAATACAATTAATCCCAAATTAAAATATTTTAAAATACACTTAATCCCAAATTAAAATACTTCTAAATATAATTAACTCAAAATTAAAATTCTTCTAAATAAAATTCACTCCAAATAATGTTGACTTTTAAAATATAAAATTAAAATTCAGCCCAAATAATATTGACTTTAAAAATATAAATCCTATTCACAATTTAAATTAATTTTTTTACAGATTAATTTTGTCAATAAACTAAGAAACAATATCATAAAAATACTTTCAAATTCTTGGTGTGTTACTGTGTGTGTGTTTTTAAATTTGTTTATATTTTAATTTTGTGTGTTTATTTTTTTGTATTATAATATTAATTTCATGCACTCATCCATCGGAGTAATTATTTAATGGTTCTGAGGTATGAAAAATTATTAGCTGGTCTTAGGACAGGGCCAATTAGTACCCCACACCAATCACATGTTACCATTTGTATGAGGTTTGCGCAAACCTCAGTAAACCAGTAGGTCTAGATATGAGATTTGCGCAAATCTCATACAAATGGCAGTATGTGATTGGTGGGGGCATCTGTGACGACCCCAAGTCCGGGTTCCTTTAACCCTAGACCTGGTACGTCACGATACATCATCTTCATACATGTTCTATAACTAATGCGGAATATATAAACATAAATTGTTTATTCTACAACATTTCCCAAGGTCTCTAACCTTAACTTACATATATACCTTTAGATTCATAAAAAGGTTTACAAAATTACTTACATCATATAACAATTTAGTTATAATGCATAACACTATAATCTTGTCTGTTGCTTCTGTCTCCGTCTCTCCTTGGACATTCGTATTATTCTGAAATTTGTTATCATGATATAGCAAGAGTGAGCAACGACTTTGCTCAGCAAGTTTAAATACGATAACGATATATCATGATTGAAAGAAAGAACAAGCTTTCGGATTTTCAACAATATAATAATTGTGAAAGAGTACGAATCATAATTTCAATAATTGAATGACTGAATCAAGTAATGTTGAGTGTCAATAATGACTATGAACAATTTTAACTGAACCTTATGGTAATGAAGGTGATCAGCCTTTCATACCTGATGAACACATGCAACAAGCACTATGTGCGAATCAACAATTTAAAGATGTGGAATAATTATACAAAATTAAACCATAGCATGCTTGAAACGTAATAATCTTGAATTTGAGTTAGGGACTTGAACAATAAAATAATATATCCTGCTCGAATGTAAATTGAGTAGGGTTTAGGAAACTTGCCTGTTTGCTCAGCTACAATTAGTGTCTAGCTTTAACTAACTGGCTTTGAAAGACCTAACATTAGTAAAGTTGGTCTAATAATTAGTACAGCGTATTTGTACAACTATATGCTCATTAAGAAACTTATCTACCACAAATAAGTACTAACACATAATTTACATCAGTCAAAACAATATTATTAACCTTATAGACCCTCAATCAAATTAGGTTAATAATTTAATTATTTAGAAAATAATTTTCTCAAGTGTTAAACACTTATTAAACTATTAAACAATTTATTATAATTGTTTAAACAAAAGAGTTAAAAGACATTTTCTTTATTTCATTTAATTACTATTTAATATTAATTAAATAGTAAGTAATTAACTACTTTTAGTTATTATTTAATAGTAAATAATAACTTACTAGATTTATTTATTATTTAAAGTTAATCAAATAATAAATAATTAAATAATCAAACTTAGTTGTCTTTAATTATTATTTAATAGTAATTAAATAATAATTAATTAATTTATCATCCTTGTTTATTATTTAATATTAATTAAATAATAATTAATTTAATCATAAATTCAGAAGATATAATATTAAACCAACTAGATTAATATTTAAAACATTTAAATATTAATCCTAAATATTTATTATATTTGAAAAATATAATATTAAACTAACTAGATTAATATTTACAACATTTAAATATTAATCCTAAATACTTATTATATTTGAAAAAAATATAATATTAAACTAACTAGATTAATATTTACAATCATTTAAATATTAATCCTAAATACTTATTATATTTAAAAAAATATAATATTAAACTAACTAGATTAATATTTAAAATATTTAAATATTAACCCTAAATATTTATTATATTTGAAAAATATAATATTAAACTAACTAGATTAATATTTACAATCATTTAAATATTAATCCTAAATACCTATTATATTTAAAAAATATATAATATTAAACTAACTAGATTAATATTTAAAACATTTAAATATTAATCCTAAATATTTATTATATTTGAAAAATATAATATTAAACTAACTAGATTAATATTTACAACATTTAAATATTAATCCTAAATACATATTATATTTGGAAAATATAATATTCAATACCTAAATATCATTTTTGTATTATTATTATTTTTGTTATAATTTTAAATTAATTTTTAAACATTTAAATTAATTAAAATTATCCAGAATGGCAATTCTGTAAATAAGCCGAAAAGCGAACGGAGGGGCAATTTCGTAATTTCGCAGAAAAAAAACCGGAGGGGCAAAAATGTAATTTCGCCAAAATGGTATCTCGCGCATTGCGCGCGCCGACCAAACTAGGTCTCAAAACGGTGCCGTTTTAATGTCACCGAAGCTAGCTTCCGCGCATTACGCGCGGATGAAATTTTTTATTCGCCAAAACGACGCCGTTTTGGCTCCGTGTCCGAACAGTGAATAGGATTCCGCGCAATGCGCGGCAGTCCTTTATTTTTGTTTCCCAGCAGAACGTGAACAGTGCTATTTTAATACACATCTTAATAAAATTTATACCTTCAAGAAATCTTTAAGTCCTCAATAAAAATCCAAAAAAATTACCAACCACTTAATCTCAATTTATAACATGAAAATTTAATTTTTCATGATTTAATATTAAAAAAATTTATAAAAATTTTTACATCACATAAACTACCACAAATCATAACTTTTTGTGTATAACTCCATTTTGAGTGATTCAAACTTTGTTTTTCTCATGATTTAATGTTCTAAAATATTATGACATTAAATCTAAATTTTATAAAAATTAATTTCTTGTCATTACTTTGAGACTTGATTTAACACCACCAATCACATGTTTTTAGCATATAAATTATACCAAAACACAAACCAAGTATATTAAAATCAAGCATGACATAAATATTACTATCACATATTATTAACTACATTAACATGTTTATACTCACATGTTGGTTTATTTAAAAAAAAATAAACTACATTTAAAATAACCATTACCTCATTTTAATGGTTATCTTCATTTTTCTTCCAAAATGGGTTGTGCAACTTGAAGATATGCACCAAGATCTCATTCTCTACCTTCTCCATGCTCTCTCTCAAAATTCTTACTCTCCCAAACTATTTCTCTCAAACTCTCTCTTTTGGAACTTAGAAAATAAATGAAGTATAATGTCTACCATTTCAAGTATACATGCAAAATTCTTAGATACAAAATTATATCTATAAGTTATGATGCTCCTCACTTGGATACTTGCACAAGAAAAGTAGCCCATAACTTAGTTGGTGGAAGAGGGATGGTCCAAGTACTTTAAAAATCAATACAAGCAACCATTAATTAAATAAATGCAAAATAAACTAAAATAAACACCAAATCAATTCTTTTCTCTCTCTCCTCCTACATGGTCGGCTGACCTCTCTTTCTTTTGTCCCAAAATGTTAGTCACATGCCACTTTTTAATAAATAATAGTTTACTTAAGTATTTTCCAAGTGGGCCAAACATTGGGCTTTAATTTAAAATACCAATTGGGCTTCTATTAAATTGTTTGGGCTACTAAATTGCCAAATTTTATTATTCTCCACTTGGGCTACTAATTGACCCATGTTGGGTTAATTTAATAATTTACACATTAATTATTCAATCCATGATTAAATAAATAATTAGATTGAATAAATAATTAAATATTCTAACCCATAAGTATTAAATTACTAAATGGACTAATAATATTATTAATAATATTTTACATTATTTACATTAATTAATTATCATATTAATTAATTTATAAAATTTAATTCACTCATTATATTCAATTTAATTGAATATTTAATTAATGACAACTTATCAATTATTTTGATATTAAAACTTTAGAGTGTATTCGTTAATAATAATATATATAAACTATATATATTATTTATACACATTACTTTACCTCAAAACAATTTCACAATAAATTATGAAATTAAAATAAATACAATATATAATTTAATATATATTATTTAGGCCATAAATTAAATTATTTAATACATTTACATTAAATAATTCATTTCTCATCAATTATGGAAATAATTCCATTTACCCGAAAATACATTAAAATAATAATATATTTACTCAATTTCTTATTTAAATAATTTATTTAATTATTTAATTAATATTACACAAATAATTGTATAATTAAATTTCTCACTCTCATAAATCATTTACAATGATTTATTTAATTATAGAATATATTCATTTAATATATTCAATTACTATTTAAAATTACTTAATTAATTTAATCCCTTTATATATATGTACATATATGTGAAATTAAATGTTGTACATATATACAATTATTAATCTCCCTTAATTAATTCAACTACTTTATATAATTTATAATTATATAATTTACATAATTATTCCTCACAAATAATTTATCAATAATTTACATAAATATTGATTAATGAGTATAATCAATATAATAACTAAATTAATTCCACAATTAACCTTTTAATTCAATTCAGATTAATTTAATATTAATCTATCTAATTATCACAATTTAATTAATCATTAAATTATGTTACTAAATATGCACACATATATATATATTCATATAAATACATATTTAATTTACACGCAACCACGTCGCATAATTACATAACTCCGCTAATTAAATTATCTTAATCTAATTAGACTTGCTATTAGCCAAGTTCATTGAATTATCACTGTACTTGCTAACTAAAAAAAAATTTTGATATCACCATATCTAAGTTAGTCCGATAAATTTAATTTGGACCTCTATTTATCTATCACTACTAGGTTATCAAACTCCAACCTTTATTAAATATTAAATATTTTATTTCTAATTCATTTAAATATCCGGGATATTACATTCACCCCTTCTTCTAAAAATTTCGTCCCCGAAATTATCTCATACACATTTCTACCAATTTTCATCTCTGAGTATAACTCTTTACTCATCAAATTCTATGACCACCCTTTTCTAGGAAGTTCATATTTCTAAACTCATAATTCCAGAACAATGGAATATCTTGCAGAAGAATAAATTGAAAATCAATATCTTACAGAAGAATAAATTGAAAATCAAAATATTCATTAAAACTTTCATACTATGCTGAGGAGTCATCAAGACTGTGAACATGGAATTAACTGAATTCCGAATAAATAGTATTTATCTCTGTAAATACTTATAAACAGAGTGTTTATCAATCACAAAGACTGAAAACATTCCATAGGTGTACGCTAGGTGATCAGCCTATCGTACTTCTGCGTTGTGCACAACGACTTCTCACGGGGTCGAACTCTTTGGATTTACCAACCCATATCAGAATGCCACCACTGTTAGGCGCCCCCTCGCGGGTTCTTTATTCATGGCTCTGACATATCCCCCATTACGGGGTTGTTCACCTCAGACTTACTACAAAATTCCGCTCCAGCATAACTTGGATTGGAAAATAAAACTTGAGTCATTTCTGACCAAAAGTGTCCAGTCAAAATAAATGACATAGACTCACATCATTGAACTGTTCGTATATTACGATTCAAAAAAAAAAATCATTTCAGATTAGTTAAAGTACTAAAATTCATTTATAGGACTTCATGATACCGCACCGTTGCAACAGTGCGTTGAGGATTCCGTCTTTTTCATCTCTGCACCATGGCTTTAATGGCGTGTGATGATTTTATAAATACATTTTGATATTTTCAAATCAATTTGTCTTGCCGAAACAATTAGCATAGACTCTTCTTTAAACGTTTCAAAATACTAAAAATCATTTTATAACTTTGTCATACTACATCATACCATAGGTGGCTTTAAACATCCAACACTAGGTTACTCTGCAATTGATGACTCCGTCGTTTATCATCTCTGCACTAAATGCATTAATGATTTCAAAAATAAATTTGTCTTTTCAAAAGCACAAAAGTGCGAATTTGGCACGATTTTAAGAATTTCAAAGTCTAGCATAGCTAGAAGATTTGGAATATCCTAAAACCTCAAAACACCTCAAATTTTTTCTCCACATTCTTTTCCAGCTTAATAACTATATCTAGTATAGCTTTAATCTTGCTACTTAACTCTATCCATACCTACTGTTCATCAAACTTACCACGTATTTGGGTTCAGCAACTTACCACAATCATATGGTTTGAGGAACTTGTCCTAGTCAGGCCAAAGTCGCCCATTCGCTGAGGGGCTCCACCACATGACTATGAGTCACGAACTTACTATGCGTGTCAGTTCTCAGAACACGAACTTATCTTAACATCCTCTACCTATCCGTTATACACATGAGAAAAGAATCACCTTCTCAACATACATATAGTGAATAGCGCGACACTATGTTTCAGTTGATTATCATTATAGGAAACCAAGTGGTCGTCAAACCAAACACAATCTCCTGCCCATACAAGAAATTGGTCAACTCAGCCACTAATCAATATAGGAAGTTAAGCGGTCGTTAAACCAAGAACAAATCCCCTGCCCATACAAAGGACTGTTCAACTCAACCACTGTATCAATATAGAAAGCTAAGCGGTTCTAAAACCAAGCACTAATTTCCCGCCCATACAAGGAATTGTACAACTCAGCCACTAATATGAGTCATCAATTAAAAACCTACAAACCTCTAACTTCTCTTAACTTAATATGAATTTTGTCAATTCATACCTTATCACACTCAACACTTCAAGAGTTCACTTGTTACTATTTCAGTATCTTCATTGTTATAGCACCATGCTATCAAAACCACCTCTTTAATCATTTAACAGACCATTTGTCATTCCATGATTTTACTATGATCATCGTGATCTTATAACACAATTGATTTCACCGTACTATTTCTCCTTTATTCTTGGATCGTTTATTTCTATCATCTTATCATTCATCTCTGGTCATTTTACTGTACGATCCTTCTCTTTTTAAATTCTTGAATCAAGTGTTCCCTGATTCTTATTCCATTTATTTGGATTACACTCATTGAAGATCCTTCTTTGAATCTTTTCATATATCTATGTATCTATATAGATTTATTTCCTCATTTATGAACTGTATATGTTCATTTCTAAACTCTATCTGAGTTTATCCTTTCACTGTCTTCATTATCTTTCCACGATTATAGCCTAAGGTACTGCTACCTAAGAACTATAACCTATCAGCTCTGATACCAACCTGTGACGACCCCAAGTCCGGGTTCCTTTAACCCTAGACCTGGTACGTCACGATACATCATCTTCATACATGTTCTATAACTAATGCGGAATATATAAACATAAATTGTTTATTCTACAACATTTCCCAAGGTCTCTAACCTTAACTTACATATATACCTTTAGATTCATAAAAAGGTTTACAAAATTACTTACATCATATAACAATTTAGTTATAATGCATAACACTATAATCTTGTCTGTTGCTTCTGTCTCCGTCTCTCCTTGGACATTCGTATTATTCTGAAATTTGTTATCATGATATAGCAAGAGTGAGCAACGACTTTGCTCAGCAAGTTTAAATACGATAACGATATATCATGATTGAAAGAAAGAACAAGCTTTCGGATTTTCAACAATATAATAATTGTGAAAGAGTACGAATCATAATTTCAATAATTGAATGACTGAATCAAGTAATGTTGAGTGTCAATAATGACTATGAACAATTTTAACTGAACCTTATGGTAATGAAGGTGATCAGCCTTTCATACCTGATGAACACATGCAACAAGCACTATGTGCGAATCAACAATTTAAAGATGTGGAATAATTATACAAAATTAAACCATAGCATGCTTGAAACGTAATAATCTTGAATTTGAGTTAGGGACTTGAACAATAAAATAATATATCCTGCTCGAATGTAAATTGAGTAGGGTTTAGGAAACTTGCCTGTTTGCTCAGCTACAATTAGTGTCTAGCTTTAACTAACTGGCTTTGAAAGACCTAACATTAGTAAAGTTGGTCTAATAATTAGTACAGCGTATTTGTACAACTATATGCTCATTAAGAAACTTATCTACCACAAATAAGTACTAACACATAATTTACATCAGTCAAAACAATATTATTAACCTTATAGACCCTCAATCAAATTAGGTTAATAATTTAATTATTTAGAAAATAATTTTCTCAAGTGTTAAACACTTATTAAACTATTAAACAATTTATTATAATTGTTTAAACAAAAGAGTTAAAAGACATTTTCTTTATTTCATTTAATTACTATTTAATATTAATTAAATAGTAAGTAATTAACTACTTTTAGTTATTATTTAATAGTAAATAATAACTTACTAGATTTATTTATTATTTAAAGTTAATCAAATAATAAATAATTAAATAATCAAACTTAGTTGTCTTTAATTATTATTTAATAGTAATTAAATAATAATTAATTAATTTATCATCCTTGTTTATTATTTAATATTAATTAAATAATAATTAATTTAATCATAAATTCAGAAGATATAATATTAAACCAACTAGATTAATATTTAAAACATTTAAATATTAATCCTAAATACTTATTATATTTGAAAAATATAATATTAAACTAACTAGATTAATATTTACAACATTTAAATATTAATCCTAAATACTTATTATATTTGAAAAAAATATAATATTAAACTAACTAGATTAATATTTACAATCATTTAAATATTAATCCTAAATACTTATTATATTTAAAAAATATATAATATTAAACTAACTAGATTAATATTTAAAACATTTAAATATTAATCCTAAATATTTATTATATTTGAAAAATATAATATTAAACTAACTAGATTAATATTTACAACATTTAAATATTAATCCTAAATACATATTATATTTGGAAAATATAATATTCAATACCTAAATATCATTTTTGTATTATTATTATTTTTGTTATAATTTTAAATTAATTTTTAAACATTTAAATTAATTAAAATTATCCAGAATGGCAATTCTGTAAATAAGCCGAAAAGCGAACGGAGGGGCAATTTCGTAATTTCGCAGAAAAAAGACCGGAGGGGCAAAAATGTAATTTCGCCAAAATGGTATCTCGCGCATTGCGCGCGCCGACCAAACTAGGTCTCAAAACGGTGCCGTTTTAATGTCACCGAAGCTAGCTTCCGCGCATTACGCGCGGATGAAATTTTTTATTCGCCAAAACGACGCCGTTTTGGCTCCGTGTCCGAACAGTGAATAGGATTCCGCGCAATGCGCGGCAGTCCTTTATTTTTGTTTCCCAGCAGAACGTGAACAGTGCTATTTTAATACACATCTTAATAAAATTTATACCTTCAAGAAATCTTTAAGTCCTCAATAAAAATCCAAAAAAATTACCAACCACTTAATCTCAATTTATAACATGAAAATTTAATTTTTCATGATTTAATATTAAAAAAATTTATAAAAATTTTTACATCACATAAACTACCACAAATCATAACTTTTTGTGTATAACTCCATTTTGAGTGATTCAAACTTTGTTTTTCTCATGATTTAATGTTCTAAAATATTATGACATTAAATCTAAATTTTATAAAAATTAATTTCTTGTCATTACTTTGAGACTTGATTTAACACCACCAATCACATGTTTTTAGCATATAAATTATACCAAAACACAAACCAAGTATATTAAAATCAAGCATGACATAAATATTACTATCACATATTATTAACTACATTAACATGTTTATCCTCACATGTTGGTTTATTTAAAAAAAAATAAACTACATTTAAAATAACCATTACCTCATTTTAATGGTTATCTTCATTTTTCTTCCAAAATGGGTTGTGCAACTTGAAGATATGCACCAAGATCTCATTCTCTACCTTCTCCATGCTCTCTCTCAAAATTCTTACTCTCCCAAACTATTTCTCTCAAACTCTCTCTTTTGGAACTTAGAAAATAAATGAAGTATAATGTCTACCATTTCAAGTATACATGCAAAATTCTTAGATACAAAATTATATCTATAAGTTATGATGCTCCTCACTTGGATACTTGCACAAGAAAAGTAGCCCATAACTTAGTTGGTGGAAGAGGGATGGTCCAAGTACTTTAAAAATCAATACAAGCAACCATTAATTAAATAAATGCAAAATAAACTAAAATAAACACCAAATCAATTCTTTTCTCTCTCTCCTCCTACATGGTCGGCTGACCTCTCTTTCTTTTGTCCCAAAATGTTAGTCACATGCCACTTTTTAATAAATAATAGTTTACTTAAGTATTTTCCAAGTGGGCCAAACATTGGGCTTTAATTTAAAATACCAATTGGGCTTCTATTAAATTGTTTGGGCTACTAAATTGCCAAATTTTATTATTCTCCACTTGGGCTACTAATTGACCCATGTTGGGTTAATTTAATAATTTACACATTAATTATTCAATCCATGATTAAATAAATAATTAGATTGAATAAATAATTAAATATTCTAACCCATAAGTATTAAATTACTAAATGGACTAATAATATTATTAATAATATTTTACATTATTTACATTAATTAATTATCATATTAATTAATTTATAAAATTTAATTCACTCATTATATTCAATTTAATTGAATATTTAATTAATGACAACTTATCAATTATTTTGATATTAAAACTTTAGAGTGTATTCGTTAATAATAATATATATAAACTATATATATTATTTATACACATTACTTTACCTCAAAACAATTTCACAATAAATTATGAAATTAAAATAAATACAATATATAATTTAATATATATTATTTAGGCCATAAATTAAATTATTTAATACATTTACATTAAATAATTCATTTCTCATCAATTATGGAAATAATTCCATTTACCCGAAAATACATTAAAATAATAATATATTTACTCAATTTCTTATTTAAATAATTTATTTAATTATTTAATTAATATTACACAAATAATTGTATAATTAAATTTCTCACTCTCATAAATCATTTACAATGATTTATTTAATTATAGAATATATTCATTTAATATATTCAATTACTATTTAAAATTACTTAATTAATTTAATCCCTTTATATATATGTACATATATGTGAAATTAAATGTTGTACATATATACAATTATTAATCTCCCTTAATTAATTCAACTACTTTATATAATTTATAATTATATAATTTACATAATTATTCCTCACAAATAATTTATCAATAATTTACATAAATATTGATTAATGAGTATAATCAATATAATAACTAAATTAATTCCACAATTAACCTTTTAATTCAATTCAGATTAATTTAATATTAATCTATCTAATTATCACAATTTAATTAATCATTAAATTATGTTACTAAATATGCACACATATATATATATTCATATAAATACATATTTAATTTACACGCAACCACGTCGCATAATTACATAACTCCGCTAATTAAATTATCTTAATCTAATTAGACTTGCTATTAGCCAAGTTCATTGAATTATCACTGTACTTGCTAACTAAAAAAAAATTTTGATATCACCATATCTAAGTTAGTCCGATAAATTTAATTTGGACCTCTATTTATCTATCACTACTAGGTTATCAAACTCCAACCTTTATTAAATATTAAATATTTTATTTCTAATTCATTTAAATATCCGGGATATTACAGCATCACATGACCTTGTTTTCTGAGCCCTGAATAATTACTCCTGAGGCACCTGTTACATGATGTTTCACACTATTTATGTACTGTCATTTCAACATTTAAAGTGGATCATTTTATTTTAAGTACATGAATAATGTAAAACACCACGTAACATGTGCCTAGAGTATTTATTAATTTTTTCATTGGACAGACACCTTAATCTAATTTCTTGTACTCATAAGTAAATTGGCCCAACTATCAATACCTATTTATAATCATTTCGTGCTATCCACATAAAAATAAATATATCATATTTTTATTGTCTTAAAGCAAATGGTCTGTATACTTAACATTCGGATACATATTCCATTTTTCTAAATAAAAATATGCATTTCATGTAGTCATCCCACCTAAATTTAAGTATTATAATGAAAATTTGATTTTTATTAGTTGTCACCACGTCTGATGAAGTTGCCGCTCGTGACCAAAAAGTGTAGGACTTTTGATCATTTCCTCATAGAGAAAATGTGTTATGTCACTTTCTACATTCTTGCGTGGTTGTACTGATAATGGAGATCTTGGATTACGGATGACTAGTTAGAAAATAGCGTACTATATAGCTGGAAGTAGTATAATATAAAATTGCAGAATTCCATGGTACTGGTTCTGTGAACTTCTTAAGTAAAATTAAGAGTTGTGTGAATGGGGGAAAATGCATCTGACATGTATAATGTGTTAGTTGAGGGGAGGCATGGGGAGGACAGGACGAAGGGAGTAGTACTTTACTAGGATGAAACTCGAGTTTTCTTTGTTTGGTTTGGACATAGGAAAAAAAAGGAGAGAAAAAATAATCTGGGAAGAGAGAGCTCATTATTTTCTTCTCCCTCCTTTTACTCTCCAAAAATGGGAAGAAGATTTTTGCAACAACCCTCCCCCTTCCCCCAACAAATCTTTTTTTTTCTGCCTCAACTTTTACGTATTGAATGTCCTTGAAATAGACTGAAATTCGAATTTTAAATTCCATCTCAAAATCAAATAATTTGAGAGGAAATGTTGTGTAATAATCCAGATTTTTTTAATAATTAAATATTAATTTAATTTTTCTAAAACCGTAATTGAATTGGAATGAAATTTATATTTGAAGTTATTTTTCGTATTATGTTCAGTTAGTTCTACATTTCAGTTTTGTTTTTTTGGTCAGGGGTGATTCAAGGTTGTTTCAGTTTTGTTTTTTTGGTCAGGGGTGATTCAAGGTTGTGTGAACAGATTTTACCTTTGGCCATCTAAGTTGATTTATTTTAGATTTTGATTATTGTGTAAATTTTGGTTAATTTTATTTAATTCATCTATGAATTTTAGATTATATATTAAGAATATTTAAAGTTATTAGTGCTTTGTTTACTTATTTTGAGATTTGTTGTATTTTGCACGTGACCTCCTTTTTTTATTTGGGAAGGGGGCGTTACATGTTGCCTGCCTCTAATTTTTCGTCTCAAATGCTCAGTTTTCTATTAGTGACTTTTCATTTCACAGAAAAAAGAAGGGTAATTTTGAACTTAAAATAAATGTTGGGGAAAATAAAAGGGAAAGGTAAAAAATTCGATTTGGGTTTGAGTGACAATTATATTGGTACACTCCATTTAATATATAGAGCATGGTTCATAAATTGTGGTGTTTTATCATGCAAACCACCAAACCCCAAACAGCTGCAAAAGATCTAAGATTTACCATGGACATAATATGGTCACTTTCATGTCCAATATAGTAAGTATTGAAAATGAAATCTCTCCAATATGTTATGCACCGTACATAAATAGCGTATCAGTTATATCAGTACAGGTATATGATGTGAAGGGTGAACAGAAGCGTAGATTTAGTCAAGTTTGGTTGGCTAAATTTATTATCTTTAAGCTAAATGCAAATGGAAAATTAACATCTAAAATTCTTGTCACGGTGACCCACTTCAAATCTTTTGGATTTGTCACAAATATTGCAGTGGGTTTTTAATAAAATTATTTTTGCTGATAAAAAAAAAAGGTCATATACGTTACAAACCAAATCAGAACAACACAATATTTGAATTGTTGAAACAAAGTTTATAATATTACAATCCCAATTTAAAGAAGTCCTTTGTTATAAGCCACTCCGGTGGACTTCAACCATACCATTCCTTGTATCAGCCTACATTTCAAGACTTCTGCTATACTAGTGAGTAGTGATGTCGTGATATCCCGGCCATTTCACGCGCCCTCCGGTCCGGCGCTCGGTCCCCCGTTCATGTACTCACACAATAACATAAAGGTTTTAGAGCAAAATCTCCGGCCCATTCTGACCAACCTAAAAGGTCATATGATCCCCAATGTTCGATTGTATGACAATAGTTCTTGAAAACTCTTTTTGGAGTCGACCCAAATATGTTTTTACGGACCCTTTCACAATTTTGGATCGAAGTCCCACTACTCTGGTTTTCAACAGTTCACCTTGGGTTGTTATCATCATGTTAGCCACGAGTTTGGAGTTTTGAAAGACAACAAATGCATCACCAAAGATGAAATCCAAGGTACAAGTGATGTAACAATCTTGGTATAGAATGGCGGAGTGTGCGAGTAGTGTCCTGATAAGCAACCAACCTGCAACGGTTTATCACGGTCTGGTCTGCTCCGACTCGTAGGGCCACTGCTTTGTGTTTTTATGGCCCAGCTGTGTTTTGGATCCAGAGATCTTGTGTTGTAAATCCATCTCCAACAACAGCTTCAATGTCGAATAAGATCACATAAGTAAAAATAATAGTTTGGATATTTAAGCAGGTAGCTCAAAAACGTAGGCCCATTTTAATTGAGCTTTAAAGAGGCCTTTCATATGGGCCAGACTGAACTAAACAATGAGCGTTAAAGATTAGAACTAGTTGTGTCCCACTAGATCATTACATAAAAGTAAGTATTATATTGATTTGGTCAAAGGAATTAGAAAAGTTGGACTATAAAAAATTAAAACTGGTAGAATAAAGGTTTTTTTTTTTTGTCAGCTTCACGTGTTTTAGAAAGTAACTTTTGTTAAGAGTAATTAAGGGCTGTTTGTTTGTAAAAAAAATATGTTTGAGATTGGACTATTTATTATAATTTAATACTATTTTATACTATTTAATTATTTAATGAGAAATTATTAATTTCTTAATGTTGGACTATTAGTCTCATAAAACTATTTAATAAATTAAAATGAGTGGGACTATTAATCTCAAAATTTTCATGAAATTATATAATATCACATAAATAGCCTTACAAATGATAACAAAAATAGTCCATAAGACTATTTAAAAGACTATTAATCCCTTATCACAAGATAAAATGGTCTGAAGTAGTGTTAAATTAATACAAATAGTACAATCTCAAATATATTTTTTTGTAAACAAACATAACCAAAGTGTTTACTAACTGTTACAAATCTAAAAGTTGTTGATCCATCCGCAACGTTTAGGCTACCGGTGATAATGGTTTTATCCATGCCATCGCCAGTTAACATCCCGTTCTTCTTAGACTTTCCGACCTCAATATTCTCTTAGTATATTCTTGCTTTCACATAAATAATGTAATGCCACTTGACACAGCTTCCTTATAGTCTTGAAATTGTCACTTCCATCCTTCGCCACGACCATGTTAGCGTTGATTGCGTTAGACATGTTAAGAATTAAGTCACAAAAAATAAATAACACAATACCCCAGTGGACTTCGACCATACCCCTCCTTATATCAGCCACTCTAGTGGACTTCAACCATACATCACCTTGTATTGGCCCTACCACCGTAAATTTCGAGGCTTCCATCGCACTAGTGATGTGTAAGGAATGGAAGGGAAACACAGATGATTAATAGTAAGGGTAGTTAAGTCTTTACATTACTTTAGTCAGGGTCTATATTGTCTTTTCGTATTCCTTTTCACATGCTTGGTGTGGCATTGTGGTGGATCAGTGGCTGAGTGCACATGGTAGCTCACGTTTCTTTCATTTCATTTTGGTTGCTGATGTAAAGGTATATATCTCCTGGATTGCTTTGTAGCGAGAATGAATGAATTGGATAACTTTTCTTCTTCCTCAATTTATCTCTCGTTCTGCTCTCTTTTCTCCTTCTGAATTCTCCCTCATTTCTGTTCTTCCCCAAATTCTCTTCTGAAACTAGCTGCATTCAGCTGTCAATTGATTAAGTGATTGAATTGGTGCTAACCAATTCATTACAATTGGTATCAGAGCCGGCGAACCTGCGACCATGGCCACCAACAACCAGTATTATTTGGAGAAAATTCTGGAATCACTGAGAGAACTGAGGAGTTTTATGGCTGAAAAATTCGAGCAAGCTAGCCTTAAATCTAATCTGAAGTGTGAACGAAAAGTGCTTATCTGTGGTTATACGGAGGCTGAGGACTGCTTTTGTGTAGCTACAGAAATCATGGAGTCAGATGTTTATGAAAAGGATATTGATTAAACTGAGGATGAAGGCGCCGATCCAGTTGTTCCCGAGGTTGGAGCTAATGATGGTTTTCAGACTAAAATTGAAGGCTCAAATTCACCAATCCATCAAACTTGCGAACAATGGGTTCATGATAAGGTAAACTCTCTTCCAGGAGATGGATTCTCCTCTCTTAGTTTAGCCAACAACACTATGATAAGAGCATTTGATACAAATAAAAAGGAATTACCTCTTGCCAGTAAGGTGTTTGATGAAAAACTTAGGAGAGACACTTTAACTTGGAGTGTTTTTATTGCTGGCTGCAATCAAGAGGAAGATTGTGTGTGCATTATTACTACTCAATATCAGCCAAAATACAATGACAGTGGAGGTAAGATTGGAATTCCAACTGTTACTGCTTGTGGATTAACTAAGAAACCGAATGATGCAAATTATCAAGGCATAAAAGAGTGCTCACAAGTCCTTGAAAATGAATTCGTTGATCAGCTTAGTCCGAAGCCACCCGATGACGATCGCCAACTTATCCAGTGTGGAACATATGTGAATCAAGGATATGGTGATGTGTTTGATAAAAGGGCAATAAGAGGAAGGAAGTTACATGCGAACACAGAAGGTGATTCAGAAGAATTAGTTTATCCACCAATGATTAAAGATAAGATTAGTGTTGTTCTAGCTTATTTTAATGGTGCGCAGAGGCAAGCCACAAAGGATGAGGGGTGTACTGTTGGTCTTAATGTCCAGAAAATCAGTAAGGAGCCTATTTCAGCTGCTCTTTCTTATGGTTTGAACAACAAGGAAGGATTGATAGCTGTCTTTGACCCTGGGGGTCGAACCTTTGATGTTTTCATCTTAGAGATGTCCAATATTGTGTTTGAGGTGAAAGCAATAAATGAAAACACACTCTTGGGTGGAGAAAACTCTGATAACACTTTTTGGAATTTCTTAGTGAGTGAATTTAAGAGGACTGAGAACATAGTGGTTATTGATGAAATGGAGTCTTTTGCTCTTATTTTTGATCCTGGTGGAGGTCTATTTAAGAACTTGACCTTAAATACCAGTCGAGGGAGACAGGAAGAGAGCTCACTGGTCATATGTTTTGGAGAAATGTTGATTGACTTTGTGCCTACGGTTGGTGGGGGTTCGCTTGCAGAGGCACCTGCCTTAAAAAAAACTTCTGTGGATGCTTCTGCTAATGTTGTTGTTGGTATCTCAAGATTGGGAGGTTCTTCAGCATTCATAGGTAAGGTGGGGGAGGATGAATTCGGGTACATGCTAGCTGACATTTTGAAACGAAACAAGGTAAATAACTCTGGCATGCGATTTGACCCGGCTGCAAGGACAACACTGGCATTTGTTACATTCAGGTCTGATGCAGATGCTGCTCGAGAGGGTATAATGAGCATATGGGACCAAGCAGATGTTATCAAGGTAAGCGAGGATGAAATTTCGTTCTTAACCGGAGGTGACAATCCTAATGATGATAATGTGGTCTTAAAAAAGCTTTATCACCCAAACCTTAAGCTTTTGCTTGTAACCGAAGTGTTAGAGGGTTGCAAATATTATACCAAGCAATTTAAGGGTAGAGTTCCTGGTGTTAAAGTGAAACCTATGGACACAACTGGTGCTGGTGATGCATTTGTTGGTGGGATACTGAAAAGCGTTGCTTCTGACATGAATATTTATCCGGATGAGAAGAAACTAAGAGAAGCTCTTCTTTTTGCGAATGCTTGTGGTGCCCTCACCGTACCAGAGAAAGGAACAATACAAGTGCCTCAGTGGAATCATATCGCATGGAAGACGGTAAAATCAGATTATTGTGGAAAGGCAGGCATCCTTGTTTTCGACCCAGGTGGATTCTGCATAAGAAGTGCCAGAGTCATTGATCACCAACATCTTAGCAGTTCTGACTATGTCTTTTCTGCTTCTTTTCCCCCATACTTAGCTAGTGCTGCAATTACTGTTATTGATGTCCTCAAAGACAATCCCCAATTGGAAACCAACTTGAAGAAAAATATAAGCATACTATATGAAGGACTGTCTGACATACAAGGTCTTGAAATTGCCAGTAACTATGGGTCGACAAGCTTCCCTGTAGCTCTTGTGCATCGTATTTGGATAGTAGATATCCGGATATTAAACACGGACCGTTTACAAGAGGACCATCAGATATTCATGGTTGTGGCTACTTGTGCATTAGCTTTTCCTGGAAACAGAATTCATCATAGTGATTTTACAGTGACTATGGTTTTGGGGAAACAGAATTCATGGTCTAGCCATTTCCTGGAACAGAAGGTATCTAATGGTTCAGTTCATCCAGATAGATACTCTCAATATATATTCCAAGAGGTTGAGGATTCTCTTAAGTGTTCATTCCATGCAAATTTGGAACGCAAGGTCAACAGGAGAAATATAGAGCAGCACTATGCAGACAATACCCGAATCTTGAATACTTCCTACTTTTCATCAAATATTAGCAACACACTTTCTAATGCTGGCAATGGAAGACTTTAATGGTTGTCAATTTATACAAAGTGAAGAACTCAAACTTCTTGAAAGGTGGGTAGTAGAGAACAAAATGGACAAGCTTAAGTTTACCCACCAGAAGGCAGCATACTGTCTCTTCTCTGTTGCGGCTACCTTTTTCCCTTTTGAGCTATTTGATGCACGTATATCATGGGTGAAAAATGGCATTCTCATTACTGTGGTGGATAAGTTCTTTGACATTGGAGATTCTACAGAGGAACTCTTGAACCTAATCCAGTTGCTTGAAAATGGAATGTAAATGAGGATACTGATTGCTGTTCTGAGCAAATTTGCATCATATTTTCAGTCTCTTGTTTGTAATAAACCCCACCCTTGAGGGCAAGGGTGTTTTAAAGGGGGAGGGAATGTAAGGAATGGAAGGGAAACACAGATGATTAATAGTAAGGGTAGTTAAGTCTTTACATTACTTTAGTCAGGGTCTATATTGTCTTTTCGTATTCCTTTTCACATGCTTGGTGTGGCATTGTGGTGGATCAGTGGCTGAGTGCACATGGTAGCTCACGTTTCTTTCATTTCATTTTGGTTGCTGATGTAAAGGTATATATCTCCTGGATTGCTTTGTAGCGAGAATGAATGAATTGGATAACTTTTCTTCTTCCTCAATTTATCTCTCGTTCTGCTCTCTTTTCTCCTTCTGAATTCTCCCTCATTTCTGTTCTTCCCCAAATTCTCTTCTGAAACTAGCTGCATTCAGCTGTCAATTGATTAAGTGATTGAATTGGTGCTAACCAATTCATTACATGATGATGTGATATATTATTGTCCATTTCACGCGCCATCCGATCTAGTGCCCGATCCCCGGTTCATGTATAAAAATTTTAGAGCAAAACCTCCAATCCATTCTGACCAACATGAAGGGTCAATATGATCCCCAATGTTTGATTGCATGACAACAGTTCTTGACAACTCCAAGCTTACTATTATGTCACAATTTTGGATCGAAGTCCCAGTGTTATGGTTTTTATCGGTTCGACCTGGTAATTATCATGTTATTTTGTCCATTCATGGGCTTTCGAGCCATGAGTTTGGAGTTTTGAAAGGCAACAAATGCATCACCAAAGATGAAATCCACGGTACAAGTGATGTAACAATGTCGGTGGAATTGGCGGAGTGTGTGAGTATAGTCTAGTCTACTTCGACTCGTAGGGCCACTGCTTGGTTTTTTGTGGCCCAGCTGAGTTTTCGATCTAGAGATCTTGGGCTGTAAATCTATCTCCAATAGTAGCTGCAATGTCGAATAAGATCACATGAGTAAAAATAATAGGTTGGATATTTAAGTATGTAGCCCAAACATCTAGGCCCATTTTAGTTGAGCTTTAAAGAGGCCTTTCATATGGGCCAGGCTGAACTAAACATGAGCGTTAAAGATTAACTAGATCATTATGTAAAAGTAAGTATTATTTTGGTTTGGTCAAAAGATTTAGAAAAGTTGGACTATAAAAAATTAACACTGGCAGAATAAAGGTTTTCTTTTGGTCACCTTCACGTGTTTTCTTTTGTTAAGAGTAATGTGTTTACCAAGTGTTGCAGATCTGAAAGTTGTTGATCCATCCACGAGGTTGACACTCTGTCTCTGTTTTCAATTATTGAGTTTTTTAATAAACAAAAAATAAAATAAAATAAATAGATAGAAAATTTGATCATTTTTCCTGTCAAATTTTTTTATCCAAAATTGGCCGGATTGTGACAAAAAAGAAAATGAGATAAATTAATACTTTCATAATTCTCATTTTGTTCTATATTTGCAATATAACAATTTTTTAATTATATTTCTCCAATTTATTGATATAATAATAGCTATGTTGCCAGGATTTACTGCAACTTGTGTTTAATGTTTTAACATTACTAGCTATATAGAATGAACATAAAGGGCGGTAAAGGATTGGGATATACACATTTAGGTAGAATATAGCATTTTTAATGTATTCAGACACATACGATATATATAGATATACATATATCTTTTTACTTATTATTTTACATTACGTTGAATCACTATCCTTTTTTTCTGAAGTGAAGTATATATTTCTTTGTTAGTTATTATTAGTTCCACATCAATATTGTTGCAGCATACTTTGTGTTTATATATAGAGAGAGATTAAATATATTAGTTGTGTGAGAAAGAATAAAGAGAAAACTGATGAGGGAAGAACATCTCGTTCTTCTTAGACTTTCCGACCTCAATATTTTCTTTGTATTTCCTGCTTTCAAATGAATAACGTAATGCCTCTTGCCATTATTAGGAGCCGATGCCACAACTTCCTTGATAGTCTTGTAATTGCCACTTCCATCCTTGGCCACAAACACGTTAGCGTTGATTGCGTTAGATATGTTGGGAATTAAGTCACGCAAAATAAATAATATAATTAAGAGAGAAAAATAATATAAAATTTAACGTCAAAAACTTTAAAAAAAAAAAAATCACAAGTCAAACTTCAAATATCTAATATATCAATAATAATGGGTTTATAATAATCCTTCTAAATTTTACGTACTAAAACTTGAGATTTTTATAATACCGTAATATAACTAATTTTTGACAGAAAAAAAAGTTATAAAATCCTCCTTCCCATGATAGTACAACTTTTTTGCACAAAATAAAAACTGTAAAAATCATCTCTCTCACTCAAATACAAAATTCACTCATACACTCTCTCAACTCTTAGGATACTATATGACTTTTGATTGTCCTACACTTTAACAACTAAACATAATATTCTATTTAAAGAGTATCCATAACTTTTCTCTTTCTATTCAAAATAGAACACTTCCAAAATAAAACTACTATTACAAATAGAATTACTTTACAAAATAATACTCATATTAAAAATAGGATTTATTCATTTCCATAATAACAATATTTAAAAAAAATAGGATTAGAGGTGTATCCCAACAATTCCTGCCTCGACTCGAATTTTCAAATGTTTTAACTTTATATCTGAATAAAATTTAAGGAGTATTCTAATAATTCATCTCTCGACTTAAATTCTTAAACACTTCAATTTCATCACTGTCATCGCCGTCATATTCACCACCATCATTCACACCATCTGTAACATCCGAACTATCCAAGTAATCTGTAACAATCAGATTATCCATAACATCTACGTTATCCTTGTTATCTACATCTTTTGCACAATCTGCATCGTAGTCATCGTCATTATCATCTTCACCATTATCATCTTATTTAATAATATTATCATCAGCATTTTTATTTTCATCTTCATTAGCATTTTCGTCTTTACTTCCATAATTTTTATCTCTATCATTCGACGACTCCAACGGTGATCTTTCGTAACCACAAAATCTCTTATCCATCAATATCAAGACGAACATTAAATCCAACTTCTTCAATTTTCACTCTCTTTATTTGTTATACCAGTCTACCTTGGATCTAATTAACTTAACTCAATGATACCACTTGTTAAGAATTAAGTCACGCGAAATAAACAACACAATTAAGAGATAAAAACAACACAAGATTTAACGTGAAAAATCATTAAAAGAAAAAATCACAAGCTAAATTTCAAATTTTCACTATATAAATAATAATGGACTTATAATAATCCTTCCACTTTTACGCCCTAAAACTTGAGGTTTCAAAATACCGCAATACAATTTTTTATATGAGTTAGAAGTTGTAAAATCATCTATTCCACGATAGTACAATTTTTTTGCACGGAATATAAAAGTTATAATAACCCTCTCTCTCATAAATACACGACGTACTACACTTCAACAACTAAATATAATATTCTATTTATAGAGTACTCACAACTTTTCTCTTCCTATTTAAAATGAACACTTTCAAAATAAAACTCCTATAAATAAAATTACTTTTCAAAATAATACTCTTATTAAAAAGTAATTTTTTTTCTTTTCATAGTAACAATCTTTTTTTAAATAAAATTCGAAAAGTAACATAACAAGGCATAGTTTACAAGAGTTTTCGATTCCTATTAGTGACCCAAGATTGAAAATTGCCATGCAGAGACCTAAGCACGTCATGTTTCAAAGGTGACAATGTGAGCTTATACTCCATGATGGGCAGGGCCGACCCACTGAGGCCATCCAAACACGTAACATGGTTAGTGAGCACGCTACTAAGCCATGCATGGGCATTCGAATGGGAATGGGCTGTCCGGTGTGGAAGAGCCATTACAAAATCCACCACCCTACCCTCAGATCATTGGTCCGACGGTTGACATTGTTCGTCATCTTAGCTGTATCACGTATGTGCAACATGGATTTTTGTAAAAGCATTTGTAACAAAGTTACATCGTTCATTTGCAGCATCAATATAATCCACCAGATGTTATTTCCAACACCATCACGCCTAATCACGGGCCTGATCACAAATATGGGCTCCCAAGGAAGAACTTGTGAAGTGAAAAAAGCAATTGGGCCTATAACTGCAACTGGTTAGAGAAGGACGTAGAGAGCTTTGAGGTAAGAAGTCTTTCTTTTGGGTTTTTCTAATAGGAGAGGTTGAGCATTTGTTGCCATGGCTTGGGGCTTTTTCTCTGTGGGTTGTGGATATATATTCTCTTCCCTATTTATGTCTTTAAATACACATGATGGGATCAAACTGGAGTCTCCTGTACGTACGTATTGAGTACTAACCAAGGAAAGAAAGAGATAATGCCGAATAATTATAAACTACTAGCTAATACCAATTAATTAAGATTTTATTAGTATAATAATAGAACAACATGCATGCATGTGGTGTTTGGCTCTACAAGTTGTATGAATGAATTAGCATCGCCCGTCCCATTCTCATTCAAAATTTTAAAATTCGAAGTGATGAGAATTTGTTCGATTATTAATTAATGTAATAATTAATATATTATAAATTATTTAAAAGTATTATTACGTATAAAAATATTATTTTGAAAATTAAAATAAATCCAAATCAGAAAATGGCGCATGTTGACGCGGTTAGGTCACGCTCTAGTTCTATTAAGTAGGCTTTATGAAAAGGCAAGAGGAAAAAGATTCTCGATCTTGGTATTTTTGTTTTCTTTTTTGTTGGTATTTATATATTATTCTATTTAAAGTACGGAATAATCTAATGCTACAATCAGGTTGATGGCTATCTCCCAAAACATTACTACTTCTTTTTCACGGATCTGTCGGTAATAGTAATGCTAATTATAATAAATAAAAAAGAAAAAAGAAATGATAATAGTGTCACTGATATATATATATATACACACACATATATGTATGTATCTAAAATATCCATAAGTATTTTTTTTTAATTTCTTTTCAATATTCGCAAAATAAAATATACAGGGAATAAAAATGCCATTTGTTTGTGTTACAATTAGTGAACTCGAATCTCAATCATATTCAAATGTAATGACCGCTCAAAACTATATGCCGTTTGTTAAGCAATAATCAGTTCTAAAATCCATGTATTTCCAGAACGTTGAATTGAGTTGAGTCAATTTTACACCATTTTCTTGGTCTTGTTGTTTTATCCATTTCTCTGGGTGTCAATGACGAATTACTGTTGAAACAAGTAATGAATTACTCGAAATCTATTAGAGAACATATAACTACTCGACTTTACTTTCTTCTATTTTGCAGGTGGTCTTGAAAATAAAATTTTTCAATAGGTTTTCTTTTTTATATTAATAATATGTTTGTTCGATTACTGACGTTTGACAATATTTATAAGTTAAATAAATTATATTTTAAATAAATTATTGTTAGACGAATAAAATTCTAAAGTAGCCCGCGTTTTTAATATTTGCAAACTTTGAGACTTTTTTGTGGGATGGAGGGAGGGAGTAAAAACAAAGGATCTTAGATTAGGAGCACTCGGAATGAATCTATAAGATGCTAAGTACGTACGTATGGTCGAATAATAAGATGAGAAATGAGGAGCAGCAATTTCCAGAACACTGATAAACCATTATTATTTCATTTCCATCAGAGACGGGAAGAACCCTAATTAATTGGATGGAATGGATTACATAAAACCAATGCTTTGATTTGAGATGGTCACCAATTCAACCATAATTAAGGCGGAATATGTCATTTTGGACAAAAAAGTTGCCCTGTGCCGTTGGGATCAAATGAAACATCTGCAACAAATCATACATAAAGAAAAGTTAAACCATTCATTTATGAAAGATATGCTGCTCAAGCACTTAACCGAGTATCATCCAAATAGACTACCTCGCCAAAAGTATTATATATAGAGGGAAAGGGAGAGAAGGAAAGAAAGAGAATGTGATAGAGAGAGACCTGACTAAATCTTAGAGGGTGTTCCTCTCCTGGCAATTGGAGGCTGCCACTAACAAAGACCATTATGCCTCCTGGAAAAGAAGATGGCTGAGTATCAATGGTGCTGATGGCATGGTGGCATTGCTCAAATGGCAACTGATTAAGCTTATTGCATATTTCTTCTACACCCTCTACTCTTTGCCCTTCAATGCTCAACATGGAGGTTGGTTGGTATAGAGCAGAAAGCGAGGACCGATCATTATCAAATAGATAGTAGTAATGATCCACAAATGCCCTTCCAACAATTTCAACTTGTTCTTCCATCTCTTTCTTTCTCTGTCCTCTCTCTCCCTCTCTCTCTATGTACATAAATATATGTTAGCCTATATCCCTTCCTGATCTTGCAAGGCAGAAGGAGAAATGGAATTGTAAAGGAGAGAACATATATGGGCTAAAGCTAAGGTCTGAAAAAAGAAGAGATGCCAATGTACTAAGGTGATTAGAATATATTTGAGGGTATCAACTCTTGCTGCATTGCTACGCAGAGTTGTGGAAAGGATTGAACAGCATCTACAGACCCCTTTCGGTGGTCAGAAGCACTTTTTAAGTAGAGAATCCAAAAAGGTTCACAACCTATATAACAATTAAAAACTACAATAACAAATATAATTGATCAAACTAATGAGCCTAAGAATTTAGGCTCTAGTATCTTGAAAACACAGCTTTGATAAGGCATTCCGCAGACACTACTTCCTTATTCTGAAGATTGGGATATGTTTTCTGATAGAAAAACTTTCTTCCCCAAGAGTCCAAAAGTGATGTCACCTCAAGTCCTCAACTTCCAGTGAAATAAGTCCATGCTTTGATGGAGCAGCAAATCAGCCAGATCAAGCAACACCAATCTCATATTATCTCGAAAACTGGATTTAACACCTCAAGACTAATCGAATAAAAGTTAAATGCATCACTATGCTAACGGCCAATATTGCTCTATAACAAAACAAGAAGAAAATCATTTCTCACCTCTAGTAATCTACACAGCTAACTGCATTCATACAGAAACATGCTGAACTGATTAAATTTCAGAATTACAAGGCAATTGCAGCAATACTCTCTGAGCCACTATGCAAACATCATTTATGTATAAGATTTCACATATATGCCTAGTTTGCATGAATGAGTATATCAATGCTAAGCTCACTGAGTAAACTGAGACATAACAATTGAATTAACTCTAACCGTAAACAACACAAGCAATTATTCACAAGAACAATGGGTTTAACATCTAGACTGATAACCATCTCCTAAGTTTCATTGCTTGGCTCCTTGCACATAGGAGATACGATACGAGATCTTTCATCTGCAAAGAAACTTATATTTTCTACTATTAGGCTCTATTACTCAACACAATAATGTCTACCAAGTTTGAGATCAATCTCAACAACTGATGCAGAAAGATTATAGATTCCAACCATTTTGGCAACTAATAATTTGGAGGCATAAATTATTTATGGATCCAGAATCTATTTACAGTTTAGTTTACACACAATCTATATAATAAAGTAGAACTATTTTTGAATTCTTACGAATCTGAGCAGTGTAGAAAAGGGACGACTTTTGGCTGTTGAATATAGGGAGATTAAATACAATGGCACCTCTAAACATGATGGAGGACCACTTGCTCTTCCCAATGGCACCTCTACCCACCTTTGATCACACTGATTAAGTCTTCTTTTTCGTTTCTTTTCTTTTTCCCTTTTCTTGGTCCCCAATATATTGTTACTCCATAGATCTTTTTAAACTAAAGCTTGATTCCTGCTTAAAATCACAATTGACGGTGAATTCAAGAATAGGATAATATTCTGCAAATGATATCAAAACAAATTTGTTTTTGAATGAAGACTTTTTGACACAACTTTGTTGTAATGACAAGGTGGGAAACAACTGGAGAAAATCTTATAAACATAATTTATTCTATGTTTTGATTTCTAGTGCACATTGTTTACAAGAAGTTCGGACAAAGCTCTGCCGAGTGTCACATATTAATTACAGTCCTTTACAAAAGGCACCATAAGCAGCAATGTTAAATAGCAAACCTACATGGGCAGTTTAACACAAACACTCGAAGGTCGGGACCACACAAGAGAGAGATTTTGGAAAACGCTTTAAAGGTATATTTAATCACGTTTGGGATAGCAAAAAATTTAAATGATATTTGAAACTTGCTGCAAAAACTGTTTGATATACCTGAAACTGAAATGCAAAGCTATGCATAAACTCAAGAGCATACTGAGTAGAAAAGTTAGAAGCAGGCCTTACCCAACTTCTCAGCTCATTGCATTTTCAACTTTATGTTGGTTCAATAAGCTATCACAAACAGTCCAGTTTTTTTTTTTTTTTTTGATAAAAGAAGAAATTTTATTAATAGAAAAGAAAGGATACAATAAAAGGGGGAACAAGAAGTCCACCCTTAACGGACTAAAAAAACAAAATTAAAAAAAAAAAGAGTGCTTAAAAAAGTGTAGCTCTCCAATCTCTACAATCAGTCCAGCTTATTTTACTTTTGGTCCAGAAAGTTATAAGTTTTGTAAAGAAGCTATACTAAATGGCAAATGGGCTCTAACTCATTAAGATTTGGTGGAAGATTCATCACAAGAATCCAGGGGAAAAACCCATTAAGGAGAGGAATTTGGATAACTTGCCTCAGTATATTTGCTATAAACAACAGTAGGCTGGTTATGAAATTTTATTCAAGGCTGGTGAATAGTAAAACTTATCCTGAAGAAAAATACTAGTGATTGGTGAAAGGGAGCATGGAAATAACACTAGACCTCACAAAAGCAAGATTTTTCCCCGTGCAACGATTGTTACATTAAAAACAACAAAACTTAGTGGAATGAAGCAACACAATCAGAACATGATTGTCTCAATAAAAGCAATCTGCACATAGCTTGAGGGACATAATCGGTAATTTATTTGTGCTGCATAACAAGTACTTCTTTGTCCAACAACAAATAAGTAAAAGCTCAACCGAAGTGCTAAGCAATCCCTACTCCTTTGGTTTAATTTCAATTAACCATGTAACTTCAATGAATGCTCCAATTCTCACTTTTAATATCTAGGGGCTATTCATACTAAAAATCAAGTACCTGTGTCAAGAATATAAGAACACCTCGCAGCATACTAGGTACTTTATTCTTAATATAGGCACAGCAATTTATGAAAAGAAATTTATAATTACTTGAAAATCTAAAAATGATAACTATAAGACCAATAATCAAAAATCCAAAATTACTTAGGAGTGAAAATTTTAACAAAAAATCAATCATACATCAGACAAAAAACAAGCTGAAAATTATTCTGCAATTTTCCTTCAATGCCATACATACTTCAACTAGTACAAAGTAACTCTTACCTATGATAAAAACAAGCACATTCGCCTCCTCTTAGGATATCACTTCCAACTCGAAGGCCAGTAGGCGTGAATTCCATAACCTGTCTTCCAATTGTCCAAAAATATCACCTTCTTGACCGCCCAAAACGAAACCAACAGCGCAACAATCATCACCAACCTCTGCGCAGTCACGTTTCTTACCCTAACCAACAAATGAGTCATAAAAGCCAACAACAGGCCAACAACAGTATACAAAAATCCAATCGCAAACCCCTCAGCTCCCAGCTGCATTCCAGACTCCTGGTAAAAGAAAACCAGCTTGTTTGGATCGTTTCTATCTGTCAAAAACATAGGCATTTTTCTAATGATGTTATGCATTGCCCCTGAAACACTGAAGAAATACACAAACACTGCCCCTGATAGCCACACCTTCCAATCATGCAAAAGGGTATTCCCAAGAATCAATTTTTTCACCATAAATGGCAAGCAGACCAAGAATGCAGCTATTATGAACATGAGCTGCTTTCTGGAAACAATTGGAGGGCGATGAATCGGACCCACAACGAGTTTTGCCTTCGATTCAACAAATTCGGCCATGGATTCAGCTAAACGGGAGAAATCACGCGCGTCCATTTGCTGGGGTTCTGTTTTCAGGTTCCGGTCGGATGGCCCGACAAGGCGGATGTGGGGGAGAGCATTGACTCCAAATTGGGCGAAAGTGGATTGCGATTCGCGGAATTCGATTTCGCAGAAGAAGAGTTTAGAGAGAGACGCGGAGTCTTGGTTGTTGGTAATGTAAGAAGTAGCGAGGAGAGAGAATTCAGATTTGAGGGAGAGGAGGTTGAGCTCCGGTTTGTCGTGGAGTTGAGTTGCGTCGAAGAAGATGAGGAGAGAGAAAGTACGAGGGGGTTTATTGAGGAATCGGCGTAGTAGATGGTCGTTGAGGTGGATTACGCCGGTTTTTGATTGGGATTGGAGGTTTTGGAACTCTGACACGGCTGAGTCGGAGTCGGAGTCGGAATCGTAGGCAGGGTCTGATTTGTTGATGGGTAGAACAGAGAATATTAGAGTGATGAGGAGCAGGAGGAGAACTGGTTTTGTGAAGATCGCCATGGTTGGTTTGGAGGGGGCCAAGAATTTTTGTGATATGGGACGACCTGCAAAGACTTTACACGAGGTTTCTTTTCTACTATAACACTTGTTTGGAAAAATTTTGTGAGGGAAAGTGGGAAACAAATGGTAGGAAAACCTAGAGGAGGAAACGGGGATGGAGAAATTTGGTTTCTCAAGTAATTTTTTCCCTACGCCAAACGACTAAAATATAATTTCAACCCCAAATTTTGTATTGATGTTGAGGTTTACACACTCTAATATATAAAATATATTTAAGTGTATTAGGAAGTTCTCTTTAAATAAACAAAATACATGACTTTAAGCTATCAAAATACATTTTAAAATTTTTTTTGCTAAATAAAATGTACCGTACAAAATTTTTCATTAAACAAAATGTATCCTCATTTTTAACTAGTAAAAATTTTGGAGGGTACATTTTATTTAGCACTTTAGAGTGTAATTAGTCGCAATTCAATTTCGTCATAAAATTTATTAATATATAAATTATTTCCTTTATGGGTTTTATGGTTACCCAATTAGCAAATATGAAGTCCTCTGGAATTATTTTTCTTCCCTTGCCAAATCTAAAGAACCAAATAATTTCTTATTGATAACAGACTAATGTACACAGTAACACGGAAAGTCTAGCCTCTAGGGAAAAGTTGAGGAAGTACTACTAACTGCATAGTTCCAAGCTCTACGTTGAGGAAGTAATACTAACTGCATAGTTCCAAGCTCTACGAGAAGAAATATAAAAGAAGTCCAAAGAAAAGTTAATTTGGTTATTTATGACCCAAATAAATAAACTTGGAGGAGGTTTTACTATAAACACTCTCTAGCGCAACTGTAATTACAAAACATCTGTGCCTGTCATGGTTATTACTCCCATGATCCCATCCCGCCCATGCTTGTGATATAACCCATATAAATTTCAGACTTGAAGGGAGATGCTCTGGCAGGGAAGATAGAATTTTAGAAATCTTTCCGGGTGTTAAAGACTTCTAAGCAACAGCAACAGCAATCCGAGATGGAGGCCAGCTGATTCTGTGCAGACACGTGAAAATGGCATATTAAGCTGCCCTGCCTGAAGTGATCATCAAAACAGATGCATCAGGTTCTCCTGGAATGTATAATAGAAACACTGCAGAATTTTAAGGATTGCATCAGATGAAAGAGTTACAATAACATTTTACACTTCCACGTGACTGTTAACTCTGAATTGTTACAGGAAGCAAACTCGTCTTGGTTGTTTCTTTGATAATTAAGAAAACCGTATCTAGCATATAAATTGAACTCTCCATCCAACCAGCGGATTGATGATTCTAACCTTTAACGTTTGGATTGAAGTGCACAATCAAGCATGCATTGACCAGCCTGAATCCATCTATTTAAAACTAGATATCAAGCGCTTGTATTTTAACATCAGGTTTAAGCCCCATTTTCAACATTTCATCATGAAGTTTCATGGCTTTTTCTCAGTTCAGTTTTATGACAAAGTTCACTGATCATAGCGGAAAAACTAACCTCGTTCAGCAAATTATGACTTCTCATGTATTCAAGCACCTAGCTGAATCAATCCGTCTTCTAAAGCAATAATGCTCCACAAAATACGAAGAACAAGAAGAATCTGACAACAGCCCTTTCTCTAAAATTACATTCATCTCTCCATTGTCGTTTATTACATTGAGAAGTAATGAATTTAAATAGTTCTGATAAACAAGGAGAAAACCCTCTTCCAATCATGTCTGTCAACAATTTACCGACTTTCTCAGAGGGATCTTCCTTGCAAAGAACGTTCACCAATGAATTGTAACAACATATGCCATGTATTGTAATTGTGTCCTTCACTCTTCCTTCCTTGGAAAATGCCCTTAACACCCAGAAGAAGCATCCTGTAACTCAACCTTCTCATCAGAAGCTCTCTTAAAAAACATATCCACTGCATGTCTTTCCCAAGTCAGAAATCTTCTGATTGACTGAATCATACTCCAGTAATGAAAGGTTCGGAATGTATCCATTCTTCACCATAGAATCCATTACAAATTCAATCATGTCAGCATTTCCATATCGACAAGCCCCGTCAAGGATTGAGCTATATGTACTAAAGCCCGGTTTTAGTCCTTTATCAATCATCTCTTTTAAGTGGTCATTTGCAGCCTTAAGATTCCCTCTTTTACTGTAACACTCAATTATTAAATTATAAATCGAAGAATTGGATACATCCATATCTATAATTCTAACAATTCTCTCACATTTTCCATCTATGGATAGAATTCGAGCAATTATAGACCAAGCAAACTGATTAGCTAATGCCCCACTACGCAGCATTGAAGCATCAAAACAACAAGCAAATTTAATCCCATTGCTGCTTGTAACACAAGCAGCTCATTACAACTATAATCAGAAATAAAACGTAAATGTTCTTTGGTTTTCTGAAAAAGCTCTATGTATTGCAAATACAAACCTTTTTTCGAATAACATTCAACAACAGAACCGAATATAAGGGAGTGACAATCTGTACCTTTACATGATATGAACATTGAATCCCCAATCTGGGCTGGTGGTTGGGTTTGGATCAACGAATCCAAGATGGGTCTTGCGAATTGAGACATCCCGAACTGGATTAGTGTCTGGGTGAGTTTGTACTGAGTTCTGAGGTCTGGTTGAAACTCTAGATTTTTCTTGGACCAATTGAAGAAATTGAGAGAAATTTGTGTGTTTGCTTGGGTTTTATGGAGGACTTGAAGGAAGATATGTGGGGTGGTTAATTTGTTGGAAAGGTTGAGAATTTGGAGAAGTTGAGGCCAGTTGTGTCTCTGCAAGAGAATAGAGGAGACCTGAGAAACCATTTGGGTTTGTTTGATTTGATTTCTCCAATTAATTAGGAGTTGTTTTTGTTGTTGAAGGTGATGAAAAGAGGAGTGATTTGATGTAGAGATGAGTCAGGGACGGATGCACTATTTGGCATACATGGGCAAGTGCCCCGGTAGCCGCCGACCGACCACTGTTTGTCTGCTTTTTCTTCTGGCATCTAAGTGTCCCGACAACCAGAGGCGGAACTAGGGGCGGGGGGTCAATTGACCCTAGGCCCTGCCGGCCTGGTGTACCGGCTGCCTTCTTCAGACTTCAGTTCTTCTCTTCTTCCGAACTTCAGGTTCCGCTTGCGGGCTGCGGCTGTCTTCTTCAGTTGGTCTGCAGATTATGTTATATAATTTTTTTATTTTTATTTTTTTAACTTACATGAAACGACGTCGTTTCATTTAGTAAGTTTTTTTAAAAAAAAAAAAAAAAACTAATAAGAGTCAAGAGGCAACAGCCGCACACTGCAATCTCTTAGTCCACTCCTTCCGCCGACCTGATAGAGAGAGAAGAAGAATAGCTCGCTGCCCGGAACAGTCGCACACTGCAATCTCTTTTCCATAAAGTTGGTTTCAACTTTCAAGTATATCCTCTTCCTTTCATCTTAGTTATTTATATATCAGTGTATGTTGTGTGTGTGTGTATCTACAAGTTTCATATGTGTATATATTTTTATTAGATTTCCTGTTGAACTTGAAAGATCCCAATTGAGTGTAATTTTCAGCTGGTTCATTTGTTGCTTCTAGATTATATAAACCATAAAACTAAGGTTGGCTTCTGATTTTGTTTGCTTATTTAATTTAAAGAATTGCAATTGATTATTTTATCAGAATAGTAAGATTTGGGCTTTCATAAATGATAAATTTATATAGATATATAAATATACGATGGTCAAGTCAGAAGGGACAGAAAATAATTAATTAGGAGAATTTCCATGGATACTGTATTTAAGATTAATTAGAAAAATATGAGATATTTTTTTAAGAAAAAGATAGAGTTACAAAATAAATGTTTAGTAATCCATGTCAAGTATCACTTGATTTTATTAAATTCTAAAACGAATTATATACACTTGATTTCTTCATAACACTGCTTATTTCCTAGTACATTATGTAATATGTGTATTGTGAAATGCTATAATTGGCCAATTGAAATTATTATAAAATGTTTAACCAACATATTGCTTATTCTTGCCTTTGTTGTCTGTGACTTGTGAGTTGTAAAATTGTAATGATTAGGAAATAAGATTGCTTATTAACTTGAATTTATTTATTAACTAGATACACACCCGCACGTTGCTGCGAGATTATTCATTTTGTTGATTATAAATTTATATATACATTAAATAAATTAAACTATAATAAGGAGATGGAATATTTATAAATTAAAATGTTATTAAATAAATGTATAACAAAAATAACTCATATAATTTTGCTTCAATGTATACAATTACGTAATTATTTAGTTTTGTCAAAAAATACTTGATAGTCAGCAATACATTAAATTTTCCGACTCCATCTAAGCAATACATTTTAAACGACAACCGTGAAAATTTTAGATCTATGAAAGAAAATTAATCTTACTGTATAACAGAAAATTATAAGAATGAGATAATTATTTGTGATATGATTTGTAATGAAAGTGTTAGTCTCTATTTATATGGTGAATAAAAAACGTGTTTACATCAATCACCTATTAATTTGGGATAATATCAATTAAAAAAATAGCTATAATTATCTTTTTAAAAAAATTGAAAACCCAAATATGAGAAAGAATTTTCTACATGAGAATGGAATAATAATTTTGTGTGAAAATTATCTGTAAATAAAGTTCAAAAGCCCAAGTATTAGATAATAATATGGGATTCAAATTTTTTAATTGACATATTTATTGGATAAATACCAAATTGGGATTGCTGCAAATTTTATTTTTAAAGACCAAATAATCAAGTTTCTATGTAGTTGTTGGTTTATATTGTTTAGGATGCCAAAATCAAGTTGAATACTAAATCATAAAATTAGATTTCATAATATTCAATAATCAATATTAAAATCAAAAAGTTTCATTCAAATAATCCAAATTAACAACCCAAACATGATTATGCTAAAAAGTCATCAGAAATTAATAAATTTTAAAACCAAAAAGTCATCAGTAAAATGATTGAACGATTCAAATTAATTTGAACCAGTAAATTTGTCATCTTTCTCGACTTTGATTTTATTTTGCAGCTTGTTAGTTGACATTTCAACATTAGTTGACTGAGATCCTTATACATCATCATCGCTGATTGAATGTATAGGCATTTTGTTTATAGGTGTGACATAATTGACAGCATCAGGTAATGACTCCCCTGTATAAACTATAATACAAAAAATACAACAAACATATAAGAAAATGTTGAAAATGTAGGTAATATTTTTTATACCAATTATACATATAAAATTGAGAATATGTAAAAATATATGTGATAATAGGTACATGTAATAATAATACATGAGTTCCATCACATAAGAAAATTATATGTAAATGATGAGATAGTATGAGAAAAATATTATAACAATTATTGTTAGTATTTGTTTAATATGAAAAAAATACTGTATTATTAGTATTTGTTTAATTAAAAAATATCAATTTATGATTTTGATGTTGTAATATTGAGAAATTAAATTAGTTGATAAATATCATATCAATTTAGATTTGTAGTGATTTTATGGATTATAAAATCAACATATTAAAGTGAGATTGATTAAAATATCACTTTAGATTTGGATTATGAGAATGGAATTTAAAATATTAGAAAAAAATCAATAGTTAAAGTATGAGATAATATTATAAATATAATTTTGTAGTAATTTTAGGATATAAAAATCAATGTTTGAAAATTAAAAAAGATATGTTTAATTTAGGAGTGATTCATCAGTTTAATTTGTAAAAAATAATAACAATCCCGATTTTGGCAGTACTTATTTAATTAAAAAATATTAATTTATGATTTTGATGTTGTAATATTGAGAAATTAAATTAGTTGATAATATCATATTAGGTTAGATTTGTAGTGATTTTGGGGATTATCAAATTAACATATTAATGTAGGATTGATTAAAATATCAGTTTAGATTTGGATAATGAGAATGGAATTAAAAATATTAGAAAAAAAATCAATAATTCAACTATGAGAAAATATTAAAAAAATACTATAGTAGTTGTTAGTATTTGTTTAATATGAGAAAGATACTGTATTATTAGTATTTTCTTAATTAAAAAATATCAATTTATAATTTTAATGTTGTAATATTAAGAAATTAAATTAGTTGGTAAATATCATATCAGTTTAGATTTGTAGTGATTTTAAGAATTATAAAAATTGAATGCGTTTTCGGTAGTTTTTATGTAAGGAATTTTTTTTAATTTGGTATAAGAGATGTGACAGATTGTGTGAATGACACTTGTCAATTGATGGTGTCTATGTACTGCATTTTAATATATATAATAGATTAATAGGGGTTTGTAGGTTCATTGGTTAATTCATATGGGGAAATACTTTTCTGAAAGGCCAAATGGGCCGAGTTGTGAAACCAATTCGAGTAGTTCAACTAATCCGGGTAGTCCTATTAATTCGAAGAGAATTTAGTTGGATAGAATCTTGGTCAATCTTCCTGTGCACCCTGGACTTCGACCTCCAATATTAGGTTATGATCCTAATTTTCGAGATGAAATTCGAACAGCATATCTACAAAAGGGTCCTTGTCAACCAAGAGATCATAATTTCCCACAAACTAATAAGAGACGATTTATCCCGAGGTGGTTTGATGAGTATGATTAATTGGAGTATATCATAGAAAAAGATGCATTTTGCATTTATTGCTATTTATTTAAGGCTAAATTTTATAAGCATGGGAGTGATGCATTTACTAGTCAAGGTTTTAAAGATTAGAAGCATAAGGACACGAGACTAAGAGAACATATTGGATTGGTTAGTAGTCCTCACAATCATGCAGGACAAGCATGTGATGATCTTATGAATCAAGAGCAGCATCTCCGAACAACTGTGCGGAAGCATTCAGAACAAACTCGTGACAAGTATCGCGCTTGCTTGAATGCATCAATTGATTGTACTAGATTTTTGTTGCGACAAGGTCTTCCTTTTCGTGGCAACGATGAATCATTGGATTCAAGCAACAAAGGAAATTATCTTGAGCTCTTGTATTTTCTTGTTGATCATTCCGAGAAAATTGAGTCAGTAGTGTTGAAAAATGCTCCAAGGAATTAAGGACGGATGTACTATTTGGCATACCTGGGCAAGTGCCCTGGCAGCCGCCGACCGACCACTTCGGTCACTGCTTGTCTGCTTCTTCTTTCGGTAACTAAGTGCCCCGGCAACCAGAGGCGGAACTAGGGGCGGGGTGGTCAATTAACCCTGGGGCCTACCGGCCTGGTGTACCGGCTGCCTTCTTTAGACTTCAGTTCTTCTCTTCTTCCGGACTTCGGGTTCTGCCTGCGGGCTGCGGCTGTCTTCTTCAGTTGGTGTGCAAATTAGGTTATGTAATTTATTTTTTAACTTACATGAAACGACGTCGTTTCATTTAGTAAGTTTTTAAAAAAAAAAAAAAAAACTAATAAGAGTCGAGAGGCAACAGCCGCACACTGCAATCTCTTAGTCCACTCCTTCCGCCGACCTGATAAAGAGAGAAGAAGAATAGCTCACTGTAAGACCCCGAATTTTATGAAATATAAAATTTAATTTTTCTTAATATATATTTTTCATGAAACAGTAAATGGTTAAATTGACGAAATTGAAAGTTAAGGATGTTATGTGCAAATTTTATTTTGACGGACAATATTCGTTTTGTCGGGGAATATTCGGGCCGTACAACGGTGCCGAAATAACAAATTATTTGTGGACCCCACAACGGAATATTTGTCAGATATAGAAAACGACAGAAGTAACCTTTTTAAATAAAAATAGTCAACGGTGTTAACTGTTAAAATACCGGTGATAAAAGAATAGTAGTATACGGTAATTTATGGTATTTTCTGTAGCACACGGTACTCTACAGTAGCACACGGTATTGCACAGTGTCTCGTATTATTGGTCTGATAATTGACACCGTAACTGTTGCGCATCATTTCATCAATAATTATCACTGCATAATATTTTATGTTATCAATTCAATAATTGCTGCTACACAGTATTTTGCATTATTGATTTAATAATTGTCATTACACTGTATTTCATATCATTGACCCAATAATTGTTGGTGCACTGTAGTTTAAAATTATTAAACCTAATAATTGTCACAGTAGCAAATACACTATAATTTATATTATTAAATTAATAAAAATATGTAACGTGTTTCTTATATTATTGTTGAATTATTGTTGTAACATTATTTTATTTTATATGTTGGACTCACAGGAAGAATAATTAAATTTAAAAAAAAAAAAATTAATTAATTTTACTATTTGGAATAGTAACGTGAATAGTAACATGTGGGACCCATGTGGGGCCCACATGAAAATTAAAATGTGAGAATTGAGCTGGAAGGTTGGCAGCCGACTGCTGCCAATTTAGAAAGAATGAGGCAGGCGTGTATCACGCCTGCTGCCACCTACCACGCATAGTGAAAATTTTCTCCTATAAATAGCTTGCTCAACTGAATAGAAAAATCACACGTAAAACATAAAATTTTTCTATAAGAATTTTATGAGTTTTCTCTGAGAATAGTAAGGCTATTTTGAGAGTTTGAAAACCAAAAGGAGTGCAGAAAACTTTCAAGTAAGTCTTTTATTAAAGAGTAGTAATTTTATAAATTCCTATTTTTCACGGTATTCACAAATCTTCCTTTAGAAGACTCTTTTTTGAGAAGATTCATTTTTAAAAGCTTTCTTTGGAAGATTTATTTTAGAATATTATTTTAAAAACTATTTTAAAGTAGTTATATTATACTACAAAAATTATGTTAAATATATATAATTTTGATAGTTCATATTATACGAGTTAGCATACACTTTGAAATTTATATATTGTAATTACTAATTTTATTATAAATATATAGGTTGATCAACCTCATTTAAATCAATATCCAGTCATGTGTTAAGGTAAGGGGTATCACTCTTTTCATCATCATAAATGGATATTATTTTCTTTCTTACTTGAAGGGATTATCATTCTTTGATTCTCGAAAATAATATCGTTTCTTTCTTGTGTCATTTATTTCCATGTATTAAATTGTGGGAATAACCTTACGGCGCGGATTACCGCCTGTTGGTGAATAACCTTTTGTATTCATTCCTTATTAATCTTTGAGAATAACCTTACGGTGCGGATTACCGCCTGTTTGGTGAATAACTCTTCGTATTCAAATTGATGGGAATAACCTTACGGCGCGGATTACCGCCTGTTTGGTGAATAACTCTTCGTATTCAAATTGATGGGAATAACCTTACGGCGTGGATTACCGCCTGTTGGTGAATAACCCTTTTTATTTGTCTCGTGTGGAAATAATTTGTCTACACGAATTATCACATGACACTTTTATTCCATATTCGTAAGTGATATCATTTTCCTTTATACTCATAAGGGATACCATCTTTTTCATCTTCCATTATTCAAACTTACTATGGTAAGGGATATTAATTTCCTTCACCTTTTGTTAATCAAACCTGCTACGGTAAGGGATATTATTTCCTTTCATACACCTAAATCGAAACTTATTATGGAACTATTGTTTCTATAATTCCTGAAAATATTATATGTTCCATAATAGTTGAACTTCATTATTTCAACTGAACCTTCCTATTTTCTGAACCTTTCTATTGAACTGTAATCGTTATTCTGAACTGTGGATCTTGAATATCATTTTTAAATTTCACTCCATATCATGTTGGCAATTTGGACATTATTTGAATCTGTACAAAGTAAACTTTCGATACTTATTGTTTATCCTGTTCTTCTGTTCATCATTTGTATAACTGTTATTTGTATTAATCATCAATAATCAAGCTGTTGTGAATATCTGTGGTGGGGGGCACAAATGTGATATAATTGTTAAACAGATGATAGGTTAAAGGCGATATACTAGGTTAAAGGCGATACATCTGTTCGGTGTCTTTTATGGCACGTGGTGAATGTTCTCTTTGGCCCGTAGTGCAAAGATGAACTGTTGGTTGGTATGATTATGACCAAAGGCTGAATCTGGTATAATCATGACCGTTGGTGTTATATTGAATTTCTTTGGCCCGTAGTGCAAAGATGAACTGTTGATCTGCATGATTATGACCAGGAACTGCGAAGTTGTATTATCTTGACTAATGGTATTTCAGATGATAAAAGTTGATGATATTTTTACTAAAAAGAGAAACGAGTGGACATTATGGTCTGCATTATTCTTCTAATAGATTGCTCATTCCGCTGCTATTATTGATCTGAACATTGTTCAAGAATTTAACTGCAGTTTTTGATATAAACCTTGTAGTCTATTGTATTCTATCAAGAGCTCAACTGTTGAAGACTAATGATAATTTATTCGTCAGTATCTTAGTCATGATATTCTTTACTGGGCTATTTGAGCTCACCCTTTCTTTTGTTCCATTGTTTTTCAACAGGAGATGAAAACGTAACAGGGTCTAGCCGGGGGATGGAGTGAGAGTCCGAGGAATAGCTGTCGTAGTCTTCACGTGTTGTAAAATAGTGTGACAATAATAGTGAAGACTTAGTTGTGTATTATTATACACTGTATTGTTGTACGTTGTGCTTTGTTGTAATAATTTTGTTGTAGTCTTTTGACGACTCAAGTTTGGGCTGTGTGGGCTCAGATTTGGGGGCGTCACACTCGCTGCCCGGAACAGTCGCACACTGCAATCTCTTTTCCATAAAGTTGGTTTCAACTTTCAAGTATATCCTCTTCCTTTCATCTTAGTTATTTATATATCAGTGTATGTTGTGTGTGTGTGTATCTACAAGTTTCATGTGTGTATATATTTTTATTAGATTTCCTGTTGAACTTGAAAGATCCCAATTGAGTGTAATTTTCAGCTGGTTCATTTGTTGCTTCTAGATTATATAAACCATAAAACTAAGGTTGGCTTCTGATTTTGTTTGCTTATTTAATTTAAAGAATTGCAATTGATTATTTTATCAGAATAGTAAGATTTGGGCTTTCATAAATGATAAATTTATATAGATATATAAATATACGATGGTCAAGTCAGAAGGGACAGAAAATAATTAATTAGGAGAATTTCCATGGATACTGTATTTAAGATTAATTAGAAAAATATGAGATATTTTTTAAGAAAAAAATAGAGTTACAAAATAAATGTTTAGTAATCCATGTCAAGTATCACTTGATTTTATTAAATTCTAACACGAATTATATACACTTGATTTCTTCATAACACTGCTTATTTCCTAGTACATTATGTAATATGTGTATTATGAAATGCTATAATTGGCCAATTGAAATTATTATAAAATGTTTAACCAACATATTGCTTATTCTTTCCTTTGTTGTTTGTGAATTATGAGTTTTGTAAAATTGTAATGTTCAGGAAATAAGATTGATTATTAACTTGAATTTATTTATTAATTGATAGGGGTTTGTAGGTTCATTGGTTAATTCATATGGAGAAATACTTTCCTAAAAGGCCAAATGGGCCGAGTTGTGAAACCAATTCGAGTAGTTCAACTAATCCGGGTAGTCCTATTAATCCGAGTAGTCTGAAGAAAATTAAGATGAAATCTTGGTCAATCTTCCTGCGGACCCTAGACTTCGACCTCCAATATTAGATTATGATCCTAATTTTTGAGATGAAATTCGAAGAACATATCTACATAAAGGTCCTTGTCAACCAAGAGATCACAATTTCCCACAAACTAATAAGAGACGATTTATGCCGAGGTGGTTTGATGAGTATGATTGGTTGGAGTATATAATAGAAAAAGATACCGCATTTTTTATTTATTGCTATTTATTTAAAGCTAAATTTTATAAGTATGGGAGTGATGCTTTTACTAGTCAAGGTTTTAAAGATTGGAAGCATAAGGACACGATACTAAGAGAACATATTGGATTGGTTAGTAGTCCTCACAATCAAGCAAGACAAGCTTGTGATGATCTTATGAATCAAGAGCAACATCTCCAAACAACTGTGATGAAGCATTTAAATCAAACTCGTGACAAGTATTGCGCTTGCTTGAATGCATCAATTGATTGTACTAAATTATTGGATTCAAGCAATAAAGGAAATTATCTTGAGCTCTTGTGTTTTCTTGCTGATCATTCTGAAAAAATTGAGGCAGTAGTGTTGAAAAATGCTCCCGGGAATCAAGGACGAATGCACTATTTGGCACATTCGGAGTCACTAAAGAAGGCTATTGATCAATTATTTTCTACATTAGGCTTGAGCATGCCTATGCTACGCGGTCAAGGTTATGATGGGGCTAGCAATATGAAAGGTGAGTTCAATGGTCTTAAGAGCATTATTTTGAGAGAACATCCTTGTGCATTTTATATTTATTATTTTACACATCAACTTCAATTAGCACTTGTGGCCGTGGTAAAGGGAAATCTCAAGATTGTCACTTTTTTTTCTTATCGATTAATATGGTGGTCAATATTGTTGGAGCATCGTGTAAGCAACGGGGATGCACTTAGAGATCAATTACAAAAGGAACTTTCGGATGCTCTTGAAAATGATTGTATTGTAACGGGGAAAGACTTAAATCAAGAAACTAGTATTAAGTGACCCGGTAATACACTTTGGGGATCACATGATGGTACTTTGCTTAATATCATTTCAATGTTCAAATCCGTGGTGAAAGTTCTTGAGTTGATTGTTGATGATGGTTACATTGATAATTTGGGTGAAGTAAATAAGTCATTGAAAAATATCCAAACTTTTGAGTTTGACTTCCCTCTATTTTTGATGAGATCTATTTTGGGAGTCATAAATTGTTTAACACAAACATTACAAAGGAAATATCAAGATTTTGTCAATGCAATGCATTTAGTCCAAACTTCTAAGGAAGAACTACAACACATTATGGATCATTTGATTATTTGCTTGATCAAGTTTCTAGTTTTTGTGGGGAACATAATATTATGGTTCTTTTAATGGATGCATCTTTTGTACCTCGAGGGAGATCAAGATGTAGAACTCACGTCGTAATAAACCTCCAGCATATGGACCTCCAGCATATGAGGTCTCGCTGAGCTTGTTTCGCACCATTGCCAACGTTTTGATTTGAGAAGAGTGATAAAATATTGAAGATTTATGATTGAAGACGATATATCGTTTGATTGGTTAAAGGACATATCCACGAACAATTGAGGTGCCCATAGGCTTATTTGTCAAACTAATAAGATTTTGCCACCTCATGAGTATTATTATATTTAAAAGAATTACCCCCCCCCCCCCCCCCCCAAAAAAAAGAGTCACGTTTGATTTTGTTCTTAATTAATTTTAAAAAATTTATAATTAAAATTTAATTAAATCTTTATTAATACAATATTTATTATTATAAAATATTTGAATTGTTTATTAAGTAAAAATATTTTATTTTATAAATTAAAATAAATTCACATCATAATTAAAAAATTTAAAATTTTTTAAATTAAAATTAAAATGGACTCTTTTATATTGATACTCCGAAATAAAATAAAAAAATTGAGACATACGATAACTGATTAATGCTGGATGTGTTGTTCCTTGTGTTAACTCCCTGTTTGGCTGTTTCTCTATGCATACTTGTATGTTGATTTAATTCTAATTTTCTACTCAAATTACTGCAAATTTAGGAATTTTATTTCTGCCGGTTATGCGCTTGCTTTTAAGGAGATCAAATAGTTAACCAGGAAACCAAAATGTTAAATTGAAGTTGTAATTTGGAAAGGCTAATGAAACTGGTATTACACCAACCCCCAAAACCCACTACATCATCATCATCCACATACATCAACTATATACAAACATTTTCCACTACATCATCATCATCCACATACATCACCTATCTACAAACATTTTTTTTCCTCTCTTGAAAGAGTTATTGATGCATGGATGGATCTTCTTCTCAACTACTCATCTCAAAACAACTTATTCTAATGCCATTATGATAATCAATCAAGCATCAACCATCTCATCCGCAGCATCCGCAATCACAAACTCTGGTTGGGTCTCATGCAAAGCATTCGGCAGCCCTAGTGCCCTCAATGCCAAGTGTGCAGCCTTTTGACCAGACATCATCATGGCCCCAAACGTTGGTCCCTGCATAACATAAAATTTCATCAAACAAAGGAAAATAAATATCTCCGACTTTCTCGTGTTGATTTTTAACCGAGTAAACACCTTTGAAAATTGAGTAATTCTATACATATTAACGGTTGTGTATTACTTGTGCACTACTACAGAAAAAATATATATAATTCTTACTTTTTGAATTAAACTTATATATTATTTTTTTTCTCTATTAATATGCAGTACGCATCTATTAGTACACATCTGACTGTATCTAGTTGATATATGTAGTAGGAGTATTCATCAAAAATAAAATAAAATAATATTGTTTCCATGAAATCTCAAAACTCCAAGAAATTAGTAAAAAACCAAATCAATTGTTAAGGTCATCCATCTACCCAAAAAAAATCATCTTTTACCAAATTTGCAGCTAGATTCAACAAAAAATTCTCTAAAAACATCATAATTAGACATGAAAAATATTTACCATTCTTGGTGATCCATCAATCTCTGCAACTTCCATACCGGTAACAATCATCCCTGGTACAATTTCCCTAGTAAGCCTAACAATTGCGTCCTCAGCAGCATTCATGTCCAGCGCCTTCATCCCCGGCACGCTCTCAATCATCCCAATACTCCTCAACCTCTTTACTCCAGTAGCCCCAAATGGGCCATCATGACCACAAGAACTCACCACCACCTTAGCCTCCATCACATTCGGGTCCATACAAGATTGTGTGTCATGGTTCATGGACACCAAGGCCCAATTGGTCACCACCCCAGCCACTCTATCTCCCTTCACAATCAAATCTTCAGCCGCCACCGCATTAAACAGCTTCACATTGGGCCGAGCCAAAAGCTTGCTCATTATAGTTGATGTGAAGAGGGCCGCGTGCTTGATGACCACGTAATCATCTTGCTCGTCGTACTCGATTTCGAGCTCGTCCAAGAATTTATGGGCCGGTTTACGTACAATCATGGCGGAGAACAGCTGTCCACCTAGCCATGCACCGCCACCGGGGCTGACGGATTGCTCGATGATAGCGATGTTGATTATTGGGTTTTTGCTTAGTTCGTATGCGCATGAGAGTCCGGCGGATCCGGCTCCGACGACTACGACGTCGGTGTCAGCGTAGGTTATCATGTCTGTCATGTACCTACGTGTCATTTCGCGTGACACGATGGATTCTTTGATGGGGTTGAATTTGAAGTTGTCCAGCTCGTATGGCGGTGTGGCGGCGGACATGGTGATGGAGAGGTTTTGTGGGGCGGATTTGATGGGCTGGACACGAGTTGAGATGGGGGAGCCGTGGAAGGAGGATTTGGTTTCGAAGAAAGATGGTTTAGGGTTTGAGGAGAGAGAAAGAGTTGTAGCCATGGTTGCCATATCGGGAGTTATGGAGGGTTTTTGGTGATGTATTATGTAAGGGTTATGAAGATTGACGAGTATTGGAGATGGTGTGCATAGTGATTTATAGGACTGGAAATGATTTAAGGAAAAGGATAAGATCTATGGTGTAGGGTGGATGAAAAAAGTGGAAGAAAAAGATAGATCAATTTCAACGATTCAGAGTGATGCATGGGATTTTGATACCTTTATTACATTGATTTATTTCCCCGAAGTGGAAAGAGCACCACAAAATTACAAATGGATAATAATGCCAAAAGCTTTACATGAGTGTAGATATAGGTCGCTATATATGTACAGAAGGGTTAATTATTACTTGTCCACTATGAGGGACTTGCATTCATTTGAAGGATAAGCTTTTCTCAGAGTGGACCACTATATATAAATAAATAAAAAAAAAAGAAAAAAAAACTATAAAAAATGCTTTTCGCAGGTAGTTCGATATGTAGCTTTAGTTTGGATTTGATTTTCAGCTACAACAACCAATTGTTGTGATGAATCCTACGTCATATATGATATTTGCTAAAGATTTCTAAGTTCTCTGGTCCAAACATAAATATAATAGGGACGACAAAGATTTTTTTACATCTGTATAATTGTTTTAAGCGTAATATATCTTGAGAAAATAAAAAATACCACCACAAAAAGTTGGAATTTTTTGCACCAAAAATAAAAAATACCGCCACAAAAAGTTGGAGATAGAAGCCAATTTCAACTTATAGTTTGAACTAAAGCAAAAAAAAAAAAAAAAAAATTGTGCCAAAAATAAAAAAGTGCCACAACAAAAACTTGGAAATAGGAGCCAATTTCAACTAATTGAAGTTGAAAAAAATAGAATGACAGCTGTGGGATTTGAACCCACGCCCTTTCGGACCAGAGCCTAAATCTGGCGCCTTAGACCACTCGGCCAAACTGTCAGATATTTTAATGTTTGTTCATAATCAATTATTATTAGTATCCACTATATTACAGTAGTGTGCTTCTGTACAGTATTTCTTTTGCCAGCAGATCAATCAACGATCACTGGACTATTGCAAATACTCTATCTTACAAACTAACCGTATATTCCTATACCCATTGATCTTGCATAGCGGTCTTAGCAGATGAACCCGATTTTAAATGCAATCAACTCTCAAGTAGTCAGTACAATTATTTAAGTGAAGGGACCACACCACCACTTCATGATGGGCATCTGCGCTACAACATATATAATATATAAAGTGCGAGGCTCTTGTCTTTGATGTAAACTTTTTGGGAAAGTTTTTTTGGTATTTTTTAAATTGCCCTTCGACTTTTTAAAAAAAATTATTTTATCTTCACGTAATTTAAACGTATTACCAAGTACTAACATATATAAAACTCATGCACTTCAATTAAATGGTCCATTCCATAGACCTAACTCCAGGGGACAAGTCTCCGATGTGAGCTCTGGTTTCTTTAGATCTGCACAAACGTCCTCACAATTGTTATTGACTTTTGCTGTCGTGAGACGTCTCCGGTTGAATGTATTAATGAATAGGACAAAGAGATAAGCAATCAATTTAATTGAATCTCGAGTATAAAAAGTGTCCAACTTTCTCTTACCATTTAAGGCTCCTTTTTATTGTCCAAAGTCTAGCCTCCGATCCCAACAATGAACATTTTGTTAAGTAACTCTCCTATTATGTGAAGAAATCTTCTTTCTAGTAGAAATTTATTTTAAAAGTAATTTTATTTGTAGTAGGTTATTTATTATATGAAAGTATCCTAATTAAATTAGAAAAATGGGAGTTGTGAGTATTTTATAAACAGAGTATTGTGTTCAGAGAGATGTAACACAATCAAGAGGTAGTAACATACTAAAGAATTGAGAGAGAGTGCAATTAAGTTTTGAGTTGATGTGTGTGGGAGAGTTTTTCAATTTTGATTCCGTGTATAAGTTATAGTGTGGAGATTAATATTTTAAAGTTGGTATTGTGGAGTAAGTTATTGAGGACGAAATCACGTTAATTATTGTGTTATTTTTCTTTCTTAAATTGTGTTATTTATGGCGTGATTTAATTCCACAAGTGGTATCAAGAGTTAGGTTAATTGGATCTGAGGTACAAAGAATTAATATGCGTAATACGATGACGACGAATTTGGATAAATTTGAGTTTTTAACATTTGATGAATAAATAAATTTCATATTATGATAGAGTAGTGTGCATGATTTTTTGGTGTTCTAAGGACTTAATCAACTTTTGAAGGAGAAAAACACAGACGAGGTGAAAGAAGTAAATTGGTAAACAATTTGCAAGAAGACAGTAAGTATAATACGTTTGTTGTTAACACCTGAAATAAAATATGATGTGTGGAAAAAGACTGATTCAAAAAAGTTGTGGAAAAAGCTCAATAAGAGTTATGCTTCAAAGTCGTTAACCAACAGATTGTGCTTAAAGATAGAATTGTACTCTTTGAACCTGGATGAAAGGACGAATCTTCATGATCATGTAAATAGTTTTAACAAGTTATTGTCTCAATTATTGAATACGATGAAAAATTGAAAGACGGAGAGAAGTCATTACTCTTATTATTATCTTTACTTAAGTATTACAAGTCATTGGTGCAAACATTGTTGATGAAAAATTTAACTTTGATTATATTTAAGATGATTACTGTTTTGCAGAAAATTCAAAAGTTAATTGAAGAAGAGAGCAATAACATTAGTGAGAAAACACTAATCGTGGAGGGTTCCAATCGAGGTTGACGTCAATGAATAAATAACAGTAGAGGAAGATCAAGGTCCAGCCCAAGAGATTACAATGATAAAGAGTGTTATTATTGTGGAGAGAATGATCACATCCAATACCAATGCAGAACATTAAAAGATGACATGAAGAGTTTAAAGAAGTATAAAAAAAAAACTGAAGGAGAAAGAAAAAGTTGAAGATACTAATTTGCTTAGTGAAACTAAAAAAGAAGTTTTAATAGGTAAGAGTGACTCTAATGAAAAAGGATGTGTATTGAATTATGCATCTTATATCCATATATGTAAGGAAAACGATTGTTTTGAGAGTTTGAAGTAAGATGGAGAATTTGGCTACGTTACTGCGGTGAATAAAGAGAGAGTGAAAATTGAATGCATTAAAAGTGTTCGTTTCAAACTTCATGATGATTTTACGAAAATTCTTAAAAATGTATGTTATGTCCTTAATTGTGCTGATAATATAATTTTATTAGGAGAATTATTCTCACGAGGATATACATACGCGTGTTAGGAGATTACTGAAAGGTGTTGAAGAAAGACAAATTAAATCTTCAAGATCGAAAGAATGAAAAATTAATGTGTGTTGGATAGATAGTCTATGCGTGGTAAGAAGACCAAGAAAAGTAACCATCGATTAAAGTTCAAAGATAAAGTTGGAGTATTTAGGGATTTAAGTTGAGGAAATAATTTGTAGGTAACTCATCGAATTCTATTATGAAAAAAAATCTTATTTATAGTAAGAATTTATTTTGGAGATAATCCTATTTGTAACATATATATTTATTATATGAGAGTGTCTTAATTAAATTAAGAAAAATAAATTATGGATATTCTATAAATAGAGTCTTATGTTTAAAAAAAGATAACACTACCAAGAAGTATTTGTGACGCCCCCAAATCTAGGCCTACACAACCCAAACTTGAGTCGTCAAAAGACTACAACAAAATTATTACAACAAGGCACAACGTACAACAATACAGTGTATAATAATACACAACTAAGTCTTCACTATTATTGCCACACTATTTTACAACACGTGAAGACTATGATAACTATTCCTCGGACTCTCACTCCATCCCCCGGCTAGACCCCGTTACGTTTTCATCTCCTGTTGAAAACAATGGAACAAAAGAAAGGGTGAGCTCAAATAGCCCAGTAAGAAATATCATGACTAAGATAATGACGAATAAATTATCATTAGCCTTTAACAGTTGAGTTCTTGATAGAATACAATAGACTACAAGGTTTATATCAAAAACTGTAGTTAAATTCTTAAACAACGTTCAGATCAATAATAACAGCGGAATGAGCAATCTATTAGAAGAATAATGCAGACCATAATGTCCACTCGCTTCTCTTTTTAGTAAAAACATCATCAACTTTTATCATCTGAAATACCATTAGTTATGATAATAAAAATTCACAGTTCCTGGTCATAATCATGCAAATCAACAGTTCATCTTTGCACTACGGGCCAAAGATATTCAATAAAGCACCAACGGTCATGATTATACCAGATTCAGCCTTTGGTCATAACCATACCAACCAACAGTTCATCTTTGCACTACGGGCCAAAGAGAACATTCACCACGTGCCATAAAAGACACCGAACAGATGTATCGCCTTTAACCTAGTATATCGCCTTTAACCTATCATCTGTTCAACAATTATATCACATCTGTGCCCCCGGCCACAGATATTCACAACGGCTTGATTCTTGATAATTAATATAAATAACAGTGATACAAATGATGAACAGAAGAACAGGATAAACAATAAGTATCGGAAGTTTACTTTGTGCAGATTCAAATAATGTCCAAATTGCCAACATGATGTGGAGTGAAATTTAAAAATGATATTCATGATCCATAGTTCAGAATAACGATTACAATTCAATAAAAATGTTTAGAAAATAGGAAGGTTCAGTTGAAATAATGAAATTCAACTATTATGGAACATATAATATTTTCAGGAATTATAGAAGCAATAGTTCCATAATAAGTTTCGATTTAGGTGTATGAAAGAAAATAATATCCCTTACCGTAGCAGGTTTGATTAACAAAAGGTGAAGGAAATTAATATCCCTTACCATAGTAAGTTTGAATAATGGAAGATGAAAAAGATGGTATCCTTTATGAGTATAAAGGAAAATGATATCACTTACGAATATGGAATAAAAGTGTCATGTGATAATTCGTGTAGACAAATTATTTCCACACGAGACAAATAAAAAGGGTTATTCACCAACAGGCGGTAATCCGCGCCATAAGGTTATTCCCATCAATTTGAATACGAATAGTTATTCACCAAACAGGCGATAATTCGCGCCGTAAGGTTATTCCCATCAATTTGAATACGAAGAGTTATTCACCAAACAGGCGATAATCCGCACCATAAGGTTATTCTCAAAGATTAATAAGGAATGAATACAAAAGGTTATTCACCAACAGGCGGTAAACCGCGCCGTAAGGTTATTCCCACAATTTAATACATGGAAGTAAATGGCACAAGAAAGAAACGATATTATTTTCGAGAATCAAAGAATGATAATCCCTTCAAGTAAGAAAGAAAATAATATCCATTTATGATGATGAAAAGAATGATACCCCTTACCGTAGTAAGTTAGAATATGAAAGAAGATAATATTCCTTACCGTAGTAAGTTTAAATAATAGAAGATGAAAGAATATGATATTCCTTACCACAGTAAATTTAAGAGTGTGAAAAGAATAATATTCCTTACCTTAACACGTGACTGGATATTGATTTAAATGAGGTTGATCAACCTATATATTTATAATATAAATTAGTAATTACCACATATAAATTTCAAAGTGTATGATAATTCGTATAATATGAACTATCAAAATTATATATATTTAACATAATTTTTGTAGTATAATATAACTACTTTAAAATAGTTTTTAAAATAATATTCCAAAATAAATCTTCCAAAAAAAGCTTTTAAAAATGAATCTTCTCAAAGAAGAGTCTTCTAAGGGAAGATTTGTGAATACCGTGAAAAATAGGAATTTATGAAATTATTACTCTTTAGTAAAAGACTTACTTGAAAAATTCCTGCACTCAAAAAAATTCCTGCACTCCTTTTGGCTTTCAAACACTCAAAATAACCTTATTATTCTCAGAGAAAACTCATAAAATTCTTATAGAAAAATTTTATGTTTTAGGTGTGATTTTTCTATTCAGTTGAACAAGCTATTTATAGGAGAAAAGATGCGCACTATGCAAGGTTGGTGACTGGCGTGCTGCACGCCAGTGTTGAACTTTGCTACGCAGCCGCCTGACTGCTCTTCACCTACTTCAGCAAATTTTGCATGTTTAAAATTCATGTGGCCCCCACAGAGGGTCCGCATGGTTACTATTCCAAATAGTAAAAATTATTATTATTATTTTATTTTTTTTTATTTTTTATTTTTTTTTAAATTTATTTATTTATTTATTCTTCCTGTAGGTTCTACGTATATAATAAAATATACAACAACAATAATTTAACAATAATGTAATAAACACGTTACAGATTATTATTAATTTAATAATATAAATTACAGTATATTTGCAACTGTGACAATTATTAGGTTCAATAATTTTAAAAACAGTGCAGCAACAATTATTGACTCAATGATATGAAATACAGTGTAATGACAATTATTGAATCAATAATGCAAAATACTGTGTAGCAACAATAATTGAATTGATAATATAAAATATTATGCAGTGACAATTATCGATGAAATGATGCGTAACAGTTATGGTGTCAATAATATGAGACACTGTGCAATACCGTGTGCTACTGTAGAGTACCGTGTGCTATAGAAAATACCATAATTTACCGTATGCTACTATTCTTTTATCACCGGTATTTTAACAGTTAACACCGTTGACTATTTTTATTTAAAAAGGTTACTTCTGTCGTTTTCTATATCCGACAATTATTCCGTTGTGGGGTCCACAAATAATTTGTTATTTCGGCGCCGTCGTACGGCACGAATATTCCCCGACCAAACGAATATTCCCCGACAAAACGAATATTGTCCGACAAAATAAAATTTGCACATAACATCCTTAACTTTCAAATTCGTCAGTTTAACCACTTACTGTTTCATGAAAAAAATATATGAAGAAAAATTAAATTTTATATTTCATAAAATTCGGGGTCTTACAACCTCCCCTCCTTATGAAATTTCGTCCCCGAAATTGACGTACCTGGCATTTCGAAGAGGTAAGGATATTTAGATTTCATCTCAGATTCTAGCTCCCAGGTCATTTCCTCAATATCTTGGTTCCTCCATAAAACCTTAACTTGAGGTATAACCTTTGAGCGTAAGATCTGCTCCTTCTTATCTACGATCTTAACAGGTACCTCCTCATACGTTAAATCTTCTGCTATAACGTCTGGTTCTAACTCAATGACGTGGTTTGGGTCCTTCACATATTTACGTAACATAGATATGTGAAAAACGTTATGGATGCGAGACATACTTGGTGGTAGGGCTAGTATGTAGGCTACGGATCCTACTCGATCGAGGATTTCAAATGGGCCAATAAATCGAGGGTTAAGCTTTCCTTTCTTTCCGAATCTCGTAACTCCTTTCCATGGAGAAACACGTAAGAATACATGATCTCCGATGTTAAATCTCTCATCTCTCCGATGAAGATTCGCATAACTCTTTTGTCGTTCTTGCGCTGTCTGTATTCGTTGTCGGATCATTTGGATCTTTTCGGTCGTCAAGCGTACCAACTCGGGTCCCAACAGTTTTGCTTCTCCTACCTCATTCCAACATACTGGAGAACGACACTTGCGTCCATATAAAGCCTCGAATGGAGCCATACCTATACTTGATTGGTAACTGTTGTTGTAGGAAAATTCCACCAATGGCAAGTACTTATCCCAACTTCCTTTGAAATCTAGTACGCAAAGTCTCAAAAGATCTTCGAGGGTCTGGATCGTCCTTTCCGATTGTCCGTCCGTCTGAGGATGGTATGCAGAACTGAATCGTAGCTCAGTGCCCATAGCTTTTTGTAGACTGATCCAAAAGCGTGAAGTGAATCTAGGATCTCGATCAGAAACTATGAAAACTGGCATGCCATGCAATCTCATAATCTCATTTATGTACATACCGGCAAGACGTTCAAGTGAAAAGTTTTCTCGTATAGGCAAGAAATGAGCAGATTTGGTCAATCTATCTATGATCACCCAAATTGCATCTAAGCCTTGAGAAACTTTGGGAAGACCCGTTACGAAGTCCATATTGATGTGTTCTCACTTCCATTCGGGAACCTCAAGTGGTTGTAATGGACCCTTAGGTACTTGATGCTCTGCCTTAACACGTTGACAAGTTAGGCACCTTGAGATAAACTCTGCAATCTCCCTTTTCATATTGTTCCACCAAAATGTATGTCGAAGATCTCGATACATCTTGGTACCTCCTAGGTGGATTGCAAATGGCGTGTTGTGTGCCTCCATCATGATTTTATGCTTTAATTCAGGATCGTTAGGAACACAGAGTCGAGAGTTGACTCGAAGTATTCCTTTCTCGTCAATTCTTGCTTCGGGAATGGCACCTTCTTGTACTTTCTTCATCATGTTCATCAGTTCCGGATCGGTCACTTGCGCAGCTTTAATTTTATCGATTAAAGCCGGTTCTACTCGCACGTGAGCAATCTTCGAGTGGATCCCTGGTGTCTTTAGCTCTATCTCCATCTTTTGCAAGTCGTACAAAATACGCTTTTGTGTTGTCAGCAGTGCACTTGTACTCGCATAAGATTTTCTGCTCAAAGCGTCAGCTACAACGTTCGCCTTTCCTGGGTGATACTGGATTATGTGATCATAATCCTTCAACAGCTCAAGCCAACGTCGTTGTCGCATGTTGAGTTCCTTCTGGGTGAAGAAATACTTGAGACTTTTATGATCCGTATAGATATCCACTTTCTCTCCGTACAAGTAGTGTCTCCAGATCTTCAACGCGAAAACGACTGCTGCCAACTCTAGATCATGAGTAGGGTAATTTTTCTCATAATCTTTGAGTTGTCGAGAGGCATAGGCTATAACCTTTCCATGTTGCATAAGGACACAGCCTAGACCTTTGCCTGAAGCATCGCTATATATGACAAATTCTCCCGATCCTGATGGAATGGTCAGAACAGGAGCTGAAACAAGTCTCCTCTTAAGCTCTTGAAAACTTTTCTCGCATTGCTCGCTCCATATGAATTTTGTGCTTTTCCGAGTAAGCTGAGTTAATGGAGTGACGATTCGAGAAAATCCTTCTACGAATCTCCGATAATAACCAGCTAGGCCCAGAAAACTTCGGATTTCGGTTACTGTCTTGGGTTGTTCCCAATTTAGTACTGTTTCAATCTTCGCAGGATCGACTGATATTCCTTGACTAGAAATCACATGCCCAAGAAACGTGACCTCCTCAAGCCAAAACTCACATTTCTTCAACTTGGCATATAATTTGTTCTCACGGAGCTTTTGGAGTATCAATCTCAGGTGTTGTTCATGATCCTCACGATTTTTGGAGTATATGAGGATGTCATCAATAAAGACAACCACAAAATGATCCAAATATTCCTTGAATATTCGGTTCATCATGTCCATGAAAGCTGCAGGAGCATTGGTTAGTCCAAAAGGCATGACTAAAAACTCATAATGCCCATAACGAGTTCTGAAAGCAGTTTTTGGAATGTCCTCAGCTTTAACCTTTAACTGATGATATCCAGAACGGAGATCAATCTTTGAGAAATGTTGAGCACCTTGTAATTGATCAAACATGTCATCGATCCGAGGCAACGGGTACCTGTTTTTGATGGTGACATGGTTCAATTCTCGGTAATCAATGCACAATCTCATACTCCCGTCTTTCTTCTTCACAAATAGAACAGGAGCACCCCAAGGTGATGCACTCGGACGAATGAAACCGGTATCCAACAATTCCTGTAGTTGGACTTTTAACTCTTGAAGTTCAATGGGAGCCATTCGGTATGGGGCTTTGGAAATAGGCTTGGTACCGGGTTCAAGATCAATACAAAATTCAATTTCACGGTTTGGGGGTAAACCAGGAAGTTCTTCAGGAAAAACGTCAGGAAACTCATTAACAATGGGAATATCATTCAAGTTTGACGTATTTTTGTTCAAATCAGTGACATGAGCTAAAAAGGCTTGACATCCATTTTTCAATAAACGAATGGTTTTATGGCTAGAAATAACAGTTATAGATTTCAATGGTTTAGTTGCTTGAATTTGCATGACAGGTTGATTAGGAATATAAAAACTAATAATCTTATGAAAACAATCAATTTTAGCATGATGGGTAGTCAACCAATCAATTCCTAAAATCACATCAAATTCATGCATCTCCAAAGAAATAAGGTCAACAGGTAATGTGAGGTTGTTGATTTGAACTAGGCAAGATTTATAGACAGTAGATGTAATGGTCATTTCTCCTAATGGGGTTTCAACTGATAAGTCAAAGTCCAAATTTTCAGGAGTTAAGTTTAAACGCTGAGCACATGCAGGTGAGATAAAAGAATGGGTAGAGCCAGTATCTAACAAAGCGTAGACTTCACAAGAATTTATGAATAGCTTACCGGTTATCACCTCGTTCGAGTTTCGTGTCATTTGGGATGTCACAACAAAAGCTCTCCCTTGAACTACAGATTTTCCCTTATCCGCGCTAGCTTTTGGTATCATCACTGCAGCTGGACTTGATTTTGTGGCAGGACAAAACCGCGCAAGATGACCCTCTTTCCCACAACTGTAGCACTTTTTGGACTGCAGTGTACAGTTTGGGCTGATGTGACCTTCCTGACCACACCTATAGCATCTCACTGGTGGTCGATCTTCTCCCCTTGAAACTGGGGTCGGTGCTGGTGCTGGTACTGGTACTGGTGCCCTTCCATAATTATTATGGAATCTCTTTCTTTTGAAATTGTTCCCACTGGATTCTCCTCTTCTGTTATTTGATGTGGAATTACCACCGAAGTGTTGGTTACCTCCTCGATGGTTCTCGTTCCTGTGGTTGTTATCATTTCTCTGATCATTGACTCTTGGCTGTAATTTTTTATCTGTTTGCTCCACCCTTTGAGCCCTATCAACAACATCTGAATACAAACTAAATTTATGAGAGCTAAGTTGTTGACGGATTTCGAATCTTAGACCACGTAAGAACATCCGACTCATCCGTGCTTCGTCATCTACTAGATGAGTCGCAAAACGAGACAGTTCAGCAAACTTAGCTTCATATTGAGAAACTGTCATGTTTCCCTGCTCCAGCTTAATGAATTCCACTTCCTTCATATGACGGATGCTTTATGGGAAGTACTTTTCATTAAATAGCTCTTGGAATTATGTCCAAGACATCTCAAGTGCTGAAGGGTGGATACGTTTTACCGCTTCCCACCAGTGATCCGCCTCACCTCGAAACATAAAAGTAGCAAAGGGCACCTTCTGATCATTAGCGCATTGTAGGACATCAAGTATTTTTGTCGTCTGTTTCAGCCATGCCTCCGCTTTGAGTGGGTCAGGCTTCCCGTGGAATTCAGGTGGTCCCAATTCTTTAAATTGCTTGACAGTGACCATCCTCAAATTACCAGCGTTTCTACCGTTATTGTTAACTGGATTTCCTCTTGCCTGATTCTGCATGAACTGCATGAAATTCCTAAAGAATCCATCATTCATCATGTTATCAGGAATATTATTTCCTGAGTTGGCAGGAGGATTGTTTGTGGCTTCTTGATTTTCGGCTACATTCGCTTCGGGTATTTCATAGTTAACCTCTTGATTTCCAGATGCCATACTAAACTGTGGTCACAAAATAAATGTTAGTTCAAATCAACTGACTCATCACTTCATGTCCCTATATTCAAATTAACTCATTAGATAATAAAATCTAATTTAGGTAGGACACACTAGTGACTGATTCTATTCGTCTCTCCCCTCCTAGTTCTAACCCCAAATCTCCATTAAAGACTATATCCCTAAGCTCTGATGCCAACTGTGACGCCCCCAAATCTAGGCCTACACAGCCCAAACTTGAGTCGTCAAAAGACTACAACAAAATTATTACAACAAGGCACAACGTACAACAATACAGTGTATAATAATACACAACTAAGTCTTCACTATTATTGCCACACTATTTTACAACACGTGAAGACTATGATAACTATTCCTCGGACTCTCACTCCATCCCCCGGCTAGACCCCGTTACGTTTTCATCTCCTGTTGAAAACAATGGAACAAAAGAAAGGGTGAGCTCAAATAGCCCAGTAAGAAATATCATGACTAAGATAATGACGAATAAATTATCATTAGCCTTTAACAGTTGAGTTCTTGATAGAATACAATAGACTACAAGGTTTATATCAAAAACTGTAGTTAAATTCTTAAACAACGTTCAGATCAATAATAACAGCGGAATGAGCAATCTATTAGAAGAATAATGCAGACCATAATGTCCACTCGCTTCTCTTTTTAGTAAAAACATCATCAACTTTTATCATCTGAAATACCATTAGTTATGATAATAAAAATTCACAGTTCCTGGTCATAATCATGCAAATCAACAGTTCATCTTTGCACTACGGGCCAAAGATATTCAATAAAGCACCAACGGTCATGATTATACCAGATTCAGCCTTTGGTCATAACCATACCAACCAACAGTTCATCTTTGCACTACGGGCCAAAGAGAACATTCACCACGTGCCATAAAAGACACCGAACAGATGTATCGCCTTTAACCTAGTATATCGCCTTTAACCTATCATCTGTTCAACAATTATATCACATTTGTGCCCCCGGCCACAGATATTCACAACGGCTTGATTCTTGATAATTAATATAAATAACAGTGATACAAATGATGAACAGAAGAACAGGATAAACAATAAGTATCGGAAGTTTACTTTGTGCAGATTCAAATAATGTCCAAATTGCCAACATGATGTGGAGTGAAATTTAAAAATGATATTCATGATCCACAGTTCAGAATAACGATTACAGTTCAATAAAAATGTTCAGAAAATAGGAAGGTTCAGTTGAAATAATGAAATTCAACTATTATGGAACATATAATATTTTCAGGAATTATAGAAGCAATAGTTCCATAATAAGTTTCGATTTAGGTGTATGAAAGAAAATAATATCCCTTACCGTAGCAGGTTTGATTAACAAAAGGTGAAGGAAATTAATATCCCTTACCATAGTAAGTTTGAATAATGGAAGATGAAAAAGATGGTATCCCTTATGAGTATAAAGGAAAATGATATCACTTACGAATATGGAATAAAAGTGTCATGTGATAATTCGTGTAGACAAATTATTTCCACACGAGACAAATAAAAAGGGTTATTCACCAACAGGCGGTAATCCGCGCCATAAGGTTATTCCCATCAATTTGAATACGAATAGTTATTCACCAAACAGGCGATAATCCGCGTCGTAAGGTTATTCCCATCAATTTGAATACGAAGAGTTATTCACCAAACAGGCGATAATCCGCACCATAAGGTTATTCTCAAAGATTAATAAGGAATGAATACAAAAGGTTATTCACCAACAGGCGGTAAACCGCGCCGTAAGGTTATTCCCACAATTTAATACATGGAAGTAAATGGCACAAGAAAGAAACGATATTATTTTCGAGAATCAAAGAATGATAATCCCTTCAAGTAAGAAAGAAAATAATATCCATTTATGATGATGAAAAGAATGATACCCCTTACCGTAGTAAGTTAGAATATGAAAGAAGATAATATTCCTTACCGTAGTAAGTTTAAATAATAGAAGATGAAAGAATATGATATTCCTTACCACAGTAAATTTAAGAGTGTGAAAAGAATAATATTCCTTACCTTAACACGTGACTGGATATTGATTTAAATGAGGTTGATCAACCTATATATTTATAATATAAATTAGTAATTACCACATATAAATTTCAAAGTGTATGATAATTCGTATAATATGAACTATCAAAATTATATATATTTAACATAATTTTTGTAGTATAATATAACTACTTTAAAATAGTTTTTAAAATAATATTCCAAAATAAATCTTCCAAAAAAAGCTTTTAAAAATGAATCTTCTCAAAGAAGAGTCTTCTAAGGGAAGATTTATGAATACCGTGAAAAATAGGAATTTATGAAATTATTACTCTTTAGTAAAAGACTTACTTGAAAAATTCCTGCACTCAGAAAAATTCCTGCACTCCTTTTGGCTTTCAAACACTCAAAATAACCTTATTATTCTCAGAGAAAACTCATAAAATTCTTATAGAAAATTTTTATGTTTTAGGTGTGATTTTTCTATTCAGTTGAACAAGCTATTTATAGGAGAAAAGATGCGCACTATGCAAGGTTGGTGACTGGCGTGCTGCACGCCAGTGTTGAACTTTGCTACGCAGCCGCCTGGCTGCTCTTCACCTACTTCAGCAAATTTTGCATGTTTAAAATTCATGTGGCCCCCACAGAGGGTCCGCATGGTTACTATTCCAAATAGTAAAAATTATTATTATTATTTTATTTTTTTTTATTTTTTATTTTTTTTTAAATTTATTTATTTATTTATTCTTCCTGTAGGTTCTACGTATATAATAAAATATACAACAACAATAATTTAACAATAATGTAATAAACACGTTACAGATTATTATTAATTTAATAATATAAATTACAGTATATTTGCAACTGTGACAATTATTAGGTTCAATAATTTTAAAAACAGTGCAGCAACAATTATTGACTCAATGATATGAAATACAGTGTAATGACAATTATTGAATCAATAATGCAAAATACTGTGTAGCAACAATAATTGAATTGATAATATAAAATATTATGCAGTGACAATTATCGATGAAATGATGCGTAACAGTTATGGTGTCAATAATATGAGACACTGTGCAATACCGTGTGCTACTGTAGAGTACCGTGTGCTATAGAAAATACCATAATTTACCGTATGCTACTATTCTTTTATCACCGGTATTTTAACAGTTAACACCGTTGACTATTTTTATTTAAAAAGGTTACTTCTGTCGTTTTCTATATCCGACAATTATTCCGTTGTGGGGTCCACAAATAATTTGTTATTTAGGCGCCGTCGTACGGCACGAATATTCCCCGACCAAACGAATATTCCCCGACAAAACGAATATTGTCCGACAAAATAAAATTTGCACATAACATCCTTAACTTTCAAATTCGTCAGTTTAACCACTTACTGTTTCATGAAAAAAATATATGAAGAAAAATTAAATTTTATATTTCATAAAATTCGGGGTCTTACAGTATTAATATCCTGTAGTGTTGAGAATGTGTAATTGGGTCTTAGGTTACTGTGTAAGAGAGATTTTTTTGCTTTTACTCCGTACAAAAAGTTGTATTATAGAAATAAATATATTATAGTTGATTTTGTGGATTAAATTATTGAGAATCAAATCACGTTAAATATTATGTTATTTTTCTTTTTTAAATTACGTTGTTTATTTTGTATGACTTAATTTTCAACAAATTTAAACGTTGTTGTGATTATAATTTTTAAATATTTATGATTGAATTGCCAAACATAACTCGCTATTTTACCATCGAATGGAAGTTGATGTTTTACTAGGTATTCTTCTTCGAGATGACTTTTTCTTCTTGATGGATCTAAGGGTAATATGAAGATCCTAAATGTGTTTTAAATAATATAATATTTAATAAGATAAAATATATATTATGACATAATTAATTAATAAAAAAAAATTAATTAATATAATAATATTATATTATTTAAGACAAAAAATTTAAGACTCCTGTATCGAAAAATTCTTGAGAAATCTTTATACCATATATAAGAAAGACTTGACGTGACTTTCCAATTGACGCGAGCATAAGTAATTTCACAACGCCTTAAAACAAAGAATATGCCTCGAATATCCAACAAAGTTAAAACACAGAGATGGGAAAATAGAGGAGGAAACAGAGAAACTAGTATAATTGCAGAGCCAAATGATTGAGGGACACGATCACATGGCCTTGATCTTTTTCAAGATGACACATTGTTGTCTTCGGTTTTGTTTGCAAGACACCGAGTAATTTCTGAGTATTATCTCTGTCTCAACCCCTCTCAAAAAAAATGTCTCATTTAAATTTAATTTTTTTTTATAAAAAAACTGTTATTTCTACAGTAAAAAAAGGTTTTATTTTTTTACTGTAGCGATCGTTTTAAAATCATTGTTATATCTATGACTATACTTTACATGTTAAAACTAAAGTTATAAATCTATTACGACACTTTACATATGAACAGTATCGCCATAGATCTATAACGACAGTTTTAAAACTGTCGTTATAGGTAAAAAATTGGATACACATGAGAAAATAACAAAAAACACTGCGGAAATATCAGTTTCCAAAATGGGATGGGTAAAAGTGAAATTTTGTTACAGATGTGCATGGAAAATGGGGCAGGGCCAACGAGAGATGAGCTAGATTTTGAATTTTTGGGGAAGAGAACAGGGCAACCATACCTCATGCAGACCAATGTGTACATGAACAGGGAGATGAGGCACATGCTCTGGTTTGACCCCACTGAGGAGTTCCACACTTCCTCTATTCTCTGGAACAATAAACAGATTGTGTAAGTTCCACTTGGTCATTCATTTCCTTGTGTGGGAAAACCTACAAATTTCAATCCAATAATCACTTGGGACCTTTTCCCATTGTGAAGTTTCTCAAATTGAAAAATCAATGATTCAAGTCAATGACAAAGTTTTAGTCTTTACCGTTGATTATATAACAAACATCTGTTCTTAAAATTAGAGTAAACGGAACTAGAGTTCAACAGTGTCGACAAAAAAATAATACAACTATATTTCAAATGTAAAATACAACCTACAAAGTGAGATTGCTGGCTAATTTTAAGTAGGAACTATTGAGTTCTTACGAATATTAACTTTTATTACTAAAAGTGAACTCTCATTTTAGCCTACTTAAGATATATGCTCTCAAGTCTGAACACTAAATTGTCTTGTAATTAAACAGGTTTTTTTGTCGATAAAGTTCCAATAAGAGTATATAAGAATGCGGATTATACAAACAATTTCTTCCCGAATGAGAAGCCATGTTTTCGAGCATATGGAATGCCGATGACTGGGCATCCAGAGGCGGCCTGGAGAAAATGGACTGGAAGAAAGCACCATTTGTTCATCTTACAAGGAATTCAGTATCGATGGGTGCCAATAGGAGGATCCTTATCCTGCATGTGTATCCACCACCACCAAGATCTGGTGGGATCAATATGAGGCTTAGCACCTCTCAAAAGATCATAAGAATGATTTTGCTTGGGTTGAGAGAAACCTTGTGATCTATGATTATTGCAAGGACACCGAAAGGTTTCCAACTTTGCCAGAGGAGTGTTCGTTGAGTCCATGGGATTGATGAATAAGGGATCAAATTTATAACCTTTTAATTTTATTTATTTTTATTTATAAAAATCTATAGAAGAGTATGTTGTATTGGTTTGACATCTTTATTGGATTATCCAATATTTATTACAATTATTTAATTATTTATATATTGCCTAAATTCAGGCTTTGCCCATGATATATTCAGAATTTCGGATGGAATGTGTAATCAGCGTGAATGTGCATTGCTATATTCAAACAATTTCTTTCTTTTTCTTAAAGATAAAATGAACATGGACCCATTACCACTGGCTAGTTGGGCAGCGGGTACCCGAATCATCTCCATAATTTATTGATAATTTTTTTATTTATAAAATATATAAATTTCACAATATACAAGTCACAACGTATATGTAAAAACTAAGTTATAAATGAATAACAAGTCACAAAATAATACTTCAGCGGTTAATCTCAAAATAAATTTTTTGTTTAAGACAAAATTATACAAGTACGTAAATATTATTATTTATATCATTATAAATGAGTTACTTGTGAGTATCCATTATTATTTTCTTTCTCTAATATAAGATTAATATCAAGTTTATATTAATTTTAAATTTAAAAATAATAGGAGTGCAATTTAAAAAAATTAATATTAATTTAATATTAAAAAAAGATTACTAAATATAAGATTATTATATTAAAGTAGTAGATAATTTGCTTTTTGGTAAAATCCATGATCAAATTATTTTGAGTATGTAACAGCGGTCCATGGTTGATTTTTATGAATTAATTTAAGTGTATAAATTTTATACATAAAATTTATTTAAATTATTTAAAAGTAAAATTTGACATAAAAATTCGTATTAATTTTTATTTTTTAATAATATAAATAAAATTTATATAAAAAAATTATATTTATAGATTTATCGGATTTTTATAGTTCCGAGTACCGTTCATCACTGGGCACGTGGTCACAGCATATTGATTGAACGATATAGTAGTCAATTGGCCACGTCATTACGTCTACAAATACAATAATTTTTTTCCTGTTAGAAAATACAAATTTGGTCGAAGAAAAAAAGAAGGCCTATTTCGTTCCCCGGCTATTCAGTCAGTTGCCGGTAAAATCCCCAATAACAATGGTTTGCGACAAGTGTAAGTTCCTCTACTCTTTCATTGTGATTCTTACATACAGTATTATACGTTTATGTATACGATATCTATGTTATTGGAGGTATATATATTATATTTAAGTTCAAATTTGATAGTTAGGGTTTTCAATTGAATTGAACAGGTGAGAAGAAGCTGTCGAAGGTGATAGTGCCGGACAAGTGGAAAGATGGTGCTAGCAACACCACCGAAGGTGGTGGCCGCAAGATCAACGAGAACAAACTCCTCTCCAAGAAAAACAGGTTTCGCTTTCTCCTTCTCTGTATAAATTCTTATATTTGGGCGTATTTATTTTTATATAGAATTTACACTGGATCAATCGATATTGTGTGCTGAAAGCTTGCTAATTGGAATTTTTGATACCTAGATTAATAGATTGTGCAACCAAGACACAAATCTATCTGACCTAATTTGACCATTATTATAATGTCTGAATACCGTGTATATACTACATCCGTTCCAAAATATTAGATCACTTGTCTTTGTTTTTGCATATGGTGTTGTAATTTGGAGTATATCATTATCAAGAATCTGAGTTTTCTGAGTGTTTCTTAAGATTTTACTCACATTTTTTAAAATCATATGGATAAATATATACGAATCAAGGTTGTCATTCATGCTCAAGTTGCACAAGTGTTGGCCATCAGTACTCTCTGACATTCCATGTTTCCACAATTCTTCTATGTATTCTTAATTTAAATAAATATATAATATATATTTTCTTTTTGAGAATGTGGTCCGGACTTATTTGCACATGAAAATTATGCCAAGGAAATACAACTTTTGGAAGAAACTAAGAAACCATAGTAATGTAGGGTTGGATGAAATAGTTAAGGTGGAAGGGGTGGAAAGGAAAAGGAAAAGTAATTATCTTTAAAAAAAAGTCTTGTTAAGTAGAGTAATTATCAAAATTTACAATCGTAATATGTTATTAGTTATATATACATATATTCCCTTATAAATAATTCTAAATTTTTTTATTTTCATTACCTCCTAGAATGTCATTATAGCATGGTGTTTACCGTTATATATCACAGAAGCATACGTTTGCTGATATTTTAAACTAATTTGTTCTCTAATCCATGTAAGATGATGTGGCTGGGTTGACCAGGAATATGACATGTATTGAACTGTAAATAACATAACTTCTACTTAATGAAATGTTGCTTTCATTTGTATGCCTTCATGTGGTTCCCCCGTTTCAGATTGTTGTTTACAGTTCTTAGTTGCTTGACTGTTTTCCTATTTTTTCTGCATTTAGTTTATTTTGAGATTGAATTTTTGCAGATGGACGCCATATGGAACAACCAAGTGCATTATCTGCAAGCAGCAGGTACATCAAGATGGCAAGTACTGTCATACTTGTGCTTACACAAAAGGTCGTATATTTTGTTTCTGCTGCTTTGTGTTGAGAAAGCTTCATAGGTTTGTTGATTTATCTTATGTTCTAATTTCTAAAGTTGTTTTTTTGTGCAGGAGTTTGTGCAATGTGCGGTAAGCAAGTCCTTGACACCAAATTATACAAACAAAGCAACGTATAATAGGTACTAAGATGTTGGTTCTGTACATTGTTGCTCCTATGCTAATTGCTAAATGTCATGAAGGGCCTTCTTTGTTGCAAACTTTGGTCTTTATTGTGAGGTGGGAGTCCACCAAATTTGTAATTGTGCTTAAAAGACTAACAGAAATATTCTGTTCTTTTGTACTACTATCATCTGTCAGAATTTTGATGATCAATGAATGGATTAATCAACCTTTTTGCAATTTTTGCTCCATCATATTCATTATGTCTGTTTGATGCAGAACTTGTTTTGAGTTTGTAATTTCAGTTGCGATCTCCCTCTCTTCATTAATGCCTGGAATGATATCTAGTTCTTTAATTGACTGATTAATCATACATTGTGAATATAAGCATGTTTTATGTGATCTGTGTCAAGGTTTTTGAGGATGTGTAAATCCGACTTTGCTTCTTGATGCGTACAAAGTTAATTAGTTATATCCTATAGCTCCTAGGAAAGCTGTTCGACTAGGTACACGGAAAGAATCGGGTACTAGAAACTTGACATATGGTAAAATTGGCCAAGGCATCCAACTCTTGTAGCATGATTCGAAATGATACCCAGTATGCAGTGTTATTAAAGGCGTGCCTAAGTGTTGGCCTAGGCGAGAGGCGCGGCGAGACCCAAGGTGTGCACCTCAATTTGCTTAAGGCGAGGCAACTTCAATGAGTCGTGTGCCACAGCAGCCTAGGCATGGGGCACATGAGGCGCAAGGCGCATGAGAAATAAGTTCAGCCCAAAAATCTCATCCAGTTGGGGAAAAAAGCCTTGCATCTGAGCTGTTCATTGAAGGAAGAAGAAATTGATCTCTTTCAACATAAGAGAGAAAGAGAGGAATGAAAGTAGAGGGAGAGGGGGGAGAGAGAGGATTCAACTTAACTACGACAATCCATTATGTTCGTCAACAGTATATGTGAAAAGTAATATGTTTAGGGAAGTGATATTTCTACAGAGTTTTTTTGATATTTCCAAATGAAAACTGTCGCTATAGACCTATAGCGACAGTCAAAATCATCGTTATAGACCTATAGCGACACTTTTCGTGTGAAAATATCAAAAAACCATATGAAAATATCAGTTTCCTATGTTTATTATGGAAAGTAGTCTTTGTAGTCCACTAAGTCTATATTTATTATATATAGTAGTATAGTGAGAACTAATATCTAACAAGTACCTGACAGTTGTATACCACTATTTCCATTATTTTATTTATATAGTTCTGCTATTATATTACTTTTATATTGTTAACTTGTAACCACCGAGTCTACTACTTATGGTTATACAATACGAGTTTTACTTGTGTACTATACTTCTATTGTTTCTATAATATTAATATTATATAAATGTATGATAAATTATATTTTTGACTAAAATTTATTAAATTTATATGGTATCATAATATACATATTTCTAAGAAATCTGAACCATCAATTACAGCTCCTCCAGGTAAATCTTCTCTTCATCTCTTTTCCATTTTTTTTATTTTTAATTCTCATCTCTTGCCCAAAAAAATAAAACTTTTTTGTAAAATACTAGGGGGTTTTGTTGCCCAATTTTTTTTAGAATTTTGGTTACTTTACTACACCATTATTTTGGTATTTACTAACTTATTAAATAATTAAATATGTATTTATAACATGTAAATATTTGTTAATATTTAAATATTTAAATATATATGTAATGTATATGGTCCTTGAACTTATTAGAAACTTTTAAACATGGTTAGATGTTTGTAAAATTACTTAATGCTCGATAAATTTGATACATAAATGATTAAACAAATGTGTGTGTGTGTGTGTGTATTTTAAATATGTGCCTCGCCTCGTGCCTAAGCTCCGAGGAGACCTTTGCGCCTTGATGCACCTCTGTGCCTTAAATAACAATGCCAGTACGCAGAGTGCAAGGTGATAATATTCCCTGCTAAGATTGTTTTGTGTTTTCCTAGAGCAGTGTCTTTGTATCTTCCTATTTTGTATACCGTGTGTGCTACTGGGATGACACTTCTTTGTGCGGTTTTGAAAAAGTATATTTTATCATGAAGCTTCTCTCGTGTTTACGTCTTTATGGTGTCCTCAGATTTATAATTCTCTTTCATTTCATTCCCCTCTCCTGTTTATGTTTCTAATTTCAGTGTTTTTGGTGGAGAAATGGGTGATGGTGTCTACTCAATGTCTTAAGTCAAACTATAGTTAAAAGTCAAAACTAGTGTACTAGCAATTAGTAGTAAAGCTGTTGCCATTGCTTATGCGGGAGGGATGGGTCAAGGCCTCGGAATTCCCTCTAACTTAATGATAGTGATTTATATCTAAATCAATATGTTAGTTATATCACTACGCCCTGAGCGTTGATATATAACTAATGGAATGCTTAGAGTAATGATTTTGTCAGTATTGATATAAATGATCTTTCCCTATGGTTTGCTGGTAAAAAATAGGTATATTTCAAAACCCAAACTTCAAAATCCAAACTTATCTTTAGCGTGTAGGCATTAATTTTATTCAGACGTTACTAAAGATAGAAAAACATAAACATAAAGCGAAAATATGATTCTAGTGTATTTATTTGATTTTGATGCAGCAAGCATAGGGTGTGCATAAATTTTTTCTAACGTCTAGGAAATTGATGGAAGCTTTGCTCGTGATGGAAGATGTTTTCGTTATCAATCATGTTCTTCACTTGGACCAACCTCTTGAAATTATTCTTAAAATATCTAGTACCCCAAATGCTAGCTTCTTCATACGTTTTGTTGCCTATTCCCAGGTCAAGATCATTGAAGTTAACGTAAGAATGTCTAGGATTCTTAGACACACAAGGGGTTAAGTACTTGGACAGGCTTCTGAGCCCACTTCAAGTGCTTCTTTTGGCTCACCGTTGGTGTATTTCTATCCCAATACACCACTTGATATAACATGTACAAGTTCCCAGCTCTATGTGGGAATGGAATTACTGATTCTGAGAATTTATTCATCTTTCCACAGTATGGCGTCATCAATAACTGTTGCCCCTATCTCTTTTCGGATTAACATTTTCCATATCCCTTCAAGGCCTTTTTCGGAAATGGGCTCTTGAACAGACTCTGTTTTCGACTTGAAATACGTCTTAGGAGAGAAATCTCTGCTCAGGAACTCTTCAAGTGACTCTGCATTGGGGAATTCACTATTCCCAACAAACCAAAGGGTGTATTTAACCCAACGGCAGTCTTCTTTCACCAAACCTGACTCAGTGAATCCCTCTTGCATGATTCGTAGTAATCTATTAGCCTGACCAAGGAACAAGGATTGGAACGAAACTAGTACAGTTTTCTTCTTACCATCTGCAGTTAAATTTACAGTTGTCATTCGTGCTCTGATGAATAGATTTCTGTCTTTGGGGCAAAAGATTGATATAGATGAACAAGCTTGGTTGCATTCTGCTCTAAAGTCCTCCGGATCTCAAAAATAGTCACAATTTTAGGCACAGGGACTAACTTTATCTTCCAGGCAGGAACAATTCCGTAGCTAGAAGCTGTTAACTGCCCAAAAAAAGATCCTGTGCCATTTTTGTTCATGAATTGTATATCAACAACATTTTCAGCTCCAAGGCCAAACTTTCGCATCAAATTGCCTACCCTCCTCCACTTAGGAATCCGCTAATACCTACACCGGGCCATGCCATGTACTTCCCGGAAAGCCAAAAGTGATATTTTTCTTAGCAATTTTGTAATAAAGTTAAGAAATTGTTGAACCGGCAGTGCAATTTGCAGCATCAACAGCATGTTAAAGCATATTAGTGAGATCGATAACGAAGAATGGAACTTTTGAGGTATAAGATAGACGCTCGGAGTCGTATCCACCTCCCGTATCCTATAACCTGCACGCCAAATGCGAAACGGATGTGTAGGAACTATTGCTGGGAGTGTAAACATCCATCAATTGTAGTGACCCCCTAAAGCAAAGTCGTCATAAACTAAAGCAGCTGGTACCCCTACATTTAATAAGAAAAGGAGAAGATAAGCAAATGGAAGTAACCCCCCTAAAGCAAAGTTTTGATATTGAGTTTTGTCACTAGGTATTCTCCTATTTATAGTGCACTTCTGGAGATAAAAGTCTAAACAAATTAATAATCTGGTCAATGTTTTTCAAGCAATTGGTGAAAAGGGAAGACTCTTATACTGTTTGTTAGTTTTTATTTGAAGAGAAGGGGAGGGATGGGATTTTGAGGTAAAATTTAAAATAACAAAAAAATTATAATCTATACCTATCTCATTCTTTCTCCTAAAACTCACAAATGCAACATTAGGCCGTCAAAAAGGGGTCTAGATCTGGATCTAAATCTATACTTTTTCTTTTTATCTCATCCCTCCAAAGTCGAATCAATACTTTTTCTTTCCATCTCATCCCTCCTCCAAACTCGCAGGCAGAGCATCAGGCCACCATAAAGGGTCTGGATCGAGGAAGGAGTATAGTTGAAGAAAGCTTCGACACCACACCCAAACTTTGCTCGCTACAGCCCACGAATGAGAGCTGATCTTTTTTTAGCTTCCTTCCATCGTCTTCCCTTCTTAAATTACCTACTAAATAGCAATCACAAGGAATTACTCTATTTTTCTCATGCTGAAAAAAATTCCGATGAGTTTGTTTCCTGCAATTAAAAAACTCCTAAATTAAATATGAAGTCCAAAATAAAATCTCTGTTTTCTTCCTTTCCCTTCCCTTGTATGATTCTTTATTTTCTATTTCTCCCAGCACGCACTTCTTTATCCCCTCTCTCTCTTGCCATTAACCATATGAAAAATGTACAAAAAACTTGAAAAGTGAGGGGGTTTTTTTTCGATCACAAACGATTCACAATTAAACCACATTGAAACTTTTTACTTGAATAAGCACACCATTAACATTTATTCGTTATTACTAGAGAGAACATCACATAATAACACTACATTGGATGTTCATACGACCGACAATTACAAAATAGAAATACAAACACTACCACACCAGAAATCACACTTTTTTTTCAGAAACCACCACCACGGAGACGCAGCACCAGGTGAAGGGTGGACTCCTTTTGAATGTTATAATCAGCAAGGGTTCGCCCGTCCTCCAGCTGTTTTCCGGCGAAGATCAGCCTCTGCTGGTCCGGAGGAATTCCTTCCTTGTCCTGGATCTTAGCCTTCACATTATCGATCGTATCAGAACTTTCCACCTCCAAGGTGATGGTTTTTCCGGTCAGGGTCTTCACAAAGATTTGCATCCCTCCCCTCAACCTGAGCACAAGGTGAAGGGTCGACTCCTTCTGGATGTTGTAGTCAGCAAGGGTTCGACCGTCCTCCAGCTGTTTCCCCGCGAAGATCAACCTCTGCTGATCCGGAGGAATACCTTCCTTGTCTTGAATCTTAGCCTTGACGTTGTCAATCGTGTCGGAGCTCTCCACCTCCAAGGTGATGGTTTTTCCGGTCAGAGTTTTCACGAAGATCTGCATACCACCGCGAAGACGGAGAACCAGGTGGAGAGTTGACTCCTTCTGGATGTTATAGTCGGCGAGGGTTCGGCCGTCCTCGAGTTGTTTTCCGGCGAAGATCAACCTCTGCTGGTCCGGAGGAATTCCTTCCTTATCCTGGATCTTAGCCTTGACGTTGTCAATAGTGTCGGAGCTCTCTACCTCCAAGGTAATGGTCTTTCCGGTTAGTGTCTTAACGAAGATCTGCATCCCTCCGCGGAGACGCAAAACAAGGTGGAGGGTTGACTCCTTCTGGATATTGTAGTCGGCCAAAGTTCGGCCGTCCTCCAGCTGCTTTCCGGCGAAGATCAATCGTTGTTGGTCCGGTGGAATTCCTTCCTTGTCCTGGATTTTGGCCTTGACGTTATCGATTGTGTCTGAACTTTCTACCTCCAAAGTAATCGTCTTTCCGGTGAGGGTCTTAACGAAGATCTGCATCTGGATTTACAGAGGATAACAAAAAAGTTAATTATAATAAACAAAAACTAAAAATAAGCTCGCTCCTCCAAAAATTCAGTAAACGTAACAAAAATAAAAAAAAAAGGGAATGAATTTAATACCTTGAAGTTGGATTAATTGAAGAATTTTGCTGTGAAGGGAAGGAAATGTGAGAAGGGAAGACGGACTTGGGGAGTCTATTTGTAGGGGAGAGACAACAGTTTAAGAAAACTATTGCTGGTCTTGATTTGCGGAGATTATGACACGTGTATGGTGGAGCTGCCATGCTCTAGCTACGCGGTAAGTTTTGGATCCTAGTGGGTTTAGCATTTCGAGGTGACGGTGATTTTAGGTGGGGGTAGGTGTAGGCTTTGGTCTAACGGAGATTTATTTTATTGAGCTTGGGCCGGCTGGTTTAATGCTTGGGGCTATGTGGGCCTTGAGACTATATTTTAATTCATTGAATTGGGCGTATAGATTTATGCCCTCCGTTCATGTCCCTTTCAACTGAATACTCTCCTTACCTGGAAGGTTCAGATGTATCTCAGTCGTATTTGCTGATGGGTTACCTTACCAACTCAACAAATAAATACTCCTTTCTTTGGAATTGTTTTTTCTTTTTTAATAAAAAAAATCAGGTTATATAAGACACTATATAAAGTACATTTTTGATAATTTTATTACTTATTTTTAAAAACAATTCTAGTATAAAGCCTTCTCAGCTCTTTCTATGTTTCATTGATAAAAACACAGAGACTCCAATAAGGTAAACATGGTGCGATTTAAAATTTAAATTATACATAAAATTATTTAGGTGCAGTTTAAAAAATTTAAAATCGCACATAAAACTGCTTGTAATTGGTGCATTTGTAATTGGTGAGGTGCGGTTTTGAATCGTGCGGTGCGGTTTTATTTATTGTAGTTTCGGTTCTAAAACTGATTGAAATAATTAAATTTTATACAATTTAAATTAACAATTTAACATCACACAATTTTAAATACCACTTCAATAATACGCAATCACACACAACTTTACTTATAATATTTTGTCTAAACAAAACAAAATAGAATCTCAAAAAATAAATGATATTATCTATTTACATATGAAAATTTTAAACAAAGATAATTATAATTTGGGATAATTTCAAATGTTTGTACATTATACTAATACTTCTTTATATGTTGTATTTTGACAGTGCATAGTGCGGTGCAGTTTGGTTTATTGCATGCAGTTTTGCCCAAAAATCAAACCTAAATTATATTTGCGCTTTTTTAACCCACCTAAAACCGTCACATACGCCGAAATCGTTGGTGCAATTTTAATTAATGCGGTTTGTGTGATTTTTAGTGCGATTTCAGAGGTAATTCGGTTCCTTGCTCACCCTTAGACTCCGAATAATGTAAAATTTAACATTACATTCAATTAATTCTATAATAAGTAATGTAACTATCCCTAAACCCTAAACTCTTGTGTGAATATATATATATATATATATATATATATATATATATATTGTGTTCTACAACAGTGTTATCAACCCAATTGAATCAGGGTTTGGCGAAAAGAATATTGTGGTCCTGCTATGCTAGTATGAAACATCAAGCTTTTTCAAAAACTTTGTCAATATGACTTCATTGGTTTTAAGTATTAGATGATCTCTTTAAAAAAAATCTATTATCAAATTCCAAGTTATAGTGACAACAATTTTCTCATGATCTTCAATTTCTTTTTATAATATCCTATCATTTGTGTTGTGCTTAAATTTTATAAAATACTCGCAAGCACACAAATCTATTGTAAAATAATTTTATGCAAAATACGAGGTCGATCCCATGGGGATTACTGAATTATCAATTAAATCTAATTCTAATCTACTAAACAAAAGTGGATTAATTAATTAAAACTAAAACCAAATTAACATGCAATAAAAATTAATACTAATTAATCAACTAACTTTTAATCAATGAGAGGAAAGTTCTGAGATTCGAAATCCACAATATTAATTATATATATCTTATTATTTATTATCAATTCAGAAAAGCAATTTGAAAATCAATTCGGAATAGCAATTTGAAAATCAATTCAATGCTTTCTCAAGATTTTTCAACTACGCGCATAAAAATATTTCTTATGTAAATTCTTATTTTCAAGGTTTAATGTATAAGACCAAAGCATTATATGTATCCACTATTTGAAAAATAAATAATGTTAGTTCTTAATTTAGACTTAAATCATAACCTGGATTAAATTAAATTAATTGAAACTATTCAAAAATACATGATATTATGAATGAAACAATTTAATTTAAATCAATTAAATAAAAATTATTAACCATTAAAACCAAATTAAGAATTTATAATAAATTTTAGAGAATACATAACTAGTGTTGTTTCATCCTACACGAATAAATTTAGCAGTACATAGCAACAATGGAAGTAAAGACGGAGTTTAAGTTACAACCCATCATGATATTATGGCACTATTGCAATTCTTTTTCTGTTTTGCTCTCTAGCAACAATGGAAGTAAAGACAAAGTTTAAGTTACAACCCATCATGATATTATGGCACTGTTGCAATTCTTTTTCTGTTTTGCTCTGTTGACCAAGCTGCTTCTTATTCTCCATGTGATGTTATGTTGTTGCTTCGGTGATGATGAAGTGAAGCTGTTGATCTGTTCCTAGACATGCACATTCGCCCTGCGGCCTGCGGCCCGATCCTGATCCGGCCTAGACCCGGCCTGGTCAAAGCCCGGACCAAGCTAGACCCCTCACAAACCATGTATTTTACCATTAAATCCGGCCTGGACCGGCCTGCTCAAAAGTCTGGTTTTCGGCCCGGACTTCAGTGCGGCCCGGACTGGCCTTCAGCCTGCAACAGCATAATAGTCGGATAACCTCAATCTATTAATAGTTTTATTAAACTAAACATAAAGGATTAGGTTTGATAGAAATACTAAGTGGGATCCCTCAATTTATAGATGGGAATTGGGGGGGCTTCCTCTGTTTTAGGCGATGTGGTACTAAGGATTGGGTTTGATAGAAATACTTGGGCATTCACCTTTTCATTCCTACTAAATTCCTTTCATTTTGTCAAGTCTCACATCGATTTTTCTTTCAACTTCCCACATGAATAAGTACGTTATCTAGTTAATAGCTTTGGAAAGTCTTGTGTTGATCGGTTGTGTTGTTTGTTGAAGTTTTGCTGTGGAAAATAACAAGGTCATTCAACTTCCCATCCATATTGATTTTCTTTCAATATGCCAAGTCCCACATCGATTTTTCTTTTAATTTCCCACATGAATAAGTAAGTTATCTAGCTAATAGTTTTGTGAATTGTTTAAGGATTTGTGTGATTCAGCCTTTCTTTTCGGGAGACATATAACTTCATAATAATAATATGTATTCAGCTTTTGCAGTTAAAACATGGGATGTGCAAAGATTCTCTCTATCATTTATTCTTGGAAGCCAGCAGCCCCAGCTAAAGGCCTAATAAGAGCACATCAGCTATTCAAGCTCCATGTTCTTTGCACAACATCCCTTAGTCCCACATCGAAAAACAGTCGAGAATTCACAACACCAATAGGTTATAAGTAAGGCAATGGCCACTCCCTAATAAGTAAACCATAGTGGATCAACTTGGGCTTCTATTCTCATATAGTTAAGTCCAACATTTTCTCATATAGTGAAGCCTGGTCTGGCCTGCATGCATGCCTTATCAGGCCTTATATTTAAGGGTTAAATCTGGTTTGGCCCGACTTGGTTGGATAAAAAGTGAAGCCTGACCTGGTCAACCTGGCAGGTCCAGGCCAGACCGGACCAGACTGACTTGTTGTGCATCACTATCTGTTCCTCCTTTTTTTTTTTATGTTCCTCCTTTTTTTTTTATGTAGGTTGGATTCCTTCTTTTATAATAACACAACTCTAGTGTCGTGAGGCTACTGTTCCTTTTCTCCTAATCTATTATCTTTTGTTAAGCCTTATCTCCATAAAGAGATAATCCAACGTAGACTCCTTTTTGCAATCCATGAACTTAGGTGGACCCCCATATTGCAAACCTATATTGAAACCACCTATTATTATCTACAAATATTTCCAATGTTGGCTTATTTTTATTTCTTGAGCTTGAACTTGGTTTCACCATTTGGGCTTTTAATATTTCACAAAACCTGTTCAACAAAATAAGTTTAATTAAAGTAAAATTGACATATATATATATATATATATATATATATATATATATATATATATATATATTAATTGAAGGAAATAAATATATATAAAATATGCTAATCACTATAAATAAGTGCCTCTTGAATCTGTGTATAACAAATATTTTATTTAACAATAAAATTTAATTATAAACTATATAAATACCATCTTTCATTTTTAATAATAAACTGAGCAAATGTGGTGATGAACTCGTTAAATACTATTATAATATACCAAGTTGATGGGGAGATTGATGATTATCGAAGTATTTTATCATTAATAGGAAAAATTCTATGCCGACATAAAAATTAGATATGAGTGTTTTACAATTTCTCATATTTGTATTATCATAAAAGAGCTCTTTCTAAAATCTTAAAAAAAAAAAATTAAATTATCTTATCCAAAGTCTTCTTTCATTTCATACTAGTGTAGTGTGTTTATCGGGTGGAGATGTGAGGGAAAATAAAGGAATATACTTGCCTTTTAACAATTTAGATTTAGATTAAAGTCTGACCGAAAAAGAGATGAAAAAATTCTTACAGAGGCATAAAAAAATTTGCCAAACAAAATTATCATCTTACCGAAAAAAGGTTATGTTGGACAGATAGATATATACATTAAGACATAAACAAACACCATCTTACTTAGGTGATGTTTGATAAAATTGAGTGTTAAGATCTGAACAGTTTAGACATTTGAATAATATAGAGTTTTTGTCTAAAATTGTGTCTGAATGAAAAATGCTATTTGATAATTAATTTTTTCAAAATGTTTGAATAATAGTATTTTACCATTTTAACACAGTCTGCATATATTGTTAAGTCAAATATATCAATATAATACAAAAATGATATATTGATATATTCTGATATATTGTCAAGTCAAATATATCAATATAATACAAGAATAATATATTGATATATTCTGATATATTGTCAAGTCAAATATACCAATATTAGATCAAATATATCAATTTTGTATTGGGGATAAAAGAGGAAATTTGTAATATTAAAGAGGTTATTTTTGTCCAAATAAAATATAAACTAACTCAGACATGACTCTGAATAATTTAGCTTTATATTTGTGTCTAACTGAATCAGAGGAATTAAGAGGCAAATTTTTTTTTACCAAACAAGTTTTGCATCTGACCGAATAAGAGACATATCCATTGAGAGTTAATCAGATGTAAACAAACAAAACCTTAATGCATTTAGTCGTTTAGATGTCTTTCTAAAATCTACAGTAATTATACGTCTTTTGTAACATCCTAGTTAGAAAGAGAGGACCTAGTTGAAAAAATAAATATAATAGGGGTAAAATATCCAAGATTGCATAGCAACAATGACCGGAAGAATAGAGAAAAAAACAACGAAGAGAAACTTAGATCATTTCATTCATAACATTGCATTATAGAAACTCCAATTATATACACAACAACCAGATACCAGGTACGTGATAATCGAACCTACGTGACACCTGTAGCTCCTTCCAAAATAAAAACAGATTAATAAATGAAGAAGAACGATAGAATATCAATATAAAAAATGTATAAACTTATCAACATTGTAAAAGAATTTATTTTATAGGTCACGATAGTGAATTTTTTTTCCTATATCAATGAGCAGCTGAAACTGGCCCGTGTGGGTCCCTGAATTGTGTACTCTTCTTGAGCCTCCACTTTTGGGGCTTAAAGCCCATACAGCCTATCACCTTCCAATCCGAAGAAGCAAAAGTCTCAAATTTAAAATCACTAATCCTCTGCGCTATGAAACATTGAAGTAAGAATTATGAGGAATTACACATCATATCATATATGCATGGCCTGACAGTAAATACGTAGTTCTTAAGTAATGTTCTCTTCCACAAATATAACTTAATTACCCATATATCTCCATGCAAATACATGGCGTACTCTAGTAGATCTTAGCAATCGTCCTCGTCACAGTAGATGGACATTGACGGTTGGATCAGGAGGAGGAGCATGACGGCCGATGCACCCGCGAATCAGCAAATCGCTGCTGGTGGTGTTGGGGCCATGGTCGTCTTCTTCCTTGTCACTCTGTCACAATTACTGGAATACTTATTTTTTTTAGATTTCAGTGTGAGAAATGCTTGATTTTGATGAAAATTACCTTTTTGACCTCCTTTCGTTTCAATCAATATACCCTTCTCAAACGCATCTCTTTGAATATGCCAAGAAAAAGGGAAACATTTGCGTGAAGTAAACAAATACTATATATACCTTATGGAGTTATAATATGGTACAAAAATAGTGGTTAATTGTATGAACAAGAAAATATATTTTAACTATATTACCAACCACTTGAAAATATGAAGAATTTTTTTTAAAAAAAAATCCCTGAAATCAGAAGCCAATAGTCAGGTAGTAATTTAATTATTTAAATTTCAAGATGATTTTTTTAGGCCCAATTTGCCCTTGAAGCATGGGGTGGGTTAGGCTGAATTTGGAACAAAGATGTATAGGCTCAAATCTATTGGATTGGGCTTTCTTCTGGGCTTAAATCTGGCTAATGTCAAGCTCGAAGCAAATAAGCAAAGGCTAAAGGCTGATAGAGGGAGAGCTGATTTAGCTAGTTTATGTAAAGTTTGTTTGTTTGTTCATGGAGAGAGCGTGCATTTCTACGCATAGTATGTAGACTGAAGAAAATTATTACTCCCTCCTCCCTTAATATATGACATTTTAGACTTGTATACAAATATTAAAAAAATAATTATATAATATTAAATATAATACCAATTATTTATATTATCCTTACATTGAAATAAGAGAATATTATTTATTAAATAGAAAATAGTGAGATAACCAAAATTATATTTAAAATTTAAAATAATATTAAAAACTAAGTAATTAATGTTTATTTGAAATTCTCAAATAACAAATATTATGAGACAAAAATATTTTACTAAAATGACATTTAAAAAAGGTTGAAGGGAGTACTTTATTCCCTCGTTGTATGCATTTAATAATTTCTGGTAATGAAATTATTACTTTATAATATAATTAGTGAATAATAAATTTTAAAGTACATTTGTTATTTTCACAAATTTCTCTATTACATATTAACATTTTTTTAATACTAGTGGTCGTGCCTATCCCTGATTGGTTCCCATGATTGGTCATGACTTGGAACAGTATTAAACTCGTGCTTGTTATTATTAAAGTTTAATTTCAGTGAATGAAAATAGTATATCATCGTGAACATATCAAGACTTTTCTTGTCATGGTCCTAACAGGTAGAGTGATAACGTGATTACATCTAAGTAGAAATCACTATAATCTACTCCTAATTAAGTATTCATAGATTTATTGATCAAGCAAAAGAAAGATTTTGAAGCACTTGAGTTGGTCATTGGGCCTAAATGTGTACAGTCCTATTTCGAATGGGCTCCCCTCAGTTGGACAACAACATGATAAGTGACATGGTCAGGTCAAACAAAGTATCAAAGTTCATATATGGTAATATTTTTCCATAATAAACAGAGTTTTATTTGGACTCAAGTCTAATCCAACACAATTCAATTCAATCATGACTTCAATGGGAAACGTCGACACCAGTCTCTTATCAAAATAATATATATAGAGAGAAGGAAAACTCAATTATTTAGAAGCTGAAGGTGGATCCATTGCCATTTGAGAGAGGGCTAAAGCTATCATTTAGTTTTCTAAGTAAATTAATTAAGCTCTTCTTCTCGGAGGTTCTATATACGTGCATGCATGGCTGTTCCCTTTGCAGCATCTCCTTTCATGGGCCGGCTAGCTAAAATCCACCTGGGTGCCTAACTAGAAAGGCAAAAATGTCCCACATTAATCATCATGTTTATATAACCAATTATTATGAAAAATTATTATAAAAACTCTGTTAATAATTTATAATTATTGGACAATAATGGCACCTTAGTGAGTCGGTGACAACACTACACGCTCCCATTTTCTCCGGCATCCTCTAGTATTATATTGTAGCAGTAGTCTAAAATCTAAATAAAACATGAAGCTGAGAAGATCTAAGGAACCCAAATCCAACAATACACATGCCTGATTTTTTCAACTAAGCTGGTTGGAAGGCGGGTTAGTACTATGGCTATATATATATATATATATATATATATATATATATATATATCCGATAGTCGAAATGCCACGTAACATCTTTCAAACCTAAACACGTTAGTAAAAATAAAAAGAGGTGTATATATATATATATATATATATATATTAAATAGCAGGTTGGAATGGGGGAACGATGGCCACATATATATGTCCGATAGTCGAAATGCCACGTAACATCTTTCTAACCTTAACACGTTAGTAAAAATAAATAATGGGTACATTCCGAATCTTTGGTCTCCTCATATGTTTTAAGTCATGACCACTGACCACCAAGGCACCAACACAACCTGCAATTGCCCATTCCATGCAACTTTCAGGTGTTGACCCCATTATGGCATTATTAATATCTCAGGAGCCAAGTTTTATTCGTATGAATTAGGAAATCTATATTTGGTGTAATTGGATGGTCAGAAGTTTTGATCGCAAGTGAAAATAGTCAATAATTTAGATTGAACTTTGATTTAGGGTTAAAATTAGTATATTTCGCATGTAGATTACATACCGAAAGGAATGAGCCAAACTTGCATTTCTATGACTATTTTATTGCAGTTCTATATTTTAATTTTATTATTTTGAACTATTTTATCATATTTTGAATTTTTTTAATCATCGAGAATTTAATTGATGGGTATTAACTCAGGGATTAAGGTTTACTTGATTAGACCTTTTTACTATTTAAATAATTATAACTCTTAGATGTGAACCTGTATAGAAAGAGTCATTGAAAAATACTTGACAGCTTGAGTCATTGAGAGATACATCTAGTGTGAGTGTAAAGACAAGTTTCAAGATAAGTTAACAATGGAGGTGAGAAATATTTAATAATTTAGAATGTGTTATTTGTACTTTTGTTGTTCACCTGTAATTATAATTTAATTACACCTGCTCAATATGGTTACAATTCCTAGTTGAAATTATATGCAGAGACCCTATTGAAAAAAGTAAGTATCATATAAAAGTTGGTATTGGATATGGTAACTGCAAGGTGCCTTGGTTAGTAAGGCAGTGACCCAAACCTTTTAGACTTGAGTATATCGCGGACATTTATAATACAATTGGCTAACTAGAATAAAGTTTAATTTGGACAGTTCATTATAAATAATAAAAATGAAGCCCAACATTGCCCCCACACTCCTTCAAAGAATGAAGTGAAGTGAAGGAGTATAATAATAATAAAAAAAGATTTTGGGAGTCTGAAGGGCTACTAAGACCGATGGCATAACTCAATTTGAAAGGGAATTCAACATATAATTGAATTGATAATTCTTAATTGTAAGCGATGCAAATTCCCTTTTAAAATGAGCAGTTCACTTAAATGCGGGCCAATAGGTGTCCTTGAACCAATCATGGGCTCATACGAAGTGAATTTATCCACCTATTTAGCAATGATAGATCTGCCCCAATTAAGATTTAAATTATAAGAGAGGCCCAATAGTCTATGTTACTCACGCACGTGAGAATACAAAAAGTTACAACGGCTTAGTGGGAGGATCCCAAGGCCATATGCTTATGCGTATCAAGATTCGTGCTCCATTATTTCCCCGGCCGTTAGATTATGAATAATTAAGTCACTAATTTTAAGTATAAATAAGGAAATATATGAATTATTCCACTTTTTTGAAAATCAAAAAGATTGAAGCACTTAAAGAGAAAGAGAGAATCAAGCCCTAGATTGAGCTTAAAAGTTTCATTCTTTTAATTTTTGTCTTGTTCCTATTAAGACTCTCATTTTTTCTTTTCATTATTTGTAAATAGTTAGTTCTTCTAAAAATGTTAGCCCATCTTTATCCTCCTGTACTGGGGATAAAGTTTCAGTGGTAGTGGAAGGAATCCTAAAGGGCCACCTACAAACTCTCTTCCCTCGAACATATTAGAATCGTCGTCGATATAGATGCGTACAATATAACTAAGTACGCTAGGGACATCTATAGGGTAGAAAACACCCATCTGACATCTCTGAAGGGGATATAGAGCTTCTAAAGACTAGTTCTACATCCTAGAAGTTTATGAGGCTAAAAAGCTTAGGGAAGAAAAGAGAATGTACTGACAGCTCGAAGGGGGTTGAATAATGATGTCTAGGTATCTTCTCCTATTCGACCTTCGATTTCCCCTTCAAGAATTTATGCTCGAGCTTCTTTATACCATTGGTCTCAGTTTGAATCAAGTGGCACCAAATTGTTATATTCACCTCAATAACTTTATAGTTTTCTGCCATGATCAAAGCATCAAGCCCACCTTGGAATTTTTGTACCAATTTTTCTTAATTGATGATTGTAAGAAGAAGGAGTTTTATCAATTTAACAAGCAGATAGGTAGAGACGTGCTGATGGAAACCTCTTCCAATAACAAAGGATGGTATAAGGACATGTTTTGCATAAAAACACTAGATACCATGCTGATTGGTCCTTAGGCAAAACTCAACTGGTCCCAATTGAACAGTATCAAGGTTAATAAAAGTAAATTAGGAGAATTTAAGGTCATGTATCAAGAAGTTCCTTAATTTGAGAAGACAAAAAGGGTTCTAAATGATCAGGATTGACTGTTTAGCCATGATTGTAAGTATGAATCCCTGCCCTCATAGTGTTTGTGTAAATATGTCCATCATTAAACTTGTTACTAAATGTTTTGACTTTGGTCCTAATTGATTTTGTTATTGTTAGAACTTGTGGCTTATAACTGAAAACTTTGGTATGGTACGGTCCATTAGGGTTGGAATAGAAATAGTGCCTATATATATTTTCTATTGTAAAACCCTATGTAACTTTGATCGTAAATAAAACTTATTCTTTCTTCTCTCCCGTGGACGTACCCGAGTTTGGGGAACCACGTATTTTCTTATGTCGATTCTTTAGTATTGTGTGTGTGTGTGTGTGTGATCATATTCTAATAGTTATAACTACAATAGCTAAATAACCAAAGAAGGCACTGAACGAAGCTATCTTAGAGGTTAGTGCCGATCTCATAACACTTGTAAAGAAACCTAAATTGATTAAGGTTTATAAAAGGAAAGCCATGATTTTAGTTACTGGGAACGCCACCACCACCATCGAGGCCATTGTTCCCCTTCATCCACCTTATTTTCCTATCTTTGACGTGGTATGCCCTAATCCTTATAGCCCCCATGTCATCACCCTTGAGGAGCCCCTTCTGGTGTTGCCAATCTACAGGGTATAAATGACTTCGAGAGCGAAATAGTCAAGGAAAGAGAAAAAGAAAGCACCCATAGAGGATAAATGGGATTTAAGCCTATAGTCTGCCATTAAAAGGCAGAAAATTACCACTTGGAGGCCCCAATGGAATGTGAGAGCCAATGTCTCCTATTATGAGAAGGTCGAGGACTTATTCAAGGGCAGTAGTTTGGTCAGGTAACATTTCACTTAATGTTCCTTTTACAATTATCTCTTTGGTTACTGCTTAGACTTTGTTTCTTTTGGTTAGGCCAACGCCACCTATTCTCACATAATTGGTCAGTATTATAAACTCACTAAACAAGAATTCCCTTCACCAACCAGAGAAGCTACTAATGCCAAAAAGCTGGTTGAAGAGTGCAAAAGTCATCTGAAGAATTCCTATCACATGTGTCAGAAGGTTGAGGATGTGTGAAGGCAAGCTGAGGCAACCTAGAAAAAGGCTAAATATACCAAAAAAACGTCTTACGAAGCTGTTAAGAGGGAGAGAGTGAGAGCAGTTGATCTAGAGTAGAAACTAAAAGAATTTGAAGCTTCGGATCAAGAGAAGACGTCCCAAGTCCAGTAGCAGACTAAGTAGTTTAAAAACTTAACAATGAATATTTAGTAAGTTGTCGAAGACTGGTCAATAAAAGGAAGTTGAATGGAAGAGGCAACAAAATGGTTCAGCTCCTCAATCTCCTAACCTTATTATCCCAAAAATACGCCAATAGATAATCATAGAGTATAATGAGTCTGTTTAGTTCATGGACGAGGTCAATTTAAGTATGGCCAATGAGTTTTGACAAAGGTTTTGAGTATGCGAAGAGCCGATTCGAGAGAAGGGGTTGACCCTTGAAGAAGTGGGGATTATGAACCTCTAACAAATTTTATGTAATTTTTACTTTTCATATTTTTGTGTAATCATACATGACAATTGTTTCTTTTGGTGAGTAAGTTTTAAGTTTATTTTTATAATGAGTGAATTTATTATATGATTATGTATTGTAATGTTTGATAGCATGTTAGCACTTAGGCTTTTTTGGCCCTGTAGTCTTACCCAATAAAGGAAGAGGTAAGACTGAAGAGTAGAGTAAGTGATGCATTAGATCAAAACAAAAGTAACAGACACTAATATAAGACAAAGTCATCATTTTATTATATATTAGAGAGATAACATATTTTGATTGAAACAACATTAACAAAGACTAAGTGTAGGTAACTTAATATGAAAATTGGTCATTGATAGTACCGCTGAAGCAAATGGCATACCATGTGTTTAAAATGAGCTTTCTATTCATTGTATAAATCTTGTGAGTTTTAGGTTTCAGCATCTCAATGACCATATAGGGTCCTTCTCAAGTAGGCATAATCTTTTATGTATCCTGAGGCATTGAGGCTTCGGCTTGCTGAAGGACTATGTCACTTATTTGAAAGGCTTTATTTTTCACTTTTTGTTGATGTGACGAGCCGTTCATTATTGACATGCGAAAAGTTTAAGGACCATCAGATCACGATTTTTTCCAAGTAAATCAAGGTTCAACCGAAGACCTTCGTTGTTAAGGAGTTCATCAAAATTTTGTACTCTGTTAAAGAGATCCTAATTTCTACAAGGATTAGGGCTTGACATCCACAGGTTAATAGTTTGAAAGGAGTTTCCTTTGTAGTCATCTGAGTATGGTCTGATAGGCCTACAAGACATGTAAAAGCTCGTTGGGCCACTTGTTTTTAGCGTTTTTGAGTCTTCGCTTGATTCCGTTGAGAAGGGTTCTGCTAGTAATCTTAACTTGGTTATTGGCTTGAGGATGTCTGATGGAGGTTCGATGGTGTTAAATGTGTAATTCTTATAGAAACCCTTTAAACTTTCACGCCATAAACTATAATCCATTGTCAAATACCATAACCATAGGGATGCCGAAATGATATATTACATGTTTTTTGAAAAATATGATACAAACTTATTCAGTAATATGAGTCAAGGGATTGACTTCTACCTATTTGGTTAAGTAATCAATTACTATAATGACGAACTTTAGTTATCCTTCCCCTAATAGGATTAGCCGCAACAGATTGACTCCTTAAATAGCAAAAAATATTGGAGACAGAATCAGAATGAGTTCTTAGATAGGGTAATTAGGGACTAAAGCAAAGAGCTAACATTTATGATATTTTTTAGCAAAATCTTTAATGTTTTAAATTATTATGGGCCAATAATAATCATGCTGAAGGATTTTATGTGGAAATGTCTTTGCCCCAATGTGATCCCCATAAATACCTTCGTGTACCTTTCAAAGGGCATAATTGGCATATCTTAGACCCACATAAAGGAGAAATAGACAAAAATGTGATTTTTGTAAAGTTGACCATTAATGATATAGTATTTGGCTAACTTATGTATTATCTTTTATGCCTGAATTTTGTCTTCGAGAAGGACATACATTATTTTTCAAGGATTTGATGTCGGGGGTCATTCAAGAGACTTCTTGATCAATATTCATGACTTCTCAAGCTATTGTGTTGGGTTCTTTTAGAATCTCCAAGTAAACTAATCCTTAAAGAGCTTTTTGATAAGTGGCTGCCAATTTGGATAAGGCATCGACCACGGTATTTTTAGCTTTTACCACGTCGATGAGTTAATATTTAGTAAAATTGGCTAGCAAAGAATGAACAAGCCGAAGATAAGTTTGTAGGTGAGTTTCACAAGATTTGTATCCCCTAACACTTATTTGATAACTAACTGAGAGTCTATGTAGATAATTAAATGTCGTACCTTGAGGCTCCGAACCAATTTGAGTCTTACTAGAAGGGTTTCTTACTCTAAAATATTACTTGTGGCCATAAAGTCAAAGTTTATGGCATGTTGTACTTTGAATCTTTTTCGTGACTTAGGATGACTCTAGTACTGCTCCTCAGACCAGTAGAAGATCCATCTACAAATGGGGTCCAGGCCGAGTATTCAGATAATTATCCTTTATTTGAAGTAAAAAATTCCTTAGTTGGTTGATCCACCTCCATGTCCTCGAATGATGAAGATTCTATGATAAAGTCAATAAGGGTCTGTGCCTTAATAGTTGTTAGAGGGCAAAATTTCAAATTGATTTATTTTAGTTCAATTACCGAAGTTACGAATCTTCTAGAACGGTCAGGCTGACAAAGGGCACGCCTGAGAGGCTAATCCGTCAGGATAACTATGACTCTTCCTTGAAAATATTATTGAAGCTTTCTATTAGTGATCACTAGTGCATAAGCCAATTTCTTAATATTTGGATACCTGATCTTGGCATCTCGAAGAGAATATCTACAATAATAGACTGACTTATTCCCTTTAGTATCTTCTCTAACTAAAGTTGTACCGATGACTAAGGGACTTGTTGATATATAAAGATAGAGGTTTTTTTCAGGCAAAACTTTAGTGCAATATAGGTGGGGAGTATAAATATCTTTTTATTCTCTCGAAGCCTTCTTGGAATTTCTCGATTCACTGAAAGGTCTTCTGATTCTGGGCTCCCTTAAGAGTGTTGAAATACGAGACAATTCTCTGCTAATTTTTCCATTAAACGTCGAAGAGCTGCCAACCTTTCTGTCAATCTCTGTACTTTTTAAAAGTTTTTTGGAGACTACATATCTGGTATAATTGATATTTTCTTAAGATTTGCTTCAATCCCTCTTCGGCTACTCATGTAACCTAAAAATTTGCATGTTCTAAAGTTGAAGGTACACTTGGTCAGGTTAAGCCTTCTGTTGTTGTAAGACCCCGACTTTTATGAAATACAAATTTAATTTTTCTTTATATATTTTTGTTTGAAACTGTAAGTGAATAAATTGACAAAAGTGAAAATTAATAAATGTTTTGTTCAAATTTTATCTTATTAGAGAATATTCGTTTTATCGGAGAATATTCGTTCTATTGAGGAATATTTGATTCGTACGACGGTGCCGAAATAATATTGGTGGACCCCCCACAACGAAATATTGTCGGATATAAAAAACGACATATGTAATCTTTCTAAATAAAAATAGTCAACGGTGCTATCACTTTTAACTGTTAAAATACCTGGAGGTAAAGAAATAGTAACTTATAGTATTGTACAATAACACACGGTATTACATAGTAACATATAGTATTGTATAGTATTTTATATTATTGAACTGATAAAGTGGCTACGGTACTATATTGACTTTATTGAGCTAATAATTGTCACATACACAATAATTCATATTATTGAACTGATAATTGTCATAGTAATATATGCACAGTAATTCACATTACTGAGTTAATAACTGTCATTACACAGTACGTGCACTTTCTTTTACTTATTTTCTGTATTATTGATATCTCTATTATGATGTTGATTAAACTGTTGTATTTCATTATTAATTGATTTTTCTGCTTATCTAACTCAAAAAGCCAACTACACTGCATTTATAACAATTAGTCATAATAATGAACTGTGGATTTTTCATAAAACTTCCTTGCTTATTAATTCTTTCACTCTCTAAATATTACTTTGTGTAAGTTCTCTTTGAGTGTGTTAAAGTCATCTTGAGTATTTATGAAGATCTGTAAGTGTATGAGTACTGTTCAAATAAGTCTTTTTATAAAGGTTATATAAGCAACTATACATGTCACACGGTGTTTATAAATCTTCCTTTAGAAGATTCTTTCTTTAGAAGATTTATTTTTGAAAAACTTCATTTGGAAGATTTATTTTGAAATATTATTTCTTTTAAAAACTATATTGAAGTTATTATACTTTATTATATTAAATCATTTTTGATGATTTCATACGAATTGGTATACACCTTGAAATTATATGTGGTAGTTGCTAATTAAATTATAAATATATAGGTTGATCAACTTCATTTAAATCAATATCCAGTCACGTGTTAAGGTAAGGGATACAATCTTTTTCATCTTCTATCATTCAAATTTACTACGGTAAGGGGTATCATTCTTTTCATACTTTTAACTTACTATGGTAAATACTATTTAGTAAAGTTTCCTGAAATGATTATATATTTCTTAATAGTTTGCGTTTCATCTAATATCATTTCAATTGAACTTTTCTATTTTTTCTAAATCTTTTTATTGAACTTTAACCGTTATTCTGAACTGTGGATCTTGAATATCATTTTTGAATTTCATTCCACATCATGTTGATAATTTGGACATTATTTAAATCTGCATAAAGTAAAATCATAAACTTTCGATATTTATTGACCATCCTGTTTCTTCTGTTCATCATTTATATTACTGTTGTTATTTTAATCATCAAGAATCATTTTGTTGTGAATATCTGTGGCCTGTGACACAAATGATAGAATAAAGGCGATATAATTATTGTGTGACTTTTAAGGCACGTGGTGAATGTTCTCTTTAGCCTAAGGCAAAGAAGAACTGTTATTTGGTATGATTATGACCAAATGCTGAAGACTGGTATGATCATGACCATTGGTGTTATATTTGAATATATTTAGCCCGTAGTGCAAAGATGAACTGTTGACTTGCATGATTATGATCAGGAGCTGTGAATTTATATTATCATGACCAGTGGTGTTTAAGATGATAAAAGTTGAAGATATTTTTTTTTAAAAATAGAAGCTAGTGGATATCATAGTCTACATTATTCTTCTAATAGATTGCTCATTCTACTGTTATTATTGATCTAAAACTTGTTGTTTATTGTATTCTATCAAGAACTCAACTATTGAAGGCTAATGATAATTGACTCATTGTTATCTTAGTCATGATATTTTTTATTGGGCTATTTGAACTCACCTTTTCTTTTTTATTCTATTGTTCTTCAGAAAATGAGAGAATAGCTGGGTCTAGCCGGGGAATGGAGTGAAGGTCCAAGAGATAACTGTAATAGTCTTCACATGTTATATATAGAGTGTCAATAATAGTGAAGACTTAGTTGTGTATTATTAAGTTCTGTATTTTCGTCATTTGTACTGTTTGTATTAGTTACCGTGTATTTTACGGTGTCTCAAATCGGGCTATGTAGGCCTAAATTTGGGGGCATCACAGTTATGATGTCACAAGTTCTAGAAACATTCCCTATGATAAGCCAGATGCTCCTCAGTTTTCGTGATCTTGACAATCATATTATCTATATAGACATCTATGTTTTGGTCAATTTAATTTTTGAACACTTTGTTCATCATGCCCTGATAAGTGGCTCTGGCTTTAATAAGGCCGAAAGACATAACTCTATATGCGTATATAGCTCTGTGGGTGATTAAGGCGCTTTCGAAATGTCTTCGACCCATAATCTAATTAGATTATATCTGGAGAATGCATCAAGGAAGCTTAGCATGACGTGCTCTAAGGTAGAATCTATTAACTAATTGATGCCCAAAATAGGGTACCAATCCTTAAGGCAAGTTTTGTTTAGATCAATGTAGTCTAGACACATTTTTCATTTTCCATTGTGATTCTTAATGAGTACCACGTTAGCAAGCCATTTAGGATAATCGTTCTCAAAGATAAACCTTACTGATAAGAGTTTAGAGATCTATTCGTCAATCACCTTATGCCTTTTGAGAGCAATAATTTGACACTTCTGTTTTGCTGGTTTTGCTTGGGGGTTAGCACTTAATTTTTGATCAATTTCAGGCATATCAGTTAGGGTCTAGATGAAGACGTTTGAATATTCTCTTAGAAGGGATCAGGCGTGTTCAAAAACCTACCTATAATTTGAGCCTTATTTGCATTATATTTTTAAAATGGCTTGGATATAATTATATTTCTTTTGTCTTCTCCGCTGGGGTGGCTAACGGTTTAGTAACACCTTTTATGAAGGGTTCCATTTAAACTTCATAGTTTGTTTTTATTTGTTAACCCCTACCGAAGTAGCCTAAAAAGTCCGGAGATAACACTTCCTGAACATGTCTTGATCCTCAATAACTTTTCCAACCCTGTATTTAATTGAGAATTTTATCTTTAGAAGGGTAATAGAAGCAACTACCTTGAGTGTTGATAGAGTTATTCTTCCCAAGATGTCATTATAATTATTGTCAGTATAGACTACATAGAACTTTACCTTCAATGAAGATTGTTGAGTAGTCATGCTAAAGATCATTGACAATTTAATTATTTCTATAATTAGGACAGGAACATTGCTAAGGTCGTAGAGAGGTGTCTGGTTATGAAGTTCTAGCTTTCTGCCCCCAAGTACAGCCGATTGTACACGTGCCCGTAGATTACATTGACTGAACTTTCATTGTTTATCAACATGCACCGAAGATCCATAATACATATTTGTGCAGTTATAACGAGCATATCATCACGAGGAGTTACCATACTTAGGGGATAATCCTCATCTCTGAAAGTAGTAGCGTTACTTTTAGCATTATTCAACTGGCATAATACTTGGTGGATGGCTCGGGCGAAGTCTTTTCTCTGGCTATTGATATGGCTTCTATCGAACTGCTAGATATAACATCAACCACACCCCGAGGTGTTTTCAAAGAGAAAGATAGCACAATTCTGTTAAAAGATGATTCTCTACCTTTACTTACCACGTAACAATCTAGATTTCTCTTTTGTACCCTGTTCTTAATGATACGCTTCAGTTGATAGCACTCCTCAGTATCATGGCCCTTTTTCTCGTAGTAAGAGTAATACTTACCATTTTTCTTTTGTTTGACGAAGATTTTGATTTTTGGAGGTCTTTCAAAGAAGGGTTCACCTTTTATTTCATTGATGATTTTAGCTTTACTAGTATTTAGGGGAGTGTAGTCTTTGTCTGAATAGTTTTTATACTTGTTTTTGCCCTTTTTATCCCTAGAGTTATCATCATTGGTTCTTCGATCACCCTAATAAACCTTTCTGTTATCATTTATTATGTCAGATCCATCTACTTTGGAGTCTCTTCTCTGATGATTGTCATCATTGTGTTTCGAAGGACTTCGAATGCTGGTGATAGCCTCTTCCATCTATATAAAGTTCTTGACCTTATCATAATAGGCCTCAGTAAGATTTTGAAGGATTTTATAGATGATTTTCTTGATTAAATGACTAGATTTATCGATGTTCAAACCACGATATTTCCTGGATCGTATTTAGGGTGGGGATATCAATTACTGCTTCACGAAATCTCTTTATATATTATCGAAGGGATTCATTCAATTTTTGCCTCACCTGGATTAATGAAGTCATCATATTTTCACATTTCCTGTTGTTATCAAAGCATGCGTGAAATTGTTCTTTGAGTTATTTTCAAGAGCTGATGGAGTGAGGAAAAAGTGTGATCATCCACTCTCTAGCAATCTTCTTAAGGGTGGAGATAAAAATATGGTGCTTTCTCACAACATTATGACCATAGAAGCGCATTAGATGTTCATGAGAATAAGTATGATCATAGGGGTCACCTATTCCATCGTACATCTCTATATTCAGGACTTTGAGGGATCTATTAATCCTAACTTCATCAAGATCCCAGTAAAGAGAAATGGGATCTTTAAGGAGATGTTTCTCTCGAAGAACTATCACGGCTTTGACGTATTTTTCGATTTCATTCATTACTTCTACGTCGTGAGGAAGATCTAGTTTTTCTCCTTCGACGTATGTTTGAATTGAACAATCAAGTGTTGGTGCTTCTACTATAAGAAGAAGATTTACGAATGTGATGAGGGCCTCAACGTCCTAATCAAGAAGGTATTCCTTGTCGTCGCATAGTCTGTCTTCGATCTTTGTTAGATCTCTGAACTATTTGTTAAGCTCTTCTTGTTGAAGTTAGAGAGTTTTTCTTTTATCCAAACCTCCTCGAGGCATTATTGCTTGTCAATGACCTGTTAGCTGATGTGGCTGCGAGCATGCCTCCTCATGAGAATTGCTATGGTGGTTTGGTGATGGTGCCGTCATGGAAGTTTTTGTGAAGAGTGGCTGAGAAAAAACTTTACTGAATACTATAAGATCTTCCTTCTAGCACCAATATTAACGCTCAAATTTGTCCACACATTTAACCACCGGCTTGGACGTGAACTTGCATAAAAAGAGTTACTAGAAAGTAGTTGATGACTGGAACCGTCAGAGGATACTTTCGATGTGAGTGTAAGAACATATTTCAAGATAGGGTAATAATGGAGGCTAAAAGTATTTAGTAGGTTAAAATATATTACCTATACTTCTATTGTTCACATGTATTTATAGTTTAATTACACTAGTTTAATATGGTTATAATTTCAAGTTGAAATTGTATATAAAAATCCTATTGAGAAAGATAAATATTGTATAAGAGTTGATAATGGATATGTGTGAAAATCAGATTGTGATAAAACAGTAACATTTCTTATTTCTTCATTCTATTTCTTACACCTTACATCAGAAAAGCTCAAATATATAAAGATAACAGATACGCACATGAAGGATAACCAACTTTGAAAAGACAATACTATCCAGCTATAAATGAACAAAATGACATAACTACCCATCTAGAAAAAAGGAATGAAAGTTGATGAGCAACACTTAAGCCTCTGAAGTGATAGTAAGTAAGGGATTGATATATTTATCATCCCCCCTCAAGTTGGAAGGATGAAATAGATTGCAAACTCCCAACTTGGAAGATAAAAACTGAAGTTGATCGGAAGATAAAGCTTTGGTAAACAAATCTGCAAGTTGATGAGATGATGAAATGTGAGTTGTGGTAATGATTCCTTTGAGTAATTTCTCTCGAACAATGTGACAATCAATTTCAATGTGCTTAGTTCTCTCATGAAAAACTAGATTAGAAGCAATGTGAAGTACAGATTTGTTATCATAGAACAATGTCACTGGGGTGAGATTATGAATGCCAAAATCGTGAAGAAGAGATAATAACCAAGTGATTTCACAACATGTATCAACCATGGATCTGTACTCTGCCTCAGCAGAGGATCGCAACACTGTATGCTGCTTCTTACTTTTCCAAGAAATAAGGGAGTTACCCAACAAGACATAATATCCAGTCAAAGATTGTCTGGAGGACTTACAACCTCCCCAATCAGAATCACAGAATGCAGTGAGAGTAAAGGAGGTAGAGGAAGAAGCAGTGGAAAATAGCGAGCCAAGACCAGGAGCTTGTTTCAGGTACCTCACAAGTTTATAGGCAGACTGAATATGAATTGATGTTGGCTTTGACATGAATTGAGATAAAATATGAACTGAGTAGGCAATATCTGGTTTGGTGATGGTGAGATATATTAATCGACCTACTAATCTTCTATAGGAATTGATGTCGGCCTTAAACAGGAGATCTGTCGTAGCCTCCAACATATTATGATGTTGTTCCATAGGAATTTTAGAGGGTTTAGCTGCAGATAATCTAGTATCCTTTAAAATGTCCAAGACATATTTCCTCTGATTTAGGTAAATTCCTCTATCAGATCTAGCAACTTCAATGCCAAGAAAGTACCTTAATGGACCCAAATCTTTTATTTTGAACTTGCTGCTAAGAAACTTCTTTACCTTCAGAATCAGATCAGAATTTGTACTAGTAATTAAGATATCATCAACATACATCAGTAAGGCTATGTTGTCTGCATCAGAGATAAATGTGAAGAGATTATGGTCATTCTGAGATTGACTAAATTCGAATGATCTCAAAGCAGAAGAAAACTTTAAGAACCATTGTCTAGGGGCCTATTTAAGACTATAGAGAGATTTATTTAGCTTGTAGACAACGTGAGGAGTCTTATCTGCAGCATAGGTAGTGTGGAAGTTAGGGAATGAAATCCAGGAGGCAATTGCATGTAAACTTCTTCATCAAGGTCACCATGCAAAAAGGCATTTGTTACATCCAGTTGAGTTAATATCCAGCCTTTAAAGCAGCAACAACAAGAAGGATTTTTACAGTAGTCATTTTAGCCACTGGGCAAAAGTTTCAAAATAATCCAAGCCCTCAGTTTGAGTAAAACCTTTAGCTACTAATCTGGCCTTGTATCGATCAATTGTTCTATCTGGTTTGTATTTGATTTTGTACAACCATTTACAACCTATGACCTTTTTGTTTAGAGGAAAAGGAATTATGTCCCAAGTATGATTGCATTATAAGGCTGTGATTTCAGCAATCATGGCTTTGCACCAATTTCTGTCTTGAACAACCTTATAGTATGAAGTTGGTTCAGAAATGAGAGTTGTGGCTGCTAAATATTAAACATATGAGGGTTTGAAGCTGTCATAAGATATGACCTTGTTGATGGGATATGTGATATGGGTTTGAACAACCTTATTGTTTGGAGTCTAACATTGATTAGAATTCATTAAAAATGAAGGTAATCCAGTAAAATTGTGATATTTGGCTAGAATGTGTCTAACTCTTGTAGGCCTGGCAGTTGATTTATGTTTGCCAATTGATGAAGGATCTGAAGATTGAGGTTCATCAGTGTTAGTATGTTCAGAAGGGATTATAGGAAAAGTATGAGTGCTGTTGTCAGTTTCAAGAGGGAAAGTATCACATATATTATCATCTGAGTTGGGAATTGCATTTTGACTGTGAAGAAAGAGAGGAGTAGTGACAGAATCTGATGGAATGTTCAAGTGCTGAAAAGGGAAAATATGCTCAATAAACTTGACATCTCTGGTGATAAAGCATTTTCTGGTTTTCATGTTCATTACTCTGTAACCTTTCTTATCATATGGATACCCCAAAAAAACACACTTGATAGCTCGGACGTAGAGTATTGACGTCTTTATTGATGAATTATGTCCCATTATCTGATCTAAGAACTTTAATAGTAAACTTGAATTGAGTATGAATCATAGTAATGAAATTCTTAATAAGAGTAGGAACTTGAGATTTAGTCTGAAAGAGAAACACCCAAGTGCATCTAGTGAAATCATTAACTATTGTCAAAAAATGAGTACAATGACCATGAGTGAAGTGTTTATATGGTCCCCATACATCACAATGTATAAGCTCAAACTTAGATAGATTATGGGAGTCACTCAGCTGAAAAGTTACTCTAGTTTGCTTAGTAAGATAACAGACATCACAATGAAACTCTTTATTACATTCTGAGTGAAGAGAAAGAGATAGTTAATTGAGGACAACAATAGGTATATGTCCCAGTCGAACATGCCATAGGTAAGCAGGATAATGATCAGACTTCACATCTTTGTTATATGGATAAGGCTGAGAAGTTGTTTCTTTAGGGATACATGAAGCAATAGACTTGGAATGTAACTTGTATAGACCCTCTGACACTTTACCAATCTCTATCTCCTTCTTCAAGGTAAGGTCCTGTATTAGAAAAATTTGTGGAGTGAACAAAATAGAACAGTTGTTGTCACTGATTAGTTTTGGGATATAAAGGAGATTGTACTGAAATGAAGGAACACAGAGAACATTAATCAGTTTGAATTGAGAATGAATGTTAACAGTTCCCATATGAGTTACTGAAGATGCATTGCCATTAGGTAGATGTAACATAGAATTAACAGGAATTGGATTTTCAAGCAAATGAAAATGAGGTGTGATGTGATCAGTGGCTTTCGAATCCAGAATCCACTGAGTTATATTAACAGAAGCACAATTATGTGTAAGATTTGCAGAGTATATGTGTGAACTAACTTGAACATTACCAGATAAATGAGTGATATTACTCATACTTTTCATGCCAGATTGGATCATTTATAGAATCTGCTTGTACTGTGCATCAGAGAATGATTGAGTGTCTTCAGTAACTTTATCATCTGAGGACTTTGAAATTACATCAGTGTCAGTGGCCATCTGAGTGGAGACTTAAGTCATATTTGTAGAATTTTTAGGTCTCAGTTTTGGTTTAGGTTGTCCATGGAGTCTATTCCACGAAGGATATCCATGTAGGAAGAAGCATTTATCCCTGCTGTGTTTGTCTTGGTGACAATAAATACAAGTTAAATTTGAGGATTCCATGAGTGTAATTCCTGGTGTAGCCTTCTTACCAAGGGTTTTAGGAGATTTCTGATAAGGTTGGTGTTTCACACTCATTGCAGAGTTTTCAGTAACAATATACCGATTACTCATATTATCCCTCTGTTGCTCCTCTTGAAGTAATATTGAATAAGCTTGATTTAGAGATGGTAATGGGCACATAATTAAGATTTGTCCTCTAATTCCAGTAAATGATTCATTAAGTCCCATTAGAAATTGACTAAGTTTTATACCTTGCTCGTAGGTCTTAATTTTCTGAGATACATCACATGTACATGTTGTACAGGTACAATTTGGAATGCTTGACAGGTTGTCTAATTCATCTATTAGAGATCTGAATCGTGTGAAATAAGCAGTGATGGATGAAGATCCCTGACTACACATAGTGATTTCCTTTCTTAAATAGAACAGTCTAGGCGCATTATTCTGGGAAAATTTAATGAATAAGCCATCCCACATCATTTTTGCTGTTGGTAGATAGACAATACTACTGCGAATATTAGGTGACACAAAGTTTAAGATCCAGGAAATTACCATATCATTGCATCGTGTCCATACATTTGAATGAGATGAGTTAACAACTGGTTTGGGTAGAGAGCCATCAATCATACCTAGTTTATTTTTAGCTGATAGAGCTATCATCACAGATCTCTTCCACTGATTGTAGTTCTGGTCAGTGAGAAGTTGAGTTATCAACATCAGTCCAGGATGATCAGAGCTTTGAAAGAAGTAAGGGTGATTAACACCAATGATTTCGTTATTAGAACCAGATGCAACAAACGCATATGAAGCCATAACACAATCACCAATTAGGCAGGAAATCACTCAGAATAACCTTTAATGACTGCTAGAAGAAGAATGAGGGGTTAAACAGAAAAATGATTGAAGAGAGGAATTAAGCTGAGAAGAAATAGATATTAGATCTGGATAACAAATCTGAAGAATGACTAAGCTCTGATACCATGTGAAAATCAAATTGTGATAAAACAGTAACATTTCTTATTTCTTCATTATATTTCTTACACCTTATATCAGAAAAGCTCAAATATATAAAGATAACAAACGCGCACATGAAGGATAACCAACTCTGAAAAGACAATACTATTTAGCTATAAATGAACAAAATGACACAACTACCCATCTAGAAAATAAAAAAGGAATGAAAGCTGATGAGCAACACTTAAGCCTCTGAAGTGATAGTCAGTAAGGGATTGATATATTTATCAATATGATAATTGCAAGGTGTGTTGACCAGTAAGATAATGATTCCAAGAAAACAATCCAAGCCAATTAGATTTAAAAATATATCGTGAAAATTATTTATAATATAATGGAGTGACTGAAATAAAACTTAACTTAGGCAGCCCACTATAAATAATAAAAATGCAACCGAACAATATTATATGTGATGGAAGGAAGGAAAAGTAAGTATACGTCGGCCAGAACACCGTAACTCGATCAACGTTTGGCCCCTCAATGATACACCTAAAAAGTGCTGTTGATATATATATATATATACACCTCACATACATGCTTTGCTATTTAATTTTGGGGCCCATAATTTAATTTGTTTATGATCGGATAACGTACTTATTTGTATTTCAGTCCCCCAACCAGAAGACTCATCTTAATTATTCCTATGGAGCAATGCATGAAAAAAGGACGATTTGGAATTTCTTCATGGTTGATTGATGTTTTTTCTAAGAGCAAGCTAGCTAATTAATGATATGAAAAAGAACCCACATTTTTATGCCTTTGAATTGTGCACAGCCCACGGTTTCCAAATAACTTTTACTTATACATGACCATGCAAGAAGATTTATACAAATTCTAGTTTATTTGCAACATAATTGAAAAAACTAGAATTGAAGTTAGGAACAACATGAATATACCAAACAAATTCACCGTGTATTCTAAAGACATCTAACCAGTTCTAAATTCCTATTTAGTGACACTTCCTTAATGTGTTTCTTGCAGGTAATTTAAGTAGTCGATCAGTCAATCATATACTCAAAAAAAATTAGGAACGTGGAATTAGTTTTTACCCTTTAACAAAGACAACTATTCAATGACAATAATGATCAATTGACTCAATTCAATACTTTACCATGCATGTTAATTAAAGTCAAAAAAAGAAGAAGAAAGCGCCCTCCTCATTATAAGTTGAGCAAATGCATGTGCTATTCTGTCCATGAATTTTGATTCCATTAATAGCGGATGGTAAGTTTTGATTGCCGACCTAATAAAAGTCCACATTTTATTTTGGGCCACTATTAAATATTAATCTCTTCCACGAAAAGTTCCTTCAACCAACCATTTGCAGCAGCCAGGAGGTAACAGTTTGCCGACCTCAGAATTTATCTACCTTAGAAAATATTGAGGTTTTAATGATATTGAAAAAAGGGGCTGAGAAGCATAAATTAATTAATACCTTTAAAACAAGAAGTGAGATCAATGTTTCAAATATATATCATTCCATATGTGTATGGGTAATTGCGTATACATACACATAATAATGTGTACGCCAGTGCGACACCTATCCTCAAGCAGGAATATAAAAAATATCATGAAGAGATCATTGACCCAACTAAAATATAGTGAAATCCCTGAAATAGAGGTAGGTTAATCCCTTATAAATTGGGAATTCTAAAACCTAATTATTGTAGCCCAATTTTTAAAAATCTCAAGTATAAATTTTTTTCTACAAAACAAGAGACCGATCATCGTTATTGTTTACTTTTTTAAGTATTAAAGAGTCTTAAATAAAGTTCAAATTAATACTTTAATAAGTTAAATTATAGGTGCGATAATTTGCTTCATGAATTTAACAGGCATTTTAATTTTTAAAAAAACACATAATCTATTCAACTCACATCGTCAAATGAAACGGAATGACTTCTATCCAAATACCCATCTAAATTTACATATATAAAATCTAAAATATTGAAATGATGAAGAAATCAAGTGATAGTGAATAAAGAATTATAAATTCAAGAATCAAGAGTGGGGATACTTAATGTCCATTTATATGTAAATAGTGCACATCCATGCCTTAAATTCTCGTCCTAAGTAGACGAATTTCTTGAGTGTGTTGACATGGAAATGAAGCATCAGACTAAGCATGTGACCTATATATATATAAAAGCATATACACAGCGGATATAAATTTAAAAATTTAAAAAATTCGATTACCTTTGAAGCGTATATATATCCACGACTACGAACTGTTATAATCACGTACTTGACAAACAATATTCTCAGCGATAATTTATACTATAAATGAGTTCTAAATATATCTTTTACAATTCGAAAAGTTACAAACTTACAAGCTTTGCGAATGACTATTCTAATGGCTTATAAAAAACTCTCTATTTTACTCTGAAGTTGCTTTGTTACTTGATGTATAAAATGATCAGCATTGCTCTCATTTTATACCCTAAGAAGTGTAACTTACATATATTAAACAATAAGTAATTCATTTGTAACTCCCAAATGAATTACAATGTAGCTTTTATGTTTAATATATATATATATATATATATATATATATATATATATATATATATATATATATTATTCCCAAGTTGTAACATATGCAACTCCCAATTGATTAGAGTGTAACTCCCAAAAGAATAAATAGAGAGCAACACACATATTCATTGTATTTAAACAATAAACTATGTGGTTATACCCACCAGGTCGTTCACTTCGGTTTGGATCTATAAACCACACACACACACACATATATATATGGGTAGGCATCCACAATAATTAATTATTGAAAATACTGTTATAACAATTAAATGTAAAGACAAATTGACTCTAAAATTGTCTACCGTTAGAAGATCTAGCGACAGGCCAAAACTCGGAGGAATGATAACCAGTAACTATCATGCATACATGTGACTTGTTTTTGTAATTTAGATTAATTCAGAGATATGGGCAGAGCGAGAAACTTGGAGGAATGATAACCAGTTGATGAAATAGAGCGCGTAATTAAATGTATTATTGACTTAATTGTTTAATTATTGATATTTATAATATCTTGCTCACCAGGATGAATAATACTCCATCCGCTCCGCAAACAACATATGTATGTTTGTTTCACATTTATCCTTAATTAAAATAATAAATTATTAGTTTAATAGTTATAACATTATATTAAAATTATGATGTCAAATTTATTTTGTACTATTATGCGTAAAGAGTTTTTATGTGAAAAAAATATTAGCAAATGATAGTCTTTTTACGAATCAGAATGAATAGGAAGGGTAGTTTGCATGAACATAGTATTCTCTCTCTCCTCCCTCCTCCCTTTCATGGCTACTCACACATACATACGTGTGTGTGTATATATATATATATCAAAAAATGGAAAACAAAGTCGCTCCCACAAAGCCTAGTTCGTTTGCTAAAATAGGATGGGTAAAAATTAGGATATTTGTGTGGATTTAGAATTTCTCTGATGGCTATACGAGACGCGTGTTCTTTTCTTAAACATAGACTCTCAATCCTCACTGGTCACTATACATGTCTTAAATCAATACATATCTTAAATCAATAATAATGACAATCGTTGATGCCCCTCCTTCTCCTATAAAGTCTTTCTCCTGCAATCTTCAAGGACTACAGTCTCTCTCAAGTTCCATCATACTTCTATCCGTAAGTACCAATCCCTATATGCTTAATTATTTTGCATTGCATTAATTCACATTTAATTATCTATATTTATTAATGAATATTGTTAGCATGCAGTTGTCTTACTCCATTATACTATTATACTCTTTTGTCCAAGTTTATTTGTACTAATTTCTTTTTTAGTTTATTCAAATTTATTTGTCCGATCTTCTTTCTTTTTTAATACTATTTTTTATTGTACTTTTTCAATATTACTCTCATTTGACTTTGAATTTTTTTTATTAAAAATAATATGACATATATTAGAAAAAGTAATACTATTAACCTTGACATTAGACCCACTCTTTTCTCTCCTCTAATTTATTATCCTAAGAAAGAGTTAAGAGACTAAATATAATAAAAAAAGATGATAATAGAGTAGTTAAGATAAATAATTTGAAAATAATTTATTTTAATAAACATATATTTTTAATTTAAGACAAATAAAATTGAACAGAGGAAGTACTTATAACTAGTCTTGTAAATTTTAGTTGATTGTCTTACTCAATGTATTTCCATGCAAGTATTTTAGCTTCCTTATTCTCTTTTCTTATTTTTCGATTACTTAAGAATTTATGGTTCAACACACAGAGAGTACCTTACACAAAGATCTACCGATTAGTTTTTCCTTGACGAATAATCTTAAAATGCAGAAAATTTGTGCAAGATAAGGAAGTAACAAATGGCGCACTATAATACCTTTTTGGTGTTTCCAAACCTGCAGGTACGTTAATTATAATTACAGGTTAACAGGCACACACAATTGCGTGTAAATTTAAAAAGTAGAAATATAAAATTTAGTGGGCGAGAGAAATTAGGAATTAATGGATAATAAAAGTGAAAGAGAAAAAAATAGGAATATAAATATTAGAATAAAATAATTAAAAAGTAGGAGAGACCAAGAGTTTAAAAAAATAACCCTTTTATATTGCTTTGCGTTAATAATATAGATATAGAATAAAATGGCTCTTTATTTCCTTTATGTTATGGTATTATAGAGACTTGATATTTTTCACAAAGAAATATACTACTAGTATCTTTTCATGCACAATAGTCATCCTTAATAATTTTATTCATTAAATAAAGTGATAAGTTAAGATAATATGATAGCGAATTAATAATATGTTGACAAGGGCCACTAATGGTCAAATCATGTAGATATATTGATTTAATTTGACTTTTTCGGTGTGTCTCCAAATCTCTGTCCATATTGAAGGATTCCTTATGGACCTCAATCTATGGCAATGGATTCTTCCCTAATATTTTATATTATTGTTTATTGTGGTGTAGCTTTATTTCTGAATATAATTTGTTCCAATGTGCATTAAAGATAAAATTAAAGTATCATACTGGATTATAAATTTGCCGAAAACGAATGAAAAAGTAACAGGTATGAAAATAAAATATAAAAGCTTCGTAATCCAAATCATTTTAGTCAGAGCTAAAATAAAAAATAAAATAAATTTAACATAATTCTATTTTATTCTAAACTATTTTCAAGATGAAGTATGATTGCGACTTAGAATTAAGTGCTTATATTCTAATTTCTAATGAAAGTAACAGAATATGAAATGAAAGGCATATAAATTGGTCCATATATAATAACACTTATAATCAAAATCTAGATTAACTTTCATAAAAAAGAAATGGAAGCGGGAAAAGTTGACCCGGCAACCTGATCAGTGCTAGGAGTCCAGGTCATATATGTACTAAAAAATATACCCATATTTAGATCTCTTCATGAATGTGATAGAGCTCTTTTAATTTCTTTCTATTTTTGGGTGATTTTTCTTTTTTTTTTTGGGTGAATTTTCCTTTTTACAAGGTGAGAGTCGATCTCTTTTTATAAAATATAAAATCAAGTTTGATTATGACATTATATTGATGAGTAAACTTGTCTTGGTGCAACTTGGTAGTAAACCCCAAATTTAGTTTCTATGGTAGTCCATGTTCCTGCAGTAAAAGGTTTATTACACTATGTTTCTGAGTATGAGACGAAAAAATTAAAAAGTAGAATTTATATTGAAAAAGAAAAGAATAGAAAATTCGTATGTATGTTTTTTTTTATGTTCTTACTGAGTTTATAAAGAAAAATAAAAGAAAACTCGAAGTTTTATATTTAATTACTAAGTTACCCTTATATTAACTTTATTCTGTTTATAATCTAGAGAGAATAATAGGAATTATAAAATATAATGTTATATTATTTAGTTTTCTATTTAAATCCGTCCATTTTTGGATTGAAAAGTTTGACAAGAAAAATAACCAAGTTTTTCAACGATTTCTTTTCTTTTTCGTTCATTAAGAAACTTAATAACAAAAGAATTGAACAAAAAACTTAATTTTTTCATCCAATTCTTTTTTTTCCATCCATTTTAAAAGTCAATAACAAAATGTTAGACAATTTTTTCATGATTTCAAAATTTCGTAAAAAGTAATGATTTCTTTTAGGGTCAGCTAGACATAGTATATCATGCAATACCTAATATCTTGCATTATGTGGTTTACTCAATTGCACACTCAAATAATAGGAATATGACTTAATACCACCAACAAAAAAAGAAAGAAATTTGTTAGGATTAAGTCAAAGTATGAGCAAGATAAAATTAAAGGGTAGCTGGACAAGAAAATCAAGCCTTTGAAATTAAGAAAAGAGACAAAAAAAAAAAAAAGGTAGGAAAAAAAAGGTGAGTTTTTGTAAAAGTTGCATGAGTGCGATAACACCATTTGAAGCACGTGTAAGCCGTCGATTACCTGTTGGCGCTTAGAAATCCAGAAATAATTAATCAGCTCTTACTGTTTGCATATAAGTACGTAGGTGGAGCCCGTGCATACGCATGCATTATTGGTGTCTAAAGTCTAAACTACAACTTCCTTCTTACTGGAATTTTGGGCCCTTTAATTGTGCAATCGTTGAATTTTAAAAAGTTTATATAATTCTTTTTACAAACATTATATATTACTCACAAAGTAATCTTATTTATAAATGTTAAGTATATATTTTTGTTTTTGAGTAACTTTAAAAATAATAAGTTGATAATTAGTAGTGATGGTATAATAATAAAATTACATACTTATTAAGTGTGCAGTTAACTAATATATATAAAAACATGCAATAGTTTCGTCTCCAAAATCGTATAGAAAACGACCATAAATAAGTTTTCATCGGCAAGGAAAGAACAACGAACATTACAAACAAAGGTTCCTTAATCCATTACCATCTCTCCCTTGTCATTATAACCAACTCAAAAACACGCTAATCAACCTAGAAACAAAGCTTTTTCTTTCTTTTCCTAACCTTATATATTTAATTTGTCCGACCTATTCATGTTTTTGATCAGCTATAGCATATATATCCACCTAAATATTTAAATCAACGTGCCCACCTTTAGTAATTGTGCATGATTCTAGCTTGCACAAAGTTTTGATCTCAGTGTACCTAGTTACATTCCAGAGCTTATGCAGATTGCTTAGTTTCGTTCGTCGATCTTAAAGAAAAAAAAAAAGAAAATAGTACTTAGTTTAACCTCGAGTATACTACTTATAATTAATTTCCTCCCTCTTTTTCAGATCCTAAGCATGGATTCATCGTCATCAGTTGAGCCACCATTTCAAGAGACATACAAAGCTCTCCTCGAGGGAAACTCCATTGATGATCATGCAGTGGCAGATAAAGAGCTTGTGGAAGAGTGTGAGCTTCCATTGATTGATCTTAACATGTTAAGCCTTGGAGAATTGGAGAGAGAAGAGTGCAAGAGAGAGATAGCTAAGGCTTCACAAGAGTGGGGTTTCTTTCAAGTTGTCAACCATGGAATTTCTCCAGAGATTTTGGAGAAAATGAGATACGAACAAGTCAATGTTTTCAAGAAGCCATTTCATGAGAAAGAGCTGTGTTTTCCGGCCGGTACTTACCGTTGGGGAACTCCTTCGGCTAAGTGCCTCTGGCAGCTGTCTTGGTCTGAGTCTTTTCATGTGCCATTGATTGATATTCCAAACTTTGGTAGTGGTCTCATTAGCTTCAGGTAATTATTTTCTAGCCATTCGATATTCTTTACTGATTTATGTAATTATTAATTTAGTTAAGATAAGAACAAGAAAGAAAGGCATAGGCAAGATTAAGCTAGAATATAAATGTAAAGGCCAAGGAAGGTTACAAAACTTAGGGTACACATAATATATTTTTTAAAAATAGGTCGAATTGTAAAAGTGTCCCTTCAAATTATTATTTAATTTCAATTTCGCTCTTTAAGTGTTAAAAATCTCAATTAAGTGGCTAATTTGATTCAATTGAGATTTTTGTTACGAATGATTCAATTGAATCAAATTGGCCATTTGAAGGACTCAATTGATATTTTTACCACTTAAAAGATCAAATTAAAATTGAATTATGACAACTTGAAATAATACTTTTGCATTTTCGGCTAAAGAAGGATTTATACTTTAACCTAACTAATTATACCAACTTTTTTCAAACAATTTATTTTTATATTTTTCTTAGTATTCAACGTGTATAAGATGAATCCAAAAATGCTCCGAAATGTAAGGCTGAATCCCATGGCTTTACACTGTATTATTATGTTTTTCAAAGGATAATTTTTTTTTTTTGTGTGTTGATAAATCGTTTGTTTTTATAAAACTTATCCATTTTTGTCGAGGTGATCATCGGGTAGACATGCTTTATCTTAACTAACATCTAATGGTACACGAGTTGAGTCTGTAAACTATATAAAATAAAATAAAAGTTTATAAAATTTAAAAGATTAAATAAAAAGATACCCGTGTGCATAAAATCTCAAAAAACGGCTTGTTGAATGAATACACTATTTGGTATCACTGTTGCTATTTGACCTTTCCTTCCAAATGTGAACACGTTGGACATTGAAAGTAAGACATTTTCCAAACACGAGCTAGTTTGGTGAGTTGATGTTTTAGGCATTTTGAGAAATATATGGCCATGATGGTTTGAGAAAATCAAATCGAATTAATGAAATTTAAAGCAATATAGTTTGCCATAAAAAGAGCGTATTTATAATTCAATTTCGTGATTAGCAAAAAAAAATCAAATAAATTAAAATTCATATCCATGTACTCTAATGCATGAATCAGAGGCTCAGACGGTGGTCTCGTGTTTGACCTCATTACAACATATTTTTTACTAAATGAAGGAAACCCAGTGTACCACTGTCAGCAAACAAAAAGTCATATCCACGTACTAGCCTAAAGTACATGTCTGTCAAAAGTCCCACAACCCTGCCCCCTTTCTTGAAAAAGTGGAAGGTCCTTTATGAAAAAAAACAAAGATATTATTAGATATGGAAATTAAATTATCAGAGTGATTTCTTTTTTTAAAATGCAACAAGATTATTTATATAGTAGATTTGAGTTCTACGTACCTTCACTTGGGAAAGAAGAGTTTCATACTACATTCATATGTGTGTGTGTATATATATATATATATATATATCCTAATTAATTTCATGCATGTACAAAAATTCAGCTCAACAATGGAGCAATTTGCTACAACCGTTTCTGATCTAGCACAAAAGTTGGCAGAAATATTGGCCGAGAAAATGGGTCATACGTCGACTTTCTTTAAAGAAAATTGTGTCCCGAGCACTTGTTATCTTCGAATGAACAGATATCCACCATGTCCTATATCTCGTAAGGTGTCCGGGCTGATGCCACACACCGATAGTGACTTCCTCACAGTATTGCATCAAGATCAAATTGGAGGATTACAATTAGTAAAAGACGGGAAATGGATCGCGGTTAATCCTAATCAAGAAGCTCTAATTATCAATATCGGAGACCTATTTCAGGTACTATTGATCTTCTAAAATGGTATCGTATTTGCTATTATATGGAATCGATTGATTTATTATTAATTTGATGCACTAGCTAGCTTGTTGCTTTAATTAATATGATGCATGCAGGCATGGAGCAATGGTGTTTATAAGAGTGTTGAACATCGGGTTGTTACCAATACGCTAGTAGAGAGGTTTTCTACTGCGTATTTCTTGTGTCCATTTTATGAAACTCAGATACAAAGTTGCGTGGAGCCCTCAGTGTACCGAAAGTTCAATTTTAGAGAATTCAGACAACAAGTCGAGCATGATGTGAAAAAAATGGGTTATAAAATTGGACTTGGTCCGTTTATTCTATGAAGCATGCATGCATCTGGGTTTCATATTTGCCAATGCTATCAGTAGCTAGCTAGATTTTGTAGAAAAAGAAAGAAACTTGTATTATTATTATAAATATAATAATAATTTTGTTAGATAACCTACTAATGTCTTTATATATATATATATATGTATATCTCCTTCCTACTCCCTCTCTCTACTGAATCTCGATTTTATTCCTCAAGGCATCTTTCACTGTTGTTAAAAGTTCATTACAAATTCAAAACTTCCTTTTACCTAGATTTCTAAAGCAATGTTTTAAAATTCGGAGGACCCACGGTCCGACTGGTCAAAACTCGGAACTGGACGGCTCTCCGATTCGATTGGTCAAAAAAATCAATTTGATAATAACTCGGTCAAAATTCGGTTGACAGTTCAACTAATAAAATCGGTCAATTGACCTAATCAATTGGTCGACCAAGTATTTTTTAAATAGTTTTTTGTATAAAAATATTTTTATTTTTAAAATTAGATATTTATAGTAATATTGTAATATAATTTAACTATATTTTATTTTACAAAAAAAAAGATATTAATTATTAATAATATATATTTTTTTATGTATTTATGACGTTACCGGTTCAACAACAGTTCGACCACTGGTTGAACTAATGATCTATCTATTCCGTATCTTTTTCAATTTGTTAACCGGTCTGCTTTTTAAAACATTGCTCTAAAGGAAAAAAAAATAAAATAAAATTCCAAGGGACAAAGGAAGAAGGTAGTAGTACTCGAAGTCTCGTAACTAAACAATACAATACCCCCTCTCCCTCCTCTTTAATATAAATATAGCATAAATGGGTTGGGCCAACTAATGTTGAATTCGGCAGCTTCGTTTGTTCATTCCCTGATCCAATATCTTTAGCTATTGATCCTTAACTTGTTATGGACCGGGCCTTCCTTCCTTCAGTTCTGGCGATGCGATTGTAAACTACTCTTCTTACTTGAGCTGTTACGAATTCAAGAATTTACAAGTCTATACATAAAAGCAAATTAAACTCGATGATGATTCTTTCTACACGACACGAGCTTGTTTAATAGAAATGCCAACACTGCACTATACGGTGATCTCACCCCATTTGAGAGTTTGTGTAACAAAAAATATTAATTATATTTATAATAACATACACATAAAAATAAATCATTATTAACATATACATGATAAGATTAGCAATTTTTCTTTTTGTAATTACTAAACAATTATAATAATTAAATAATATAATATTCGTCAATATATATATATATATATTTATATAGGATAAATCTAGGTATAAAACAGTAAATCATTACATTGATCTTAATTATTAAAAAATATATATTTATATTAAAATTCGTGTATGTACATATTTTTAATAGTTTAAATTAATTTTATAATTGATTTTGTATTTAATTTATATATATATATATATATATATATATATCCATATATATGATTACCAGTTTATTGAATATTATTATTACAGATATTTTTTAAAGTTTAAAAAAACATGGGAAGTCATTCAACCTTTTATCCGTATGGCTGTTTTACTATCAAATAGAAAAATTAAACTTGGTAGTAGCAAAAACTAAAAATAGAGATCAGAAAATGATGATAGCTTCTTTCACCTCCAACCTCTCGAACCGCCTTCCAGCTTCAACCCCAATCTCCGCCATGACCGAACCTAAGCCCAACCCTAAAGCTCCTTCTACCCTCCCCACCAACCAGACCGACCCTTTATGCGACCCACAGTCTCGTAAGCTCAAGGGAAGCCCTCAGCTAAACCGGTGGTCAAGGGCTCGATCCATTCGGTCTGGCCGGAAGTTGGACCGCTCGCTTCAGCGGACCCAGACCTTTGAGATGATGGACTCTCCGGTTCGTACTACAGAGAAAGAATCGAGTTTTCTCTCTCCTCCGACAGACGGCGAAGAGGTAGCGGAAGAGAAGTTGGGGAAGTCGATATACATGCTGTCGGACGGAACAGGATGGACGGCGGAGCATGCCGTTACGGCTGCTTTGGGTCAGTTTGATTACTGCTTGGTGGATCGTGGCTGTCCCGTTAATACCCACTTGTTCTCCGGGGTATGCTCGTCCTTTCATTGCATCTGATATTTTTCAATTATACTCCTATGCAGAAAGCACCATAGTATAGACTATAATACAATTCATTTATTTAATTATGATTATAAAGGTGAATGGTACATGTTCATTATATCAGCTCAGTATTTCTGACAAATGATTGAAGTTCCTTTTATACATAATTGGTGGATTTATAATTATTAAAAAAATCATGACTTTACCTTCTTTGAGTGTCTGCTGAAAAATGAGCAGAATTGAAGCCAGAAAAACATTTAACTCTATGATATATTGTGTTTCTTTAGTGAATATTTATTTATATATTTTTTTTGGGGGGGGGGGGGGGGGGGGGGGGTGTACGTTATTTAGTGGAAAGTTATGAAATAATAACCTGTAAACTTTAAAAAGATCATTCCATGTTTAACATCTTGACATTTTCAATTTGCGAAAGCATGATACTCTAATAGTAGTATGTACTGTAGAACAACTGGTTCCTCAACATGGACTCTGAGCTTTTAGTGCCACAAAAGCATTCAGTTTAAGTCTTCCAGTTAATGTTGGTGTACTTGCACTCTGTTGGCAATGCACCTCAATTTGTTTCTCTACCGAGCGAAAAGGCTCACACAATAAGCAATGTGTTGTGACCAAATAAACCACACGAGCAATGAAAATCCAAATAACAACACTCTGATGTAAGTGGGTTGGGCTTTGGTTTACGTTTGAAGGTGAAGAAGAGCACTGCATTGTCCAAAATAAACTCTCCAAATCCCAAATTATACCCAATACCTATTTCAATTATTTGACCCTTATCTGGAGTAATATAACATGTATATAAAATTGTTCTAAATCTAATATAATTATTCATTATTTTTTTTATAAATATAGTATGATTGGTTGCAGGGAGGAAACAAACATGGCTAGAGAAATCTTTATTATATTTTTATTGTTATGTTTGATAAATCATGGATGGGTTAAAGGGTAGATAAATATATGACTCGTTGGACAATTATTCAGCTTTTTGGAGTATTATGCTTTCCTGTGTGATTAATAATAATATATAGTAAAAAATTGGTGACCAACACAGGACAAGGACTTATTAATTATAATATGATCTATTATATTCATTAATCAAGCATAGTTTAGATAGTCTTTGGACTAGATCCTTTGACATTCTGAACAATTTAAAATCTTGATTCATAATTTTGCTACCTCAATCAGATTTAATCTGGCCACCTTACTAAGATGGGGAGATAAAGAGTAAGGATTGAAGGCACCTTAGCTCTGCCAGGTACTAGACAAAGCCAAAAATGGGATGAATAGAAGGAAAGGAGATCAGAAAGATACGCGGATGACTTGACTATAGTATGGGTCGGATGTTTCCGTGAGCACTAAGCCATACTATTATTAGTCACTGTTTCAAAACTATGATACTTCTTTTATAGGAATGACCCATACTATCCTATAGAAAATGAAAAGAAAAACAATTGAATCTGACTTAAAAAAAACTTGTGAATCCACCAAATATGGTTAATTGTGTAATACTCTGTTTTCAGTTTTTCTCCTTAAACTATGCGCCTAAATGGGACGGAAGGAGTATCAAATACTTTAGTTTGGTATATCTGAACACATTTTTTGGGACTAATTTCTGCAATATCTTCCTTTATCAGATTGATGACGTGGAGCGATTAATGGAGATTATCAAGCAAGCAGCAAAAGAAGGTGCAATGTTTGTCTACACTCTAGCTGACAGTTCCATGGCTGAATCCGCCAGACAAGCCTGCAAGCTATGGGGAGTTCCGTGCACTGATATTTTGAGCCCAATTACAGAGGCAATTGCATCTCATCTTGGTGTCTCACCATCTGGTCTTCCCCGTGGGGCTCCAGGTAGGAATTTTCCCTTGAGTGAGGAATACTTCAAACGGATAGAAGCCATTGAATTTACCATAAAGCAAGATGATGGTGCCTTACCAGAAAACTTGCACAAGGCTGACATTGTTCTTGCTGGTGTTTCTCGGACTGGGAAAACACCCTTATCAATTTATCTGGCACAGAAAGGATACAAAGTGGCAAATGTGCCGCTTGTAATGGGTATAGATGTTCCAAAGACTCTCTTCGTGATTGATCCAGAGAAGGTTTTTGGCTTGACAATAAATCCTGTTGTCCTTCAAACAATAAGAAGGGCAAGAGCGAAGACTTTGGGCTTCAACAGAGAAGTAAGGAGTAGCTATTCAGAGATGGACCATGTCAGAAAGGAGTTGGAATTCGCTAGCAAGATTTTTGCACAAAATCCGGTCTGGCCTGTAATTGGTGAGTATATGGAAGTTTTGACTTTTGAATATTTGCCTTTGGTTTTGTATTTCTATCTTCTCATCCTGGTAGTCCTGTAGAAGGGAATTGAATTCCCTGACTGATAGTTAAATTATGTTGTAAAGATGCTGAAGGTGATAACTGGAGATAGAATAGACTTTGTCGTTCCGATTATCCTTTTCCTTCCCTCCCTTAAAATGTGATTTACTTGTTGTGCTTACAGAAGTGACTGGGAAAGCTATTGAAGAAACAGCAGCAGTTGTCTTGAGACTTTACCAAGATCGGAAGAACAGGTGCTCAATGCCAAGAATCTCAAGGCGCTACTAGAGATGCCAAGTTCTTATCATCAATCATGCTTTAACACAGCAATTATGAAAGGATGGATAAAACATATGGATTCAGTCAGGTAGATCGAAGATAGTGCTATATGAAAGGATTTATCATGGTTGTTAAACAAGGCCGATGTGTGATGGCTATTACAGATCCTCAGGTGAATATAACTAAAATGTATAGATTTAAATTTTTAAAAGATTATCTGCCACGTTCCATTCTATATCTTTAGTATGCTGTGGATCAATTAGATATATACGTCCCAAGCTAAAGTGAGGCTTGCTTTGTGTTACGATGTAAATTATGTGATTTTCGTCATTTTCTCGATAAATCGATTATGTATTCAACTTTAAACACAATTTTGTGGAACTAAAAATGATTCATAGCGTTCAACTCTGACCAACTTTACAATCACTATTTAGGTTCAAATTCTTCACTATACTAATCTTCTTCAATACCTGAAGATCAGATGTGGAAGGGGTAAAATCGAAAAAAATGTTGCTCGAGGCCTTAAATAGTTGCCTTTTTTTTTGTTTTGTTTTACTTTTTCTTGATATGGGTGACAAAGTACTGTTTGAGGAAGAGAATCATGTATCCATATGAAGTAGCTGGAATTAAAGCTTGCTAAGGGCTGTTTGATTAGAACTTAATATGATTGAATGGCTGAATGATTGAATCGGTCAGCCATTCAGTGCGTTTGTTTAAGAGCTGAATGAGACTGAATAGTTGAATCGGTCAGATTTTTGAATTGAATGACTAAGTCTAATTTTTTTTGGGTGAATGGTTAAGTTTCGGCTGAATGAAGTAAAAAAAAATTTAAAAAATATATAATATATTATATTAAGTAATATTAAATAAATTACAACAACTTTGAATTTTTTTAGATGGGTAAAATAGTAAAAATATGTTATTAAGATATTTCAGACATGTCACTTATCAAACAACTTTTTTCTTTCAACATTTAAAAATCTACTTCATTCAGCTCATTCAGATTACTTAAGCATTCAGAATTATTTCATTCAGTTTTTATCAAACACCCCTAAGGCTATGCAAAAAGACTTCTAATAAAGAAATAATTTGTTCACAGATTTATTATATCCTTAAAAGGATCAATAAGTAGGATATGTATATTACCTAAATTGCAACATACTTTACTGAGCACGATTTGGATATATTGAAATGAAAAATGAGGGCTGGCTTAAGAGATTTGGGGTTGTGGTCTTGTGGAAAGACTTCCTAGCATATTTTGCCGATGATGAAATGTCTTATATTATGGCATGTACTGTATTATGATTGATCCTGAATGAGTCATTTATTTATAGGTCATGTACTGTATTATGATTGATCCTGGTCTAGACAGAAGTTGCTATTCTGTGTCATAGACAGATTGCTTGTTACTTTTGCCTTTACTTCCAGTTTCCAATATAATAAATTGTTTTTCAATGGTGAAGGTGTTCACCGGTGAGCAGCACCAGCATATGCATATGTTTTAACCAATTTGATACCAGTGGATTTAGTAGCATCTGGGTAATGTATACCAGATCTTACAAGGTCTGGGCCATCTTGATATTTGCTTAATCTATTTTCATCTGGCGTTTGTTGTGTTTTGAAGTTTTTTGTGTTGTATTCTTTTGTGATATTATACCCACATGGTATGTCATACAAATATATGCTAATATAGTCGGTCATGCCACTTGGCATATTATTCCATAGACAAAATCATAATAATATCGAAAACTCGTAGAAAATTTTCTTACCTATCAAAAGAACTCTTGGAAACTTTCTGAATATCAGATGTAAAGATATTTTTCCATTTATTTTCTTCATTGAAGGTTGAGATTTGGTTGCTTGGCCTTTTTTATAAGGGCTAAGCAAATTGTATTATGAGCTCTAATTTTGTAACCAAGTCACCTGAACTGGGGTTGTTTTAATTGTGATAGTCTCATAGACTCTTAAGCTTACTCTACCTGGGCATGCTTGAAAAGCAAAGAATATTTCTTAAATCAGGAAAAGCTTTGTCTTGTGCTCACAAGCATGCATATACTACTATTTATTGCCTGTAGATCCAGGTCTCAGGCTTGCTCCACTTCTATTTGTCAACTCTCACATGGAAGCCACATACAACAAAAAGGAGTTGTGTTTGGACTGCAGAAACAGCAGAAGGAATCACAAGGTATGGAGGAAAGAAAAAGGAAGACTCTGCGATGAAATTTACTCTTCTGGTCTTTCTATCAAGTTTGTGCAAAAAGATTCACAAAGCTAACACAACAGGTACCCACATCATGTGTTTCTGATTACCTTCATTCATCATTAAAGTAGATGCCCTATCTTTGTCATAATATTCTATGCTGGTCTTCATATAAACTAATAATAAAAGGCAAGGCCCCGAAAAGTGAGAAAAAGTGAAGTTTGAAGCCCTTGCTGACAGAAGGTCTAGTTGCTTTTTGTCTCTGTATTCAGTCACCTACTTCATCACTTTCTTGATCATTTTGTGCATAACTCTTGTCGGAAGAAGCCACTGCAACCATATATATAAAGTGTTGTATATTTCTGTTACGCCTCGGCTCCAAGTTGTTGATTGAGCCTGATCTCTTTTAACTATAATATGGAGGTTTTTTTTGGTCAGTTCTACTAATCGATAATATTGTCATCCCCGCTTATTAGCTTTCCCACAGAAAGTGTCATGTAAATCAGGAATATAGTTCCCATGCTTGACCTGCCAAAAAAAGTGAAGACAATCAAAACCACTTAATTATATATTTTTACTGTAATGGTTGTCAAGTCTTTGGACTCTTTATTATTAGTCATGTTAAAAAATACTGCGTGTTTACAGGAAGTTACGGAGTGAACTTACAAGGTGGCAAATAAGAAAAGGATCCTCCTGGGGTCAATGGTCCAAGTAGAAGAAGAGCGTTTGAAGCTTAGTCTCTTGCCTCCAGGTTTGCTTTCGGTGGCTGTGGCCGTGGTGACCGGGGTTGTGATAGTGATTTGGTGTTGGATTTGCTGGTTGTTTGGGTGGTTGGTGGACCCCACGGTCACTAGTATGGGTGTTTCTGGCGTGCTAGCCCCTACAAATAGAGTAGCTACATTTTTAAATAATACCTCAAGAATGAAAATACATATAACTAAAATTGGCACCCCATCACCAATGTCCCTCATAATGCAGACGCATGTGTATATATGAATGGAAACAAAAAGGAATGCCCTTCTGTAGTTCATGTACGTATGTATATTTGTGATACTGATTCCCGACATTTTAAATGGACAACTTATGTAGACAATTTATAAAAATAAGTTATATTTTATATAATAGAAAGTTATATTTATATAATATTTCTGGAGGTAAATTGGTGAAATTACAAGCCTAAACATATATCACCTAAAACACCAACAAACAAATGTGTTCTTTTCTGCTAATCTTAGAAACCACATCAATAGTATCACCAAAAATAAAACAAAAAATAAAAAGTCATATCGACGAACAGGAAACACGCATGCGCCGCTTAGGAAATTAAAATATTGACTAATATATTAATTGAACGATCATCACGTCAATATGAACCAGTTCGAAAACTAGTTAATTAGTATTCAACTAATCATTCCTAGGTTGGAACAACAGCCGGATGATATGACAAACTTGGAAGCCACCTACCATTTTTAAGCTAAGGTACAGGTTGTAAAGAAAAAAATAATGCATATTTGAGTATGTACGTGGCGCATATCATGGCATAATCCCTCAAAACTTATTTTATAATTTATTGCATCTCATCAATTATATAACTGAAATTTGGAAGCAATTGTGCATATATATATATATATATATATATATATATATATATATATATATATATATTAGTATGAAGATGAAGAAGTTGTAGACAAGAAGAGAAAACAAACTTAAGGACGTAAAATAATTGAATCTAACTGTGTTTTGGAAGCAAATGCTTGGGAACAAAATGACAAGAATCTTGCTTTGCTAAGTTCTTTGCTTATAAATTAAATGATGATGGAAATGAATATAAGGGCAAGATTAATTTGTTATTTTGTGTGGGAGTAGCTAGTAGTATGGTGACATACCTCTTGGTGATGATGAATTTGGGACAAGAATACTAGTATCCCTCTCATTGTCTGCACTTGAATTCATCTTCTTCTCAACTCCTCCTCTCGGTAACCCTTTTCTCGAAAGATTTCTCTGCAACTTTTCCATCCCATATAAGAAAAAATATAATAGAAATTAGGCTATATTAAAATTCTCAAAGCAGAATTTATTTAAAATAGTGAAAAAATAAGTGGACATTAAATGATGATGATATTATTAAGATTACTTTTGGAAAGGTAAGTATCGGATAAACACAAGTTCTAGATGATGATGATGCTTTAATAATACTTTGATTGTAATGGCCGTAAAGTTGAAGGAACGGTATAACCTTGTCATCATAAAGAAAAAAAGTAAAATAAAATAAATTAAAAATAAAATAAAATAGGGAATCCCTTTTCTTTTGAGGGGAAATAAGCAAAATCAAAGAATTAGAATGAAAAACAGAGCATAAAGTCTAAAAATCAGCAAAAGACAGAGTATAAACAAGACGAGAAAATTCTAATAAAAAAGGAGAAACGGTCAAACTTACAGTAATTCTTGAATTTGGGGTGAAATCATTGGTCGTGAGATGAGAAAAGCGTTCCATATCCAAATTGAAGCTATCGGATTTGATGTTTGGATATTGTAAACTACTGCTTAATTGATTAGTAACAGAGACTTTCTGGGTATTAATACTCTGTTCATCTGCTCCAAAGGTTTCAAATGAGCTCAAATTCATATTTCCCTGTCAATGAAACAGTTGAAAATGAAGTTTTAAAGATAAAACATATAAATCTTAACAAGATAAAATGACCCAGAAGAAGAATTCTTACCAACTCTGTATTAGCAACAATTTGGAGAGAAAGTGGAAGGAAAAGGAGGAAGACAAGAAAATGGTAGTAAATTTATATAGGGTGAGGTGCAGCCGGTAGCTTGCGTGCTAAAAACGGCAATTTTTTATCGACCACAAACTGATTCATTCACATTATACTATTCAAACATATGTACACACGTAGCTAGCTTGATGAATTAGTCAGTTCTGAATAAACAAGGGAAATTGCAAAGCAACTCTCTTGAATTATAAGTAAGAAAAATGGCATTTTTTTTTTTTTTTTTTCTTTCTTCAACTGCTACAATGGGGTTAAAGATATTCCTCCATAGTCCATACCATTAAAACACGACTATATAATCATTTTATGTAGTGAATAATTGTGTATGAACTTAGCTGCTGTTGATTTTTTGGGTTTTGGGTAAGTCAAGTTTTGGGCCAAGATAAGGGAGCGAGAGAGAGAGAGAGAGAGAGATGGGAGGCTTTGTTTAAGTTTATGTATTCACTATGAATTTAAATTTTTATAAAGCAATCATCAACTAACATTTGATTAATTTCACCAATACACGTTCATTTCATAAGAGTCGGACAAACTTAAAATACTCTTGGAATTGACAAAGCTTGATAATATGATTATTAATAATTTATTTTGTATTAATATAAAGAAAAAAGTACTTCTTCTATGAACAAAATAAAATTTTCTTATATATTTAGAAAAGTAAAATAGAGGAGAGAGTAAAAAAAGATTTAAATCTTTCTTTATTCCACATAATTAAAGTGATGAGTATTTTTATTTTTTAATATTAATATTAATTAATTTCACTAAATAACATACTTATCATTTATTTTATATATTTTTTAGAACAAAAAAATTATACCTTTAACCATTATTTTGAGAATAGAAGAGAAGGAGTAAATAAGTTCTACACTTGAGTTAGACTTATGTGTACTTTTTAACTGTTAGTGTAAATAAAATTATTTAATTAATTATTGAGTTGTTACGTTAACGTTTTAACTACGTTCTGCAAGGTGTGCTATTGTTGTAAGACCCCGAATTTATGAAATACAAAATTTAATTTTTCTTCATATATATTTTTCCTGAAACAGTAAATGGTTAAATTGACAAAATTGAAAGTTAAGGATGTTATGTGCAAATTTTATTTTGTCGGACAATATTCTTTTTGTCGGGAAATATTCGTTTTGTCGGGGAATATTCGGGTCGTACGACGGCGCCGAAATAACTAATTATTGGTGGAGCCCACAACGGAATAATTGTCGGATATAGAAAACGACAGAAGTAACATTTTTAAATAAAAATAGTCAACGGTGTTAACTGTTAAAATACCGGTGATAAAAGAATAGTAGCATACGGTAATTTATGGTATTTTATTGTGGCACACGGTATTCTACAGTAGCACACGGTATTGCACAGTGTCTCATATTATTGACACCGTAACTGTTACGCATCATTTCATCAATAATTGTCACTGCATAATATTTTATATTATCAATTCAATTATTGTTGCTACACAGTATTTTGCATTATTGATTCAATAATTGTCATTACACTGTATTTCATATCATCGAGTCAATAATTGTTGGTGCACTGTAGTTTAAAATTATTGAATCTAATAATTGTCACAGTAGCAAATATACTGTAATTTATATTATTAAATTAATAAAAATATGTAACGTGTTTCTTACATTATTATGGTAACATTATTTTATATGTTGGACTCACAGGAAGAATAAATAAATAAATAAAAAAATAAAATAATTAATTTTACTATTTGAAATAGTAACGTGAATAGTGACGTGAATAGTAACGTGAATAGTAAGTGAATAGTAAGAAACATGTGGGACCCACTGTGGGGCCCACACGAAATGTGAGAAATGTGTTTGCTGGGAATGGGTTGGTGGAGGCTGCGCAGCAGCCTCTGCTGAATTTTTTTTCTGTTCACCTACCACGCATAGTGCCTTATTTTCTCCTATAAATAGCTTGTTCAGCTGAATAGAAAAATCACACCTAAAACATAAAAATTTTCTATAAGAATTTTATGAGTTTTCTCTGAGAATAGTAAGGTTATTTTGAGAGTTTGAAAGCCAAAAGGAGTGCAGGAATTTTTCAAGTAAGTCTTTTATTAAAGAGTAGTAATTTTATAAATTCCTATTTTTCACGGTATTCACAAATCTTCCTTTAGAAGACTCTTTTTTAAGAAGATTCATTTTTAAAAGCTTTCTTTGGAAGATTTATTTTGGAATATTATTTTTAAAACTATTTAAAAGTAGTTATATTATACTACAAAAATTATGTTAAATATATATAATTTTGATAATTCATATTATACGAGTTATCATACACTTTGAAATTTATATGTGGAAATTACTAATTTTATTATAAAAATATAGGTTGATCAACCTCATTTAAATCAATATCCAGTCACGTGTTAAGGTAAGGAATATCATATTCTTTCATTTTCTATTATTTAAACTTACTACGGTAAGGGGTATCACTCTTTTCATCATCATAAATGGATATTATTTTCTTTCTTACTTGAAGGGATTATCATTCTTTGATTCTCGAAAATAATATCGTTTCTTTCTTGTGCCATTTACTTCCATGTGTTAAATTGTGGGAATAACCTTACGGCGCGGTTTACCGCCTGTTGGTGAATAACCTTTTGTATTCATTCCTTATTAATCTTTGAGAATAACCTTACGGTGCGGATTATCGTCTGTTTGGTGAATAACTCTTCGTATTCAAATTGATGAGAATAACCTTACGGCGCAGATTATCGCCTGTTTGGTGAATAACTATTCGTATTCAAATTGATGGGAATAACCTTACGGTGCGGATTATCGCCTGTTGGTGAATAACCCTTTTTATTTGTCTCGTGTGGAAATAATTTGTCTACACGAATTATTACATGACACTTTTATTCCATATTCGTAAGTGATATCATTTTCCTTTATACTCATAAGGGATACCATCTTTTTCATCTTCCATTATTCAAACTTACTATGGTAAGAGATATTAATTCCCTTCACCTTTTGTTAATCAAACCTGCTACGGTAAGGGATATTATTTTCTTTCATACTCCTAAATCGAAACTTATTATGGAACTATTGCTTCTATAATTCCTGAAAATATTATATGTTCCATAATAGTTGAACTTCATTATTTCAACTGAACCTTCCTATTTACGTGAACCTTTCTATTGAACTGTAACCGTTATTCTGAACTGTGGATCTTGAATATCATTTTTAAATTTCACTCCACATCATGTTGACAATTTGGACATTATTTGAATCTGCACAAAGTAAACTTCTGATACTTATTGTTTATCCTGTTCTTCTATTCATCATTTGTATCACTATTATTTGTATTAATCATCAAGAATCAAGCTGTTGTGAATATCTGTGGTCGGGGGCACAGATGTGATATAATTGTTGAACAGATGATAGGTTAAAGGCGATATACTAGGTTAAAGGCGATACATCTGTTCGGTGTCTTTTATGGCACGTGGTTAATGTTCTCTTTGGCCCGTAGTGCAAAGATGAACTGTTGATTGGTATGATTATGACCAAAGGCTGAATCTGGTATAATCATGACCGTTGGTATTATATTGAATGTCTTTGGCCCGTAGTGCAAAGATGAACTGTTGATCTGCATGATTATGACCAGGAACTGTGAAGTTGTATTATTTTGACTAATGGTATTTCAGATGATAAAAGTTGATGATATTTTTACTAAAAAGAGAAGCGAGTGGACATTATAGTCTGCATTATTCTTCTAATAGATTGCTCATTCCGCTGCTATTATTGATCTGAACGTTGTTTAAGAATTTAACTGCAGTTTTTGATATAAACCTTGTAGTCTATTGTATTCTATCAAGAACTCAACTGTTGAAGGCTAATGATAAATTATTCGTCATTATCTTAGTCATGATATTTCTTACTGGGCTATTTGAGCTCACCCTTTCTTTTCGTTCCATTATTTTTCAACAGGAGATGAGAACGTAACGGGGTCTAGCCGGGAAATGGAGTGAGAGTGCGGGGATAGCTATCATAGTCTTTACGTGTTAAAAAATAGTGTGACAATAATAATGAAGACTTAGTTGTGTTGTATTATCCACTGTATTGTTGTACGTTGTATTTCATTGTAATAATTTTGTTGTAGTCTTTTGACGACTCAAGTTTGAACTGTGTGGGCTCAGATTTGGGGGCGTCACAATTGTTCTGCACCCTCAACTACTAAATTATCCTCAATGGTCAAAGGGTGGGTGGGTAACTGATCGAAGATCTTCAAGAGTTTAAATCTGTAATTTATGATTATGGGAAAAAGTCTGAAATTCTTAAATGGAGTTTCGAGCTTGACCGGTCAAAGCTAAATTTGTTTTTCTTAAATAAACCCTCTTTTAAAACGGAGAAAAGTAAATACCAAATTTTGGATTTGTTGATAACCCCTCATAAGCAATCATATGATGCAACACTTACTTTTAGATTTTGAGTTGGATGAGTAGAATTTGGAAAGATAAAGCGTGGGAAGTAAGTAAAAGAGCTGAAGACCACTTGTATTAATTAGGTCAACAATGACTAAGAAATCTATTTCCACCTAGACCTGACCCCATAACCCACTCGCATCCATAAAATCCCACACGCAATTACTATTATTTTATCACTAATAGTAATTAATTATGACCAATCATAATGTCCAGTTCAGGCTCATCTGTTGTTGAACTTCCTTCGGCCCTTTTACTTTTATGGATTGATCCATGCCGTAAATCAAATTTCAAAACCCCTACGAGTTGATCAAATGGTCCTTTCAATCCTCCCTGGCCCAATCAAAAGGAAATGACATATAACATGCTTCAATGAGTTCTCTACAGCTTAGCTTTCCCTATAACCACAGTCATGACCATGTGAGGGTCATTACAAAATTACTAACATGAACCATTTTCTTTCCACACCATATATAAACCTCAAGTGTCAAAAACCATGAATCTACTTCTTTTTGAAATCGTTTAATCATCTGCTGGCGCGCATATGAATTAAATGGGAAGACAATGAAAACAAAAATATTCAACCCCTTATAAAAAAAAAAGTTCGCCTGTAAAATAGCAAGTGTTTAGTTTGCAACTATTACATGCTAATAGAATTATGATAGTAAATTTAATTTGAATATTTTTATCACTCTATAGTATCATTAAATTTGATAAATGAGACTCTTTTATTTAAAATAAAATATAATAAATCTATTCATAAGGGGTTGAATCATTGAGCCCAAACCCTAGGTTAGAGTCTTTCTCGATTTGTCTTGCTCTTTCTTACTTGTTTCGTACCTTTTTACCCTTTTGTTGCGGTTTATGATTTTTTGAGAAGCTTCTTTAGTAATCAAGGCCCTAAGGGAATGCTTCCTTAGGCACTCTTTTCAATTGGTTGCTTTTTTTCGCTTTTGAACCTTTTTTTTTTTTTTGGGCTTCAATCATCTTGGTCCCCCCCCCCCCCCCCCCAAGAGATGCACTCCCTAGGGAGCCATACTTTCTTGTCTAGTTTCATTAATCTCATTTTTATTTTGTTTGCTAACTCAAATTGAATCAAGAAGGTATTATTAGTCAAACCAAGTTAAAGAGGTGCATCCCCTAGGGGGCTGAACCCTAGGGTGGGTCGAACCCAAGAGACACTCCTTATCAGGCTATCTTCTTTTGCTTGGTTTGTTCATTGCACATTTGTTTCACTTGATAATTCAGATCAAGGTATGAAAACTTTGATGGGACCAAATCAAGATATTGAACCCTTAGGGCCTATAAAGGGGTCTTCTAACATTTGGTCTTTTTTTTCATTGATCTTGTCCATGTTTTGTTCGAAATTCTTTTGGTAATTTAATTAGGGCCAAACCCTGGGGGGCTAAAGGGGCCGAACCACACTTGTTTGTTATTCCGTTTTTTTTTTTGTTTTGAATCGTCTTTTTCAGATAATTTGATTTAATTGGGTCATTAGAGTTTGCTTATTGAACAAGCGTATCTCTTTCATATTTTAAGCGGTCACACACCGTGTATGTATTACAAATCATAAATTTAATAAAAAATTATTTTATCAATAAAAAAAATAGTATTTAGAAAAGGAAAAGAAAAAGAAAAAAAGGGAGACTATAGAATAAGTAAAGCAAGTGTCACATGCTTAACAATTAGTCCGGAAGACTAGGAAAAAGAAACAAAGGTTCTGTGGGTATTTACTATTAACCTCCAGTTCACCCAGCTCAACTCTGAATATATAACCAAATTCATTGAGTAATTTATTTTTATATATTTCGTTAAGGTTAATTTATCATACTTCAAAATGGTGGTGTCACGTATAATTATTATTGGTGCTATCGGAAATTAGTGACGGACGTAGAATTTTATTTAGCTCCGAACTAAATAATATTCACCCTATTTCACAAAAAGTATTTTATTTTTATTTTTGAAAATCAATTGACCTTTAAAATTTTAAATATCAAGCATGAAATTTTAAAAAGTAATAAATTTTGTGATTAGTAATATTTTAACAAATTATACAATTATAATATTTTTATAAACTAAAATTAATAGAATTCACGTCAATTTTAAAATTTTAAATGCCTTTGTTTTACTTTAAAAAGTCGAAACAAGATTATTTTTGTGGAATGAAAAAAATAATAATTATTTAATTTTTGATATAGACTTATTACTAATAATATATTCTTCTACAGTTATTTTTAAAATTAAAAATATATTTTTAAAATAACAACTTTCTAATTAAATAGAGTTTAATTAGAGGCAGGGGAACCCTAAGTCGAGTAGAGTTTACGCGGGCAATTACAATAGTTGCCTTTGGAAGTAGAAAAGCCCCTAATCATCATTAGCGGCCCTAACGTTGTCATAATTCTATTCTACTTTCTCTTATTTTTATTTTATTTTATTTTTACATTGAGAATGTTATCCTATAGTCAGGGACGGATTTAATTTTTTTTTAGGGAGTGTCAAAATTATATATATAAATAAAAAATTATTCTTTATCTTAGATCAAAATTTAATTTTGATAATATTCATAACTGAAAATATATATAACATGTAAAGTCTATTTTTATTTATTTATAAAGAGTGTCAAAATCTAAATATATAAAACATGTACTTAATTATATATATAATATAGAATTTTCAGAACTCAGGGAATGTCGATATATAGTTCCGCCCTGCCTATAGCCGTTCTTAATTATTGTAGAATGTGAAGTTTTAAATTTTTTGTCTTAAAAAATATTTTAAATAATTTGTCATTAATTATTATATTAATATCATAGTACATTTTTTGTAAAATTTATCATGCCTTAACAACTGGGGGCAAGCAACATATAAAAATAAAGACCACGGACCACCCATGAAATGCGGAAATATTTAAAGGGTTTTCCTCCATGTCAACACATTTCCAGAGTGAAGAATAATCAACTGGTATATAACTACTATAGGAAAATTTTCAAAAGCGAACTTTAAAAAGCGAACTAAAGACGAACCGTCGTCTTTGGTATCTATGGCGACGGTTCGACCCGTCGTCATAGAGTGCATGGCTATGGCGACGGGTCGAACCGTCGCCATAGATACCAAAGACGACGGTTCGTCTTTGGTTCGCTTTTTAAGGTTCGCTGAAGAAGGGGACTATATAACTATATATTGATCGATCCACTTTCTTTTTTTTTTTTTGGTTGTAATTAATTAGTGCATTCCACTTCACAAACATTAGCAGTACCACTAGTCATATAGGAGATTGCTACTGTATAAAAGTCTCAGCCCTACTTTTTTTTTTTGTCTTTTCTTCATTTGTTTATACACACATCAAGGCAGACCATACAACGAGGAATATTATCCATCATCATTATTTTGCTCCATATTTTTTTGGTCTGTCCAAACCCTACAAGTTTTTAGATATATATATTTTCCGTGGTGTTCAAATTAATGCACGATCCACACATGGGTGTATTTCTTTCTTTTCTTGACATTATTGCTATCTACGCTTTGATATGATAGGGGCTGAAGGCCTGGATCCTTAGTCGGTAAAGTTGCGTGCCACATCCTGCTCAAACTCGATAGACAAAAAAATTAAATTAAAAGAGTTTGAACTTGCGTATGTAAAGCATCAACATGATTTAAATTGGAGAAATACATGGTTACTTATCAAAATTGAATCCAAATATCTATATATTTAAAAAATTAAAAATATTTTTGACTTTTACTAAATATATATATATATATTCTAAAGGTAGAGACATAAATTTCTCCATCCGGACTTGCTAATGTTTGATTATTGGTTGGACTACGGATAATATTATCATTTTTATTATGTGAAAATGGATAGCTTTAGGGCTGTATATTGAATGTTGAAATACAAAATCCTCACGTCGAACAATTTAGGCATTGAGAATTAAAAATATAGTTTTAGCATATTGCGTACTCCACTTATATATTGCTAATTAGTTTTGCCTTGGGTATGTATATCAGCATAGTAATTTTGAGTCAAAGAAGTTGACTGTTGGATGACATGCAACATATGGGAGGCTAAATCTTCAATATATAAGTGAAGTGACAATGAGTACTGAAATAATCTTTCAATATAATTTATAACTCTCAAGGTTTATATTACCCTAATTGAAAAAAATAAAATAAAAATAGATCAACAACAGCAAAAACAAATTGTTGTACTTATTGATCATCGAAGCCAATGCATACTTATAATCCTTCTATTAGTAATTTTAAGCTAGCGCGACAAAAAGGGGTAAATGTTTTTATTGCTTCTTTTAAATTTTCGACCGAGTTTAAATGCATTTTTCACGGTTCTTTTTAAATTAAAAAGTGGAATTTCATATCCGTACGCACAAATTAAGAGAATTTAAACATTCATGGTCGACTTCCAAAGATAGGGTGTGGCCTTGGTCGATCTTGCCGTGGGTGGGAGGGAAGAAAGGAAGGAAGGAACAAAATGAGTAGTGCATGGAAGTTAAACCCTAGGGCCGAATGGTGGAAGCGTGGAGAAACATTAGAAAAAAACTTCAAACTACTTATATACTCTTTTCATTACAAAATATAAGATTATTATTGATTTTTTAAAAATTAACTTTAAATATTTTAAAACTCAAATCAAGATGATTAATTTTAGTCAATGCATTGATAAATATCATACACTATTTAAAAATTATTACTCATCGTAAAATTTATTATTGTATAATTTTTAATGAATTAATTTAATTTTCAATTTAAAAATATCTCAAATCGATTTTTAAATATCAACAATAAATCTTATATATAATTTAGAACACACACACACGCATTTAAATATAAAATATGTTACATGGAATTTTGTGTTGGATATTCAATGGCTTCCCCACCCTAAATTTTAGTAAATTATCAAAGATAATTTATCCACCAGAGATGTATGCGAATAATAGGATGTACATGGAGATTGTAAATTAAACGAGACAAATATGGTGTACTTTTGAAAGGAAAAAGGCGAGGGTACTGGAGTAGAAGATTAGACAAGGTGCAAGCTAAAATGGCCAGAAAACTTGTGTACGCTAATATCCTCATGGGCTAATTCTTAAGCCCGCAGAACGTCAAGAGCCAGAAGAATAGACAAATATTATACCCCATGGGGCCAAGTGATTTTCCACCTCAAGTTAGATAACTTTTTATTTTTCTTCGAAAGTTATTTTGACATATGATGTCCTTCAACATATATACTTACCTTCTTTAATTTTTTCTTAGAAATAAATTTTACCAACTACATAGAAAGATTATCAAAAAAAAGTAAAATTAATTATGTGAAATTTATATAAACCTTAGGGTTTCTTCGGCCACGACTTATAGTCATTTTTTATTATTTCGGTTATGACTCAATTTTTAATTTATAAATTTATTTTAAAAAGTAATAATTTTTTACTTCTCAAAAAATAACTTCTAAGTATTTTAAATAATTAAGTTTGATCAAATATAATGAATATTTTACCCTCTATCTTTTTCACTAATTATATCTAAATTTTCTCTTTATACCTCCCTCCCTCCCTCCCTCCCTCCCTCCCTCCAGTCTTCCCCCCCCCCCCCCCCCTCTCTCTCTCTCTCTCTCGATTTATTTTTTATTTAAATTTTTTAATCAATATTAAAATTTTATAAAATAATAATTAAATTTACGTTACATTCATGAGGATATTTCTTTTCTCAATGTTTATTTAAGTTTTGTTTTGTTTTAATTATTTTGAGTTTTGCAAGTCTCAAAATTTAGTAAGAATAATAAAAATTAGAAAAAGCGCATAATACTATATTAAAATACGCAAAAGAATATTAATAATAACATTGATTAATAACTCATGAATATTTGTAATAGAGAACAAAAAAAAAAAAAAAAAAAAAAACTCATGAATATTGAAGTTATGCTTCTTTTTAATATTTTATTAATATTCAAATGGTGATTCTTAAGATGAAATGTTGAATTAATGTATTTTTTTAATACCATTTTTAGTAATTTTTACAATTTATTTTAACTCAGCCAAACACATTCACAATTTGTTTTAATTTAATTCTTAACTTATAAGTTAAATTAGTATCGAACATTTTTTTTTAAGTTACAACTGAAAATAACTTATAATTTATTTTAAATTTTAACTTATAAATTATTTTAAAATAAGTTATCAACGAATGAGCCTTTTTATTTGAAACAAAAAGTCAAGAAAAAGACTAATAATAGATCCGTTTTTTTTAAAAAAAAAAAAAGAAGAAGCACGGAGGGAATAACTTTGGTAATTTAGGTGCAACCAGGGAACAACTTACCTACTCACATGTTCATTTGTGGACACGGTGTAATTTCAAGTTGAGCACTAGAGGACTTCTGGTACAGCCTCGATCTGCATAAAAAATAATCATATGAATGGAATTGTTTAGTTAATAATTAAATTGTCTAAACTTTCAAAAATATGTATGTTAATTAATTTATACTTGTTCTGATCTTCTAAAACTAAAGATCCTTTTTTAAGACTGACGATTTTTAGGGATTTAATTTTTTTAATATGTCCCTAACATTTACTAGTAACATATGGAGAAATAATAATATAAATCTACGTAGATTATAAGTTGACATGTTATGAATTTTAAATAACTTTATAGTATAAAATTAAAAATATATATTTAAAAGAAAATTGTTTTGGATCAGAAGGTGCCTAAATATAAATTAGTACCCTGAACTTTTAACGTTTTTTCACTTTGGGGATTGATCTCTCAATTTTTTCAATTGAGTGATTAAACTTTTAATTTTTTCCACTTTGGGGATTGACTTATCTATTTTTTTAATTAGGGGATTGAAATTTTAATTTTTTCCACTTTGGGGATTATCTTCTCAATTTTTTTTAATGATAATAATAATAATAATAATAATAATAATATAGTAATAATAATAATAATAGTAATAATAATTACAATAATAATATTAATAATAATATTAATAATGATAATAATAAAAATAGTAATAGTAATAGTAATAATAACAATAATAATAACAATAATAATAATAATATTATTATTATTATTACTATTATTATTATTATTATTATTATTATTATTATTATTATTATTATTATTATTATTATTATAATAATAATAATTATTATTATTACTATTACTATTACTATTATTATTATTATTATTTTAATTATTATTATTATTATTATTTTAATTACTATTATTATTATTATTATTATTATTATTAGTATTATAATAATAATAATTGTTATTATTATTACTATTACTATTACTATTACTATTATTATTATTATTATTAACTTTTTTTTTATTATTACTATTATCATAATTATTATTGTTATTATTATTATTGTTATTACTATTATTATTATTATTATTATTATTATTATTATTATTATTATTATTATTATTATTATTATTATTATTAAAAAAAATTGAGAAGACAATCCCCAAAGTGGAAAAAATTAAAAGTTTAATCACTCAATTGAAAAAATTGAGAGTTCAATCCCCAAAGTGAAAAAACGTTAAAAGTTCAGGGTACTAATTTATATTTAGGCTGAAGGTTGAATAACTAAACTTTGTTGTTACTTCAGAAGCTTGAGGCATTCAAAACGAACATGCTATATAGGCATTAAGGAAATTAGCCTTAATATTGTCATATAGATTTTCTAAATATTATAATGGAATACTTGCTTCCTCAAAAATGAGAATCCCTCTTAACTACTAACTTCGGTAATTAAGCATGCATATTAAGGAGTAATAATTTTCAATAATCTTTCCTATGTAACAAAATAATTTTAAACTTCTAAATTGATTTTTCAAAATAATCATCCATATATAAAGGTGTCTAACAAACCTCATTGAAGGAGTATAAATACGGATGCTTTGTCTAATTAAACTTGACATGGAAACAAAACACATAATTTTTGAAGTTTATGTTCTTTTGATGCGGAAAAATCGTGTAAACTCGCAAACTCTGAGACTAAGAATTACAACATGGGTTTTGGGAGCTCACTCAAATGACAGTTAATATTTTTTTCTCCTTCTTGTTGTAAAATTCTGATACGTATAATATGAAAACATGGGTTTATAATGGTTAAATAGTAAAAATCACTCCCTTGATTCTCCCCAACAGCTAGTCAAATAATGTTTAAAATATTAAACAGTAAATTAACGTAGTCAATTTTAGATAACCCATTAATAATCAAATGGGTCGGACACTTCGTGAACACTTCATTTGAATATCTGAAACCCAACACTCATCAACACCGCAAAGCTCTAATTTGTAATAAGGTAGGATATTTAATCCTTTGAGCAGCTAGCTAGGGTACTCACTGTCTAAAGGATTGGATCTCCGGCACTGGCCGGAAAGTGGGAGAAGATTCATTCCCCACTCGCCCAATTCACCTAGCCGCCGCATGCATGTTAATCACCCCTTCTCACATCCCACACATTTAATAAAACCAAAGTGCAATATATATTATTTCTACTTAGTCATGTAAAAACTAATAAATTTTGTTAAAGTCCCTATATATGTGACATGCTTGAATTACCTAATACATGGTTAAAATTTTATTCATGGTTATTTAACTATAACTTGATCTGTCATGGACAGTTTTCTTGTCATCCGGTCATTATATTTATTTATTTTATACCCCCTCCATTAACTTCATGTGGCCACATTTCAAAGTTTTTTTAATGATGTCTAAAAATGTTAGCCGCCTTTCAAAATCATGACAATTTTCTACATAATAACTTACAAGAGAATTACAAATTATTCAAAATACTCCCTCCATTCCATAATTTTTTTTCCATAATTTGCAAAATTAGCAAATATCAATAATGAATTTTTATTTTAGGTTTACTCCTAAAAATTATAAATTGTTACTTTAGTAGTGATAACATAATAATGAATTTAATTATGATGACAAACGTGATGACTTTATGTCATTTTATACTACTAACTATTAAAGAATGATCCTTTCTGTGAAAAATAAAAAAATACAAACGAAACTATTTCGTAGAAAAAAGAGAAAGTAAATAAGTAAAATTCGTAGAACCTAAAGGAAAAATTAGTTGGATAAAATTACCACGGACATTTAAGCATATACATTTCACCTGGAAGCTAAGCATTTCTATAAGAATTTCAAATTGCTGAAAACATGTACAATATCATACAACTTTCGCGTTGGAATGTTGTTTATGTGTCGATCACACTGACCTGCTGGAAGTGGAATAATATTATTATCAACCAGGATTATTATTTGAAATCATATAATAAAATTTGAATGTCCTTGTTAATGGTTGAGGCATGTTACCAGCAGCAAGGTCAACTGCTCTTAATTATTAAACATTAGAAAAAATCACATACTCCATCTACTATCCAAGAGCTTCATGCATGCAGCTATTTGTTAGCACAATTAATAACTAACCTAATAGGTATACTTTGTGCCAAATCATTGGTATTACAGCTAATCATAGGAATGTCAAGTTGATCATTATTTTCTTTTGTTCATGATTATCAATCAAACTAGGTCAGACAATTATAGTACTTTCCTTCATCACCTCATGAGTGTAAATCCAATGTAATGACAACCATTCCATGACAGCTAGTTCGGATGACTTAGAGTCGGACATGTTCTTGCTTAATTCTCACAAACAATTAAAAGTTTGAAATATAATTAAGCTTAATTATGGCTACTTCAAAATTTTCATTGTTTTTCTTTCTTCAACTGATATTATTGGCTTTTGTTATCGGCATTGCTACTGGAAAGGATTTGAAATTAGGGTTTTACGAGAAAACATGCCCTAATGTCGAGGCCATAGTTAAGAAGACGGTAGATAAAGCCATCTCGGCTACACCAACTCTTTCTTCCCCTTTGTTGAGAATGCACTTTCATGAATGTTTCGTTAGGGTGTTTAAAAATATATATTTAATTCATTTGCTAAATTATATTTAATTTTTAATTATCATTTGTAAGATTTTTTTTTTTTTAGTTTTTATTTATTATCTGCAGGGTTGTGACGGGTCAGTTTTGTTGAACTCGTCAACTAATCAAGCTGAGAAAGATGCATTTCCTATTCAAAGCCTAAGAGGGTTTGACGTTATAGATAACGTAAAGTCTGCCGTAGAAAAAGCATGCTCTAATGTGGTTTCTTGTGCTGACATACTGGTAGGGATGCAAAAGGTAATTAAAGTTTTATTTGTTGTCCATCTTGTTTTCTTAATTTATTGTTATATATATTTCAAAAAAAATGTTTGCTATGAGACTTGAAACCTAATTACTGTCACATAACTAACACTTGAAATGCAACTTTTTTATGAAAAATATTCCCTAGTTTTTTTTGTTTTTTTTGCATACTTTTAAATGTTTGAACTTAGGCTTTAAACTTTACTTGCCCTTGTGTAAAGAAGCATTTGACACCACTTGAGCTAGCTAGAAATCGTATATGTGAAATTAATTATTACTATATTGAAATCCATTTTTCTACGTACTCAGGCCAAAGGACCGTCTTGGAAAGTAGAAACTGAGCGAAGAGACGGAAGAATGTCAAATTTGAATGTGGCATTAACAGACTTACCGCCTCCAACTGCAAATATAACTACATTGATACAAGATTGGCGAGGAAAAGGTCTAAGTGTAAAAGACCTAGTAGTTTTATCAGGTAACATTAATTTAATTTGAATGGTATATGAAACCAATGTTTTGAAATCCGAATTGGACAAGCTAGTTCAATCGTTGAACCGAGAATTGGTCCTATGTCCAGTCCAAGTTTCAAAACATTGTATGAAACAAATTACATGAACCTCTCTCTCTCTCTATATATATATTAATCATAGTTAACTGAAATTAATTTAATGTAATTAAGCCCTTATATTAATTTTATTGAATTGGTGGTCACCAGTGGCGAAGCTCCGTGTATGAGTGTAGGGTTAATTGACCCTATTGATTTTTTTTTTAATTTTTATATATGATGCATTAAATTTATTTGGGTGTAATTTACAGATTTAAACCCACTGAAATTTTTATCTCTTCAACACTTCTTACTAATTGGAAGCCCTAAAACCTCTTCAAATTGACCCCACTTAAATTTTATAATTTTTTTACTATACGGAATTAAATTAAAAAATTATAACTTTCTCAATCAAATTTTAATACGGGGTTAAATTATGAACAATTGTTAAACCCCTTCTATATATGTATCTCTCTATAATAACTTAAAACTAAATAATAATATAATTTAAATTATTTTTTGATAAGTAGATTTTATGCCTATTTACTAGGTATTTTATACTTAATTATTTGTGAGTTTTTAAGTATTTTTAGTGTTTTAGGTAATTTATATAATTTAATGCATTATTATTATTATTAGTATTTTTATTTATTTATAATTAATTTATATTTTATTTTGTAAGAAAATTGGAGCTAATGGGAGTTTGGCTTTTGTTTTCGCGTGGCGTTCCATCAGCAGATAAATTAAAGGATAATTTAGGAATCCAATTGCAATTTGGAATAGGAAAATAAATAGAATTTTTATATTTATTTTATTTGTAATTTAAATCCTATTAGGGTTTGGAAAGTGTAATTCCTATTAGGGTTAGGAGGATTATGTAGCCTATAAATAGAGAACTTGAGATACACAATTGATACACAACTTTTACTAGAAAAATTCTCTCTTTTATTCTTTGGTATTTTTTATGGCTATATGTAGCTAAATTATTTTTCTTGATTTAAGTGATTGAAATCATCAAGATTTATACACTGTAAGATCTAATTTATTTTAATTGTTCAATTTATATTTTGAGTATTGAATATTTTTCTGTGTTTAATTTTATGATTAATTCGTTTGATTGCTATGATGCATACTTGTTTATTATTCGTTGAAATCTACTGCTAAATTAAATATCAAATCCGTAATTGTTTAGTCACTTTAATTTGCGAAACAACTAAGATTAATAATTATTTTGCAGATCAAAAGATTGTTATATCTTAGGAAGAATATTCATCTAAATTAAATGCAGACGCTTGGATTGTGTTGTTTAGTTAAACGATCTCTCTAATTCTTAAATCTTCTACTAAGTTAAATCTTTAGCACTTGTTTTAGGTTATTTAGTAGTAAGGGTTATTTAGATCGCTTGTTTCTACTTAACTAAAATTAAGGACATATAGGAAAATTATTCGAATGAGAGTAATTATTCCACGTTGAATATTTAAAATATGAATTGAGTTATTCTTGTGTTAGTGATCAATTGTAAATTCTTGATGGTGGATGTTGATTTAAACCAAGACTTTTTTCTTCTCATTAAATTACTTGCATAATTATTTTAGTTAATTTTATTTAAATTATTTCTTTAATTAAAAAACCCCCAATTTTGGTTTACAAAAATATAAAATTAAATTAATCATTATCTGTGAAATTGACTCTTACTTGCACTACTACATTAATATTTTTCCAAAGTAAAATTTTATTTTTGGGTGCCTGCGACAGCACACCAAATTTTGGCGCCGTTGCCAGTGAATGATTTTAATTTAATTTTGTACTTTTGTAAATATTTATTTAATTTAGTAATTTTTTTAGATTTTATTTTTCTATTTTTTCATAATTTAATTTAGTTATGCAGGTTTATGATGGAAGTCATGTATGATTATGTCAATGAGGTAATTATTTCTTCTCTTGAGCAACAAATTAATGATCTAACTTCTCTTGTTTATCAATTGGCCGCAAGTAATGCACAACCAATGGAAACTTGTAGGATTTATGTGATGGTAGGACATCCAACTAATATGTGCCCCATTCTTCGATATGAGTCCTATGAACAAGTCAATATAGCAAGTGATTTTCTTGGTCAACTCCAATGAAAATATGATCCCTATTCAAAAGCGTATAATTCTGGATGGAGGGATCATCATAATTTTGGCGATAAGAATCCACAAATGAATCCGCCCCCAAATCAGAATTTTTCAAGTTGTCAACAATACATTCAGTCATATCCCCAACAACAACAGAGTCAATTATTTAATTCTGAAATGTCTTTAGAGGAAATGATTAAATTAATTGAAATTAATAATTTGTAATTTCAACAGGATACTTTGTAATTTCAACAAGACATGAAGGCAAGTATTCAGGAAAATAATACAATTATTCAGCGTTTGGGTACTCAAATGGGACAAATGACAATTGCAATCGATCAATTGGAGGAACAAAGTTCTGTGCAAGTCCCTTCTCAAACGGTGGATAATCCAACAGAGAATACAAGTGCATAAATGTCAAAAAGTGATAACGATGTAGAAGATCCGGAAAAGACAGTCCTTCCATCACCGAAACAAGAGAAAGAAAAAAATATCAATGAATCAGACAATGTTAATGTAGATGATGATGTTGTTTTTTATGATGACATGCCTAAGGTGGCGGAAGTTGTCGAGGAAATAAACAAGAAAAAGTTAGAGATTGCAATTATCAACAATTTTGGAGTTAGAGGAAGAAGAAAAAATTGAGTTGAAACAAGATTTGAAGGAGGATGAAGCTCCATTAAATTCTTTGCCAATGATTTTTGATAATAATGCAATTATTTTCATTCCATTGCCTGTTACTCATAACAAATTTTTATCTTTTGATTTGTAGGATCACATTCAAAATTTAAAGAATCTTTATAGTCATCTCCAATATTTATTACTTCAAAATGTAGTTGAACATTCATGTCGAATGCAAATGAGATTGAATCTACCGATGAAGAATAATGTGATGGATGAGATACTCAAAATTCATGAAGTAGGAGTGACATAGTGATTTGACATTCAATTGTGATTAAAAAAAGTCTATTATGGATGAATATGGTGTATATATATTATATGTTATTAGTTATTATACTTCCATTGTAATATAATATATATTTTATATATATGTGATCCAAAAGTACAAAAATATTCAAAAAAAATTAATCGAGGTGATGCCCCGGACCCCACTAAATTAATTATAGCTTGGTATTAATTTTAACCCCACTGAACAATGATGTTGGCTTCGCCACTGGCGGCCACACAATTGGAGTTTCACATTGCTTTAACTTTAACAATCGTCTTTACAATTTCACCGGAAAGGGCGATACCGATCCGAGTTTGGACCCTAAATACATTGCCGAGTTGAAGAAGACATGCAAACCCGGAGATCAGAACACAACAGTAGAGATGGACCCTAAAAGTTTTAAGAAATTTGATGATAATTACTATGCCCTTGTGGCAAATAAACAGGGACAAATGCAGTCAGATAGTGTCCTACTTAATGACAGCAAGACCAGAAAATCTGTCCAACGTCAAGCTGCAACTCGTGGATCAACTTTCTTCAAGGACTTTGGTGTTTCTATGGTTAAAATGGGCAGGATTGGAGTTCTCACAGGCAGTGCAGGTGAAATTAGGAAAGTGTGTTTTATAGTTAACTAATTGTGGGCCGTTTTAAGCTCCCATGCATTCTAAATTTATCTCTGGACAGTGTCTAGAGCTATTAATTTATGGTTTATAATTATGTACTAGCTTTTGTAATTTTTATTTTTTTATTGTTTTTCCTGATTCAAGTGTAGCTGATTCTATTATATGTTTATTCTAGTACGTGTAATTAATATACAAATTTGTAAACGATAAGAGATGTTTTCTAGTTATATGCTTACTCCTAAAAATATTAAATTGTTAATATATATTCTAGTAGTGGTGGCATACATTAATGAAATTAATAAACTTGAAGATATTAGATTATTTTTGTGGAATAAAAAAGTTGATAAATGAGACTAAAAGTGTTTAGAGGAGCTACATACAATAAGTTTATTGACTGAAATTCAAGAACACAATTAAACAAGTAGATTATTCATTTTGCAAAATTTACGTCTACTATCTTTTGAGAACTGATTGTTTAGTTGAACGACATAACTATATACGAAATTGTTGAAATATCAATGTTGAAATGATGATGATATATAAGCTAGTAATTGAAATACTCCCTCCGTCCCTTTTCAAATGTCGTTTTAGAAAAATATTTTTGTCTCTTAATATTTGTTATTTAAGATTTCAAGTAATCATTAATTACTTAGTTTTTAATATTAATTCAAGTATTAAATATAACTTTGATTTTTTCTCTCTTATTCTAATGTAAAGACAATATTGATATTTAAAATTATTTTTAACTAAAAAAATATAATATTAATTATTTTTTTTAATATATATGTGTGTTCACTTCTAAAAGATAAATAATAAGGGATGGAGGGAGTATGTGGTAAATTACAGTATGATGATAATTTGGCAATGCATTAAATACAACACTTCACTGAAGGACAAATCCGTAGCTCATTTCAGTTCAGCGACGTATATATTTGTCGCCCATGCCATCTCCAATATTTTTTTTGATAATTTAATCTGTTGCCCGCCGTCGCAGGATGTCAACTTGCGACGGACAGTCCAGATGATGTATGCAAAGTTTGTTCACCGCTATAGTTGTTGCTAGTTTGTTTTTAAAACTGGCAGAGTAACTGGTGATGGACAAATCGTCACCTTTATCTCATCTGATGGACAAATCCGTCACCTAGGATTCCTCTGTGATGGACTATCTACTGCTGACATTCTGTCAAATCCGCCGCTAATTCTCTGTGGCTAATTTTCTTGCTTATTTTAAAGTTTTTTGTATAATATTTAATATATTCAATTTTACCCAACATACATTCGATAATAAATCAAAAAATTATATTAATTTACTTCAAATTTACCTAGTTTCATCAAAGTAGTATTTACAAAATAGTACATATGTTTCACCATGTGCTAAATCAAGCACTAAAGAATCATGCATCATCGATCTGTATTGCTTTCAAGCTGGAGTCTATTTCATAGATATCGTAGAAATCCTTCAAAAGTTATAAAAAAAAATAAAAATAACCATTATAATGTACAAATAATCTAGAAAAATAATTAGTAGAAATTAATATGTTTACACACAACCAATGACCGTTCTAATTTCATTTTCCAACTAGGGGACTCCACTTTAATTCGCATTACCATATAAACTAGGCTAGATAAGATATAATTAAAATACATTTAATATTACGAAGTTCCATCATCCAACAAAGATGTTGCAACGACTGCGAGTCCATAGGTTGCTTCAGGATAGCTAAAGCATAGATTAATGAAGGCTAAATATAAACAAAATATAAAAATATCTATAAATTTCAAATAAGCTAGGTCCGTATAATAGTGATTGTTGAAGATATACATTTAATTTAATATTGCCTCTTCAACTCAATAGGGAACATATCTCTACAACTAACAAACTGTAAGAGTATGTAAAAAAAATTATCCCAAATAAAAGTGTGAGTCGTTAATTAAAATGCATGCAATTAGCAAAACTACAATTAATAAAGAGAGAATTTCAATTCAAACGTAATTAGATTAGGAGCCCCAAAATAAAGATTAACCACCCATCCACGTTCTATCACAAATTATACAAAATAATTATTAGCCAAAATGTTGGCCACTTTTCAAAATCAAGGTAATTTTCTACACGACAGCTTATATTACAAATTATGCGATATAATATTATAGTACAATTTGTAGACCCAAAGAAAAAATAGTTATATATATATATATATATATATATATATATATATATATATATATATATATATATATATATATAACCTAATCAACAGCTTTTATGTTCTAATCACTTGTAATTAAGCTTCTATAAGAATTTCAAGTTGCTGAAAACGACATGACAACGCGTTCAAATTTAGGTAGTTTTCATTCCAGATCGATCTCTGGAATTAAGAGGTACTATAATATTGTTATCAACTACGATTATTATCTGAAATCATATAATTAATAAACTCGGAATGACCTTGTCAATGGTTGAGGCACGTTACATGCAGCAAAGTCAACTGCACTTATTTACAACAGCCAAATTAAACTTTTTTTTAGAAAATTAATAGGTCACATACTTTATCTACTATTCGAGAGCTTAATTCAGCTTTTGTTAGCACGATTATTAATCTAATAGGTCACTTGAATAATTTAGTGCTTCCGCTATAAATATTAAGTTATTTTGGTAGTACAGCTAATTATAGAATGTAAATTTGGCAATTTCTTTTGTTCATAGAATATAAATCAAATTAAATCAAACCATTATAATATTCTCCTTGATCGTCACATGAATGCAATAAAGAATGCAAATGCCATGTAATGACAACCCTTTCGTGACAGATTCAAATAACTTGATTAGACTATAAAATGGGACATGATCTAGATTAATTCTCACAAAAAAAAAAAAACAAAGTTGGAAGTCATAAGCTAATTGTATTGTCAATGGCTACCTCAAAATTTTCAGTATTTTTCTTTCTTCAACTGATATTATTTGCTTTTGTTATCGGCATTGCTAATGCAAAGGATTTGAAAGTAGGGTTTTACAAGAAAACATGCCCCAATGTCGAGGTCATTGTTAAGAAGACAATAGATCAAGTCATCTCGGTTGCACCTACTCTTGCTGCCCCTTTGTTGAGAATGCATTTTCACGACTGTTTCGTCAGGGTATGTAAAACGTACAACTCAATTCCTAAAAAGTATTTTTGATATTTTTCTCCATTTGTAAAAATAGTAATTTTGTGTTATTACTAATTATTTGCAGGGCTGTGACGGATCGGTGCTGCTGAACTCAACAAGTACTAATCAAGCTGAAAAGGATGCATTCCCCAATCTAAGCCTAAGAGGGTATAACATTATAGATAAAGCCAAGTCCGCCGTAGAGAAAGCATGCCCCGGGGTGGTTTCGTGTGCTGATATAGTGGCCTTAGTAGCTAGGGATGTAATCGCTGCGGTAAAGTTTCTTTGATTCACTTTTTTGTTTTCTTTGTCACTATATATTTTAGAAAACGTTTTCACTGAAACGTGAAACCCTAACGTATTCTCATGTAAAGAATCATATGATATATAACACTTGAGGTAGAACTCGTGAATGCAAAATTATAAATATAGGAATGAATTTCATTTTTCTTCTCAGATTAAAGGCCCATTTTGGGAAGTAGAAACTGGGCGAAGAGACGGAAGAGTTTCAATTCTGACCGACGCCTTAACAAACTTACCACCTCCAACTGCAAACATAACCACATTGATACAAGATTGGAAACAAAAAGGTCTAAGTGTAAAAGACCTAGTAGTCTTATCAGGTAACACTTGAATGATAGATGAAACAAATTTCATGGAACTTGCATAATCATAGTTATATGAGATTAATATAATTTGAGCCCTATTAATCATTATTGTTGAATATATAGGTAGCCACACAATTGGAACTTCACACTGCTTTAACTTTAACAACCGGCTCTACAATTTCACCGGAAAGGGTGATACCGATCCGAGTTTGGACCCTAACTACATTGCCAGGTTGAAGTTGAAATGCAAACCCGGAGACCAAAGTACAATTGTAGAGATGGACCCCGGAAGTTTTAAGACATTTGATGAAAAATATTATACCGTTGTATCAAAGAGAAGGGGACTAATGCAGTCAGATGGTGCCCTACTTAAGGACCTCGAGACGAGAAAATATGTCCAACTTCAAGCTGCCCCTTATGGATCAACTTTCTTCAAGGATTATGTTGTTTCAATAGTTAAAATGGGTAGGATTGGAGTTCTTACAGGCAGTGCTGGTGAAATTAGGAAAGTTTGCACTAGGGTTAACTAATAGTTGGCTGGTTTTAAGCTCCCATGCATTCTAAATAAACTTATATCCACGCCAAGGTCAAGAGCTAGTGTTGGTTTCTTATAATAAGTGATAATTTGTGAGTTTTTTCATTTATTTCAAGTTTATCCGAATCTATTTGATTATTCATGGCTTTAGTTAAATTTTGTAATCATCAGAAAATAATTCAAAATTTACTTCTTTTACTTGTTATGATCATTTTTAGATTGGTATTTCAGCAATTTCATATATATTATTTTTTGAGATTATCACAATTAAAAATGGAACTCCCAGTTTGTAACTGCGAGATTACTACTTTAGATAGGGGTGAAATTAGATAATGAAGAAGTGGACATAAATATTTTCTCCTTATATTAATGAACAGCAAGGGATATATAACTACCAGGGGAACAAATATTTTTTCCTAATATTTCCATGTGAGCATGCACATTACTATTACTATACAATTAAAAGAAAGAATGAAGAATGAAGAAAAGAAAAGAAATTCGGGGCCACATAAATTCGTGCACCTATTGCGGACAATTTAACAGATCTCCAATAGTTTTCAATCTTCTAACATATGTCAACAAGTTGATTGGCAGATATGAAATACTCCAACATTTTTCAATTATGTTTATTCTACAAGAAGAAAAGGAAAAGAACTAATCAATGAAGTAGAAATCTGGAGGATTTAATTCGGTGTAGTCAGTGTACAATTTAAGGGAGACTGGGAGCAGTGGGCTGTATACATATCATTCGAAGAATCTAGATACTTTTTATATATAGAATAATTAAAATTAAGAAGATTAGTTATATATGATAATATAACAATAATTGTTACATCACTAAAATAATGTTGTTTTCACAAAGACATCTAATCTCACAGTAAAATCTTTGTGCAAGTAGCTCAATAAATTTATTTAGATTATATATTTCCTTGTGTTAAGACTAGTAATTCTCTACAAATTAGTAGTTTCACTTGTAAGATTGACCATGTATGAACAGCCATCTTCATAATCAGATTTAGACATTTTTTTAATATAAAATCCAGAGAGAGATTTCATTATATGGGCATGATTAATTATAATTACCGAAATTCTTATTGAATAAAAAAATTATATGCACAAAATAAATAACCGAAACATCTGTCCCTGGCCCAACTCCTCTAAATCACACAAAAGGGGCCCTTCTGGCCCGTATATAACTAGCCCTCTTTGCATTTTTCTCTAAGCCGGCTGACTTTATATAATAGCTGACAACCATTTTTCCTTTTTATATTTTCTTCACGAGTCAACAAATTGGCTGTAACATTAAACTATACAAATTAAGCTGTCAGTTATCATTTACTAATCTTATTTTGAGTCACACCCCTTACATACATAATTAAGAAACTCATAAAAGCAATCCCTTAGCTAGCAGTACTGGCAAGCCCGGTTTAATAGACTATTGGAGGCCGGCTGGTTGTTGTATGGGCATCTTTCATCACCGAGTAAGTACTATATCTATTTTAAGTCATTCTTTAATTGAGTTTAAAACTACAGTCTTTGTATATATGAAGTTGATTCTGACATAAGATCAACACTAATACACTGATTAATTAGTTGTGCCAGGTTTGTATATATTTATCGTATAAGTTTTCATTTTATATAAAGAAAAATAATATATATTGTAAATATTTACGTCTATTTTTAGATTGTCTGATTAAATATTAGTGATAATATTTTTAGAAAATTAATTTGTGAAATCTTGCGAAATCTTATATATATATATATATATATATATATATATATATATATATATATATATATATTGACTTTAGAAAATCAATTTGTGAAATCCTTAAATTCCAAAATGATATGAATTCATTTAGGCTATGAAAACAACTATGATTATTACTATTACTTTTTAGTTAGTTAATAATAGTTATACATGTTATATTAAAATAAATAAGTAAATAAATAATTTTGTAGCAATTTTAAAATTTTCAATTTTATATATTTACTTCAAAAATTAAAATATATCTCCAATTTTGGAATTGGAATAGAGGGAGTAATTTTATTAGCCGGTCATGTAAAACATGAAGCAGCGATAGTACGCCAATTTCTTTCTTAGCAACCCACGAAAGATGAATACATCATGTGACCCAACCAACCAAGTGTCTAATGGGATGGCTTAACCTGAATGTTACTAGAGTGACATTAACAATTAAAATGAAGAATGTATCACCTAGTAATTTAGTGCAAAAATCTTTCCATGTTTTATTTCAATTTTATCAAGCTTCAAATTTATGTTCATCCGAGACTACAAAATGGTATCCTTTCATATACACATAACATAATGTGTACATGTCAAAATTAGGAATTGGAAATAATATGCTCCACTTGATCAAATCTTTGGACAATTTTGCCCACAGGGTGTAGCACAGCTGGTTGAGGGTTATCAAAATCAAGTATGCTTGGTTAGGGGTTAGACTCTCACCAGCTGAATATAAGTCCTGAATAAAAAATTAGAGGCTTGGTTGTTGGGCTCAATCACGGTCTTATTAGGTTTGGTGTTTTAAGGGAGTAATTATTCTGTAGTCTTAGAACACATGCCATATGATACTCTATATTATTCATGCGCTGTCATCTCAGCACTTAAAGTGATTCTCGCCTATCAAAAAAAAAAAATCTTCAGATAATTTTCTTGCTAACTAAGAAAGAAAAAAGAGATCTATCAGGAAAATAAAAAAAAGGAAAAAAACGATGATCAAGAACACCTAGAATTACACGAGCAAAAGTAAGACGGCAAAAGGTAAAGATCCAATTCAGACCAAAACCTTTAGTTGTAGGTTGACACTGACCATCTTCTAAAGGACTACATCGGCACAAAGGAACTCTATTTCTTTTGTTCCTTTCCATTTGGTTTTCATGTTTCCAGCCTTTCTTAAGCAAAAGGCATGTATAAAAATGTACTTAGTAGGCTTTGGCCCGATGGTTATCTCCACCTCTTGTGCAGCAAAGAGGGTGAGAGTTTAAAATTTTGCAGTGGCAAAGTAGTATGTGTAAGTTTAAATTTTGCCTTAAACTATAAAAAAAAAAAAGTACTTAATAAGAACATATTTCATTTACCCTCGTAAAAAAAAGGGAAGAAAGAAGGAAGAATATACTTTCAAAATAATGGATTTACTTTTTAAAGACTTATTACACACATGATCTGTTAGGTTAAACCAGTCTTATAAAGTGCTTACTCAGTAGTAATTATTAGTAGCAAGTATTACTACGCGATCAAATGCACCAAGTACTATAAAAACAGTCAGTTGGCATGCCAAAAGGCACAATGTTCATATTCTCTCCATCTAAATTCGAACTCCATATGTTTCTTCACATTCCGAACCTATCATTACCTTTTGTTCTTAAAAGGCTTAATCAGCCTATTCATTCTTCATTTTACTCCAAATGAAACTTACAAATATCTCCAAAGCTAATTTTTTTGTCTATTGCTGGTTCATTCAATTTGTTATTGTGTTGAGTTTGACCTCACTAGTAATATGGCGAAGTCTGATCCCAAAAAGTCCGATTCTTGCCATCACGGATATACTCATTCAAACCTCACTTGGACAGAATTCGACACTTCAACACGAATCTCTTCTTTGTAACATTTCTCTCATCTTCAACCTTGGAATTACAAACCCTAACAAAGGCATAGGAATTTACTACGACAATATCAACGTGATCTTGTTTACCAGCAATCTAGTTGTTGGGACAAAGTCTATGCCAGCTTTCTACCAAGGCCACAAGAAGGTTACTTTGGTCGAAGTACTAGTTAATGCTGACCACAAACTCTGCAAAGGAATTCCTGGTGGGAATATAGATCTGAGGGTGGCCGCACAGACTGCGGTTGTATATGAATATCGAATATTCAGGTGGAAGACAAAGCATCACCAAATGGGTTTTGAAGGATACATGACACTAAGTCCAAATGGAACCAGTTCAGGAAATAATACAGAGTTACACAAGACACTGAAGCAGATTTAATAATTAAACCTAAAGTTTTTCAGTTCTTTCCGACTCGTGTTCTAGACTTCTAGTATATGCTTGTAATATATCATATGATTCACAGGATATCAACAGTACCACACTTAACGGCTATGAAAGTAATCTAAAGTGCTGAAATTAATTCAGTTCAGAATAGGGAAAATCCTAGAGAAGCCTAATTTGGGTTCGGTAATATATATTGAAATAGCAACACTGCATTCTCCCACGATGGCTCCGCTACACTTTCTAGGTAGATCTCGGTAAGCTTTCTAACAAACAACGTATACTTAAATAAGGCATATTCTTCGAGGCTTCAAATAAATCAACGCAAAGAAGAAAAGCACAACTTTGCATAACTCAGGTCTCGGAAGAATCAGAACATTGGTAAAAAAAGCAACAATGTACCATGTTCCATTCCATTTTTCAACTGAAAACTTTTTCATGGCTTCTCACTTAAGTATCCATGAATTGTTAGAATACTATTCGAATCTTATTTAATTTTTTTTGTTATTATAAAAAGAAAGTATTCTATTTTTAATTTAGCAAAAAAAAAAGTATTGTATTTTTAATAGTAAGAGAAAAATTGTGAATACTTCATAAATAGAGTATTATGTTTAGTTATTGAAGTGTATTACAACCGAAAGTCATGTAACATTCTAAGAGTTGAGAGATGGTGTGAGTGAGTTTTTTGGTTTATGTGAGATAGAGGTTTTCGCAACTTTTATATTCTATGCAAAAAAAATACTATCATGGGAGGGGGGATTTTGTAGTTTTTAGTTCGTACAAAAAGTTGTATTGCGGTATTGTGGAACTTTAAATTTTAGAGCGTAAAACATGTGAAAAATTTGTAAGCCCATTATTATTGTGATAATGGAGGGTCAGAGTTTGGCCTGTGATATTTTCTTTAAGTTTTTTCCATTTTAAATTTTATATTGTTTAACTCTCTTTATTTTATATTATTTGATTTGCGTTTACTTAATTCCCAACAAGTGATATTAGAGCTAGATTAATTGGATCTAAGGTAGAGGAGAATTAGTCGCACTGGTATGACAAATAAAGAGAGAGAAGATTGAAAGAGATGGATTCAATGTTCGTCGTGATGTTTATGAACAATAAATTTTGTGGTTATGAAGGAACACCGTTTCAGTCGCCGAATGATAGAGATAAAGATAATGGAATTGAACATGGAGATGCTGATAAAGATGAAGACAACAATGTTGATGATGGTGCTATTAAAGAAGATGGTAATATTGAAGGTGATGATGACTATAATATGGATGGCACATATGATACGGATTATGCGGATGGTGCGAATAACAAGGATAATGTAGATGTTACGGATAATCAAAATGTTAGTGATTATGTGGATAGTATAGATGTTACAGATGGTGTAGATGATGGTGGTGATTACAACAACGGTGACAATGATGAAGTTGAAGATTGTTTTTGCAGCTTTTATATATTACTTGCAAAAAGTTGTATTGTAGTATTGTAGAATCTCAAGTTTTAGGGTGTAAAACTTGAGAGAAAATTATAAGTTCATTATTATTGTGATAGTGGAGATTCGGAGTATGACATTTGAATTTTTCTTTTAAGAGTTTTTCACATTAAATCTTATGTTACTAAACTCTCTTTATTTTATATTGTTTGGTTTGCGTCGAATTATGGTGTGTTGTTGCAGGCACCCAAAAATAAAATATTACTTTGAAAAAATATTTATAAAGCAGTGTGAGTAAGAGTCAATAACACAGAGAATGGTTAATTTAATTTTATGCAATGTAAACTGAAATTGGGGGGTTTAAAATTTATTATAATTAATTAAATAAACAAAAGTAAATTAATAAGATTACTCAATAAATTAAAGACTTTAGTTTTTCAGTTCAGTATCACATTTTCTCAACAATAGTATAATTAAGTTAATCAATATTCATCATTCAATGAAATTAATAACTCTATATAACAACAATCCGTGTTACCCGAAATTTCCCTTAGGTTTTAAATATAACGTGACAATCTCCCACACTAGACCCTAACTATCATACAACTTAGAACTATCAGTCTAGATTTAATATAACAACAACATTACAAATTAAGAAATTAGATTATTCCAAATAACAATCACACAATCGCAAATTATTTAACTTGCCTTCTTAATAACCATAGCAATACTCAAAAGCTTGACCACAATTATGTATTACTAATTACTACTTATGATCAGATACAATATCATTTGCTTAATAGTATACCTTAATCTAACATATGGTAATAATTAAATCAATTCAACAGACCATTATTAAATCAATCAAACCAATTATCGTTCAAACAATTAAAACAGATCATCAAGAATAATCTCATATAAGAAAGAATAAATGATAATAACTTAATCAAATAATTAATTGAAAATAAGGTTCAACATCCCCTCTTAGCTACTCATAATAGAAAAAGAATAAAAATCATGTATAAGATAATGGAAAGATATGAGATCTTCCTAATTGTGTCTCAAAACACATATTTATAGGCTACATAAGTTATCCCAAAACTTAATTGGAAATATAATACTAATTAAAATAAAATAATTAATTAATGTTCCTATTCTAAATAATAATTGAACATAGGGGTGCACAACGGTTGGTTTAGTTAGAAAAAAAATAATCAAATCATTTTAGTCGATTATAAAAAATTAAAAACAAAAACTGTCAAGTTTTTTACTCCGTAATCGGTTATCGGTTTATTCGGTTATCGGTTTAATCGGTTATAAAACTTAAACATACATGATAAGGGATAAAGTTATGAATTCATCCGATCTAAATAAAATTAAAGTGTTAGAATATCATTTTTAATTCATTTTTAAACTTTCATTTCAATATTAATTCATTTTAGTATCACAGTATGTTATCTTAGTTTTTGTATATAATATTAATACCATGTGAAGCTTCTTATATTCTTGACAATATGTGTGATATTGTTGGTAATTATTAATTGATAATTTGATATTCATCATATTGTCAATTTGTCATAATAATTAATAAATTACTAACTCAGTAATTACTAACTAGGATAAAAGTTCTCTAAATCTATCACAGGAAAATAAAAATCACCTAACTCACTGACTATGATAGAAATCTTGCAAATTCGTCACAGCAAAGACATATAATAAATATATAATTATATAAAATAAATATTTATTAGAAAATATATAAATTATATTATAATTTTAAATTATTCGATCGATTTTATTTTTTTGAGAAGTCAAACCAAACCGGCCGAACTAGTCTCGATTTTTCAATTTTTTAGTGTTAGATTTTTATGATTTTATATTTTTTAATTTAAAATAATAACGATTTGATTTGATTCGATTAATTTTTTATTTTTATTTTTTAGCAGCCGTCAAGACCCATGAGAATTGAATAAGCTGAAACTAGGAACGTGGTGGACCCACACGGAACAAGCTGCCACTCTTCGGAAGAAACAAGGAAAAGAAAAGTTAGTGGGACCCATACGGAAGCTATTAAAAATACGCCAGGAAAAGGGATGGAAATAAAGTGTGGTGGCGGGTCCCACGTTGAAGCTTAAAAGAAATCAGAAAATCTGGCAGGTGCGCCATTCCACGCGCCAAGCTGCTCTTCAAGGCCGCCTGTCCCGCGCAATCCGCGCTTTGCTTTCTAATTCTTCTTACCGCGCAAGCGCGGTCTATGTTAATGCTTCCAACTGCCCCTTGCACGGCGTCGTTGCATTTACTGGTTGCCAATTCTTCACCGTGCAAGGCGCGGTCTACCCAGATTCTTCATCCTTTAGCGCGCGTGGCGCCTGAACCAGCTCCTCATTATTACGATAATGTCACTAAGATTTAATTTACCTTTAAAACAAAAAAATAATATAAAAATAATAATAATGTATAAAATTAAATAAATTATCTAAACTCTAAAAATATTTAAAAACTCACAAATAATTAAGAATAAAATACTTAATAAATAAATATAAATTTTTTTTTATCAATTTAATTCCAACATATTGGCCTATTACATCGCTTTTGACACATAATCCTCTACTATTTTATTTCCCTTTTTATTTTGGGACTTTTTTAGCAAAACATACATGCCATTCTAGCCTTCAAATCAAACACAATTTTCCTTGCTCGAATTTAAGGTACAACTACGTACAGTCTACATGCATATACAGAAATTTCTATCAAAAATAACTTCTTTAAACAATACAAGCTCGTATTAATAAATTAGAGATGCAAAAGCATGCTAAATTGAGGTGGGCATGCATCAATTCCAGTGTATAGACTTTATCATTAAAGATTTTGACAAAATCATGCGCCATGTAAATTATTTCCATAAACACATGCAAGTCAAAGATAAATTGGGTCAAAAGAATGAATTTAACTGACGAATCAATGCTAGTCAACGGCGCGGCAAAAGAAATTGCTGCTTCACCAAAAAAGACTAGTCACGTATTGGGATCTGACTAGTCTGCCGCCAACTTGGAAACTGAAATAAACGAGAGAGACATAAAATGTAAAATAAACGAGAGAGACATAAAATGTAACCAAACATGGAATCTGGAATTTGAGTTAATGTTCATGGAAATTGATGGTATGGTCTTTGTTTATAACTTTTATCAAGATTTTTCTATCAACTCAAACCTTATGACTTGTTTGTAAGTGCAAATTTGTAGCAATAAACTTTGAGAGATTGGAAAGTCATGGTTTTTCCGTCGAGTGTTTCAAGAATTACTCCATTGATTTTGTTTAATCTTTTCTTTATCATTCTTCATGATTTTGTTCGTGCTGATCCTCCTTATCAACTTTGTCAAGGCGCAACTTTCACAGATACCAGTCCATTTCAGAAAAACCTCAATGAACTTCTTTCTTCTTTATCCTCAAATGCTTCTGTCTCGAAATTTTACAAAACTTCCGTAGGGAATGACTTGGATACAGTATATGGTCTATTCTTATGCTATGACTACGTTGAAAACTGCGTGAAATGCATGGACGCAGCCTCACAAAACATCCTAAAGCTTTGTCAAAAAACAAAGGAAGCAGTTGTGTGGGAAGAGAACTGTCAATTGCGCTACTCCAACAAGAATTTTTTTGGCCACTTGGATGTTAATGGAAACATAAATCAAACCAACCCGAAGAATGTCTCAAATCCTAAACGACTTCAATCTCTCGTGAACTCCACATTACACAATATCAGCAACATAGCAGCTTTCAGCCCTTCATCTGGCATGTATGCTACTCAAGATGTACACTTTTCGGATAAAGAAACAATATATGCTCTTGTGCAGTGCACTATAGACTTGTCTCCAGATGACTGTAATACATGCCTTGAGACTGCAATATCAAACATTTCAAGTTGCTGCTATTTTTATCGAGGCGCGAGACTTCTTAGTCGTAGTTGCTACCTGAGGTATGAGTTTTACCCTTTTTACCAAGTGGGAACTAAAGATCATGACTCAACACCCCATCCAGGTACAAAACCAAATAAGTTATTATTATTTTATATCAAATTCAGGATTAATTTGAATAGTGCTATTAATTTTGTGAAATATAATCATCATCATATATATGAGCTGCTAAGTAAGTTCTATTATTTTATCACTCATTTACAGAACATGGTGATCAACAAAACAAATGGATGGTCATATTCCTAGCAATTGGATCTGCAACTGTACTGGTAGCACTTATCGGTTTCTGCATCTATTGTCTTGTGCTGCGGATTTATACTAAGAACAGTAATCTTACTAGTTAGTGAAGGCTTTTTTTAAAAATTATATATATATATATATATATATTTTTTTTTTTTTTGTTTTTTCCAGAACATTTTTTTTCCCCCATTTTTTCTCAAGAATTCTGTACTTCTAATATTTCAGAGAGGGGGAGATTTTCTAGTCAAGTAGTTCAATTACCCGAGACTGATGAACTCAGTAACACAGATAATATGCTCCGAAATTTTCAGGGAAGACAGAACCTGGATCCTCAGGAATTTCCCTTTATTCCTATGGAATCTATAAAAGCAGCTACAGATAACTTCTGTGATTCAAACAAGCTTGGACAAGGTGGCTTTGGTCCTGTTTACAAAGTAATAGCATTAACTTGAAAGTAACAATTAGATTTTAAAATTTTAATTTTGAAGTGGCTTGATAATAAATTGGCCTTTTGATTTTTTTGCCATCAAGGGAATTCTACCTAGCGGGGAAGAAATAGCAGTGAAGAGGCTCTCAGCCACCTCTGACCAAGGTTTAGAGGAATTTATAAATGAGGTTCTACTGATATTTAAACTTCAGCACAAAAATCTTGTCAGGCTTTTGGGTTTTTGTGTTGAGGGAGAAGAAAAACTATTGGTCTATGAGTATATGTGCAACAGCAGCCTAGATTTCTTCCTTAATGGTTTGTCTTTTCCACGTATCTCTTTCTCAAAATTTCAACTTGATTGTTGCTAATTATACTCGCGTAAATTTCAATTCAATCAATGATACTTGTTCGGACTATAGAGGATCATGTAGTTTACTTTCTTCTTTGTCAGATCAAAGTAAACGCGCGCAACTTAATTGGAGCTTACGTCTTGATATTATTAATGGTATTGCCCGCGGAATGCTGTATCTTCACCAGGATTCTCGACTTAGAATCATTCATAGGGACTTAAAACCAAGCAACGTGTTACTGGACAAGGACATGAACCCAAAAATCTCTGACTTCGGAATGGCAAGGATCTTTGGAAACGGTGACTGTCAAGATAATAGAACTGCCAAAATTGTTGGAACATTGTAAGTGAACGAGTATTCTTAACAAATGCTGGGGTGTAAATTAGTCTAAATATCTCTTGTGATTTCTCTTTGTTTCTCTCTTACCTTATGCTGGTTTCTCTGACAGTGGATACATTGCTCCAGAGTTTGCAATGGAAGGTCTATATTCCATCAAGTCTGATGTTTTCAGCTTTGGTGTTGTATTGCTTGAGATCATTACTGGAAAAAGAAATGCTGAATTTTATCTCTCGAAACGCTCTCCTAGCCTCCTGTCATATGTAAGTTTATCCAGATTTAGTTGCAATATAAAATGGGAAAGTCTCTCTTAGATTTATTTTATCTACTGATGCTGCAGGCATGGCAATTATGGAATGAGGGAAGAAGCAAGGACTTGATGGATTCGGTAATGCCTGACACTTGTTGCCTTGATGATTTTTTGAGATGCATTTATATCGGGTTATTGTGTGTTCAAGAAGATGAACGTGACAGGCCAACCATGTCATCGGTCGTTATTATGCTTAAAAGTGAAACCATAACTCTTTCTCAACCTGAACGACCAGCGTATTCTGTTGGAAGATTGCCTGATCACCAGAAAACATGTTACAACGATTTGTCCATCAATGATCTTACAGTTTCGAATATACATCCGAGGTAGTGAAGCCGATGATGGGCATGGGGCACACAAGCATATATTATGTGAAACATTGTTAATAATCATTCATATGGCTGTAATCTTCTTTTACAATGAATGTTATTTGAAAATATCAATTTCAAGTTATCAGAAATTCCTTGTACATTAATACTGAATTTCCAACTGAATATTTTACGAGATATCTATCACATGCACATTGTTTGAAGGCAGCAGCATCCCTGAACAGATAGATATTAAAAATCATCCTCCTCGGGCAGAATACTGCTCTAGGAGGGCCAATACCTTATCACTAACCAAAACAAAGAAAATACTCAAACTAGCAACAGTACTTAGACAAGGAAAAATTGTACCATTATACAAAAATAAAGTCTGTTGAGAAGTCTAGCTAAACTTTGTTTATCTAGCTTAATACAACAATCAGGCATAAGGTGCAGCATTCTAAATTTGAATAATCAATATATCCTCACTTTTTTTCCCAAGGACAAATTTCTAATATCTGGACCCACTCTATGAATATAGATAGAATTGATAGAAGTTAAAACAAAGAATAAGTTTAAAAACACAACATTAGAACACAAACAAAAACACTACATCCCATCTCACAGTTAAAAAATAGAGCCTGATACGAAAATTCATCTCAAGCTCTATTTTTTAATGATGAGATGGGATGCGAATTGACCTCTAATGACTTGTGTCATAATAAGCTTAACAATGTCAGGAAGTCTTGGGGACAAGGGAATAGGGACCGGTCTACCAACCGGTTTTTTTTTTTTTTTAAATGACTCTCAAAAAGTAAGTCTAATTTTTTGAAATTAATTTTTTTACAGAACACAGTGATTTATATATGATTTAGATGCAATAATGTTGTATTGTCTATAAATACTATTTATTTATATATATCCAAATCACTATATCTTGTAAAAAAAATTAATTCTAAAAAATTAGATTTATTTTTTAAAAGACATTTAAAGGAGAAAAAAAATATATCAACCGGTCGTTAGACCCTTCCCCGGTCCCCCTAGAAGAGTCCTAACAGTGTTGCTCAAGTTGTCCTACTTGAGCAAGAGTTGCTAACGGGGACCATTTGTATACAACCAAAATAACAATAACTTTCTACTGAACCTTCCAATAAGCCAAGTCAGGTCTAAGGATGCTTTTTCTTTGGCCGCCTTTGGCCAACAAGTAGCACGCTCCTGACAAGGGATATAGAAAACCATTGGCTAGCTGGCTGGCTGATAAACCAAGACACTATATTAATTTTAAAATGAATATCCTTAATATTTATTTCAAACGAATTAAAAATAAAGATGAAGAATTAAATTAACTGCAATTGAAATACTAAATAAATTAACTAAAAGTTAAAAATTAATAATAAAAAAATTATTTAAAAATATGAATCTACTAAACAATAAGCTTAACAAATAATCTAATCTATTCAATTTTTATAACGCAAATTATGTCATTGATTTGGTGTACATAATTAAAAAAATCAATCAATTAAGTCGAATAAAAATCATTAACTAGTAATGAGTTGGTGTAAAAACCATTTTTATTTCATTTTTTTTTGATTTAGTAATTTTATAATTAACTTAGATAAAAATAGAGTATAAAACTTGAAGGATTAACTATAACTTATCAAAATTTCTTTGAGCAAGTATAAATTATGAAAAACTCATAATTTAACAAGAACATATCAAAACATCTTCATTAAAAGTATTTCAATATTGAAATTTGAAGGCAAAAACAATTAAACATTAAAGTACAAATAATAAATAATAGAAGAGATGAAAAATATTATCATAAAATAATAATAAAAAATCCCTTTATTTAAGATATTCTAACGAGCGTACAATGAAAAAGTATTTTAATTTACTCCCACTCCTAACCTAAACTAATACATTACTAATATCTAATTCTCGCTTGATACTCCTCTATTTGTAGGGATAAATCATTTGTGCTCCAAATTAGATACAATAAACTTGGTCAATTTTCTTTAATGTTCTAGATTAAATCAATCACTTGATCTCTAGCTTCCAAGTATTCTTTTTTTTAACACTTCTCTTTATTGGAGTCCAAACAACTTTATTGGAGTCCAAACAAAATCATCCCGTAAGCTTCTAGACCTCCCTTTTCAATTCAAGTTCACCATTTATTAAATCATGCAAAACAAAATAAAACTAAATAATTAAACTAATAATAGGTAATTAAAATGTAGTATGAATTATGGATTCATCACTGATCTAAACTGCATGGTGATAGATTGTTTATTCTTCATAATCAAAACACTTGCTGCCTAAGCAAACTATAGTTCAAAATTGTATTAACTATGGATACAAATATCAGGTAGAACGCTTAAACAAGAGAAATCAATATTTTATTGCTGAATTGAAGCTATTCTACCTGATGCAGTGCAGCATTATGATTCTCAGTATACTAATTTACTAAATTCAGTTACTGGATAACTACTATGAATGGCGCATGAAATGAATTTGCAGCAAATCCATTACCCTATTTCTCTCTTTTCCCATCATAAAAAAATTTAAGACAGTGATAGTCAGTCGCCACCTGAAAGTCAAACTATTAAAGGTTGAAAATTAATCTGTAAATTTCTATAAAATAACTTGGGTAGTATAAATATTACGTACTGTTTGAACGTCTAGTTCAGACTTCAGACTTCAATATCTTAATATATTTTTTATGCTTTACACTATGGATAATCCGTGCCTGAAAGCACGATATAATTAATATAATAATTGAATACTGTATCAAGTATTTTTAGATTGAAAAATTTAAAACTGTTGTGAACTCTTAGTTTCATAATAGAACTGAAAGTCCAACCATTAATACAAAAAGATTGATACTTAATCCAGTCATAGTTTTTTTTTTAGACAAACATTAGTGTACTACTCATTCCCAACTTAAAATTAGTTCTTGACAGGTTTGAACAATTAATTGATTGTCGATAGTGGACTCAAATTTATGTAATATAGTGTTTTCAGGTATCTCCCCACTTTTTCTTTATTGACAAAACGAAATGAAAAGTTAAGCAGTATTTATTTGCCTCCAGTATCTCTAATCATCGATCAATATGATCCATGAACAGTATTTCCTGTGAAAAAATGGTAGTACTGCAAGCCATTTGGTAAGATCTAATGAGTGAAAAAAAAGAAGTAAAAATCCAAAAGAAATATTTTTTGCATATACTCAAAAGTATAAAAAGAGCCCTCTAAGTCCAAATAAAAAAGTATTGTCATAACACCAACTAAATCGTATAACCATAATATTTTTTCTTTTATATTGTTTCTTGAAATTGGATAAAAGATTATCATACCATGAGTTAGAGTCTACTACAATAGTTGTTCTCGATATAACCAGCAAAAACACATAAGGGATGACACGTAATTGTCCATCCCTGAAGGCACAAATGAAGATTAAAATTTCAAAAATACTCTATTACTTAAAGACTCTTTACAATTTAAAATAACTTACAAATCAATTAGAATGAATCTGAACCGTCTCTGTGATTTCCTACACAAATCAATTTGCATGTGGAAATATAACGACCGCAATACCCGAAAAACAGAAAAAGCGCGTCAATGCTAAAAGGGTGACCCATGTTGTTTACATACAATTTTTATTTATTATTATTATTATTATTATTATTATTATTATTATTATTACTACTACTATTACTACTATTACTATTATTATTATTATTATTATTATTATTATTATTATTATTATTATTATTATTATTATTATTATTATTATTATTATTATTATTATTATTATAGTTATTATTATTATTATTATCATTATTATTATTATTATTATTATTACTACTACTACTATTACTATTACTATTATTATTATATTTATTATTATTATTATTATTATTATTAAATTGTGGTGGTGAATTTGATTTAGGAGGGAAATGTGAGTGAATAGATTTTTGAAAAAAAAATGTTGAATTTGGGGAGAAAATGAATTATAGATTAGTGACCGTTGGATGTTAAAGTCTTAAATAATTTTAGACCGTTGGATGTTGAAACCTAAATTAATTTGAGGCCGTTGGATATTAAAATCTTGAAATTTGACCCGCTTTGTTTTATTATATAGATGTGAAAAGAAATCCTATTTCCACAAAAAAAATTGATATTTCTACAAAATATGAAGGTGTGTCTCACTTACTATTTATATAAATAAAATTTTGCCAAAAATATTTTTCTTTGTAAAAATATCAATTCCCAACTTATTTTGTGCCATCTCTTTCGGAACAGGGACACAAGGACTAGCAAGTTGTAACGAAGGAATAAATTACATATCATATATAACTGCATAAATCTGTAGCAAATTCGGATAATTTCTTTGACCGCAGATAAATTCAAATTTATTTTAAAAGACTTAACTAACCAACCTTAAATAACCATATGTTACCAATCACCATTACCACATAGATGGTCAATGACCTCTTTCTTAGTCAATTCCTGGAGCCGTGCACGTGGAAGTTTCTGGGTAACATTCAACAAAGGCTTTCAGCAAATGGTACTTCCTTTGTGAGACTTTCTGCAATTGGACCAACCCCATCTTCCCCTTCAAATTTTTTATTGATCTTCACTGTTTTTTTGGGTAAAACCTAGTAAATTATGAGATCCCTTAGTAAGATCAACAATTTTGCACTTTTAGCTTTGCTTTTCATAATACATATGATCTCTACCCCTTGTGGTGCAGAACCTCACTTTAAAATTTGTTCGAATAGCAGACAAACTTACACGCTCAATAGCCCATATGGAAAAAATCTTAGGAACCTTCTTGATTCTCTCTCAGTGAATACTTCTGTCAAAGAAGGATTCTACAACACTTCATTTGGAACTGGTGATGATCAAGTATATGGGCAAGCATTGTGCAGAGGAGATGTCACCCCACAAGTTTGTCAGAGCTGTGTTTCGAATGCAAGCAAAGAGATCGTGAAGCAGTGTCCAGGTCATCAAGAAGCTTTTCTATGGTATGAAAAATGCCAAATTCAATACTCATATAGCATGTCCCTCACCGAAGCTTATACCGGAAAGTATCCAGATTCAAATGAGTCCGAGAAAAATGTTTCAAATCCTGATTCTTTTCGCATGGATTTGAAGGATTTGATGAATTCTCTCTCAGTTAAGGCTACATATGATTCCAAACTCATGTTTGCAACTGGTAAATCTAATAGTGTTTCGAAATTTGAGACCATATATGGGATGGTACAATGTACAAGGGACATTTCGCAAAATTCATGCACGGGTTGTTTGAATTCAGCCTGGGGAGATCTTGATGGGTGCTGTGGTTATCGTCAAGGTGGGACTCTTTTTAGCCGGAGTTGTAACATGAGGTTTGAGCTCTACAAATTTTATGAAGAAGACTCATCTGCAAATGGTGAGTTAACACTGAATCTTCAATGACCCACCAAATCAATATAATTTATGGTTTCTAAATTATATACTTGAAAGAGGAAAGTATAATGCTTAATTGAATAATTATTGATACTTTGAAAATATCTTATTATTAATTTTTTCATTTTCCTAGCACAGAGTTCTGTTCATTTTTTTTATTTTTTTTGCACTTTTCTCTTCAGCAGGGAAAAGATGGAAGATGTGGGTGATTTTGGCAGTTGCATGTGGAGCAACAATTGCAATAGCAGGTCTCATTAGCTGTTATGTTTTCCATCTTCGTCAAAGGAATGAAGTACAAACAGGTAGAATATATTGAAATATTCTAAACCAGAATAAAAACTACCATTGCTCAAGCACTATATTTTCCTTGTAGATGATGAAAACAGCCACCGCGTGTTCTTGCATACCATGGGTGCTTCATTCAGAGTTGCGATAACAGAGGAGAGTAATATTTTTAGTTCTCAGGATTTGCCCTTCATGGAGCTGGCTATCTTAAAGGCAGCTACAGAGAACTTTTTGGACCGTCATAAGCTTGGACAAGGAGGTTTTGGCACTGTTTATAAGGTATTATCTTTCTTACCATTTTTTCCCCATGTAACTAGAGTAATTCTTCTGTAGCTCCAACCCTCTTTTTTAATAGTGATTTCTTCAATGGAATTCCTTCAGGGTGTATTGCCAAATGGGATGGAAATTGCAGTTAAAAGGTTGTCGAGGAAGTCGAGGCAAGGAATAGAGGAGTTCAAGAATGAGATAATACTCCTAGCAAAACTTCAACATAGAAACCTTGTGAGACTCTTGAGTTGTGGCATAGAGAGGGATGAAAAGCTGTTAATTTATGAATACATGCCCAACAAAAGCCTGGACAGATTCATTTTTGGTTTGTTCTCTCTACTTTGTGTTGATAAGAAAATGACCTTTGGTACATTTATTTCATTATCATATACATGCAATCTCAGATCCAGAGAAACGCTCTCAACTTGGATGGGATAAACGCCTTAACATAATAAATGGGATTGCGAGAGGGGTCCTCTATCTTCATGAGGAATCCCGGCTTAAAATCATTCACAGGGATTTGAAGCCTAGCAATGTCTTATTGGACCATGACATGGTTGCCAAGATATCAGATTTCGGGATGGCAAGGATTTTTGCTGAGGACGAAAGCACATCAAACACCAAAAGAGTTGTTGGAACATAGTAAGTTTGCATCTTCAACTTTTCCTTTTATATTTTCCAGCCAACGCATATAAGTTAATTGAGAAGAAAACAAAGAAATTCTGATTCTTTGAACAGTGGATACATGGCTCCGGAATATGCAATGGGAGGACAATTCTCAGTGAAGTCTGATGTTTTCAGTTTTGGGGTAATTTTGCTTGAGATCATCAGTGGGAAAAGAAATAGTGGCTTTTACCTCACGGAACATGCTCAAACACTCGTTGCATATGTAAGAATCTTTTAGTAGGAAAACATAATCATATTAGAGAGCCCTAAACTCTCTTTTCATGGTCTAGTGTAATGTATAAACCAGCACTGGTGGTACAGAAGCCTATATGTTCATTTAACTTTGTCTTAAATCATTTTTTGCCCACTGAACTAAACTCCAATTTACATTTGCATCATTTTTTTCTAGTAAATTCCTTGAACTACAATTTTATAACGGTTTGTAAAAAAAGTTCAGTTTCAAATGTAAAAATATATGTTTAGAGATGCAAATGTAAATTCGAGTTCAGTTCAATGTTAAAAAGTAATTTAACAATATATAAATAATAGTAGTGTTTTTGCGAGAATAAGATTTACTAAAACTAGTCAAACTTTTATTCCTTTGGCCTAATTACAAGGTGTGCCAAACATGGAAAAATCTAATCTATTTTCTCCATAATATGTAAACCATTAGGCATGGAGGCTATGGAATGAAGGGAAAGAATTGGAATTTGTAGATGCATTATTGACGGAAAAATGTCCTGTGGCAGAAGTTGTTAGGTGCATTCATATTGGACTTTTGTGTGTCCAGGAAGATCCTGAAGAGAGACCTACAATGGCATCTGTTGTGGTTCTGTTAGGGAGTGAATCAATATCACTTCCTCAACCAGGCCAACCTGCATTTTCTGTTGGGAGAGGTGCTCATCAAATTGATAAGTCTTCATCAACTGATCCTTCTGTAAACCAGGTTACTGTTTCTGATATATATCCTCGGTGAGGACTTACACTTACACTTACACTGCCCAATTGTGACTCATTTGATCTTCATTGTACCATTCATTACCTTCAACTAAATGTATAATATGAAAAGGTATATGCCAATGCTAGTATAAATATAACATGAAATCCTCAAAAAAGTTCTCCTTGTTCCAATTTCAATGTCTATTTTTCTTGTAAACATACTGCATATTTTTTATTTTGCAAATTTTATAACATCCTGGGTTCTCATGTTTACGGGGTAGGTAATTAGTATCACAGAAACTATTCTCTAGGAAAGCATCCCATAAATTGTAAGGAAGCTTGTTACTTCATGTTCAAGGTCCATTATATGCTATAGGCCTCCGTAGACATTGTGTAACATTTAGGGTTTATGTGTAGATATAGTTCATGAACTTATCTTCTATATTTCCTTAGAATTCTTCCATCCACGAGAGAGTGAATATTTGGAAAAAAAACATTACGAAGCAATTTTGTATTTGAACTAAGATTTGTTGACAGTAAACTTGGGGTAACATCATTAAAATCTGTCAACTGTCACCTCTGCATTACATTCATAACCTAAACTTCCAAAATACCCAGTCTTGTTAGTCACATTATCTGGGGCAGACTCCAGTAATCGATGCATCATCCACAGACCATGATTTTGAACCGTTTGTAAAAGAATCTGACTTGGATCTTTCTAGTGTCTTTGGTCCTCTTCTACTGTGAACAAAAAAGGGTGGTTGTTGAGGCATAGTTATAGTAACAGAGTAACTGTTAAGCATCAGAACCACTGATTCCATAGAAGGCCTGGCATCTACATGTTCTTGAACACACAATAAGCCAATATGGATGCATCTAATGACTTCATTTCTTGAATAGGAATCTGATAAAGTAGGATCCATCAATTCCAATGGTGTCCCATCCCGCCAAAGTCTCCAGGTCTGTAAAGTTGTTCCATTAGCCAAATAGATCATTTAACATGGAATGGAAATTTTGTATTAAAAGGAAGGAGATCATAGCATATATTTGGTGTGCACTTACATAACAGAGAAGATCCTCAGCACGGTTTGATTGATAGAAAGAATTGTTCCTTTTGCCACTAATGATCTCAAGAACTAAGACTCCAAAACTAAAGACGTCAGACCTCACAGAGAAGTGTCCATGCATTGCGTACTCTGGAGACATGTAGCCACTAAAAGCGGCAAACTCCACGAAGTTAACAATCTAGAGAAAAACAATTTCTGCTATTTTGATATGACAATGCTGATTGCAGATCAGTAGGAGGAAGATGAGACTTACTATGTTCCAACAATTCTACTCGTTTTTCCTCGAGTTTGATCAGCTCCAAAAATCCTTGCCATGCCAAAATCTGAAACTTTTGGGTTCATATCTGCATCTAATAAAACATTGCTTGCTTTGAGATCCCGATGAATAACTCTTAGCCGAGATTCTTCATGAAGATAAAGCATCCCTTTAGCAATTCCTCCTATGATTTTGTATCGCCTAGCCCAGTCCAACTGTACTTGTTTTTCAGCATCTGCATTCATTATGATTTTTTTCGAGATAATATAGCAATAATTGTAAATAAAACGAGAATCTATTGTGTATGTTGAGAGGGACTAACCAAACAAAATGTAGTCAAGGCTTTTGTTGGGAATATATTCATAGATTAGAATCTTTTCCTCTCCTTCAAGACAAAATTTCAGAAGCCTCACAAGATTTCTGTGTTGAAGCTTGGCCACTAAAATAACCTCGTTCTTAAATTCTTCTGCACCTTGATTTGAGCTTTTGGATAGCCTCTTTACAGCTATTTCTTGTCCATTAGCAAGCAAACCCTGCGAGTTTTTGTACAACATCAGATGAACTATTGCGTGTTGCAATGAATTTCAAGTTCAAGATTAGAAGGGATATGCAACTTTTAAGAACTTCAAATTTCTTTGAAATTAGTACTAAATTACTTGTATTTGAACCATAAGATCCTTCCAACTTTGTACCTTGAAGACCTCACCGAACCCGCCTTCACCTATCTTGTTATCAGCAGAGAAATTGTTTGTGGCTGTTTTAACTGTGCCCAAATTAACTCTCAAGGGTTCTGCAGTTGTAATTTCTGTCTCAACTGCACAGCCAAAAAACAAACCAAGTTTATAGCGTTACATAACTAGTATTACATTACAAATGTGAACTATTAAGCTATCCATATGTTAACCTACAATTGAACATATTCATATAATCTTTACCAGATTCCTCTTCTTGAGAAACTCCATATTTTCTCTTAGCGTTTTTTCTAACTAGGAGACAGTAGCCTATGCCGCAAAGCACCAATGAAACACATATTACAGCAACAATGGCAGCAACTTTTTGGGATGAAATTCGCACTTTCCCTGCATAAATATGTCTTTTTCAGTACCATACTCTATAATCTATAGTATATCAAATTGATGACATCATTCAACTAGTTGAAATTCAAACAATTATATTTGTGTTTTTCTATTAGTTTTTTGGGATCCCAAGTACACTTGAGAATCTTGTTCATCTTAGAGCAACATATTCTAAACACAATTTATTTAAACACAACTTACTTTTGCGTGGTGCGTTTGAGCCAAATAAGCTGCCCCAAACGTACAAGCCCAACACCCAAGAAGCTACCGGCCGAACATACCCATTAACCAATTCTAGCACAACCTAAGATATTAATGAGCTTGGAGCTTGGAGCTTGGAGAATTTATCTCTTAGCTTTGTCAATGAGCTTGGAGCTGGTGAAACTGAAGGCGGGGAGTCTTGAATATTGTAAAATGGGTACAACTCATACCGGAAATTACAACTTGGCATCAGAACTCTGCCACCATCCTTTCCATTGTAGCATTGAGGCAAAAAATCCATAGCCACTAGAAGGCAGCGACTACAATCGACCCCGGACAAGTCCGGTGTACACTGAGCTAGTCCATACAGAGTTTGTGCACTAGTGAACTTAGGCTATGTTTGTTTGTAAAATACATACTTAGGATTGGACTATTTATATTAATTTACAACTATTTTCGACTTTTTTATCCCATCATGAGGGATTAATAGTCCCTAAAATAGTCCTTGGATTATTTTTTTTATCATTCTCAAGGCAATTTATGAGGGATTATATAATCCCAAATTCATCATGGGATTATATAATCCCTCATAAATAGCCTTGAGAATGATAAAAAAATAATCCAAAGACTATTTAAGGGACTAATAATCCATCATCATAGGATAAAAAAGTCGGAAATAGCTTTAAATTAATACAAATAGTCCAATCCCAAATATACATTTTACAAACAAACATAGCCTTAGCAATTTCAGTAGCAAACGCCTTAACTAAATGTTGATCAGAATTTACATATTTTCCATTTGAAGCCCGAGTTACTACATCATCCAATGTACTATTTAGTACTTGTTGAAATTGAGTTTGTTCCATGATATTCTGCGCACTCGCAAAATAAGTACCCAGTGTTTGATCCACAGTGGAGAAAAAAGACCGGTTGGCATAGCGTACCATGCATGCTTCATACCAAATAACTGCCTCTTTATTCGTGGGGCACCGGTTGACAATTTCTGCACTCGCTTGGGACACACATTCTTGACAAACATCACTTGTAACATCGCCTCGACAGAGGTATACACCATAAGCTACGTTAGGATAATCGTGACCGACGGTGGAGTTAAAGAACCAGTTGTCTTTTGTATCATTTGAAGAGAGTGAAGAGAGGAGGAGATTAAGGTTAGCTTGAAAAGTGGTATTGGGAGTGTAAGTAGTTGTGTTTGAACATTTAACATAGAGGTAGCCTGGTGATCCTTGAGCCATACTACTATTAAGATTTATAAGGAGCAACCAAATTATGGACACAACCATATTAATGGTCTTGGGAAAGATCCACATTGTGGCCAACAAGTAATGCAGATAGATGGTCAAGCTTTTATGGACAAGAATCTATTTGTACTAGTGAGAAAAAAAGTTTAGTCAAATTAAGTTAAAGGTGATTATGTTAATGCATTTGGATTTCTGATTGGTAGACAAGTCTTAATAGTCTTCGTTCAAATGGGAATGCAAGGAAAAGAACACTAGGGCCTTCTAACAACCAACTTTTGTAGTCTTCTGCTGAGTCTTTTAAAAACATACACGGAAACTTATATTCAATTTCTTGCGCATAATAATAATAATAATAATAATATATTTTGGTTGGCCTTGATTTAAAAAAGGTGGACGGAAATATGATATTATCGGGAGTTTGTTGGGTGCTTGGGGACCGGGTGGGATTAGTTATTATTTGTATTGTTCCTCATGTGGGCTGAGCCAGCCAATGTTTTGGGTCCGCTCAAAACGATAAAATAAAGAAAAAATGATATATTATATGTTAACTTTTTAATTTTGTTGCGAATTACGATCATAATTATAGTTAATAATATTTTAACAATGTATTTGATATACGAGTCAACCTTATAAATATGCCACAATCATAATTTCGTAAAAAAATTTGTCATACATAATGTGATTCTAAAAAGAAAATGTCAAATATACATAGATTACATGCATTTTGAAACAAATACTTATATAAAATTCAAGTATAATAAAATGACAGACGACTTATATGTTAATTTAACATAACTTATAAGTTAGTTTAAGTTAAGACTTATAAATAAAAATATTTAACACCAGTTTTACTTAAAGTTTTGAAGGTGTTTGACTAAAATGACTTATAAGTTAAAATGAATTATAAATATCACTAAAATAAGGGTAAAAAAATTATTATATTTGATCAAATCTACTTATTTTAAAATGACTTATAAGTCAATTTTTAAAAAGTATTAAATTGTTACTTCTCAAAAATTACTTATAAATCTATTTATAAGTTACACACGAACACTCTAACTATTAAAAAGTACTTATAAATTGGTTTAATCAATTATAAATAAGGGTTGAACAGGTCCCGAGTGTAATCATATCTACTACTACAATTATATCTAATGTTAAGGATATATTTAAAAAAGTAAACTTTTTCTTAAAATTTACAGGAACGATCAGAAGATATATATAGATATAAAAAGTCTCGTAATAGAGTGGATGGCAGGAATGGTCATGTTAATTTCTAAAATGTTTGGACACAAGGACATACTAGCAATAGCAAAACTTCAGCACATAAACCTTGCGAGATTCTCGGGTTGTGAACCTGTGGCAGAGAGAGGGATGAAATTAAAAGCTTAGTTACTATTAACAAGTAATCAGCAGTTATTCATAAGCATGTTTACCTTAAATATATCCATTTTATTTCCTTTCAAATGCAAATTTCTGATAAAATTGCACTTGGCTTTTATGTACGCTGGACGAGTTGTTCCATCTGCTTAAACCCTACCCAATGATATGAGATATGTTGTTATTGAGTTTAAAATTATAATCATTTTAATCACGAAAAATTAAAAAAAAGAAAAAAAGAAAAAAGACAAGTTTAAACTTGGAAATTATTATTTACTAATGTCAAAATAGGTCAAAGAAAAGGAAGTTGATGTGAGAATAGGAATCCGAACAGAGTTTTGAAAAGGATGGAAGTCAGAACCTTCATTTTTCTGCGATGCACTGCAGTTTGAAGAAGCATCACACTTAATATATATTCTCAAAATCTTTTAAAATCCATAAAAATGCCTTTTCAACACCTTCCGGGATGCCACTCTATATTTACAGTTGGATGGCCAGAAAAATTGTAGATTTAAGAAGTAGAAGTCAAAGGAAGAAATGGACCCACCAAAATTCCCACTTTAATCTCATATTTCGTGCTTGAAAATCATGATATCGCAGCCGTTTGATCTGCTGAAAAACTCACCAAATCTTCCATATAGACTACTGCAATCTTGATGTTTATGGGACCTAGTATATATACAATAATATAAGCAACATTAGTCAATTATTTACCCCATGTAATTTCCGCTGATCCACAGTTTATGCTTTAGTTCCACAAGATTCTTTCTCACATAAATATTCAATGTGTGCCCAAAAGAAATGCTCAAGTAAAATAATAGAAGTAAAAAAAAATGGTTTTAAAAAAAAAAAAAAATCTGGCCTAAACTTCACAAGCTGAACATATAAAGCTTTAATAAAGGTTGAGCTTCATCAAGAATACAACCGGAGGTTGGGCTTCATTGATATAATGGGAGAAAATTCACTTGTAGCCAATGCACGCCATAATTAAGTTTCCAGAAAGGGTGGCGTTACAAGACTTCCTCATTTGCTACAATTTTCAGAAAGTCACTCCTACCGACAGAGCCTATCTATTTTGAATTATTCAAGTGAGAGTTTGTCAATGTATCAGCTCTGAGTTAGTCAAGTTATACTCTTTTTTATTTTTTATTATTTCATATGATGACCAAGAGGAGATGAAAAAACCTCCTCTTACACCACTTTTTTCTTTTCCCCTTATAAGCAGCACTTGATCATTTTCTTATCAAAAAAATTGAAGTTAGGAGAAAAACAAGCAGTAAAAATGGTCATGGTTCAAGCTCTCTTGATTTCTTCTCTAGTGTTGCTTATGTTACATAGCCTAGTCCGGGCGCAAGAATTCGTAAGTACGAGTTGCTCAACTGATACTAATTACACTGATGGTAGCCAATTTAAAAATAATCTTAACATCCTACTCCTCCGGACATTCTACAGTGATGCTAAAGATTCCATATTTTCTAATGCAACTGAAGGGAGTTATCCGGATGAAGTGTTTGGTCTCTTCCTCTGCAGAGGTGATGTTTCGGCCAACACCTGTCAGGACTGCATTAACGCGGCCAGTACTAAGATCGTAGACTTGTGTCCCTATAAGAAAGAAGCAATCATATGGTACGATGAATGTTTGATTCGTTACTCCAATACATCTTTCTTCACCAAAATGGAGATGAATCCAGCTCTTTGTATGTGGAATGTAAATAATGTGACGGAGCCTAATAGGTTCAATGAAGAACTGCGAGACATGTTGACCAGTCTAACTAATCAGGCAACTTCCAATCCTTCTAGCATGTTTGCTAAAACGGAGGTTAATATCACCGATATGGGGTTGTATAGTATGGTGCAGTGTACACCAGATTTGTCAGCCTTGGACTGCAGCAACTGTCTGTCTTGGGCAGTTAATGCAACTGGAAGCTGCTCTGCGGGAAAGAAAGGGGGAAGAATTCTTACACCGAGCTGTAACACAAGGTATGAGTTGTACCCTTTCCTCGAAGCACAACCACCAGTCGGCCATGGCACTAATGGTGAGTTTTTGAAATTTCATTATATATACTAGATATATTTAGCGTCTCTAGTTCGATAAGAATATAGCAATATCATAAATTGTTGTCAAAGTACCAAATTGTAGTTATCATCCAAAAGCCTTGTTGGGACTTATTATGAACTATATGATGGTTACAAGCTTAATTTCTGGTTTGTCAAGGAGCAGGAAAAAGCAAAAAAGTAATAATTGCAATCAGCGCTAGTGTATCAGCATCTTTCGCGATAGCGATGCTGGGAATTTGTATTTGTTATTGCAAAAGAAGGAAAAGAACGGAAGAAGGTACGGAATAATAATCTTGTAGTAAAAATTAGTAATTCTATTGTCAACTACTCTTTCAAATTACTCTTTCTATTTCAGAGATGGTAGACAACAGCCAAGATTTACAACTACTCGACTTTGTAAGAGAGGGGCTAGCTGATAACTACTTAGGTGAAAGCTTTCCTGGAGAAAAGCAAACGAAGTCCCAAGATTTTCCGTTGATCCGGCTAGATCTCATACGTATAGCTACACAACAGTTCTCTGAGGAAAACAAGCTTGGAGAAGGTGGTTTTGGCCCAGTATACAAGGTATATACAGTCATGGTTATGATCATTAATTTGTTAAGATAACAAATGAGTTGACATTAGTGTTCGAGTACGTGGTTCTCGTATACAAGGTCGAGTCCAAGATCTACCAGACTATACTTCTAGTATTGAGTCCTTCACCTAGACTCCCCCAACAAATTCTACAAAGAAGCCCGCATGTTTTGTTGAAACTAGCAATTCATTTTTCAGCAAACCATAGAAGTCGTTTTGAGAGAAAATATATTCCATAAAACAAATGGACCCTGAAAGACCTAATCATCTTTTCATTGTTCAATCTACTTCTCTCACCTTGAAATCCACTTACAGGGTACACTAGTGGATGGCAAGGAAATTGCAGTTAAGAGGCTTTCGAGAAACTCTGGCCAAGGACTACAGGAGTTCAAGGCCGAAGTTACTTTAATTGCCAGACTACAACATAATAATCTTGTAAAACTTTTGGGTTGCTGTTTGGAAGGAAAAGAATTGCTTCTTGTCTATGACTACATGCCCAACAAAAGCTTAGATGTCTTCCTCTTTGGTTTGAACCGCAACTTTCATTACTTCCTGCCTTGTGGCCTGTGAATAATTTATAGCAATTAGAATGAAAGTTTTATGTTTAATTTCTCTGTTAGATTCAATAAGAAGAGCACAACTAGATTGGAAGAGGAGACTTAGCATCATTAATGGAATTGCTCGGGGAATATTATATCTACATGAGGATTCCCGACTCAGGATCATTCACAGGGATCTCAAAGCTAGTAATGTTTTGCTAGATCATGAGATGAACCCAAAGATATCTGACTTTGGAATGGCAAGGATCTTTGGCAATAACCAAAGCGAAGCTAATACAAATAGAGTTGTGGGATCATAGTAAGCATCTTCCCTTTTGATCATAAACATTTCCCCAATTTCTAGATCAGCTTCCTGCAAATCCATTGGGATATAGGTACTGGGGTCTGGAAAACAAAAAGAAAGAATCACAGTAAGCTAATGGCATGTAAAGGTCTACAAATATTATAAGTACTCACTCTAGCCATTCTTCACTAAGACACAAAGTTCTATATAACACGGCACTTATCACATTTTTAATTTTCTAATGCATCTGATGATCTTATTAAATGTGTTGTTTTAAATCTGAATAGCGGATACATGGCCCCTGAATATGCTATGGAAGGAATATTTTCAGTTAAATCAGATGTCTTTAGCTTTGGAGTTCTCCTGCTAGAGACAGTTAGTGGGAGAAAGAACAGTGGCTTTCATCTCACAGGACACGGCCAAAGCCTCCTTACTTTTGTAAGTTCATACCCATTTCTATCTTTCAAAAATCCTGGCAACCATGTCATGACACTGTTTCAGAGAAACGTTTTCCTGTTGTATGTTCATGTCCTCTTTTTTTTGGCTTACGAAAAAGTAGAAGGTAATAGAGTTGCTTATAAAATAGGGCTAATGGTTCAGTATCATATCCATAAAAACCCTAAACCTAACTTAATTAATCTACGGTTGCAGGCATGGAAATTATGGTCCAAGGGTCAAGGAATAGAGCTGATGGACCCATTACTAACGGAGTCCTATGTGGAAATTGAAGTGCTGAAATGCATCCAGATTGGGTTATTGTGTGTCCAAGAAGACCCGGCAGATAGACCTAACATGTCATCTGTAATTCTTATGCTGGGAAGTTATACCATGGCACTTCCTCAACCGACAGAACCTGCATTTTCTGTTGGACGAGTTGTACCATCCTCTCAATCCCTGGAAACAGATGTGGGATCTTCTGTCGGCGTAGTCACTCTCTCAAATGTCTCATACCGGTGACTGACAATTATTTTATAAACAATTCTTTTCTCAGACCAAATCTTTTTTGACACGAATACTATTCATTTCCCTTATCTATATATTCTTCTATCCTCTTACAAACTGTATAAACGTCAGTGTATAGTGTATTACAATCTTAGACATACTTAATTTCATATTTTGGATGTAAACAATGAAACAACCACGATCACTCTCGTTAAAAATAAATGAACTATGGCTAAAATCCTTGCTTTTCTGAATTTGAGGGATAGTTTGCATAACTCTCTGAAACCAATATCAGCTAAACTTATTAACAAATAATATAGATCAGGAGGTAAGTAAACTTAAGGGCATGTCTATCTGCACATGTTCAAGTCAATAACAACAGCAAGAATTTATTAGTTTGTGAAATTTGAGAACTAGTTCAATTTTACAATCAAATTGTAGTTTTACATAAATAACGTTCCATATTTCAAAAGAAACTAATTCTTAGACATGACAAATATGACTTTTTGAATATTTGTGCAAAATTAGAACGACTCAATAAAAATCGGATGGTTCTCACGGTTTTGACCGATCTATTTGCTTATGTAATATTTTAATCATCCGATTAAAACTGCGGTTCACGATTCAGCGGTTACACTAGCCGGACCGATTTTAATAAGTATGACTATGGCTGTTTTGACGAACCCTATTGCGCTTGATCCATGAAGCCGTGACACATTAATTACATATGACCAATCTCATGTTTAAATCGTTTACATCCATTGTTGCACTTATACTTATTCTAACTCCTATAGTTGATTTGACCCGAATAATTAAAGTTTTAGATCGAAAAAGTAGTAGTTTGTTAATAGTTGATTGAAACAGGATCGAGTGATCAAGGACTAGGAAGGAAACTTGGCTGCAATTTCCAACTTTTGACCTTCTCAAATTATTTAACTAATTGTTTTTTCTTTTAATCCTTTTGAAAATAACATGTCTGATTGCACGACACGGGTCATTTGAAGATTCATTAAATCGTGTTATTTATTTTGTTAAAAATAATTTTTTATGTGATTTTCAGCCAATGTAATAGATTGCAATAATTTCATGGATAATGGATGTGGTCAGATAGACAAATACCTAACTAGTTATGATGTGCACTATAATAATTCATTAATATATTGCGAAGTGTCATCTGTGTTGGTAGTTAATCAATATGTTGGTAATGTGCTCAAGTAGAAGTTCATGAAAACGCACGGTTCATGATTTTAATACTTGAGAAAAGATATATTATGATCAATGTTCTTCTTTACATTTGTTTGTATAATTATAGTTTACAATCAGTTTATTTTGTATACGCGATTTGTGAGAATATTACGTGTACGCAATAGTTAATTCCATAAACATGATTGATTATAATAATTAATTATTAAAAAAATGATAGTAAAATTGAGATGAGAATCTCATTTAGTACACTTTTCACTTAATTTTCTAATATTATTTATCGACACAATATTATTCATTAAAAGTAATGGTGCTGATGATGATATTTTTAAAAATAATTTTTGTAGAAAAACAGTGTAACTGAGGGGATCATGATTCATGAAATTACAACTAATGATAGCATGTTTACTTGTTACAAATGGTATTTATATCTTGAAATATGTTAGTCTCGATAAAAAAAAAAAAAAAAAAGTTGATATTATTAGAGCAATAATGATATTGACAAATTAATAAATATTACTTAAAGTGTTAAGTATTATTAAAACAATTATAACAGTGTCGCTAAATGTATTTTTCTTTATAAAGGCCGTTAATAATGGTACGATAATAATTATGTTATTAGAGTAATAAGGGTTATTGAAAATTTAAAATATTATTAAAATAATTATAAAAATATTATTAAATAGAGGTATATGTAGGTACACAGCTGTGTACCTACACGGTAGGCTTTTGACGACGGTTTTAATTGTTATGGCGATAATTTTCTTAATAGTACTGTCGCCATAGCCATTCAAACCGTCGCTAAAGGCCTGCCGTATAAGTACACAGTTGTGTACCTATATTTTTACCTATTAAATATATATTTATTCATATATATTGTTATAACGTCAGCATTTATAAAGGACGATGTTGTGAAAGGTATTTGTGTTGCAACTTATAAATATTGGACGAGTTATTCCATCTACTCAACCCCAGCCAAATGATAAAAGATCTTCTGTTAATGAGGTCAATTTGTCAAGTGTCTTACCGTCGGTGACTTAGGTACGTAGTTGTGATTAAATTCATATTGATAGTATTGTGAAAGGAATATCACATAAACTATTTAATACTTGTCTGTTTCAAAATTAAAAAAAAAAATTATTTTTAATTTTTTTCGAAATTAGAGATACATTTTTTAGTAACAAAAGATAAAGAAGCACCCTCTTCATTTGACGGACAAATTATCAAGAAGCTAATTCAAAATAAAATATCATTAAGAAGATAATAAATAAAATCTGGCATTACATTTACAAGTAAAATATTGTTATATGAATAAGAATAATCATTAAACCATTCAGATAGTGGCAAATTTGAACAATCAACTCTTCCTGGGATATAAATCCGTTACCAAAGCCTCGTTTATGGAGAAATTAGCATATTCTTCTTTCGTTTTACTAAAATCGCTTGCCTCCGAATTATTCTCCCCAAGCAGTGGCATTTCTGGATCAATGCTACTGTTCATAAAAAATGCAAGCTCTGAAGGTACTGCAAGAGTGAGAAAAACTACTGAGCATAAGAGCAACTGAAGCCATGGTAGGTCTGTCAGCTACATTTTCTTGTACACATAGCAACCCAAGCACCTCATCATTTCGCGTATTGATACTACATATAAGCTTTCGTGACTTTAAGAAAATGTGGCTAGTGATAAACTTTATGCATATTTGAACTTACAAAGCTTGCACGGTCTTCTACATTCTCCCCATTTTGGAAACAATGGTTCTTCTGACCACTTGTTATTTCCATAACTAATACACCAAAGCTAAACACATCGTACTTAACTGAGAACTGTCCATACATTGCATACTCTGCTGCCATATATCTGCCGCAATTGTTAGAAACACATTATTGTTAAACTTAAGAGCTAGTGGACATCAAACTGCATTTTATCAGTAATATATTCACTAAATATGAATGAATATGTAGGATTCTCATGCTTATAGTCACTAGTTGTATAAAAGGGTGTCAGACTTACTAGGTTCCAACAATTCTACTTGTATTGCCTTGCGTTTCATCAAAGTCGAACAACCATGCCATACCAAAATCTGCAATTTTTGGATTCATCTCTGCATCCAACAGCACATTGCTAGCTTTTAGATCACGATGAATAATCCATAACCTAGAATCTTCATGAATGTAAAGAAGTCCTCTCGCAATGCCTCCTATGATTTTGTATCGCCTATCCCAATCCAAATATGAACGCTTTACTGGATCTACATGAAACACCAAACATATTGTATGCTTCATCAAAGCTCAATCACATCATCTTCCAAAAATCAACTATTTATTACAAAATGTCAGCTTTTAAACAATATATTTCTTGAACATTTTATTCTCATTCAATCCTGATGGAAATTAAAAGAAATGATCATCTATAAAGAAGGGGCAGAGTTATGGACCAAATATGAACTGGTCAAGACATGCATTGGGCACAAACTCATAGATATGAAGTCTTTCTGTGCCTTCAAAGCAGAAACTAGCAAGGAGCCTAACCAAATTTCTATGTTGAAGCTGTGCCACTAATATGACCTCATTTTTGAATTCTTGTTCCCCTTGATCTGAGCCTCTAGAAAGCCTTTTCACTGCAACTTCTTGTCCATTTGGGAGCATACCCTATAAAATTAGTGGAACAAGTCTTTTAATAATCAGATCACTGTCATGGAATGCAAGATTTATCATTTTTAGACTTGCACTAGGATGCTATAGTTACCTTGTAAACAACTCCAAATCCACCCTGTCCGTGCTTATTAGCATCAGAGAAGTAATCTGTCGAAACTTCTATGGTACCAAAGTCGTATTGCAAGGATTCCGCACTGCTAATTTCCTCCACAACATCAACTAAAGAAGATCAAATAAGAGAATGAATCAGTCAATATAGTACTTGAAAATTAAAGAGGAGACTACTCATCACAATGTCAGCCATTATAGGTAACATTTTCTTGAAATGAAGATCATTATTGAAATCAGTAGTTAAAAGTTCTAGCTGGAAAAAAAAAAGAAGGTATCCACTTGAGAAGTATGGTCATTGGTTCTACATTCATACTTCTTAAGTGGCTGTTAACAACTGACATCCACTAAAAAAAAGTCAGGTGTTGACATTACTCTCAAACTTAACACATGTTTTATTTTAGCATTGCAATAAATCAAAGATAAAATTATTAGAAGGATGACTAAGCAATCCAAAGCTTACTCTGAAATCTCCCCTTAGCATTCCTTCGTTTCCGCTTCCTTATGAAGATGCAAACGAGAACAGGTAGGAGTATAACAACAGCAACCATTGGGACAACAATACTACTTACTGTTCAAGTTGTGTTATCATCAATGCCTGCAGAAAGCAGAAAATTTACACTATACATCATATTGAATGTGGAAGACAGTAAAACTCCGGCTTACACATGCATTAATAATCGAACAAAAACATAAACTGCTATACTAACTCTAGAACTATCTTTTAGGCCCAGGTAACAACTAAGCAAATCATTTTCTATAGAAAAATATTGAAGATAAATAAGTATACTCCTAAAGAATGTCTCATTAAGTAGAAAAAAGAAATTATATACAAGGGAGATTTAAAGTTTAATTTTTTTATTGATGCATAGACCGAGTGGGATTTATGGGAAGAGTCTCAATTAGAAATTTGCAAGGTATGATGAGATTAGAAGAAATTAAGGATAACTTCATGAAAATTTATTGAAAAATCTCATAATGGATGCATAATTATCAGATCCACGATTAATTCTAGTTCATTGAAATCTTGATTACACTTTGAAGAATTATGAGACTAATCATCAAAACTAGAGATCAATCTGAAGATGCTGGAAGAGCCAGAAAGAATTATAAGGTTTTATTTACATGCTAATAATAATTGAAATTTATCAGACTCATCTACCTAAACAGCACTGATTAAATAGTATGATAAACATAAAACTTTACCTGAAAAAGGCAGTGATGGTGGTGCTGGTGCAGCTGTGGTGGTGGTGCATCAGCCGGAGTGTTGTTATAAAAACGCCGAACCTCAAATCTTAACATACAGCTAGGTTTAAGCACTTGTCCTCCTATTTTTCCAATACAACATGATCCAATTTTTGTAATAGCCTCATCTAGACAAACTGTGCATTCCTGGCTAGATAAATCCAGGGTACACTGCATAAGCGCATAGATTTTTGTAAAACTTGGACCACTCGTGCTCCCTGAGCCAAATTTTCTTACAGAACCACCTCCAGAAGCTTGTCCCTTTAGGGTGTCCATCAAAGATCTAAGTGCCTGATTGAACTGATCCATATCCATGGCATTATCAACATTCCACATATACCGAGTTGGTTGGGTTTCCATGGTGTAGAATATAGAACGATGCAATAATCATACCATCCAATTGATTCCCTTTGATTAGGACATATCTCTCTTAGCTTACTAATAGAGTCATTGACACAGCTCCTGCTGATATATTGGCCTCAACGTCCCCTCTACAAAGCTCCAGCGCATTAACTCTGTCTGAGTTAATCTATTAGGTATATGGTATAAGTTCTCAATATTTCTTTTTATGTTTCAATGTGAGACTCTAATATTACGCAATAACTCAATAATATCACCCTTAACACGTGATAGCATATATGTTCTTAATGTTTATTTTTATGTTCCGATGTGAGACTCTACTATTACTATCACGCGATAACTCAACAATATTCATTTAACGCGTGATCTCTCCATCCACATCGACACCAAACTCTCTTTTGAACTTTAACTATACTATTTTGAGCATTAGTCCATCACTTATTATAGTTGACGAGTCACTCACTTTTATTATTTCTTGTTTGATCCACCAATAATTTTTGTCAAGGTCATCAAATCTCCTATATCTAACAAGTTTATCTCTCAATATCTCTTATTTGATCTACCAAAAGCCTCTTCGAGAAGAGTTCACTACTTGTTCAAAGAGTACATAATTCACCCATCATATCATTGAGCCTAGTCCATCACGTCTCTCACATTCTTCAATATCTCTTATCAAGGGTCAACCAAGAGCCTCTAGTGTTGGGGGAGAATCGGGAATTCAATATCTTTTGTCAAGAACCAACCAAAAGTTTTTACGAGAAGAGTCAACCACTTGCTAACATAATAATGCGTAGTGTTGAAGGAGAATCGGAGAGCTCGTGCGTTGTGGGGGAGAATCTGGGACTCAATATCTCTTTTCAAGAGCCGCATAGTGTTGGAGGAGAATCGGAGAGCTCGTGCGTCGTGGGGGAGAATCTAGGATTCAATATCTCTTTTCAAGAGCCAACCAAGAGCCTTTGCTAGAAGAATATAGTGTTGGGAGAGAATTATAGTGTTGGGGGAGAATTGGGGAGCTCGCGCATTGCGTGCGCATACACAAGACACTAACATATATGTTTGAAACTCAACTTAACTCAAAAACGCCTACACAAGACACTAATATATATGTTTGAAACCCAATTTGACTCAAGCTATACAAGATACTAACATGTATGTTTAAAACCCAACTTGAATTAAAAGTTTAGGCTAAGTATATTTTCTTCAATCACCACACCCCTCTAATATTTGTTGTTGGGGGAGAACCAGGGAGCTCGCGCGTCACGTGCGCATACACAAGGCACTAACATACATGTTTAAAACACAACTTGACCAAAAAACTAAAGTCATTAGGTTTTGGGTTCATTTTTTTTTTTGTTCTTTTATTGTTTATCCGATGTGAGAATCCAATTCACTTGTGATATCCTAACATATTTCATAAATACTGTTATTTGTGTAGTTACTATTATTTCCACAGCTGTTTGCCATGAAATCTCGAGGCTGGGCAAATAATATTGTGGGACAAAATGTGTGTATGAGAATGCAAGAAATAAATAAAATCTTACCTATAGAGCCTAGTGCCATTGTTTCAATTTTGAGGCCGACATTTTTAATCTGTAAGAAGAATGAAGATTGAGGATGAATGCAGAAAAATGGTATGGAGTCGTAAGTTTGAATAGCAATTTGCAGAAATTAATGAGGAGCTGCTAATTAAGGTGTTTGCTACTCACATATATGTTGTTCCAAACCAAAACAGAGGAAATCCATGACACTGTATTACTGTTGAATGATCTGTGTTGAAAAGTCAACCCACTAATTGATTATAAACAAAGGAAATATATTGCGTTTGATCCTTGAAGCTGTGACAATATACATATGACCAATCCCATGTTTAAATCGCTTACATCCATTGTTGTCGGTATGAACATGAAGAAAAGGCGTGTTGGCTGATTTTTTCTCCTCATTCCTAATCTCCTACAGTGACTAACCTGAATAATTCAAAAGTTTTACGTAACAAATATAGTTTTGAAACAGGAGTGAGTTTTTTTCTTTTAATTTAAATCCTTTTGAAAAGAATATTACTCCTTCCATTAATTTTTAGTTGACTCTTTAAAGTTATAAGCATAAATTAAGAAATATAATTTATATTTTGTTTAATTGACTAATTTGAGTATAAAATTTTAATATTAGCATTCTAAAATTTATTAAAAAAATAATAGAGAAACAAATTAGCTTTTAATCATACAGGATAATACGAGAAATTAAGTATTTAATAGTTTCTTAAAATCTATAAATGACAGATAAAAATGAACAAAAATTTGCCCCTCAAAAGACAAATAAAAAGGGATAAAGAGAGTATATTTAGCGATATAAGCGTCGTTAAAATAATTATAAAAAAGTTGTTAAATATATTTTTCACCATTGATAATATTAAAATAAGCAATAAATATCGATAAAAGTTTAAAATATAATTAAAATGAGGAATGATCCAGTTCCAGCAAACGTATCTGAGACCATTGATTTAATTATCCAAATGTCCTAATTAATAGCAAAGTCATTACCTAAGATAACGGCTTGGGGTTTTTGTCTCATTTTGGCCTGACAGTTATCCTAATGACGCCGGAGCGGGATAGCGATTATCCTGCTGGCCAAGTTAATACAAATCTACAGGAAAAGATACAAGAGATTCACCAAAAGAAATAAGAGAAGAAACTCTCAACTCTAATTCTCAGAAAAAGTTTTATCAATATTTTCAACAACCCATTTCTATACCCACAAGCCGGGTATATATAGCTAGGTAAAACTTGGGCACAAAGAAAGAAAATATCAGAAAATGAAATATTAAAAAAGGAAAATACTAGAAAGGTGACTAACAGATTCTGACAAATCTTTCTCTCTCCTGCCACGTAGCTGGTCCCCAATATCTGTCACTACCTTTCTTTAGTAACCAACTCACGTGCACTTACCATATGACACCTAATAATTAATAGCTAGATTATATGCTCAATAATAATAAAGGAAATAAAATAAAAGGAAAAACTATCAAAAATAAAGGACTGAAGTAGTCTGAACTGAAGCCGTCCCCGAATAGCATTATCGATCCCGACCTCAAGGTCCCCGAAGAGTATGATCGGTCCCGACCTCAAGGTCCCCCGAAGAGTATTATTGACCCGAGATTAAGGTTAATAGGTTGATCCCATCTTACTTGCCCGAGGGCATCGGTGCCTTTTAACTTTGTCCCGATCCGCTTTCTCCAAGTACTGTAAAGCCATTAATGTGTAAGCTGACAGATTGACATGATTAAGCTCAGCATGATCAAGCTCAGATGCTCCTGCATCAGTCACCTCGGGTTGAAAAGAACTCATCCTCGAGTTGTCATTAGTGTCTTCGGCTTCGTCAAAGCAGGGGCTTAAATGTTTGACATTGAAGACATCCGAGGTCCGTAAATGGCTCGGTATGCGCAGACGGTAGGCATTATCATTGATCTTCTGTAGGATCTCACACGGGCCGATCTTTCGATCTTTAAGCTTATTGTACTCTCCAACAGGAAACCGTTCTCGGGTCAAAACAGCCCAAACAAAATCACCAACTTCGAAAAGTACTTGACGTCGGCGTTGGTCGATTTGATCCTTGTAGGTGGCATTATGTTCGATGATAGATAGACGGACTTGATTATGAATAGTCCGAAGGTGTTCGGCCATCTCATCTGCCTTCGGATGCACTCGTCCGATCCTGGGAATAGGGAGCAAATCCAGAACTCCTGATGGATTTTGACCATAGACAATCTCAAACGGACTCATCCCTGTAGTTCTGTTCTTAGACCTGTTGTAAGCAAACTCGGCTTAAGCTAAAGCAAGATCCCACTGCTTCGGCTTTGTTCCAACCAGACATCGCAACATATTGCTTAGACTTCGATTCACCACCTCGGTTTGACCATTAGTCTGAGGATGATAAGCACTACTGAAGTTCAACTTGGTTCCGAACTTTCTGCTTCGGTCATCTTCTGCTTCACTAGCTGAAAACTGGTTTCGGCTTCTTCCTACCATTGAAATTCCCTACCCTTAAGGCACTCTGTGATAGGTGCAATTAAGGTGCTGAAGTCCCTGATGAACCGTCGGTAAAAGGAAGCCAGACCATGGAAGCTCCTGACATCATGTATATTCTTTGGAGTTGGCCATTCCCGAATGACATCTACCTTCGATTGATCCGCATGCACACCCTCAGTTGATACAACAAAACCGAGAAAAATTACAGAAGTCGTGAAGTATGAACTCTTCTTCTGGTTGATGAACAGACACTCCTTTCTCAAAACTTCAAAGACAGATCGGAGGTGCTCATGGTGGGCTTCTCGGTTCGGACTATAAATTAGAATATCATCAAAGTATACAACCACAAATTTACCCATGAATGGTCGTAATACTTGATGCATGAACCTCATAAATGTACTCGGAGCATTGGATAACCCGAATGGGGTAACCATCCATTCATATAATCCGTGTTGAGTTTTAAACGTTGTCTTCCACTCATCTCCTGGTCTGATCCTGATCTGATGGTAACCACTCTTGAGGTCGATCTTGGAGAAGACTTTGGCTCCTGACAGCTGATCCAACATGTCATCTAAACGTCGGATTGGAAATCGATACTTCATAGTAATCTTGTTGATGGCTCGGCTGTCTATACACATTCTCCACGAACCATCCTTCTTTGGTACCAACAAAGCTGGCACTGCACATGGGCTCATACTTTCACGAATGTATCCTCTTTCCAGTAACTCGACCACCTGCCTTTGTAGTTCTTCGGACTCCTTAGGGCTGAGTCTGTAAGCTGGTCTGTTCGGCAGACTTGATCCTGGGATAAGATCGATCTGATGCTGAATGTCTCTCATCGGTGGTAGTCCCGATGGAAGCTCTTCTGGCATAAGGTCAGCATATTCGGTTAACAACTCCTGAACGTCGGCTGACACTTCGGTGCTGTTATCTGCTGAACTGTTTTCACAAGGAAGTAAAGCGTACACTACTCCTTGTCCGACCTCATGCAAGAATTTTTTCATGGATAACAAATTGGGATGATTACCTGACCAACCCGAACTCCCTGCTTCCCGACGTGGGGCTAACACAATCTTCTTTCCTTTGATGCTAAGGGAGTAAGTGTTCTTCCGACCATCATGAGTGACACTTCGGTCGTATTGCCAAGGTCGTCCTAACAGTATATGACATGCATCCATGGAAACCACATCACACCAAGCATTGTCGAAGTACTTTTTGCCAATTGAAAATGAAACCAGGCACTTCTTATCTACAGTTACCTCATTCCCTTTGTTGATCCATGAAAGTTTATATGGTTTTGGGTGTTGATCCGTCTTCAGGCTTAATTTATGAACAGCCTTTTCGGACACCACATTTTCACAGCTTCCACTGTCAATGATCATCTTACACACCTTGTCGGCTACGGTGCAAGTAGTGTGGAAGATATTGGTTCTCAACCAATCATCATCGGTATCACCCTTAGGGGTCAGTAAACTCTTCCTGATGACTAGGGTTTCTCGACCATCACCATACAACACGTCCTCCTCTTCATAGTCATCATAGATAGGCTCGCCGAACTCCTCGGCTTCCTCTACCTCTTCCCCGATTAGAAGATTTTTGCCTTTCTGGTTAGCAAGTTTTCTGCACTCGGTTGCCCGATGTCCTAGTTCTCCACATCTAAAGCACTTAATAGTAGATCCGACATTACCATGTGGTTGGGTTGGTACCGAACGTGTTTGTTGAGGTGGTGGGGTCGATCTACTACTAGGGATGCCTCTGGGCATCGGCCTTCTGTCCTGCTGTTGCTCGACCTCTCGTGCTCGCTAGTAGGCTTCGGACACAGTCCATATTGAATGGAGGCTAAGCACATCCTGCAGAGATTGCTTCAAACCACCTAAATACCTTGCCACCAACTGTTCCTCTGTTTCAGATATGTCATTACGAGCGATTAACTGGTAGAACTCCTCAGTGTATTCGTCAACTGACCTGACTCCTTGCCTTAATAAGTGCAAGCGCTTGTACAGGGACTGAGTATAGCCGAAGGGAAGGAAGTGAGACTGCATCTTCTTCTTCATCTTCTCCCACTCAGTTACCTTGGATCTTCCCTGTCGTGCTCTCGACTTCTTCAACTGTTCCCACCAAGCAGATGCTCTGCCATTCAATTTTATTGCAATTAGTTTCACCTTCATAGCATCTGGGACCTCCTTATATTCGAAGATTCTTTCTACTTCATTCATCCAGTCGATGAACCCTTCCGCTTGGAGCGTACCAGAGAACTCCGGTAGCTCCACTTTGAAACCCAAATCCCGGCGACAATCGTCTTGACCTCTTCGTTCCCAGAACTGGTTCCGATTTTGATAAGGATTATCAAAACTGGAATTAGATTCAGTATCAACTTCCTTAAACATAGGGTGTTGGACTTCCTCATCCGAAAACTGCCCATGACGACCCTAATAGTGGCGATTAAGGTGTTGAGCCTCCTCAGTTAGAACTCGCTTTCGACGACCTTGATCTCGCGTCGTTAGACGCTGGGTTAACTCTGCAACTTGTCTCTGTAAATCCTCAATCATCACTTCCTGAACGTTGCGATCAGGTGGGGAACTTCCTCAGTCGGAACCTGTCCACGTCTACCACGACCACGACTACCAGCCATTGAAACCGGTGAGTATTAACTTCCAGGTGAACGACGAGCTCTGATACCAACTGACGCCGGAGCGGGATAACGATTATCCTGCTGGCCAAGTTAATACAAATCTATAGGTAAAGATACAAGAGATTCACCAAAAGAGATAAGAGGAGAAACTCTCAACTCTAATTCTCAGAAAAAGTTTTATCAATATTTTCAACAACCCCTTTCTATACCCACAAGTCGGGTATATATAGCTAGGTAAAACTTGGGCACAAAGAAAGAAAATATCAGAAAAGGAAATATTAAAAAAGGAAAATACTAGAAAGGTGGTTAACAGATTCTGACAAATCTTTCTCTCTCCTGCCACGTAGCTGGTCCCCAATATCTGTCACTACCTTTCTTTAGTAACCAACTCACGTGCACTTACCATATGACACCTAATAATTAATAGCTAGATTATATGCTCAATAATAATAAAGGAAATAAAATAAAAGGAAAAACTATCAAAAATAAAGGACTGAAGTAGTCTGAACTGAAGTCGTCCCCGAATAGCATTATCGATCCCGACCTCAAGGTCCCCGAAGAGTATGATCGGTCCCGACCTCAAGGTCCCCCGAAGAGTATTATTGACCCGAGATTAAGGTTAATAGGTCGATCTCATCTTACTTGCCCGAGGGCATCGGTGCCTTTTAACTTTGTCCCGGTCCGCTTTTTCCAGGTACTGTAGAGCCATTAATGTGCTAGCTGACAGATCGACATGATTAAGCTCAGCATGATCAAGCTCAGATGCTCCTACATCACCTAAGTAATGGCTAAGACCAAACCAAAGAGTTAATTATTTAGTTCACATATATCAAATATTATAAATTATCAAAAATTAAATTATAACTTATCAAAAATAATTGCTATGATCATTCCCCAATTAAAATAATTGTAAAAGTGTTGTTATATACATATTTACATAAATATTGCTATGAATAATTGTAAAAGTGTTGTTATATACATATTTACATAAATATTGCTATGATCCTTGAAAGGTAAATGTATTGCAGTTTATAATGCAGGTGATTGGTGATTCTGGATCCATCAATTACTGAATTAATATGCTATAAAAGTTAGACTAAGTACATATTGTTGCCTCAACTTTGTTCAAAATTTAGTCTTCCACCTTAAACATTTTCAAGCAACACTTTGCACCTTCAAGTTCGTTTTACGTTTTACATGCACCTTTCTGCAACTTGTCGGACCAGCCATTAGAGTTCGGAAAAATAGTCACCTTCCCAGTTCTCTGAACATAATTAACCTAGCCACCTAGAGTTTGTTCTTACTTGAGTTTCGAAAATCAAGTTTAACATGAGAGAATCCAAAGTAGTAATTAGGATTAAAGTCGTTAGAAGGAAACATGGAAATTTAGCATGTAGCTTTTGTAATTTTGTTTCCATGGTAATATTCCAGGAAACGTGTATAAATTTAGGAACAAGTCTACATACACAACATCTAAATACAAAATCAAATACTACATTCATCTTAATCATTAAAAAGTGGGACATGACACAGATTTCAATGTCATTCCAATTTTTAATGATTAAGATGAATGTAGTGTTTGAATATTATGTTTAGATGTTATGCACTTATACCTATTTTAAATTTAGTCATTAAATTTTTCTCTTAACCGCTTCCAATTTGTAGTAAGCTTTTGTCAAATGGAGTATTCATTCACTCATGTCCTTTAATCATGAAATTTATGCATTAACTGTTTTAAAAGCTAAATTTGTTTAGTTGCCTTTTCTTTTTTTTGCCATTTTCTTTTGTTAGTTGAACTTTATAATTTCCCTTTCATGGATAATTGTGATTATATTACATGGTTGAAGTGCTTAATTTTGTTAAGTATATCAAGTGAATTGGAGCCTCACAATAGATAAATAGTGAGAGAGTGAAAGATTAATATACATAAATGAGCCCAAGACTTAATGACTTAACAAGCATGTATGTTAATGCCTTGCTCGATTCTACCCCAAGAGCTGGTCTCACATGAGTTAAGGATTAATATAAATGAATGAGCAATGAGCCCAAGACTTAATGACATAAGCCTTTGAGTTAAGTTGAGTTTCAAACATGTATGTTAACGTCTTGTGTACGCGCAAGCTCTTCGGGTCTGTCCACAAATTTGGTAGACCAGTTGTATTAATGTGGTTTTATATTATTTTGGTTATTTATTTATTTTTATTTTTACTAATTTGGCGAGTAGTTTGTTATTCATGGCCTGAATTAATTCATGCTTAAAGTTCTGAATCCGAGTATCGTTGGTTGATACAACAAATGCACGTACTAATTTGAGTGAAGGCGCAATTGCTGTAGGAGCAAGAATGAAAAGGAATGAATAAGTTTTGCGATTTAACCAACCTGAAAAAATTAAACACTATGCCAGCGAAACCTGCCTGATGTATCCCGCAAGACTAGCACAGAAAATGCATCATTCAGTCGAATGACTGCCAACTTGCACCGCTATACATGGACATAATTTTCCCCATTAGAAAATTCGTCATATGTACATGACCAATTGATGATACTAAAGACACGCTAAGACTTGAGGTTTAGATGAAAAGTCAAAATCTATCTACTTTGATTTGGTCTAGAAGTTATAGCTTCCAAATCTACTTCTGTTCATATGAAGACTATGATTACATAAAAATCCACCTTATAGTGGATAGTGGTAAACTTAGCACTACGCCATGTATTTATTTACTACTACTACTGTTATTATTTTCTGATAAGTAGCACTTCTACATTTTCATCTTCAAAACAAAGTAAGGAGAAAAAACAGAAGAAAAAAATGGTCATACTTCATGTTCTCTACACCTCAGGAGCTCCTCTCCTTCTTTTAGTTTCTTCTCTAGTGTTCCTTACGTTACATGGCCTTGTTGAGGTGCAATTCAAGAATCTTCTCATATATACCTTATGCTCAAATACTACTAATTATACTACAGGTAGTGATTTCCAAAGCAATCTTAACCGTCTCCTCATCCGGTCACTTTATAATGATGGTGGTGATTACCTTTTTTCTAATGCGACTCAAGGCAATTATCCGGATGAAGTATATGGTCTCTTCTTATGCAGAGGTGATGTTCCGCGCAAGACATGCCAAGACTGCATTGACACGGCCAGTGAGAAGATTGTAGATGAATGCCCATTTAACAAAGAAGCAATCATATGGTATGATGAGTGTTTGATTCGCTACTCCGATTCATCTTTCTTATCCACCATGAAGACAAGTCCAACTGTTTGTGCATCTGATTCAGAAAATGTGACTGAGCCAAATAGGTTCAATAAAGAACTGAGAAGCATGTTTGAGTTTCTAGCTAACCAGGCAACTTCCGATTCTTGGAACTGCAATTATGCGAAAACTGAGGTTAACATCCCTGGTTTTGAGAAGTTGTATGGTATGGTGCAGTGTACACCGGATTTGTCACCGTTAGAATGTACCAACTGCTTGGATGTGTCAGTTGAATATATTCCATTTTGCTCATTGGGAAAGGTAGGGGGAAGAGTTCTTACACCAAGCTGTAACATAAGGTATCAGCTGGACCCTTTCCTCGCTGAGCCTCCACTACAACCACCAGCCTCGGGTAATAGGGCTGACCACATCACTAATGGTGAGTTTTTGATGATATTTCATTATATATAAGATATATTTTTTGTTTCTCGTTCAATAAGAAAACATCAATATCATAAATTCTTGTAAAAGGAGTACCTAATTGTAGTTATCATCCAAAGGCTGTGTTGGAACATTTCCCGACTTATAAATGGTTGAAGAATAAATTCTGGTTTGCCATGCAGCAGGAAAAAGGAAAGCAGCAATAATTACGATCAGCGCAATTGTATTAGGATCACTAGTAATAGCACTGCTGGGATGTTGTATTTGTTATTGCCAAAGAAGGAAAAGAACAGAAGAAGGTACAGAATTGTAATCTTCTTGTAAAATATAGTGGCAACTGCTCTGAAAATAACTCTGTTTTGCAGAGAAGAAAGAGAACAGCCAAGAGATTCAATTAATTGACTTTGAAAAGGAGAGCCATACTGATTACTACTTCAATGAAAGTTGTAGTAGAGAAAAGAAAGTGAAATCCAAAGAATTTCCATTGATCCGGTTGGATATCATACGTACGGCTACAAAAAACTTCTCTGAGGAAAACATGCTTGGAGAAGGCGGTTTCGGTCCAGTGTACAAGGTATAATCATGGTGCTGACTTCAATTTGTTAAGATAACTTGTGAATTGACATAGTCCCACGTTGGTGTTTGAGTGTGATTCTGTGAATTTATGGGCTTACTACACTTTATGACAAGTTTTTATCTAATATCTAATAGCTTTATGATATTCATCACATAGCTTGCTAGACACCACTGATCTATTGATGTTATAGCCCGTCTGACCTTACTCCACTTAAGGGGGTGTTTGATAAAAATTAAATAAAATAATTTTAAATGCTCAAGTAATTTTAAGAAGTTGAATAAAGTAAATTTTTGAATATTGAATGAAAAAAATTGTTTGATAAGTGACATGTTTGAAATATCTGAATAACATATTTTTACTATTTTACTTCTCTGAAAAAATTCAAAGTTGTTGTAAATTTATTTAATATTATTAAATATAATATTTAATATTTTTATTTATTTTAAATAAAAAAAATTTGCTTCGTTCAGCTATGACTTAACATTCAACCAAAAAAATTAAATTTAGTCATTCAGCCCAAAAATCAGACCAATTCAGTCATTCAGCCAAAAAAAACTCACTGAATGACCGACAAATTCAGGCATTCAACTCTATTAAATGAAAAACAAACAGCCCCTTAGTATTAAACAACTTTAAGTCCTTCGGTGACAGCTATACTCGACACCACATTTTTTGAAAATAGCAATTCATTTTTCTATAAACCATACTAGTCATTTTGTGAGAATGTTTTTCCGGAATGCATCTTGTCATGTAATCTAATTCTCTCACTTTGAAATCCACTTCCAGGGTATATTGGTTGATGGTAAGGAAATTGCAGTTAAGAGGCTTTCAAGAAACTCTGGCCAAGGACTAAAGGAGTTCAAGTCTGAAGTTACTTTAATTGCCAGACTACAACACAGGAATCTTGTAAAACTTCTGGGCTGCTGCTTGGAAGGAAAAGAATTACTTCTTGTCTATGGCTACATGCCCAACAAAAGCTTAGATGGCTTCCTCTTTGGTTTGACCCTCAACTTTCATTACTTGCTGGCTTACGATATAATTTATTGCAATTAGAATAACTTTTTGTTACATTTTTATGTTAGATTCAACAAGAGGAGCACAACTAGATTGGAAGAGGCGACTCAATATCATTAATGGAATTGCTCGGGGATTATTATATCTACATGAGGATTCCCGACTCAGGATCATTCACAGGGATCTCAAAGCTAGCAATGTTTTGCTTGATCATGAGATGAACCCAAAGATTTCCGATTTTGGAATGGCAAGGATCTTTGGTACTAATCAAAGTGAAGCTACTACAAATAGAGTTGTCGGAACTTAGTAAGCATCTTTGCTTTTGATCGTAGCATTCCCCCAGTTTCTGGATTAGTTTCATATCCAACATAAATCTTGTTATTTTTAAAATTTTCTAAATGTATCTAATGCTTATTGAATTGTGTTATTCAAAATGAAAAGTGGATACATGGCCCCAGAGTATGCTATGGAAGGAATATTTTCGGTTAAATCCGATGTTTTTAGCTTCGGAGTTCTCCTGCTAGAAATTGTTAGTGGGAGAAAGAACAGCGGCTTTCATCTCTTGGGACATGGTCAAAGCCTCCTTACATTTGTAAGTTGTTACCTATTTCTGTGTTGTAATAGAAATTTCATAACAAACATTCAACGGTACTATTTTCAGAGAGCATGTTACTATTATATGCTGCTCCTCCGGTCCTCTTTTTATGCATATGTAAGAGTAAGACGGTAAAACAGTTGCTTATAAAAAGGGTCCTACTAGCAAAAAATCCCAAACTTAAGTTCACTAATAAGTGTATCAATTGCAGGCCTGGAAATTATGGACCGAGGGTCAAGAAATGGAGGTGATGGACCCATTATTAACGCAATCCTGTGAGGAAATTGAAGTGCTGAAATGCATCCAAATTGGATTATTGTGTGTCCAAGAAGACCCTGCAGATAGACCTACAATGTCAACTGTAATTGTTATGCTGGTAAGCGATACGACACTTCCTCAACCGACAGAACCTGCATTTTCCGTTGGACGAGTCGTCCGATCTGCTCAACCCCAGCTAAATGATAAAGGATCTTCTGTTAATGAGATTACTCTCTCAAATGTCTTACCCAGGTGACTTTGTTAGCTATGTGTGTTTTTTTATGATTTTCTTCGAATCATTCTAAATTTCTGGCCTTTTACTAAAGGTGTCTGACATTGGTGTATAACAACAATATTAGACATCATTTTATATTTCAAACGCATGAATGTGTAGTAAAGAATATGAAACAGTAGCTTTTTCTCTAGTTACTAACTTAATGATTAGAAGTTTAGAACTAACTTAGTGACTTGACATTTCAATGTAATATGAATGATAACGTCTTTGTGATGTGCTCGTGGTGCAAAACAGAAAAAGTTTGAGCACACACCAATTAGATAGAGTAGTAATGGATCATTTTTTTCCAAAAGCACAATGAATTGAGCAGCTAATCATGTATGAAGTTGACGGTTTTACGTGAAATAAACCAATTGTAATTTGTAAACTTCAGCGGGGCCTATTATAAATTGCGTGTGGCCGGTTATAGTCAACTTATTTATTTACTCCCTCGTTTTCATTATATATCTCGTTGAAAACATAATCACAAATATTAAAAAATCTCATTAATATTAATGTTAAATAATTAATGTTGATTTGAAGTTTCATTACTACTCATGCACTAATTAATTACCCATCCTCCTCTCTCTCAATTACTCTATCTTTAAGAGTAAAGTAAGAAATAATTAGATTTTTTTCTCCTACATATATGTAAAACGTCTTATATTTTGGAAAGAAAAAAAACTTCTAAAACAACTGATATAATAGAAAGGAGAGAGTATTTATTAATATCCTATACTATCACATTTTAATTCTAAACACCTGCGAGAAATTTGGGAAGGAGTCGGGAGGAAAAGTAATAAAAACTTAGGGAAAACTTAAGTTTGTTATGTAGCTCATATTGCTGAAATTGTTATTGAATTAGGAGTGTGAACGAGTTGAACTTAATCGGATTTGACTCGTAAGGTTATTTTTTTACTCAAATTCGACTCGAATTCGAATTATATTTAAAAAACTTTACTTAGATTCGATTCAACTCGAATTTTTATTATTCAAATTTGATCCGACTCGAATTGAATTATATTCAAACTACTCACAAGTTTTGAATTCAAGCTCGAATTAAAGTCTTCACATGGTAACTTATTATTTTACTTTAAAATGAGAAAATATAATTACAATTACACTTTACAAATATAAAATTAAAATTAAAATTACAAATAAAATAAAAATAATAATAACTAATTATTCTTATTTTATTTTATTGTGTACATATTATAAGAATATAATGAGTATCTATTTGAATATATATCAATCAAGCATGTATCGAATCATAATTAAGAATTCGAGTAGTTTGAATCCTAAACAAATCGAGTATAACCTTACTTAAATTTTACTTGTATTTTTACTCGGTAAAACATAGGATTACCTTACAGGGGTTATACCGATTTAAGCATTTGGTCACTAATCTGGTAATGAAAATGTCCATGCTAAAAAAGAAGTAAAAATGTATTTATATATGACACCCTTTATATATTTAGTTAACTCTTAGTTTAACTATTGTTCAATGTCTAAGACTAGATGCAATTGTGCATGTAGGTAAGAAAATTTTCAAGAATAACAGCAAGTGTAGGTAGAGCATCTCATATTGCAAGTGGAAGTCAAAGCATTACAGCAGGTGGAAGTACTGGATCAACAACTGATGGTGCAAGTGGAACAAGAATGGCAGCAAGTGACACATGTGTGTGGAAGATCAAGGGGAAAAGAACTCCTATCAATTGGGAATGGAACAATTAGACTGACATCTAATGTTACAGTGGTCTAGTAGTATATTTTTGGGTAGTTTGTGATTATAAAATCAGTATGTATGTAGTTGGATGTATGAATATTAATCACGATGTATGAAGTGATTTATGACTTGATGGTACTTATGAAATTTGGCTTTGAATGTCTTGTACAATTTTTGGGCAATCAGTATATACGAAGGTGGATGTAAGAATATTAATCATTACTATGTTGTTATGACTTGATGACAGTTTAATGGTATATTTTGCTAAGAAATTTGTGTTTTGGTTGGTTATGTTTTTGCCAAAAAAAATGAGAGTTAGATCATTGTCTTTTGGTTGTTACTTGTGTTTTGGTTCTATTTTCTTGGCAGGGGATGATTCTATTTTGGATGGTTCTACTTTGCTTAAATTTTGACAGGAAACCGATGGACTAAAAAACACATTCAATTAACTAACATTTACATCATGCAAATCCAGGAGAATGAAAACACATACTTGATCAACCTCATATCAACATCATCCATTACAATCAATCAACTACCATTACATCATGCAAATTCATGTAAAAATTACAACCAAAGTGACAGTCCATTATAATACACTGCACAAAATGAGTTTTGAGTTGCCTCTTTAACTCTATCAACTTCCATTTCCTTTTTAATTGGTTCATTTCTCAAAATTTTCAATTTCTCCTTAAGCTTTGTATTTTTTTCAGTCAGTAAGCTCAAGTCTTCAAGTGGCTTATTATTCATTACACTAGTTACTTCATCTTCATTGGGAGGCATTTCAAGCCATTCAAAATATCCACAATATCTTCCAACTTCCTATCAAAATTAGTATCACAAGGTGAAAACAAAGCCAAATACAGAACATAATTTAACAAAGAGAGGGTCAGACAAATTTTACAAATATAAAGAAGAAACTAACCCTATAGTTTTAGCAGCCATAAAACTTTCTTCCTCTTAACCTATCTTTCTTGGAAACACAAATTCAAGCTAGAACATCACAACAACACATCCACATGTCTGCAGCAGTGGTTGACACTGATCACGATGAAGCCATCTATGATGCAGTCTAGATTCGCACTAACCTTGATAATAATTATCAAACAAAAGCCCTAATTTTTCCAACCTTTTTCTCTGCAATTTTTTCAAGTTTCTCTGCCCTAGTTCTTCAGTTCTTAAGCTGCTATAATTGACGTTTTATAAAGTCGTTACCTTTCTTTTCTCCTACCTAATCCCACTTTGGAAGCCAACTTGGCCATCTCAGCATTTGATTAGTTTTTACTTCTTCTTTTTTTTAAAGCCACGTCTAAAAATAACTGAAAAATTTTAACGTCTATCTACTAAAATGGACATAATTGCCAAATTAAGAAATTTTAAAAAGTAAAATGACCTAATTCCATTTTTTAAAACTTTAGTGACCAAATGCTTAAAACGGTATAACATTATTTTTTGTACTCAGATTTGGATCATATTATATTATTATTAATGATTTCCAAAATCGAACCCAAATCGTTTGGTTTGATTTATAGCCTTATGTTGAATAAACTCGAACGCGCGAGTACGTGACCATGAGAAACAGTATCATCGTTGGTCTCAGTTATTGTCTTAAGTACTGTACTCAACGCAAAATAAGCCCTCTACTATAAAAACCTCTATGTGAGCCAAACTAAGACTAAAAAATTCGCTTAAGTCAATATTCGAACTCAAAACCTCAACCTCATAAAATTAAGGAACTGCTCAACTAAATTACATGATATAATTATAAATTAGACAACATAAATTTTATTTATACAAACTTCTCCATTTAAACAATAATATGAAGAAAAAAGATAAATAAATGGGTAAACATTTTGACTTTTTATAGGATCAATATTGACTTCTTAAAAATTAATTTCAAACATTTTCAAACTCAAAATTGACATGAATTCATTTAGTTTATATCGATACATACAATTATAAATATCATAAATTACCTAAAAAATACTATTAATCATAAGATTTATTATTTTTAAATTTTAAATTAATCATGTCAATTTTCAGTATAAATAAATCTTCTCCATATTGTATATTAGTTAAAAAAGTATTAATAATCTTCACCTAATAATTAGGTTCATTGTAAAGCTGGGATTTTTCTGGTTTCTTTTACAAATTCTTTGCACCGCCTTTAAAATACAATACCAAGCTTTTATATATAGATACAATTCGGGGATGTGGAATTCGATCGTGTGTGACGGGGAGTTGTAATTTTGTTTCCATGGTAATATTTCAGGAAACGAGTATAAATTTAGTCATTAATTTTTTCTCTTAGCCACTTCGAATTTGTAGTAAGCTTTTGTCAAATGGAGTATGTATTCGTTCAGTCATATCCTTTAATCATGAAATATATGTATTTACTGTTTTAAAAGCTGAATTTGTTTAGTTGCCTTTTCTTTTTTTGCCATTTTCTTTTGTTAGTTGAACTTTGTATAATTTCCCTTTCATGGAATTGTGATTATATTACACGGTTGTAGTTCTTAATTTTGTTACTTATCACAAGCGAGTTGGAGTCCACATCCGATAAATAATGAAAAGTGAAATATTAATATAAAACAATGAGCCCAAGATAGCTTAAGTTTTTTAGTTAAGTTAGATTTCAAACATGTGTGTTCCAACAACTGGTATGAGGCCGGTTCTACCCCCACAAATTTGGTAGACCAGTTGTGTTAATGTGGTTTTATATTATTTTGGTTTTTATTTTTTATTTTACTGATTTGGTGAGTAGTTAGTTATTCATGGCCTGAATTAATTCACACTTAAAGTTCTGAATCAGAGAATTCCTAGTGTCATTCGTATGTGATACAAGCATGGACGACAAAGGGCACTAGAATGTAGGCACAGCATAAGTGATTTTTTTCATCAACGTTGGTTGATACAACGAACGCATGCACTAATTTGAGTGAAGGCGCAATTGCTTTAGGAGCAAGAATGAAAAGAAATGAATAAGTTTTTGGATTTAACCAACCTGAAAAAACTAAGCTCTACGCCAGCGAAACCTGCCTGATATTTCCCGCAAGACTTGCACCACTATACATGGACATAATGTTCCCCATTAGAAAATTTGTCATATGTACGTGACCAATTGATGATACTAAAGACACGCGAAGACTTGAGGTTTAGATGAAAAGTCAAAATCTATCTACTTTGATTTGGTCTAGAAGTTAGAGCTTCCAAATCTGTTCTTATGAAGACTAAGATTAGACAAAAATCCACCTTAGTGGTAAACTTAGCACTACGCCGTGTATTTATATACTACTATTATTTTTCTGATGAGTAGCACTTCTACATTTTCATCTTCAAAAGAAAGTTGGGAGAAAAAACAGAAGTAAAAAATGGTCATACTTCATGTTCTCTACACCTCAAGAGCTCCTCTCCTTTTAGTTTCTTCTCTTGTGTTCCTTATGTTACTTGGCCTTGTTGAGGCGCAATTCCAGAATCATCTCATACATGAGTTATGCTCAAATACTAGTAATTATACTACTGGTAGTGATTTTGAATTCAATCTTAACCGTCTCCTCATCCGGTCACTTTACAAAGATGGTGGTGATTACCTTTTTTCTAATGCGACTCAAGGCAATTATCCGGATGAAGTATATGGTCTCTTCTTATGCAGAGGTGATGTTCCGCGCAATACATGCCAAGACTGCATTGACACGGCCAGTAAGAAGATTTTAGTTGAATGTCCATTTAACAAAGAAGCAATCATATGGTATGATGAGTGTTTGATTCGCTACTCCGATTCATCTTTCTTATCCACCATGAAGACAAGTCCAACTGTTTGTGCATCTGATTCAGAAAATGTGACTGAGCCAAATAGGTTCAATCAAGAACTGAGAAGCATGTTTGAGTTTCTAGCTAAAAAAGCAACTTCCGATCCTTTGAACTGCAATTACGCTAAAACTGAGGTTAACATCCCTGGTTTTGAGAAGTTGTATGGTATGGTGCAGTGTACACCAGATTTGTCACCGTTAGAATGTACCAACTGCTTGGATGTATCAGTCAAAGATATTCCATCTTGCTCAATGGGAAAAGTAGGGGGAAGAGTTCTTACACCAAGCTGTAACATAAGGTATCAGCTGGACCCTTTCCTCGCTGAGCCTCCACTACAACCACCAGCCTCGGGTAATAGGGCTGACCACGTCACTAATGGTGAGTTTTTGATTATATTTCATTATATATATAAGTTATATTTTTGGTTTCTCGTTCAATAAGAAAACATCAATATCATAAATTCTTGTAAAAGGAGTACCTAATTGTAGTTATCATCCAAAGGCTGTGTTGGAACTTTTCCTGACTTATAAATGGTTGAAGAATAAATTCTGGTTTGCCATGGAGCAGGAAAAAGGAAAACAGCAATAATTATGATCAGCGCAATTGTATCAGGATCCCTGGTAATAGCACTGCTGGGATGTATTTGTTATTGCAAAAGAAGGAAAAGAACAGAAGAAGGTACAGAATTGTAATCTTCTTCTAAAATATAGTAAATTCTATTAGCAACTGCGCTGAAAATAACTCTTTTGCGCAGAGAAGAAAGAGAACAGCCAAGAGATTCAATTAATTGACTTTGAAAAGGAGACCCTTCCTGATTACTACTTCAATGAAAGTTTTAGTGGAGAAAAGAAAGTGAAATCCCAAGAATTTCCATTGATCCGGTTGGATATCATTCGTACGGCTACAAAACACTTCTCTGAGGAAAACAAGCTTGGAGAAGGTGGTTTCGGTCCAGTGTACAAGGTATAATCATGGTGGTGACTTCAATTTGTTAAGATAACATGTGAATTGACATTGTCTCACAATGGTGTTTGAGTGTGATTCTGTGAATTTGTCCGCTTACTATACAAGGATGATTCCAAAACTTATTAAACTTTATAATAAAGATGGATTCCAACTTAGTATTAAACAACTTTAAGTCCTTCGGTGACAACTATACCTGACAGCACATTTTTCGAAAATAGCAATTCATTTTTCTATAAACCATACTAGTCATTTTGTGAGAATGTTTGTCCGGAATGCATCTTGTCATGTAATCTAATTCTCTCACTTTGAAATCCACTTCCAGGGTATATTGGTTGATGGTAAGGAAATTGCAGTTAAGAGGCTTTCAAGAAACTCTGGCCAAGGACTAAAGGAGTTCAAGTCTGAAGTTACTTTAATTGCCAGACTACAACACAGGAATCTTGTAAAACTTCTGGGCTGCTGCTTGGAAGGAAAAGAATTACTTCTTGTCTATGGCTACATGCCCAACAAAAGCTTAGATGCCTTCCTCTTTGGTTTGACCCTCAACTTTCATTACTTGCTGGCTTATGGATATAATTTATTGCAATTAGAATAACTTTTTTTTACATTTTTATGTTAGATTCAACAAGAGGAGCACAACTAGATTGGAAGAGGCGACTCAATATCATTAATGGAATTGCTCGGGGATTATTATATCTACATGAGGATTCCCGACTCAGGATCATTCACAGGGATCTCAAAGCTAGCAATGTTTTGCTTGATCATGAGATGAAGCCAAAGATTTCTGATTTTGGAATGGCAAGGATCTTTGGTACTAATCAAAGTGAAGATAATACAAATAGAGTTGTTGGAACATAGTAAGCATCTTTGCTTTTGATCGTAGCACTCCCCCAGTTTCTGGATTAGTTTCATATCCAACATAAATCTTGTTATTTTAAATTTTTTCTAAATGTATCTAATGCTTATTGACTTGTGTTATTCAAAATGAAAAGTGGATACATGGCCCCAGAGTATGCTATGGAAGGAATATTTTCGGTTAAATCCGATGTTTTTAGCTTTGGAGTTCTCCTGCTAGAAATTGTTAGTGGGAGAAAGAACAGCGGCTTTCATCTCTCGGGACATGGTCAAAGCCTCCTTACTTTCGTAAGTTGTTAACTATTTCTATGTTGTAATCGAAATTTCATAACAAACATTCGACGATACTATTTTCAGAGAGCATGTTACTATTATATGCTTATGTAAGAAGGTAAAAGAGTTGCTTATAGAAAGGGCCCTACTCGCAAAAATCCCAAACTTAAGTTCTCTAATAAGTGTATGATATTGCAGGCCTGGAAATTATGGACCAAGGGTCAAGCAATGGAGGTGATGGACCCATTATTAACGCAATCCTGTGAGGAAATTGAAGTGCTGAAATGCATCCAAATTGGGTTATTGTGTGTCCAAGAAGACCCTGCAGATAGACCTACAATGTCATCTGTAATTGTTATGCTGGTAAGCGATACGACACTTCCTCAACCGACAAAACCTGCATTTTCCGCAAGAAGAGTCGTCCGATCTGCTCAACCCCAGCCAAATGATAAAGGATCTTCTGTTAATGAGATTACTCTCTCAAATGTCTTACCAAGGTGACTTTGTTAGCTATGTGTGTTTTTTTATGATTTTCTTTGAATCATTCTGAATTTCTGGCCTTTTACTAAAGGTATCTGACATTGGTGTATAACAACAATATTAGACATCATTTTATATTTCAAACGTATGAACGTGTAAGTAAAGAATGAAACAGTAGCCGTCTCTCTGGTTACTACTAATTACTTAATGATTAGAAGTTTAGAACTAATTTAGTGACTTGACATTTCAATGTAATTAGAATGTGAATAAGTTTGTGATGTGCTCATGGTGCAAGACAGAAAAAGTTTGAGCAGAAACCAATTAGATAGACCAGTAATTGGTCATTTTTTTCCATTGAATTGAGCAGCTCATACAATACTCAATGAGATACTTTTAATCCAGTCCACAGCAGCCTACCAGTCTTGTAATTAAATTTTTTAAAAACTTAAATTCTTCTTAATGATTTTTATAATAAAAAAATTAAAGAAAAAACACGCTCTTAATTCTAGAAGATAATTCTGTTCAGCTTTTCTTGTTGGGCTTGCTTGTACCGAAAATATGACCTGGCTTGCCCAACAATAGTTGACTTTTGACCCGAATAATTCTAAGTTATATATTAGAAAAGTAGTAAAGTTTGAAATAGGAGTGGTTAAGGACATTGAGATGTAATTTTCAAGTTCTAGGTGAGGAAACAAAGAAAACTAACTAGGACAAAAGTAGTTGGCAGGAATGTCGGTACTTTCCTCATTTTTCCCATGCTAATAATATTATTCCTGGAACATTCATTCAGTCGCGGGTCTAAATACTCAACTCGTTAATTTGATTTAAATTTGTTTAAAAAATCGTGTTCAAACAAATTTATTTATTCGTTCAAATAAACTACGCATAATAACTGAAAATGTCAAGTTTAGCAGTTTTCGTCTACTCTGTCATTTAAAATTTATATCATACTTATTAAATTAATGTGTGTGTGTGTGTGTGTGTATATATATATATATATATAGCTTGATAATTTCTCGGTAACTAAAGAATAAATTAAAGATGAATACAAAATAATATAATTGGTTGATTATTATCGTCAGACCCACCCAAATATAACGAATCATCAATTAATTATGCTTTTCACATCATTAATTTATAATTAAAACAATTATAAGATTATTTTGTTACTATAGCGATACTCCCTGGGCGGACCGGCCTTGCATAGCTTAACTTACGTTGATATGAATTATGAAACCAAATCCAGCTCTAACTTTGATCCACCGTGAAATTCTAACCACTAAAAGATAGCCACATCTTTTTATTATTGCACAAAATATTTATTACAAGCATATACATAATTATACGTAAAATATCCAGCATGCTAAAGAGAAAACAGATACATATTTTAAATTAAATTATAAAAGAACGATGGATCATTTGAGTTAGAAATTGTTGAATTTTTTAAAATTATAGAAGAACGATGGGTCATTTGAGTTAGAAATTGTGGAAATTTTGTTTTTAATCTGTCTATTATCATTGTTGGCTTGAACTAGTTAAATACATGTCTTTATTAAAAGTCTTGTTCCATGTGAGACATGATTAAGGAGGCTGTTTTAATAAGACCCCTCACCATTCTGTTTTCAGTGTCCCTTATTCGTAGTGGTATTTCTCGATGTATACTGGCGTTTCATAGAAGGATAATAAAACATTTGATGCCAAGACAGATCATTTAGTCAGGTTTTACCTCTCATTATTTTTCTTTTCAAAATAGAATATTAATACGGGCAAGAAAACTCATAATCAGATTGCAAAAGAAAAAAATTCCTAGCATGAAAAATGGTATAAGATGGTATTTACAACTAAAATATTGTTGTACAAACAATAATAATCTTTACGACACACAGAAAGTAGCAACTTTGAAAAAGAAACTCAACACTATTGGGGATATAAATCAGTTACTGAAGCCTCAGGTAAGGAGAAATTAGCATATTCTTCTTTCGTTTCACTAAAATCGCTCGCCTCTAAATCATTCTCCCCAAGCAGTGGCATCTCTGGATCAATGCTACTATGCATAAAAAATGCAGGCTCCGAAGGCACTGCGAGAATGAGAGAAGTGTTATTGAGCATAAGAGCAACTGAAGCCAAGGTAGGTCTGTCAGCTACATTCTCTAGTACACATAGCAACCCGATGTGGATACATCTCATCATTTCGCATAGTGAACCTGAACTGCTTCTTAATGTTGTATTTATAACATTTGAAGCAGCTCCTCCTTGCCAATTTTTTCAAGCCTGAAATAATGGTACGTATAAGCTTTCATGACTTGAGAATAATGTGGTTAGTGAAGTTTATGCATGTTTGAACTTACATAGCTTGCAAGGTTCTCTACATTCTCCCCATTTTGGAAACAATGGTTCTTCTGACTATTTGTTATTTCCAAAACTAATACGCCAAAGCTAAACACAGGAAATTAACTGAGAATTGTCCATAAATTGCATACTTTGGTGCCATATATCCACTGTAACGGTGAGAAATACATTATTGTCAAACTTAAGAGCTAGTGAACATGAAACTGCATTTTATCAGTAATACTTTCACTACAAATGAAATGTATATTGGGGATTCTCATGCTCACAAGTCACTAGTTGAATAAAATGGTGCAAGCCTTCCTAGGTTCTCACAATTCTACTTATAGTGCCTTGGGATTCATCTTGATCGAACAACCTTGCCATGTCATGCCAAAATCTGCAATTTTAGGATTCATCTCTGCATCTAACAGAACATTCCTCTAGCTTTGAGATCATGATGAATAATCTGTAGCCTAGAATCTTCATGAAGGTAAAGAAGTTCCCTAGCTACGCCTCCTATGATTTTGCATCGCCTTTCCCAATACAAATATGAACTCTTTACTGGATCAACAAGAAAGATCAACCATATTGCATGCTTCAAAGCTTAATCTCATCATAAACCTCCAAAAGAAAAAAACTAGCATCTCGTTTCAAAAATATAAGATTACTTGCCTTCGTAAAACACAAAGGCAAGTGATTATATTTTGGAATGGATTAAGTATTCATTACAAAATCTAAGCTTTAAACAATATATGAACATTCTTATACTTCAATACTCACGGAAATCAAAATGTACTCTTAGAAGCTGTCACAAGCAACCAAAAATAAATTCTTACTTTGGAAAAATATTAATGCAGTAGTGTAAGTAAGAGTCGATCCCACAGAGAATGATTAATTTATTTTTATACAATGTAAACTAGAATGGGGGTTTTGAATTAATTATAATTAACTAAATAAACAAAAGAAAACTAATAAAATTAACTAATAAATTAAATATTTCAGTTCTTCAGTTTAGTAGCACATTTTCACAATAATAATATAATCAAGTTAACAATATTCATCCCTCAATGAAATTAATAACCCTAGGTAACAACGTACAATCGTTAATTACTCGCAATCCCCCTTAGGTTTTAAATCTAATGTGACAATCACCCCCACTAGACCCTAACTATCATACAACCTAGAACTATCGTTCTAGATTTAATATAATAATAGCATTAAGAATTAGAGAATTAGATTATTTCAAGTAACAATCACACAATCGCAGATTATTTAACTTGCCTTCTTGATAACCATAATAATATTCAAAAGCTTGATCACAATCAAATATTACTAATCACTACTTATGATAAGATAAAATATCGTTTGTTTAATATTATATTTTAATCTAGCATATGATAAAGTTTAGATCAATTCAACATGTCATTATTAAATCAATCAAAACAAATATCATTCAACAATTAATATAGATTATCAAGAATAAATCTCATATAAGAAGAAATAAATATTAATAACTTAATTAAACCATCAATTGTAAATAAAGTTCAACATCCCCTTAGAACTGAATAAGAAAACTAGCCAAATATAATATAAAAAAATAAAAATATTATACAATATAATTGAGAAATATAAGGTATACCTAAGAGATCCTCTTTAATTGTGTCTAATAGTCTCTATTTATAGAGTATATAATTATCCAAACCCTACTAAAAATTAAAATACTAATTAAATAAATTATAAAAATTATATTTATTTTCTTATTCCAAATCTAATAATGAATCCTTAATGTACTAAGCTGATGGACCCACGATTTGCAAGAATCTGTTGAACCCTTGAAAAAGGAATAAAAGTGTTGGGACCCACGCGGTAGAAAGAAAGAAAGAAGCAGCAGCAGTCACGCGCTTACTGCTTTAGTTTTCCTCTGGCCCCACGCATGGCATGGACCAAGTTGTTGCCACTATTATTCTGAACCTCCAATGAATCAAACGACGTTATTCCCATGTGTTGGTTGCTGAATTCTTAAAACCATGCGTGCATTGTGCGATATGCCATGCCCAGCTAATTATTAAATTGCCATCAACTTCTGACTATTTACCATCTTGCCATTGATCTTCAATTTTCCCATAAAAAAAATAATATAAAATTACTAAAAATAATAAAAATGCATAAAATTAAATAAAATACCTAAAACACTAAAAATACTTAAAAACTCACAATTAATTAAGCATAAAAATACATAATGAACAGATATAAAATCTACTTATCAAATACTCCCACACTTAAATCTTTGTTTGTCCTCAAGCAAAACTAGAATAAAAACTATAAAAATAAAATTAATAACCAAACTACTTACTTTAACAACAAATCAATATGAATTTCACATTAGCCTCAAAGATTTTAAAAACAATAACTCAAATAAAATTTCAAAACCATACATGACCAAAAATTTCAACATATTTATTAATTTTACTTTATTTAAGACCGTTCGTGTGTGTGAATCTAAATGTATCAAACTAGCAAAAAAAACTTAGATTCACTCACATAATTAAATGCATTATAAAAGATATCAATAAGGGTTAGTTTAACAACAAAACTCTATACTCTTATTTTTCACATCACTCTCCACTAATATAGGCAAATATAACTAGAAGATCAAAAGATTTTTAATCTTGATAAACACACTAGGATTATTAATATTAATTTTTTCAACTACTTTTTTCTATTTTTTTTCTTCTTTTAAATGGGTGCATTTTATGCTTCATCCCATTTTTTCTTCTCTCTTTCTCTCTCTTTTTTTCTCTCTGCCTTGGTGAGTGCATTTTATGCTCCATCTCACCAGCGAGTGCGTTTTACGCTCCCTCTCGCTTTTTCATTGCATGTGTTTATGAGTGAGTGTGTTTTATGCTCCATCTCAATCCACCACAAAAAAAAATTTCAATTTAACAATCCTAAAAAAATACATAAATCATATCTTCAAAGTTATGTTTTGCCTTATATTTCACTTTAAATAATGATCAAATAAAATATAGATCTCAAAAATATCTTTCATAAGCATTTAACCATATAAACTCTATCTAAATTAAACTTAGCCCAAATAAATGAATATAAGTGCAAAAAAATTAAGGATCTAAAACAAAATAAATACTAACAATAAGCCAAAAATTCAGATTAAGCAAAAATTTATCCTTTTTTCAAAAGTTATTAAATAAAAATCAACTTTCATCATTGGTTAAAAATTAAAATTCAACTCATTGCTCAAGTGACACATCCTAAAAATAACTAACTAACTACCCATTTTCGTAGAAAACACGGTTACACTTAGCATGTGCAACAAGTCTTTAAACCCCAAGCTTATCTCAAGTAGACGAGTTTTGTCTTGTGAGGATTTGTAGTGAATTTACCGACAAAATTCAAAAATTAATCCCAAAAATAAAATCTAATTTCTTTTTCAAAATTTACCCATACCCCCAAACTTAAAACAGACATTGTTCTCAATGTATAAAATAAAATAACTAAAAACAAAGGACTCCCCTGAATATGTAGAAATTTTTTTCCTCATCTGCTAAGCCTGAGTGTATTGAATAAATCTGAAACAAAACAAAAATTAAAAATTAAAATAAATAACTAAATAAGAATCTAAAATTTACTACTAATAAATGTCTACTTAAAATAAAAACAAAAATTAAAATTAAAATTAAAACTAAAACTTAAGTTACCTCATAATAAGCGTCTTTGTTTATTATCATTGGCTCGACAGTAGGCCAAATTACTACGTTACTCTAACTTCATAAATTTTGAGTACCCCATCCATCATGTTATCCTTTATTGGTAGATTCAATCTATCTTGAAATTGATATGAAGGTTTTACTCCATCTTCAACGAACAAGTATTGGAGATAATTGGAGAAAGTCTTTAAATTTAAGATGGGAACCTGCAAAACAGAAAATAAAAATTTGTAATGAATAACAGACAATGGAATAAAAATAATTGCATTATTATCTAAAATCATTAGCAAAGAATTTAATGCAACTTCAGCCTCTCTTAAATCTTGTTTCAGCTCAATTTCTTTTTCCTCCTCTAACTTCAAATTGTTGGCAATCGTATCCTCTAAATTCTTCTTATTTGTATTCCCAAAAACTTCTTCCACTTTAGGTATATCATCAACATAAAGAACATCATTGTCTGCATTGATATTGTCTACTTCTGCACTGATGTTGTCTGTTTCTTCTTACGTCGGCAATGAAAGGAATGACCCTTGAGAATCCAATTGACCAACTGTAATAGCAAGCTTACTCATTTGATTCTCCAAATTATATATGAAAGTTTTTGTCTCTTGTTGGAATTATTGTGTTTGAGTCATGAAAGTTTTAACAGTATCTTCTAAAGACATATCAGAATTAGACGATTGACCATGTTGTTGTTAGGGATATGGTTGCATGTACTATGGATTATTTGAAAACTTTTGATTTGCGTGTCAATTCACTTGTGAATTCTCATAGCTGAAATTATGATGATCCTTCCATCCTGAATTATACGTGTAGACACCCAAATTTTGCATTTCTCTACTAACCCTGACAGGAGGGCAAAATCGTCAAGTGACCCAATATACGACAAGGAGAGGTGGGCGCCAAAATGCAGTTCCCACCACGGCTTACGATCAAGGCTGTCAAACGCAAAACGAGAATTGAGGCATCTGAGGCGAGGCCTACGGGCCATCCAGACAGAACCCGATGCGAATCGCCAAAAAGGGACAAGGACACTGCAATTACAGCATTAGGGTGGGGTCTCGACGTCGGGAAACCATTCCCAGAATTGATTCAGGTATCAAAGAACAGCTTTCCAAAATAATACAGCAGAAATTGGCAAATTAATACCGCGTGGCACGAAATTCGAGAAAAATGCGCCGGACAGCCGCGGATGCAGTCGCGGCTGCCGACAAAAAGACGTTCGCGTGGCTCGAGGGCGGCACACGGCAGCCGAGGAGACGGCCACAGCAGGCAGCCGCAGATGCATCTGCGGCTGGCCGCAGATGTATCTGCGGCTGCCTGCTGAGGCACTATAGATCGCCATCTTCAACCCGAGAACCAAAAGAGGAGAAAGAAAAAAGAAAAAGAAGGAGAGAGAAAGATCGCGCGGGAGAGAGAAAGTGGCCGGATTTTTGGGCTAGATTGAAGCAACACTTTCCATTGTTGTGTTCATTTAGTTAGCAATCTTGTGGTGTAACTCGTTTTATATATATAAAAGCTTGAATCCGTGTTTTGCAAGGTGAAAAGATTGTCTTTTTGGTATTCTATCGCTTGTTTTGTTAATATAGCTTATGTTTTGGGTTATGTGATGTAATATGTTGTTATGTTGATAAAGGATCCGTGGATTAGGGGTTGTTAGCGAGGTTTCCATCGGAAAGTAACTCCTCTTAACGCCCCGATGACATCCGTACGGTGATATCTCGTTCGTTGTGGTAATGGATAGTTTTAAGTGTTTAAGTTGTGATATTTGGGTTATGTAATGTGATAGCACTGTTAAATCTCGTTAGATTTGGTTTAGGGTTGGTTGTGCCATGATTTGGGTAAATGTGAGCCTAGGGAGGAGATCCTCGCGGTCAAATCCCGATGATGGACATTTTGGTGTATGTAATCATGGTATAGGGTCCATGGATGTGTATGTTGTAATATCCGGCCTTAAAGCGATACCAAGTCGTGTTCGGGTTAAGGCCCCGTAATAATAATAAAATATGTGATTGTGGGTGTTTGGGGTTGTCTGGATGGCTTACATGCCCGTGGATAGCCCCGACACGTTTTGGGATGCTTGTTTTAATTTACAACACAACAATGATTTTCAAAATAAGGCAAATAATGAAGATTTTGTAAAAGTGATCAAATTAGGATATTAGATTCACGAGGTTTAAAAAGTAAAGAGTTTTGGCGAACTTAGATCTTTATTTGATGAAAAGGCTTTAGTTGGTTTTAAAAAATGTCACAAAAAATGATTTCGTAAAATAAATGAACGTTTTAATTAAACTTTGTACATAGGGTGAAAGAGTTCTAGAAGTTGCCTTCATGTTATTTAATTTGTTATTAGAGGGCAATGTATAGTCTCGATATCTATTTGACAAAAGTTTAAAAAACTATCTTCTAAAAATGACATCTAAATAAAAACCCTCATCGGTTCGAAATTAAAATCAATCTTTATTTTAAAACGAAGCCTCGTCATTTGGGTCAAAAGAACGTCCAAAACACTTTCCAGATAACACTTTTGCCATATAAAAATAAAAGCGAACTTTTATGCAAAACGCACCACAAACATTCATCTAGGCACGCACGCACACACACGCAAACCACACATTTTAGGATTTAAAAAGGATAGGAAAATATCAAGATTGCGGTAACCGTGTTTCACGGAAGTCGGGGGGTGCCTAACACCTTCCCCTCGCTTAAGCAAGCCCCCGAACTCTATGAATCTCGGTTTGCGGACCAATTAATCGGAGTCACATATGAGCCAACGATTACGAAAACTAAATTCGGATGAGTTGGTACATCCATTTCAAATATACCAACTGGCGACTCTGGTCAATTGGCTCATCTTAAAATCGACCTTTCAAACCCCGTCGACACTAAGCCGACCCTTTTCAAAATCACATTTAATTCAAAAGGCTAAAATTGGAAAGGGACATTTTTAATAAATAAAAAACGAGACGAACGAAAATCCCGGCGTCGACAGCTGGCGACTCCGCTGGGGACATTAGAGGGCTTAAGCCGCATTTAAAATCCTGATGTTTTCCTATCCTTTAAAAATTTTAAAAATGTGTGTTTGCGTTATTTGCGTTGATTTACTTTTTTCGCGTGTATGTGAATAGTGTGATTGCGTTTTCTTTTCAAGTCTTTACTTTATTAGCATCATATGCATACGGTGAGGTACGATGAATGTATGATGAATGTATGTTGAGCAGTTCCTCCTCCTGAGGCAAACCCGTCGGATGTGGATTACTAGACTCAAAGGGGTGCTCCCCGGCGAGGCTCAGGAAAAGCATCCACTCAGATCCAATCCAATTGAAAGATCGGATTTATTCCCTTCGAGTATGTTGCGAAGATCTGGGAACCTTCATGCCAAAAAGCCCGCGAGAGTAACTTAGGGTAGGTCAGCCTCAGATAAACCCAACGCGTGGGAAGTCTCTTCATACCCTTTTACATTTTCACGCACATAATGTCGTACTTTAGTCAAACATGTTGTACCTCCCACTTTTGTCAAAATAAAAATACTAACCTCTGTTTTACAGGGACAGCTTGGAGAGCATCATAATTGCACACTGTCATACCTTGGTTAAACAAAGGGATACTAACTTTGTTTTGCAGGAAAATATTACAAAACTCAAAAACACAAAAAATATTTGCTTTAGCATGCATCCACCAGTGTCATTTCCCGGAACTAAACTGGGTTTGTTTATTCGCAGGATTGCGCCCCAAACTCGTCTCCGGTCCAAGAAAGCCAGAGAATCAACAGTCGAGATGGCTGAAAACCCTAGTCCTAACCCAGCTCCTGTATCCCGGGAAGAATTCGATGCTGTGAGAAATCAGATGACGGAATTGACCACAATGCTAAAAGAGCACTTCAAGTTAAAATCGAAGTCGCAAACCGAGGACCAGCCGGGGCCATCATCTCAAGAGAACATACTGACCCCAGAAACTCCAAAGGTTGAACCGGCAAAACAAATCATTATCATTCCAGAGGATGAGGTTGCCAGCACTGTCAGCAAGAAAATAAAGCAGATGGAGGAAGCCATCAAAACTATGAAGGGGATTGGGTCATATGGCAGTGTTAACTACTCCGATCTGTGCATCTTTCCGGGAACCAGATATCCAGAAAAGTTCAAACTCCCTGAATTTGAAAAGTACAACGGGTCGGGGGATCCCTACACGCACCTGAAAGTATACATCGGAGAGCTGGGGGGATATGCTGAGGACGAATCACTGAGAATGCAACTGTTCCAGAAAAGCCTGACAGGGGAGGCTAGGACATGGTATGCGAGATTGGATAATGCTAAGATCCACAACTGGGAGGAGCTGGCCCACACTTTCCTAACCCAATACAGCTTTCAGTCCCAAATGGCCCCGGACCGATACCAGATGACCAAGATCAGAAAACAGACCAGTGAATCTTTCAGAGACTATGCTCAGCGGTGGAGGAGGATGGCGGCCCAAGTAAACCCACCCATGAGTGAGGCAGAAATGGTTATGACCTTCATCGATATACAAGAGGCCCCTTACTATGAAAGGGTGATAGCGGGGATAGGGAAGCCTTTTGCGGAAATGATCAAGCATGGGGAGATGGCTGAGATGGGTTTAAAATCAGGAAAAATTCGAGACTTTACTGCTCTCGAGGCTGTCGCGGAGCAAATCCAGAGTGGAAACTATGGCAGTTCTTCCCGAAGACCCCAAAAGAAAAAGGAAGAGGATGTGTCCCTGATACTGCAAGGACTATCTGGGAAAACAATGACCAGCCCTCCGGTCCGCATGCCAAGAAGTGAGGCCCCGCGTCCGTCAAATGTCAACAATCAAAGATATGAGGGGCGCAGAAAATTCGAAAAGCCACCAGAAAGGGAGTTCACCCCATTGGGGGATTCATTGGAACATATACTGGCCTTGTTGGTGGGCCAGAAAAAGATTACCGAGCTATTGCCTCCATCAGACCCGAAAAGCAAGAGATATGACCCTAGCAAGAGATGCGCCTACCACTCGGCTTCCCCGGGGCACGACACCCAAGAATGCTGGTCTTTAAAACACAAGATCCAGAACATGATTGACAACGGAGAGATTGTGGTGGAACAACCAGAACCCCCAAATGTGAAGGCCAACCCTCTTTCCGAGCATAGTGGGGGAGGCGTGAACGCAGTGGAAACCAGTGGGGCGGGAGGTCCCTTAAGATTGAGATACATAAGGGAAATAGAACAAGAGATTGCTATGACCCATGCCCCGGAGGGGGCGCGAAACGAGCCTATTAAGTTGGTTGGCGTGATTCGAGATACCAACAGAGAGCCTATCCGGTTATCAGCCCCAAGACCCCTTGTCATAGCCGCCATGTCACAATTGCCAATTACCAATCTGAAGGCTGTCCCGTGGAATTATGGGGGGAAGACCGAGGAAGAGGCCAGCTGTGCCTCAGTTAGCTCAAAGGGAAATCCGTTGTATCTACCAAGGCGGGTCCTCGAGAACACGAGAAAGGAGAACGGGAAAATATCAGAGGAAAAAGCGTTGGAATTTTGGGAAAAAATGAATTACGGCAAGGCAAGTGTGGTTAAAACTCTGGGGGTGCAGCCGCCCCTGACATCAATCTTGGATCTTGCATTGGCATCAAATGATCATCATCAGATATTAAGCAAAGTCCTGGAAGAGGCTCATGTCCCCAAATCAATTAGTACGGAAAGATTCGGCCACTTGGTGGGTCACCTGTTGGACAGCAATGTAATCTCATTTACCGACGACGACATCCCCGAAGAAGGGAGGGGGCACCGGAGGCCGTTGCACATTGCGGTTATTTCCTCCGGGTACGTGATGAACGGAGTCTTGATTGATGGTGGGTCAGCCCTAAATATTTGCCCCTATAGTACTCTTGAGAAGATGAAAATTAACCCTAAGCGCCTGCGGGCCAGCCAAGTGGTGGTGAGGGCATTTGACGGATCTAGGAAGCATACGGTGGGAGAGATAGAGCTGCCGGTGGAGGTCGGGCCTTATACCTTCGACATTTCTTTCCAGGTGTTGGATATCACAGCCAGTTACAACATGCTCTTAGGGAGGCCCTGGATTCATATGGCTGGGGCAGTTCCCTCCACCCTGCATCAACAAATAAAGTTTATCGTTGAGGGGCACTTGGTCACAATTGCGGCAGAATCTGACTACCCTGTTCCCTCTGTAAAGGGCATGCCGGTGATCCATGTGGACGAATCGGCCGAACCGATAAGCTATCAGGCTTTTGAAATCAGCACCCCTCAATACAAGCAATTGGGAGCTCCGGAGTTAAAACTTAAGATGTCCCCCGAGCTCACCTTCGTTGCCCGGGAAATGATGGCAATGAACTTCCAGCCGGGGCAAGGGCTGGGCAAGCACAGCCAAGGAATCACCGAGCCCATCCAGGTACCAGTGCAGTTAGGCAAAGCGGGGTTAGGATATCACGGAGGTATAAGGCCAAGGAGCTCACACAAGAAAATGCCCGTGCGGATAACCGGAGTCCCGATACCGAGAGCCAGTAATGAACACTCCCCGAGGGTAATCAAGCCTGCATCTGAAGCAGAGGGTAAAATGGAGGTTCCCCCAGTCAAAGGAGTGGCCCAGCAGTCGGATTTCTTACAGGAAATTATGGAACAGTTCGAGAAAAAGTGCCATCTTCCGGGACAGTCAGGCCCCAATGAAAAGGGAAAAGAGAAGATGACTGAGGGCAAGCAGATCATGCCATTTATAAATTGGGTCGGGTTAGAAGTGCCCGAGGAAAGTGAAAATGAGAGCCGAAACCAAGTTGCCGCAATCATTGAGGAGGTGCCCGATGCAGAGACCCCCTCCATCACTAGCTCGAAAACCGAAGTGATCCCCAGGAATTGGACCGTGCAGCCAGTAGTATCCAGAAAAGGGTAAATGCAGGAGTGTCCGGGAATCTTGTCCAGTAGGGGGATCAAGGGGTTTTTAAGACGGTGTTTTTGTTTTTATGTATCTGCACGTCTATTTCATACTTTTGTCATGATTATTGAAAAGGAAGTCATGTACCTAATGTTTATATATATGACAAATATTTTTGTTTCATGTCAGGTGTACCGATTTGAGTCATTCTAGCCTAACAAACGATTTTCCAAATTTGAAAGACGATTATGATTTTGATATAGAACTGGATTTCGATTTGATGGGAATTGAGCAGGACGAAGCAGATGATGACGACGCTCCCGACGAGATCAAAGAGTGGGTCGAGGATAAACCCAAACCCAACCTAGACCAAACCATCACCATCAACATAGGAACCCCTGAAAACCCCAAAGAGCTAAAAATTGGGGCAGACTTGACTCCCAACCAGAAAGCAGAAGTAGCTGAACTGTTGAGCCAATATGAGGATGTGTTTGCTTGGTCACACGAAGACATGGTCGGTTTGTCCACGGACATCGTGGTACATCGATTGCCTATCAAGGAGGGTTTCAGGCCAGTTAAGCAGAAGTTGAGAAAGTTAAAGCCAGAGTGGAGCTTAAAGGTGAAAGAAGAGATAGTCAAGCAATTCAAGGCTGGGATCATCATGGTGTCTACTTACCCAGAATGGCTTTCCAATATAGTCCCCGTGGCAAAACCTGGAGGAAAGGTGAGAGTGTGCGTGGATTATAGAGATCTGAACAAGGCCAGTCTTAAGGATAACTTCCCAGTGCCTTTCATACACATCTTGGTGGATAACACAGCTCAGTATGAAATGTATTCATTTGTCGATTGTTTCGCTGGGTATCACCAGATAATGGTGGCGGAAGAGGATCGAGAAAAGACTGCCTTCATCACCCCCTGGGGCACATTTTGTTATAGACGACTTGCCTTCGGCCTCACAAATGCGGGAGCCACTTATCAGAGGGCCATGATGGCCCTATTCCATGACATGATGCACAAGGAGATAGAGGTTTACGTGGATGACATCATTGTGAAATCGAGGGCGGAATCTGACCATGTGACTCACCTTAAGAAGCTATTCGAGCGGCTCAGGAAGTATAATTTGAAGCTCAATCCAGCCAAATGTGCCTTCGGGGTTCAGTCAGGTAAACTCCTTGGATTCTTGGTGAGCAATCGAGGTATCGAACTGGATCCGGCTAAGATCAGGGCTATTGTGGATATGCCAGCTCCCCGTACAGAGAAAGAGATAAGGGGATTTTTGGGGAGGATAAACTTCATCAGTCGGTTCATATCCCATCTGACCACCACCTGCGAACCAATCTTCAAACTGTTAAGGAAAGACGCCTCCCGGAAGTGGAACAGTCAATGCCAAAAGGCCTTTCAGACTATTAAGAAGCAACTAACAGAAGCGCCAGTGCTGGTACCGCCAAAGGACGGGGTTCCCCTTTTCCTGTATATATCCGTGAATGATATGGCGATGGGTTGTATGCTGGGGCAGAAGAGTGAATCCGGTAAGGAGCATGCCATTTACTACCTCAGCAAGAGATTCAGCAGCTGTGAACAGAATTACACGCCGATCGAGAAAACATGTTGCGCCTTGGCCTGGGCTGCTATGAGATTACAGCATTACCTCCATGGACACACTACCTATTTGATCTCGCGAATCGACCCCTTGAAGTATATATTTGAGAGACCAATGCTGAATTGTCGATTGTCAAGGTGGCAGTTAATCCTCCAGCAATTCGACATCCTATATGTTACCCAGAAGGCCATGAAAGGGCAGGGAATTGCAGATCAATTATCAGAGATGCCGACAGGGGGGATGGAGCCTTTAGAGACTTTCCTACCAGGTGAAGACATACTGTGGGTCCAACAAGTGAGGTGTGATGACGAAGGGCAGTTTTGGAAAATGTATTTCGACGGTGCCATGAATGTTGAAGGGGCAGGAGCTGGAGCGGTCCTGGTATCCGTTACGGGCGAGCAATACCCTATTCTCACCAAATTAAAGTTCAGTAACTCAAACAATACGGCCGAATACGAAGGATGCATATTGGGACTGAGATTCGCCCGCAATATGGGAGTGAAAAGATTAGCCGTGTTCGGAGATTCAGAGTTGGTGATCAGACAAGCAACTGGGGAATATGGCACTAAGGAGCTTCGGTTACTCCCGTACCACCGGTATGTAGTCCGATTGATGCAAGAATTTGAAGACGTAGCTTTCCGACACATTCCCCGGGGGCGGAATGACTTTGCCGATGCATTGGCCACCCTGGCTTCGTTAATCCATGTGCTCAAAAGCAAAGCCACCCCACAGATTGAAATAACAGTACAAAGTGCCCCCGCTTACGAAGAATACATATCGGAGTTGTCAGAAGATGTGGCTCAACCAAATCAGCCTTGGTATCATGACATTCAGAAATACTTGAGGGATAGATCACTCCCCGACCAGGCAAACCGAACGGAAAGGCAGAGAATCCAGAAGATGGCGATGAAATTCTATTTAAGCGGAGACTCCCTGTATAAGAGGGATGTAGGCTTGGGATTATTGCGATGTGTGGACGAAACTCAAGCACAGAAAATCATGGGCGAAGTGCACGGTGGAGTATGTGGGCCGCACATGAGTGGACCAATGCTGGCCAAGAAAATTCTGAGAACAGGGCACTATTGGCTATCACTTAAGGCTGACTGTGACGATCATGTCAAGCGATGTTTCCAATGCCAAGCACACGGTAATGTGATGCATGCACCTCCTAATGAACTGCATTGTATGACTTCCCCTTGGCCGTTCTCCATGTGGGGTATGGATGTTATCGGGCCTGTGGAGCCCAAAGCGAGCAACGGCCACCGGTTCATTTTCGTCATGATTGACTATTTCACTAAATGGGTAGAAGCAGCTTCGTTCCCCAAAGTAACGCAGGAGGTTATAGTCAGTTTCATCAGGAACAATGTCATTTGCCGGTACGGACAGCCTGAAATCTTGGTGTCAGACAATGCCAGGAATCTGAACAATGCCCTTATGAAAGAGTTGTGCGCCCAATTCAAGATCAAGCATCTCAATTCTGTCATTTACCGGCCCAAAATGAATGGGGCCGTGGAGGCGGCAAATAAGAATATAAAGAGAATCATGGCGAGAATGTCTGCCAATCATCGGGGATGGCCGGACTTGCTACCCCTCACACTGTTTGCATATCGAACATCAGTTCGTACATCTACAGGGGCAACCCCTTACGCCTTGGTATATGGGATGGAGGCCGTTTTGCCAGTAGAGATGGAGATGGCATCCCTCCGAATTTTGCTTGATGCTCGGATTGACGAGGAGGATTGGATACAAAGTCGATACGACCAGTTAGCCTTAATAGATGAAAGAAGGGTGGCGGCTATATTGCACGGTCAGTTGTATCAGCAACGCATTTCTCGATCGTACGACAAAAAGATTCGGTCCCGAAATTTCAAAGAGAATGACTTAGTGCTGAAGAGGGTCATGCCCTGTCAAGACGAAGCCAAAGGGAAATTCGCTCCGAATTGGGAAGGACCCTTTGTGATCAAGAAAGTCCTATCTGGAGGGGCCCTCATCCTACAGGAAATGGATGGCGAGGTATTTCCGCAGCCCCTGAATTCCGACTCTGTGAAACGATTCTACGCTTAAAAAAAAAAAAAAAAAAAAAAAAAAAAAAAAAAAAATTTCTATCTCCCTTGCAATTCGAACTACGTAGGACCTGATCTCCCGACCTTGTGGGAGTACGTAGGCAGCCATCCTGGCACGGTCCGTTCTATACAAAATTATAAGTCTCGTCCCTATACCAAACCCATTTCCAGAAAACCCGAAACCTTACTTTGGACAAATACATTCAGCCGTCATGGCCCGGTCCGTTCTATACCAAAATAATAAACATTGTCCCTATACCGAAACCACTTCCCGAAAATTCCGAAATCCTATACACTCCAAAACTTACCCAAGCCTAGCCACATAATTAGCCCAAAGTCTGAGACTCACTCCGATGAAATCAAAGGGGCACGCGGCAATATCTGTGGAGTTCCAATCAAGACTTGAGGAAAGAAATGAGGCAATATATCGAAATCATGATCGGCTGGATAAAATGAGGATCCAATGGAGGGCGACGATGCATCAAAAAGGGAAATGACTAAAACCATAAATATTTCTCTATATATACAAAACATTTTGCTTACAAGTCTGTCTTTTAAATAAAAGTGATAAAACTGACATAGTCTGTGCAGGAAATAAAATCATCTACAGGTCAGAGACCAGCTGGAGCAGGATAGACAGAATAGTCGAGGCATCATAAATCTCCGGCTCACCCGCAATCTGCTGGCCCATCATGTCAATCTGAGTCAAAAGAGCAGCAGCCCTGGTAACAGTCGCAGAATGGCCCTCCATGACAACTCTGACCTGCTCGACAACACTATCTCTGGCAGATAGGGCGGCATCACGAGCTAGTACAGCAACATCCCGCTCCGCGTGGGCGGTATCCCTCTCAGTCTCAGTAGTACTCAAAGCTGACCGGAGCCTGGCACCCTCAATCATTAGTATCTGGATACGGTCCGCCAAGTCAAGGGAATGGGTATGTACCGAAGTAGAAACCTCTTCCACACCAGATCTGGGCGCTAATCCTGAAAGCTCCGGAGGAATGACCACATCTGAACCGGTCTCAACCGGGAAAGGTCCCCGAGGACCATCCAAGGCCCCAATCTGGTCAAAGTCGGCAATATCAGAACCTCCTCGCAACCATAGCAGATAATCGGGTGTCTGACCAGGGTGACTGTCCCCAAACTCGGCCGAGACCCTGTGTGACCAAAGATCGTATACCCTCAGCAGCTCCCTCTCCGTCTGAGGCGATATGAGAAATCGGTAGTCAGCAGCTCCCGCAAAGAGATGGAGATCTTGCATCTGGTCAAACTGCCCCATGACAGCTAAGGGATGATAAGTCGTCACCCCCCTCAAGCCAAGGAGAGGGAGAAAATCAAAAGGTGGCACATGAGTCAGGAAACTTTGGAAGGAGCAATAGCCCGAATAGATCAGAAGATGGAAAGGCTCCTCAAGGGCCGATAAGAGCTCCCTCCATGAGACTGTATCCGTGCATCGCCGGGGACGGAAAGAGAACTGCATGGCCAGGCTGTGGTTGAAACAGAACCCGTGTCGACGAAACTGCCCGATGGGTCTGAGGTGGCTCATGAACCATACGTATAACAAAGTAGAGCTTCCCCTAAATATGCGACCAGAGAAGGAATGACAATATGAGGCCGACAGGTAAGTCTCTGCTAATATCATGGGAAGAATGGTATGGTCCTCCTGGAGAGCCTGCACCGCTACGATAACCCGCATATCCATGAGGTCGTCCCCTGCGGGCATGTACAGAACTGATACGACACAAGCCATCAAAACATCCACTCTCAAAGCGCCCCAGCGCTCTTCAGATACTGAAAAATCACTGAAAAACCGAGAGAAGCTATCCACCGAGCCAAATCTGTCAACCAGGAAGGATAGAGGAACAAGGTGGCTCGAGGAGGTCACGGATAGCAGAGCTGTCCTCCGCAAGCCTGTGAAAGTCAGAAACTGGCGGCGCATATGGCCCGAGGTAACCCGTGCACATGGACCATCCACTGATAAACCGGTAAAGCGAGCATACTCCTCAAGGGTGGGAGTCAGATACTCCAGCCCAAACCTGAAAACCTGTCTGTCCAGGATCCAACAACTGAGAATGCCATCAACAAAGCCCGGCGGCACCTGAAATGACAAAAGAGCCATGGAATGTCCCAAAAGACCCTCTGCGATGATACGGTCGGAGGGTAGCAAACTATCCAGCCACAAGAAGAGCCTGCCAATAATCCCTGAGGGGGCGCGAGGGTCCACGCGAACCACGTCCAGGGATGACATCTGTAAAAGCGGTATCAAAAGACTATACAGGGGTCAATTTTTCCTTATATATAACAAATCATACATCATACAAGCTATAATGGAATGAATGAATCATCAAAAGTAAACGATTGTGCATAAAATAAAATAAGTCTGTACATAATACATGAAATGAGAAATGATAGTAAAACGAGCAGGTTTAAATACAGAGATCCTAGCCTATCAAGTCTAATCAGTGAAGTCTATGCCATCAATGAAGGTGTCATCGTCAAACTGATCTGCAGGCAAGTCCTGGGGAAGGGCAACCTCACCCTCAAAATTAAGGTCTGGGCAGGAATAAGGCGGAACTGGGGCATCCGATGTACCGGGACCCGCGCCAAAATCAGATCCCTGCGGGTCTGCAGCATAAGCCTCCTCTGGATCTCGGCCCAAGCTTCGAACGAAGAGAGATAACTGATCCACCCTCCGAGTGAGTGAAGCAATCTGGTCCGAATGGGTGGGGACACGGACGCACTCCATCCAATCTGCCATCATCACCGACCCGTGAACCAGGTCTCCGAGGAAGAAAGTAGCCCGGGTCTGAGGACCGATAGTGCGGGGTCTCCACCAGGCACTGAAACTCTCGCTCGTATGCGGACCAACAGAAAGCATATAGCCGTCCTCCCCGGCCATCAGGGCCTCTGGAAGATGGGCATCCGCAAACCAAGCTCTCTCTGAGGGGGGGGGCAAAGGGATACGAGCCTCCCCGGTCACACATCTGATGGCGCGCTCCCCCAGATATAGCTCCCATCCACCGTAGGTCAGAAACGGAATACGGCGAGTGGATAAGGCATGCTCCAGGTCCGCAGCATAACCACCAGCAAGGCCAGCCGCCAAATGATCCGCCGTGTAAGGAACCCAGGTCACATCCGCAGACGAGATCAGCTCTAACTGCAGCCGACAGTGAGCGAAACTATCAGACACTGGGGTCTCCTCGAGAGTACTATGATGCCATCTACGACCCCTGGGATAAGTCTCCGGGCCGAGGATAGTAACGGGCCGCAAGCAGGGTAATCTCTCGTAGGCCCAGAACTGTCAAACAAAACAGAAAAGCCGTAAGTAGCAAGAAGGAACAAAGAAATGGGACGAAACGAGAACTGTATGATAAAAGGGACTTACTAGCAGGAAGGGATAGAAGCCGAGCCAAGCATCGGTCTGTCCCTCTGAGCGGAGACGAAGACCCTGGAGGAAGTAAGCAAAGGTGAAAGAGCCCCAGTCGTAATCCCCGATCCGGTCAACATCCCTGGTGGCTCCGACGATGCTAAAATGGATAGTCGAGGAGTTGTTCCCCAGAAAACAGCCCCTCATAATGGTCAGAAACAGACGGCGGAGCAGAAAATCACGAGTAGACCGGTCCTCAGGGAATGGCTCGGAGAGGACCCCTCCAATGGCATCTACAGCCAAGGCTCCCGATCGGATGCTGCGGGCCTTAAAGACCTTATCATGGGGAGAGTAGCCCAACAGGGATCGAACAGCTGCGGTGGTGATGTCAGTCTCCAGGGGGACCCGGGATCCGGAAAACTCCACCCCGGTGATATAACGCCAGTCGAGAGGAGTCAACATCAGCTCACAGTCAAGAAGATGAAGCGACTGTGTATGGTGGAACCAGCGCTCAGCTAAAGCCCTCATATAGCCCCACGGACACCGGCGAGGGGCAATGGTGAAGAAATGTCTGAAGCCCCAGGAATCTACCATCCCCCTATAGTCGGAATGCAGCGCATGATAGAGAGTGTAGATGCTAAACCAGTTGCCCCGAGGCTGGGTAAACTCAGGAACCTGTGACAACCATCAAAAGTCAAGCATGGTAACCATACGGATTTGAATGAAGTTAAATGACGGATATACCTCGTTAGCCGCCAGGTAGGCTGAGGGATGACTACTGAGAGTCGGACCGAGCAGATCAGGTATCCTGGCACGAGCCCCTGGTAAAGTCCGACGCGTGGGGGGAGGAGCCGCTGTGCCCGAAGGGCCCGCCTCTGCCTCAGCTGGGGCATCCTCATCAATATCCGGCTGCACGGGGCGAATGATAGACTCCGCCAATCTACGGGAATGACGGGTCAGAACGGGAGCTGGAGCTGGGGTGGCCGCTCTGCGACGTCGGACACCCGCCACCCGGGGCACTGCGGAGCCACTGGGAGCATCAGGATCCATGGCTGAAACGGCATCACGAAAAGGAGGTACACCCTTAACTCGTTATCTTTCAAAACAAATCTTATTGCATATTGCTAAAAGTCATAGGGCAGCATGACATGTTTATGAAATGGAAATGCATGAATAAATCCTTAGGGGTGCGCTAGATTTCCCGAAATTTCGGCAGAATCTCGTTTGTAAAATGGACATCCCATGCACGATCCGGCATGTTTAAAATCAAGTCAGACAACCAACAAATCCCAAATGCAAGTGAAAATGATGCACCATGAGCATAAAATGAATAAAATCATGGTTTTTTCAAAGTAAATAGAGCATGACCGCAAGACCCATTCGTTTATATATGCTATGGCTAACCCCAATATCTCATATAGGCATGCATTACTAAGATCAAATATTTACACAGGTAAATACATAGTCAAATGAAAGCGAAAAATCAAAGAAAAATGAGTTAAAACGTTACCCAAAGTACGTAGACTGATTTAATCGGAGCAGATTTTGCCGAAAGAGGTCCAAAAGACGAAAAAGCCGGGTAGGGGGCGAGGAAAACCGAAAACGAGTGAAAGGGACAGCCAAAAAGTGAAAGGAAACGTGGGGGTCGCGATCTAATGTAGGGGTCGATCCCAGCCGCAGGTGCATCTGCGGCTGGCCGCAGATGGATCTGCGGCTGGTCTCGGTGACCCGTTTTGCCTCCCTTTTGCTCCCCGAGTCAGCCGGCAACGTGTCCCATGTGAAATATAAGATTTTAGAAATACCTGACCAATTTGAAAAACGACCCGTCAGATACGAGACCTGACCAATTTGAAAAACGACCCGTCAGATACGAGACCTGACCAATTGAAAAACGACCAGTCAGATACGAGACCTGACCAATTTGAAAAAAGACCCGTCAGATACGATACCTGACCAATTGAAAAACGACCAGTCAGATACGAGACCTGACCAATTTGAAAAAAGACCCGTCAGATACGAGACCTGACCAATTGAAAAACGACCCGTCAGATACGAGACCTGACCAATTGAAAAACGACCCGTCAGATACGAGACCTGACCAATTGAAAAACGCCCAGTCAGATACGAGACCTGACCAATTGAAAAACGACCCGTCAGATACGATACCTGACCAATTGAAAAAACGACCCGTCAGATACGATACCTGACCAATTGAAAAAACGACCAGTCAGATACGAGACCTGACCAATTGAAAAACGACCCGTCAGATACGATACCTGACCAATTGAAAAAACGACCAGTCAGATACGAGACCTGACCAATTGAAAAACGACCCGTCAGATACGATACCTGACCAATTGAAAAACGACCCGTCAGATACGATACCCGACCATTTGAAAAACGACCCGTCAGATACGATACTAGACCGATTGAAAAATGACCCGTCAGAAACAATACCTGACCAATCCAAGAGCGACCGTCGGGTACGACACCCCAGCGGCATCCATTCGTGGAATTCGAATCAACCCCTACACGATCATGTCAAGTGCGGCATTTGCATTGTCTCAACATATGCATTGCATCGATAAAACACATACTGTCTTTCCTGTGCATCTGGTGCCTACTTCTTTATCATGTCCATTTCATATTTCATTCCATAGACATGATAAAGAGGGGCAGCTGTAGACACCCAAATTTTGCATTTCTCTACTAACCCTGACAGGAGGGCAAAATCGTCAAGTGACCCAATATACGACAAGGAGAGGTGGGCGCCAAAATGCAGTTCCCACCACGGCTTACGATCAAGGCTGTCAAACGCAAAACGAGAATTGAGGCATCTGAGGCGAGGCCTACGGGCCATCCAGACAGAACCCGATGCGAATCGCCAAAAAGGGACAAGGACACTGCAATTACAGCATTAGGGTGGGGTCTCGACGTCGGGAAACCATTCCCAGAATTGATTCAGGTATCAAAGAACAGCTTTCCAAAATAATACAGCAGAAATTGGCAAATTAATACCGCGTGGCACGAAATTCGAGAAAAATGCGCCGGACAGCCGCGGCCGACAAAAAGACGTTCGCGTGGCTCGAGGGCGGCACACGGCAGCCGAGGAGACGGCCACAGCAGGCAGCCGCAGATGCATCTGCGGCTGGCCGCAGATGTATCTGTGGCTGCCTGCTGAGGCACTATAGATCGCCATCTTCAACCCGAGAACCAAAAGAGGAGAAAGAAAAAAGAAAAAGAAGGAGAGAGAAAGATCGCGCGGGAGAGAGAAAGTGGCCGGATTTTTGGGCTAGATTGAAGCAACACTTTCCATTGTTGTGTTCATTTAGTTAGCAATCTTGTGGTGTAACTCGTTTTATATATATAAAAGCTTGAATCCGTGTTTTGCAAGGTGAAAAGATTGTCTTTTTGGTATTCTATCGCTTGTTTTGTTAATATAGCTTATGTTTTGGGTTATGTGATGTAATATGTTGTTATGTTGATAAAGGATCCGTGGATTAGGGGTTGTTAGCGAGGTTTCCATCGGAAAGTAACTCCTCTTAACGCCCCGATGACATCCGTACGGTGATATCTCGTTCGTTGTGGTAATGGATAGTTTTAAGTGTTTAAGTTGTGATATTTGGGTTATGTAATGTGATAGCACTGTTAAATCTCGTTAGATTTGGTTTAGGGTTGGTTGTGCCATGATTTGGGTAAATGTGAGCCTAGGGAGGAGATCCTCGCGGTCAAATCCCGATGATGGACATTTTGGTGTATGTAATCATGGTATAGGGTCCATGGATGTGTATGTTGTAATATCCGGCCTTAAAGCGATACCAAGTCGTGTTCGGGTTAAGGCCCCGTAATAATAATAAAATATGTGATTGTGGGTGTTTGGGGTTGTCTGGATGGCTTACATGCCCGTGGATAGCCCCGACACGTTTTGGGATGCTTGTTTTAATTTACAACACAACAATGATTTTCAAAATAAGGCAAATAATGAAGATTTTGTAAAAGTGATCAAATTAGGATATTAGATTCACGAGGTTTAAAAAGTAAAGAGTTTTGGCGAACTTAGATCTTTATTTGATGAAAAGGCTTTAGTTGGTTTTAAAAAATGTCACAAAAAATGATTTCGTAAAATAAATGAACGTTTTAATTAAACTTTGTACATAGGGTGAAAGAGTTCTAGAAGTTGCCTTCATGTTATTTAATTTGTTATTAGAGGGCAATGTATAGTCTCGATATCTATTTGACAAAAGTTTAAAAAACTATCTTCTAAAAATGACATCTAAATAAAAACCCTCATCGGTTCGAAATTAAAATCAATCTTTATTTTAAAACGAAGCCTCGTCATTTGGGTCAAAAGAACGTCCAAAACACTTTCCAGATAACACTTTTGCCATATAAAAATAAAAGCGAACTTTTATGCAAAACGCACCACAAACATTCATCTAGGCACGCACGCACACACACGCAAACCACACATTTTAGGATTTAAAAAGGATAGGAAAATATCAAGATTGCGGTAACCGTGTTTCACGGAAGTCGGGGGGTGCCTAACACCTTCCCCTCGCTTAAGCAAGCCCCCGAACTCTATGAATCTCGGTTTGCGGACCAATTAATCGGAGTCACATATGAGCCAACGATTACGAAAACTAAATTCGGATGAGTTGGTACATCCATTTCAAATATACCAACTGGCGACTCTGGTCAATTGGCTCATCTTAAAATCGACCTTTCAAACCCCGTCGACACTAAGCCGACCCTTTTCAAAATCACATTTAATTCAAAAGGCTAAAATTGGAAAGGGACATTTTTAATAAATAAAAAACGAGACGAACGAAAATCCCGGCGTCGACAATACGTATTTGAATAGGGATCATATTTTCTTTCTGATTGACCAAGAAAACCACCAGTAGCATTGGCTTGTTCATAAGACTCCTCTCGAAGTATTGGGCACATATCAGTTGGGTGTCCTATTACTGCACAAATCCTACAAGTACCTACAGCCATTTGATAAACAATATAAGTTAGACTATCAGTTTGTTGCTCATGAGAAGAAATATGTACCTCATTAACATAATCGGGCATGACTTCCATCCTTATCCTGCAAAACTCAATTTAACTATGAAAAACTATAAAAAAAAAATCTAAGAAAAATTATACCAAATTAAAATAAAGTTTACAAAAGTACAAAAATAAATTAGAATCACTCCCTGACAACAAAGTCAAAATTTGGAAGCTGTCACAAACAACCAAAAATAAATTTTTACTTTGAAAAAATATTAATGCAGTAGTGTAAGTAAGAGTCGACCCTACAGAGAATGATTAATTTATTTTTATGCAATGTAAACTATAATGGGAGTTTTGAATTAATTATAATTAATTAAATAAATAAAAGTAAATTAATAAAATTAAATAATAAATTAAATATTTCAGTTCTTCAGTTCAGTATCACATTTTCACAATAATAATATAATCAAGTTAACAATATTCATCCCTCAATGAAATTAATAACCCTAGGTAACAGCAATCATTAATTACCCGCAATTCCCCTCAGGTTTTAAATCTAATGTGACAATCACCTCATCATACAACCTTGAACTATCAATCTAGATTTAGTATAATAGTAGCATTAAGAATTAGAGAATTAAATTATTTCAAGCAACAATCACATAATCGCAGATTATTTAACTTGTCTTCTTGATAATCATAATAATATTCAAAAGCTTGATCACAATCAAATATTATTAATCGCTACTTATGATAAGAGACAATATCGCTTGTTTAATACTATATCTTAATCTAGCATATGATAATATTTAGATCAATTCAACATGTCATTATTAAATCAATCAAAACAAATATCATTTAACAATTAATATAGATTATCAAAAATAAATCCCATATAAGAATAAATAAATATTAATAACTTAATTAAACCATCAATTGTAAATAAAATTCAACATCCCCTTAAAACTGAATAAGAAAAATAGCCAAACATAATAAATAAATAAATAAAATACTGTACAATAGAATTGAGAGATATAAGATGTACTTAAGAGATCCTCCTTAATTGTGTCTAATAGTTTCTATTTGTAGAATACATAATTTATCAAACCCTAATAAAAATTAAAATACTAATTAAATAAATTATAAAAATTCTATTTATTTTCTTATTCCAAATCTAATAATGAATCCTTAATTTACTAAGCTGTTGGACCAACGATTTGCAAGAATCTGCCGAACTCTTGGAAAATGAATAAAAGTGTTGGGACTCACGCGGTAGAAAGAAAGAAAGAAGCAGCAGCCACGCGCCTGCTGATTTAATATTGTTATATCTCCACAAATAATTAATCAGTATACTACTAGTGTTATCTGTCTCAAGTCAAAATGATATGATGGTTTTTTATAAAATAAAATAAAAAGATGAAAGGATTTATAAACGAACTAGTTATGGCACTTATGGGGGTTGCCCTTCCCAAATTGTCTGAAAACATACATATATTGAAAAAGGAGGTGAAACACAGATGAGAATATGGCCGAGGGGTCAGGCCTTGCACTCACAAAAGAAAAAAGAATGTGGAAATTTTCTTTGCTGTATTCTAGTGCGCCAAATTGCCAAAAAGAAAAAAGGAGCATTACTATATACACAACTGGTCCAAAGATATTGACGCAGGCATATTCTGGAATATGGCCGAGGGGTCAAGCCTTGCACTCACATCTCCACCAATATTCAATATGTGACTGAAAATGAAGTTGGAATCTTTTAAGTGAGTTTCTTGTTAGTTATAATAAAGTTAGGCAATCCATAATGGCATAAATATAATCCGTATATTACCTACCTACCTGTAAAAGATAAGACTAGTGTTATCTATACAAGACTTAAACACACATGATTAATTATGGAAATGTAGGGACGTTTTAATATCACTCATGATAATTGGCCTTTGGAACTAAGTTGCACTTTTAATAATCATTCTTCATCTTCATGTTTATCCACAAGATAGAAGGTGACAGATATTGTTATTCCACTACTTCAAAACTTGTCTGGTTCAGCAGATTTTTCTTCAAGCGTATAATCATATCAGTTATGATCCACATTTATATTGCTACTTATATAAATTAATAAATATATAAGAAAAAAGGTGTATCTGTTTTACACACACAACCGTTTGCGTGTCTTGCATTCAATATAATACAATTTTCATAGATAAAATAGTGAAATATCAAAAATGCCATTAATGAAATATCTTAAAATTACAGGAAATACATAAGTTTGTGTGTCCCATAATTACGCCAACAACCCAAATGAAGTGTCACCTTAATTTCTTTGCAATGGCTACTCATCCCCTTCATTCCCAACCAAAATAATAGAATTAATACCGTTGGCGAGTTTGCAGGGGGTTACTCCAGAGAGTAATGCTACGTAACTAGACAAAAAAATTGTCTAGTTTATCTAAACAAGATATTGATGAGTTGTACTGTACAACCAATGAATATTTTGTCTAGGTAAACTAAATAATTCTTGTCTAGTTACCTATCATTAAGCCTCCCAAACTCTAAAGAATACACAACATTTGAGCCAAATGACAACATCTTGACTATTTTATCATATATTCATGTCTTCTTCTTGTTGAATATTCAAAGTACACAGTTGTGGCCTGGACATAACTACCTCCGTATTTAAAATTTAAGTTGTTGCAAACTACTCATGTTGCAAAGGAAGTATATAGATCGCTCAACTTACTTTTTAATCAGTACTACATATTACCACTTGGTTTTAGTTGGTGCCTTGGTGGGGCAACTATAAAAGCAAAGGCAATATTTCCCTGATAGGCTTAAGAAAAGTAGAATAACAATGGACAAGGAACAGTAGTTAGTTATGCACAGCACATACTTCTTGCATCAAAAATCTGCAAAACAGATGCAATGTCATATGATAGGAGGAGTAAAATCCAAGAGTTGAATCGCCCTTTTTCTTTAATAATACGCAATAATGTGTTGTATGTATGTGGAAATTTAGTTACCCATTTATTGTCTTATATCAGTTCAAGTAGTGCGCCATTTTGACTAACCAAAAGAGGAGCACCAGCAGATATATGGTTCACAGATATCGTCGTCTCGATCAAATGAAGTCCCTGAAGATGAAAATGAAATTGGAATCAAACATAAAGTTATGCAAACCAAAATTATCTACCACTGTAGGAGAAGATAATGTTGTCAATAAAAAACAAGCATTTAGTACAAATAATGTAAATGAGGAGACATAAAGTTGTGAAAACCAGAATTACCTACTAGTGAAGGGTAAGTTTACTGTTATCAGAAAATGACTAGCTTAATGTATAATTGAAATGAATAACTTGTTATATGTTTTCAACTTGTCTAATAATCTCTCCAAAATACAAGAAAATTTATTTTTTTACATTTTTTATAACAATTTGGTCTTATATTTTGGATGCAACAAGTATGTTAATGTATAGATCTGATGTCATTCATCTACTTCAAAACTTGTCTTCATCCGGCTGATTTTTTCTTAAAAAACATATCTAATGGGTTCTTATCCACCTATGTTTCTCTCTTTTTCTAATTATGCAAGTATACATATAAAGCTAGAGTTAGGAATATATCCTACATTGGGCAATACCCCATGGCGCTCCAAGGATTATCCATATATCTTTGTTTTTTTATTTTCTTACCTTTTTCATGAAAATATTACCCGATGTGCTAATTTTATCAAATTTAAGATAGTGAAACTCAAATAGTCATGGAGTGTTGAGATTACATTTCCTTACATGTAAGCATTTATCAAACATGTTATATATATATATATAGTTGATTCACCACTTGTTCATTGTTTGTTTGTTTTATTATTTAAAATAAGAAACAACTCAAAATCTTACCAGTTTGAAAATAAGAAAGAAATCAGCTTAGTGAATAAAGTAACTCTCCCCTATAGATGACACATCACTTAAAAAATACAAGTTGTTTATGCCATCACAATTTGTTTCCATAGAAAATCCATTCATCGCCTCCTTCCCTTGTCTCTATATATAACAAGTATCATAACACTTGCACACAAAATAAAAAACACATGCAGCAATAACTCCAAACCCAAAATGATGAATCACCTTTCTCTGCAATGGCTAATCATCCCCCTCATTTTCATCTCCACCTTCCAAATTTCCCAAGCAAAACAAGCACAATCCATTTCAGAAAAACTCAGCTTTAATGAATTCCTTAACTCGGGTTTTCATTGGATTGTTAATCAGCCGCAATCTCAAAATACCCAACTAAGTTTAACAGTTCCTCTGGTGCTAGCAGGATTTCTATGCTTCATAGCTGCCTCAATATCTAGTGCTGGTGGAATTGGTGGTGGGGGATTGTTCATACCAATACTGAGTATAATTGCCGGTTTGGACCTTAAAACAGCCTCAAGCTTTTCGGCATTTATGGTCACAGGAGGCTCATTTGCCAATGTTTTGTACAATATGTTAATCGCAAGCTCAAAATTTGATGGTAAGAGGACATTAATTGACTATGATATTGCACTCTTATCAGAACCATGTATGTTATTAGGAGTAAGTATTGGAGTGATCTGCAACCTCATGCTACCGGAGTGGCTTATTACTATTTTGTTTGCTGTTTTTCTTGCCTGGTCTAGCTTTAGGACATGTACAGCAGGGGTAATGTACTGGAATTTGGAATCAGAAGAGGTGAGGAGAAAAGGGTGTGGGAATTTGGAATATGGTGAGAATTGTAATGGAAATGAAGGGACTGTCAAGAGTACCACCGAGCCTCTTTTGGATGGGGAGGGGAAGTGTAAAATGGGGATTCCATGGATGAAATTGGGGATCTTAATCATGATCTGGTTTTCATTCTTGGTTGTGTATCTTCTTCGTGGGAATCGATATGGACAGGTATGACTACTTTTCATCCTTCCCTTTTGTTGCCCCATACCCTTCTCATATGGTAACATTAGTAGTATATATTTGACTGCTCAAATTGTATATGCAAATGCAGAGTGTAATTCCTATAAAGCCTTGTGGAGTGGAATATTGGATTATATCATCAATTCAAATTCCACTTGCCATAGTTTTTACTATTTGGATACTGTACAGAAGAGAGAATCCCAACCAGCAGGTGCTTCAATATCTGTACTACTTTTACATCAAACACTTAATTACCTTTTTTCTCACTTAAGGAAGAACTTGAAATAAAATTTGAATATTCTTGTTGAAGGAATTAGGTGCCAAAACTACATGTGAATCATCAAAGAAGCTTATTTTCCCAATAATAGCCGTACTAGCAGGGGCTTTGGGTGGAGTTTTTGGAATTGGAGGTGGAATGCTTATTAGCCCACTTCTTCTTCAAGTTGGAATATCACCTCAAGTAAGTTCTTCTTTTTCACTAGATAAATCAAACCAAATCAATCTTTCTTACAGATTCTCACTGTCGCTTTCTCAGTGCAGGTAATAGCAGCAACTTGTTCATTCATGGTATTCTTCTCATCTACAATGTCAGCAGTTCAGTACTTGCTGTTGGGCATGGAGCACACATTCTGCGCCTTCATATACGCTATCATTTGCTTTGTTGCTTCACTTATTGGATTGATGGTAGTACAGAAAGTCATTCAGAAACATGGGAGGGCCTCTCCAATTGTGTTCTCAGTGGGTATAGTGATGGTTCTAAGCACAGTGCTTATGACCAGCTTTGGGGCTCTTGATATCTTGAGGGACTATACAAGTGGAAGATACATGGGGTTCAAACAGCCCTGTTAAAGAAAAAAGAATGTTAAATGGTTCCTTTTTATATGTTTATGGAACTAGTGGAACATTATCTATGTTTTTTGTTTCTAGCAATGTTTTTTGTGAGAAAGAGAACGGAGTTTTGTAAGTTTTTAAGTAATGCAGAAGACTGGTTTTAGGAAAGGTTGCACATTTTCTGCCATTTCAATTGACACTAGGGGTAGGTGCACTATGCCTGAGCAAGAAGACGCCATAAGAGGCGAAAAATGGATTCCCGAGCTCACATTCAGTTGGCCATTATCTGCTGATAATGCAGGAGGTTGAATATATATAGCCTATGAAATAATTCATTGCTTTGGCAATTCTAGTTTACAGACAAAAGTTATACCTTGATATATAAACGGACTCATTACAGACAAGTTATCAATCCAAACAACTAGGATTTCATTTATTAACACATAAAGTAGATTGCCCAAAAATAGTTCAGCAAACCAATTGCAAGGGAATATAATCAATGCTTTCTTTACGTGGTCAAAAGTAAAAATGAATAGTGAATTATAATATGAAAACAACTAAAGAACAGTAACTCCCAATGGTATCTTATCCACCAAATTCTCTTTCAACCTTCAAAATGAAGGTCAACAAGATAATTACCTAAAAAGGAATGTCAACAAGATAAGTTCCGGGATTAAAAAAAATCAACAAGATGGTTAACAGGAACTGAAATTAGTAATTCCTCCCGCTTAGGTGTTGTAGGTCCACCAGAAAGACTGCCAAATTACGCAACTGGGGAATGGAACACATGATCCTGTGTTGTGTCAACTGTAGCAGGGGGTGTGAACTGCCACATAGGAACTCCAGGATATCCCATGAACGGCACCATCTTGCCACCAAAAACTTGGCCAGGCCCTGCAAATGGAGCAGGAACTGCAGAAGGCAAGAAGGCTGATTGAGTGTGCACGTCTTTCATTTGCTGTTCAAGTTTCTCTTTCTCTGCCTTCAGCTTCTGCTTCTCGTCACGAAGTTCATTCTTCTCAGCCTAAAAAAACAAATTCAGTTCAACCCAAAACCTGAACAAGATGTACATACACTTGCTATTTTCAGAAAAATCATCTTCACCCCAATTACTTATGTGAGAAGAAGGTTGCTGATTCAAATTTGCATAATTGGGCCAAACCTTACATATTCCTAATTCCTAATATAATATAATATGATGAAAAAATGTATAACAACAAAACACACCTTCAACTCATTAATCTTATCCTGCAAAACTTCATGAGACTCCTTCAGTTTCTCAGCTTCATCCCTCAACTGATTCACCATCCGGACAGCATCGCTCAGTATAACAGCCTTGTCCATTTTGGGTGGCCTTCCAGGCTCCAGAATAGAACTTAATTCTTGAAACCTTGAGAAAATATCAAAGTCAAGTTAACACAGAGATAAGGTACATGCACAATCGAAAGCGCGCATGGGCAGAGTGAACACAACTAAGAAGAAGAAAAGAGAGACAGAGAGCTTGCCTATCATTTAACCTATCTCTCCTCATTTTTTCTCTACACGCTTTGGAGTCCGATGCACTGCATGATCCAGACTTGACCCTGTGTGGCAATTGTATAGAAATTCAAGAAAATGAATAAACTGGAGCAAATGACAATTATCTAATGCTGAGACATTATTGGTCAAAGACATTCACCAAAATTTCCAAAGCTAATGCTAAAAGCAATAATTCCCTATCAAAACTAAGGATTCAAGAGGGTAGCGAAGATGCACTACTTTACTTCCTAAGACTCTAGATAAGACTAATTAGGCTACCATTTGTTTGCAGGTATATATCGATCGACTGCACTGTTAGTTCCATCTAAAAATAATTAGTCTAACTTAAAAAATAATTCTAGACTAATTAGGAGGGTCCCCATATCAGGGTCCCACTTAATCCAATGCTTCAAACAAACATGCCCATAGGGGCTCCTCTGAAGAAATGGATGCATACCTCTTTCTGGAGCCATATTCCTTGATGCCATCTGAGGTTCCAAATGGGTCAAAAAAATCTGTACTGAAAATAACAATAACAGCATGAGAGTGCTGATGATGCACATAGTAGTATATTGTGCCCAAGACAGTAACAAGCTTTCTATTAAATTATTAACTATACATACAATTTTATATTCATTTATTTATTTGAGCTTTTGGGGGTTTTACTTTTTTATAAACCAAACCACAATAATTCACAGAATGAAGATGAGAAAAATGTTACCACATAGTACATATATGTATGAACCGATGAAATACTTGTATAAATATATGACTTTTATAAAAAAGAATCGATTTTTCAGTTGAAATGGCAATGATACATAACAAAAACCAAAAATTTAAAAAGATCGGAGAAACTGAGAAACCTTGGACCAGTTGAACCAGGGAAAGCACTGGTAGGCCATTGAAAACCGGGTTCGAGGGGAGGGAGATCGCCGCCGGGGACGGGAATAACGTCGAGCAAGCCGTAATCGAACACCCAATTCGAATTATTCTCCGGAGATACCATCTTTTCCGGTGGCTTTAGCGCCGGAACCCAATTCCACCGGAGGATTGGGAAAAAAGGGCAAATGACAATAATTTGTGAGGAGAGGAAAAGTTGGAATATTATATTAGAATGGAAAAGGTGGAAGGAATTTTGTGGTGGCGGGCGAGTGGAACTATTAGACGTACGTCACCGAATACTAGTAATCATAAGTAATGGGCTATGTTTGGGCTTTGTTAACTAGTTGTAACTCACAAAAAATTAAAGTACTTTAATGTATATTCGCTGCCTGATTGGGCTTCAGAAAGCCGCACACCTGATTATTAGCCTAATGGCCCAATACGTACACATATTCTCCCTCCTCTATTCCAAAAATATTGCACCTATTTTGAGAAATAATAAAATTTTAATTTAATTGACCCCCTCCCCCTCTTCCTCTTCCTCTTATAAAATGCTTGGTTGCGAATGCTTAAAAAATATGAGCCATAAAAATTGTAATTAGTGGAGGAACTCACTGTATATATTTAAATGACAAATATAACATAATTACTAGTAAATTAATTATTCAACTTCACAAAAAAATAGTCAAAAAGAAGTGGTATGGACTAATTTTTATGAACTTCTCAAAGGAATGTGTAGGAGGGAGGAAATATACATATACATATATATAATTTAGCAATCATATTTTATACTGTTCAACGTAATAATAGACGACCGTCCAACATAATAATAGATAATTGAGATTAATAGTGCAATTGACCATAACGCTAGAGTCTTTAACGACAGTCACTAACAAAATAATTAAAACGTCTTAAATTACATTTTCTCATATATATATATGTGTGTGTGTGCGCGCGCGCGGGGCACAGCACACTTTGAGTGTACACATTATTTTAACAAGAAATTGATTATTTCTATGCAAAATAGTATGTCAAAATTAATATCAATTTATTCAACAGACTGAGAAACAGAGCGTGGACAAAAGGACTTGAACTAACAAATTCAAGGTTTTTCTTTAATCCATCTTCACCGATACAACCACCCTTGGAGTTGTATAATCTAGATTTATCCTAGCGTTCATCATTCCAACTATATTTATCTTCTTCTTTTTTATTTTTAAAATATTTCAAAGCATGACCTCCTAGGCTCCTATTAATTTTTTTTGTGATTCACAATTTTTAATTTTTTAAACATTGAAAAAATATTGGGAGTTTGACTAAGAGTTTGTTTTGAATTTGATTAAATATTTACACAAATATTAATATTTCCTTAAAATGCATGAATGTAAGATGGACACAACTAAGATTGAAGTGGATGGAGCATTAAACAGACTGTCTAAACCAAGTTGTAATTGCACAAAGGACTAAATATATAAAGGCCTAAATATAGTTTAATATTCTGAATTTTTAATATTTTTTTACTTTTGGGAATTGAACTCTCAATTTTTTTTAATTAAGTGATTAAACTTTTAATTTTTTCTACTTTGGGAATTGTCTTATCAGTTTTTTCAATTAGGAGATTAAACTTTTAATTTTTTTTCATTTTAGAAATTGTCTTCTCAATTTTTTTTTATTACGTCTAATTGATAATTATGTGTTTGTTTCTTTTTATTGAATGAAATTATGTACTTCCTGTAGACACCCAAATTTTGCACTTTTGTACTAACCCTGGCAGGAGGGCAAAACCGTCATTTGACCCGACGAGCGAAAAGGAAGGTGGACCCCAACACGAAGCCACCCCAACAACTTACGGTCAAAGCCGCCACAGCAAACAACGAGCATCAGGCAAGGCAAAAAGCTAATCCCGAAGAACCTGTTCGGATCACCAGAGACGACAAATGGCCACTACGCTTACGATGTTCGGGGGTCTCGCTCCCCGGTGAGCGAGCGGCTGCCCAGCTCGCCGATGAGCTGGCGGGGGGGTAGGGGGCAGCGCCCCCTGAAAGCCAAGCACAATTATCAAATTCCATATCAAGTCGCATCCCTCCGAACTAGCCTCCCAGAATAATATGGCACGTTTTTCGGGGATTTCCGGACTGCAAAAATACAGCTTTCCAAAATAATACCGCAGAAATTGGCGAATTAAGACCGCGTGGCACGAAAATCGAAAAAACAAGCCGGACGGCCGCGAATGCAACCGCTGCCACCGACAGACGTGACAGGCACGAGGCTCGAGAACGGCACACGACAGCCGAGGCGGCGGCCAGGCGGCCACAGCAGGCAGCCGCAGATGCATCTGCGGCCAGCCGCAGATGCATCTGCGGCTGCCTGCTGAAGCCTATATGCGGCCATTTTCCACCCGAGAGCAAGAGGAGAAGGAAAAAAAAGGAAAGAAAAATAGATTTTTAGAGAGAGAGAGAGGCGCGGGAGAAGAGAGAAAAAGATAGAAAAGAGAGAAACATTGTGAGATTTCTTCATCTTGTGTTCAATTTTTACTAGGTATTGTATCCTATTTCGATTTTCAAGTGTTAAAGCGTATCTTTCATCATTTGAAATGTAAAGAAATCCAAGTTCATAGCATTTGTGGTTCTATATAGTTAGATCTAGTTCTCATTTTATCTTATTGTCTAAGTTGTTATAGATCTAATATTTGTGCATTTGTTGGGTGGATCTACTGTTAGATCCGAAAATATTTTGTGCATTGCTATTTAATATAGTTTGATTTTGTATATGTTGAAGTTAGATCCGATGTAGTCGATATATGTTTGGATCTATGGATTAGGGATGGTTAGAGAGGATTTGTGGCGGATAGAATCTCCTCCTAACCTCCCGATGATATCCTTTTAAGGTTATTTTATAGTTTTTACGTATGTAGCAATGGCGATGCACTTGTGTTGTAAATATGTAATTTTTGGGCCTTAAAGCGATATCGATACCGAAAATCGGGTTTAAGGCCCCGTAATAGTGAAACATGTGATTGTAGGCGTTTGGGGTTATTTGGATGGCTTACATGCCCGTGAATAACCGCAACGCTATTTTTAATGCTTGATTTTCCTTTTGACACGAGAAAACGATTTTGGAATGAAATGATAAAGGTTTTTATAAAATCAAGCAAATTAGGATATTAGATTCACGAGGTTTAAAATTAAGAGTCTTGGGCGAACTTTAACCCGTGTTTGGCAAAAAGACTCCATTTGGTTTTAAAAGGTCATAAGAAACGCTTTTGCAAATAAATCAATGTTTTCATTAAACTTTGTGCATAGGGTTAAAGAGTTCTAGAAGTTGCCCTCGTTTTATTTATATTAACTGTTAGAAGGCAATGTATAGTCTCGATTCCTATTTGACAAAAGTTTAAAACTATTGTTTTCTAAAATGACATCTAAATAAAAAAACCTCAACGCTTTCGAAATTAAAATCAATCTTTCTTATAAAAAGCGAAGCCTCGTCATTTGGGTCAAAGAACGTCCAAAACACTTTCCAGATAAATACTTTTGCCATATAAAATAAAAGCAAACTTTTTTATGCAAAACGCACCACAAACGTCCATTTAGGCACACACACACACACACACACACACACACACACACACACACACACACATTTTAGGATTTAAAAGGATAGGAAAACATCGAGATTGCGGTAACCGTGTTTCACGGAAGTCGGGGGGTGCCTAACACCTTCCCCTCGCTTAAGCAAGCCCCCGAGCTCTATGAATCTCGGTTTGCAGACCAATTAATCGGAGTCACATATGAGCCAGCAATTACGAAAATAAATTCGGATGAGTTGGTACATCCATTTCAAATATACCAACTGGCGACTCTGGTCAATTGGCTCATAAAGAAATCGACATTTAAAAACCCGTCGACATTAAGCCGACCCTTTTCAAAATCACATTTAATCTAAAAGGCTAAAATTGGAAAGGGCATTTTTAATAATAAAAAACGAGACGGCGAAATCCCGGCGTCGACACTTCCTTCGTCCCAAATTAAAAAATTGTTATTGACTTTTGAAAGTTAATTTAAAATATTTTAATCTCAAAATTAATAAAATATATTAAAATTTATGAAATAACAAAATTTTAATTAGTAGTACATTTATACATTTTAAATATTCATCATTATATTGATTATTGATACTTTTAAAATCTTGCAATGATAATTTTAGATAATCTTGTAATTAAGTATTTATTAAAAAAAATTTAAGTAAATTTAAGACATTACAAACTCAGCTTAAAAAAAATCATCAATAATCAATATAATGATGAATATTTAAAATTTATAAATATAATACTAATTAAAATTTTGATATTTAATATATTTTATTAATTTTTAGATTAAAAATATTTTAAATTAACTTTCAAAAGTCAATAACAATCTTTTAATTTAGGACGAAAGAAATACATAATTTCATTCAATAAAAAGAAACAAATTAAACAAACACATAATTATCAATTAGACGTAATCAGAAAAAATTGAGAAGACAATCCCCATAATGAAAAAATTTAAAAGTTGAATCCCCTAATTGAAAAAACTGATAAGATAATCTCCAAAGTGAAATAAATTAAAAGTTTAATCACTTAATTAACAAAATTGAGAGTTCAATCCCCAAAATAAAAAAAACGTTAAAGTTAAGGTATTAATCTATATTTAGGCCATATATAAACAGAATCCAAGTTTCTTAAGAAAGAAATATCTGCTTCTTAAATTAGAATACTAACAGAACAAATACTGGAAAACACAAGCACAGCTAGCTAGAGTACATATATATATATACATATATATATATATATATTTGTACACGCATATATATACATATATTGTGTTACGGATTTAGCCATATTGTTGTGTAAATATGAGTAAATGAGCTAGGCCACAAGTATGGGACTGGAGTCACTGGAGTGAAGGAGACCCTCTATCCATTTCTTTATCTCATCTGGATTGGCACCTACTAGCTTCTTGTCAACCAGCTGACCTCCTCCTGTCATCATCAAAAATGTTGGCATTGCCTTTATCTGATACTTGGCTGCTACCTCCTAAATATCCATAAAACATTAACTAACTAATTTCACTTAATCACAAACAGTCGATATTTCTATGAAGTTCAAGAGTACATCAACCAGACAAGTCCTACTAGATCAATTAACTAAAATATATGTTTGGAACTCATCTTGACCCAAAAACTTTTCGAAGTTAATTTTCGAAGAACCAAGGAGTCCGTACATCGCGTTTGTATACACAAGACAGTAACATACATGTTTGGAACCCAACTTTAACCCAAAAACTTAAGTTATTAGGTTTTGGATCCATTCATGTATATTAATCTTTCACTCTTTCATTATTATTTATCTGATGTAGAATTCCAAGTCTGATATCCTAACAATTAACCTTTTGTTTATTATTACGCCATTAATTTGACCAAAAAAGAATTTCCTACTTTCTTTGTAATTTATATTAAAATGATGCAATTTTCTTTTCGAAAGGAGTGTGAAAATAAGATGAAATTACCTTCACATCATCCACATCAACTGTTAGAAACAATATATTTGGATGAGTTGAAGCTAATTCTTCAACATATGGGTTCATCATCACTGATGGCATGCACCATGCAGCTGTAAAGTGTGCCACAATCTACAAATCCCAATCAAAAATAAGAAATAAAATAGTGTTAAGAATGAATTTTGACAGCAAATTATATAGACATAGAAGAGAATATCATCTAAAAAAAAGTATACCTATTACCGGTTAATAATTTACCGGAAGGAACATGGGGTTTTGGTTAAATAGGCTTTTATTGAACTGGGGAAATGGAAGGAAAATTGAAATGAAATGAAAGCTAAAATATTCTTGCTGGAGCTATAACCAGTATAACTCTTTTGAAATTGAGGTGAGGAGAAGAAACTATACTTACAGGGCAGCCTTGTATAGTAGCTTGAGTCACATAGAAATCCCATGAATCTTTTGAATCCACCTTCACAACCTTTGAATTGTTTTGATGATCTTCTCCTTCCATCTCCATCTCCATCTCCATCTCCATCTCCTTCTCCTTCACAAGTATCTTTATTGCAATTTCTGATGCTCAAAGATGTAATAATACTGCTTCTGTTTCTACATGGTTCTTGCTTTGTATTTTAGTAGTATGAATGGGCAAGATATTCAAGATGATCAAGACACTTTTCTCGACATATGGGACCAGCTGAAATCACAAGAATTATCACATTTTTGTCTTTTTTTGGGGTTAAATCCAAGAACTATCATTGCTTCTATGAATATTTTTACAAATAAATTGGTCCATATTTTCGTCCCAAATTGAAAAAGTTATCACTATGCCAGTCAAAATCAACCCTCAATGTTCAAAATCTCACACTTTGATTTTCCAAACTAAAAATAAAGTGTTAACGTTAAGTGGAATTTAAATTAAGCAGACAAAGTTGAGGTACTAGCAAAATGAAATGGAATCTACAAACTGTAAGAAATTGCTGTAAAACTTCAGCAGTTACTAAAAAACCCTCTCATCACAAAGTTATGTCAAATTAACAGCCAAAGACAATAGATAGATGAGCATCCCAAGAAGGGGATACTCTCATAACTGTAAGAATGCATGTGAACTAACTAGAAAGCTAAAAAAAAAATACAGTCAACAATACAGAACTGAATACACGATACAACTAAACATGTTAGGAACCTTTCCACTCCTCTTCACAAATAAAAGTTACTTCAAATCAAATTATAGTTGTAGCATAATGCAACGGCTGAATATCTTCTACAACTTCATCCATAACTCAGTCGAGAAGAATCTAAAGGCCGCACAGTTTGTCGTCGAGGAATCCCAATCTCACACGAATTCACTCTAGCAGCAAACCGGAGCGAGCACAAAGATTCATTGGTAGATGAAGAGTCGGGAGAAATATTGACAAACATCAAAGTTTTAGAGTCACCGCCCAGGCAAGGCTGCATGACATGACATTAAAAAGCAATTAGAACATTTCCAACAAATGCATCTCACATCTAGATTATATCTAATCTGAACAAAACCCCATTTGGAAGCGCATAAATACTGTGTAGACTTTTATATCTAGGTTTCTGTTCCATTATTTTCATCCAATTGATTAGTACTAAATATGATTTGAGATAATATACAAGCCAACTGATTCATCACTTCAAATTAGCAGATGATAAAGCAAGCATACACCACCATAAGAACAAGTGGAGCAAGGCATCACTCATTGAACTGAACTATGGGTTGAAATGTGACTCATCACCTAAAATTCACTTACCACCTACAAGTTCGAAGTGCCTACTTACCTGGAGAAGATAAGTCAGCTTTGAATTCCTAAATGGAACATGGTCTTCTTTCTTTGCCAGGGCAAAAATAACATCACTCAAGCAAGATAAACTCTTGTTGATGGCCTGTTTATTACAGTACCCAGATTAGCACAATAATTTTGATTGTATGCAATTAAAACACGGCAAAAGAATGATGGGCATTAGAAAAAATTAAGATATACTTGGGTTTCCTTTAGCCGGTCCCCTGTTGCTCCACTCCTTGCAAGTCGTTCGCTACCAGCTAAATCGATGAGATTTAACACGCCCTGAACTTGTTGCTCAGTACCCTGGTTAATGAAGAATTGTCAACAATACGCAAGTATTTGCGAGTCTAAAAAGAATATGGAAGAATCAGACTGACAATAGTATACCTCATTTACTCCATATATTCTCAAGGTGAAAACAAAGTGACTTCTTGATGATTGTTCATTCATATCAGTCCTGCCAACAGACCTGGCGGAAAAAATGAAACATTCAGTACAAAATAGATTCACATTTAAGTTGCTAAACCTTCCAGAGAAGCTTGACTAAGTGTATTATATATGTAATGAAGATTATGGACATATTACAAATCTATACTTCAGAACATTAAAAGAAAGAGGTTTCATACCAAACAAGCAATCTTGTATTTAGAATTCTGTCCAAATTAGTCTAATACTTCCACCTTCATATAATTTCAACCCGCAGCACACACACGGAATGTGTGTGCATGTGTGTATGTGTGTGCATGTGCTTCATGGAGTCATTACAAAAATTATTTAGAGAGAGGAGTACATGGAGTTTTTATTTTATTTTTTGACAGAGTACGTGGAAGTTAATTATGGAGAGTGGGATTGGAAGTGGGCATGAGTGGATGCATGTCAAAAGCTGACTTGTAATATGAAGAGGCATTACCATATAGTCCTTATTTATTTTTTGTAATTAAATTAGTCATTTACATAATTACATGGATAATATTGGTACTTCAATATTTTGGTGTCTGAACCATCTCCCCTTAAAAAGTCAAAGAAACTTCCCTTTCTAATATAGAACATTTACCAGAGTGAAACCCCACTAAAATACATGTGCAAAGAGCAAGTCAAATTGGAATATAACAATGCATGCATGATCAGGAATAGGGTAAACCACAAACAAACATCCAAGCACCCACACACACTAAGATGAAATATTAACATTGAAGACTTCTTAACAGATAGAATACTACATCACCTAGCACATTTACCTGCATTTTGCAGCCTGCTGAAGAAGGGAGGAGACCTCATTTATACTACAGACATCAACAATGGTGAGATCAGAAACATAAGTGTTTCCATTTACATCATGCCTGATTGCATACTGCTTCCCCGCACCACCATTTTCTGTACGTGTAATGTCCAAGGCACTTGATCGCACAGAGAGCAAATCACGGATAGTTTCATTGTAAATCTCTAACATAGAGGCCTACATTATTAATCACACTGATTATTGATACCGCAAGATCAAATACTTGAAACATAACGAAATAAATAATAAAATGAAAAAGAGAATTTAGCAAATTACCTGCATTTTGTATCTCCAACCCTGGGCTGAAAGAGCCTGACTAATTTGAAATATCTGTTCAAGTGAACGCGGTATCAGACCCTTCTGCTGAGGGGCTTCTGGCCTACCCATCATGGTATACGTTTTACCTGAACCTGTCTGACCATAGGCAAATATGCACACCTAGCAATACAAAGAAGTATGAACATAGTGATGATATAAGACGCTAATGGCTAATCAGATCCTTTTTTATCAGAGACGAATATCAGATCTAATCTGTGTAACAGTGAAGCAAGATATACGAAATTGTTTTAACTGCATGATATAGCACCATTCAATACATTTAACCAACAATCACCTTGTAGCCATCAAGGGCACTCTGGACCAGCTGTGATATTTCCACAAAAACATCCTGCTGAGAGGCCTCATGTGAAAACACCTTATCAAATGTGAAAGGATATTTCTGCCCTATTGAAAAAAAGTGTAAATTTTTGAACTTATAATATGATAAATATTACGCACAACTACACAACTGTAAGTACCAAGAAGACAATGATATTTATAAAGCACAATTGAAGTCGGCATTTATTTCTTTTAGAGGAAAATTGATCATGAGCAATGCGAATGAGTTTTAGAAAAGGTAAAAGAGAAAAAGCAAATGAATTTCAAACCAATCCAACAATACCTCTATAGTAAATATGCACACATACAATCAAAAGAGTTAATAACTATCAAGTGGCAAAATCGCTTCATGGACTTTTAAAACATAGAAAAAGTAATGGAAAGGAACAATAGATTGGGCTAAATATACAGATCTGTAGAACTCATTGCAAAAATTATGGCACCAACAAAATTCTATCATGGTGCTTTGGACCAAGTCAGCCAGGAATTTTTAGAATCACAACTTTTACATCAATACAAAATCTCATATACACAAACACGCACAACAAATGTACCAAACTTTTATAGAAAGTAATAGAAACTATGTTCTATTGTGGTTTCCATATTCTCAAATTTAGAACGAGAGGCATGCATGCACAGTATGCTAGCTCTTGAACCCAAAAGATAACTGACATATATTGTTTAAGCTAATAAATTATAATTAAAGACAGGAACTAATACCATTTTGTAACAAATCAATGCCTCGGCCAAGTGATTCTCCTGAGGTAGGAAAAGAGACAACTACTTCTGTTCCAAGACCATCATCAGGCAACAAAGGCCTAACTCTGCAGAATACACGAATATTCCCTTTAAGTTCCTGCAGTAGAAAATAATTAGTACCATTAAAGAATCATGGTCCAACAAACGGTGAAACAAAATAAAATTACCAATATTGTATTGTGAAGCTTCTTCCGCAACTTCTCTCCCTCAATAATTTGACGTTCCGCATCCCCAAGTCGCTCCTGTAATTCACACACAACTCGCTTTTGCTCTTCAAATTCTGTCCATATTTCTGATGTGGATAAATCAGCTATCTAAAGAAGAAGCAAAGAATCAAAGCTGAGTGTCATAAAAGTATAACATATAAAAAGCACACTAAGTATAGAATGTTACAACAAGTACGAAAACCTAAAACAGAAAGAAGCAACTCTCCACAACCTTCAGTTTTTCATTTGCTGCAGCTAGCTGATGCTGCAATATACGAATTTGTTCTATTTGAGAAGAACATCTATCCTGCAAAGGAAACTAAATATGTCATATGTCACCAGACACCAGTATAGCAAGTAAATTAAGTTTAAAAAATGGAAAATAATGCAAGTAACCTCTAAAGCATTTGACGTTACAGTCAAATTATGTAGCTCTGCCACTGATTTTCCAGTACTTTCTTTATACTTGACAAGATCAGCACTTAAAGCCTGCACTTGTGATAACTGCCGATCACGATCTTCCCTTACTTGTTGCAATTCTGCTCTAAGTATCCCAGTTTCATTTACCAGGGTTTCTCTTTGCTTCACAGCCTCATCTTGAAGAGCCTGTTGAAACAATATAAAATCATAAAGTTCAGATACTACCCAAAATTGTGTTGGAAAGTAAAAACATCCATAATCAGGATGCTCTGACAAATGAAAAAATGATCATCTGTTTGACGTATTAAAAACCTAATAGGACAGTGACAACAGATTAAACAGAACTCTGACTTAAAGCGAATCCAGTGTCTATGACTATCAGATTTAAAGTTACTTAATCCAATTTTGCATCTCATTCCTATTATTATGCAGGAAAGATTAAAAAAAGTGTAAAAGTTTAGCATGCCTAGTTAACAGAAGATATCTATACCGCCTAATGTATGGTATCAGAATTTAAAAGTTTTTCCCCCAATAGAATGAAATTCTAACATTCCTATCGATAGAAACTTATTTCTCACAAAATGACCAATGAAGAATTTTGATGATCAAATATCTAGAAGTGTGGAACTGTAATAAACATCACTGATCTTTACTTTTATGATGTAAATAGCAAAAACTTAATCAACAAAAGGCCTACCTTGGAGGAAGTTAGTTGCTCCTGCAACAATTTATAGTGGCCCCTTAAAGTGCTGAGGTTCTCCACTATAGCAGCTTTTTCTTTTTCTACACGTTTAACTGACTCATTAGCTGTTGCAACATCTGTTTGAAGTTGCCTGTTGTAATGCTGCAGGCTTTTGTTGTACTCTTGCAACCGCTTGTGATCAGCATTAACTGATGTAAACTACAAGTTTTGGAAAATCAAGGCATTATACTGAATGAAGAATCTGAAGTTTGAGGCAGATTAAGAGAAGATAAATGGCCTTCGGTATCACTAATTTACTGTACCTTCTGATTGACATCTAATTTCTCCTGCACAACCTTTCGAAGTTCTTCAGTTAGAGATGCTTGCAACTTTTCTACAGCATCCCTTGCTTCCTTTTCCCTTGTGTGACAGTCAATTGCATCCTAATTGCATTAAAAAATTTACTAAATGGAAAAAATGAAACAACATGCCTAAGAATTAAGATAGAAAAGATAATATGAACAGCAATCTCACCAATTTAATCAATTCTTCTTTTCTCAATTTCTCTTGTAACGAAGCATTATTCATATTCAACTCAGCAATAATTTTAATGAATTCCTCCTCCTTGTTCTTCATTGCCATCTCTTAAAACATAAAAACCAACTTACATCAAATTATCATTTCTCCATTCTACTGGATTTCAGTAACTTGAGGTAAAATACTAACCGGTTTCTGTTGACCTTTTCTCAGCAGACTCTAACGAATTCCTTAGCTTTTCCAGTTCTTGAATGTTGCCTTCTTCAACATTTTGAAACCACTTTATACATAGCTTTAGCTTTTTTATGTGTTCACTTAGTAGTTCCATCTTTCCCTATATAATCAAATAACTAAATCAAAAGTTAACATCCAGTCCCAACACACAAGATAACTCATTTTTATTTATTTTTTTGTTGGGTAATAAACAACGAAACAAGCTAACTCAATACTCCAATAATCCAGCAAAATCCCCCAAAAAGGGCCCCAATTAAAACTTAAAGGAAAACAACACTTAAGATTTTAGTGTGCCTAGCGAGCTTCTCCGCCCAATTGAAAAATATATGAAGGCAATGGAGTGGACCTTTAAGTCAAATCTCTTCCCTTTAATCTTCTCATTCAGCAATGCCTCGACCTCGTCCTTTGAGAATTCAACACTTCCACACTCAGAGCCATCAGTTCCGCCCAAGTCACCAGTACCAGTACCACCCACAACCGCATCCTGACAGTTATTCACCACAGCAAATGCCTGTCGCCCTCGACTAGCAGTAGTAGATCCCATCATCCGTCCACTTGCAATCTTCCTACGCTTATTCAAAGGCACGCCATCATGGCTGCTAAGTTTCTACAGATCAAGAGCAAAATACCTTAATTAGTAAATGAAAAAATGAAAAACCTTACAACTCATTCATAAGTTGTCTAGTTTACTCCCAATTAACCAAAGGGGTTACAAAATTCAAAATTGGAAAAGCCCTTAACGTCTACAGATATGCCTATACAGTATGCACGCACACGCACACACACACAAATAAAATAAATCGAGCAAAAAAAACAATCAAAACTATTATACACTTGACAAAAAAGAACCGTACGACTCAAACATGTTTAAATATGTAAATATTTATTTACACGGAAGCGTCTATCTTTTCACAAATCCATTCAAAATAAGAGATTACTATCCCTATAACACATACATTGGAAGGGCTGTGAGGTGGCCGCTTGTTTTGATTTCGAGAAGTCATTTGTTCGCCGAGAAAAGACGTGGCCGGAGTCAGTAGTCGGAGAAGGAGTTTTCTGATGCCGCCGATTGCATTCGAATGAAGTCGAATTTAGGTTTATTGGTGGATTAAGGAGTATAGGATAATTTGGAGCTTGGGAATGTTCAGGGAGAGCGTAGAGAGAGCCCAAAATGAAATTTGAATTTTGATCTGGCGGTACTTGCTGAAAATTCCTGCCGGGCCTTTCGGACGGGTTATGTCGGGTCAACCCTTAAAACTGATATTCGTGACTAGTCAATTTTTTAATTTTTGTTTAAAAAAAAGGAGTCTCATTTGTTTTTATGCAAATTTTATTAAAAATGACAAGTTTACGAACACAATTTTGAGACATAAATTTTATTTATATCATTAAAAAATAAAATTTAGAATGAATTTTTACGTCAGATCTTACTTTTTAATGATGAAAATAAAATTTGAATTTGTGTTTCAAAATTTATACGGTTAAACTCATTTGTCTAAAAATGTAAGTACAATATCAGAAAATATAAAACGTTCACACAGAGAGGCAGGAGAGGGGGAAAAAATCTTTGGGAGAGGGGAAAAAAATCTTTGAGAGAGGCTTTAAGAAATTTTGTTTTTAAGTTATAGATGTTTATTATACTTCCCCTTTTTTAATTTCTTTTTATATGTTAATACTTATTAATGATAAAAATATGCGTCGAACATATGTAAAATTAAATTAAAATTCAAGGAAAACAATAAAAAGGAAACAGAAGAAGTAAAACATGTCCAAGTCATATGATTTATTGCTTATCTAAAGCTTTATTTTACTTAAGATCATACTTTTTTTGTTCTAACTTATAACATTACTGTTGACTTGTCAATTTATGATATTTTTTTATTTTAAATTAATATAATTTATTTAAATTTTAAAAATATTTAATTTTATAACTAGTAATACTTTTTAATTAATTTATAATATTCATAATTGTATTGACATAAATTCATATCAATTGTGATTTTAAAAATATTTTAAATTAACTTCTTAAAAATTAAAAGTAATCTTATAATTTGAAACGGAAGGACTATTAAGACTTTCACTCTTGATGTAACCGGGTTATACTTTTTTTTTCTCTCTTTTGCATCTAAAAGTTTAGTTATATTCCTATATTATTCTTTTTATATTAATTTTTTTAAAATTTTCAGTTTTAATCTTTCAAATTTTGTAAAACTCTTGTTTTACCCCCATATAATTTACAAGGGTGCCGGTGTATATGGTTTATTGTGGGAACTGATATGTCTCTGTGTTTTAAATTTTTTCGAATGACTTTCTATCGTATGAATATAAATTGAGATCCACTTTTATATGAAAAAAAATCATGTGAAAATATCAACCAAAAAAAAACGTGAAAATGGTGTTCCCCTTTATTATTTATCTGAAGCTTTATTACTTGAGATCATATAATCTCTTCCACTCAAAATCAATGGAGTATACTCGTTGAAATACTACAAGCCCCGAACAAGACCACTTGTCAAGAGCTCAAACAACCATTGGCATATAACCAAATCCAAGAAAGCAAATGACAGATGAGATGCTGACTCTACAAGTCTACATCACAAAAATCAACAATACAACCAAAACTAAGGAAAAACAAAGAACTATATTCCACATATTGCCCATCTCTCACACTAGATTATTACAAACCTTTTTCAGGCCTCAAGCTGAACAAGCAACACAATAGATGGCTCAAGCTATGGCCTCAATGACTGGTTTATGTGGTTCCTCTCAGGCTGTCTTGGAGGGGAGCCTGCAGCTCAGTGGCTCAACCCGATTGTGCCCGGGCAGCAACACCCGCATTGCCATGGACCGTCCAGGGTTCGTTGTTAGAGCCCAGCAGGTGCCAGCTGAGACCGATACCAGCCGTCGTGCTATGCTCGGTCTTGTTGCTGCTGGATTGGCTGCCGGCTCTTTTGCCAAAGAAGTGATTGCAGCAGCCACTTCAATCAAGGTTGGGCCACCTCCACCGCCGTCTGGTGGCTTGCGTAAAGTCTCCTATTGGTTATGCCCCTGCTGTTTCTTTTTTCATATACCATCTTTTTTATGTCGAGTAGTTATTATAATCAACAAATGTGACAAGAATCCGATGATATGTTACAGTTCAAGACTTCAAGTACCACTGACATGTAAAATTTCTGTTTATCTAAAGATTATACACATAAACGATGAATGTTTCAATGAAGAATGTAAAATGGCCATTGGGGTGGATCGGTTTTTCCTAACAAAGCAACAAACTTCTAAATTACATTATTTGTATAATTATGTCTTTTAAGTTATGTTACATGAACTATTGATTTAGTCCCAAAGTATCTGTGTTGGAAATTTCATTGTAGTATAAAAACCGACAAAATTGAGGATCACCAACTTTGTTGGACTCTTCAAAGCACCCATGTCTGATCGGACACTTCATTCAATTCCATGTAACTTTGCTTATCAGTTCTTCTATAGAGCTAAGAAGAAGAAAAATAAAGAGTCGTCATGCCAAATACCATGTCCTATATAGGATATATTGTACAATTACATCTTATAAGTTCTAATTAGCTGTTTATGTACTCCACAAACCAAACAAATATATAAAAATCACCTAAGCTCCACCGAGCTAGTGTCGGCAAGGACAAGGAACACACAAGGTTCTTCAGGCAGTGATAGAAAGTAAAAGAAAATTGATTTCTTTAAAAGGCTCAAGTGCTAGTGTTTCTTATATCTCTGACAATCTTGGTTGCCAAATATGTGGATTCGCAGCTGGAACTCTAAACTCAGATGAGGCAAGAGACACGGATTTACCACTAAGGAACGATTTTTCCTGCAACCACTGCCACCGTCTGAGGCAGCACTGAGGGCAAAGGATTCAGCAAAGGACATTATTAATGTGAAGGAATTCATTGACAAGAAGGCCTGGCCTTACGTCCAAAATGATCTCCGTCTTAAGGCAGGGTATCTCCGTTATGATCTGAACACTGTCATCTCTTCAAAGCCCAAAGACGAAAAGAAATTACTACAAGATCTCACCGGAAAGCTCTTCAATGTCATCTCTGATGTGAGTTGAAACATCAAGTTGCTGATCTAAATATATTCATACACACACACACACTGAGACATGCAGATTGATGTGCAGTTTAAATAGGCTTCTCTGAATTCTAACTAATACTAATATACTAGTTTTATTATAATCTTTTTCTTCTTCCAGTTGGACTATGCAGCAAAGACCAAGAACACCCCTAAAGCAAAGAAGTCCTATGCTGAAACTGTATCTAAACTGAATGATGTTCTTTCCAAGCTTGGTTAGAACAAATTTATGTATCACGGTGTAAGTTTTATTATACTACTGATATAAACTTTATTCGATGTGATTTTGTTAGAATAATAAATATTTAAAGTAACATCAGAAGACAAATAAACCACTAAAAAGATATTGGGACAACCATATGTCAAGATTAGTATTCGGCACAAAGATTAGGATGTTTCTTGAGAACTTCTGTAGCATTTTTTTTTCTTTTTTTTACGCAACATAGTGGAGATGTTTGGAAGAATATCTTTTCACATTTTAGTTTTAACCTGAATGACGTTCAGTTAAATTAAGCGCATACGTTTTGCTGGTTGCAATCCCCATAATTGGAGCCAAAATTGCTTATATAGAAAGGGCATTCAGAATCAAGGTCAGAATTAGGAGGAACCAGTCTGGAGATGGCATTACTTGTTACAAAATTTAAGAAAATCATACTATCAGTATTATCGAACATGAGAACAGATGTACCTTTAATTATATTGAGGTAATTTAGAATGAGCGAGAAATATAAAATATACCAAAAAAGCGCAAGATGATGTTTACATCAAGGGAAATGATACCAATATAAAATTGAATCATAATTATAGATGGAGAGAGGTAAACCAGTTAGGACCCGACGATTTTAGCCAAACATCATAACTACCTAAATATGTGAAATTTTGACATAACTGTTGAATCCAATCCCATGTGCGCATTTATTGCATTCATTTCTCAGCTGCTGCCCTTGACTTTCTTTCTCCATCTTGCTTTTACTTTTACTTCTTGCGGCTGTTTTGCATTTTCTCCTTCTGATTGCTTTCGGCTCCTTGTTTCCCTCTGCTTGGTGTGCTGCATTGAATTCTTTGTTTTTAATAGCAACTAACTTGCTGAAGTTGGCGTACAACAATTAATTGAGTGATGGCTATATATGCCATCAGTTGGAAGAAAGAAAAGAGACACACCGAGAGAAAAGAAAAGGGATAGCAGAGAGCAGAGAAAAGAAAAGAAATTCATCCGAGAGTTCCAAGTGTGGAGAGAAAAATAGCTCATTTGAGTTATAGAAAGAAAGTGAGGAATAAAGAAAATAAATAGTGATTTTATTTTCTTAGATACAGAGAGGGAGAAAATAATTAGTGATATTATTTTCTCAAGTTTGTATATTATTCTCATAGTGAATTTCTGAGATCTCTCCCCGTGGTTTTTTCCAATTGGGTTTTCCACGTACATTTGGTGTCTTGTGTGTTTGGCTTATTTTCTGCAGATATTATTTTGTTGTAACTGTATTATTTATTTGGCGTGGTTTATCATTTAATTTATCAGAAACGGTTTTAGTGGGAGGTAATTTTTCCCAACAATTGGTATCAGAGCTAGGCACGTTGCTTAGTTGTTTATGATAAATTAAATGGAGGAATCAAGTGGCGCCATGATTAAATTGACATCATCTAATTTTTCGATCTGGAAGTCTAGAATGGAAGACATCCTTTATTGTAAGGATTTGTATGAACCGTTGGAGCTTAAAGGAGTTAAGCCAGCGGATAAATCTGAGGCTGATTGGAAAAAGATGAACAGGAAGACTATCGGTCACATTCGACAGTGGATCGATCAGAGTGTGTTCCACCATGTTTCGCAGGAAACGGATGCCAATTCTCTTTGGACTACATTAGAGTCCATGTACGAGAAGAAGAATGCACAGAATAAAACATTTGTGATTCGGAAGATCGTGAACCTGAAGTACAGAGATGGTAGCAGTGTATCCGAGCACATGAGTGAGTTCCAAGGATTGGTGAACCAGTTGTCTACCATGAAGTTGAGTCTTGATGATGAGATTCAAGCGTTGTTGCTTCTCAGTTCGTTGCCCAACAGTTGGGAAACGTTGGTTGTGTCACTAAGCAATTCAGCTCCTGAAGGAAAAATAACTATGCAGATGGTCAAGGACAGCATACACAATGAAGAAACAAGGCGAAAGGAGCAAGGTATGAATTTTGAGACACAAGCACTTGTAGCAGAAAACAGAGGTAGAAGCAATTTCAGGGGATCTCACAAGGGAAACTCACATCACAGCAAAAGCAGAAATCATAGGAGCAAGTCAAAGACCAGAGATGGCGGTACATTCAGGTGCTTCCATTGTAACAAGGAAGGCCACTACAAAAGAAATTGCAAGATCTGGTTAGACAAGCAGAAAACTGGTGAGCAAGGAAAAGTTGATGACAAGAATACTGCAGCTACGGTTACCGAGGATGTTGTGATTCTTTCATTCGGTGAAGAAGAATGCTTACATGTTGATGATCAGAAAGTTGATTGGGTTATTGATACAGGTGCTTCGTATCATGCCACGCCCAAGAAGGAATTCTTCATGACGTACAAAGCTGGAGACTTTGGGCATGTGAGAATGGGTAACACTGATCGTTCCAAGATTATTGGAATTGGTGATGTTTGCATTCAGACAGATGTTGGTTGCACTATTACTCTGATGGACGTCAGACATGTTCCAGATTTGCGTCTCAACTTGATCTCTGGTATGGCCTTGGATAGGGAAGGCTATGATAATCACTTTGGCGACGGAAAGTGGAAGCTTACTAAGGGTGCAATGGTTGTTGCAAGAGGTGTTGCTTGCTGTTCATTGTACAAAGCTCATGTGAAGATGTGTTCTAGTGAGTTGAATGCAGTTGAAGATGAATCTTCACTAAATCTGTGGCATAAAAGGCTCGGGCACATGAGTGAGAAAGGGTTGCAGATGTTAGCAAAAAGGTCCCTCATTCCTTTTGCTAAAGGTACTAATTTAAGCCCGTGTGATTATTGTTTATTTGGTAAACAAAATAGAGTTTCTTTTAGTAGCTCCTCTAAAAGAAAATCTAAGATACTTGAGATAGTACATTCAGATGTTTGTGGTCCCATTGAGGTTGAGTCTCTAGGTGGCAATAGATATTTTGCTACTTTTATTGATGATGCTTCGCGAAAAGTGTGGGTGTATTTGTTGAAAACAAAAGACCAGGTGTTCCAGTACTTTCGGAGTTTCCATGCTATGGTTGAAAGGGAGACTGGAAAATTATTGAAGTGTCTTCGCAGTGACAACGGAGGGGAATACACTTCAAAGGAGTTTGCGGCATATTGCGATACACACGGCATTCGACATGAGCAGACAGTTCCTAGCACCCCTCAGCATAATGGTGTGGCAGAAAGAATGAACCGCACTATTATGGAGCGTGTTCGATGCATGCTGAGAATGGTTAAATTGCCTAAGCCATTCTGGAGTGAAGCTGTCTGTACTTCTTGCTACCTGATTAATAGATCTCCATCAGCACCGTTGGATTCTCAGATTCCAGAGAAAATATGGAGTGGTAAGGATGTGTCATATTCTTACTTGAGGATATTTGGATGCAAGGCTTTTGCACATATCCCCAAGGAGCATAGATCAAAACTTGATGACAAATCTACTCCATGTATATTTGTTGGATATGGAGATGAAAAGTTTGGTTACAGGTTATGGGATCCAGTTCAGAAAAAATTATTCAGAAGCAGAGATGTGGTGTTTCATGAGCACCAGAATTATGAGGATTTTTATAGCATCACACAGCCCAGAGATGATAGAGTTCCAAGCCTCAGCGGGGTTTCTTCTCCATTACAAAATGTCATAGGTGGAGAAGGAGTTCAAAATGAAGAAGAAACTGATACAGATTTGCATCATGATGATGGGTCAGATGTAGAGGGTATTGAGCAGGGGGAGCAACCCCCTCATCTTGATATTGAAGAACCTCAGGTCAGGAGATCCACAAGAGTGCATGTGCCATCAGTCAGGTATCCTTCATCCGAATATCTTTTAATTGCTGAGCAGGGGGAGCCAGAGAATTTTCAAGAAATCGAGATTCATAAGGAGAAGAGCAATTGGCTGGGAGCAATGCAAGATGAGATGGATTCTTTGCACAAGAATCACACTTATGAGTTGACTACACTTCCAAAAGGCAAGAAAGCCTTGAAGAATAAATGGGTGTTCAAGCTGAAAAGAGACGGTGAAAAACTAGTGAAGTACAAGGCTCGATTGGTTGTCAAGGGTTTTGCTCAAAAGCAAGGTATTGATTTTGATGAGATTTTTTCTCCAGTTGTAAAGATGACTTCAATTCGAGTAGTTTTGGGGTTAGTAGCTAGTATGGATCTTGAGCTTGAACAGTTAGATGTGAAGACTGCTTTCCTTCATGGTGATTTGAAGGAAGAAATCTACATGGAGCAGCCAGAGGGATTTGAAGTTAAAGGGAAAGAGCACTTGGTTTGCAAGTTAAAGAAAAGCTTGTACGGCCTGAAACAAGCCCCAAGGCAATGGTACAAAAAGTTTGATTCATTCATGATGGATCAAGGTTACAACAGAACAGTTGAAGATCATTGTGTGTATGTGAAAAAATTCTCATGTGGTAATTTCATTATTCTGTTACTATATGTAGATGATATGTTGATAGTTGGGCAAGATGCTAACATGATTTACAGGCTCAAGGGTGAGTTGTTCAAATCCTTTGATATGAAGGATTTAGGCCCAGCCAAACAAATTTTGGGCATGAAGATTATTCGTGACAGGAAAGCCAAGAAGTTGTGGTTGTCACAAGAGAAGTATGTTGAACGGGTGCTTGCAAGGTTCAACATGGGTGATGCTAAACCAGTTAGCACACCACTGGCCAGTCATTTTAAGTTGACGAAGCGTATGAGTCCTTCTACTAAAGAAGGAAGAGACAATATGGCGGCAGTTCCCTACTCCTCTGCTGTAGGGAGTCTTATGTACGCAATGGTTTGTACACGGCCAGATATAGCTCATGCAGTTGGTGTTGTGAGTAGGTATTTATCAAATCCTGGTAGAGAACATTGGGAAGCAGTTAAGTGGATTCTCAGATATTTAAAAGCTACTTCTAGTTTGTGTTTGGGTTTTGGTGATTCGAATCCAGTCTTGGAGGGTTTTACAGATGCAGACATGGCAGGTTCTGAAGAGAAGAAGTCTACTTCAGGGTATGTGTTTACTTTTGCAGGGGGAGCTGTGTCATGGCAGTCCAAGTTGCAGAAGTGTGTTGCTTTGTCTACAACTGAGTCGGAATACATTGCCGCTACAGAAGCAGGCAAAGAGATGTTATGGTTAAAACGGTTTCTCCAAGAGTTGGGAGTTACACAGGATGAGTATGTGATTTATTGTGATAGTCAGAGTGCAATTGACTTGACCAAGAATGCCACGTATCATAATCGTACCAAGCACATTGATGTTCGTTATCACTGGCTTCGAGAAGTGATGGAAAATGAGCTGATGAAAGTAAAGAAAGTTCATACCGATGAAAACACTTCAGACATGTTGACAAAGGTTGTGACTCGCGACAAGCTCGAGGTTTGCAAGGAGTTGGCAGGAATGGATTCCAAGTGACGGGGTCACAGTGGAAACCCTCTCTAATGGGATTGGAGGGGGAGATTGTTGAATCCAATCCCATGTGCGCATTTATTGCATTCATTTCTCAGTTGCTGCCCTTGACTTTCTTTCTCCATCTTGCTTTTACTTTTACTTCTTGCGGCTGTTTTGCATTTTCTCCTTCTGATTGCTTTCGGCTCCTTGTTTCCCTCTGCTTGGTGTGTTGCATTGAATTCTTTGTTTTTAATAGCAACTAACTTGCTGAAGTTGGCGTACAACAATTAATTGAGTGATGGCTATATATGCCATCAGTTGGAAGAAAGAAAAGAGACACACCGAGAGAAAAGAAAAGGGATAGCAGAGAGCAGAGAAAAGAAAAGGAATTCATCCGAGAGTTCCAAGTGTGGAGAGAAAAATAGCTCATTTGAGTTATAGAAAGAAAGTGAGGAATAAAGAAAATAAATAGTGATTTTATTTTCTTAGATACAGAGAGGGAGAAAATAATTAGTGATATTATTTTCTCAAGTTTGTATATTATTCTCATAGTAAATTTCTGAGATCTCTCCCCGTGGTTTTTTCCAATTGGGTTTTCCACGTACATTTGGTGTCTTGTGTGTTTGGCTTATTTTCTGCAGATATTATTTTGTTGTAACTGTATTATTTATTTGGCGTGGTTTATCATTTAATTTATCAGAAACGGTTTTAGTGGGAAGTAATTTTTCCCAACAATAACTACCTACTTGCAGAAGGAACATAAGAGAAGGCAACTGAGTTTTTAGGTATTTTGTTTTATACCATAGTAAAAGTGGCCCGGCTCAAATGCTTCTCAATAAAGTAGCGATCTTGAATTACAGCATACCAGTGCTTGCACACACACATTAGTCGGAGCAGGAATTTGATTGACAACCAGCTCAGAATCTCAATGATAATTTCAGGCGGAAAGAACGGTTGAGTGACGGGAGCACGTCTGCTTTTTATTTTTCTTGTTTCTAGCAGCCCCTGGCCTCTTCAAGTCCTCAAAGGAGGAAATGGGTTGATTAATAGGAACAGGATTTTTCTTTCCATTCTTTTTGTTAGTAGCAGTCTCTTGCTTCTCCAACTCCTTGACTGTTCTATCCTTGTGTGCAATTCTTGAACGTGGTATCTTCAAAGTTTTAAGATTGGTCAAGGATTTCGGTTTTGAGAAGCCAGAAAACACGCAACTCATTTTTCCCATGGCGCTGTCAACAAGAGGGCTTTCAAATCTGCCGGATGCAACATACGATAGGTAGGATTCATTTTTAACAAGTGAGTTGTACACAACTTAAAATTACAAAGGCAGGCGTGAACAAGTCAGAAGAGCTCCAATGTTGTAAACTTTTAATGCACGACAATAAACTAACCATGAATTGAGTTTCTCTTCATGAGTCAATCTATCAATATAATTATTTTTTAAACCCGCAAAAATTTTGTATCATTCGATCAAAATAAAGTCTTGAAAAGAATTAAACTGACCATTAAAAAATACCACTGTTTAAAGGATGGTTAACAGAAATGCTAATCAACGAAATCGGATCTATGATAGAAATGCACAAGACATTTAGTTCTCATGCCACAATCTGGAACGATCTACCCGCTACGCGGCAGGACAGTAAGAGTTCCTTGGTGACCCTTGTTTAAAGTCACTAATTCAATTCAAGGCTAGATAATTGGCACCATGGTACTGTTGTTATTTTCAGAGTATTAGCCTATTAGAAGAACCCCCTAAATCCATTTGATTCAGAAAATCCATTGTAAAACCCAAACCGAGGAGTTGATACCCTCCAAAAATTGTTTTTAAGCACATTGATAGGAAGAAAAGTCAAACACCTCTACATGACTGAAGTTTCTTCTACTTTCTACAAACAAAATACTTTCACCAATTCAGCAACAGAATATTGGAACGAAGATTTAACTAAAACCCTATTAGTACATCAAAAATCCAAAGTAACATCCAAAAAATTACATACAAAAAATTACATAAATGATCTGACATTAGTAATAGCAGTTACAACGAAGAATTATAAATACTAAAACAGAAGGTTAAAATGCAATTTGAACTAGTGAACTGAACAAATTACTATATTTTTAAGCGAAATCAATTCAATTATTATTTATAAAAAGTTGAGAACTTAAATTTAGACTTGAAATCAATACAAAAAAATAACAAAACAAAAACGAATCATTTTGGTTGATTCCGAGTCGACTCAAGAGTTTAAGATTTTTTTTTTGTCAACTTAGTTGTTAAAGGGGTTTTTTGGGGTTTTAGCATCAAACATGCAAAGTTCAAGAGTTTTTTTTAGTTTTATTATTAAACATTCAATGTATTCTTTATATTAATATTATTATTTACATTGTATTCATATTTTACTTTTTACCTTACCAAGGATATTTTATAGTATTTTGAATAAATTTTAAAACATTTGGTAGTTTTATAAAATCGGGTTCTAACGTGAGAGTTTCTTATGATTCATGTATTAAATAGTTTTGATTAGTTTGGAATAAAATTCTTTGATCTCAAATATAAAAAAAAAAAAAATCAGAAAATATTTAATAATTTTATAAAATCAAACTCTAACGTGTGATATTTTTATGTTTCAGGTTTTTTTTTTAAATATAGATTATATATTATGTACATGCATATCTATTATTTATTATATCTATTATATAATATATAATAGAAGAGAGAGAAAAGTAACTCCCTTCTTGAGAATGTGTCATACGTAATTTCTTTTCTACCTCCTATATTTTAATTTATTCCTAAAATATCTCTCATTTTTTTCACACATATTTTTTAATTTTTTTATTACATATCGTATATATAGAAAAATATAAATATATTATAAAGTCCGATGCGATTCAGTTTATGGTGAGTTTTGAGGGAATATTTGCAACTATAATGTGCGATTTAAAAAAAAATAAAAATCCAATTCTATAACCGCGTTGCATCCCAAATTATGTAATGTTTTGAAATTGTTGTATAATTATAATTACAAATATAATTTTTTACTTAATTTCTTTTAATTTAATATTTTCACATGCAAGGCTTGGCCTATCCAAAAATATTTGGCAGGTTAAGTAGACTTGGGGCATCAATGATTTCGAATCCATGCATGTGTGAGATGATTAGAGAACCCTCGAATCAATGTTTACAATTTAGTGATAATAGGGCTTTAATTTTTTAGTATTAAAATGTGTGTCAAATGTATTGTCGTTAGATTGATTAAATATATTTTTTATGATTAGTTATGTTACAAAATATCACTAAGATATACAATACACATCATTTGAGATTAATTATATTAGATTTTAAAAAATTTCCCTACATTATCCTTACAATTACAATAATCATACTCCCCATATCCCACACAAAAAAAATCTCATTAATTAATTTAATTTGAAAATTTTGAATTGTTAAGTAAATTTATTTTAATTTTTTAAATAATAATTTTGCAGTTAATAAGTTTTCCAATAATTTATAATATTAATTATTTCATTAATCAAAATTAAATAAATATGCATTAATTTTATATTTAAAAATTTTATAAATTAATTGAAAAAAATTAAATGACCGCAAGTATGTGTCTAATCAATTTTGTATTGTGACGGCAAGTTGTTAGGATTGATTAAACATCTCATAAATGTTTATAGCTGCACATTATATATATATGATTAATTTGTTTGTTGGATGATTATTCTGCCATATTGTCTGAAAGGCCGGTCGTATGGCCTGACTTCAGTAAATGAGAGGCATGGTGGTCATTTTCATATAGCTGTAGCACGTTGTTGGGGGCCTCGGAGAAAATATGTTACAAGTATATAGTGTTCTAAAATTATGTTGTAGACAAATATTTAAACGGATTTTTTAAGTAGGGGTGCACACGGTTCGGTTTGATCGGTTTCTTGGGGAAAAAAATAACCAAACCATTTAAATCGGTTATAAAAAATTAAAAATCAAAACCACCCAAATTTTTACATCGTAATCGGTTTTCGGTTTATTCGGTTTCGGTTTATTCGGTTATTCGGTTCCATAATTGATAATTTAGTATTCATTATATTGTCATTTTTTCATAATAATTAATAAATCACTAACTCAATAACTACTAATTTTATACAATATTTCATTCTTGGTTTTTTTTTTAGTTGTGCTTCTGGCACACAATTATTAAGATTGGAAGCCCTTATCGAAGGATTCTGATGAGAAGAACGGATCTGTGAACACATTTTGCATCAGGATACGATTCACGTTTTTGCAGACCATACAGTTATCATTAGTTGGCTGAGGCTCACATGTGCTTGGAAAACGATTTTGAAATGTGCAAAAACAAGTACCAATCCACGAAAAAATACACCTATAGTATGATTGCATCCAAATTCGTAATGAAATGGGAAAGTGTTACTGAATGTTGCTGCTTATCATTACAAGCAGCTCTAGTTTTAAATGAAATGTGTAAATATTTATTAAAAAAATATATAAATTATATTATAATTTTAAATTATTCGGTCGGTTCGGTCGGTTTCGGTTTGTTGAGAAGACAAACCAAACCGGCCGAACTAATTTCGGTTTTTCAATTTTATAGTGTTCGGTTTAATATTTTTCGGTTTGAAATAGTAACGGTTCGGTTCGACCGGTCGATTTTTCGATTTTTTCGGTTTTTTTGTGCACCCCTATTTTTAAGTATAATTTATAATCCTTCCATGTCAATTATAAAATTAATGTTAATTTTAAAAAAAATTAATTTTAAATATTTGTCTTTATTACATTCATCTCAATCATTAAAAAATCAATTTTCAATAAATGATTATTATTAATTTCTGAAATATTGACTTTATGGGTACGATTTTTAGGTCGAACTTATCAGCGAAAATTGTCTTCTTTACTAAATAATAATCTATTTGTTTTATAAAATGAGGCACACTTATAAATTTGTGTTAAATTTAAAATCGAATGTAGCAAATAATCCAATAGAAGTCAAAGAAAAAAAAATGACGAAGTGATATTCATGTGTGACTCACAAACTTTAAAATGATTTACACACCAAATAATATTTATATGATAACTAAAAAACCCTAATTATTATATCACATGCTCAAACATATGAGCCTCAAAATATTAGTCAAACTCAAGAGCAACTGATAATAAATCTCTAAGCTCAAATACGCATGACTCTCAACTACATTGTCTCATTGGTATAACCTACTAAAATATAAGTCAATTCTTACAATTTTTAACTTTAAAATACATTTTTATTCTATTTATCTCTATATATAGTAAATGTTTGTGTTGTAAAATTTGAGAATATTATGTCATTTTATATTATTATTAATAAAAAAAATACTCTTTTTATGAAATAGTAATTTATTTAATAAGACTGTTTATGAAACGGAGGGCTTATTGCATAATAAATATACGTCCACAGCCGTTCACATGTCCTACCTAAGTTCAAAACAATTTTAAAAAATTATTTTTTCCATTATTTAGTCTGGAGTTATTTTCTTTAGCATATGTAAATGTAATTCTATGTATAAACATGTTAAACACCCTTTTTAATAGGGACTTGGGCATGGTAAATGGAGTATATTTATTTGTGTCTGTATGTGTTCTAGATGCTCGTTTATGAATTCTCTCGGTCCAGTGCTTTCTCTAATTAGTGGGTATTTAACGCGTATTGGTTATAGTGCATGGAAGTTTGAATTCATACAGTATCTTTTTCATTGATTTCCTCTCTTATCAATTCTGAAAGTTGACATAAATTTTACTCATGTATGAACCATCCAAGAAAGGAAATATATTCTCAAAAAAATGGCTATTTTTTTTTTATAAAACAAAAGAATAATGCATTATGTATGAAAAGATAAGAGACTTTCCTTGATCATTCCTCAATTCTTCAAAAGGGTTCAAATATCACTACAAAAAGATGAATCTTTACTGGTCTTTTTGAAGTTTCAAGATCCAAAAGAAGAGAAAACAGAGGAATCAAGATGCCTGCAGTTTGGTTTGCCTTGAAGAGATCATTGCAGTGCAAATCAGAGCCATCATATGTTCATGATCCGAGACATAATCAGAGCAACATATTGACAAAAAAATCAAGCAGCAGGTCTAGTTGTTCAAGGTCAATTGCAAATCTCAAAGATGTTATAAATGGAAGTAGCAAAAGGATTAGGAAAAGTCACCAGAGGAAGCAGTTTTGTAGCCCAAGGTCTATTGGGAGTAGTGAACTTTTAAATCCAATTATTCATGAAGTGGTACTCAATAACTCAACTTGTGAACTTAAGATCACTGGTGCCAATAATTTTGGGACTTTTATGGGTACCCTAAAACCAGGGACACCTAGCCCTGGAGGGTGCCTAGTGCCTCCTCCTAGGAGTAAAGGTAGAAATTCGTCAGCCATCCCTCTGAGAAAGAGCCATAATAGTCTTTCCAGGAGGAGAAGTTTAGGGCCTGGATTTGGTGGAGTTCCTATAAAGCCTAGGGCTTCTTTTGGAGCAGATTCTCATGGTAATTCTTCAGTTTTCACTGGCCATAAATGTGGTGAACAATTGGTGAAGTGGGAAGTTGTTCACATCATCTCTCCAAACATGCTGGTAATGGAAACCTCTTTCATTGAACTTTTATCTCCTTTTACCTTACTCATTTTGTTAAAACAAAGTGCATTAGGAATTGTTGTGTTTTTTAATGTTTTCTTCCGGATTTTTCTTATTTTTTATCATCCAAAATCATTACTTGTACCTCATAATCCATTTATCGGGAAGAATGAATTACCATTTTCCACATTATACTGCAAAGAAAATTTGGAGCAGGTTTATCATTTACCTGTGTCATATATATCTACTCTTCCATCGTTAACTGATTAGTTTGACAGGTAGATAGTTTGAGGAGGAAGGTAATGATTACTTATTTTTGGTACATCCCAAAACGGATTAATGGTTTTGGCTTCAATTCTAATGGTTCTGAGACAAAAACTTTGAAAATATATCTTGATGCCATCAAGTAAATGTAATTTTTCAGTCTCAAAAAGTTTTAGTGATCATGTTAATCTTCTTGTTAATGGCCTCCAATTTTGTGCCTTCTAGCTATTTGATGACGCTTCCAAATTCTAAAGCTTTTAAAATATTAGTCCAAATTAAGCAGCCTTACATTATGTTTTTTTTTATGTAGTTACTGAACTAGTTGAAGGAGATTCATCAAGGAAGATTGTGGAGTTAATCTACCGGTCCAGCTGGTTAAAATCCAACTATAATAGTGGTGGGATTGAGAGGATATTGAAGGTCCACAATATGCAGAAGACATTAGCCCAATTTGAAGAATATAGAGAACTGGTCAAAATCAAAGCTAGCAAATTGCCCAAGAAACATCCGCGTTGCCTAGCAGATGGCAATGAGCTATTAAGGTTTTACGGAACAACTATTGAATGTTCTCTTGGCTTCAATGGATCCTCTAGCCTGTGCTCATCGGATAAATGCTGCATTTGTCGAATTCTAAGACATGGTTTCATCACCTCTAAGAAGATACTCAATGGCGGCGTGGTTTTCACAACTTCAACAAGCGAAAGAGCATTCGAATCAATTCAAGTGTTTGATAGTAGTAAAACCATTTTAAGGAAGGCTTTGATGGTATGCAGAGTGATTGCAGGCAGGGTTCATAGGGCTTTGGAGAATGTTCAAGAACTGGCTGGTCAATCAGGATTTGATTCGTTGGCTGGAAAAGTAGGCATCTACTCAAATATTGAAGAACTCTATTTACTGAATTCCAGAGCTCTTCTTCCTTGCTTTGTGATAATCTGCAAGCCATGAAGGATATAGCGTTAAGGATAGGTGGGTTGATGATGATGATTTGTGGCTGATATGTGAAGGATAAAGATACAGATAGAGAGAGATGATCAACAGTATTTATGTTGCTCAGTAGCGAATTGTAAAAAAAATTATAGTTTAATGAATGGATCGTAAAAAAATTAATTTCAATGTTATAAATGTAGATTTGATCTCAATTCAGTAGGAAAAATAGTGATTTAATCCGTAAATTAATTAAAAATATTTTTTTTATTTTTAATATAAGTTATTATTATCATGTAATATTTAATATGTTAAATAATTTATATAAATAGTCAAGTTAATATCCCGTTTAATTTTAGAATTTTTAGATTAAAAAAATTTAAATTTTGTTCAAAAAATTAATTTAGTGAGTAGATTGTAAATAAAATTAATTTAATAATAAATATATAAATTAGTGTTTAGTTCTATAATTTTCTTCTATCAAAAGTGGCTTAAGCTATGGTAATATATCAAAATAATAAAATCTATTTTTATATTTAAAAATACCTCAAATTATTTTAGAAAATCAAAATGGCTCTTTATGTTTTGAACTATAGGAGATGTTTATTATTGTACTGTCATCAATTTAATTCAAAAAATGGCTTTTTAGTATTTTATTCGAGCTATTATTATGTAATTTTTGTTAGAATTCTATTATGTATCGTGACAAATTTATGTCAAATTACGATTGTAAAAAATATTAATAATGACATTTGATAGAATTATAAGAATGCCTCACTTATTATATATATTTAAAAAAAGATTTACCACTCATACTTGTCAACGCAATTCACAAGAGAATCAATTTTATAGAGAAAATTAAAAATTTTTGATTTTTTTAACAGATTATGTAATATTATTATCATAGTAAAATTCATTTAATAATTTTAACACAATTAAAACTTTTAATTTTATCTGAAATTGTAGCATTGGCAGAGATTCCTATTAAATAGTGAAAAATACTAATTTATAAGTAGTTCTTATTTATTCTCAATTCACAATCATCAAATTAATGAAAACATTCACAATGTTTTTCTTTTTGTTAGATGAAGGATTTAAACCTTATATTAACTACAGCTTTGGGTCCAATTGTCTAATATTAAAGTAGAGAGTATCTTCATCTGCCCAACTGTTGTTTGGGCCAATGGCACCAACTGTTGATTGGGCCGTAGGAACCATCTGTTGTTTGGGCCGAAGGCATGCAGTTGTATTACCAGCATTGGCCGTTTAAAGGTAAGAATAATCATCATTCCTAACGTACCAAAACATGTGGAGCAATTTGATAATGTATTTAAGTCTTCAAATTATTATCAAAATTAGTTTCGGTCTTGACTTTTTGGATGTTTCTTTAATGAGATAAGATGAATTAAAATATACTATGACTAAGACAATAAATTAAATTTTGGTACGTTATAATTTGATTCACAATCAGTATCAAATTTTGAGTTCTAAATAAGATCTGAAGTGATGTTTGAATTTTTAATAAATATTACTTTATTATATATTGAGACTCTAAATTTAAGAGTCAAGATTAATAAGTCGTCACCAACCACCCCAAAATAATGAGATGAATTTACTTAATTTAAAAAATATTTTTAATATTTCTTAAACTGGCCTGATACATACCATTTTCTTCTTCTATTTTAACCAAGATTCGAAATGACCTAACAAGGTCCCCATTACACACGTTCCAATCCACTTATGTTATGAAATAGGCTCCCTTTAAAAAGAAAAAATAGTTATCAAAAGCTAAAGTGGGAGGATTTTACATTGTTCAAACCCTACTTACTTTTTGATTAAGGATTGTCAAAATTTGTGCTCTAGTGCATTTTAGATTTTTATTCAAGGCTTGTAATGCCATGAGCGTGTTATAGATTCTTATTGTAATTTTTAATTAATGGTTCTATAAATACAAATATACAATGTTTTAAGTTCTAGGTTAATTTAATTCGAGTCGATTTCCAATTATTTAGGAGATCTTAGGTTGTAAGTACATAAGGTTGACTTTTGAAGTGTTCATAAGCTCACTATTATTGGAATTCAAATTCTTAGTTTCGAAAATCTCTGTTTCTCTATTTTCGTGCATCCTCAACTTTTGAATATATGTTAATTTTTTAAAATTTTAAAATTATAAAACACAATCTAAGGACTCTAAAATAATTAGAAATAAAAGAACAGAGAATTTTGATAACAGAAAATTAGGTACCTTATTATTGGCCATATAAAGAAGACGACGCTAGCCACCTGACCATTAAGTGAATGCGCTTATATATGTATTCCCTCTCTCTCTGACACACACACTTCAAGCATGATGGATGGCAAAAATGGCAGCCCATCTGATCATCATATGTTAGTCCATGGCGAGAACGTAGGATTTTTATTCAATGGGGACTTAATACAAAAAGTTATAAGAAAAATAAAGAACAATAGTTAAATTTAAAAACGTTAAATATGTTAATATTAATAATTATTTTTGCACAAAAACGTTTTAAATAAGTGATTTACAATGATCATTTTTATGCTTTCATATACTGAAACCGTTTTAAAAATAATTTATTGTCAGTAGTATCAAAAATGTCTCTTTCTATGTACGTGATAGACAATAATTTATCTACCCATCTTTCATTCTATTATGCAATAACGTCTTAATAAGATTTATAATTGAAAATACTAGTTTAACATTCGTAGTTGTAACTAGATAGAATTAATTAATATCAATTTCACTAGCAAATAAATAATTTAAAACTCAAAAAATGAAAAACGTTAATTAAAAAAAAATAAAAAAGAAGAAACTAATAACAAGTTAACAACTACTTAATTAATAAGATGAATAAATATTGTAATGAGTTTTTAATTTAAATTAAACCAATAATTATTTAGGTACATAGTAGAATAATTAAAAAAAATTAAAATATAAGAATATAGAGTATTTTACCTTTTAATTTGTCATGTAGTATACTTGGTTATTCCAAGATTTGATTATAAAATTCGAATTGAATATGATAGAATGGTGAAATTTTTGTTTTGTGCTTAAATTTTTTAATGTTAAATGGTGAAATGAACAGTAGATAACGAAAATGAGTTATTTTTATCAAAAAATTAAATATGAGCACAATTTCAAGAATGTGTATTGTATGCAATACTTAAAAATTTTACTCATTAACCCCCAAACTATGTACATAATATTATTAATATGCCATATATTTAAAAAAAATAAAAAATTTAATAAGGACGGGAGCCCACGCTCGCCCAAACGTGGCTCCGCCCCTCATGTTACCCTGCAGTCTCATCATTACTGTTCGAACTGTTAGTTTGATAGATCAAAGCCGGCGAACGGCTAGCTACATGCCAAACATTTGGCAATACCATCAGTTAGATGCACTTTCAAATGAATGCACAGTGAGATTTATACATTTCTATTGGTTTTTAATTTTATACATTCCTACGATTAGCTACGGCCCAAATTTTTTTTTTCACTCTTAAATTTTATATAAATAATATAAGACCAATTTACTCGAATAATATTCATAATAACAATATATATATATCAAATGATAGTTATAAAATTTAATTGGTCAGCAAATCTTTAAACCGACAATTACAAAGATCTAACAACCAATATTTAAAAAAAGATGGGGCATTTGCATACTGTATTATAGACCAACTTAATTATCGCAACACAATGTTGTAGGAAAAAAATAATACTATTTTGAAGTAACAATTTTTTTTTCCTCAAGTAAAAAAAACAATAATAACAGAAAAACAACTCCCCTACCTCAATATGCATAGTGTTGTGGTAGTTAAGTTGGTCTGCAACATAGTGTTGCAGAACTTCTTATTTTGTTTAAATTTTGATTGTCAATTTTTGTAATAAACGATATAAGATTTGGTAGCCAATTAAACTTTGTAACCACCATTTATAATGGATCCACTGTCATATATATATATATATATATATTTTCGTTGACATTATCACTACTTAGAAGTTCAATAACTAAAACTTTCTTTGTCCCACAAAAGAATTTTATTTCCCAAAATATCCAATTTTTTAAAAAGTTTGTGTCATGTTTGTCCTTAAATTTATTGAGCAGCGTCTTGTTTAGTAATAATAACATGAAACAATATTATCATCCATCAAATAAACTTATAAATATTGAGTTATTTTTATACTATTAATAAAAGTGGAATTTTTTTTAGAAAATAGAACTCTTTTTTCATAGAGCTGAGATAATATTTTTATGTTATTCTACCGGAGGAGAGACATAAAAAACGCGCCCAGAAGCTGATAGGGGAAATTAAAGGCATATATTTTGACACGGTGGACACGTTGGACAAGCTAGAGCCCATAGACAACATTGAAAAACTAGGCTTGGCCCACCTTATTCAGCAGGAAATTAAGGAAGTTCTAGAGCATCTGACCAAAACCTTAGCATGAAGAAGGATCTCCGTGCAGGACTGTCAATTGGACTGATCGAAACGAGTTTAAGGTTGACCAAGTTTGATCCAAACAAATATTAAAAAGCTTGGGCTCGGTCTCAATATATTCGGGCATATCATATGTTATTCAAACTAAGTGATCAAGAGTTTCGGTTATATTTTCGGACAATCACTAACAAAAAATGTATTAAAATTAATAAGCCAAATTCTTAGTGATTATATTTTAACACGTAACTAGTAATTTCGGGATGTAAAGAAACATCATATAAAATTTGGAGTGCAATAATAAGTGTTTGACAGGTGAACTTTAAAATCCAATATATATTTCATACTTAAATATATATTCAATTTTTTTTTAATTTTTTTACAAGTTAGCAAATATCAACGATTATATATGAAATTTTGTCAAGTCTAATGTGCCATTCACCCACGTGCTTTGTGGATAGTTTTTGGTAGGGGTGCATGCACACGGTCGGTTTGGTCGATTTTTTGGGGGAAAAAATAACCAAATCATTTAAGTCAGTTATAAAAAATTAAAAATCAAAACCGTCCAAATTTTTACATCGTAATCGGTTATTGATTTATTCGGTTTCGATTAAATCGGTCAGTTTATTCGATTATTCGGTTCCGTAATTAATAATTTGATATTTATTATATTGCCAATTTTTCATAATAATTAATAAATCACTAACTCAATAATTACTAATTATAATAGAAGTTGTCTAAATTCAAAAAAAAAAAATCACCTAACTCACTCACTAGGATAGAAGTTTTATAAATTCGTCACAATAAAGACATATAATAAATATATAATTATATAAAATAAATATTTATTAAAAAAGTATATAAATTATATTATAATTTTAAATTGTTCGGTCGGTTTTGATTTTTTGAGAAGTTGGACCAAACCGACCGAACTAGTCTCAATTTTTTAACTTTATAGTGTTCGATTTTTTCAATTTTATATTTTTCGGTTTGAAATAGTAACGATTTGGTTCGATCCGATCGGTTTTTCGATTTTGGTCAATTTTATGTGCACCCCTAATTTTTGGTATGTTTTTCCCGGAACTATGCACATGTTAGTGACATATGTCAGCATTTGGAAGTTAATTAGGATGAATTGATCATCTGAACTTGATAAATAAATAGAAGATATAGATTAGTGATCTCAAAGGTAAAAAAAACAAAAAATTGAAATACGAGGGCTTCAAGTGCAATTGAGTATAACTTCAGGGTATAAAAATGAAATTAACCCTTTATACGACGTTGTTTTAACTGGTTAAATAAAACACGTAATCTGAGAATAGATTTGGAAGCGCACTTGTGAGTGAGTAGAGTTTAAACCTGCCCTTCTTGGTTTCTCTCTGGTCTCTGTGATCCCCAATTTCTATAATTTTTAGAGAGAGAAAGAGACTCTGTTTCCCCAATTTCTGTAATTTTTGAGAGAGAAAGATAAAAGGCTTATTGGAAGAGGGAGTTGCAGGGAGAGAAAATGTCGAAGAAGAAAGCAACAATGACTCTCAAAGATTTCCATGGCGGTTCAATCCCATCTGATCTTCCCCTCCCTTCTGCTCCTGGTGTGTAAGTTCCTTTTTATTTCCCCTTCAAATTCTCTATTTTTCAATCAACCTGTAAATTCTTATAACTAGATATTAATTAATTTCACTTGATGTCTTGAATTAATCGTATCTCAGATCTGATTTATATTCATATGTATATAAGTATTGATTTTGGTTGTATTTGCTTTGATAAGTAGATCTATAGTGAAAACCCTATCTGTTTTTGGTTATTAATAGAATTGTGAGGCCTTCGGATCGGGTTGGTTTTGATCGGCCGACAGCATGGGGAAACCCTATGGGAAGGGCGGATCACCGATTGAGGCCAGGTTCAGCCAGTGGAGTTAGGAATTTTGATGATAAGACTCCTTTTCTCACCCAAACTACACACATTGGACGTAATTTTGACGAGGATGAGCGCACTCCATTGGATGGAGTATCCACTCAACGTCGAACGGTCAGTGATGAGAGCATTCATGCTCTGTGGGTTCAATCAGAGCCGAAGTTGGATCATATAGAACCAAATAATAGGCTGGTTTCAAATCCAAGTTCTTATGCGGCCAGGTTTGGTGAAGGAGTGAATACTCAAAATTTTAGTGGCAGTAGGATGAATGATCAGAATGTTAATCGCAATATTGGGCAGGCTATTGTTGGGTCATCTCGGAATGCATGGGGTTTGAAGAAAGATGTGGTGGTTCAAGAGCAGGTTCCTGTACCCTGGTCAGCTCCGGATGCGGCGACGAAATTAGCTCATGCTAGTGCACTTGAAAAGGTCTCTTCTGGAAGGTGGCATTCCAAACAGCTACCCAATCATCAGGTTGATGTCGAGGTTATTAGGCATCCTGAAACAGAGAGTGAGACCCACTTTCAGGGTTATGGTATGTACAATAGGAATATCAATGAGAACATGGATGTGCAGGTTGGGATGGAATCTCATGAATCAGCGTCGGTGAGGCACGCTGAAAGGAGTTTGACTGTTGATGATGGGATCCCCGTTGGTGGCAAGGAGATACCAGTCTATGAGAGGGCTAGGTCTCCTATGTATTCAGAAATGAAGGAGAGGAACCATCCAATATATGCTGATGGGCTTCAACCACCTTGTAATGTTGGCAAATTTGGTGGATCAGAATTGCAACCAGCAGAATCATTGGAAAGGCCCAAGTTGAATCTACTTCCGAGATCCAGACCATTGGAAAATGTGGAGCCTCCTCCTGTTGATTATAAGCAGGTAGACCATTTCTTATATTTTTCTATTTGATGCTTCTTTTCCATTATTTCCTTCTGTTGGTTTTTGCACATTCTCAATTAATCCCTCTCATATTCTGCATGTAGCAACACCAAAAGTCAAGTGATACTGGTCATGTGGAATATGTTTGTGAAACACATGGAAAAGGAAATGTTTTTAAAACTGGGTTAGCAGGGTCTGAAAGTGGAAGTCAGGTGATAGATTGTCCAAAATTGAGCTTAAAGCCGCGATTGCAGCCTCTTGAGCAAGTGGAAGGAAACATTGAAACAAGAAGGTTTGTTTTAATCCTTGGAACTCATTGCATTTTATAAAGTCTTTTACACTTCTAAGTAATTGCTGAATGATACATAGTGGTCGAGAGTAAGAGCAGGCATCTTGATCATGAATTTATAATACAAAAAGAGAAATGTGGTCTTCCTTTAAAATAAGTTTTCTTTATTTGTTCTTCCTTGTAAATTTTTTTTTTTAAAAGATAATGCAAAACAGATTGTAATTTATTTCTCATTCCCTATTGAGGGGTATGTAGTACAGAGTGTCATTTTTACTGCATTTTCTTAAATGTACTTGCTTCATATCCTTCTTTTCTGGAGATTCTTGATTACCTTAAACTATTCTCCTTTACTTATTTCCAGCACTGAATATTTATCATGTTTTACCACATCTTAAAATCTCGGTTTGGGGGCTGAGGGGAGATAAGTTAGAAGGGATGTTATTGAATTTTGTGGAAGCATGAAGATGGAATTCCTCCCTTCCTTTTGTTTCTCTGTTCTAATAAATTTCTTCATTTATTTATATTATTTGTTGAGAGAGAAATATAATTTTCTTGGAGATTTTTTGGAAGTTGGTCAATCATGAAAGATTGGTTGATTGGTCCAAATAAGTGTATCAGGAATTCATATTACAATAACAACTGGGAATCCACTTTGACAATCCTAGGTTTTATAGATCTGAAAATGTAAGGGACAGGCTGTTGAGACTTGAGAATGATGTTACCAAAGTTGGGTTTGTGGGAACACTGTAATTGAGTTAGCCTTTTTAAGTGAGAATATAAAGTCATTCGTGGTGCATATGTGCCACGTAGCTGGCAAACAAATACTTTGCATGTCAACAAGGTGTAGGATGTAACCCAGTCTTAGTTATAAAGCATTGCCCCTGAGGAAACTACAGGACATTTATTTTCTCTCTCTCACTTCTTTTTCTTCTCACCTCCTTTGAAGTTCTTTTACCTTTTGCTGAAATTTATCTGACTGATTGTAACTGACTGTCTACATATCCACCACGGTGCAGGAACACATTGTTTGGTGGTGCTAGACCAAGAGAATTGGTGAGTGGTCCGTACCGGTTATGCATATTTATGTGATGAATGTCAGTTCAGAAAAATCATTAATTGAGTAGCAGCAGCAAACTCTTCATGATTTTGTATCGAATAATTACCAATTTGTCTTTAATGCTTTCAGCCTTTCACATATGATTTTCAAAATTGTTAACTATCAGAAGTTTGGTGTTCACTTGCCCAAAAAGAGAAGAAAATAACAGAATATTTTCAAAAAAGCTTCATCAGATGATGACTTTAGCTGATATGCTAGTTTTACTTCACGCTTTGGACCAGATGCCAGTTGTTACTCTCATCACGTTTTCTTTGTTTTTTAAGTGGACATGAAATCTTACCTTGTTGAGTTGTTGATCCTCTCCCAGGTTCTGAAGGAGCGAGGCATTGATGATGTTGCTATGAACAATCATGACCGGGGCCATCCTTCAAATAGGTAGGCAACTAGTTCAGTTGCAGTAGTAGTAGTCAGAGTTAAATGCTGTAAACCTCTATAGTCTAGATTTAGTTTAATTCGTTAATTTTTTTTACATATTGTTCTTTAAAGAGTGAAACAAGATGTAACCAGAGCCGAGACAATGCCAGTGCATGCAACTCCTTTTCGTTACAATGAAAAAGTGGAAATTACTCCGCCCGATAATAAGACTGGAAAAAATATTGATAGGCGAGATCACCGGGCAGATGCTGAGAAATCAGATATGCAGAGGAGGAATTGGCGAAGTGAGAATCGAAGAAGCATCAGGGACCTTGAGAAGAAGCAGCTGCCACTGGAGCGACCACCATCACCAGAGACCTGGCGAAAGCCTGTGGAGCAGCCAGCATCCCCTACTGGACTGCGCTACGTGAAAGCAGCTTCTGCAGTTGAGCTCGCCCAAGCCTTTTCGAAATCGGTCTCTGATCCAAAGACAGCAGATCGGTTGTCTGGCCCGAGAGGCATTCCCAACCGAGGCCAAGTTCCTTTTTCTCGACTGACGGGTCCTCACCCAAGGCCTCAGATAAATGGTTACTGAATATCGATGAACTTCATTCATGAGAAGACTGTTGCTACAGATTGTGGTCCAGATAGTGAAGCTTGTTGGGGCTTCCAGGACAATAATTAGCTTTTGTTGGAGAGACACCTGATCATTCACAATCTTCCCTGCTGGATGCTGTGCAGCATTCTGGTCTTCCACTGTGGATGTTTCCATCCAAAGTGAAGTCCCTTCCCCCAAGATTGGAGAAGAAGAAAAGGAAGAAACAGTAAAACTTTTTTTTTTAATCATCAATTTTATGTTGACAATTGCTACAAGTGCATTGAGAAGAAGAAAAGGAAGAAACAGTAAACTTTTTCTTCAATCATCAATTTTATGTTGACAATTGCCATAAATGTATCTCAGTTTTTTCAAAGGATAGAAACCAAATTGATATTGCTCATTGGATTTCAGAATTAAGCCTTTATGGTGAAATTTATGTTACTGATTCATTAACGGTGCTATTCTGCGGTTGCCCTGGCATTGTTAGAATGTTGTGTTGGATGTGATTCAGTTGTGCTTTGTGGATTACTTGACATAAGTTTTGGTGGAATAGTTTGTTTTTTGTGTTCCTGGTCATCTTGTTTTCAAATAAAAAATAAAATAAATCACAAATATGTCGTTGCATTGACAGTTTTTATGTGTTACTTGCATTAACGATTTTTCTTTTAAGGTATCATTTGATTTATTTTTTCTTTATATATCCTTTGATTTCTCATTGAGTAGTAGTTTTCTGGTACTGCTGGAGCTTCCTGTCACAAAAACTTATTCCCATCATTAATCAACACCAAACTAAATTAATTCAGTCAAGTATATATTGTGTTTGTTTTTCAAAATTTAGTTGAGCTAATTATACCTTTATTGGACTGTACACTAAATATATATTCATGCAATGACAACCAACGCATACAAATGGCACCCGACAATAGATAAGCAACAGACTTGGAGGAACCCATTAAAAGAAGAATGTTGATGGGAAAAGTGTTGGAATGTTCGTCTGAAAGGAAGCTTCTTGACTGAAATAAGAAACGAAACATGCATGTTTTAGGAATCTTATCATTTAACAAAACATCACATAACAAAAATGACTTGATATAAGCTCTAGAAATGAACCTTAGACAAGTCTTGTATCTACACACTTGAGAGCTGCCCGTTGATTCAATACGTTTAGTCTGTTTGTTGCCAGGTCTGACGGTGTTTTCTGTTTTCTCTACATTGAAAGTATCATCCTTGGTAATTGTGTAGAGTGATGGCCGCCACTGTGCTGGTGGTGCCGCCTTTCTACCACCAACCTTCCCTTAGCCTCGGTAACATTTCCTCCCACTGCAAGATATTTTCTCAAGTCTGCAAACCTCTCCAGTAGTCCAAGCAGCTGGTGTTGCCACCACAGGACCAAAGCAAGATACAGGATTCAATAAAAACCTCATATCTGTACAAGGCTGCTTAATTCTTAGGTATGCTTTGTAATTTTTATCAATATTTTGCCTTTGTTTTTAGAGAGAGAGAGATTTAATCTATATGCCTAACAAGAATGGATTAGCTTTTTTCTTTAATATAGTACAAGGAACAGACAAAACCTTCTAACTACGTGGAACATTTATTTGGACTTTGCTTTATCGATAAAGATTGCAGTTTGTTAATTCTTGGAGTCATTGGTAAAATTCTTAGGCCACTAGTTATGACGGGCAAATTTCCCATTTTATAATTCATAGCACAAAACGATTGTGGTAAAAAGAAGATATGGTGAATCATGGTTAATTATAATTATTCTGATCAGCCATACATGCAAAAAGACATGCTTTCTGCATTCTTTGGTGAAAGCCACTTTCTTCAAGCTTCAAATATTTTAGTCCTCCTGATTAGCCATACATGCAAAAAGACACGCCTTTAGCTTGCTACAAATTAACTTCAAGAGAAATAAAACATTTTAGTCCTCCTGAGTGTGTACATGAAGTTCCATGTCTTTAAAGTATTTTTTAGAGAGAATAAAAATAGAAGAGGAAAAAAAAAGTGCAAGAAGAAGAAGAAGGAGATCTATGATCATGATATTTAAATGTGAACTGGGTGTTGATAATCAGTCGGAACCCAACACGTGAATTTGAGTCTTGATTTCTGACAAACATAAACAATTCTAGAACTTGTTAATAAGAATGTGTTATACTCTGATACAATGTTTTGACAATGCATGTCATGCTTTAACAATATAGTTTCATCTTTCACTAGCCGCTTACACAAATTATTTGGCAAGTCCACTGAAACTCTGAAGAATCTGAAAGTGATATTCCATGATTTCCCTGGTGGTGCAGAGTGTTTTGAGCTCATTGCAAGATTTTGCTGTAGCCATGGCAGAATTGAAATGACTGCTTCTAATGTATTTTCACTGCATTGTGCTGCCTTTAATTGGAAATGAGAACAGACAGCTATGGGATGCCTAATTTGATTGACCAAACGGAGGCATTCATGGAAAAGATCCATTTTTGGACCTTGTCTGAACTCATAGTAGGCTTGAAACAGTGCCAAGATTAACTTAAATTTATGAATTCTACGCGTATTCAGGAAGTCTTGAATTCTCTTGTAGGAAAGCTTACTCTACTTCTTCCTCAGATAGTTCTAGTTGCCAGTTTTCTGGTGAAATAAGTGCCGAGAATTTGAGGAACTCCAACTTTCAAACCACCAAGTGGTTTGAAGAGCTTGTCTTTTTGAACATCGACTTGTTTGGATGATTAATAAACACAATATTGCCACAGAATTTTTCAGCAATATGTTCTTTCCTCTTCTATTATCAAAAGTCAAGATTTCATGCCGCCTCACTTGCCGTTAAATGTAAAATTACTGAGACTGTAATTAATGTACTTTATCTGCTTGCTGGAAGCTCTATTGCTTGTAGATGTTTACTTAGTACATTTGGATTGGCTTTCAGTTTGCAAGTGAGCAAAAGGTGTAAGGTTAAACTAGAGATTCTGGTTGGTTCTTGGCTAAATCAGGCTACAATAGACCATTTACTTGTCCGTGCTCCACACGGAAAGAGGTACGCATATGATATGAATTTGATTATAAGGTTCGTGAAGTATTTTTTCCATGAGAGCAGCAAGAGTTTTTCTTTAGACCGACTGAAAAAGGTTGCTGGCTTGATAGACTCTTACTTGGTAGAGGTGGCCCTTGATCCTTACCTCAAACCATCATAGTTTGCGGCTTTAGCTTCAGCATTGCCAGATTTTGCAAGAGAGTCTCCGTTTTGAAAGAATTTACCAGGCTATGGCTTTTGCGGTATATTTATCAGTTGGTGAAGAAATTTTTGTAATAATTTTATGTTTTTTATTTCCCCCAACTTTGATTCTCTTCTTATCGGGAAATAAATATTATGTTGTCTAATCCAGCGAATTTGGGCCGGCCCAATCTATTTGGCAGGTCTAATACTTGTACCCAAGCAAGTTGTTATTGCCTTTTCTTGGTTGCCGAAATGACGTCGTATCAGCCGGCAATAATTTAGAAGTAAATTTGCTTCCATCTCCCCTATCGTCTCTCTCTCGCTCAAAAGGCAAAGCAAAAAGTCCTGACAAGCGAAACTTCAGAGAAGACCCCTATTCTTGTTCAATAAATACCCTTTACATAATTTTCCTTATTATATCGTTTTTGATTTCTATTGTCTGTTTTGCAAACACCAAGATGTTAGAGAAGATCGGGTTGCCTCCAAAACCATCACTGAAAGGGAATAATTGGGTGGTTGACGCCACACATTGCCAAGGATGTTCTTCACAGTTCACTTTTATCCATCGCAAGGTGGGTTAGTTTTAGTTCCCCTATTTTCCATTTCCACCCTTTGATCTATTCACCCATTTAGTATCATATAATTATTTTTTTCCCCATTAAACCCATGTTTTAAAATTGCTTCTTTTGGGTTCTCTTTGTGGATTTTTGATCATGATTAGCTCAATTATCTAGTATTTATTTTGTTTTTAAGGTTATTTTTGTTTTTTCTTTTTTAGTGGGGGATCAAAATTGGTTCTTTTGGTTCTGTGTTCTTGGATGGGCTTTGTTAGTGTATTACTATTGGTTGTGGGATTGGTTCTTGACTATGAATCTATTTGTGCTAAGATATTGCAGTAAAAATTATAGGCGTAGAGTTATCCAAGTTTGTGAAGATTTTGTCTTCCTTGTTGGGTATTTAGTTTAGTATGCGTAATAGTAAGTTTGTTAGTGAAATTGGGTCAGATGACGATCAGCTGGTAATGAGTTTTCCGGGCTTGGATCAAATACAACAGTTTATTGATATGATTTCAGAAACCAGCGGAGAAATAATTGGATCTCTATATTAAGCCTAATCCTTGATGGGCTATCAGACTGTAGATTTTACGGATATGTTGATAAGGATCATTTCTTGGATCACACTTTGGAATGGCTAGTTTCTGTTAGTTTATTGATTATTAAAAGTTGTTCTAATAGGAATGTAACCCTTAGTGAGAAAAAAAATAAAATGGAAACAAAATTAAAGCAACATGTGAACAATTTAGCACTTTAGCTGAATGTTAAGCTGTCCAACAAGTTGCGGCTACATAGTGGTATAAGAAATTCAGGCTAAGAAGTGATTCCGGTAAAATATTATATGACATGCATTACAAATCTAAATGGTCATTTTGGATATTTGTGACTAAATTTTAGGTGACATTGGATTATTGTAGCAATCTTTGGGGGAATTTCCCTCGACTGCCAGAACTTCCTTGACTTAATCATTACATGTTAAGTAGCGCAATTGAGTCTTAGTAGCAGCCAGCAGGCTTGGGATGCTATGCGTGAAATCATCGCCGATTAATTTTCCTTGTCTAAAATAGTGAAAGAGTCAAGTTAGATCATATTATTGGTTTGTCTTTGTTCATTGAGATTGTCGATATTGCTTATGTTAACACAAGTTTATGTTAATATAAACATATTGTTAATGTATTTTGTGATTGCATTTGGATTTCAGCATCACTGTCGCAGGTGTGGGGGAATTTTTTGCAGCAACTGTACTCAGCTTAGAATGGTCTTACGTGGACAAGGTGACTCACCAGTGCGTATTTGTGAACCCTGTAAGAAACTAGAAGAGGCGGCACGTTTTGAAATGCGACATGGACACAAGAATAGAGCAGGAAGAGGTGCACTTTCAATATTCATGTATTTATTTCTGTACGAGTTCACAAGTTAAATGACATGTTTTATTAAGAGAAAAATTTGAAAAATATTGGGCCTTGGAAACTGCTGTGGTTTTTTCCATTTCACAAAAAGAATAACTCCAGTCCCTTTCCATGTAGTGTTTCATGTGAAATTAGGATGCTAAAATCTTGCTTGGCTGTTTCACAGTGTTGTGTCTCTTTCAAAATTTCTCGTTACGTCAGCTGCTCTTTACTTTTTTCATTATGATTATGGAGATCACTATGACATTTTTTGGTTGTCCACCGAAGCTATTTTGCCGTAAATTTCCACTGATAAATGCTTTTCATGAGCTTAGTTACACTGTTTATTAATCACCTTTTTCATTTTTACAAGAATACTTCAAATTGTAAATACAATTGGGAATAAGATTTCGGGAAAACTATTTATTCTTGTGCTCCATAGTTAGACCTTGCATTACAGAAATTCCCTGTAATTTGGCCACATTCATCCAACGTGCATGATACCCAATTTAGCAATCTCATAAAACTAGAGTGAGTTTGAAATGGAGACACTTATGGCTTATTCAATAAACTGTTACTTTTATTAAATAAGAAAAGGAATTACGAAAGCCCAATAAAATCTTTCTTTCTTCCAACCTTGGGATTCTTTTCCCTTTCTTTTTATTTCTTTAATACCTTATGATTTTTCAAACAATTCTTCTACTTTTAATAAAACAGTGCTGTAAAAGTTTCATTTATAGAGTGGATATAATTTAATACTTTATAGTTTATATATTCAGCATGACTCTGTGTGTTTTGATAATGTTCTGCATGGGGTTACCAAGCATATAAATGGATTATAATATTAGGGTAGCTATGAGCTTTTTTAAAGACAGAGGCAGTGAGATGAGTTGGTCCGGTGTATCAGATCAATATCTAGTGATTCACAAAAGTACAAAACATATTACAAAAAAAATTAAGTTTTGTTATAAATAATAAGTAAATAAAAGAGATCCGTCACTTAAAAAGTATAACATGTACTCCCTTTGTCTCTTAATAGTGTCACTTTTGCTACTTGCATGGATTTTTAGATAGCCACTTGCTTTGACAGTTCAAAACTTTATGGATCTATTTTCTATAACTCTCAGGCTATTTTGTCTTATTGTGATTTGCTTTTATATAAATAAGTATAAAAAGGAAATTTAGTGATCTAATCATTTATTCAGTTACACAGACAAGGAGGCAACAGGGATTTGACATCATGGAATTTGATAGATATAGTGTTTGTTGTTGGGAAATGGTTTATCTTTATTATATAAATCCTGAGATATTTATCTTGAGGCTTGATAGATATATAGAAAATGGGATAATTATTATTATTATTATTATTATTTTTTGTAAACAGTGCAAAAGTTTCTAGCTTAATGTTGGTTCCTCACAGGTGGTCCAAAACTTACACCCAAGTATGAGGATGAAGTCTTAAACAAGATTCTGGGTAATGATGAACAGGAATTGACATCTCTTGGTCAAGAGTCCAACATCAAAATGCTTTCAAGCAGTCAATGGTCTTCAGGCAGTGCATCATGTTCCAATATTCAAGAAGCTAGTACCCAAGATGAAGGTGGAGAAATATTGAGAAGTCTTTCTGTTGGTGTGACTGAGATGGGATCCACTACCCCTGATGAATTGCGACAACAAGCTCTGGATGAAAAGAAGAAGTACAAAACCCTGAAAGCAGAAGGAAAATCTGAAGAAGCTTTGAGAGCCTTTAAAAGGGGAAAAGAGCTGGAGAGGCAAGCCGGAGCATTGGACTTACAGTTGAGAAAAAGTCGAAGAATGGCTTCGCCTTCCGTGAACATGAATGAGATCTCAAAAACTAAAGACGAAACTGGAGAATCGCGCAAGATAAATAAGCATTCTCCTCAAATGAGTAAAGACAAGGATGACCTTGCTGCTGAACTAAAAAAACTGGGATGGTCTGATTTGGATCTTCGTGATGCAGATAAAAAGCCAGTAAATGTGAGTTTGGAGGGCGAACTTTCTAGTCTTCTTGGAGAAGTTTCTCAGAAAACTAACACCAAGAAGGTTGCTCATGGCTTTGACAAGGCTCAGGTCATTTCTCTTAAGAAAAATGCTCTTGCATTGAAACGTGAAGGAAAACTTGCTGAGGCCAAGGAGGAACTGAAGAGAGCTAAAATTCTTGAAAAGCAAATTGAAGAACAAGAATTTCTGGTTGACGCTGATGATTCTGATGATTCTGATGAAGAGCTTTCTTCTTTGATTCGTAGCATGGATGGTCATAAACAAGATGATTTCTCATTTGGAGATATCCCAGATACTAATTTTAACTTTGATAATCTTGTGGACATTGCTGATGGTCTTGTAGTTGATAATTTTGAAGTGACTGATGAGGATATGGATGACCCAGAAATGACTGCTGCTTTGGAATCATTAGGTTGGACTGAAGATACTAAGGTCACTGTTGACAATGAGCCTCAGTATGTGCCTGTTAATAGAGAAATACTACTAGCTGAAATTCAGTCCCTAAAAAAAGAAGCTCTTAATCAGAAAAGAGCAGGTAATACCACAGAGGCATTGACACTGTTAAAGAAGGCAAAAGTAATTGAAGGGGACCTTGGCAACTATGATTCTCTGGGTACTAACTTGGATGCACATGGTTCGACGATAATTCAAAAGGATTCGTTGTTGCAGTCTGCTGGAATATTGAATCCAAATCTCATGGATGTCTGGAAACCTGATGAAAGGAAAGATGCCAACCCTATATTGGCACCAAAGAGTAAATTAATGATTCAGAGAGAGCTTCTGGCCCTGAAGAAGAGGGCCCTTGCTTTGAGAAGGGAAGGTAAATTAGATGAGGCAGACGAAGAATTGAAGAAAGGCAAAGCTCTTGAGCAGCAGCTTGAAGAGGTGGATCAAACTTCAAAAGTGAAGGTCACACAAGTGAATGATAGTTTTAAGGATGCTACTGCAGTTTTGAATGTTGGAGATGAAGAGGAGGATGTGACAGAGCAAGACATGCATGATCCATCATATACTTCGCTTCTAAGGAATTTGGGTTGGAAGGATGAAGAGAATGGAAATGTTCAATCCCCACCTAAAGAAAATGTTAATACACCCATTCTAACCAACGACTCCTCTGTTACTCATGTTCATACTGGTGTCCAACTTGGGGCATCTAGAAGAAGTAAAGGTGAAATACAAAGGGAACTTTTGGGGTTGAAAAGGAAGTCTCTTGCACTGAGACGTCAAGGGGAAGCTGAGGAGGCAGAGGAAGTGCTGAAAATGGCAAAAGTATTAGAGGCTCAATTATCAGAGATGGAAGCACCAAAGCAGGAAGTTCCAGCTGAAGTTAATGAACTTGAGAAAGATGAAAGCAATCAATCTTCTGTAAAAATTGCTGCTGCTGATGGAGGAGCTGCAGGGTTTCTATTAGAAGACAATACTCCAAGGTCGTCCCAGAAGAGGAGTTCTATGGAAGACTTGGGAAGGGTTGACAGGGTTACAGCTGAGAAACGAGACGAAATAGTTCATGAAAATGTGAACGATAGCATTGATGAATCAAACTCAGCGCAGGTGATGGTTTCACAGAACAATCAAAGCTCCCCTCAACAAGAAATACTGGCTCATAAGAGGAGGGCTGTTACTCTGAAGAGAGAAGGGAAATTAGTAGAAGCCAAGGAGGAGCTTCGGCAGGCAAAGCTTTTAGAGAGGAGTCTGGAGGACAACAATCCCCAGCCAAGTACTAGTTCCAGTGGCATATCAAGTTCTAATAATGCTTCTATTGGACAAAAAGAGCACACTTCTATTTCGGCTCCAAAACTCTCTAGTCGTGATCGTTTCAAGTTGCAACAGGAGTCCCTAAGCCACAAACGTCAGGCGCTTAAGCTACGAAGGGAAGGTAGAACAGCAGAAGCAGAAGCTGAGTTTGAATTGGCGAAGGCTCTAGAGACTCAGTTAGAAGAGCTGACTGCCAATGATCCAAATAAACTGTCTGGAAATTCAGCTGAACCTGTAGAGGATGCAGGCGTTGAGGACTTTCTCGATCCTCAACTTTTGTCTGCTCTAAAAGCAATCGGAATAGATGATGCCCCCAATGTCTCTTTAGGGCCGAAAAGACCAGAGCCAGTGAAATCCGTTGCTGGTAAGATTGGCAGCTCTAGCGAAGACAGAACTCAGCTGGAAGACCGGATTAAGGCAGAAAAGGTCAAGGCAGTGAACTTGAGGCGTTTAGGAAAGCAAGTTGAGGCCATGGATGCTCTACGGCGGGCCAAAATGCTTGAAAAGAAGCTGAATTCTATAGCTTCATAGAGATAAGTTGCCATACTTCTTGAAAAGACGGGCATTTTTCAAAGCACAGCTGTTTATTTGAACTGGAGGTTTGGTGACCCCCATGGAAGCATATCTGGGGGTAAAATAACTGGGAAAGTGTATGAATTATATTGTTTCATATTTGTTTTACAAGAAAAAACAAATGAATAGTTCTTTTCTTGGAAATTCGTTTTTTCTTTTGTCATCAGAAACATGTGGGATTTTTGTAAGATAATGTTATTCACTCGAGGGAATATTGAATTGCCTCTGTAACATTATGTAGTTAATTATGAATCGTGTAATAGCATGCTCTAAAATTGTCCAAATAAGTAGAACGAGACCGTTGGATAATTCTTGGCACATAAAGTAGTAATAAGCTCATTAGTCATCACCATGGATGTTTCACTCAGACTGGTATAAACATGATTAGTAGCCATTCTTTTATTCACTTGAATTTAGAAAATATTTGTAGTAATGCTAGGGATTTGGATTTCATGAAGTTGTTGAGGGTATGAAAGTTGATAGATTTTCTGTTGATGTAAACTATTTTTGTCATTTAAAGTCCTTTTGTGGGTTGGCACAATTACAACATTTGCTAGAGTAAATTCAACTAAAATCAATAATTTTACATATGGTGTGGATCCAAATCCTGGTTGTAAATGGTTGACTTTTCTTTTACACTAGAAAATTCCGTTTTCTTTGGGATAATACTCCAAAGTACACTTATTTCTGATATATTACAGAGATTAATTTAAAGATTCAAAGGGTTCTTGCCTATGCAATATCTCTACACCTATATCAGCTAGCTTCTTTACAGAGGGATAGGCTGAACAAGCAATGAATAAAATCTATCCTTTGTCACACCATCTTCAACACCATACCCATCTCCACAATTATAAAAGCACACTGGGCTGTCTTGGTCAAATTTAACATTATCTCAATGTAAGATTTAGACAAAGGAATATCCAAAAATTGGCTTAATTTTTACCCCTTTCCATTTTTTCCTCCTCAAATCCCTTATGTGTTCACAGGCAACTTCTTTGCTAGCACCGCTATCAGACAGGTAGCACTGAATTGATTTTGGAACATCTCCTCTCTTTAACTCATCCTGCATGCATGCATCCAAATAATTGTTACTAGCTCGTCGACAAAATTTCAAAAATATGTACCATAAACATCATCTATTATGGTAATTAATTATATCGCTTTAGTTAACATTACTCTGCAGTATTCAAATCGAGGCTCGAAAGTAATTCCCATTGCCTCTTATGATGGCACCAACCTATCCCTAGCAAAGCTCAATTTCTCTGCTAGGTCTATTTTGTTCCACCACCCACAAGCCAATGCAAAGAGAGTGAAAAAGAACTGATTTCCTCAAAAGAATAAAGTTCCAAAACTAGAAATTAATATAATACATTAAAAAATGACTTATTTTTAAGAAAAAAAATTATTTTTTCCGAATATCCTTACATTTGTTAGAAATGTAGGAGTGTTAGCATAGTAATACTCAATCATATCTACCAGGTATATAAGTAATGAAATATTAATAAATTCATATTACTTTATAATTTAAAATAGAAATATATATCTAATTTTGGAATAGACTAAAAATAAAAATTTATTTCTAATTATGAAATTAAGCAAGTAATATATATATACTACATTTGTACGTACATAGACAATTTTTTGAGTTCTTCTTGGTTGAATCCTTGCACAAGGTTGAAGTTCAACTTAGCAAGTTGTCGTAACATTGGGATCATGTCATTACTTCTTTCGTACACGTATATACCACCTTGCTTCTGACTATGGCATCCTCCAATGCAATGGAAGCTCCAAGGCAATTTTCACATGCATGGCAAGATTTGGATCAACAACATTTCCATGGAACTCTTGAAGGTTTTTATTTGTGAAGCACCAACCCTCCTACATTAGACATTCTCCTTCAAAAGAATAGTAGGAAGCTTCGTACAAACTTAGCATTCCCTTCACATCTTCGCGAGGACATTCTTTGAAGCTTCCGTTATCCGTAAATTTTTTGAAAACATCTGCATAAAAAGTGTACTCCAAAGCATGCATGATAAATTAGCGCGCCCACAAGGAATTTAACAGCTAGAGGGAGTTAAATTCTAGAGCAGTAGCAATGTAGCATGTAAGAATCCAATAGAAACAAAATACAAAAAAAGACAAAAAAAGATTATTACCTTGGGGGATATGATATCCATGTTGTCGAAGGAGTCGAAATTCTAGTGCAGTAGCATGTAAATCCTTATTTTCCCACTTGAAATTAGTAATGATTATTGTATATTAAAGTGATAAGCCAATCCAAGTCTTTGCAAGTGATCAATAAGCTCGAGTTGATCTAATGGCTTAACTACATTATTAAACATCTTCATCACATCTTCCTTCAACTTATCAGCTTGTCCATCTAAACTTTCACCCTTCAAATTTACATAGAATCAGGGACGGACGCATAATTTTTGACAAGAGTAGACACTCTTATAATTAAATAAGAAATTAATTAAATTTACCAAAAATAAATTTTAGGTAAAAACACACAAAAGTCGCTAAAATTATTTTTAAAGATTTTATTTCTTTGATTGATATATAATTAATTGACTCTTGAGTAAGTTTATTAGAAAAAAAATTCCGATTGATAACATTTAGTAGCGTTAAATTTTAAAAAATATTTATTTATATATATCTAATCATCTTGCTTTAAACTATCAAATACAAATTCACAATATAATAGAAAAACTAAACATTAAATTTAATAATATGAACAAATCAAACACCCATTGGTATAGTCCTAGAACAAAATTATACATTCACAATTTATGAATACAACGGCAAATGACACACATGCTGAAAACTTTAATATATATTATAAAATTAAAGAGTATGTACGAATATACTAATTAACATGAATGAATAAAAATAAGTAAAAATCAAAACTAAATAACTGACTAGCATAGATGATTAATAAAAAAAGATAAAAAATTAGGAACCGATATTTTTTTTTATGTGTTTTTGATATTTTCACATAATTTTTTCTCACATGAATATAAAATAAAATCCACCTTAATATGAAAGAGAATCATATAAAAATATCAAAAATATATATAAAAATAATGCTCCCTAGAATTACGTTTTCATTAATGACATGCAACACACCAATAACTCAACGTACCAATAACTCAAATTTCTTATAAATAAGATTGAGAGAAATATAAAATTACCGTGTAATTACTTCTTGAAGACTGCAAAAAATTGTTATCCCAAATGCAAGGTTGGTCATAATTGCCTGATCGCCTAATTACAGTAGGCGACTCAAAAATCTAGGTACAACCAACAAATTTGAGCGCAGGCTTCAATTACGAAAGTCAAACTTCGACGTATGCCGGGGATTAATTAGTTAAATAATGGCAAATTTCCACAGGTAGCAACGGTATGCAACATGTAAAATTTTTGATACAGTCTATTTTCTTGATATCAAGTACCCACGTTTTGTTAATGGTTGCAATGCAATAATTTTTTTGTGTTGCTAAATTATTCAAAACACAACACGTGCTCAGCGATCCTACTTACATCGGAAATATAATTAAGTTATATTTAGTGGAAATGTTGTCTCATAATTAAGTGCTAATCAATCCTAATAGTTTGACAACGTCCCGCAATCTTCACGTTCCATATTTGGTATAAAATGATCCAGTTAGTTAGTTAATTAATTAATTATTTTGTTTTGGTCCTGCAAAATTTCTATTTAAGATACAATCCTTTTTTGTTGACGTGTACAAACTTTTTTAAGAAGATGGAGAGAAGAAGCATATAGTATAAAAGACAGCAGATCGATCCTCCAGTAACCATGCTAAATGTTGTGCAATAGTTTTTGAATTTTATTATTAAAAAATATCACAGGATCCAAAAGATTTGAATCCTATATTTTTTACAAGTTTGTATTCAGATTTCACTGACCGAAAATTAATAGAAATAAAGCAATTTGTGATAAATACACAATCACAAAAGTAAAAACTAAACTCCTAAAGCTTGCTACAGACTCTTTTGAATATTGCTGCCTTGATTCTTCCTCCTCTGACAAGACAAAGTCTTCACTTATTTTAAAAATAAATATTCCCACCCTGTGGGTTATGCTTTAGATTACGAGTCTTTTTACATTTTACTTATAAATTTTATCTATAAAATTTATCCGTAAAAAAAATAAATATGACTTTACTACATTCATCTTAATAATTAAAAGTAGAGCCACATTTATTTGTCTTTTCTGCGAATAAACTTTGTGGATAACTCTAGAATTTTCCTTAAATTATATATTAGAGAAGTCTACCCTTCTGAATGATGCAAACTCAGCGTACACTCTCACCAACCAAAGATTAACAAGTCACACGACCATTTTTGTATTTAACCACTTGAAAGTTTTGTATTTTATCATCATCACCACCTCTTTCCAGCAAACATAGTCCCCATTAAAGTTCATCTGATTTCTTGCTAACCATATAGACCAAAGTGTAGCAGCTCCAATAACATCACCCACATGTCTACGATTTTTTTTCCATATAGTCCCATTGAGCTATCAAAAGATCAATTGAGTTTGGTTGCACACAACTTATTCTTAGCCAATCAAACACACCACATCACACCAACCATGACTAGTTACAATATAGTAAAGTGTGACCAACTTGTTCTTCTTCAAGTTTACACCAATAACAAAGAATCTGCTCTTCGTCAAACTACATCCCCTCTCTTTACTAAAAAATTATTTACTGGAATACATTCTTATACTGCTAACTACATAAAAATTTATACTTTAGAAGGAATACCTTTTCTCCATACCCATTGAACCATTCAACATTAGACAAATCTTTTGATTCCTCCATCAGCTACGTATATTTTTTTATTGTAAATTTGCCTTTAGGTTCCCTACACCATATTACTTTATCCTTTTTAATTAAGACTATGCAACTTCACACCATTAATCATATTTCTTAATTCAACTTCTTCCCTCTCATCCCACTCTCTAAGTTGCATTCTGAAATTCAGCAACCATATTAATTTCCCTTCTTCTCCCTTTGCATATATCTCAGTTAATTTACGTTCTTTATTCGTTGACAGGTAGAATAATTTTTTAAATTTAAAACTAAATACATTTTCTCCACACCACCTATCTATCCAAAACCTGATGCACTTACCATTACCAGCAACACATTTGTATTTGTTCTTACCAATAATGCAACATAACCCGCATTGATCTGGTAATGATAAAATATCCCTCCGCATAATAAAACCCTTACCATAACTTACTGAAGGCGAATTCCCCATTAACATAATATCTCTACTTCATTTATATTTGTAACAAATTTTTCTCCACAAGCTATCCTTATCAACATTAAATTTTCACCACCATTTACTTAACAATGCCAACATTTTTTCTTTTAATGACACCATCCCAAGTCCACCTTTTCTCTTCGTTCTACAATTTTTTTCCTAGCTAACCTTAGTCATCTTAATTTTATCCACATTTCCTTCCCAAATAAACTTTCTTCTAGGTTGCTCCAACTTGTTCACTACTTTTATAGGAATTTTAAAAAAGGCCATGTAGTGTAGTGACAAATTGGACAACACCGCATTAGTTAACACTACCCTACACCCAATAGATAATAGCTTTCCTTTCCACCCTTTTAACTTGCTTTCGAATTTTTCAATGATAGGTTTTTAAGTACTTGCATGTCTTGGACTACATCGAATGAGAATGCCTAAATAAATTAGAAGAAACCCCCCTTTATCACACCCAAAGTTTGATGACAAAAAAGAACTCTCATCTTCTCCTAACCTAATATAGAATAACTTGCAACTTTTTCATATTAAGCTTCATAAGTGAGACTTGTTGAAAAGACCATAAATATTGATCTTTAACTTTCGATCTTCTTCAAGCTTCCCTCCCAAATAAGATTGTATCATCAGCAAACTGTGCATGTGTAAGTTGAATAGAAGGCTTTCCAAGTTGAATTTCTTGAACCAATCCCAAAGAAACTTCTTTCAAAATCAACTAATGTAAAGCTTCCCTAATAATTAAATCGAAAAGGGAGATAAGGGATCCCCTTGTCGTAAACCTTTTTTTTTTTTTTTATAGTAATCTCTATTGTTGGTGATCCGTTGACAAGAATGGGGAGCCTAGCATATTGTAAGCACTTAATAATCCACTAAATAAATTTCTCACCGAACCTCATCCTTCTCATAATGGACAACAGAAAACTCCATTCTACATTATCATAAACCTTCTTGAAATTTAATTTTAATATAAAACTCTTTTTGTCCCTTCTTTTCTTTATGTAATCTATTATTTCATTCACCATTAAAGCTCCATCCATAAGTTGTCTACCCCTAATAACAGCTGATTGACTTTTGATCAATAATTTCAGGCATGACTTTCCTTAGTCTTAAAGCTAAAACCTTTGACAAAATCTTGTCCATGGAGCTAATCAAATTTATCGGTCTAAGATCATGCACACTTTCAACAATTTTTTTGGGTATTAATACTATAAAAGATGAATTAAGATCTTTGGTAATTCTTCCATTATGATGACACTGATGCAACCACTCCATAACATTTTTCTCCATAAAAACACCAGGCTTTTTTTTTTATAAAATTAAAATTGAGTCCATTAGGCCCCGGTGCCTTAGATCCTTCACATTGATCAATAGCTTCTTTACCTTTAGCACTTAAAAAACTTTGTTCTAGGAAACATGATGTGCCTTGGTGTAGCATTGAAAAGTTTGAATTATCCAAACAAAATTCTCTTACCCCACCTTTAAGGAACAACTTTAAGAAATGATAGAAAATTCCTTTCTTAATTATTTCAGAATCATCACACCCAGGGGCAGACGTACATGGAGGGCAGGGGAGGCAGCTGCCTCCCTTGACAATTTTTATAGGTATAGAAATACTAGCAAGTGTATGGTGTGAGTTTCATTCATCTGATAAAGTACGGTTCTTCCAAATGAGTCTCCACTAAACATTTCGGAATCCGATGATCATTTTTCTGTAGGTTGGTTATGATATTTGTCTTGAATTCTTTGATTCTTTATTTTGTATAGTTTCTACTGATTCTGTTATATTCTTTATTGCACAGTAGCAACTATGCCTTCCTCTTTTTGTCTTTCATAGATTCATTTTATCCTCTAATTTTTTTTTATAGACATAGGACAATGCCTTCCTCTTTCTGTCTTTTATAGACTCATTTTCTCCTCTAATTTCTTTACCTTTCCATGTGGGACAAATTCCATCCCCTTTCCATCCACACGTTAAAGAACAAACGTTATACATTAACCCTATTTTGGAAACATCTAACCAGAGAGGTGCAGAACAAACTTTAGGAAATTAGTCAACCCCATTTGCGATTACATATCATGTAAAAGAAAGTTCTGACTGCTAGTTTCATGTAAAAGAAAGTTTTGATTGCTAGGTAAGTTTTCCTAAGCAAGCTTACAAAAGAGGAAAGGAATAAATGACAATAGGCTTAATTAAATACTTCCTGGAACTTCCTTTGAGCTGCTTGGAAGATCCTAAATCAACAATGATGACAAACGTTAATAGGAACAAAGAATAACAACTAAATTTTGAAACTGGTCGTATCCATGTCATTATAACTTGAATCAGTAGGATGTTAACTAAATTTGTGAGGGTTGCATTACAATTTCTAAATTATAGATGAAAATCAATTGATGTCTAAAGTTAATAAATTTGTTAGATGATCCAAATCTTAACAAGAGAGAGGCAAACTAAATCAACTTTTAAACTACTACTCTCTTGTCAAAACAGCTCCATATAAAAATATGCAGATGCTGTAACTCACTTTTTTTCTTAGCACCACTGCTAGCTCTGTTGAAAATTGCATATGCATATGCGTTGGCTAAATTAGAACAAAATTGCATATGCTTTGACTAATATTTTACCGACAGAGTAGAAAAGGAATAAATTGCAAAAATTTAGAGCTTCAGATGAAGATGATTGCAAATTTTTAACTTTGAGATGAAAATGCAGAAAGGTGAAACTTGGAGGATCAAGTTTTCAGTTACGACTTAATTAAATACACACATGAGAATTTTTTTCATGTCCGGTCCCAAGGAGCAATTGCAGAGAATCTGCATCACCACAGTATGACAAAGACACTTTCTTTAACAAGGAGACTCCCACCCCAATGATGAGGGAACAAGGCTCAAATGATGTAAAATAGAGCTTAATCTATGATGATTTGTCTTTGGGATTTTCAATTATTGCGTACTTCACCCTAATTTCATTATAAATTCTCAAACTATCAATACAGTAGTAAAAGACACAACTTTAACTCCATATTCAATATTCATAGAGCAATATGAATATTTAAACCTCTCATTAGAAATCAGAACCAACAAGAACCATTTAAGAACAAGTTATACTCACTGCAGCTAAGTCATTTTTCAAACTTAATGTCCCACGTCGAATGGTCAAGAAAGTGAAGGGAGAAAAAAAGTCTATAAAAGAAAGAGTAAGGCTTGCTGTTAAAAGAACTTAAAAATTTAAAGCCCAAGTCTAAGGGCTTTATATTTGGGAGATTTACATTTATTAGTATATTTTTAAAAAATATTACAACAAAAGTGCATACATAAAATATTTACAAAATTAGTGTATCTTTAATATTTAATTTCCAAATTAGTGCATTGTTATTCCTTTAATTTAGTTAAGTGATTTAATGGGTAGTTGGTTCTAAATTTCAAAATTTTAAATTCAAATTACTTAAAAAAATGAAATAAAAGTTAAATAAAAAGTCAAACAAACTATCCATAAAAAGGGATCCAATTAAACTGGACCTCTCAAATTTCTCTCTATTCTCAGTGTTTCTCTTTCAAGTAAATCAGTCAGTCATGGCGAAAATCAACTATAAGTAGCCAAACACTAGTATGGAGGTTATCAAACACTATTATAGAGGTAACCAAACACTGTTATGGCGATTTTTTGTTGCAGTAAATCTAGGTAACCAAACACTAGTATGGAGGTTTGCGCAGTTCTTCGGCGCCAACACCACCAACCCCACCGCCGCTGCCACCTTCATCTGCGACCAGTTCGCCGCCGTCTCCAATCGCTTCAACGACACCGGTTACGCCATCGATTCCATTTACCTCATCTTCTCTTCCTACCTCGTATTCTTCATGCAGCTCAGCTTCGCCGTGTTTTGTGTCGGCTCCGACCGTGCCAAAAATACCATGAACATCATGCTCACCAACGTCCTCAACGTCGCCGCCGGCGGCCTCTTCTGCTACCTTTTTTGGCTTCGCATTTGCCTTCGGCGCCCCTTCCAATGCCTTCATATTCACATTCATGGTGGCGTCAATGGAGTTTTCACGTTCATGGTTGGATTTCTCGATTTTTCTAGGTAACTAAACACTAATATGAAGGTAACCAAACACTATTATAGAGGTAACCAAACACTATTATTGTGATTTTTTGTTGCAGTAAATCTAGGTAACCAAACACTAGTATGGAGGTAACCAATTCCTAAATGTGTAGTAACTAATTTTTTCGTACAGTAACTCTAGGTAACCAAACCTTCATAGCAAGGTAACTAAAACCTGGACTGCCGGAGATTTGCGGCGGAGGAGGATGATGAAAGGGAGGCGGCAGCGGAGGAGGATGATGAAGATAATGATGAAGGTGAGACGGCAGAAGATGATGATGAAGGGAAGGTGGAGATTTGCGCCAGAGACGGTGATAAAGAGGGTAAGGAGGCGACGGAGGAAGATGAAGATTATAATAGATAAGATATTTTTTTTGTTTTTCATTCCTTTTGATTTGAATTTTGTATTATGGATTTATTTTTGTTGTTAGATCCCAAAGATTATTTGAATTTGAATTATTAATTATGGTAGTTATTTATCCTTGATTTTAGGTTTCCTTATTAATGTGAAATTGAATGGTTTGAATTTGTTACTTTTTTTTTATAATTATTGTGTAGATACACTAATGATGTAATTACTTTTTAATTGTTGTATATTTAAGTAAAGAACCCCTTTATATTTTTAGCTCCAAAAAATTGGGTTATTTTGGCTTGGTCTGAATTTTGTTCATTTTTGAAATTTTGCCTCCGCTGGCTTAATTTTCTGGTTCCGCCCCTGATCACACCATTCACCATCAAACTCGAGACATTGAATCAACTTTTTTCTTCCCTTTATCCTTGCACATAAATGAAAGAATCTAGAGTTCTTGTTACCCCCTTCAACCAAAGAAGCCTAGATTTTTGCCTCCACATGATCTTCTATTCTTTCTTTTTCTATCATAAACACGATTGCAATCCCCTTATTTTCTCTCCTTCCTCCATTGTCCATTCTCTAAAATCTAAGATTTGGTCCAACTCATCCAAATCTTTTACAATTTTAATAATAGATTCCTCTAACGAACCATATACTTCTTTCTTCCACATTTTAATGGTTTCCTTTATTGAAATATTTTTCTCAACACTTTGAACCCTGCTCACCCTTCTACGTGAGATTCTATCCAAGACTTCTTGCATAATTCCATAAGTCCTTCATAATGTAACCAGTTATCTGCAATTCTAAAAGGTGTGGGTCCCCACACTGTACATTCTGGACTTCTAAAAATAATGAAACAATGATAAGACAACACTTTGCACCTACAAAAAACTTGTAGATCCTTCATACATTCCATATATTCCACTAAGCAAAATAATTTATTAATTTTACTTCTTTTTGTCTTAGGACCATACCAAGTGAACTTCTTTCCATACCATTGAGGCTCCACTAGCCCTGCCCTTTCTATAAATATGTTAAAATCTTTCATTCCTTTCACCAATGATGTAAAATTCCTTCTCTCATCCTTTCTTCTAACTGTTTTGAAATTCCCGGTGACAATAACAACTGCCTTGCCCTAATTAGATAAACAATTAACCCATAAAGTTTTTTTTTTCCTTTTTTTTTTCTTAAGGAGCACATACATTAATTATCATAACTTTCACACTTTTATTGGATAGTAACCCCTACACTGCCAACCAATTTCGATGAACCCATTCCCCTTGTTTGATAAATTTAGAATTATCCCAAAAAGACACCAATCCTCCTAAGTTTCCACAAGCTGCACTAGAAATCTAGTCTACTTCATCGTCACCCCACATTTGTTTAATCTTCCTAACTTCTAGAACTGAAACTTTGGTTTCCTGCCAGTTAATAAAATCCATCTTCTCTGTACTAACTACATTTTTTTTTTTTTTATCATTTTACACTTCAAAGAGGATGCTATTCCTTTTACATTCCAACTCATACCTTGATTTTGACACACTTTGATCAGTCTCACTCCCTTTCTTTTTCTTGTTTTTAAAAAAGATAGCTTTTTTTAGCCTTAGTTGCAGAATCAATGCCTTGAATGAAAACTTTAAAATTTTCGGAATAGCTTGCTCATTGTTCTCTTTGTCCAAAATTAGTCCTAATTGTTGACTAACTTTTAGTGCTCATTCAAGCTCAGAGATCACCTCACAGTTTGCCTCTTCAACTGCTTTATTATTTTTTATGTGGTGGCAAATTCCAGTTCAGAATTGGATTTAAAATAAGATTTAAATTTAGTATTATTTTATTTTAATAAGTTTCCAACTACTTGTAGAAAAAATTAATTAGTAGTTTTAGTATCATTTTCAAAGTAGAATAAGATAGTTATCTATTATCCTTTTCAAAGTAGAATAAGAGAATTATTTATTATCCTTTTCAGAATAGATGAAGGAAAGTATTTAGGCTTATAAATATAAGTTGTCTGAGACTTGTAATCGATACAATTCAATTTATGATAATATCCTTGTTGTTTATCTTAGAGAACTCTTATCTTTCTTGTTAATTCAAGATTTTTATCAAGATTATTCCTGTCGTCGAAATTAAAACATTATCCAATCTCCGCGTTTGTGTTAGTACGCTAAACTAATCAAGTTTCTGCTATGTCAATAGGTATCTAGAGCTCGGATTTTATATCTTTAGAAGGCATGGCTGAGAGAATAGATGGAATATTGCCCCATGGTAATTATGGAACTTATGCGTCACAACAAGCAGTCGACAGAAATTGGTGGTATTAAAGAAACCTTAACACAATTGATGAATGCTGTCAACAATCTAACCATCCAAAATTGAGATGGATTTATTCCGAATCAAGAAGATGCTGCGAATCTGAATTTTGAGAAAAAAATATACTGTGGTAGTGAAGATGGAGAGGAAGAACAATATGAATCCCTTTAACAACACATGAATCGTGGTGGACGAAATGGTGGACATGGTATTGGCCGTGGTATCGCAAAACCTTTTAGAGCACACGATAATTATGGAGGCCACTGATGGCACAACGAATCAGAATATAATGTAAAATCTGAAATTCGTAATTTTTCTGGTTCATTCGATATAGAGGCTTTCTTGAACTGGATGCATGAGGTTGAGAATTTTTTTGATCTAATGGATATTTCTAAGAATAAAAAAGTTAGTATAGTAACATACATGTTGAAGGGTGGAGCATCCGCTTGGTGGAAACAATTGTAGGATATATGATAGAATATGAGTAGAGATCCTATTCGTACTTGGAGTGGGATGATGACAGTGTTGCAAAATATAGCAATTTCATAATTATTTTATGAATGGTCGAACAGTTAATGCTTATACAGAGGAGTTCTTGCATTTACCAGCGTGTTATAATTTGAAGGAAATGCAGGATCAATAAGTGGCCAGGTATTTTAATGGGCTTGATGATAATATCCTACAGGAATTTGGTGTCCAAAAGGCTTATACCTTAGACGAGGCACGCCGTTTAGCTTTAAATGCCGAGGTTGATTAAAAATAAAATAAAAAATCAGAGGCAGCAATATCGATCCTATTCTCTTTTAAAATTTTCAGGTGGTGGTAAATTTTCTAATACAACTTCTACTGGTGCTAATCAAGATGTGGCGAGTTCAAGCAAGCGGCTTGAGACAACAAGCTTGAAACCTAATTCAGATTGAAATAATCATGTTGTAAGTGATCTATGCAAAACCTCGAGGATCCAACTGTTATAGGTGTATATTTCTAATCGATGTCCTAATCCGTGAGTACTTGCAGATAGAGAAAATCGTGGATCTTAGAAGGTGTCAGCTTAAGCAAATTAAGAATATGAGCCAAATGACCAGGTTGACAATCAATATGAAGGAGATTTTGATTTAGAGAATGCAGAGATTGCTGATGGAGAGGAAGGTGAGCAACTTACTTTAGTCATTTGGAAATTGCTGCTTGAACCTAAACAAGAGGAACTTTCATAACGACATCAAAATTTTCAATCCTAATATTCAATAAATAAGAAAGTCTACACTTTGATCATTGATAGTAGTAGTTGTGAGAACATAGTTTCCAAACCTTTTATATCTGTTTAAAAGTTGTTTCTTAATAAGGTTAGATGGGACAACATGATGCGGTCTTTCTTTGGTAATACTCCAAGGGTGTTGACATGACTTTGGGGTTGTTTTGATGGTGCCGCTGGAAGGTGGTTTGCATAAAATTTTGGATATACGTAATTACCTATGACAAGATTTAAAAGATTTAACGGTAAGTTTTTAATGTTATGTCATATTTTAAAAATGTTGGGTTTTTTTATATGTTAAATCTATGATGTATTATATTTTATTGTGACCCTATTCATATCTTTTGGACTTTTCATAGATGTAATAATTTGGGTCTTAATAAATAAAAAAAATTGTCGATAAAAAAAAAGCTAAGATAAATTTTATGTAATTATATAGCCCCTGACATCTCTTATTTTAGGTTTTAAAATTGAAATTAAATGTACAATTGTGATTTCATATAATTAAAATTTAGAGTTCAAATTTAATTTCAAGACTGGAAATTAAGATTATTATTCTTATTATTATTATTATTATTATTATTATTATTATTATTATTATTATTTTTATTATTATTATTATTATTATTATTATTTGGTTGGGTAGTAAGAAGGTATTCAACTTATCGCAACCTATCTACCTTTTTTCAAATTTGGATTTGCTTATGTATACAAGAGTTTCTCAGATTGTAAATTTTGAAAATGATTTTTTTTTTGTTGCGAAATAAATCTAATTGATTGGAAATTAATACTCCAACATTTAACGTATAACGTTTTCATGTTCAATTGAATATGAAATGACTGCCTATTAATGAGAACCTAAAAACGCTTGATAAATAGAAGAGCGCAAATACCATACATAAGATTAAACATCATTACATTCAACTCGAAATGGAGATTTAGTAACATATAATCTTAATAAAGCAAAATCACAAAGGTTGATGGTGGCAGACCTATCCGAACATGCCTTATTCTCCTTAACACGAGCAATATTTATTAGAAGGACACTTGTTGATATTTACTACTCCTTACATTGGGATAGGCTGAACAAGCAATGAATTAAATCTATCCTTCGTCACACCATCTTCAACACCAAACCCATCTCCACAGTTATAAAAGCATTGGGCTGTTTTACTCAGATTTATCATTATCTCAATATAAGATTTAGACAAAGGAATATCCGAATCTTGGCTTAATTTATTCACTTCTTTCCATTTTTTCCTCATCAAATCCCTCAAGTGTTCACGGGCAACATCTTCGCTAGCACCGGTATCAGACATGTAGCACTGGATTGATTTTGGAACATCTCCTCTCTTTAACTCATCCTGCATGCATGCATCCAAATAATTGTTACGTACAAACCTTGTCAAAAAATATCAACGATATTTCATAATTGAAATTTTTTCATACCGAGGATGTCCCATAATCATCAGCTAGCCTAAAAATTAGTGATGACAAGTGTACTATATCTGGCTTGCTCTCTAAAAACTTTATTGCTTCCACTTTGATTGGATTTGTGGTCAAAATATAAGACTGAAGCGTTACAAGAGGGGCTGATATCGACACCCAGGCATTGCTCAAGTACTCCTCCAATGTTGGTTTGTGTCCACTGGCATACCAACGTGCCTCTACTAAATCAGCTTTGAATAAATCAAGCCACTACAACATAAGATTAAGAAAAAATATATATTTGAAGATCCTGAAGAAATGAACAAATAAATGTTTATTTAATCACAAGTTAAGAAATTAATTAAAGGGTGGAAGAATATATAGTACTGCTTTTTTGAGGTGTGGTAAAACATTGATGTTCTGTTCCTTAAGGATGTCGTAAACTATCTCATTCACAAAGTTGTAAAGCGCAAGGAAGCATATCTTCATGTAGTCCGGAAGTTGGTTTATTTCATTAATATCCCACCTAAACAAATGACAAAAATTATGTACCTTATAAATTAATATTTAAATTAAGTTCATAGGGAATTAAAGTTGGCAAATTCATCAAGCAGTATAATTAAGAGAAAACCTCTCAACGGCATCAGTGAAGAGCTCAACTTCATCCAATGTACCATACACGTCATAAACATCATCTATTACGGTAATCAGTAGTAATGCTTTAGTTAACATTACTCTGCAGTATTCAAATCGCGGCTCGAAAGTAATTCCCATTGCCCATAAGAATGATGGCACCAACCTATCCCTAGCAAAGCTCAATTTCTCTACCATCCCTGTTTTGTTCCACCACCTACAAACCAATCCAAAGCCAGTGATAAAAGAGGGGAAAGAAAAGAAGGAAAGAAAAAAGAGGCCAATTATAAGAATGAATTAGATACTCTATTGGTTCGACAAACATATCCCTAATTTTAGTTAGGAATGTATAAGTAGTGGTGACCTTTTAGAAACTTTATGTCACTTTATAATCTAAAAAAAAATCTCTAATTTTAGAACAAATAAAAAGACGAATCTTTAATTGAAAGGGAAATTATCTACTATATACGTACATACTTACCCTGACAAATTTTTGAGTTCTTCTTGGTTGAATCCTTGCACAAGGTTGAAGTTCAACTTAGCAAGTTGTAGTAACATGGGGATCATGTCATTACTTCTTTCGTACACATCGATGTACCACCTTGCTTCTAACCATGGCATCCTCCAACGCAACGGAAGCTCCAAGGCATGCTTGACATGCATGGCAAGATTCGGATCAACAATATTTCCATCGAGCTCTTTAAGGTTCTTACTTGTGAAACACCAACCCTCCTCCATTAGACACTCTCCTTCAAAAGAGTAGTGGGAAGCTTCGTACAAACTCAACAGTCCCTTGACATCTTCACGAAGACATTCTTTGAAGCTCCCGTTATCAGTAAAACTCTTGAAAACATCTGCAAAAAAATTGTATCCCAAAGCATGCAGTTATTTCAGTTAGTGTACTCCAAAGTATGCATGATAAATTACAGCGCCCACAAGGAATTTAAAAGCTCGAGGGAGTTAAATTCTAAAGCAGTAGCATGTAAATCCTTATTTTACCACTTTTAATTTACCATTTTTAATTAGTATGTCATATATCTGGCATGGTTAATTATTTGTGAAAACAAAATTCTTGAAAATTACTTGTGAATTTCGCAGCATAGACGTGAAAATGTCCACCTTTGAAACAGTGATCGATGAGTAAGGACAACGATAGCTACATAATTAATTAAGAACCCAATAGAAACAAAAAAATAAGCAAAAAAAGATTACCTTGGGGGATATGATATCCATGTTGTCGAAGGAGTCGAAATTCTAGAGCAGTGGCATGTAAATCCTTATTTTCCCACTTGTAATCAGTATTATCGCTATATATTTTCTTCATGATATGGGCTATTTCCTTATCAAAGTGATAAGCCAATCCAAGTCTTTGCAAGTGATCAATCAGCTCAAGTTGATCTAATGGCTTAGCTACATTATTAAACATCTTCATCACATCTTCCTTCAACTTATCAGCTCGTCCATCAAAACTTTCACCCTGTAAATTTATATAGAATTATGTTTTCATTAGTGACATGCAATATATACCAACTTAACTCAAATTACTTATAAATAAGATAGAGAAAAATGTAAAATTACCTTGTAATTACTTCTTAAAGACTGCAGAAAATTGTTATCCCAAATGCAAGGCTGGTAATTGCCTGATCGCCTAATTACAAGAGGTGGATCAGAAATCTTGCTACAACCAACAGGTTGGAGTACATTCTTAAAGTTAGTAGTACTATGTTTAGCTTTGCTAGGGATAACTTTCCCAAAATTGCAATTAAGAATTGAAATATGTATACTAGCAGCCATATATATCACGGCAATTACTTCAAAATATTAACATGTACTAAAAGAATCTCTGATGATAATAATGCCAGGGACTGGTGATGAATATATACTGAAGGACGCTCGATGTATTGAGTCCAAATTATCTTTTAGAACTCCTAATTATCTGAAAAGTCAAACTTGGGAGTACGCCAGGGATTGATAATTGATCGCAAATTTCCACAAATAGCAACGGCATGCAAAATGTACAAATTTGGATACATTTTTTTTTTACTGAGATGTACCCACGTACTTTTTAATTTTTTAATGGTTAATAGTTTAGATTGCTAAATTATCGACAGTTTAATACATTAAATTTGTGATAATCATCCTACTTTAAAATTGGAAAGTCAAATTTGGTGGAAATGTTGTCTCATAATTAAGCGCTAATTAATCCAATAGTGAAATGTTAGGAATTTTATTTTATTTTGTAAATTAAAAAATAAAAATGTATCTATAATTTGTTAAGATATCACAAGTGAATTGGAGTCTCACATTAAATAAATAATGAAAGAGTGAAATATTAATATAAATGAATGTACTCAATACTTAATGACTTAAGTTTATGAGTCAAATTGAGTTCTAAATATGTGTGTTGTGTATACGCACGCGATGTGTAGTGTTAAATCCCTGATTCTCCCCAACATAATTTTGAAGCACCCTCGAGTCCTACAACTATTATAATACCCTATTGTATGCATGCCTGAAATTTTAAAGTGAGAAAAGAAAAAGAAAAGGCACAACTACATGCGGCAGGCGCCATTGGAATAGCTATAAAATTTGTTTTTGAAAGGAATTAAATGACTTTTTCTGTTATACATATATTATTTTGGTAATAATAACAAATGTGTTGGAAATTGAAATGAACGAAATATATTTGGAGAAAGAAATCAACAAAATGATTTTTCAACAAGAGTACTAAGGGTTGCAAAAATGTCCTTCAAGAAATTGAAAATTTCATATTAGTTTAAGCTGTGTGAGACAGGCTGATATAACTAGGAAGATCACTTCATAGTTTACTTTGTAAAAACTAAAAACTGCCCTCTAGCTAAGATAATTTTTTTTTCTTTTGCTAGATGCTAAGATAATTTTTATGTAATTATATAGTCTCCTATATCTCTTATTTCAAGTTTTAAAATTGAAATTAAACGTACATTTGTAATTTCATATAATTAAAATTTAGCATTCAAATTTAATTTCAAGACTTGAAATTAAGCTGTCATACATGTTAATTATTAATATTATTATGATTGGGTTGGTAGTAGGTACCTTATCGCAATTTATGTACTTTTTTTTTTCAAATTTGGAAATCTTTTTCCGAAATAAATCATAATCTAATTGATTGGAAATTAATATTCCAACGTTTTCACGTTGAGTTGAATCTGGAATGAGTGCCTATTACATTATTAAACATCTTCATCACATCTTCCTTGGGTTGGTAGTAGGTACCTTATCGCAGTTTATCTACCTCTTTTTTTTTTTTTTTTTTCAAATTTGGTTTTGCTTATGTATATAGGAGTTTCTCAAATTATAAATTTCGTAAATAAAAATCTTTTTGCGAAATAAATCATAATCTAATTGGTTGAAAATTAATAATGTATCTGGAATGAGTGCCTATTGCATTATTAAACATCTTCATCACATCTTCCTTCAACTTATCAACTCGTCCATCGAAACTTTCATTCCGTAAATTTATGTAGAATTATTAGTGACATGCAATAAACCAATAACTCAATTTATAAATGATATTAACATAATAATAAAGTTACCGTATAATTGCTTCTTAATATTGACATATTTCACATGAATCTCATATCGGGTAAATTTAAGAGTGTAGATAGATTAATAAATATGGTGAAATCTCAACATAATAGATTAATGTTTTGGGTAAAGATGTGATCCAATATACTTGTTGGGCTAGTCTATATAGATGTCCGCTGCATTAGTAATGAATTGATATAGGATGGACATACAATTCTACCATAAGATGGTATTAAAACTTATGGTGCGATGGACCTAAGTATTTGGTTGGTACTTCATGGTGGAGCCATTTGTAGGTCATGTGTTACTCCCTTCGCGCGATGGACTTCATTCACGGTCAAAGCATATTGATATTTAGTATATTTTCATTAAAGAGAAGATTGATACAACAGAAAACATCGTAGATTTCTTAACTAAAGCAATTATTTTGGCAAAGTTTGAGTGGTATACATTTGAGGTAGGCGTCAAGAAGTATTCACCAAGTGGGAGAATGTCAGAATTGACTCATACTTCTGTGGGTCCGACTAATGGCCAAGCATAAGGTGTAATTGAGTTTGGAGATTTATTAGTAGTTCGGTTTTTTATTCTACTAATGTATTGGCGTTGAACCCATATTATAGCAGTTAGGATTTTTTAGTTATTATAAAATATTATTTGGTGCATGAATCATTATAGAGCGTGTAAGACATCTAATGAATACGTCAGACAAGTAGGACTAGCCAAATTGGTGAACTTAGATATATCGTGTGTTCTTATTTTTCTATTATTGTGTGATTGTATTATTATTCGATTTTAAATTTTAACAAGTGGGGAAGAAACTAGGTTATATATTACCTATATATTCTATGCAAGCAGTACAGTGTCCAGTCCTACTACTATTACATTTGGCCTATTGTATATTGAGATATTAACACCATGCATGCATGCATGCAATTTTAAAGTGAGAAAAGAAAAAGGGAAGGTACAACTACATGCGGCAAGTGCCGTTGGAATAATTATAAATTTTGTCTTTGCTAGGAAATAAATGACTTTTTCTATTAGCAATATAATTTGGTAGTATGAATATTATTTATGCATTGTAACAAAATTAATGATGTTGGATATTGAAATTAACTTGGAGAAAAAAATAAACAAAATGATTTTCTAACAAGAGTAAGGGTTGCGAAAATGTCCTTGAAGAAATTGAAACTGTGACCCCCCCCCAAAAAAAATAAAAAATTCAAGTATTTTTACCTTGAACTTGGTGCTTCACGATCCAACTCATACATCATAACTGCCATCAACTGATAGCGGAATGACATAAATATTTACATTAACTGATACAATAAAAATACCATCGGTCCAGGTTTATGCAACCTTCATTAATACATAACATAACTTAGTTCATAATTGACCTAAGTCTTAATACAAATAACTGATATTGCCTTTCTAATATATAGCAAATCAAAGCTATTTCGTACCTTTCCCTTTGCCTTTGTCCTTTTCCAAAACACCGCCCTGTTCGGTCTTAACTGTAACATTTAAGGTAAAGCAAGAATGAGCAACGAGTTTGCTCAGCAAGTATAAAGCCATCAGTAATAGATAGTCATGCTCAAGGTTTAATAATTTCAGAAGCTTAAACAATTGAAAAACAATTTATGATATAAATTGAATGAACAGGGGACATATAGTTTTAACAATTTTAAAGTCTGAACATTTTTATTACTGAGTGGTCACTATGGACCATGAACTCTACGGAAGATTATTAGTGTATTACTGTAAGCCTTCGATAACAGGTACATAAGGTGATCAACCTCGTTGTATCTTACATTATGCATAACTTTTAGTCATAGCGTACAAGTCGGTCTCCCGACATAAAGTAATTTTCCATTCTATGAGAATTGTTCATCTCAGCATGTAGGAGTCTGCACCAAAACAATTGGTTTGGATCGCTATCTAAATACGATTGATTTTATTTTATTATCTGTTTAGCTGAATCAAATGACATAGACACTCTTCTCAAGCATTTACAAACAATTAAAACTTTTAATGTCCACATGTCAGGATTTAAATGATCTTTTAAAGATAATCAAGTATGAATAACTCAGACTTTTAAAGTCAATAATTTGATATGAGATTAATCTTTCATGGATGTAAACACGAATATCTATATTTGAATATGAATTATCTTTCAGTAAGTATAACAATTAAATTACTTGTATGAAATAATAAAGTGTACAAGTTAAAGTACTTGCTTGTAACATTCGTTTTCTTTCCTTCTTAATCCTTGACATTTGTTTGACCTATATAAATCGTGATTCAGTCTACCAATTAGTTTTTATCTGACCATCATTACAATTTCGTCGATCTAAACTACCTCGTAAACCTTCATCCTTTAATCTGACACTTATTCTTTAACATCTCCTTATTTAATTACCTTATTCACTATCTCATTTATCTAACATTGTTATTTAATACATATATTCATTTCCTACAAATAAAATAACTCTTATTGGTATTTTATTTTCTTGATAATTACCTTTACATTCATAATTCACAAATAATCTTTATTGTTAATTATTTGTTTATTATTTCTCATTATCATAATCTTCAAATAAGATAACCTTTATTATTACTTTATTTGTTTAATTAACTTTCACAATTAATCTCTATCATTTTATCGCATTACTTCTCACAAATAAAATAATTTTATTATTTTATTTACTTAATAGATCCATTCTCTTTAATATCGATCTTCACTCATTAAATAATCTTAAAAAAAACATTATTATTTTTCATTTATCATTATTATCATTATTCATTAATAAAATAATCATTATTATTTTATTTATTTAATCATCTTCCCTTAATCTTTTAAATGATCTTAGTGGCTATTTTTTATTTTTCTTTACAAATAAAATAATTTAAATTATTATTTTATTTGTTTAATCTTTCCACATTTTTATAAATAAAATAAATTTTATTTATTATTTTATTTTTGTAATTATTTCTTATTTTATAATTTATTTTTTTATCTATTATATATGCATTATTTATTAATTAATTTTCACAAGTAGTTTCACTACTCATCATTATTACTTTCTTTATAACATGATCATTAAGATGACCATAATATCCTTAATAAGTCTTATTTATTCATTATTATCACAGATTTGTCGGTAAAATCAATTTACATCATTATTTGGTTTTTCTTTAATTATTTTTTTTAATTTTCTTAACTCAATCTTATTTATTAAAAATACATAGATATATTATTATTTTTTATTTCCTCTGGAATCACTTAGTTAACATTATTTCACACCCAAAATATTTTTCTTTTAATTTTTCAATGTCATTTACTATTTAAAAAAGGTCGTTTAAGTATAAAATTGCCACATTTTTCATAATTAATATTTTATCTAAATATTCCGAAATTCACATGGTAACTTCCTTATATTACTGTGACATTCTAGTAAATTTTTTTTAGCTCAATCGGAGTTACACAGCTCCAAAATTTTTAGTTTTAACCACAATTTTGATTGGCCATATCTCACTCATCCGAAGTAGGGTTGTAAGACCCCGAATTTTATGAAATACAAAATTTAATTTTTCTTCATATATATATATTTTTGAAACAGTAAGTGGTTAAATCGATAAAGTTAAAAGTTAAGGATGTTATGTGCAAATTTTATTTTGTCGGACAATATTCGCTTTGTCGGGGAATATTCGTTTGGTCGGGGAATATTCGTGCCGTACGACGGCGCCGAAATAACAAATTATTGGTGGACCACACAACGGAATATTTGTCGGATATAGAAAACGACAGAAATATCCTTTTTAAATAAAAATAGTCAACGGAACTGTTAAAATACCGGTGATAAAAGAATAGTAGCTTACGGTAGTTTATGGTATTTTCTGTAACACACGGTATTGCATAGTGTCTCATATTATTGGTCTGATAATTGACACCGTAACTGTTACGCATCATTCCATCGATAATTGTCACTACATAATATTTTATACTATCAATTCAATAATTGTTGTTACACAGTATTTTGCATTATTGATTTAATAATTGTCATTACACTGTATTTTATATCATTGAGTCAATAATTGTTGCTGCACTGTTTTTAAAATTATTGAACCTATTAATTGTCACAGTAACATATGCACAGTAATTCACATTATTGAATCAATAATTGTCATTACACAGTAACGTATGCTTTCTTTTACATTATTATTATCTCTATTATGATGTTATTTAAACAATTGTATTTCATTAATTTATTGACTTGATATCTAAGAGCTAACTATACTGTATTTATAACAATTAGTCATAATAATTGAATTGATAAAGTTATTTGTTTATAATATAAAGTTAGGTGATTATTAGGTGATATGAAATGAATGGTGTAGATTAAAGTGTGAATTATTGTTGAATAATTGAATTGATTTGTTTATAATATAAAGTTAGGTGATTATTAGGTGATATGAAATGAATGGTGTAGATTAAAGTGTGAATTATTGTTGAATAATTGAATTGATTTGTTTATAATATAAAGTTAGGTGATTATTAGGTGATATGAAATGAATGGTGTAGATTAAAGATAATATAATATTTGAAATGGATGGTGTAGATTAAAAGATGATCTTTAAATGAATGGTTTAGATTAAATGAATGATAAGATTTTTGGCTATAAATAGAAGCCTTAACTTAAGGATTTTTCATAAACTTCCTTACTTGTTCTTTCTTTCTCTCTCGAAATACTTTTTGTGTAAGTTCTCTCTAAGTGTTCTTAAGTCATTCCTAGTTTTGAAATCTTTTGCATTCTTCTTTGAATTCCCGAGTAGAATTTTCTTATGTACAGCAACTCTTTCGAAAAATCGTAGTAAATTCATTATTTGTCAGAATTTAATGAATTAAAAGCCTGTTTCTTCAGTTTTTCGTCCTCTACAACTTTGAAGAAGGAAGAAAAGTCATCTGAAATCATCTTCATGTCTTAAAATACTAAAAACCGTAACCTATTCTAATTTTCGTCACTATTTTCAGTCTTAGTTTTGAAAATTCATAACTCATTCATATTAACTCCGAATTAAGTGATTCTTGAGTCTATGTCGTCTATCTTTCCGAGAGTAACATTATTTTAAAAACATAAAGAGATTTTAAAAAACTCTAGAAGACTCAAAAGTCAGATTCTTTACTGCTACAAACAAGGAAGGATTTGTTCGGCTATAAACTTGTTTCACAATATCAAGGTAAGGAATACCATCTTTTTCATCTTCCATTATTCAAACGTACTATGGTAAGGGATTATCATTATTTGATTCTCGATAATAATATTGTTTCTTCCTTACTCATAAGACGTGCCTTTTATTTCCATGTATTAAATTGTGGGAATAACCTTACGGAGCGGATTGCCGCCTGTTGGTGAATAACCTTTCGTATTCATTCATTATTAATCTCTGAGAATAACCTTACGGAGCGGATTGCCGCCTGTTTGGTGAATAACTCTTTGTACTCAAATTCTATTAAATTGTGGGAATAACCTTACGGAGCGGATTGCCGCCTGTTGGTGAATAACCCTTTGTATTAATTTCCTTCACCTTATGTTAATCAAACCTGCTACGGTAAGGGATATTATTTTCTTTCATACTCCTAAATCGAAATTTATTATGGAACTATTGCTTCTATAATTCCTGAAAATATTATATGTTCCATAATAGTTGAACTTCATTATTTCAATTGAACCTTCCTATTCACGTGAACCTTTCTATTGAATTGTAACCGTTATTCTGAACTGTGGATCTTGAATATCATTTTTAAATTTTACTCCACATCATGTTGACAATTTGGACATTATTTGAATCTGTACAAAGTAAACTTCTGATACTTATTGTTATCCTATTTCTTCTGTTCATCATTTATATCATTCTAATCATCCAAAAATCAAGCTGTTGTGAATATCTGTGGCCGGGGGCACAGATGTGATATATTTGTTGAACAGATGATAGGTTAAAGGCGATATAATAGGTTACAGGCGATACATCTGTTCGGTGTCTTTTATGGCACGTGGTGAATGTTCTCTTTGGCCCGTAGTGCAAAGATGAACTGTTGTTTGGTATGATTATGACCAAAGGCTGAATCTGGTATAATCATGACCGTTGGTGCTATATTGAATATCTTTGGCCGTAGTGCAAAGATGAACTGTTGTTTGGTATGATTATGACCAAAGGCTGAATCTGGTATAATCATGACCGTTGGTGCTATATTGAATATCTTTGGCCCGTAGTGCAAAGATGAACTGTTGATGTGCATGATTATGATCAGGAACTGTGAATTTATATTATCATGACTAATGGTATTTCAGATGATAAAAGTTGATGATGTTTTTACGAAAAAGAGAAGCGAGTGGACATTATAGTCTGCATTATTCTTTTAATAGATTGCTCATTCCGCTGCTATTATTGATCTGAACATTGTTTAAGAATTTAACTGCAGTTTTTGATATAAACCTTGTATTCTATTGTATTCTATCAAGAACTCAACTGTTGAAGGCTAATGATAATTTATTCGTCATTATCTTAGTCATGATATTTCTTACTGGGCTATTTGAGCTCACCCTTTCTTTTGTTCCATTGTTTTTCAACAGGAAATGAAAACATAACAGGGTCTAGCCGGGGAATGGAGTGAGGGTCCGAGGAATAGTTATCATAGTCTTCACGTTTTGTAAAATAGTGTGGCAATAATAGTGAAGACTTAGTTGTGTATTATTATACACTGTATTGTAGTACGTTGTGCTTTGTTGTAATAATTTTGTTGTAGTCTTTTGACGACTCAAGTTTGGGCTGTGTGGGCCCAGATTTGGGGGCGTCACAGTTGGTATCAGAGCCATATAACGAAGAGCCCCGAGCCTCTCGCTGGTGACTTCCTAGGGAAAGGGGATGCACCGAAGCCAGACTCTCCGTAGGGGACGCCTATAGTACAGGTGGCAAACTGATAGGTACCATTGTGAGGTGCTGTCCCTATGGTGGGATGAGAGTCACAGTTGGCATCAGAGCTTAGGGATATGGTCTTTAATGGAGATCTGGGGTTAGAACTAGGAGGGGAGAGACGAATAGAATCAATCACTAGTGTGTCCTACCTAAATTAGATTTTTTTTTTTTATCTAATGAATCGATTTGAATGTAGGAACATGAATAGATGAGTCAATTTGTTTGAACTAACAATTATTTTGTGACAACAGTTTAGTATGGCATCTGAAAATCAGGAGGATAACTAAGAAATCCCCGGTACGTCAATTTCGGGGACGAAATTTCATAAGGAGGGGAGGTTGTAAGACCCCGAATTTTATGAAATACAAAATTTAATTTTTCTTCATATATATATATTTTTGAAACAGTAAGTGGTTAAATCGATAAAGTTAAAAGTTAAGGATGTTATGTGCAAATTTTATTTTGTCGGACAATATTCGCTTTGTCGGGGAATATTCGTTTGGTCGGGGAATATTCGTGCCGTACGACGGCGCCGAAATAACAAATTATTGGTGGACCCCACAACGGAATATTTGTCGGATTTAGAAAACGACAGAAATGTCCTTTTTAAATAAAAATAGTCAACGAAACTGTTAAAATACCGGTGATAAAAGAATAGTAGCATACGGTAGTTTATGGTATTTTCTGTAACACACGGTATTGCATAGTGTCTCATATTATTGGTCTGATAATTGACACCGTAACTGTTATGCATCATTCCATCGATAATTGTCACTGCATAATATTTTATATTATCAATTCAATAATTGTTGTTACACACTATTTTGCATTATTGATTTAATAATTGTCATTACACTGTATTTTATATCATTGAGTCAATAATTGTTGCTGCACTGTTTTTAAAATTATTGAACCTATTAATTGTCACAGTAACATATGCACAGTAATTCACATTATTGAATCAATAATTGTCATTACACAGTAACGTATGCTTTCTTTTACATTATTATTATCTCTATTATGATGTTATTTAAATAATTGTATTTCATTAATTTATTGACTTGATATCTAAGAGCTAACTATACTGTATTTATAACAATTAGTCATAATAATTGAATTGATAAAGTTATTTGTTTATAATATAAAGTTAGGTGATTATTAGGTGATATGAAATGAATGGTGTAGATTAAAGTGTGAATTATTGTTGAATAATTGAATTGATTTGTTTATAATATAAAGTTAGGTGATTATTAGGTGATATGAAATGAATGGTGTAGATTAAAGTGTGAATTATTGTTGAATAATTGAATTGATTTGTTTATAATATAAAGTTAGGTGATTATTAGGTGATATGAAATGAATGGTGTAGATTAAAGATAATATAATATTTGAAATGGATGGTGTAGATTAAAAGATGATCTTTAAATGAATGGTTTAGATTAAATGAATGATAAGATTTTTGGCTATAAATAGAAGCCTTAACTTAAGGATTTTTCATAAACTTCCTTACTTGTTCTTTCTTTCTCTCTCGAAATACTTTTTGTGTAAGTTCTCTCTAAGTGTTCTTAAGTCATTCCTAGTTTTGAAATCTTTTGCATTCTTCTTTGAATTCCCGAGTAGAATTTTCTTATGTACAGCAACTCTTTCGAAAAATCGTAGTAAATTCATTATTTGTCAGAATTTAATGAATTAAAAGCCTGTCTCTTCAGTTTTTCGTCCTCTACAACTTTGAAGAAGGAAGAAAAGTCATCTGAAATCATCTTCATGTCTTAAAATACTAAAAACCGTAACCTATTCTAATTTTCGTCACTATTTTCAGTCTTAGTTTTGAAAATTCATAACTCATTCATATTAACTCCGAATTGAGTGATTCTTGAGTCTATGTCGTCTATCTTTCCGAGAGTAACATTATTTTAAAAACATAAAGAGATTTTAAAAAACTCTAGAAGACTCAAAAGTCAGATTCTTTACTGCTACAAACAAGGAAGGATTTGTTCGGCTATAAACTTGTTTCACAATATCAAGGTAAGGGATACCATCTTTTTCATCTTCCATTATTCAAACGTACTATGGTAAGGGATTATCATTATTTGATTCTCGATAATAATATTGTTTCTTCCTTACTCATAAGACGTGCCTTTTATTTCCATGTATTAAATTGTGGGAATAACCTTACGGAGCGGATTGCCGCCTGTTGGTGAATAACCTTTCGTATTCATTCATTATTAATCTCTGAGAATAACCTTACGGAGCGGATTGCCGCCTGTTTGGTGAATAACTCTTTGTACTCAAATTCTATTAAATTGTGGGAATAACCTTACGGAGCGGATTGCCGCCTGTTGGTGAATAACCCTTTGTATTAATTTCCTTCACCTTTTGTTAATCAAACCTGCTACGGTAAGGGATATTATTTTCTTTCATACTCCTAAATCAAAATTTATTATGGAACTATTGCTTCTATAATTCCTGAAAATATTATATGTTCCATAATAGTTGAACTTCATTATTTCAATTGAACCTTCCTATTTACGTGAACCTTTCTATTGAATTGTAACCGTTATTCTGAACTGTGGATCTTGAATATCATTTTTAAATTTCACTCCACCTCATGTTGACAATTTGGACATTATTTGAATCTGTACAAAGTAAACTTCCGATACTTATTGTTATCCTATTTCTTCTGTTCATCATTTATATCATTTTAATCATCCAAAAATCAAGCTGTTGTGAATATCTGTGGCCGGGGGCACAGATGTGATATATTTGTTGAACAGATGATAGGTTAAAGGCGATATAATAGGTTAAAGGCGATACATCTGTTCGGTGTCTTTTATGGCACGTGGTGAATGTTCTCTTTGGCCCGTAGTGCAAAGATGAACTGTTGTTTGGTATGATTATGACCAAAGGCTGAATCTGGTATAATCATGACCGTTGGTGCTATATTGAATATCTTTGGCCGTAGTGCAAAGATGAACTGTTGTTTGGTATGATTATGACCAAAGGCTGAATCTGGTATAATCATGACCGTTGGTGCTATATTGAATATCTTTGGCCCGTAGTGCAAAGATGAACTGTTGATGTGCATGATTATGATCAGGAACTGTGAATTTATATTATCATGACTAATGGTATTTCAGATGATAAAAGTTGATGATGTTTTTACGAAAAAGAGAAGCGAGTGGACATTATAGTTTGCATTATTCTTTTAATAGATTGCTCATTCCGCTGCTATTATTGATCTGAACATTGTTTAAGAATTTAACTGCAGTTTTTGATATAAACCTTGTATTCTATTGTATTCTATCAAGAACTCAACTGTTGAAGGCTAATGATAATTTATTCGTCATTATCTTAGTCATGATATTTCTTACTGGGCTATTTGAGCTCACCCTTTCTTTTGTTCCATTGTTTTTCAACAGGAAATGAAAACATAACAGGGTCTAGCCGGGGAATGGAGTGAGGGTCCGAGGAATACTTATCATAGTCTTCACGTTTTGTAAAATAGTGTGGCAATAATAGTGAAGACTTAGTTGTGTATTATTATACACTGTATTGTAGTACGTTGTGCTTTGTTGTAATAATTTTGTTGTAGTCTTTTGACGACTCAAGTTTGGGCTGTGTGGGCCCAGATTTGGGGGCGTCACAAGGGTTGAGTTCATTTTTGGACAAGAGTTTGGTTATAATATATATTTTCTGAATCCTGAAGGCTGAAATTTTACTCACTGGTTAGGTCCCTATAAATAGTCTAGGTCATTAGGTTGAAAATTTAGATTGGTTTGGTAGAAAATTCACCATAAATGAAAATTTTAATTTTTTTCGTTCATTCCACTTGGATTGGTTCAAGAACTCATGGATCTAACATTCAAAATTTACGAATCACAAAAACGATAAACGCATAGAGAGTTATGTCTGTCCAAAGCTAGTGCCCTATTTTAGAGTTTTTCCGGCAAAATGTTTGTGTTGTTATTTTCATTCCACTTTAAGTTTTTACACATTTTAAACACATACAAGCATATAATCTCCATCAAAACCTCCTTATAACTTCAGAATCCACCATGATTCCTGCACATAAGATCCTCCCACAACCAAGCATGCATAACTATACTATATGTTAAAACACACTACATTAAATAAAGTTTTAGGGTTTAAGCATGATACCTCCTTGATGCTCTTTTCCTATTAGCAAAAAACTTGTGAAAGCTATCTATCTCCTTCTCCTTTGTTAGATCTACCTTACTTCTTCAAGAGTCTCTCCATAATAAAGTATTTTCTCTCAAACTCTATCTTTTTCTCTCTTGCTCTCAACTTATATTCTTTCTAACTCTCTTAGCATTAATAAGCAAATGCGGTAAACTTAGGAAATGAGCTAGGAGGATACTATTTATAGATGAGTTATATCTACACATAAATGTACAAATAGATGTATAAAATACAACTAATTAGGTTTTACCCATTGAAAAAAAGTGAGTTAGTGAACTAATCTCACTTTTAGTACACTAACCATCCCCAAGCTCATGATGCTACTTCACATGGCTCAAAAATGCAAGGCACAAGAATAATTTTCATCATTTTTGGAGCTAAAAGAGGGGGTGGTTGGTTTTTAGGTAGGGGGGGGGGGGGAGTCCTGTCATATTTTTTTATGCAATATATATATATCACATCCAACTTCCTAATAATTGGACTCTACATTAAATTATATAAGTTGGGCCTTGATTAGTGATGGAATTAAATCTTGGGCTCTTACGAGCCCACTAATGGTCTCTTTAACAATTAAAAGAAATTGGACCACAATGCAACATTTTTTTATTGGACTTATATAATAATCATGCAAGTATTCATCATTTGGGCTAATTCTTGATCCATCTTGGACTTAAGTTCCCTAATAACTTATTGTGCCATCACTCATTGCATAGTAACATTGGGTTTATTTCTAATTATCCCCATTAAATCATAATTGAACATAACACTTAATTAATTATTAATCATTTCTCATATCATTTTACCACACAAGGTACATCACTTAAGTTTAGTTATCTTTAATATAAGCTTTAACATCATTACTTAATTTCAATAATCTCACTTAATTCCTTATTGACACATGTTCAATTCAAATTATTTGAATTAATTAACTTCACACACATATATACACATAAATAATTTCTTTTTCATTAAAATGAAATTACATTTGTATTTGTCATTACAGAAACGTTCAGATTAGTTTAAGCTAATGTGTGAGACAGGCTGATATAGCTAGGAAGATCACTACCCCATAGTTTGCTTTGTTAAAACTAAAATTTGCTGTTTAGCTAAGTAAATTTTATGTAATTGTATAGTCTCCGACTCTCCGTTATATCTTTTATTTCCAGATTTAAAATTGAAATTAAACGTAAATTTATAATTTCAAGACTTGAAATTAAGTTGGCATACGTGCTAAATTTATTATCATTATTATTGTTACTAGTATGCATGCCCTTGCAAAGTAAGAACAAATTTTTTTTCTTCTTATTTGATTATTTATTTTTATAAAAATTCTCATATATAATATATAAAATTAATTAACAATTTACATTAATATGATAGTATATTATTATGCATTTTAAAATTTTTAAGAGCTATTATATATACATTTGTCACAAACCTCTATCAGTATCATATATAGTACTCTCTCTATTCTAAACTATAAAATTATTATTGAATTTTTAAAAATTAATTTAAGATATTTCAAATTTCAAATTGATATGATGTTACAACTATATATGTACAACAATAAAATATTATTGTCAGTTATATTTTTTAGATACTATAAAGACTAAAATTAAGTAAATTTATAACAATCTTGAGTTTAAAAATGTCCAAATAAAATTTAAAAAATCAATAATAATCGTATTTTGAAACAAAATGATTGTATAAAATTAATTAACAATCTCATAATAACAATATCTTGCATACCGTGCACTTCGAAGATTTAGAGAATCAATATATAAATCTACACAAAAAGAAAAGGGAAAAAAACTCTTTAATATGAGATAATGAGTATTTAATATGGCAAGCATGCTTTAGTTTTTGTATAAAACCTTAGAGTTTATTTTCATAAATTAAACAATATATATATATATATATATATATATATATATATATATATATATATATATATATATATATATATATATTAATTAATTAATTAATTTTTCAAGCCAACTCATGACCAACCAAAAATACCTAGCTAACTCAACCAACATTTTTAATTATTCTCCTTATTATATAAAGTGTAGATTAGTTAGTTGAATAGGTACCTATCTATGAGTATTGCCATAGTGACTAATTTTTTAATATAAAAAATAGCATATAAAATGATGTGATAAAATATAATTAATTAATAATTCATCATCTTATATGAGTGGACTTAATAATAATAATAATTAATCACAATCGACTATATCGTTTTTTTGAAAAACCAAAGTATTACTGTCTATCGAAACTCATCTACCTTTTTTTAAATTTGGATTTGCTAGTGTTTTTGCATGGGAGCTTCTCAGGTTATTAATAGTACCCAACCCGGCCCATAGATTGATCCATACCAAACATTCCTTGGGCCAAACATTCAAAAATGCACGGAATGTAAGGTAATCAGGTAGACCCATCCCCAACAATCAAATTTCCTTTCTGCTTGTTAAAAGTGTTTTATTATTCCAACTTTAAATTCATCCAAATGAAAATTGAATCCGACCGGAGAGGAAATTGACATGTCAATATATAATTTATTTTCCACATACATTTGTCAAATGTTCTTTCTTTAGCCGTACTAAAATTAATACTCTTTCCGTTTCATGTTATTTGTCAAGTATTTTTTAAATGTGGTTAAAATTTAAGGAAAAATATACAGTAGAAATAAATATATTCTTAAAATTTCTAAATATTTTTAAATGATAATCTTTTTGTGAAATAAGTCATAATCTAATTGATTGGAAATTAATAATCCAACGTTTTCATGTTCAATTGAATCTGGAAAGAGTGCCTATTAGATGCTTGATAAATAGAAAAGCGCATATTAATACCATACATAACACTCATCATTTCATTCAACTCGGAAGGGGGATTTAGAAACATATATAATCGTAATAAAGCAAACTCACAAAGGCAGATGGTGGCAGACCTATCCCAACATGCCTTAATTATTCTCTTTAATTAAGACACTTATTGATATTTAGTAATATATATCAGCTAGCTTCCTTACAGAGGGATTGGCTGAACAATCAAGGAATAAAATCTATCCTTTGTCACACCATCTTCAACACCATGCCCATCTCCACAATTATAAAAGCATTGGCCAGTCCTAGCCAGATTTAACATTATCTCAATAAAAGATTTAGACAAAGGTGTATCCGAAAATTGGCTTAATTTATTAATCTCTTTCCATTTTTTCCTCATTAAATCCCTAATGTGTTCACGCGCAACTTCTTCGCTAACACCGGTATCAGACATATAGCACTGGATTGATTTTGGAACATCTCCTCTTTTTAACTCGTCCTGCATGCATGCATCAAATTAATTGTTACAAACCTAGCTCGTCAAAATAATTTAAAAATATGTTATATATATGTATAAATTCATACCGAGGAAGTTCCATAATCATCAGCTAGTCGAAGAATTACTGCAGACAAGTGTAATATATCCGGATTGCTCTCTAAAAACTCTATCGCTTCCTTTCTGATTGGATTTGTGGTGAAAATATAAAATTGAATCGCTAAAAGAGGGCTTGTTATGGACACCCAAGCATTGCTCAAATACTCCTCCAGTGTTGGTTTGTGTCCACTGGCATACCATCGCGCCTCTACCAAGTAAGCTTTGACAAGATTAAGCCACTACAAGATAAGATTAAGAAAAAAAACATTTGTAAGTGAAGATCATGAAGAATTTTTTATTTATTTTTTAAGTGTAGTTACGAAAAAATTAATTAAAGGGTGAAAGAATATATAGTACTGCTTTTCTGAGGTGTGGTAAAACATTGATATTCTGTTCCTTAAGGATGTCGTAAACTATCTCATTCACAAAGTTGTAAAGCGCAAGGAAGCATATCCTCATGTAGTCCGGAAGTTGATTTATTTCGTTAATATCCCACCTTATCAAATGAAAAAAATAAAATAAGCACCTTAATTAATTTTAAAATCAAATTCATAGGGAATGAATGTTGGCAAATTCATCGAGCAATATAATTAAGAGAAAACCTTTCAACGGCATCAGTGAAGAGCTCAGCTTCATCCAATGTACCATAAACATCATAAACATCATCTATTATGGTAATAAATTTTATTGCTTTGGCTAACATTAATCTGCAGTATTCAAATCGCGGCTCAAAAGTAATTCCGATAGTCCATAAGAATGATGCCACCAACCTATCCCTAGCAAAGCTCAGTTTCTTTGCCAGCTCTGTTTTGTTCCACCACCTACAAACCAATTAATCCAAAGCCAGTTATAAAGAAGTACTTACAAGAAGGGGAAAAATGAAAGAGACTGATTAATATTTTATGTAAGAATGAATTAGTTACTACCTCAGTTTCACAAACATATCATAATGTTAGTTAAAAATGTAGCGTGGTGGTATTTTAGAAATTTGGCGTCACTTTGTAATCTATTAAAAAAATGCATTTCTAATTTTGGAATGAGTAAAAAAAATGAATCTCTAATCTGAACGGTGGAATATTTACTACGTTCATACTTACCCTGACAATTTTTTGAGTTCTTCTTGGTAGAATCCTTGCACGAGGTTGAAGTTCAACTTAGCAAGTTGTAGTAACATGGGGATCATGTCATTACTTCTTTCGTACACATCGATATACCACCTTACTTCTAACCATGGCATCCTGCAATGCAATGGAAGCTCCAAGGCATTTTTCACATGCATGGCAAGATTTGGATCAACAATATTTCCTTGGAGCTCTTTAAGGTTTTTACTTGTGAAGCACCACCCCTCCTCCATTAAACACTCTCCTTCAAAAGAGTAGTACGAAGCTTCATACAAACTCACCATTCCCTTGACATCTTCACGAAGACATTCTTTGAAGCTCCCGTTATCAGTAAAACTCTTGAAAACATCTGCGTAATTAAGAAGTAACCACAATATATTACCGACCTACAGGATTAATTAATTAATTAATTAATTAATTAATTAATTAATGTTTGCATGCATGGTTAGTGCGTGCGCCTACAAGGAAAACATCATGAGGCTATTAAATTGAATAATAGTAGACAGGTAATTAGATAAAAATTGTCTAATTTATCTTGACAAATTATTAATAGATTTTAAACTACTAATTAAGTAAACTATTAAATTGCATAATTTGTCTAGTTTGTAGTACAGGCGTGAAAATGCTTTTCTTAGAGCAGACAGTGATGAATAATTAAGGACGAACAACAAATACACAATTAAGAACCCAAAGAACCAAAAAAGTAAAAAAAAGATTACCTTCGGGGATATGATATCCATGTTGTCTAAGGAGTCTAAATTCAAGCGCAGTAGAATGCAAGTCCTCCTTTAATTCCCACTTATTATTACTATGGTCATTATATATTTTCTTCAAGGTACGCTCTATTTCTTCATCAAATAGATAAGCCAATCCAAGTCTTTGCAAGTGATTGATCAGCTCAAGTTGATCTAATGGCTTAACTACATTATTAAACAACTTCACCACATCTCCCTTCAACTTATCAGCTTGTCCATTCAAATTTTCACCCTGTTTAATTATAAAGAATAATGTTTTCATTAATGAAATGCAAATAAACCAATAATTAAAATTATAAATGCCACCGAGAAAATAAATTAAAGAAGTTACCGTGTAGTCGCTTCTTAAAGACAGCAGAAAATTGTTGTCCCAAATGCAAGGTTGGTAATTTCCAGATCGCCTAACGTTAGGCAGTGGGTCAGAAATTGTAGTAGTACAACGAACAGATTGGACAGGCTTAAAGGCAGTGGTAACATGTTTAGCTTTTGAAGGGATAATTTTCCCAAAATTGAAATTAAGGGTTGAAATATGCATACTAGCAGCCATCATATATTATATAACATGCATGTACTAAAAAACTTGTAGTGATAATGCAAGCGAGTGCTAATGAATATATACTGAAGGAGGTTCACGGATATAGCGCAAGTTTCCACAAATACCAACGTACAATAGTAAAAATTGATAGAAGTAATAGGCTCATGTACATGGGATTAATTTTAGGGGAATATATAATTTAGGCCGTCCGATCCATTGTTGTCGAATTATCGTAATTAATTAGTACATTTCAAGACCTAATTACCTCCAAAATTCGAAGTTGGCGTGTAGGCCGCCATGGATTCAGCGCATGCAACTTAATTCCACAAGTTCCAACTGTACAATAGTAAGTTGATTAGGGGCGGAACCAATATTTGCTTTCAACATGGGCGGATTTTAATTATTTTGAGAGGGTTCTTGGATGAGAGTTTCATTTAGTCGGTTTTGTATTTAAAAAATAACCAAACCATTTAAAACAGTTATGAAAAGTTAAAAAATAAAACTATCCAAACTTTTACTTTGTAATTGGTTATTAGCCTATTCAATTATCGGTTAAACCGGTCTGTTTAGACAGTTTAGTCAATTATAAAACTTAAGTATAAGCAAAAATATCTTCTATACAAATTTAGCAATAAAATAAAATAAAAACTGTTCAAAATTATTACCGAGTATTAATGAAGAACGTTAAAATGTAAATACAAATGTATGCTCTTAAAGGCATATGCAGTGGAAAGAAGAAAATGCTCACTGTCAAATAGGATAATCCCCTGTTTACATGGTACCATTTTTGGTAAAAGAAAAAAAAAAGGCAACAACTATGTTTCCTGAGTTCTATATTGTAGCATTTAATTGTACTTACACGCTCAATTCGGATGAACTCAAATTCCTGTCACGCGATATATGATTTGTTTGATGCTTCTTGATGATCACACATTATATAAAAAATACGGCATCAACTAGTTGATTGCAAACTATCCCAACAATGATATCGTTGTTTTTTTAATTACTTTAGCATCTCTTTTTATAAAAATACTTTTCACTTGTGTCTTCTCAACATAATTATTAAATTTAAAATTTCTATCGATTTAGTCGGTATCATTATTTTTTAAACTAAATCGTGATCGGTACAACTGATCAAACTCCAATTATTTTTGTTTTTCAACTATCGATTCATTAGTTTTATAATTGACGATTTAATTTATTGCCCATTCGACTCAAACACTTTTCTATCTCTCTTAGTTGTGTATATGAAACGTGTCTTTTGATAAATAGTCCCCGGCAACAAGAAGGCTGCTCATGTTTTACATCATGACATGACCTAAAAGTATGAAATGAGTCAAACAAGTGTGTATTATTATCGACTACTGGTCCAGGTTCATAGCGAAATCTTTCTTTCTTTTCTCTCGACTACGAAAGTGAGTAATATAGAAGTAAGTTTCAATTATTTGTTGTTTATGAGTTTGTGGTGGAAAAGAAATTAAAGAAAACTTACATTTAATATTTAGATTACTTATCGATACTTCTACTGAATTTTGTTGTGTTTACAAATAAAGGTATAATTATTCCATACATTCATTTTTATGCGTCTTTTAGAGTGAAAATTTATTACTTTTTACTTGTCACGACGTGTAAATTTTAATAAAGAAATATTTATTTTTTTTGACAAATTTTATGTGCACAAATAAATGTAAAAAATAATATATGAATAATGCATTTAAATTTTTGATAATATTTATTAACTGAGAGTAGTTTTATGACACACAATGCACGAGTTGTGCAACAATAGAGAGAGAAAAATAGTGCTACTATGCAATGATTCTTTCATTTAAGTTAATGATAAGATTCATTAACCTTTCATATCATTTTTGATACTTGTTTCTCTTTTATCTAAATTTTTGATAATTAATTTTTTTTAACTAATTACTTCTAGTATGAAATTCTCAAATAACATATAATATACTTATAAAATTATTTATTAAAAACTATATAATATTAATAAAAAAAATATAAGATTAAATAGTACCTCTTTTTAAAGTATCATAGAACCTAAAAAGTAATATTATATATAGTCACATCCACGGTCATTTTACAAGTAATTCAGAAGTATAGAAAAGTATTTAAAGTAAAAATATTTTTACATTTACCCTCAAATCTTACTCACAAGCCTTATTCTTATAAAAGATAAAGAAGTATAGTTCCATCTTATTTACAAAATATAAATGAAATAGAATCATACTCTTTTATTTTTTTTTATGAATAAAATTAACGAATAAAATTTTGAGAGTAAGTCTATACTTTTCTTTAAAATAATTAGCAAGCCGCCTCCGCGGCCGCCGCCGCCCATGAACAACATTAAGTATACAAAATAACTTATACTAATTTTTTATTTGCGAGTGAATGTCAATTAAGTCGGAGTAATCATTAAACTCTTCAAAACTCTATAGTTATTTAACATGTAACTAACGTCTCATGCAATAGTTTGCCTTTCTGTTACATGCAATAGTTTGCACTTTTGCTACATCATTCAAAAGCAACACGCTTTGTTATTTAGCACAAGAAATTAAATTTCCCAATTGGTTGATGTTTAATTAAAAATACATGTAAACGGATTTGCACTTTCAGCTACGTACCAAATTTGGATAAATACTGTTTTAAATGTAACTACAATGTCAGGTGTAGGGCAAACCACCTTATGTTTGTGCTGAATTATCGTAATTACATAGTTTCTTATCTCCCAATTTAATATCCGGAAAACTTTATTTATTTATTTAGTTTTTGAATTGATATAATTTTATTGCTACAAAAAGATTAGTTTTTTAAATAATAATAATAATAATAATAATAATAATAATGAGAGACGAGTCCATAACCTAATAGCTATAGGGTTTGTGTTAGTAACAAAAGAAAAGAGGCGAAGAATAGGAAGAACAGAACGTGCAACGCATTTCTGGTCGAAGAAGAAAATTAAGAAGAAGAGTTTCTGTAAAAATTGAGTTACTTGTCTTTTTAACATTCTAAAAAGGATAAATTGCATAACTTGTACAAAGGCTATTAATCGAAATGATATTATTTAACTTATATAATTGTTGACGTCTAATTCTTGCTCCCGCTGCGATCACCTATCAGCTGGACACCTGCACACACAACAAACCGTTACCACCCCACAGGACAGTCACAGCTAGGGCTGTCCGGGGATGCTCCGGTGTGAGAGTAAGTTCAGGCGACTAACGTCACAATGGAGAACCTTAAAAAGTATGCTGGAATATGCTAAAAATGTTTGATAGCTCTGTGTTATTTTTGGTAAAAACTAACTTCCTCTTTTCGAAAAATGGCTAGCATATACTCACCCATGCATCCACGAACGTCCCATCATACCTCATAAGTGAAGACAAGACGTTTCTTCGTCTACCTGCCCCTGTCTAGCCCATACTAGTATGGATTATCCTCCGACCCACCTGCTGAAGTAAGCTGAACTGTGCCAACGTCCCATCAGCCTCACCTAACTGGGGAGAGGAATGGGCTGTTGGCGGGTCCAAACACCTCAAGGCCCGCTTAGCCCAATCTTGTGGGAAATTATTTTGGGGCCCAAGACAGACGGGCTGGGCCCAATAAATTACACCCCAACATTGCCCCCCACTCTCCTAATTTTCAGGAAACGGACCAATTAGGAGAGTATCCCAGTTCCTCAAAAGGAGGCGCGAAAAACAAGCGCCCTCCCAAAGTCAAACTGCCACCATGCCATTTGTCAGCTTTTCTTATCACGCGCCCTTTCCATTAAATGCAGTCGTCCTCGTTTTATGCACCCCCCATCGCCCTCATTAGTGGAAACGTTCCCCATTCTCCCTTCAGTTTATTTTCGATACCTTAAACTTTTCATTTCTCAACCCAACGTGTCTGCCCTGCATCAGGCAACTCCGGTAAGAACTTTCTATTCGTTTCTCCGATCAGGTCACCCCGACTCGTAGTTATGGCTCAAAAACCCGATTATCCCCCTTTCTTCAGTAGCCCCATCGATAGCCCCATTACCGAGGATCCGAAAACTCCTGTTCTTACCGAGGCCGAGAAAGATGAGGAATCCATTCGCCTTCGATATAGCTCTGACAAGGCCTACGATAACGCAAACACCGAATCGTCTATCAAGGAAATGGATCTGGATGCCATCCGGAACGAATTCCGAATCCCCCTTCAATATGAACTTAGGGCCCCTGGAGAGTGCGACAAAATGTATCATCGGGTGGACATGAAGTATACTGCCATCCATATCCAAGCTTTGCGATACGGGCTTCGTTTTCCCCTTCACGACTTCGTTATCTCCTTTTTCACCTTTACTGGCATAGCCCTATCCCAGTTTCTCCCCAACTCCTACATCCATATTGTCTGCTTCATAGCTTTCTGCAAGGAAATCAGTATCGAACCCTCCATTGACTTTTTCTTCTCCATGTATACCCTAAACAAAGCCCACATCCCCGGGTTTCGCTATTTGAGTAAGATCTCCGGGCGTCGAAGCTTGGTGCAGCCCCCATCCACCAATAAGGGGTGGCATTCGAGATGGTTCTACATCTATAGCACCGAGGTCGACCAACTGCAGAGTTGGAATGAGCCACAGAAGATCAACCTGGGGTATGAACGGATGGAGGTCGATCGGCAGCGGGAATTCCATGCCTTTATGAAGAAACTACCATCGGAGCCATGGGACATAAGCGTTCTGTCCGACGAGGACTGGTTATTTCGACATGGATGTAAGTTCATTTATTCACGCTCCGGTACTATTGCATTTATGTTTATATTCCGAAATGTCTTGTTTTAGTGTTTCCTGTTTTGTCCCCAGTAGTGATGTCCAAACCAGGAGGCCGGACTAGTCCCCCTCCCCCATCAAGCCCTCCTCTGTTCATCGAGGAATTCAACGTGGAAGTGCCCCTGAGCCGCAACACCGAACCACCACTTTTGGTTAAACCAATACAGACGGTCCGGGGTCCCCAAGCCGACCCCAAACACAGCACTCCCCGCAAAGCACAACGCTTGAAGAAGCATGCCAAGAAAAACGCCAACCCGGCTGTGGTCGCCCGTGGTATCCAGGGAGGGACAATTCCCGTGGGGGCCCCTGCTCCGACTGAGGGACGCAGTCATGTGCCCGAGGTCGCCCCAGCATCCACCGAGGGACGCCCAATTGTGACCGAAGAGGTCATGCCCTCGGCCGAGATAAGACAACAACCATCTCCCCCTGGGGGCACCACAATTCCCAAACGGGATGTCTCCCAGCTGAATGAGGCTGACAAGCTGAACATCGCAATGCAAAAACGAAGGAAGCTGGGGCAGACCCGTATCATACCTCCCATGCAAGCGGAGACAACCCGTTGTGCCCCCTCCGGAACACAGGCTGGAGGATCGGAAAAGGGAGTGGCCGAACCAGTACCGAAGGAGGCTTCGAAGGAGGTTCCAGGAGTCTCCACGGGCCATCTCGACCCACCAAGCTTAGAAGCGCGAACAACCGCTTCGGTCGACCCCAATCCCTCCAGTTCTAGGCCCAACCCGTTCTCCGACCAGGAACTACAACGGCTATTCCACGAGGTCTCCTTTTTTCCTACCAACGACAACGCCGAACTGCCTATGCAGTATTTTGAAGTCTTCAATTTCCCTAAGGATGACGGCAGACTGGACAATCTCTCCACACAAGACCTTCTTCTGGGCTCTATGGTTCAACAGGGTCGGGTAAGTGTTCTCCTAGAGCTTGGCTTTTCTTTAGGTTATCTATCGTCTTTCTGGATGTTAACTTTCGTTTTTCTGCAGTTTTTGGCACTGTTCAGCAGACTTCTGAGACGGGAGGGGTCGGGGCAAAGCTCATTCAAAAGGGCGAAAGAGCTGGAGGGGAAGTATATGCGGGCTAAGCGAGAGATCCATAACTTGGGCATCCAAGTGAACGAAGTAGCCCAGAAACACCGTGATGTTGCCCGTAAGTGCCATGATAAGGACATGGAGACAAAGAGGCTCCGGGCCGAGAATCAGGGGCTTGTTCAGACCAACCAAGCCCTTGAAAAGAGCAACGAAGAACAAGCTCTCCATATCCGACAGCTGGGCGACTTGCAGGCAGCCACCCAAGCTTCCCTTCTGCAGACAACGGAAGAGAACCGGGTAATGCATCAAAAGCTGCTTCAACAAGCAGATCTTACTAGGCAAAATGAAGATCTTCGTCAGCAGCTTTTGGAGGTTCAGCGTCAGGTTGAGACTCTTGAAACAACAGTTCGCTCGGACCAGGCTTTGCAGGCTTCCATAGAAGAACAACATCGCGTAGAAGTTGTCCGTTTGGCCAAACAGAGGGATCAACTGGCTACCCAAGTCCAAGAGCGGAGTAAACAATACGCCCACCTGAAGGAGGTCAACCGAAAAGGTCATGCCGAGCATACTGAACTCCAGAAGTACGCCACCTCCCTAAAAAAGGCTTACGATGATCTCAGAGAAAGTATGAAATCGTCGACCCCGAGCTCAAAACAGATCATTGCCGAATATAGAGCCTCGGCGGAACTGATGGAAGAAATAGCCACGGAGTTTGGCAAGGGTTACCGAGCTGCCCTTCTGAAGATCCAGGCTACTGGCAAAGATCCCCGGTCTGTTGGCTTCTCGGAGGAAGATTTGCTTTGGCTTGAGGATGAAGTTACCGAACCCGGGCAAGGAACTGATGCCGATCCTTGAACTGAACCTCCACCCCCTTAACCGACCTGTAAAATTATTTTCCATGTATATACCTTGTAAACCGAATCTACTTATGTAATTTTTAAACATGTCAAGCTAATGAAATACCAACAGCAAATTTTCATGGAATATTAAGTGTATCCGATCAAGGCGGACATATTTTATTGAAGTTTGATAATACTTGTTACAATTAAACATTTCTTTCCACTGCAAGGTACAGTCCCTTACTGATAGTACTTTTTCAGACGGCTAGCATGCCATGTATTCTTTAACTCGATACCTTCCATGTCTTTGAGGCGAAAAGTCCCCTCCTTGAGCACTTCAATAACTTCGTAAGGACCTTCCCAATTAGGCATTAATTTCCCCGTGTTGTTAGGCGTCGAGGCCTCGGCCTCCCTAAGCACCAAATCTCCTATCTCGAACCTCCTGACCCGAACCTTTCTATTGTAGTACTTGGCGGTTCTTTGTTGATATACGGCCAACCTTAGTACCGCCTCATCTCGGGCCTCTCCCAACAAGTCGAGGTTGAGCCGGAGGCCCTCATCGTTGTACAATTCCCTGAAATTAGTAACACAAAATGATGGAGACCCGATCTCGACTGGGATCAAGGCATCTGTCCCATATGCCAATCTGAAAGGTGAATCCCCCGTCGTCGTTCGGGGGGTGGTTCGGTAAGCCCATAAAACACTTGGCAATTCCTCGGGCCACCTTCCTTTAGCCTCATCCAGCCTTCTCTTAACCCCGTTTAGAAGGGTTCGGTTAGTAACCTCGACCTGTCCGTTGGACTGGGGATGCGCCACGGATGCCTTTCGATGCTGAATCCCTATATCGGCCAAGAACCCTTCAAACCTTTTACCCACGAATTGAGTTCCATTGTCCGAAACAAGTACCCTAGGGATGCCAAACCGATATACCACGGAGTCTCTCATAAATTTTACACAGTTTTCTTCGGTGATATGTCGAAGTGGTTTTGCCTCCACCCACTTTGTCATGTAGTCAATGGCCACTATCACATACTGGAGCTGTCCCTTGGCTTTGGGTAGTGGACCTAACAGGTCAATGCCCCACATGGCGAATGGGATTGGGGATAATATAGAAGATAACTCTTCCGGAGGTTGGCGGGGAACCGAACTGTTGATTTGACACTTTGGGCACTTCCGAACATTCCCCTTAGCTTCTTGAAACATAGTCGGCCAATAATAACCCTGCCGAACAAGCTTATAAGCCAACGACTTGGCGCCCATGTGATCTCCGCAGATACCCTCGTGAACCTCTTTCAGAGCGTACGCCGCCTCGGAAGGAATCAAACATTTCAGCAATGGGGACGAGTGTGACCTTTTGTACAACTCCCCGTCGATCAAGCAGAAGTACGAGCTTCGATATTTGATTCTCTTCGCCATAACTTTATCTTCCGGAAGCCTCCCGTCGGCCAGATAGTCAATGTATGGCGTTATCCAACAGTTCGACCTTTCAATGCACAAGAGTTCCTTCCTGTTGATGCTTAGTTCGGCAAGGACCTCTAGATATACGGACCCCGCAAAATCCTCCACTTGTGTTGCGGCCAACTTTGACAAAGCATCGGCAGTTGAGTTGCCCTCCCTTTCGATTCCATTGATAACGTATGACTCAAATTTATGTAGCATCATTTTTACTTCGGCCAAATACTTGTTCATTCTTGTCCTTCGAGCTTCATATTCGCCCTGAATCTGCTTCACGACCAATTGGGAGTCACTGAAGATAATCAATCGTCGAACCTCCAAATTTTTGGCCAACCGCAGCCCCGCTAAAACTGCTTCGTACTCGGCTTCGTTATTGGTGGCTCGGAATTTAAACCGTATGGCTTGTTGTACCTTAAACCCTTCAGGACTTGTTAGGATGACTCCCGCCCCGCTGGTCTCTGCATTGGTCGAACCGTCGACATACATCGTCCAAGAAAAACCAAGATCGGGTTGCCCCCCAGCTGTGAGGGCGACCTCAAAAGATGGTGCCACCTCATCTTCAAAGAAAGTACATTCAACTATAAAGTCAGCCAATGCCTGACCTTTGATGGCAGTCCTAGGGTGGTACTCTCTGTTGTACTGGCTCAGTTCAACTGCCCAGGTGATCATTCTGCCTGACGCATCGGGTTTACCCAAGACCTTCTTCAGAGGCTGTGTCGTGTAAATAACGATAAGCCGACCTTGGAAATAATGTCGGAGCTTCCTGCTAGCGACCACCAAAGCATATGCACACTTCTCCAAGTTAGGGTACCGGGTTTCCGCATCCCTTAGAACGTGACTGACATAGTAAACTGGTCTCTGAATACCCCCTTCCTCCCTTACCAAGGCGGCTCCAATGACCGATGAACCAACAGACAGGTACACATAGAGAGGCTCCCTAGATACTGGTCTTTGTAGTGTAGGGGCTGTCATTAAGTACTTTTTGATCCCTTGGAAGGCGTCTTCACACTCAGAATTCCATTGGAATGTTTTCTCATTCTTAGGTCCCTTCAAAGTGTCAAAGAAAGGTAAACACCTCTCGACCGACCTAGACATAAACCTTCTTAATGCCGTTATGCGCCCAGGAAGCCTCTGAACATCTTTGAAGCTCTGTGGTGATCGCATGTCCAAGATTGCCTTGATTTTTTCTGGGTTAGCCTCAATCCCCCTTTTGCTTACCAAGTAGCCCAAGAATTTTCCCGAGCTAAGACTGAAAGTACACTTAGTAGGGTTGAGCCGCATGTTGTGCCGTCGGACCTCTTCAAAGTATTCCTCCAGATCTCGTAGATGATCTCGTGTTCGTGGGCTCTTGACAATCATATCGTCCACATATATTTCCATGTTTCTCCTAATCTGCCGTTGAAAAACGAAATTCATCATCCTTTGGTAAGTTGCTCCGGCGTTAATTAACCCAAAGGTCATTCTTTTGTAGGCATATATGGCCCGATGGGTAATAAAAGCTGTTTTGAGGATATCTTCCTTCGCCATGTGAATCTGATGATAGCCTGAGAAAGCATCCAAAAAACTTATTACCGAGTTGCCCGAAGTCGCGTCGATTAATTGGTCGATATGGGGGAGTGGATAGAAGTCCTTGGGATATGCCTTGTTCAAGTCAGTGTAATCTATACAAAGCCTCCATTTCCCATTCTGCTTTCTGACCAACACTACATTAGCCAGCCACTCAGGGTACTCGATTTCTTCAATTACCCCAGCATCCAAAAGTTTCCCGAGCTCGTCGTCAATGATCTTTTGCCGCTCTGGTGCAAATATCCTTCTTTTTTGGCGAACAGGTTTCCTAGAGGGGTCAACTGCCAACCTGTGAACGATAACCTCCTCAACAATCCCGGGCATGTCCCGTGGTGTCCAGGCAAAAATGTCGACATAGTCCTGCAGGAGTTGAATCAGCTGTGCCTTAATATCTGCTGGCAGTTCGACACCTATCTTCATTAACTTGGATTTGTTTCCAGGTACCAACTCAACTTCCTCGGTAGCCTCGGCAGGAGATGCTAGTGGTTCAGTATCTCCCTCTGCGTATGGCTCCATATCTACTATCATGGTGCATTTTTGTTTGCCGACCCCTACAGACGAAGCTGTCAACGCATGGCGGTAGCACCTTCGTGCAATGTCAACATCTCCTTTTACTTCACCAACACCTTCCGGAGTGGGGAACTTGATCTTGAAGTGAGGGATAGAAGTAACGGCACTCAAAACCATCAACGTGGTCCGCCCTAAGATCGCATTGTATGCTGAATCAACTTGAACTACAAAGAATTTTACTTGTAAAGTTACCTGTCTAGGAGCTGTACCGAACACCATGGGTAACTCCAAAGTCCCGATCACCGGAACCGCCTCATTACCGAACCCGTACAAAGGTGATTCCGTCCCAACTTCCAACCTGACACCTTGAAGATCCATTCTCTGATAGGCGTGGCTATACAATACATCCACTGACGACCCATTGTCAATCATTATTCTCTTCATGTCTACTGGCCCGACCTGGGCAGTTATAACCAAAGCTCCTTCATGCGGTTCGACGGCCTCGGTTGGGTAATCCGCATCTGAAAAGGAGATCACCATCTTGGGAAAAGGACGCGGATTAGCAAGGGGAGTACCAGTCAAAGTTGAGACAGAGCCGGAGGACCTTCGTCTTTTACCCATGCGCCCTGACGACGAGCCGCCTATGATAACGTCCACAACCCTCCGAGGGAGGCTTCCTGGGTCGACCTCTTTAACCGGTTCCTTATGAGCATAGTCAGTCTTTTGCCCTCGGCCAAGCACGAATTGTCTCAGTTCACCCCTCTGGACCTTGGACTCAATCAGGTTCATCAACCCAGTACACGCTTCCGTGGTATGCCCCGCTCGACGATGATACATGCAATACGAGCCGGACCCATGCGGCCTACCGTCCATGGGTTCATTTCTCGTCCCCTCTTCGTTTCTTATGGCTTCCAATATCTTTACGCGGTCAGTGCTTAAGGGCGTGTAAGATCTGTTGTCGGACCGGGGCTGGTAGGGCGGCTTCCCCGAACTCGGCTGTCCACCCCTGGTTCTGTTTCTATCAAATGCAGAAGGCCGGTTGTCTCCTCCTTTATTCCCTCCGTGAGATTTATATTCCGTGCTTTTGCCCCTCGGTATCAAACTGTCCATTGCTTCTTCCACGGCTATGAACTTTTCGGCCCGGTCATAAGCATCTAAAAGATCTTTGGGAGGGTTGAACATTACATCTTTCATCATCTTTCTGTTCCGGGTAACATCCATTCCTGTAGTGAAGAACCCCAATGCTTGGATCATATTAAGGTCGGCTATGGTTCCTACCGCATCCCGGAACCTCTGTACATACTGGCCCAGCGACTCTTCAGGTTTCTGCTTGACCTGCATAAGGGAAGCTGTTACCTTTCCTCTTCTCTTATTACTTCCAAACCGTTCGTGGAACCGAATACTCAACTCGGACCATGATTTTATACAATTGGGCGGTAATGACATCATCCATTGCTTGGCCCTCTTTTTCAGCGTTGTTACGAATATCTGACACATCCCTGCCTCTGTATGGTTGTAATACCTCATCACCCTCTTATATGAACTTGTGTGGTCGTACGGATCTCCCGACCCATCGTACATTTCGAGGGGCGGCAATTTCTTCTTCGGGTCGGCTTTTTCCTGGTCAATGGCTGCCGAGAAGGGAGACTTTGGATCTATCGGCATGGGATGGGATGTCTCGGGCTCGGAGCCTGTCGCAGGTCTGGCTTCTGCCGCAGCTAGTCTTCTTTCTAACTCCGAGATCCTTTCCATGACCGGGTCGGCCATGGGGACATAAGGCACCATCCACTGATCCTGCAGTGTAGGTCCGGCCAAAGGACCCCTCTGTCTGGCCCCGTAATCTGGATTTCCCTCCCACTCCCGAGAACTTGGACTGGAAGAGTTGGGACGTGTTACTGGGTGTGTTCCCCTTGTACCGACCCGACCGTCCCGGTCACGGCTCAAATGACCCTGAGCTGGGCTTGTTCCCCTTGTACCGACCCGACCGTCCCGGTCACGGCTCAAATGACCCTGAGCTGGGGTTGTTCCCCTTGTACCGACCCGACCATCCCGGCCACGGCTCAAATGACCCTGAGCCCCGACTGTCCCGGTCACGGCTCAAATGACCCTGAGCTGGGTTTGTTCCCCTTGTACCGACCCGACCGTCCCGGCTCGCTGATCGGCGTGTGCCCTCCCGTCCGTGCCGACTTGTCCGTCCGAGTCCCGAATTAGGCCGACTCTGTGGGGTATCGGCCCTCTCCTTACTGTCAATGGTTGTGGGCGGACCTTCTTCCTGTAGCTTCAACAAATGGTTCTGCCAGTCTTGATGTTTGTGTTGTAAATTTTCCAACTCTAACTCAGCCTCTCTAATACGGTGTTGCCTTTCTCTTTCAACGAGCTCTTGTTGCGAGACCCTTCTTGACGGGGCTGTCTCCTCTTTTGTCCTCTTTCTGCATGACTCATAATCCAACTCCAACGGGGGCGTAAACAAACGCCTCCTAACGGGTTCAGATTGTGCGTATCCTCGCGCATGCCCTGACTGCTTGCCCCCCGTCCGTCGCTTTCTTGAGGCTCTACTGCCCTCCTCTCGGGGATCGAACGAGGACCCTTGGTAGCCTTCATTCGAACTTCCTCTCTCAGCCATATAAACAGTCTTCTTTCCAAAACAACCAGGTGACGTAAGTATCAAACACCAGACCCTCCTTCTAGCGCCAATGTTGACGTCTAATTCTTGCTCCCGCTGCGATCACCTATCAGCTGGACACCTGCACACACAACAAACCGTTACCACCCCACAGGACAGTCACAGCTAGGGCTGTCCGGGGATGCTCCGGTGTGAGAGTAAGTTCAGGCGACTAACGTCACAATGGAGAACCTTAAAAAGTATGCTGGAATATGCTAAAAATGTTTGATAGCTCTGTGTTATTTTTGGTAAAAACTAACTTTCTTTTTTCGAAAAATGGCTAGCATATACTCACCCATGCATCCACGAACGTCCCATCATACCTCATAAGTGAAGACAAGACGTTTCTTCGTCTACCTGCCCCTGTCTAGCCCATACTAGTATGGGCTATCCTCTGACCCACCTGCTGAAGTAAGCTGAACTGTGCCAACGTCCCATCAGCCTCACCTAACTGGGGAGAGGAATGGACTGTTGGCGGGTCCAAAAACCTCAAGGCCCGCTTAGCCCAATCTTGTGGGAAATTATTTTGGGGCCCAAGACAGACGGGCTGGGCCCAATAAATTACACCCCAACAATAATATTTATGAGGTTGAGAGTTTATTTTTTGATAAAATCAATGTGAAAAAAGAAAATAAAAAAAGAAATTGCAGAACATGCATCGCCCCATGCATGAATTTTAGCGCCTAATTACTATCTAATACTCTCCAAATCTCCATGTGCTACTTTGGTTAAAGGACAAAATTGATGTATGTAAATTATATTATACTAATATTATCTTGAATCTCTTGTAGAGCATTAAGTACACGGTGGGAAATTAAATTCAAGTCGATCAAATGAAGTAAAAAATTAATACTTTTTTAATGGATATTGCGGGCTAGCTGTAGGCTATAAAGTTATTAAAATAGTAATTGACAATATTTATTTATACGTGTGAGTGAGTTTGGCGCCTGACATTGGTGAAAGATGTGAGAAAGGTTGGTTTTACATTCAAAAGTATATATTTGTTTTAAATAAAAATTATAGACATTATATTATAATTAGAAAAATGTACTCATATTTTATATTATTTAATTATTATTAATTTTTTAAAATTAGCTCGAGCGATTTTCAAACTCAAAATTTATATAAATATTTTTTATTTTAATCAATATAATGATAAATATTATAAATTATCTAAAAAACACTGCTCATTATAAATTTTATTATTTTTTTAAACAAAGGGAGTGTATTAACTGTAACTATATTTATTGTTAGATTTTGTTTCTATATTAGGTTGGACCGAGCAGAGCTATATTTTAATTTTAATAGCTATTTTAATATATTATTTAGGTACAAATTTCGTATTTCGTGGTTTTGATTGTTGTTCTATTCCCCATATATATCAACTATGGTGATATATCGTCTTTTGAAAAAAATTGTTTTGAGACTTTATACATTTGTAACCTTTTTCGTATATTTTTTTTTATATTTGAAAGTTATTTTTGATCTTTAGTACCTTAAGACATTTATGTATATTTGTATTTAAATAACTCGATTTTATTTAAAAATGGTTATATAAGTCTTGTAATTTAAACTCATTTCTTTTTACATTTTGTAGTTTGATTCTTAGCGCATACTTGAACTAATCACCTGTGAGGTACACAGATTTGTTCTTTTAACACTAGAGAATGACACCATCCCTGGCAGTGTACGTAATTAGTCCACTACATATTCTTTTGTATACTTTGGATGCATGTGAGGTTTGGCCATTTCATATGTTTGTTTAAGATACGTATAGGTTGACCCAACATTTAATTTGATTTATTTATCGAATTAGTTACGTATGTGTCGTATATTTTATAAGATTCGATTTACATACATTATGATACCGATGTATATTATGTTAGCCACTGATTATTTGTATTTGAGCTACCTTTGATTTAAAATAAATTTGACTAGTGTTGAGACTTTGTTAAACTTATGTTTCGTGATATTTTGTAGATGGGCGTTTTGAGCTTATTTTAGCATTAATCGGAGTGGAGATTATGTTATGAAGTTTCTTTTTATTTAATTCGGCGTTCATGATAATTAGTAAATTATCTATCTTAGAGTATATAAGCTTCATTACAAGTTTGTTGTTATTTGTGTGTGATTTACCTCTCTTTAAAAAGGGGGTGTTACACCCAAGTTGAATAAAACATTGTGGATCTTAACAAAGAGTTTTTCATCTCAATAAATAATTTGTAGCAACAAAAGAAATTATATAATAGAATTTGTTAGACTTCTAGAAGGTAACAATTTACGATTGTGCTGTCACCCAATCAGGCAGACTTTGTTAAAATTTGTGCTAAATATGCGGAGGCATTCCTAACAGGCGATGCATACAAGATCATGAAGCATCAATTTAAACAAAATGTGGTTTAGTTTTTTTTTAAGGGTAAACAAGAAACAAACAGTAAATCCTTAATATTTACAAATTAGTAGGACTTGGGTATAAGTTTATATGATTATCGGTCCATCACTAAAATTAAAGGAGAACTTTAGTACATTAATGTAATCTCTTACTTATTATTAGCTCACATAAATTTCACAAATTTGATCCAAACATAACACAAAATTCAATTAAAACATCTTAATTTATTTTAAATATTATAATTATTTACTGGGTATTATTATATTGCCAATTAGGTCACTCTCATAAAAAGCACACATAAAATGGAAGATAATAGTACTGCAGGCATTACATTCCAGAAAGAAAAAGATTAACCTCATTCCTTTATGATTTGTAATCAATGTCTATTCCTTCCTTTATTAATTAGTAAAGTTTGTGGGCGCCTTTTAAATAATACTCCTATCTATTTTCAAGTTTAGACCAAGTTACTGTTATTTCATCTTAGAAACACTATAAAAAAGGCAGACAAAATGCTATGCACCACATGCAATCTTGATCTAGTTTCATTGTGATGTTTTGTACAATGGAGTACATATATATTATATATTATACAGAAAATGAATGTGAAGGGGTTAATCGAATTAGTAACCTTTAAATTATACATATCAGTACCATTTCGTCTAATTTTTCTAATTAACCTCCACCAGTTATTGATTGTTTTAAAATTTAAATTTCTCGCGAGATTAATTGGCGCATTTAAGTGTACTTAATTAGAACGACCATTTGAAAAACTATAAATGAGGACACTTTGTCGTAGCCCTTATATATGCCTAAATAGCGAACCGTTAACAAATGAATAAGTGAGAACAGATGCTTAAAATGAATTGAGCAAGGGGAAAATTTTTATCACTTGCCTAGCTACTTAGAAGCTTTAAGCTTGATTATGTGGAAAAAAAAAAGCCATTCAGCAGACGGATCTAGAATTGGTAGTGATCGAGTGAAATAATTCGTTTTTGTTTTGAATATATCTTGCTTTTGGTGTTGATTTAAGTCCTTGTTTTGGAGCTTCTTTTGTAATATTCTTCTAAAGTTCTACTTTGTTCTAGGAGTTTCTTTTTTATAATATGCTGCTTTTTTCTAAAAGAAACAACTTAACCAAGAATGAGTACAATGACACATATCTCGTATGAGTACCGTAACAGATTCGGTTATTATAAAATAAATTTTATGATAAATGTTAACACGTAAGTTGAAGAGTGTTATTTTTATCTGTATATCAACACTTTATTAATTTAAAAACCAAGTACACATATTGACTATAAAATTCATTTTATAATAATTAGGTCCACATATTGCCTTCATCACATTTAAAGAATGTGCGTCACACCTGAGTTTTGTGTTTATCATTAAATCATCGATGGTCATTCATTTTTGTAAAAGTCAACCGAATATATATTTGACTAATGTAAAAATACTATACTTTTATAGATCTATTGAAATTAAGGGCACTGTCACATCATTTAAGATTTGTTTGAGACACAAAATATATACTCTTTATGTTTCCAAAGAAAATTCTCATTTAGTTTCTTAAAAGCTCTAGTACCTGCAAATAGTAGGCTAAAAGTAAGGGTAAATATAAGGAATTTTGTTTCTGTTTAAACATAGATCTCCTTGGAAAGGGTAGTGAGCCAAGCAGGACCTAGTAACCTCAAAGCGTGTCTGTTGATCCGCCATAAGATCAAGATTATTTTCTTTATTTTTAATAAAAAACAAAGAAGGTTGAGTATGACACTTTTATCGCTGCAAGGCTAACTAATCGTACGTAGCAAACTTGAAGACCTCGGATTTTGAAAGGCACATGCATGAAAATAGGATACTCTAAATTCTGGGGTTAAGACTTTTGTTAGACTTTTGTTACATGATATTTTATAGATGAGGGTTTTAAGTCTATATTGACATTCATCTTTAGGAGTGGAGATTATGTTGTGGAGTTTTCTTTTATTTAATTTGGCATTCATGATAATTTGTATATTATCTATCTTGGAGTATATAAGATTTATTACAAATTTGTTGTGATTTGTGTGACACCCGTCCTCCTAGAAAAGGGTGTGTTACACTCAAATTCCCGCAAGCTTGAATTAAACACTGTGGGTCTTAACAAAGAGTTTTTCAACTCAATAAATAATTTGTAGCAACGAAAGAAACTATATAATGGAACTTAGAAGGTAACAATTTATTATTGTGGTTTCAACCAATTAGGTAGACCTATGAAAACTTGTGCTAAATATGTGGCGGCATTCCTAACAAGCGATGCATACAAGATTACCAGGCAATCAATTTAATAAAATGCGGTGAGTTTACCGACATAATTTTATCATTATTAAACTAACAACTTAATTTTTTTTTAGTAGTAAACAATGAACAAATAGTTAATATTTAATATTTGTAAATTAGGAGGACATTGTAGTTTATATGATTGTCGGTCTATCACTAAAAAAGAACTCTTATTATAGAAAGATTTTTTTCTCAAATTAATAAGAAATTTTTTTTTTTGGAACGAAGAGAATCTTACTTCTAATGCTACGTTTGGTTGAGAGAATGGGTTAAATGAAGGAATTGAATGAAAAATAATGTATTAGATGATCATTTTGGAGGATTAATCATTCCAATGGAATGAAAATTCATTCCATCTATTTGATTTTTATTCCATGTGAGAGGAATGAGATAAAATTCATTCCAATAAAATAAATATGTATCATAATTTTACCATCATATTAAACCATTCATTTCCATCAACAATCAAACTTATACTCAAAATAACTTAAAATTATTCAATTCTTTTTTTTTTATTTTATTTTTTCAATTCAAACGCAACATAAGGTTACGAGAGGTATTAGTGCAAAAGGATGACCAAACATGCAGCCAAGTATTCCAAATGTTTGGAACCACTTCAATATCCGCGAGGGCGCTAAAAGCTAAAGTAAACTAAGTATTCCCTCTGTCTTATATTATAAGATTAAGATTAATTTTTAAAATATTAATTTTAAATAATTTAAAATTTAAAATTGAGATGAATTCATTTAATTTATTTTAATATAATTATAAATATTATAAACTATTTAAAAAGTATTATTAGTTATAAGATTTATTATTTTAAAAACTTAAATCAATCATGTTAATTTTAAATTTAAAAATATATTAAATTAATTTTTAAAAAAATAATAATGATCTTATAATTCGGAACGGATGGAGTATTTTACTAGTAAAACTTACCAAGTAATGTGGGTGAGAGCAATTGAATCAGAGATAACAAAGCATCAACTGTGTATGCAGGCTTCACAAACCTAAATCAGTTGGTGAGTTTAGTTTGTAAATCTGTTAATTTGTAAAGCATTTTCTTCCTCCAATAAAATATTAGCGTTAAAATTGATGGAAAGTTATAACTCAAGCTCTAGCTAGCCAATTCTTTTACATTTAACAATCAGAATCACAAGTAAAGCATAATTAAGAAAACCCATCTCGCAAGGCTTTGATATTTGCATAGTATTGTAAGATACATATACCTTTTCAGGCTCACAGACAATTTCTACAACTCTTTCAGATTCAAGCAAGCAATAGTTAGACAATTGAATCTGAAATGAGTGTCTATTAGATGAGAACCTAACAATGCTTTGATAAATATAAGATCTAGACCATAAATACCATATGGTCCATACATAATATTAAACATCATTACATTCAACTTGGAAGGCGGATTTAGTAACATATATAATTGTAATAACAAATTCACAAAGGCAGATGGTGGCAGACCTATCCCAAAACATGCCTTAATTCTTCTCTTTAAGACATTGATATTTACTAATGTATAATACCTATCCTTTGTCACACCCAGGGCCGGTCCTATAGTTTAAATATAAAAAATTTGAGCTTTAGGCCTTATTTTAAAAAAAAAATTTTAATTTTTAAATATCATAAATAATTTATATAAATAAAATCTTATAAAAATATAAGTTCAATCAATCCTTTAGGGGCCATAGTCCAATCTAAATATTAAATACCTAAAAAAAATTAACTGTATAAAAAAAAGGCTCATTTAAATAAAAAATATTAATACTCCCTCTATCTCAAAATAAAAATCTTCCATTGACTTTTATAGTCAAATTGATCATTTTTAAAATTAACAATTAAACATATATATTTAGATTTACAAAAAAGTAAACATTGAGAGTAGTATTAAATTTTATGTAGTTTAATTATAGGCTTTTTACATATATATATTAAATAATAATAAGATATATTAATTTGAAAAATGGTTAATTTGACCATAATAGTCAATAGAAGACATACTAAATATAAAAAACTTTATTTAAAAATATTATTTTAAATCCCAAATTATCTTGAGCCATCTCTCGTGGTACCATTTTTAACACCAAACCCATCTCCACAATTATAATAGCATTGGGCTGTTCTAATCAGATTTAACATTATCTCAATATAAGATTTAGACAAAGAAGTATCCGAAAATTGGCTTAATGTATTCCTCTCCTCTCTTTAACTCATCCTGCATGCATGCATCCAAATATATATTTGCTACAACCCCAGCGCGCTAGCTCGTCGAAAAAATTAAAAATTATGTCATATATATATATATATATATATACATTTTTTAAAATAAAATCATACCAAGGAAGTTCCATATGTTGGATTTTTTCTATAAAAATCCTATTTATCTATTATTTAATGTTTATTTATATTGAATATTTATTTATTAATAAAAGTACATCATTCGTCATTCATTAAATGATCATTTATTTTGTTTATATAAATCTCCAAATTTATATATATATTATAATTTATGTGTATAAATAAGTATTATACATAGAATATATAAATCATATGTAATATATATAAATAAATATATAATAGTTTATAACTTATGATAATTTGGAGATATTATCATGTAGGTTATAGTGTTTTAATAGAGACGATTTATCTTGATCATGAAAATTGAACTTCTAATTAAAATATTATTGCATTAACGATGCGCATTAAATGGATCATGTGATAATATTTTATTTATAAAATATTTTCACATAAATACTAATTTGTGAATGTTTCTTAATTTTGAAATAATAATGGACTTAATATTGTTATATATATTAATTTAATATTTCAACGCGTTCAATTATATTGTGTTAATTAATATATTTAATAAATATTAGGAACATCATTATTGTCAAAACATCTATAAATTTTTTCATAAGATAATTTTTTATTGATCATAAATCTTGACAAAGTCTTTTAATATTTATTATTAAAATAATTTATTTAATTGTTAAATCAATTTATGATCAAATTAAGATAAATGATGGACTTATAAATTAGTTTAAATATATTGGAATTATATTTAATTATGAAATATTTATGTACATCTATAAAAAAAAATATTTACAGTTTATTTTAATTAATTCTTGGACTGAAGTGCAATTACAATTATTTAGTAAAATTAATTGTAATTAATATTTATTTAGTATATTATAGATAATAATATATAAATAAGTATTGGAGTCAGAATATAAATCCCTTATGATCCTCATCCTAGTCTAATATGAATCAATTTTATTAGAGAGATAATAATCAATAATGGTATAAATATATCATTGATCATATGCGTGAGTACGATGTTATTATTATAATTCAGATTAAAGACCAAATAGCGTTTACTCTATCTCTTTCTTCTTAGGAAAAACACGTAAAAGTATTTTATTTTTTTTAAAAGGGTGATTTAGAAATCACACTCAAGATTCAGCATAAGGTAATAGGAAAGAATATCTTGAGGATACTCGAAGATTCAAACGTGCTAATCTAACTAAGCACTATGTAACAATTCATACTATAGATATATGATTTATATATAATTGTTGTTTTGTATAAAACCATAACGATGATCTTGTTTTATTAAATTTTTAAAATTACTTTTCGAAAAAAAATTCCAACACCATAATCATCCGCTAGTCGAACAATTAAATATAACAAGTGTAATATTTCTGGTTTGCTAATGCAAGAGAATCATGATCAGAGGAAGCTGACCTGTCGGATATTACTTTGTTGGCTCTGAGATACCATAAGTTGACAGATCAGTGGCGATAAGTTTGACCTCAGCCTCGGCCCAACCTCAGACTGACCTTAGAGTCTCATCAATCCTGACTTTAGAAATCAAAACCAATGTAACAACACTAATCTATGCCTTTGTAGTATAGTTAAAGATAACAAAGAACACTTGATGTAAGAACAAAGACTCTGTCCTACAAGACTCGCATGGTGAGAAAACAGGGACTCATTCTCTCACCTCCTTTACATGGTTGTTAAGCACATGTAACACTCTCATAACATACTATTCTATAACCTTGTTGTGCGGACCTTAGTTTAGTCACTCCTAGAGTGCCTAACTCGAACATTTCAAATTGCTCGCTTATCAAAACGCCACATTTTAAAGTTTACGTCTGGTTATCATGTTATGGTAGACGATCTCATCTATATGAGCATATGTCATGTGGTCGTGCCATACAGATCTTAGTTCAGTCGTTTCACAAGCGCCTAACTTGAACTTCCATATTGCTCACTTTCCCAAGTGCCGACTCTAAAACTTCGCATCCGGCTATCAATACAGGTTAATATAAATGGTGGGGCATTCTATATTCGGTTAATCCAAATTAACCTTATCTTGGCCTATGTAAAAGCGACATAATATTTCATATTTCTCGCTACTAAGCACTAATTGATTGTTATATAAAACATCAAAAACTCGCTACTCAAAGCGCCAATATGAGATGTCTTAACTTTACTCGCTCTTAAAAGCACTAGGGTGATTACTCGTGTGAGTGAGTCAATCAACCTGTTGACATATATTTAGTGTGTGCATATCTAATATGCATAATACCTGTGTGAACTATTAATATTTATCATATGCGCTAAAATAACACAATCATAAGTGGAAACAAATGAATCTCGCATAAATGATAAATATCTCAATACAACAATGAATATCTCTAATACAAGCCAAATAATGTGTGATATACAATAAAATAAGAAAGTACATCAAACCCTACGAAACCCTAACGAATTAATATGCCTATAAAAAAACATCTATTAGTATCAACTTCGTCAAGGGATCTGCTCCCATAAGGTCAGTGGGCATATACTCTAATATCACCTCATTATGTGTTATGTTCTCTCTAATGAAGTTCAACATCAAGTCAATGTGCTTTGTCCTGTCGTGATACTTAGGGTCTTTAGTGTAACCTAGGGTCGCTGTGCTACCACAGTAAGCATTCACAAGATCCGAAGCATGAGAGACCACTCCAAGATCATCGAAGAATCTCCTCAACCATATTGCTTCCTGAACAGCTGGCATACATGCTATAAACTCCGACTCCATTGTCGAAAGAGCAACACAAGTCTGTTTCTTGCTACACTAAGTGATGGCACCACCACGTAGCAAGAATACATATCCTGAGGTTGACATGTGCATCCCTTGTTACCTCCCCAACTAGCATCAGAGTAACCAGTCAATCGTAGGTTCAGTCCTCCATAGCACAACATGTAGTCCAAAGTACCTCTCAAATATTACAAGATCCTTTTAATTTCCTTCTAATGAGCAATTCCAGGGTTTAACTGATAACGACTGGGATAACCGATTGCATATGCTATCTCAGACCTAGTACACACAATTGCATACATTAGCTTTCTTATAACACTAACATATGGGTAGTGGGACATTTTTTTAATTTTCTTGGGAGAACTAGGGCATTGCTCGGGTCCAATGGCATCTCCTTTAGCGATGGGATTATCTATGGATTTGCAGTTGCTTATTTGGAATTACTCTAAAACTTTCTTAAAGTAAGTTTCTTGAGACAAACCAATAAGTATTCTTGAGCGGTCTCAATAGATCTTGACTCTAAAAACATAAAGTGTTTCCCACATGTCCTTCATCTTAAAGTTAGAAGACAACCACCTTTTGGTGGTAACAATCATCTCCTTATCGTTCTCAATTAACAGGACGTCGTCGACATACGTCGATATGATAAGAAATTTATCTTTGGACCGTTTGATATACACACAATGGTCTTTCTCGAACATCGTAAACCCATCACAAATGACAACTCGATGGAATATGAATATCATTGCCTAAATGTCTGTTTTAAACCATAGATAGAACACTTGAGCTTGTAGACTTTGCACTCTTATCCTTCTATGATGAAACCCTCTGGCTGATCCATGTATATCTCCTCAGCTAAATCTCCATTGAAAAAAACTATATTAACATCTATTTGATCTAACTCCAAATCCAAATACGCGACAATCGCTAAGATGAGGCTAATTGAGGCAAACCTCACAACTAATGAGAAGGTTTTCTCGTAATCAATTATTCCTTGTTGTGTGTAACCCTTAGCTACAAGATGAGCTTTTTACCGATCTATGAAATCATCCGCCTTGCACTTGACTTGTTCCCAATAGCCTTTTGCCTTGGTAGAAGGTCAACCAAGCCTCAGACTTGATTAGTCCTCATGGACTCCATCTCATCTTTCAATGTAATCATCCACTTATCACTTACAACAGATGATAGAGCATCTCGATAAGATCGAGGTACCTCATCATCACGCATATCGGCCAGAAATGCATTCCCCTCAATCTCAACGAAACGACATGGAATGTTACTCTTTCGACTTCTACACATTTGAGGAACAATAGACTCTTCATTCGATGAAAAAGAACTGCTCGAAGGCATGTCACTCCCACTATCTATATAAGTCTGAGGAATATCCTCATCGGACTCTACTGTACGAGTTGGGGTGCCCAAATCTTCATCTATTTCATAAAAGTTCATCTATTTTCCCACATCACCTCTATTAGGAAGATCCATCTCAAAGAAATCTGCATCTCGCGACTCTATCTCCAATACAGTCCCTTCAGCTTGCTCTCCAACAAATACATAGCATTTGGAGTGTTCATAATATCTTACAAATATATACTTTTTACCCCTTGGGCCTAACTTCCCATGTTCATGAGAAGTGTTGTGCACATAAACTGCTGATCCCCAAGGCCGCATATGTCCCAATTCGGGCTTTCTGTCGGTCCATAATTCATATGGCGTGGACTAAACTGATTTTGAAGGCATACGATTAAGTATATATGTTGTAGTCAATAATGCATCACCCCAATAAGAGATAGACGAATTTGTTTGTGCCATCATACACCTAACCATGTCTAATAATGTCCGGTTCCTCCTCTCTATCACACCATTTTGTTGCGGAGTTCTATGGATTGTTAGTTGCCTAGTTATCCCTCTTTTCTCACACAGCTCCTTAAATTGATCGGACAGATACTCGCGGCCTCGGTCAGTTCGAAGTGCTTTAACACGTTTATCTAACTATTTCTAGACCTCAATCAAATAACATTTAAAGCAATCTAATGCCTCAAACTTATAAGAGATCAAGAAAGTGTACCCGAAACGCATATAGTCATCTATCATTGTGAAAAAATAGGAATATCTATGCCTTTCTTTTATATTCATAAGGCCACAGATGTCTGAGTGAATGAGTTGTAATGGTATTTCTGCCTTACTGGCTTTACCAAATGATTTTTTGGCTGACTTTCTTGCTAGACAATGTGCACAAGTGGGTAGATTGACCTTAGAGAGTGAGCCTAAAAGACCTGCTCGAGCTAACCTAATCATTCTATCATATCCAGTATGGTCTAATCTAGCATGCCATTGAATTGAACTAATATTATCATTCTCAACAAGTAAGTAATATGAATCATTACTATTAATGCTAGAATCAACAGTATCCAAAATCATAAAATCATTATTAATAGAACCATATCAAAAAATATTCGTCCCATGAGAACTTATTACAACATTGTTCTCAACACTAACAGAATAGCCTAAATGGAGTATTGATAAAACAGAAAATAAATTTTATCGGATATCCGGTGCATAAAGTACAACATGTAGGGTTAATGCAGAGCCTCCTCACATCTCTAGTTTGTAATTGTCAATGCCTAGCACGCCCACACTGGAATTATTTTCCATAAATACTCTTTTGTCAGCCGATATACGACGGTATTTCATAAATCCACTCCGATCTCTAGCTATGTGGTATGTTACTCCTAAATCTACAATCCATATATGGAGAGAATGAACAACCATAACAATACTTGACACTAAGCACATAGATAGATTATGACTAAGAATTACCTTCTATGGCTCAGTGTATTCACGAGCGAAGTGTCCCGCTTTGCCACAATTATAGAATGTCATCTTAGCCTTATTTTTTTTGTCAGTACCTTGCTTGCCTCTTTTTCGTTTGCTGACATAACCACTGGCAACCACCTTAGGCATAGTTGAACTAGCAGATTTCTTGCCCTTCTTGGGCTTGGTCCCTCTATAAGAGCTCGATTAAGCTACATATGCCCTGGAGGACTTTGCAACGTCAATGCGCTCAACCTCGAGCTCCAGGTAACGACCAATGTCATCAAAATTTATGATATTCTCATTATAGGTCATGTTGACCAACATATGTTCTCAACTGTCGGGAAAAGAGCAAACCACTGCTGAAATCTGCTGCTCGTCTGATAGTTAAGTCCCACCGAATTTTTATTCTCGGATCATGTTAGCCATGATTTGACGGTGTTGCTTCATTATGTGGTTATTACGTTTTTTATAACCATCGAATCTTATGGCTAATTGTCTCAGCCTTGTCAAAGTGATGCCTCCAAACTTCATCTTGAAAGCTTCTCACATCTCGTGTGTTGTTGAGTATTGTTCATATTCCAATAAGAAGTCGTTGTTCATACAGCTCAGCAACGTTATACGAGCGATTCAATCCTTTTTGTGCTAACCTTCCAAGGCTACAACCTTGACTGGATCATTTGCATCTTCACCATCTGGTTTTGTCATCTTGGATAGCAAAGTTTCTTCAACCTCTTACTCCTCTAAGATCATCCTAACCTTACGGTGCCACACATCGTTATTATCTCCGTCTAGTTTGTTTCCTTAGTTAAGATTTACGATTTTGTGCTTTGAAGCCATTTCTGTTTTGAAAAAAATTGATTAGAGATATTCATAGTTCACCACAGTATAATTATATCTTATCCGCACAAATTGAATTAACATAAAAATAATTATGACATAAATATAGAAGGGAGACTTCGCCAAGCTTAGGAATCAGAATCTGTATAAATGTCCAATTATTTAAACTTAATTTTTTAACGCTTAAAACATTTAATTTAGGGAATAATTTTAATTAAATTACTACCACCTAAATCACTCCCACTAGGAACATGTGTGCATGTGCAATTAGTTCAATTATAGCATAACAATTTAATTCCATGTACCAATTAATTAATATTTCAAAATATTATCAAAATGAATTAAATAATAGGCAATATTACTTAATTAATATATCAAGTATGCTATAAACATATCAAAATGCTTCCCAAAAATTTACAACAGTAGCTTAATATCATGAAAGGTTACTATAATTTTCTGGGATTTTTCTGATGATTTTTCTAATTATCACAATTAATTAATCATTACATAATTAAGTTAAAAATTAACAAAAAATAACCAAATATATTAATTTTCCAAAAAATAAGTGGAATTAATTTTTGTGAATTTTTCATAATTTAATAATCAAAATAAGTATTTATTAATTAATTTTCATGCAAAAATAATTAATAAAACTATTTTTTTAAACTAAATAAGACCGTCGGGTCTGAAAAATTGGGCGGGTCAAGGGCACGGGTCAGAGGTGCTGGTGTGTGAAACACATGCACACTGCATAAGCGACCGCAAATGGCATGCACTAGGGGGCTATAACGGGGCCCCGATGCGCACATAGTATACGCGTCGCCTTCCTAGTGCCGGTTACTGACGCGACTTATGTGGTTCTTGTAAGGCCCCTAATTTTAGGAAATACAAAATTTAATTTTTCTTCATATATATTTTTCTGAAATAGTAAATGTTGACAAAAGTAAAAGTTAAGAATGTTATGTACAAATTTTATTATGTCGGAGAATATTTATTCTGTCGGAGAATATTCGATTCGTACGACAACGTCAAAATAACCAATAATTGGTGGACCCCGCCACAAAATATTGTCGGATATAAAAAATGACAGAAGTAACCTTTTAAATAAAAATAGTCAACAGTGCTATCACTTTTAACTGTTAAAATACTGGTGATAAAAGAATAGTAGCATACGATATTTTTATGGTATTTTACTGTAGCACACGATATCTATAGTAGCACACGATATTACATAGTAGCACATGATATTGCACATTGTTCATATTATTGATTTGAGAAAGTGGCAATTGCACAGTATTCAACAATAATTGTTGATACACAATATTTTATATTATTGATTCAATAATTGTCATTATACTGTATTTTATATCATTGAGCCAATAATTGCTATTGCACTGTATTTTAAAATTATTGAACCAAATAATTGTCATAGTAATAAATACACAATAAATTATATTATTAAATTAATAATTATCAGTAACGTGTTTCTTACATTATTGTTGAATTATTGTTATCATTGTTATAACATTACCTTAATTATTGTATTATTAGTAAGTATTTTGATTATTATATATGAATAGTAAGAAAACATATAGGCCCTCTGTGGGGCCACATGAGGAATGAAAATGGGAGTTGCTGGAAGAAAATTGAAAAGCAACAAGGCTGCTGCTGCCATTGCTAAATTTTCAGGTTGGCGTGCAGCATGCCAGCTGCTTACCTACCGCGCATAATAAATTTTCATTTCCTATAAATAAGTTGCTCAGCTGAATAGAAAAATCACACCTAAAATATAAAGTTTTTCTGCAAGTATTTTGTGAGTATTTCTCTAAGAATAATAAGGTTATCTGGAATGTTAGTAAACCAAAAGGAGTGCAAAAATTCCTCAAGTAAGTATTTTATTTAAAGAGTAGTAATTGCATAAATACATATTTCACACAGTATTCATAAATCTTCCTTTAGAAGACTCTTTTTTGAGAAGATTTATTTTTAAAAGTTTCATTTAAAAGATTTATTTTGAAATATTATTTCAAAAACTATTTTCGAAGTTGTTGTATTTTATTACACCACAAAATTTATATTATATAAATACTTTTGATAGTTTATAATATACGAGTTATCATACACCATGAAATTTATAAGTGATAATTACTAATTATATTATAAATATATAAGTTGATCAATTACATTTAAAACGGTCTCTTTTCACGTGTTAAGGTAAGGGGTATCATTCTTTTTATACTTATAAAGAGATATCATTTTCTTTCTTACTTGTAAGATATACCATTTTTTTTCACACTCTTAAACTTACTATAATAAGTATTGTTCGGTAAAAATTTTGAAATGATTAATAATTTGTGTTTCATTTAATATCATTCAAATTGTAAATTTCTATTTACTTTAACCCTTTTATTGAACTTTAACCGTTATTTTTGAACTATGGATCTTGGATATCATTCTTGAATTTGATTTCACATCATGTTGACAATTTGGACATTATTAGAATCTGCACAAAATAAAATAATAAACTTTCGATATTTATTGTTTATCCTATTATTCTTTTTTTTTGTTCATCATTTATATCACTACGATTTGTTCTAATCATCATAATCATGTTGTTATGAATATCTGTGGCCTGGGGGCATAAATGATAGGATAAAGGCGACATAGTTGTGTGTCTTTTAGGGCACGTGGTGAATGTTTTATTTGGCCTAAGACAAAAAAGAATTGTTGTTTAGCATGATCATGACCAGTGGTGTTTTAGATGATAAATGTTGATGGTGATTTTTATGAAAAAAGATAAGCTAGTAAACAATATGATCTACATAATTTTTCTAATGGTTGTTATTCTACTGCAGTTGTTGATCTGAACTTTATTTAAGAATTTAAATTCAGTTGTTGAATTAAAATTTGTTGTTTATATTATTTTATCAAGAACTTAACTGTTGAAGGCTAAAGATAATTTATTCGTCATTATCTTAGTCATGATATTATTTACTGGGCTATTTGTCCTCACCTTTTCCTTTTTATTCTATTGATCTTCAACAGGAGATGAGAATGTAGTCGGGACTAGAAGCGAGAAAAGGGAAATGTAGTGATGGTCTAAGATAGTTGCTATAGTAATCTTCACCATATTATAAAATAGTATGTCAGTAATAGTGAAGACTTAGTTGTATATTATTTTGCACTATTTTGTTGTACGTTGTTCTGTTTTATAATAGTTGTTGTGTATTTTGACGACTCAAGTTTGGGTTGTGTGGGCCCAAATTTGGGGTCGTCATAGTTCTGATCGTCCCATTTTTCTGAATTTAGTTGTATGCTCAACTATCATTATGAGAGCTTCCATAGCGAGGGGGTAATGAACATAATCTTATCGAGAGTGGGAATCAACTTCATTTGTAACCTTCAAAAATAATTCGCGACCAAAAGTTCTAGAGGCCATAACTTCATAACTCACTTATTGTTTATCCAAATTAAGCATATAATATATCAACGGAAAGGCCATGAAATATTCTACGCATATATATCAAAAACACATGAAACGAATAACTGCCCAAAAAGTTATGGCAATTTAAAGCATGCAATTTTTTAATTTAATACATGCGATAATGACATATTGTGTAAATACATACATAGCATACATATTATCGTAAAAATCTCGCTCTAATACCAATGTAGAATTTAAATATCATGTATCCTATTCACAAGTTTACACATAACAGAACGAGAACCAAAATCATACCCTCGAAGCGTGATCTTTTTGTATGAAAAAAGTTGTACCGTCGAAATGTCAAAGCCAAACCCAAACAGTCGTCTCTGAACTACAATTTGATAGCAGAGAACTAATTCACGATCCATAATAAATTGGGATAACACTCTGTAATTTGGGAGCTCTGTATTTTGGCTTAACTGTATATCTCATTATAGGAGGACTAATAATCTAGTGATCTAATAATTAGGATAATCCCATATACCGGAGATCGTGGATAATTATAGGCAAAATGGCTTTACCCACTTCCTGATAATTTTCTAATGAGTGGTCTATCCTCCAACAGATAGTCAGTCCAACGTTATAATAATATTAACGTTATTATTATAACATTAACTGACCAAGTCTTGGGTAATCAGTTTAACAAATCAACGGGTCGGACCCTCCATAGGCGCTCCATTTGGATACACAAGATCCAACAATTACTATGACCATTATATATTTTCTTCAATGTATGCTTTATTTCTTCATCAAATAGATAAGCCAATCTAAGTCTTTACAAGTGATTGATCAGCTAAAGTTGATCTAATGGCTAAACTCCATTATTAAACATCTTCACCACATATCCCTTCAATCTATCAGCTCATCCATTCAATTTTTCACCCTGTAAATATAGAATAATGTTTTCATTAGTGAAATGTAATAAACCAATAACTCAACTTATAGAACATAATAAAGTTACCGTGTAATCGCTTTTTAAAGACTTCAGATAATTGTTATCCCAGATGTAAGATTGGTAATTTCCTGATCTCTTAGCTATAAGCAGTGGGTTAGAAATTGTACTAGTACAACGAACAGATTATACAGGCTTTGTAATATCCCAGATATTTCACAAGATTTTTAAATAGGGTTTTGATGATGAGATAAATGTTGAAGTTTAAAACCTAGATTTGGAGAAGAAAAAGGTGTAGAAGTGAGTAAACATTTTTCCTAATTTTTGTGTTAGGATTTAAATGTGAGTGAACATAGGTTTTTAAATTTTAAAACCTAAAATTTGATTATTATATATACTTAGAGGTATATTAATAATAAGGTAATATAATACATTTAAAGCTCGGTGTAGACACCCAAATTTTGCACTTCTCTACTAATCCTGGCAGGAGGGCAAAGTCGTCACCTGACCCGACATGCGAAAAGGAAGGTGGACCCCAACACGAAGCCACCCCAACGACTTACGGTCAGAGCCGCCACAACGAACAACGAGCATCAGGTTACTTGAGGCAAGGCAAACAGTTGATCTAGAAGAAACTGATTTGATCACAAAAGACGACTAATGGCCACTACGCTTACAATGTTCGGGGGCCCCCTAGAAGCCAAGCACAATTATCAAATTCCATATCAAGTCGCAGCCCTCCGAACTAGCCTCCCAGAACAATATGACACGTTTCCCAGGGATTTTCGAATTGCAAAATACGAGTCTTCCAACAAAAAAACGAAAGACCGACATCAGACGCGGAAATCGAGGAAGCACCGAAGTTAGCCGCAGCTGCACCTGCGGCTGGCCGCAGCTGCACCTGCGGCCAAGATCTGAAGATCTAAATCGCCATTTCCAGTTCATTTCTTGAACAGAGGCGGACGGGAAAGAAAATAGAGAGAGAAAGGACGGGAGAAAGGAAAAAAGAGAGAAAAAGATAGAGAAATGTGAGATTCTTCCATCTTTGGTTGGATCTTAACATCATATATTGTATTCTAAGTGATTTCCAAGTGTCAAAGCATGTATTTCATCATTTGAAAGGTGAAAAAATCCGAGTTTATAGCATTTGTGATTTCATCTAGTTAGATCAAGTTTCATTTCGTTTTTTATTGCATTTGTTGGGTGGATCTACTGTAGATCCGAAAATATTTGGTGCATTGTTATTTAAATAGTTTGATTTTGTGTATTTTGAAGTTAGATCTAATGTAGTCAATATATGTTGTAGATCTGTGGATTAGGGACGGTTAGGGAGGATTTATTGTGGATGGAATCTCCTCCTAACCTCCCGATGATATCCTTTTAGTTTATTTCATAGTTTTTGCGTATGTAGCGATCGTGATGCGCCTTTATGTAAATATGTAAATTTTTGGACCTTAAAACGACATCGAGTCGAAAATCGGGTTTAAGGCCCCGTGATAGTGAAATGTGCGATTATGGGCGTTTGGGGTTATTTGGATGGCTCACATGCCCATGAATAACTCCAACGCCATTTTAATGCTTGGTTTTTCCTTTTGACGTGAGAAAAATGATTTTGGAATGAAATGATAAAGATTTGCATAAAATAAATCAAAGTAGGATATTAGATCACTCGTAGGCTAAAAATAAAATTGTAAGTGTTGGATGAGCTCTATTCTTATTTGGCGAAGGATTTGAAAAATATGTTTTACAAAATATCATCGGTTTTATTATCGAAACAAAAGCAATAACAATGAACTTTTCGATTAAATCAAATCCTTTGTGCATAGGGTTAACGAGATTTCTGAAGCACTTTCAAAATAAAGTATTCCAACAACATTCATTTAGGCACACACACACACGCACGCACGCACACACACACACACACACACACACACACACATTTTAAGATTTAAAGGATAGAAAAACATCAAGATAGCGGTAACCGTGTTTCACGGAAGTCGGGGGGTGCTTAACACCTTCCCCTCGCTTAAGCAAGCCCCGAACTCTATGAATCTCGGCTTGCGGACCAATTAACTCGGAGTCACATATGAGCCAGCGATTACGAAAATAAAATTCGGATGAGTTGGTACATCCATTTCAAATATACCAACTGGCGGCTCTGGTCAAATTGGCTCATCATAAAATCGACATTTCGAAACCCCGTCGACACTAAGTCGACCCTTTTCAAAAAAATCACATCTTAATCTAAAGGCTAAAATTGGAAAGGGCTTTTAATTATTAAAAAAAAAAAAACGACGAAAATCCCGGCGTCGACATTCAGTGATTATATTTGACTAAAATAATTTATGTAAGAAGTTTTAATATGATTTATGAGGAAATTTATTACGGAAATAAATTTCTATAGGAGAGATATTTTTAAGTTAACATGAAGGTGTATATGTATAGATACGTATATACTTGGAGGTGCGCTAATTATATTTTAGCCGATCGTGATAAATGATTTATGAAGAATAATTATATAATTTATATAATAATTATAAATTATATAAGGTAATTAAATTAAATTAGTGAACAAACCCTAAAGTTTTAATATCAAAAGAATTGTTAAGTTGTCCATTAATTAAATATTAAATTAAATTAAATATAATGAGTTAATTAAATTTTGTACATTAATTAATATGATTATTAATTAATGTAAATAATATAAAATATTAAGAATAATATTTATTAGTCCAATTAGTAATTTAATACTAATGGGCTAGGTTATTTAATTAATTAACCAATCCAATTATTTAATTGATCATGGACTTGGTAATTAATGTGTGACAAATTAAATAAGTCATCATTGGGTTAAATTAAATGGTCCAAGGATACATTAATTGGACTTGATTTATTAGTAGCCCAAGAATTTATTTGTAAGCCCAATTGGTTATTTAATGAAATCCAATTATTAACTCATTTGGAAAAAGATCCAAGTAGCTTATTTAATTAATAAAAGCAATTAAGATGACAATCAAATTGGGACAAAAAGTCCCCCTAGCCGATTTAGAGAGAGAGGAAGCATCATGATTTTTTTTGAATTCCTATTATTTTATTAAATAACTTGTTTTGGGTTGCGTGTTGTACTTTGTAGCATGGTTTATTAACCTAACAAGTCTTGTAGCTACTCTATGAGGTAAGGCTCCAAAGATAGCCATGATGGTTTAGATTGTTAGATATAATTTCTATATCTAATATGTGTGCAAGTATACTTGCAATAAGAGAGCAACAAGTTAGTCATTTTTGGGTAATTGCTCCTTGCTAAGTTAGAGAGAGAATGATGGGACAAACATTATTTTGTGAGAGGAAACAAAGAGGACCAGCCGAGCCACTTGAGGAAGGAGGAAGAGAAGAGTTTGATGCCATCTACATTCATCTCATACCTAGGAAGAAGAAGAAAGAGAGCAATAAAGTCCAAGAAGTATAAAAATAAACCTTAAAACCCTAATCTTGGCCTTATTTTAATTTTTATGGTAAAAATATTTTTATTAAGATCTTTATGCTTAAAATCATGTTAGACATGTTTATATAAGTTACCATGTATTTAAGTTGTGTATTAGTATGAGATTTTGTCAACAAAAAAAAACACTCTTATCGGAAAACTAAATCTGAACAGCCCGCTTCTGGAATTAATGTTCACGATTGGAAAATTGGATTTCTGATTCATTAATTTTGTTGGATAAATCTTGAAGTTATGTAAATTCTGAAACTTGAATGACTGAAATCCGAGTTAAAATGAATTAGTTATGATTTTTCTACTAAAACACTCCACTGTCGAAAATTTTTCGTGAATAGTCCACTTTACAGCCATTTTCAGTTGCCTAATCTTATCCAAAAAGGGTGTTTGAGCACAAAAAATTATAGTTCAGGAAGTCACGATTCCATCGATATAAAGTATAGTTCCATCGGAGTTATAGAACTCAAGTTATTAAGGTTTTAGTGAAGGACCCCAAAACTGGGCAAATTTGAAAAAAAAAAATCCTAAAACCTACTGCCGGTTTGTTTTTGATGAATCGGCCAGAGCATTCCGGCGGCCGGTTCCAGTAACGGCCCAAACTAGAAAGTTGCTTGTAATTTCGTGTACTATTTTTTGGAATTTAATAGTATTTTTATAATATCAGTAGATAATTTTCATAATTATTGAATGACAAAAGCTTACTAAATGTATGAAAAATAATAAAAAAATATTTTTAAAATTTTGGAAAAATATGAACAAATAACCTACTGATTATTTAATGTGTTATATGTATTGAGATAGTATTATTTTTGAAAATTGGTATTTTTCATATTATTTATGGTGTAAAGGTACACTAAATTGTGATTACCTAGCTAATACTTCAAGAAAATTATAAATAAATTATTATTAAATCTTAAATATGTTCTTTAAGTATTTAATAATAATATCAACATGTTTGGAGAAAATAAATTAATTATTTATTATTTATTCAGGTATTAAATAGTAAATAAAGGAAAGTAAATAACTAATTATTCTTTAATTAATATTAAATCATAATTAGAGTAAGATAAAGATTTTAAATTTAATTATTTATTATTTAATAAGATTAAATAATAAATAAAGAGAGTTAAGTAATTATTACTTAATTAACATTAAATAATGATTATAGTTAAGTAAAGTTGATAACATAATTATTTATTATTTAATTAATTAAGAGTAAATAATAGATAAGGATAATTAATTAATTAATTAATTAATATTAAATAATAATTAAGGAGGATTAAAATTAATTAAGTATTATTTACTTAAGGATAATTAATTAATTATTATTTAATTAATATTAAATAATAATTAAAGAAGGAGTTAGTAATAAAATTAATTATTTATTATTTAATTAGATAGTAAGTAAGGAAAGTTAATTAATTAATTATTATTAAAGGAGGAGTTAATTAATAAAACTAATTACTTATTATTTAATTAAATAATAAGTAGGGACAAGTAATGTAATTAATTTTTATTTAATTAACATCAAATAACAATTAAAGAATGTTATTAAAAATGTGACGACCCCAAATCCGAGTTCCTTGAACCTCGGATCCGGTTCAACACGAGTACAACCTTTTCCTTATTGTTTAAGAATTACAACAATATTATAATTGGTAAATAACCATTTATTTACAATTTTACAACATCTCTTTCCATTCCAGAATCGAAATCTTTATACATTCCTAGTATGTCTTAATATCATACCTGATACGACATTCTATTACAATCAACTTGAGTATTTAACACTCATATAACGTACCAACTAAATCTTATGCTACACAATCATTTACCTGTCCAATTCGGACTGATATCTATAATAGATATTTAGATCTTCAATGGAAGTAATATGTTTTCCTGTTCCTTGTTCTTTATCGAGAACTTCAGGTAACTAGCCTTATCTGAAAATGTTGGTTTAGGCAAGAGTGAGCACGACGGCTCAACAAGTCTAACAGATAGCACATAACACATAGTTTATGTTTATACATTCTTCTCATACTTCATGCATTACATTATATGAATGCATCATGCTTCTCATGCTTTGCATTTATTCATGCAACATACTGATCATGCATTGGAATGAATACATGGCATACAGTTCAACTTATTCAATTAATTCAGGCTTTCTAACATATAGAATCAACACACATCATATGATTTCACAGAAACATATTTAATTCAAATTCTCACAGGCTTCAAGTGCACACACAACAGTTATACACATAGCAACAATATCTGAAAAACTTGTCTGGTTCGCTTCTACCAGTTACGCTTATTTGCGTCTTGCGTTCAACCTACAATTTATATAGGAAATTGAAATAATCATTAGATATAATGACTATTACTTAGCCTTTATATAAGACTCTAACTTTAAATTATTAACTCTTAAGATGTTCGACAAACGAACCCTTAACTTCCGGACAAAACCCCTAACCCAAACCTAGTTGGACATATCGGGTACGCTTAACCATCTTTCACCAATACCTTGCGTTCTTCATACAACCTATATTTTATAAGTTGTCTAATATTTAATCACTAATGGACTCTTACCTTGGTTTAATTCAATTAAATTTTCTTCTTTACGCAACTTAATGATTTGGACATTTAATAATGTACCAAATATCTCAAAATATTATTTATCTTTGATAATATATAACTACAATCAAATATTATTAACCATTTAATAATATTTTAATCACTTATTAATATTATTAACAATTTAATAATATTTTAATCACTTATTAATATTATTAACTATTTAATAATATTTTAACCACTTATTAATATTATTAATCATTTAATAATATTTTACTCACTTATTAATATTATTAACCATTTAATAATATTTTACTCACTTACTAATATTATTAACCTTTTAATAATATTTTAATCACTTATTAATATTATTAACCATTTAATAATATTTTAATCACTTATTAATATTATTAACCATTTAATAATATTTTAATCACTTATTAATATTATTAACCATTTAATAATATTTTAACAATCCTCAAATCCTTTAATGATTATTTAAATAATAATCTCTTAGTTAATTAATCTCATTTATTATTTAATATTCATTAAATAACAAATGATCATTTTATTCACTTTATCTCCCTTTAATTATTATTTAATATCATTTAAATAACAATTAACTAATTATCCTTATTTATTAAAATAATAAATAATTACCTTATTAACTTCATCTTTCTTTAATTACCATTTAATATCCTTTAAATAATAATTAATTATAATAATAGCTTTTATTTACTTTATTTATTATTTATTATAAATAATAAATAATTATTAAAGTTGGGTCCCAAATTAATTATATTAATTTTTAAGCAATTTTATCAATTTTGGACTTAAAAGACCCAAACCGACCCGACCCGAATGGCCCGACCCGACCCAGAATGGAAAACTCACTGGCCGTGAACAGTGACCAAGGGCCCCGGCCCTCCTTTTACAAAGGAAACAAGGGCCCCGACCCTCCTCTTGCAGAATCTGCAAAATTGTCATTTTCTGATTTTTCAACTTTTGCTCATTTGATTAAAACTTTCATAAAATGAAATTTACAAATCCAAATGACCTCAAATTGGTATCGATGGATTCGTATCTTCCTAAACTACAATATTCCATCATTGGATCAAATTTTTTGAAAATTTTTTGGTTATGAAAAATACCCACAAAGTGGAATGTTTGCACATTGAGTTCTTAAAATGACATTCTTTGGTCTAAAAATCATATCTTGACCATAACAACTCACATGAACATTATACCAACTAGGTTTTGTTCTTAACTTATATATTTACCATATCAAAGAAGAAAATCTCATACCTAACTTTTAGGTTTCAAAATATAAAGCTCCGAATCACACGTTCGTTTAAGGTTCTGTCGGTAAAAATTGTTTTCATACATTTTGCTAAGCTTTTCAACACCAACACCCATAAATATTCATGTTAGACCCATGTAACCCTAGATCTACAATCTAGCATAGATCTAAACATTTAGAGCTTGAGAATAAATTTTCTACCATAAATATTCAATATAAAACATAATGAACTTCAAAACTAGGGTTTAGGGTTAGTGTTATACCTTCTAGACTTGTGAGCTACTTTTCTCTCCTTCCAAAGATAGATGATGGAGTTAGATGACATCCAAGCACACTCCTCTTGAAGAATTAGACTTGGCTCACTTGACTCGGTAGTAACTCACTAACTCACTACCTTTTTTCTTTAACTCACCGAGTTAACTCACTTATTATTCACTCACAATAAAAGAGGCTCTCTAGCAAACTTAGCAAACTCCTACCAAAGTGAGCTAAGACTCATATTTATAGTAGATTAAATCTATACATATAACACCTATATGTATAGAATGGACCTCTAGCTTTTTCCAAAAATGCAAGGAATTACTTGGAATGTTCCACACATAAAGTAAGCAATTAATTTGATTAAAGTCAAGTACTCCTTCCCTCACCCACTCCACCGACCACTCCCTTTTATTGCCCCAATTTCCACTTATTTTTCTTGCCAAAATTGATTTAATTAACCTTCTAGAAGCTTACTTAATTGGGTCAAAAATTGGGCTTTGAAATTTAATCATTTGGCCCATGGATACTCCTTTGATCCATTAAAAAGGTTGGGCTACTAAATTAATTTACTAGGCTCCCAATTAATTAAAACATTGGGCTAGATTAATAAAATACCCAATCACATGAAATTTCTACAAGTCCATCACTTAATTTAATTAATTGACTTGTTTAAATAATTAAGGAATAATTTAATAATCAAATTTAATTTAATTTACGTAATCCAATTAGACTTGTCATATTCAATACTAATTGAATATTTAATTAGGGTTTCTCCCAAATAAAATCTTAGGTTAGTCCGTTAATTTAATAAATCCATTAACGAACTTCCTTTATTAAACTTAATTCAATAATTTCCTCGGAAAAATTATATAATCCAATTCACAATTTAATTTCCTTAAATTTAATCTACTAGATTAATTTCTTTAGGGCTCCCAACAATTAAAACAATTAAACTCTAAGTTGGGCTACCGAAATTAATTCATTGAGCTAGTTAATTAAATCAATATTGGGCTATATACCACAACTTAATAATTAAGTTAATTGCTTAATTAATTAACTTCTTGATATTGTCATTCTAGACAAACTTTCTAGTTTTTATATAACTTTAACTCATAACTAATATAATTAACATAATTAATTATATTTCATGATTTTCCTTCTTACTTCATATTTAAACTAATTAATTTATTAGTTTTATTGAATATTAAATTTACTCCTCTTCGTATTTGACTAACAAGCACAACTCTAGGAATATATAACTATGTATATATATCCTTATAACCGTCTTCACTTCTCAATTAAATTTATTTCTTTAATAAATTCTCTATATGCATCATTACAATATTCTCACATTTAATTTCTAACAAATAAGTTATGTAAAAAAAAATGTTTACCCATTTTCTACACATCTTATTTCTCACATTCTAGGTTTTAAACATTAACCTTTAATAAAATCAATTAAGATATTATTTAAAATCTTGAAAATATCTGGGATATTACAAAAAATAAGTTAATTATTTATCATTTAATGATTGATTAGTGATAAATAAAGGGAACTATTAGCACATAAATAATTTAGTTTTGTGCAACGACAATTAAAGATAATTATCATTTATTATTATAAGTGAGGTATTAAAACAATTTTAATAAATTGTTTAGCAGTTAATTAATCATATTGATGTCTATTTAAAGTGTTATTTAACAATTAAATAACATTATAAGTTATTACTAATTGATAGTAAGAGTTTAAAATATTATCCAAGGCGAATAATATTATGATAAATCATCGAGTTAAATGATGTGATTAAGTTAAACAAAGGGTATGATCCATTAGTGACTAATTAGTTATTCGACTTAAACAGAAATAAGGTCCAGAAATTAATGCAGTAACATGAATAAATGTCAGAACTGCATAGTTTTGTACCAAAGATTTACGGTGTTGAATATGAAACACTGAGTCAAGTCAACGAGAGACTAAAATACGAAATTAACCCTATTGGTTTAAAAGGGGACGATAAGAAGAAATAAATATTTATAAAGATTTAGTATTGAGTCAAACTTTGACTGATATTGTGTACCATTGATCTTACATATCGTGTAGGAGATGCAAGGAACATGAAAGATTAGCGTAAATTGGTTATGCAAGTCTAGGTAAGTTTTTCAGAACGTGTTGCATTATGTGCTTGATTTAGAATACTATAAAATTATTATGTGTGCATATGTTATTATGTGCAATAATGTGGTAATGTGCTTTTGTGATACAAGTTGAAATAAACTGTTGATATGCAGTAGATGATTAAGTTGATTGCTCTATATATATTGAACTGTATGAATTTGTAAATGACATGTATGAATAGCATGAATCATAGAGTAAATGCAAAGCATGATATGCATGAGATATGTAGTCATTGTAAAACATGAGATGCATGAAACATGATGAAATATGTTTATGTGTTATGTGAAACTATTAGACTTGTGGAGCCGTCGTGCTCACTCTTGTTCAAAATAAAACATTACAGAGCAGCTTGGGAAAGCGGATTACTCTAATAGAGGCAGATGAAGATTTACTAATGAGTCATCAAGATTAAAGCGTAGGTTCCTTTATAGTAAAACTTGCGATAGATTAAATTATCTTCCTTGTGTAATATTTGCGATTAGGTAATGTTTTAATGTGCCACAGAATAACAAACCTAAATATTGAAAGAACATGTATAGATTATTTAAGATTGTTTGCAAAGGTTGTCCTTTATGTATAAGGATAATAGATGGGGTAATTGAGTCACTATACATATGATCTCAAAGTTGTAATAGAATGTTTAAAGATTGCGATTCTAGAATGGAATATAGTTGAAGTTTGTATTCAAACGTATCGTTTGTATTTATTTAAGGTTTAATACCTAGATTATAGTAATAATTGTATTAACTTATTTTTTATGAGTTTAATATAATTAGTTTAAACTCAAGATTGAGGTTACTTTTAACGGACCAGATGCAGGGTTAAAGGAGTCCAGATTTGGGGTCGTTACTGTGACGCCCCCAAATCTGAGCCCACACAGCCCAAACTTGAGTCGTCAAAAGACTACAACAAAATTATTACAATGAAATACAACGTACAACAATACAGTGGATAATACAACACAACTAAGTCTTCATTATTATTGCCACACTATTTTATAACACGTGAAGACTATGATAGCTATCCCCGCACTCTCACTCCATTCCCCGGCTAGACCCCGTTACGTTCTCATCTCCTGTTGAAAAACAATGGAACGAAAAGAAAGGGTGAGCTCAAATAGCCCAGTAAGAAATATCATGACTAAGATAATGACGAATAATTTATCATTAGCCTTCAACAATTGAGTTCTTGATAGAATACAATAGACTACAAGGTTTATATCAAAAACTGCAGTTAAATTCTTAAACAACGTTCATATCAATAATAGCAGCGGAATGAGCAATCTATTAGAAGAATAATGCAGACCATAATGTCCACTCGCTTATCTTTTTAGTAAAAACATCATCAACTTTTATCATCTGAAATACCATTAGTCATGATAATAAAAATTCACAGTTCCTGGTCATAATCATGCAAATCAACAGTTCATCTTTGCACTACGGGCCAAAGATATTCAATAAAGCACCAACGGTCATGATTATACCAGATTCAGCCTTTGGTCATAATCATACCAACCAACAGTTCATCTTTGCACTACGGGCCAAAGAGAACATTCACCACGTGCCATAAAAGACACCGAACAGATGTGTCGCCTTTAACCTAGTATATCGCCTTTAACCTATCATCTGTTCAACAATTATATCATATCTGTGCCCCCGGCCACAGATATTCACAACAACTTGATTCTTGATGATTAATACAAATAACAGTGATACAAATGATGAACAGAAGAACAGGATAAATAATAAGTATCGGAAGTTTACTTTGTGCAGATTCAAATAATGTCCAAATTGTCAACATGATGTGGAGTGAAATTTAAAAATGATATTCAAGATCCACAGTTCAGAATAACGATTATAGTTCAACAGAAAGGTTCAGAAAATAGGAAGGTTCAGTTGAAATAATGAAGTTCAACTATTATGGAACATATAATATTTTCAGGAATTATAGAAGCAATAGTTCCATAATAAGTTTCGATTTAGGTGTATGGAAGAAAATAATATCCCTTACCGTAGCAGGTTTGATTAACAGAAGGTGAAGAAAATTAATATCCCTTACCATAGTAAGTTTGAATAATGGAAGATGAAAAAGATGGTATCCCTTATGAGTATAAAGGAAAATGATATCACTTACGAATATGGAATAAAAGTGTCATGTGATAATTCGTGTAGACAAATTATTTCCACACGAGACAAATAAAAAGGGTTATTCACCAACAGGCGGTAATCCGCGCCGTAAGGTTATTCCCATCAGTTTGAATACGAATAGTTATTCACCAAACAGGCGATAATCCGCGCCGTAAGGTTATTCCCATCAATTTGAATACGAAGAGTTATTCACCAAACAGGCGATAATCCGCACCGTAAGGTTATTCTCAAAGATTAATAAGGAATGAATACAAAAGGTTATTCACCAACAGGCGGTAAACCGCGCCGTAAGGTTATTCCCACAATTTAATACATGGAAATAAATGGCACAAGAAAGAAACGATATTATTTTCGAGAATCAAAGAATGATAATTCCTTCAAGTAAGAAAGAAAATAATATTCATTTATGATGATGAAAAGAGTGATACCCCTTACCTTAACACGTGACTGGATATTGATTTAAATGAGGTTGATCAACCTATATTTTTATAATAAAATTAGTAATTACCACATATAAATTTCAAAGTGTATGATAACTCGTATAATATGAATTATCAAAATTATATATATTTAACATAATTTTTGTAGTATAATATAACTACTTTTAAATAGTTTTAAAAATAATATTCCAAAATAAATCTTCCAAAGAAAGCTTTTAAAAATGAATCTTCTTAAAGAAGAGTCTTCTAAAGGAAGATTTGTGAATAACGTGAAAAATAGGAATTTATGAAATTACTACTCTTTAATAAAAGACTTACTTGAAAAATTTCTGCACTCCTTTTGGCTTTCAAACTCTCAAAATAACCTTACTATTCTCAAAGAAAACTCATAAAATTCTTATAGAAAAATTTTATGTTTTAGGTGTGATTTTTCTATTCAGCTGAACAAGCTATTTATAGAAGAAATAAGGGCACTATGCGGTAGGTGAGCACTGGCGTGCTGCACGCCAGTGCTGAAAAATTCAGCACGCAGCCGCTGGCTGCTTTTTTCCTTCCTGCACATTTTGCAATTCATTTTTTTTCATGTGGGCCCCACATGGGTCCCACATGTTACTATTTACGTTACTATTCATGTTACTATTTCAAATAGTAAAATTAATTAATTTTTTATTTTATTTTATTTATTTATTTATTCTTCCTGTGGGTCCAACATATAAAATAAAATAATACTACAACAATAATTCAACAATAATGTAATAAACACGTTACAGATTATTATTAATTTAATAATATAAATTATAGTATATTTACAACCGTGACAATTATTAGGTTCAATAATTTTAAAAACAGTGCAGCAACAATTATTGAGTCAATGATATGAAATACAGTGTAATGACAATTATTGAATCAATAATGCAAAATACTGTGTAGCAACAATTATTGAATTGATAACATAAAATATTATGCAGCGACAATTATTGATGAAATGGTGTGCAACAGTTACGGTGTCAATTATCAGATCAATAATACGAGACACTGTGCAATACCGTGTGCTACTGTAGAATACCGTGTGCCACAATAAAATACCATAAATTACCGTATGCTACTATTCTTTTATCACTGGTATTTTAACAGTTAACACTGTTGACTATTTTTATTTAAAAAGGTTACTTCTGTCGTTTTCTATATCCGACAAATATTCCGTTGTGGGGTCCACCAATAATTAGTTATTTCGGCGCCGTCGTACGGCCCGAATATTCCCCGACAAAACGAATATTATCCGACAAAATAAAATTTGCACATAACATCCTTAACTTTAAACTTTATTGATTTAACCACTTACTGTTTCAGGAAAAATATATACGAAGAAAAATTAAATTTTATATTTCATAAAATTCGGGGTCTTACAACCTCCCCTCCTTATGAAATTTCGTCCCCGAAATTGACGTACCTGGCATTTCGAAGAGATAAGGATACTTAGATTTCATCTCAGATTCTAGCTCCCAGGTCATTTCCTCAGTATCTTGGTTTCTCCATAAAACTTTAACTTGAGGTATAACCTTTGAGCGTAGGATCTGCTCCTTCTTATCTAAGATTTTGACAGGTACCTCCTCGTACGTTAAATCGTCTGCTATAACGTCCGGTTCTAATTCAATGACGTGGTTTGGGTCCTTCACATATTTACGTAACATAGATATGTGAAAAACGTTATGGATGCGAGACATACTTGGTGGTAGGGCTAGTCTGTAGGCTACGGTTCCTACTCGATCGAGAATTTCAAATGGGCCAATAAATCGAGGGTTGAGCTTTCCTCTCTTTCCGAATCTCGTAACCCCTTTCCATGGAGAAACACGTAAGAATACATGATCTCCGACGTTGAATCTCTCATCTCTCCGATGAAGATCGGCATAACTCTTTTGTCGTTCTTGTGCTGTCTGTATTCGTTGTCGGATCATTTGGATCTTTTCGGTCGTCAAGCGTACCAACTCGGGTCCCAACAATTTTGCTTCTCCTACCTCATTCCAACATACTGGAGAGCGACACTTGCGTCAATATAAAGCCTCGAATGGAGCCATACCTATACTTGCTTGGTAACTGTTGTTGTAGGAAAATTCCACCAATGGCAAGTACTTATCCCAACTTCCTTTGAAATCTAGTACGCAAAGTCTCAAAAGATCTTCGAGGGTCTGAATCGTCCTTTCCGATTGTCCGTCCGTTTGAGGATGGTATGCAGAACTGAACCGTAGCTCAGTGCCCATAGCTTTTTGTAGACTGATCCAAAAGCGTGAAGTGAATCTAGGATCTCGATCAGAAACTATGGAAACTGGCATGCCATGCACTCTCACGATCTCATTTATGTACATACCGGCAAGACGTTCAAGTGAAAAGTTTTCTCGTATAGGCAAGAAATGAGCAGATTTGGTCAATCTATCTACGATCACCCAAATTGCATCTAAGCCTTGAGAAACTTTGGGAAGACCCGTCACGAAATCCATATTGATGTGTTCCCACTTCCATTCGGGAACCTCAAGTGGTTGTAATGGACCCTTAGGTACTTGATGCTCTGCCTTGACACGTTGACAAGTTAGGCACCTTGAGATAAACTTTGCAATCTCCCTTTTCATATTGTTCCACCAAAATGTATGTCGAAGATCTCGATACATCTTGGTACCTCCTGGGTGGATTGCAAACGGCGTGTTGTGTGCCTCCATCATGATTTTATGCTTTAATTCAGGATCGTTAGGAACACAGAGTCGAGAGTTGACTCGAATTATTCCTTTCTCGTCGATTCTTGCTTCGGGAATGGTACCTTCTTGTACTTTCTTTATCATGTTTATCAGTTCCGGATCGGTAGCTTGAGCAGCTTTAATTTTATCGATTAAAGCTGGTTCTACTCGCACGTGAGCAATCTTCGAGTGGGTCCCTGGTGTCTTTAGCTCTATCTCCATCTTTTGCAAGTCGTACAAAATACACTTTTGTGTTGTCAGCAGTGCACTTGTACTCGCATAAGATTTTCTGCTCAAAGCGTCAGCTACAACGTTCGCCTTTCCCGGGTGATACTGGATTGTGTGATCATAATCCTTCAACAGCTCAAGCCAACGTCGTTGTCGCATGTTGAGTTCCTTCTGGGTGAAGAAATACTTGAGACTTTTATGATCCGTATAGATATCCACTTTCTCTCCGTACAAGTAGTGTCTCCAGATCTTCAACGCGAAAACGACTGCAGCCAACTCTAGATCATGAGTAGGGTAATTTTTCTCATAATCTTTGAGTTGTCGAGAGGCATAGGCTATAACTTTTCCATGTTGCATAAGGACACAGCCTAAACCTTTGCCTGAAGCATCGCTGTATATGACAAATTCTCCCGATCCTGATGGAATGGTCAGAACAGGAGCTGAAACAAGTCTCCTCTTAAGCTCTTGAAAACTTTTCTCACATTGCTCGCTCCATATGAATTTTGTGCTTTTCCGAGTAAGCTGAGTTAATGGAGTGGCGATTCGAGAAAATCCTTCTACGAATCTCCGATAATAACCAGCTAGGCCCAGAAAACTTCGGACTTCGGTTACTGTCTTGGGTTGTTCCCAATTTAGTACCGTTTCAATCTTCGCATGATCGACTGATATTCCTTGACTAGAAATCACATGCCCAAGAAACGTGACCTCCTCAAGCCAGAACTCACATTTCTTCAACTTGGCATATAATTTGTTCTCACGGAGCTTCTGGAGTATCAATCTCAGGTGTTGTTCATGATCCTCACGACTTTTGGAGTATATGAGGATGTCATCAATAAAGACAACCACAAAATGATCCAAATATTCCTTGAATATTCGGTTCATCATGTCCATGAAAGCTGCAGGAGCATTGGTTAGTCCAAAAGGCATGACTAAAAACTCATAATGCCCATAACGAGTTCTGAAAGCAGTCTTTGGAATGTCCTCAGCTTTAACCTTTAACTGATGATATCCAGAACGGAGATCAATCTTTGAGAAATGTTGAGCACCTTGTAATTGATCAAACATGTCATCGATCCTAGGCAACGGGTACCTGTTTTTGATGGTGACATGGTTCAATTCTCGGTAGTCAATGCACAATCTCATACTCCCGTCCTTCTTCTTCACAAATAGAACAGGAGCACCCCAAGGTGATGCACTCGGACGAATGAAACCGGTATCCAACAATTCCTGTAGTTGGACTTTTAACTCTTGAAGTTCAATGGGAGCCATTCGGTATGGGGCTTTGGAAATGGGCTTGGTACCGGGTTCAAGATCAATACAAAATTCAATTTCACGGTTTGGGGGTAAGCCAGGAAGTTCTTCAGGAAAAACGTCAGGAAACTCATTAACAATGGGAATATCATTCAAGTTTGACGTATTTTTGTTCAAATCAGTGACATGAGCTAAAAAGGCTTGACATCCGTTTTTCAATAAACGAATGGCTTTATGGCTAGAAATAACAGTTATAGATTTCAATGGTTTAGTTGCTTGAATTTGCATGACAGGTTGATTAGGAATATGAAAACTAATAATCTTATGAAAACAATCAATTTTAGCATGATGGGTAGTCAACCAATCAATTCCTAAAATCACATCAAATTCATGCATTTTCAAAGAAATAAGGTCAACAGGTAATGTGAGGTTGTTGATTTGAACTAGGCAAGATTTATAGACAGTAGATGTAATGGTCATTTCTCCTAATGGGGTTTCAACTGATAAGTCAAAGTCCAAATTTTCAGGAGTTAAGTTTAAACGTTGAGCACATGCAGGTGAGATAAAAGAATGGGTAGAGCCAGTATCTAACAAAGCGTAGACTTCACGAGAATTTATGAATAGCTTACCGGTTATCACCTCGTTCGAGTTTCGTGCCATTTGGGATGTCACAACAAAAGCTCTCCCTTGAACTACAGATTTTCCCTTATCCGCGCTAGCTTTTGGTATCATCACTGCAGCTGGACTTGATTTTGTGGTAGGACAAAACCGCGCAAGATGACCCTCTTTCCCACAACTGTAGCACTTTTTGGATTGCAGTGTACAGTTTGGGCTGATGTGACCTTCCTGTCCACACCTATAGCATCTCACTGGTGGTCGATCTTCTCCCCTTGAAACTGGGGTCGGTGCTGGTGCTGGTACTGGTGCCCTTCCATAATTATTATGGAATCTCTTTCTTTTGAAATTGTTTCCACTGGATTCTCCTCTTCTGTTATTTGATGTGGAATTACCACCGAAGTGTTGGTTACCTCCTCGATGGTTCTCGTTCCTGTGGTTGTTATCATTTCTCTGATCATTGACTCTTGGCTGTAATTTTTCATCTGTTTGCTCCACCCTTTGAGCCCTATCAACAACATCTGAATACAAACTAAATTTATGAGAGCTAAGTTGTTGACGGATTTCGAATCTTAGACCACGTAAGAACATCCGACTCATCCGTGCTTCGTCATCTACTAGATGAGTCGCAAAACGAGACAGTTCAGCAAACTTAGCTTCATATTGAGAAACTGACATGTTTCCCTGCTCCAGCTTAATGAATTCCACTTCCTTCATATGGCGGATGCTTTCTGGGAAGTACTTTTCATTAAATAGCTCTTGGAATTCTGTCCAAGACATCTCAAGTGCTGAAGGGTGGATACGTTTTACCGCTTCCCACCAGTGATCCGCCTCACCTCGAAACATAAAAGTAGCAAAGGGCACCTTCTGATCATCAGCGCATTGTAGGACATCAAGTATTTTTGTCGTCTGCTTCAGCCATGCCTCCGCTTTGAGTGGGTCAGGCTTCCCGTGGAATTCAGGTGGTCCCAATTCTTTAAATTGCTTGACAGTGACTATCCTCAAATTACCAGCGTTTCTACCGTTATTGTTAACTAGATTTCCTCTTGCCTGATTCTGCATGAACTGCATGAAATTCCTAAAGAATCCATCATTCATCATGTTATCAGGAATATTATTTCCTGAGTTGGCAGGAGGATTGTTTGTGGCTTCTTGATTTTCGGCTACATTCGCTTCGGGTATTTCATAGTTAACCTCTTGATTTCCAGATGCCATACTAAACTGTGGTCACAAAATAAATGTTAGTTCAAATAAACTGACTCATCACTTCATGTCCCTATATTCAAATCAACTCATTAGATAATAAAATCTAATTTAGGTAGGACATACTAGTGACTGATTCTATTCGTCTCTCCCCTCCTAGTTCTACCACAGATCTCCATTAAAGACCATATCCCTAAGCTCTGATGCCAACTGTGACGCCCCCAAATCTGAGCCCACACAGCCCAAACTTGAGTCGTCAAAAGACTACAACAAAATTATTACAATGAAATACAACGTACAACAATACAGTGGATAATACAACACAACTAAGTCTTCATTATTATTGCCACACTATTTTATAACACGTGAAGACTATGATAGCTATCCCCGCACTCTCACTCCATTCCCCGGCTAGACCCCGTTACGTTCTCATCTCCTGTTGAAAAACAATGGAACGAAAAGAAAGGGTGAGCTCAAATAGCCCAGTAAGAAATATCATGACTAAGATAATGACGAATAATTTATCATTAGCCTTCAACAATTGAGTTCTTGATAGAATACAATAGACTACAAGGTTTATATCAAAAACTGCAGTTAAATTCTTAAACAACGTTCATATCAATAATAGCAGCGGAATGAGCAATCTATTAGAAGAATAATGCAGACCATAATGTCCACTCGCTTATCTTTTTAGTAAAAACATCATCAACTTTTATCATCTGAAATACCATTAGTCATGATAATAAAAATTCACAGTTCCTGGTCATAATCATGCAAATCAACAGTTCATCTTTGCACTACGGGCCAAAGATATTCAATAAAGCACCAACGGTCATGATTATACCAGATTTAGCCTTTGGTCATAATCATACCAACCAACAGTTCATCTTTGCACTACGGGCCAAAGAGAACATTCACCACGTGCCATAAAAGACACCGAACAGATGTGTCGCCTTTAACCTAGTATATCGCCTTTAACCTATCATCTGTTCAACAATTATATCATATCTGTGCCCCCGGCCACAGATATTCACAACAACTTGATTCTTGATGATTAATACAAATAACAGTGATACAAATGATGAACAGAAGAACAGGATAAACAATAAGTATCGGAAGTTTACTTTGTGCAGATTCAAATAATGTCCAAATTGTCAACATGATGTGGAGTGAAATTTAAAAATGATATTCAAGATCCACAGTTCAGAATAACGATTATAGTTCAACAGAAAGGTTCAGAAAATAGGAAGGTTCAGTTGAAATAATGAAGTTCAACTATTATGGAACATATAATATTTTCAGGAATTATAGAAGCAATAGTTCCATAATAAGTTTCGATTTAGGTGTATGGAAGAAAATAATATCCCTTACCGTAGCAGGTTTGATTAACAGAAGGTGAAGAAAATTAATATCCCTTACCATAGTAAGTTTGAATAATGGAAGATGAAAAAGATGGTATCCCTTATGAGTATAAAGGAAAATGATATCACTTACGAATATGGAATAAAAGTGTCATGTGATAATTCGTGTAGACAAATTATTTCCACACGAGACAAATAAAAAGGGTTATTCACCAACAGGCGGTAATCCGCGCCGTAAGGTTATTCCCATCAGTTTGAATACGAATAGTTATTCACCAAACAGGCGATAATCCGCGCCGTAAGGTTATTCCCATCAATTTGAATACGAAAAGTTATTCACCAAACAGGCGATAATCCGCACCGTAAGGTTATTCTCAAAGATTAATAAGGAATGAATACAAAAAGGTTATTCACCAACAGGCGGTAAACCGCGCCGTAAGGTTATTCCCACAATTTAATACATGGAAATAAATGGCACAAGAAAGAAACGATATTATTTTCGAGAATCAAAGAATGATAATTCCTTCAAGTAAGAAAGAAAATAATATTCATTTATGATGATGAAAAGAGTGATACCCCTTACCTTAACACGTGACTGGATATTGATTTAAATGAGGTTGATCAACCTATATTTTTATAATAAAATTAGTAATTACCACATATAAATTTCAAAGTGTATGATAACTCGTATAATATGAATTATCAAAATTATATATATTTAACATAATTTTTGTAGTATAATATAACTACTTTTAAATAGTTTTAAAAATAATATTCCAAAATAAATCTTCCAAAGAAAGCTTTTAAAAATGAATCTTCTTAAAGAAGAGTCTTCTAAAGGAAGATTTGTGAATACCGTGAAAAATAGGAATTTATGAAATTACTACTCTTTAATAAAAGACTTACTTGAAAAATTTCTGCACTCCTTTTGGCTTTCAAACTCTCAAAATAACCTTACTATTCTCAAAGAAAACTCATAAAATTCTTATAGAAAAATTTTATGTTTTAGGTGTGATTTTTCTATTCAGTTGAACAAGCTATTTATAGGAGAAATAAGGGCACTATGCGGTAGGTGAGCACTGGCGTGCTGCACGCCAGTGCTGAAAAATTCAGCACGCAGCCGCTGGCTGTTTTTTTTCCTTCCTGCACATTTTGCAATTCATTTTTTTTCATGTGGGCCCCACATGGGTCCCACATGTTACTATTTACGTTACTATTCATGTTACTATTTCAAATAGTAAAATTAATTAATTTTTTATTTTATTTTATTTATTTATTTATTCTTCCTGTGGGTCCAACATATAAAATAAAATAATACTACAACAATAATTCAACAATAATGTAATAAACACGTTACAGATTATTATTAATTTAATAATATAAATTATAGTATATTTGCAACCGTGACAATTATTAGGTTCAATAATTTTAAAAACAGTGCAGCAACAATTATTGAGTCAATGATATGAAATACAGTGTAATGACAATTATTGAATCAATAATGCAAAATACTGTGTAGCAACAATTATTGAATTGATAACATAAAATATTATGCAGCGACAATTATTGATGAAATGGTGTGCAACAGTTACGGTGTCAATTATCAGATCAATAATACGAGACACTGTGCAATACCGTGTGCTACTGTAGAATACCGTGTGCCACAATAAAATACCATAAATTACCGTATGCTACTATTCTTTTATCACTGGTATTTTAACAGTTAACACTGTTGACTATTTTTATTTAAAAAGGTTAATTCTGTCGTTTTCTATATCCGACAAATATTCCGTTGTGGGGTCCACCAATAATTAGTTATTTCGGCGCCGTCGTACGGCCCGAATATTCCCCGACAAAACGAATATTATCCGACAAAATAAAATTTGCACATAACATCCTTAACTTTAAACTTTATCGATTTAACCACTTACTGTTTCAGGAAAAATATATACGAAGAAAAATTAAATTTTATATTTCATAAAATTCGGGGTCTTACAGTTACAGGCTTAAAGGCCAATTATCCTAATTAATTAGTACATTTCAACACTTATATAATTACCTCCAAAATTCAAACTTGGTGGGTGGCCAGTAGAATTTTTGTTTTCATTTTTTTCCCCTTTAATTTGGGAGTCATTGTATACAAATTTTGATATATACAACTTTTTTGTTAAGATGTATAAACAAAATATAGTTCAAATTTGTGGAATTTTGGGAGGGATAAACTTGTACGATGATTAGTACTCCTACTGTTATATCACCATCTAAAGTTTTAAATCATTGGAATTAGCAAGGAAGAAACTTACGGAATGATGAAGATTATAGACTCCAAATATATGGTAACTGTTGTTGTGTCTAACAATATTATTCAAATAGAATGTACTAATGTTAACTATGAATTTAAGTTTCTAGACTTCTAAGGTGGGCTTTCTTCTCTTGGTGGCGGGCTTGGCTTGCTCGAAAAAGGGCTTGGCTGGCTCGGAGGCAGTTATTGTTGTCTTGGTGGCAGGCTTGGCTGCCTCAGTAGCGGGCTTGGCTGTCTTGCAGGCGGCGACAGTAGTGATGAAAAAGCCATGGAGACAGCGGCACAAGGAAGAAGACATTTGGTCTTGTTTGGTGCTTTAGAATGGAATGGAAAGGAAAAATTATTATATGGTCTTGGGGCATGGCCACGTGGTGCCCCAGGACCACTGAATAACTTCTCAATGAAAAAGGGGTTTTACGAAGGGTTTTTATAAGGGTTTAAAGTTTTTACTCTGTCAGGGGTAAAATAGAGCAGGGCAGTTTTTAAGTTGGTTTAGGGATGAAATATGAATCTTTTACTATAGGACTTGTGTCAACCCCTATGTTTTGATTGAATAAATGGAATGAGTTAAGGAATGAAATAAAAAAGGGAATGAAATTAAGAGTGGAATAATTTATTTCATTTCAGTTGGAATAGGTCAATCCATACTCTCCTCCAAATAATAAAATTCATAAATTTGGGAGGGATGAGAATGACCCATTCCATTCCAATAGAGTAACCAAACGCAAAATTTTCATTTCATAGAAATAAGTCATTCTATTCTCACCTTCATTTCTCCAATCCAAACATAACATTAGTGGTGGACATGAACTTGGCACCCTAGATGATCAGACAATATGTCAAGATTTGGCCCTTAATATAACTTATGTGGTAAAGAGTCAAGGTAATTGGCTAAATTGGTATATATCTAGGGGTATACATTATGATTCTTCAAGCATATCGAATATCTAGTGTTGACAGTTTGAATATTTTCTTAGTGTCTCTTATAGGGAAATAGTGGTCCGTGAAATTCACCAAAGTCATGGGCAGACTGTTTTGGCTTATGCGTGGGGCACATTAAGACATTGTTGGACTCTTATAACAATAATACTAGTAAAAAATTTGGTAGCTTGGATTGAATTAAAGACCAATTAATAGACTGAGAATGAATGGACATGTGGTTGACATGCGTTGGGCATGTTCATGCAACACCTTAGGCTAATGCATTCTAAGATGAATGAAATTTTGCGTGGGCTAAATTGGTATAGCATTGGGCACATGTTGGGGCAATTCGTTGGCTGAGGCAATATCATGTAGGCTGACTTGGTGGGTTAGTTCAGATGTTGGTCGGATTGTTGGGTTGATAAGAAGACTGACAATAATTGCAGGCGGTTGAGGGTAGTTGCTCATTCAAACAAACATCAGCACACATATATTGCTGGTCTAAACACGAATTTGAACATAATGCCTGATCAGCCATATCTGTTGGGCAGTTACTAGTAGTTCAATGTTTGAATTTGACTGCTTGTTGGCCATTGGGTGAAAATTTCAGGCAGTTAGAGATGTCAACTATATACCTACTTTATAATCTATAAATATGCATGTTGGGATTTTGACTTCATACATTGGTGTGTCTTGCAAGTTTTTAACCGGTTATAATCCTTATATTGCTTGTCAAAAAAAAATTGAGAGTTACCTGTAAATTGTGTGGCTCTGTGTATATGCTTGCTTAAAATATACGGGCGCATGTGATTATATTGGCTGACTAGGTTTGACACAAAAAAATTGGTGAATCGTTGCCCTATAACAACTTGTATTTTGGAAACTTTTTTATTATTATTTAAAAGTAAGGTTATATTCGGGATGACTTATGGGTCAATCAAAACTAAATTTCTCTTTAGCTGATCTTAAAAACTCACACATCACATCGACATGATGTATTCTAGAGATTCCTCCTAAGGTAGATGTATTATAGTGATTCCTCCCAAGTGCTGACTGCGATCCTTTTGATATAGTCATTTCCTAAGTAGTGTTTAATCGTCATTTCTCCATTTCTCTGTTGATAGTTTCTCTTTTCTTCGTTTTTTTTTTTTTATACATTTATTTGGACATGTTTGGTTCTTGCTATTACCTTTTCATGCTTAGATATTTGATAGGTGAGATATTATGAATGAAAAGACACGTCTGTGGTTGTCACAATTAATTACTTGTGTGGTCCAAAATAATATAATTTTAATTAATAAAATAATAAATAAAACAATTATTAAATAACATGATTAAGTATTCAAAATTGGACTACGATCATAACGAGACAAGTTCTTTACAAACTGATAAGATATATTCAAAATTATTTTCTAAATTATAATTATATAGATATACACACACACATACCAATAACTATATATAATAATGGAGGAGGGGATCTTAAAATGAATTAATTTGGTTAGTCATCAAAATCTATTTTAGGGGTGAGTAAAAAATAAATAAAAAAACAAAAAAAAAATTGCAAAACCAAACTGTATAAAATTGTAACCAATAAAAAATTCAATAAATCGAAAAAAATCGAACAACACATTTGATTATAATAGTGGTTACTAGAGAAAAATCGCATCAAATTAACTGAACCACGGCAATTATATACACTTGCACATAAACACTAACACATATGTATGATAAAACTCTAATATATGATTATTAATTTAATAGTAGAAAGTGCATCCATAAATAAATTAATTGTCTACGTGTTGTTAGTTTTGTAATTGTTTATATATTTTTTCTTCTACTTGTTCATGTCATACATATATAACAAATTTATTGAGAGTATTGATAACTCCTTTTTGTATAACATAATGTTGCTTATAAGTTCTAATAATATCATAAATGCATTAGTAGGAATATTAATAGTAGGTAATAGTTGTGGTTTGAACTTTTAAACTCTTTTTATTATTAGCTTGCTTATTTACTTTTTTAAATAACACATTAACCTGGAAAAAAAATTCATAACCGCAAAATATTAGCAAAACGATTAATAATTGAACGGTTTGATTAAATGATATTATAATTGCTTTTATAATATTAACTACACTATACGGTTTAATTACGATTACACTTTATAACTGTAACAAATTGAACTATACACAGTACCCCTAACCTATTTTGTGTGCTCAAATTTTCAACATTAATACTGCGTTGGCCCAAAATTACATATGAAGCTAGACTGACCTACAATTTATTGTACTACGTATTCGTGTATCTACTAATATATCTGTCAACACCTATGTATAATAATAATAATCTAAAAGAGAATTTTACAATTGAATTAATTTAATTGATCATAAAATACTAGATAATAACTATCAAACATAAGAAATTTAAATTGAAATGAATCTCAATAGTTTAAATAAAAAAAAAAGAGAGGAGAAAACATTCACATTACGTGTAAGAATCAGGGTACAAAACCCTCTCGATTGCCATCCTAATGCCCCTTCCAATTCCTAATTTGTGTGGCTTTAAAATGATAATAATTTTAATTACAAAATAAATAAAGAAAATATAATAAACAGTTTGTGTGAACATACGTCAATGCTACCCGAGTAACATTTGATCCAGCTACAGACACATGATGCAAAAATTAATGTTGGAAAAAACATATTGATTCTCTCTCTGGCCGATGCTTCTTCATTGTTAGTCGGATCAGCATTTCTCGCCAAGAATGTCCTCTTTCCTCCCAATTGAAGGTAACTTTCCGATCTTTCGCGATCACAGTTTTCAAGAATTTGAAAATGGGAAAACAAACTAAAAACGTCTCATTCTTTATCCCAATTGGTTTTTTTTTTTCTGTTCTTTTTTTATTTGTTCGAATGGCATATTTATTCTAATGTATGAAAGATGATGATATGATGTTCTGTTCCTGAGCCTTTTTATAAATTCCTAATTATTCTCTCGTGCATGTACAATTTTGTATCTGTATATGCATATACATATGTGTGTATAATGTCATATGTGGGCTCCACTCATGAAACCCTACATGGATCGATGTTTTGGCATGTTTGGGAAATTATGGGGAATGGTTTATTTCTTGTAACATTCATAGCTGTAATTAGTTGTCATGAGTTTGTAGGTGTCTTGGTTAGGCTCCTCTGCATTCTTTTTCACAGAGATTTTCATATAGTTACCCAAATAATATTTTGAGACAATTTTTTGAGCAATTGTAACTGCACGCAGGAAAATAAAATAATATATCGGCAAGTAAATGCTAGCAAGATTAGATGTTGTGATATTCCGGTGTGGCAGTAGTGAAAAATCAGCAAATCTTATGATAAAGAAGTTCTACATATATACCCAAATGGCCAAATCTAAGGTGCTTATGCATTTTTGTATATCATCCCTAGTTGTATGGTTGGAAATGTGTTGCCTATTTGAGTCCAGTTTTTGTTAACAAAACAATATATTAAATTGCAAGCACGAGTAAAGTTGAGTACTGTTGTTATACAGTATGTTCAAGATTGCACATTTCCAAATCCCTAGTTGTATGGTTAGAGTGCTTCTTTGGGTATGGCATCTGCATCAACATCTATGTTCTCTAGTAGCATTCGTTGGAGGAGTTGATATTTTAGGCTATCATTTGCAACTTTGCATACAAAAGTGTAGTACTTCATTGGTTTAGGCTCTAGTTAGGATATAATTTATATGCTTCAAAATTTAAGTTAGAATCTTATATTAATTCTCAGATATTGAGTTCGTTGCTTAAGCTAGAGTGCCTTGAGGAGTAGGGATGGCTAACCTTCGGTGGAAGGATTCAATGAAGTTCTTTCGGAGTCATATGGATCCTGAAAGAGAGGAACATATGAGACAAATAACAATAGGTAACTCTTTGTCTCCAAAACATCCTCAATCCTTACAATATAATTGGAGGTTGTCCGAAAACAATATAGAGTCCAAAAGAGTGCAATTTAAAGCTGTACTACCGGGGTCTTATCCAGAATTTGGATCCTTGTGGCATGCAGAACCTCAGCAGCTTCCCCGTAAGTTGCTCATCCTCGAAACATGTTATGGTTGGGGTGGCTGCATGATATAAGTAGTGACGCCACTAATTTAGTTCAAAAGAATGTTTGATACTCCCTCCATTCCAAAAAAGGAGATACATTTCTTGTTTAGCCATTCCCAATAAAGGAGCCACATTTCTATTGTTAGACTATAAAATTGTGCTCCCCATCACTAGTCCACCATCATGCCACAACTACTTAATTCTTAGCCAATACTTGAGGATATACTGAAAATATAAAATTGTCCATAAAAGTGTAACTATTTTCTTAGAATGGAGGAAGTGCAAAATAAATTACTCCCTCCATCCATTTTAATGCCTAGTTTGACTTTATGGTCCAATTGACCATTATTTGAATCAAGATATCGAACTCTTTTTCTAAAATATAGGCGGAGGGACTTCAACCATAATACAATAAATAGAATTTGCTACAAGTAATTTTAAAAATCTATTAAATATACTGTTTTCATTTTAAATGATAAATTTGACCAAAAAAGTCAAACTATGACAATTAAGACAGGTGGAGGGAGTAAAACATTGTGAAAGGCCAGTAGGGCTGCATTATGTACAAAGAAACTTTTTGTCAAGCCTTAGAAGAAAATGTAAGTTTTCATGCACCTTTATTCAGTATTTCCCGTTTTCTCTATTTATTTATTCACGTCATTTATTAAATTTCCCCAGGAATGTATTGGATTTCAGTATCAAATATATTTACCAATTGCACATTGTTTGATGATAAGATAATCGAGTTACAAATTTTGTGTTTATTGCAGAGACGGACAACAACGTGAGAAAGATCTTGGAGCTTGCCAAGAGTATAAACTATGACAACAACGAAGCAAACCTAAAGAAACAATCTGAACTTGTTGAACTTGTTGTGGAGTTTCACAGGCAGTATCAATCACTTTACTCTCTTTATGATGACTTGAAGGAACGGGTAAAGAAAAATGTCAATGTCAAAGAAGACGATTCTTCTTCTTCATCGTCATCATCTTCGGCCAGTGTAGAATCAGACTCATATTATTCCCCAGATGAGACTAGTATCAGAAGTCATTCTCCCAGGTTGAGAGATTCTGGTACCCCTATAGCTGGAACTTCACATATAGACGACACAAGTGAAGTAGTAAAAGAAGCTTTAAATGTTGAACCAGTTCCATCCTCTAGCAAGGTTGAAGACATGGATGGACAAAAGCTAATGAGTGACTTGAACTTATTAAGTGAGAAACTAGCTGCAAGAGAAAAGGAATTGTTGTCTCTCACTGAAGCACATCAAGTTCTTGAGACTGAGACATCGGCAAAGATTAAGGAGCTAGATGGGCAGGTAAGCACCTTGAAGATTGAGCTTGAAAGTTTGATTATTCAGAATGGAGAACTCGTAGGGAAAATTGTGGTTAAAGAAAATGAAGTTAAGAAAATGGGCGAGGAAAATTTAGGACTACTGTCTAAAATTTCAGAACTTGAATCTTTGGTTAAAGAAAAAGGAGATGAAATTTGTGCTGTTTTAAAGAAATTCAATGACAATGAGAAGCTTTTGATGGGTAAAGTTGATGACTTAATGGGAGAAGTCAAGAATTTGGAAAATGAGGCGGATTCGTTACGTTTTGAGAAAGGAAAATTAGAACAGCTGCTAGCTGAAACCAATAAAGGTTCGGAGCAGATATATGTTCTGCAACAAGAACTCAATAAAAAATCTCAGGAAATGTCAGATTGCCTTGTTCTAGTAGAAAGTTTGAAAGAGAAATTAGAGTGTAAAACTGCAGATGAAAAGGGTGCAGTGGAAGAGAGGAAGAGTTTGAAAATGCAAATAAAGGATTTGGAACTGGAGATGAATTCTTTACTCGGACAGAAAAGTATAAACCATGAAGCCAAACAGAGCACATTAGACAATGACGAGCTGGATAAGAGGATTTTCCAATTGGAAGGGAAACTTAGGGAGAAGGAAAATGAGCATTCCACCCTCCAAAAGAAGATAGAAATTATGGAGAATGAAAAGTCTAAGGAGATTATAACTTTGCAGCAAAAATGTGATTCTTTACAGACTGAGAAGGAAAAGATGAAAGAAAATTACAGCATCTTGCTGGACAAAATTTCAGAACAGGAAAAAGCATTTGGAGAAAGGGAGGATGAAATGAACAAGTTAAACCAAGAACCCAAACAAGCCAAAGTGAGGTTTACAGATCCCAAATCAAGTAGTCGGATTGCAGAAAGGAAAATGGAAGAGTTGGCAGAGGAATTTCGCAAAAAATTTGAAGATAGTATCCGACTATTGAGCAGAAGGGTCCGTGTTGCTGAACTACTACATGCTGAGAACAAAGAATGGTACAAGAACACAAAAGATAAGTTTGAGCTAGTGCAGAAAGAAAATGAAGCTGCATTTCAAAAGGCGAAAATTATGACGAACATTGTAAGCGAAACTTTGGCTGAGTTAGAGACAATGGGATTGAGATTTGCTGAATGCTGTGAACATTTTATGAATAGAATCTCAAAAGCTGCTTGTGAGCTTAACTTTGCTAAAGATTGGGTTAAAAGGAAGAATGCAGCAATACAACAGGTTAAGGAAGATTTTGACAATCTTCTTGCACAGTTGGATGACAAGGAAGAAGAAGTGTTGGGGTCAAGGCAAAAAGTTTGGAAATTGGAGAACAAAGTGAGAGAGTTGGAGAAAATGGTGAAAGAGAATGAAGAGGGAATGATGGTTTTAAAAGAGGAAAAAAGGGAGGCAATAAGGCAGCTTTGTGTGTGGATAGATTATCATAGAGGCCGCAATGATTTTCTCAAGAAAGCATTCTCTGAGTTGACTGCTAGAAATCAGGTCAGGCCTACTTAGAACTAAATTTTAGTCCTATTTTTGTTCCATTCCAATTTTGTTGTCATATTTTTTTTCTTCTTTTCTTAAACATTTTTTTCATTCTTTCTAACTAGAATGGTGGTGAATCTGGTTCACTTATTGAATAAGAATTTATGGACAACTTATCAGAAAAGTTTACCAAATTGTGTAGCATGTTTCATGAAATTTAACTCGTGTTGAATTCTAAGCATATGTCAACCGAAATTTAAGCATGGCATGTAATTAAGTTGTTTGATAATTAGTAGAATATTTTATTACTAATCTCAACAAAATTAGTCCATCAATAATGATTCGTATAAGTTATGCCTATTGCTAAGATGTTGATTATTTATTTTTTAATTTCGTTGGTTAAAAGGCTATGCCAAATTTCGTTGGTTAAAAGGATAAAACGCCTGCCCCGACCTCAAAGGTGGAGGGAAATAGAGGGTGTAAAAATAAATGAGTATTTTCAAGAATGCTAAAGGTCTGTCTGTCCCCACCTCAAAGGTGGAGGGTAATAGAGGGGAATAGAGGACTTAAAAATAAATGAATATTTTCGAGAATGTTCGGGACTTTTTTTATATTGTTTCAAGAAAATCTTATTCACTCTTTAGGAATATTAGTCATGATCTCAGAAAGTCACGTAAGGATCATCCTCATTTGAAAAGTTTTTGACAACAATTTTAGGGAGAAATTTCTGAATAAATAATCATGATATTCCTCTACACAAAAAAAAAACAGATAACATTATCCTTTTAGTACTTGGGAAACAAACTTTGAGGAACCCAAAAGCACTTTCAATCAAATTGCTTAATTCTACGTGTATCTACTAAAACAATTTCATTTGTTAATGGAAGACCACCTCTTTGAAAATGAGACAATCAAACACTTCAACAGCATTTCATAAGTAATAAGTATATCTTAAAGAATTATATTTTATTATGCGCATTTATAAACGTAAGAATAAGAGAACCATCCAACACGGTGAAGTAAGAAAAAATTTATTATACACTATCTCATTTAGATATTTATATTAAGTAATAAATTACTCACCTGTTCCTTTTTAATTGATTTTTTAAAGTTAAACACATAGATTTAGAAATGCAAGTAATGTTTTGTCTAATATTTTAATTTGAGTATAAAATTTTAATATTATTCTTTTAAAATTTATTTTAAAAAATGAGAGAGAGAAACAAATTACTGGTCTTTAATTATAAGAGAGAATATAAAAAAAATTAGTAATCAATTCTTTCTTAAAATCTACAAACCACATATAAATACTGTTAATGATCATTGAACATAAACAACAAAAATCATGTTTAAATACTAGGCTTAAATATATTTTACTATCCAAAACTATTGTTCTTTTTCTACTTCAATGATTTACTTTTCAATTTTGTCAATTAGATGATTAAATTATTAAATTTTTTTTTACTTCCATCCAATTTTACTTGACACGTTAAAAATTGATGACGTGACTGTCTAAGTAGGCCCATGTCCAACTGACGTGCATTTAAAAAATATTATTTTCAATATTTTATTAACTTTCATTGTTTAATCAAGGGTAAATTCGTTAAACAATATTTTATCTTACATTAAAACAAAACAAAATAAAATCTAAAAACATTCTAAACTATCAATTGATTAAATCATTTTCTCCCTTCCTTCCCCTCTTCCTGAATAATCCCCAGAAAAAGCCCTAATTGACGACGGAAAGGAAGAAAAATCCCTAATCAATGACTGAAAAGTATAAACCAAAAGTAGGTTAGCGTTTCATTTCATCCAATTTTATCTACGAATGGATTTTATTCGTATGGAAGATAAACTAGAGTCGGGCGAGTATATTGATTCGATGGGTGACTTTCCAATGTGCTATTATGGGTATAGAGCTTGAATGAAGATTTCTTGGACTAAAAGTAACCCAAGAAGAAGGTTTTTTAATTGTCCACAATGGATCAGAGGACCACTAGAAATCGTAGAGTTATATCGCAAAGTTATGTTGCAAAACCACTGAAATCGTAAGATAGAAATTGTTGAGTGAAGTTACTCAACTATCAGAGGACCTACTGTACGATTCTACAATGAATGTCAGTTTGGCCACAATTATAGAGTGGAGAATCATAGGACAAAAAGACAAGCAAATGCTGCAATTTGTTTTACTGGTGTGACTAGAGATTTGTAAAAGGTTTAAAAAAATTGTGTCCAAGTTGAAACTTCAAATAAATGCTCTGAATATTAAAATAGAAAGGAAGAAATATGAAATTGAGAGAGGCGTTGAGAAAATAATTAAATTGAGAAAAACGTATGAAAAGCTTAAACTTGAATGTGCAAAACAAAGTAATGAGGTTGGAAGATTTAAAGAGGTGATTGCATTGTTGAAAAAAAGGGATAAAATGTGTAATGTTATGATTAAAGTCATGTTGTTAGGAATGATATTTGTATTCATGTTAGGACAATTGAATGTGAATGATAGTGGTGAATGATTGTAATTTGTAATTACTGTTACGTATAAAGGAATAAGTTTGCAATTAGAACTGTATAGTGCAATTAGAATCTTAGAGTGCATATTAGAATCGTAGAGTTAATATTCTACACTTTAAGATTTTGTACTCTACGATTTTGGTCGAACAGACCTTCAGTGTAGAATCATAGACTAAGTCCTTTAATCGTTGAGTAACTTAACTCAACAATTTATACCTTACGATTTTCACTGGTTCTACGATATAGCTTTGTAATATACCTCTGCGATTTTCAATGGTCTTATCTATTGTGGACAACCAAACAACCTTATTCCTAGGTTACTCTTAGTCTAAAAAATCTTCATTCGAGCTCTATACACACAATAACACATTGGAGAGTCACCCATTGAATCAATATACTCGTCTAACTCCAATTTAACTTCCATATCAATAAAATTCATTTGCAGGTGAAATTGCATGAAACGAAACCCTAACCTGCTTTTGATTCGTGCTTTTCAATCGTTGATTAGGGTTCTTATTTTTCTTCATTGATTAGGACTTCTTTTTTTTTTGGGAATTATTCAGATTTGGGATTTACGGTTTATTTTTTTTTGGGAGGGTGGAAGAGGGGAGAAGAGGAATTAGTCGATCGATTGTTTAGAATAGATTTAGATTTTGTTTTGTTTTAATGTAAGATAAAATATGATTTGACGAATTTATTCTTGATTAAACAATGAAAGTTAATAAAAATATTGAAAATAATATTTTTTAAATACACGTCAATTGGACATGACCCTATTCAGGCAGTCACATCATTGATTTCTAGCGTGCCAATAAATTTGGACGAAAGTGAAAAAAATAATAATTTAATTATCTAATTAACAAAATTGAAGGTGAATCATTAAAGTTTAAAAAAAGACAATAGTTTAGCATAATGAAATATATTTAAGCCAAATAATAAATACTATTAGGTTCTATTATAAAACTTGTATTATCACCAATGAGTCTAAGATTACTGATATTGTAATTGAGATTTTATTTTATTTTTTGTGTGGATACTATCAAGTTACATTTTATTGGGGAGGCATGGTGCTATCATCGACCAAAGGCTTGGTGGTTCTTCTCAATCTTGTTGGGCAGGCAATCTTAAATAGTTAGATTAACAAAAACATGAAATTAATGTATGAAAATAAGGAAAAGAATCAATTTGGTGTTTCTGCTAATTAAAAATATATATATAATAGATAGGTTTGATAAAGTCTATCCCTGCTTTATTACTAGTATACCCTTACTTTATGAAATTAATGTTACATTTGTGTGGTAATTTTTCTCAGAAACAAGCGATCATCAATTTCTTTCATATCAAGCATTTTATGCTTCTTTACTGCATTAAGTGATTTATCATTACCCAACAAAAAGTACTTTTTCAAAACTGCTTAAAAGTAAAAGTAATAAATAGATTTAATCAGCAATCACAAACACCATCTAAACCTCACTATCATCATCAGAAAGGAAATGCATACCAATAACATACCACCAGGGTAACACTTTCAACCTAAAAATCAACCCAGAAAAACAATTGCCAAGAAAATTGCCTCAAACATGTAATAGTAGGCTATCAAGTAAATGCACAGAAAAAGCACAGTTAAAAACCATAGGCAGTTCAAAAAAATAAATCAAATCATAAAAGCATGAAATATACATCATAATGATTCGTGAGTGATGAACAAATACTCGCCTATCAAGTAAGATGAACAGAAAAAGGATAACTAGGGTATTTGACATGGCAAGTGAAATAGTGGACTACTCCATTCAAAGATGATTCAATTTATACCAATGAGCTAACAGATGTTAAGATCATGCCAATATCTACTGAGAAATTTCATGAAATAAACCAATAAAAGAAAAGGTTAAAGAAAGAGTAATCTTATGGAGTAAGCTTTATAGCAAGTTCTAGCAGTAAAAACGGGGAGGAATAATAGAAAAAACAAAGAAAACCAACATCTTACACATTTTAGCTCTGGTAGAACAACATAGCTCAACCAACATTCACTTGACATTCCTTCTCATAATTTATGTTCCCTAACACGAGATCCTATATTAAAATTGGAGTTGCAACAAAATTAGCTTACAATTTGAACCAACTAAACTCCATTTCCAATTTTATACCATGAATTCTCTGATCACTAACACTAAGAAGCATTACTATAGTAGTATACTAAAACACAGATATTCACTTGGGCTGCTAGCATATGTTCTAAATTTCTTAGTTTGATAAATGAAGGCATACCATAAGCATCAAAATACAATGGTGAAAACCAACACAATTCTACAAACAGTTGCATATCATGACTATGCAACAGTATTACCGTGGTTAATTCCGAAAAAAGCAAGCGAGAAAAAGAAATAGTGGTGACGATCACAGCAGCCAATTAGGAAAATAAGAAGGCAATCATAAACATTCTGTACTCCACAATAAAAGAACAAGATCAGCATGGAAAGCAACATAACAACGATCAACTTCAGTGACACAAAAGCCATAAAAGAAAGAATCATGAAAATCACAACGTTATAAAGGGAGCAAGTAGCCAAGAACTTATTTCAACTTCTTTGCCTTTGACCTTAAACCAACAGCTTGTAAAAGGTAATAACATTATAAGCTTCATAAGCACTTGGCATGTTCACAAGCTATGAGATAATTAGGAAACCAGGAGGGAAGCATTCAGCGTAAAAGCTATTAGAATTCCATCCAAAATATCAATCAAAAAATAAAGATCTACCTATGAGAAACTTATCAATGCTGGTAAAGAAGGCTAAAATCTTAATCAATTTAATTGATACGAGAGTTGTAATCTCAAAAACTAATGCAATGTGAAGGGAAATCATGTGAAAATCACCAAATTGATGGAGAAGACACAAATTCTAGTTTTAGGTGGCGGAAAATAGCCTTCTTTAGCATAAATGGAAATAGAAATTTGACAAACGTCCCGGGAATCCCAAATGTCTAAAAGCCAGAAAATAAGAATCATGACTACAAAGTACCAAGTAAACCTCTGCAAAGGGCCACAGACGTATATACAGGTTAAAATGGACCAGACACCACGGAGGTCCAGTACTGGTACTCAAACTGTAAATCTACCTGATTGTGACAAACTTATTGGTACCATGTTTTGCCCAATGAGACCTCAAGTCAATAGCGTTAGCAAAGTTGTAACCTTCTGAGGCAAGTTTCTCCAACACCTTCTTGAATGCACCCTGACTCATCTTCCGTCCAGCAATCCTTGATCCACGACGTTTGGTGCTCATAGGCAGGGGGTACATTGAAATGGTTGTGGTGCAACAAGCCGATTGCCAACCCCCACAGCCCCATCGATAACACTGCTGAGGAGTTCCTGTGCAAGAGCAAACAGGTATAGGGATGCCCGAAATGTCCATATCAATCCCATTTATTACGACATCCATATTCTTCTTCGATGGTTTCGAGCGCTGAACAGAGGAATTCCCATTTTCCTTTGGTAAAGATGGACCTTTCTTTGGCTTATTTATTCTTGGGGCTTTCGGGGTAACAGGACCTGATCGTTTCTTGGTTGGGCCCCCACCACCTCCCTTTTGAACAACTGGACTATTATCTTCCACATTCATCCCTTGATCCTTTGAGGATGAATCGAGTGGCTGTATAATTTGCACTGGATGATGAGTTGCTGGAGCCTCGGGAAGAACCCCAAAATTAGGGTTTACTGGAAGCATGTGGAGGAGTCTCTCTCTTTGAATCCAGCTATCCCTCATATAGTTCATGGGTACAGGGGTCTCAGAGACCACACAGTTGCGAGGGTGGTAAGCCCCATTGGTGCTTACCATGACCGGATTCTCCCGCAAAAATAGAAAAGGTTTTGTGTCACTGTGGTCTCCCATTGGTGACATTAGCTGAAGACCAAGATGTTCCTTAAAGGAAGGCTCATAATAACCCCAATTCCGCATATTCAACCCGTCGTCATCCATCAAAACTATAGAGAACGGCAAGCAAACAAAAAAATTACAACTTTAGCATGTTCCAAGATCATCCAAAAATAATTTCATTTTACTCCTTAAGACTTCACTATTAAACCACACAAAACAAAAATGCTCAAAGAGAAAGGGGGGGAAATAATCCTTGAAAAAAGGAACCCAATTGCCCAAAGTATTAACAAAGAAATCCAACGTATATAGATCAACTATTAACATAAAAACTGAATCCATGAAAACCAAATGAAAAGAGAATCCCAAATTAATAAAACACGAAAGCTGGAAAATCCAATAATCAGATGACAGAGAAGGTCTAAATTTAGATCAAATGCCTAGAGACTTTAGCATTACATCAATCTCGAGAAAAAGTTGAAAACTTTAGAGTTTCCGCTACAGATCTCATACAAAGGAGAAGCAAATATCAGATCCGTCATGAAATGAACAATCAGATGCATTTATATACACAATTGTTTATCAATCATGTAATCAAAATGCAGACAATTGATGCATCGAATTAATCTGATTTCGACCAGATCGAGAAAAAGAATAAAAAAAATCAGATCCGTGATGAAATTTCATAGCATCGTAATGCATTAATTTGAAAAGAGCATGCGAAATAATGCAAGGAGACGCATATTATTAGCTTTAAGAGAAAGAAAAATAACAGTTCATGTAAATGTGAGCGAGACAGAGAGAGAAAAATAGAGACAGAGGGAGCGAGAGAGAGAGACCTTACTTGTGTGGGTAAACAGCTCTTTTAGGGTTTTGCCCTTCTGGAGAGAGGAGAGAGAAACCAGAGAAAAAGAGATAGGACAGAGGAGAGAGGAGAGAGAAAAAAAAGGAGAGAGAAAAAGACCTTCACAAAAACATTTCTACGTTAAAAACAAATCTACCGATGTCTGACGTACTTGCACACATAGATAGCAACAGGAAGTGACACCAAATCCAACCCCATACTCTAATCCATTTTTTTGATCAATTTGGCCAACCCTGCCCACCTCTCACACAGTGTGTGTGTGTGTGTTTTTTTTTATAATTTAGATTAAAATTTAAACTCAAAGACTTTCGTTAATTTTTTTTTTCTTTTCACTCTCTTTCATTTAATTTCTTCTTCTTTTTTTTTTGACGATTTTCTTTTTTTAATAAAATTTAAAATTCTTATTTAATTTCCAGAGTTACATATTATTAATATTTTTTCGTATTAGTGGATAGTAATCGACATAATGTATTTCTTTTTTCATCTGGGCATTCATATACTCGTAATCATCATTTTTATATCAAATAATGACTCTGAGTCGCTAACTATCAAATGATAGAAGAATCAAGAAAAAAAAATATGGTTAATCTTATGCATAATATTATAAAATTTATTTATTTTGATAGTCACATTATATGACTGTCTTCAAGAATATTGACTGTTGAATAAAAATATATGCAAACATGTATATTTTTTTGATGTGTTGGAAATATTAATGTGTGTGACTACTTTGTGGTAATACAGTTGTATGTGTAAAAAATAAGAACCTTTAAATTTATGGGTTAAATGAATTTATTCTCTTTGTTTCATTGTATAAAATAAATTTCATTTTTTAACAAATTACTTTGAAATATTTCTAAATTTAATATTGACGAAATTTATTTGAATTTTGAATAAAATTTATAGTTAGCAGTATTTTTAAATATTTGTAACATTTAATAATTAAAATTGCTAAAATTAAATTAATTTAATTATTTTTAAATATAAAAATATTTCAAGTTAATATTTAAAAGTTAATATTAATCTTATATTTTAAATGAAAGGAGTATAAATGAAAGTAATTTACTAGTTGTAGGACAAATTTTCTGTAATATTATTAAAGCATATTTAAACAATCTAAAACAGAGGGAAAAAAGTTAAAAGTAAAAAAATAGTACTACAATAAAAATACTCTAACTATAATTCTATTTAAATTTCTTATTATATAATATTCATAATTGTCCGGGCAAAACAAACTAGGGTATTAATTTACAATATTTGTTACTTATAAAATTTAAATAGAATTATATTAATGTTTAATTTTAAAAATTTTGCTAATTAATTTCAAAAATCAAAATATAACAATCAAAAATATATTTACTAATACATTCAATACTAGAAGCTGATGTCGGACGGTTACGGGGGTCTTTAAATGCGTAAAAGCAACAACGTGTAATGAGAGAATTGGTTGGGGGCAAATTTGGAATATACGGTATCTTAAGTTCCTATAATAACATTTGTAAGGTTAACAACTAAAAAAAAAAATCAATTCAACTAGCCGAAGAACAACCCTGTAGCGCTGCATGAGAATTGAGAAGCCACTAACTATAGTGGCTTTAATTTGGGATTTATAAATGGGCTGTTGAGTTTTGACTCATATCAACCACCTAAAATTAGCTATTTATGACTCATTAATGACCTTCAACGCATTAAATTTTATCTATTATCCATTAAATTAATTTATTTATCATCTTTAAATATATCTATATGCACATTCATTATTATATTTAAAGATGAATAATTTTAGAGACATAAATTTAAATACAAAATTAAATATTATATCTATTTTAACTATTAAGAAATAGAACATGTTACGAATTTTAATATCATGCTTTATTTTTTAATAGTTAAAATAGATGTAGTATTTAGATAACATGCATTTATACTTATTCTTTAAAGACACACAAACGTAAAATAATAATAAATGTATTTCTCTGTTCTCTTTTTAAAACACACTCTTTCATTTTGATACTATTATTTTATTTTTGTGTGTGTTTTTAAATGTGACACTAAATATATATATAAATATAAAATAATAACAAAAGTATCTTTTTCTCTCTCTCCCTCTACAACACATTTTCTCCTCTTTTTATTATTATTTTATGTTTATGTGTGTGTTTGAATGCGCGAAATGTACACGTAGATATATTTTTAAAAAGGAAATGTAAGTTTTAAAAAGGAATATTTTAAACCCCCAGCTTATCGGTCCTGACCAACATGTTCAAAAGCCAAACCAATGTGTTAGAACTTAGAAGGTCTAGTCGTTCAAGGGGGGCCATTGAGCAAGATCTTTTGTCGTGCAAAGACTCACGGTGGCTTATCACAAGGTTTTATTGCAAAACTATCAATCAACCGATCAGCTGCACAATAATCCTCGTGTTTTATAAAAATAATTTTTTCAGCTAATTTATTTTATTTCCACAAAAAACATTTTCTTATTAATAATAATATAAACGACACAATGTCTGTAAATCTAACATTCTAGTTATAGAGAACTGATAAATTCACAACAAAAAATGACATTTTCACAATGACCCTCTCACATAAACAGTAAATAAGCCCCACACCCATATGAGAGAGGAGTTATTGTGAAAATATCATTTTTTATTGTGAATTTAACCATTTTCTAATTATATTATGGATGCCACAACTGCTCAACTTTCTTACAAGATGGGAAGGATTAAGGAATTAGTGGCAAGGAAACGTCGCCTTATAAATAGAAAACAACTACATATACAACTTGTACGCGTAGCCACAATGACAAAACCAGAAAAAACAAAGATCAAATACAAGTACTAAAAAAGAAAACGAACGATGAAAACATCAACGGAAGGGGAAACTACTAAAGCTTAACTGAAAGCTTAAGAAATGGTAGTAAAAGAGACTTGAAAATGCAAAAAAAATAAATAAATAAAGAGAGAAAAAAAAGTCTTGATTAGCAAAATGTAAATAACCCCTTTCCGGAAATTTGTTTAATCCGTCTCAAAATGGGAAAGAGAAAATACCAAACAAACATATGGAGGAGTTGCTGCTGCTACCTATTAAAACTAAACAGGAAAAAAAGGGATGCTTTTCTATCTCTATGCGATCTACATGTATTTAATGTTACACCAAATCATCCAAACCACCAAAACCCAGTTCTCAAAGATGCTATTGCATCATTAAAACTCCCAAAAAAAAAAAGGATGCAGCAAAATTCACGTCTCCATTTTGGCACTACCTTGAAAGGGTACACCCTTTTCTACTTCACAATGATAGTTGAGCCTCTGGGATAAGATTCACCGCTGCGTTTGGTGAAGGTGGAGGAGCCACCAGGAGCTTGATCCTGAGCTTCATTGAGCATATTAGATCCACGAGCTAGACCAAGGTCATCATAGCTGCTGCCACGGCCTTCCCCATCACGGCCCCTAGGACTATCATTGCGAAATCCACCGCTGCTGTTCTTGGACCTACCTTGATTATTGCCACCTGCAAGGGAAAATAATCAAGTTATCTCCTTGCACCAATTAGTTAATATACTAAACAAGTCAAGTATCAACTAATGAGATATAGAATTGGAATATAAATACCTCAAGGAAGATAAAAAAAAATTGAATCTTTATATAGATGGAGATCTTTTTCCAAGAAAATATTTGGGGTTTTCAAGAAAAGGGTGGCAAGTTATGAAAAAATAAATAAATAGTTCAGCCGTGTGTCTGGAAGGTAAAATTTACCATGTACATAAATATTTGGGAATATCATGATTACCTTGAATGGAAGATCTCTTATACTGAATCTCCAATTTTCTTTCACCAAATGAAATTTCTCCAACCTGCATATAAACAAATAAGAAAGTTTCAATCTTGTGAAAAAGAGAGGCAATAACAACTTGATCAATATTAGGATATGAAAGAGGTCATCTATTGCAAGAGAAAGAACCATTGTCAAATCTCAGACTACCATAACAAAGATGCATAAAGTGTAAAATAGATAAGAAACGTCTCAATTAGTCAATTAATTAAGCTCTAAAGAAACTAAACCTTTAAACATAATTCAGATCTTACAACTTTTGAAACAATTATGCATTGGTAATCTACCAAATGGTAGCCAATACCATAGAGACCATGATCAATTCGTCTAAGTGGAACATCTCAGCTATCAGACAGAAAACAGTACATTGAGAATTAAAAAAAAAAATGAGAGGTTAAAATGGTAAATTAAATTAAATACCTCTACAGCACTGCTGGCGGAATTGGCAGATTCAAATTCTACAAATGCAAAGCGATATCCATCCTAAACAAAGTATTCAGGATCAAGCATGTTACTATGCATGAAGCAGTTAAATTCTTTGAATAGAATAAAATGATGATACTGAACCAGACCTCAGGATATTCTCTGATTTGGATACTCTTTGGTTTAACAGCACCAAATTTCTTGACCTCCTTTAAAAGTGCTTCATGAGTGAGGCTGGAAGGCAAGCCCTTAATATGTATGGCCTTGGGTGCTACAGATACAAGAAATATATTTAAGGAACAAATCATACCCAAAAAAATCACTAACTGTCTCATAAAAACTAAAAAGAATTAGTATTTTACATATCACATAACCCTCTGTATTAACAGAACTATTTTCCAAACCACCATTGTTAGGAGGTGCAGATGATTTCGCCGGAAGAGCAGACGATTTGGGTGGTGTTGGAGGGGCAGCTTTTGGCAAAACTCTAACAACAGGAGGTTCAGGTAAGGAACTCGCTTTAGCCACCTATATATCCAAAACAAGAAAAATAAATACTAATAGTATATCTTTTTTTAAAAGAACATAATCCTATTTGATGTATACTTAATGGAGACTTCAATGAATGTACTCACAACTGATGCATAAGACAATTTCTTGGTATCTTCTTGAGCGTTAGTAACTGGGTTGGTAACTGGGAGCATTCCTTTCTGGTCTGGATTAGCAGGAGCGTCTACTTTCTTTACAATCTCACTAGTCTCCTTTGGCGTTGGGTCAGACATTTTGTTTTGCTCACTATTGGCAACTTCAGCAGGCTCTGAAGAGAGAATGTATTGTTCGAGTTTCAAAATTAATAAAAATACTACAATAATTTTAACACGTTAAATCACCTGAACAGAGAAAGATCAAACTGGACCACAATTAACCTACCAGGACCTTGGGCCAGTGGAGCAGTAGGAGAATTTGGCACAACCTCAGGAACTGATGAAGGCGTTGAAGGTATGTTTATTTCCATGAACTGAAGAATATCATTATGCACATAGAAACCACCACCAACTTGTGGTGCCAAAAAGAATGTCTGCGCAAAGTTCCTCATCACACTATCGTTCCCTGTCAAACTACCAGTTACTCCCACAATCACTGATCCCATTACCGACTCTTGGGCATACACAGCTTCTATCTTGGGCTCCCAGTCCTTATACTCGAAGGACAAAACCTCATCATTAATGCCCTGCAATAAGATGAATTATATGTTAAGTTATACACCTCACAGCGCATTTAGAGTGGAAGGATATTAGAAACTAAGTCAAAGCAATCAAAACAATTGAGTTAGACCATCATCGTAATAAGCAAAAAATCCAAGTCATAGCCAAGCACTCCAGTCTGTCCTTTACTGAAATTTTACCTAATATAGATCACCATTCTCCAGATAGAAAGAAGTATATTTTCACCCGAGTACTTTTATTTTTAGGTTTTTTCTTATTTTTGAAGTATGCCTAAGTACTAGTTCTCAACATCTACAGTTCTTTGAGAAAAGAGATCTGTGTCTAGTTCTCAACCGCTACATCTCTTCGAGAAAAGAAGAAGGAAGCTGACCTTAACATATCTGCTGCAGAAAGAGAATAATGCACTCTTAAACATACAAAATTCCATGCTCACAACTTGCAAGTTTTAAATACAATTATGTCGAAATAGTGCAACAACAAACAAATAATATTTTTGACTTGCTCTTTCGTAATTTAATTGTTGTTCGTATAGTAACTACAAGGCCCGAACTCACCTTCATTGTTGTCACTGACGACATTATACCCTCGGGTTCTGGACGGCTCAGGATGCTATTATCCTTGTAATATCTGTGAACTTGTTGGGGAGATGCACGAAGAATTTCGTAGTACTGCATCACGAAGGCATCTGCTATGCATTGAGCAGACAATGTTGGGGATTGTGCAGCTGTATCCTGCGCCATCCCTGCATAAATTAAACCAAGAGCCTCGTCTAAGACATCATTCCCACAGTTTGTTATATTCTGTGACATCATACTTAACACAATCTTGATACCAAGTTCCTCAAACATTATTAGGCATCAAGAAAAGTAGGGGAAATACATGAAAATTATAGCATGACTTTATACTAAAAATGGACACACAGAATAGTTTGGAGAAACCAAAAGAATTAGGTTACATAAACTAGCTTCAAAGAAACATAAACATAATATTTCCTACCAAGCTTCTGTCCATATGTGGATTGAAAAGGAGACATGTTCATGTGTGGGGGCATTTTAATTTCTATTGGTATACAAGTTACAACCAACTGAGAGAAATAGTGACCAGGCACATGCATTTGCAGAATAAGAGAACCAGTAAAGGAGTTGGGAAGATATGCAGGGAAAGCAAAATCACAACAAATAGAAAAGATGAAAATGAAAAAAATAAACATTTTTAAAATTCTAAGTCGCAAACAGTCTATGTATCTCATCAATGTGAGGGCTGACCATGAGAAAATTTTTACTAGGATTATAGTACTTTTACTAGGACAACACCTTCTTTACATTGTAAATTGGACCTTTATCTTGAAAAATACAAGATCCTTATAAGCAAAACACAATGTTAGGATACCGGAAAAGGTGCCTCAGTGATTCATGTTGATGAGGCACTTTTCCAGGTGTCCTGGTATTGTTCTTTTGCTTATAGGAGGGACCCTCTAATTCCCTAGTTACCTCTATCAATTTTTCTATCCATATAAAGAGAGAGGAACAAATATATCCAAGTATTATTCAATATAAAATTTCAATTTGTGATATAAAGATGGCAAAAAACACGAAAGAACGAAAAACCCAATTCCCCAGCCTTCATAGAATTATAATCATAAACCACAACATAAATCTCCATTTATAGAAAACCAATGTGCGCTTGCGCGTGCATCAAGAAATTTTTGTTTTTATAAAAAAAAAAATCAAAGATTAAAATCTGAAAACAAAAGTGAAAAAAGAAAATAATTAAAAAATACAACAAACGACAATCAACCAACTTATTAAAAGAAAAATCCATTAATTAAATTGAGGAGATGAATGAAGCATAACGAATCAAGTTACACAAACACTAGACGATCAAAGCATCTAGAGGGAACTGAATTCTCTAAACCAAGATTCACACCAACAACATACACCCAAAATAAATTCTACAAACCATAATTTTAAATGTGATCAATCTAGATATAAAATATACGCTCGCCCAGAGATCAATCTGAAGCAAAAAAAAATATGATCCTTAGTCTAAAAGCATCAAAACTTGAATGTAAATAATCTAAAATCCCATCAAAACCTTTCAATGAAAGATCAACATAATCTAGATACAAAAACGTGATCTTCAAAACAAAATTCTAAGGAAAAAACAATCAGCTAAAACTCAGACCAAACATTTCCAAGATTTCAATTAGCACAACTGATTGATACAAAAAGATTTGATTTTTCAAGAATTATAAGCAGGAATGTACCTTCAGTGATCAAGAAAAACTGCAATTGAGACAAATACCCGAGAAGATATAGGGAGAAAAAATCGATTTTTGCAAGAGGCTGGTGCGGCACAAATAGGTTTTGTGCTTGAATTTATAGCACTAGGGAAATAGATGCACACAAAATCAATGCTGGGATTTGTTTTCCTATTTCACTGTTATCACTTGTTTGGAGGGAATTTTTCATATTTGAGGGACAAGTGGGCCTAAGTATTACACCAAACGGTGGAGATTTATGGGGTGTAGTCACCTAATATGTGCTGCGGGGCAAGAGATTACATCCTGGTTTCGTTGTAATGAGAGTATCTGAAATATCCAATACGTTGATGCCACCTGTAGCAGACACAATTTTGACTTACCATTCACTGAGGTTTTTATAACCATGGCCATTGAGTTTTGTGTGCGGAGTCTTAATAAGTTGATGTGACAGGAAAGATCCTCGTAACATCATTGAGTAATACGAGGAACTAAATTATTAGTTTTTTTTATATAAGAAAAATAAAAAAATTAATATAGTTTTGATTATTTAGAATGTTCCCCATATTTGTTTAACTTCTTTTGTTTTTCATCACATGGTGAAGTAATGTTATTTTTTTTCTCTTTATTTTTAATTTATGATATATGCACATGATAGGTTAACATATAAAAAAAATCATGTAAACCTAATTAGGATTGATCGAGAAGTATAAATGTAAAAAATATATATCTCTTACATGAGTTTAGTTATTAAAATGGGGATCAATTGATAATGTAATAGAATATTCGGTACGTAAATTAATTTAATGATAGAATATTCGATACGTTCATTAGTACATAGAAACATATGATATATAAATGTATTTTGGTAACATTAGTAATAAAATCGAATATTATATACTTTCAAATTTTGAAATAAACTGCAGCTTTTTGTGTGTTATGTAAAATTATTTAATTAAGTTTAGATTTTATATATCTGTAAAGTAGGAGGAGAAAGAAATAAGACATTTTTTTATATTATTTTTTTGAAGTATATGGCTGGGGAGTGACGACTTTTTTAGTGAAGTCAGATGCTGACCTATCAGCTATATAGTTAAAATAAGTTTAGATGCACAATTTTGGAGTATAACTTCAAACACTACATGCATCACAACAATTAAAAAGTGGAGTCCGATACAAAAATTCATGTCAGGTCTTACTTTTTAATGGTTGAAATGTATATAGTGTTTGGAGCAGTATTATTTGGTTGTAGTATGTGTAGAGTTGTCTATATAGTTATCCTCTCCTCTCTCATTGTACTTTCAAATCAACCAAACTAGTTAAATCATTAGCTAATAATCAGGGAAATAACTAGTTAGTTTTTTTTTTTATTACCATTTCTTAGTTAATTTGGTCATTTGCGTAACTTTTTTGGTCTCATTATTTGTTATGGAAGTAATTACACTAATTAGTGGAATTAATTAATGGAAAACGCAATAGTTTGATATATCTTGTGACTGCTATACTTTCAAGTTTAAATATTTCAACTTCACATAACTAAAACAGAACCCCCCCCCCCCCCCCCCCCCTCTCAAGTCTCACACACATTCATGCTAAAATTGGGCTTATTCTCTACCCTCAGAATATTTGTGATGATTATACAAATTGTAGGTATTCCCAACAACCTATAACAAGAAGATTCTCTCTCTCTCACACACACATAATGAAATGTTTCTCTTGTGAGCAGCAGTTTTAAAAACAACTCAATTAACCCCCATGAAAATATGATCGTCAAATTATAGTTTCACTTTGTAAAAACCACTTGGTCCATCCAACATATCTTCTATTGTAAGTTGGGTAATCTTTTTCTCCATTTCTCTTCTGTCAAATAAATTACTCCACTACTATATTCTTTATTCTTAATTGCTAATTAAAGAGTTCTTAATTGCTAATTAAAGAGCAGCTAGCATAGTTTTTAAACAATGATTATGCATGTACACATGCAGATTAATTAATTGGAAAACGTAGCCTTAATTAATAATTTGGTGAATTTAGAACCATATATGGCTGAAGAAGCAAGCACCGAGGGATTCAAATCCAAGAACCTCGAAGCAGAGAGGAGACGCCGCGAGAAATTAAGTGCTAGGCTCCTTGAGCTACGCTCTTTGGTCCCCAATATCACAAATGCAAGACATTAATTACACTTCTCTTTTTAATTTTACCTAATAATGTATACCATATCTAGTTTTTTTTTTTTTTGTGTGGATTAAATTAAGAAATGTTGGTTGATTAATTTATTTATTTTCCACAGATGAATAAACCAACCATTATAACCGACGCCATCTCTTACATTCAAGAGCTACAAAGACATGTAGGAGATCTTAGTGACCAACTTCTTGAAATGGAGGCAACAATTCATCATCAACAGGAACTGAAAATAGAGACTTCTGAGATTGATGCTGAACAAGAGATGAAGAAATGGGGGATACAGGTTAATTACATTACTTATGATCCAATTTAACCAAAATTTAATCAATATGCTTTATTTGTTTGTTTGTTTTTAATCATAGCCTGAAGTTAAGGTGACTCATATTGACACAAATAAGCTTTGGATAAGGATAATTTTTGGGAAGAAAAGAGGTGGATTCACTAAACTAATGGAGGCTATGAGTGTCCTTGGATTTGTCTTAGCTCACACTAGTGTTACTTCCTCAAAGGGAGCAATTCTTGTTACTTCATATGTGGAGGTAATTAAGAATGATATTAATAATTAGACTTTTAACTTTTTTGTGTGTAACTTCTCCAGTTCACAGTGTTTTTTTATTTTTTTTATTTGGTATACTTTCTTTGATTTCAGGGAATGGATGGAGTAATGTTTGCTGCAGAGCAAATCACTGAGTTGTTGTTAGAAATCATTAGATCCATGTAGAGCTGCCATAAGTAAAAAGAAAAAGCAATTTGTCCGCTCGTGCATGAACTATTAAAGGGAATTGCTGAGTTTATATGGTGGTTTCCAATTTCCATCACTTAATTTAGCATGCAAGAAAAAGAGAGCAATGTCATTAATTAGGCTTGTTCGAGTCAGTTTATGCAGTACAGCAGTAAACAATTTCTTAAAGAAGCATATACACAGATTCGAACACCATCATCTCCAGAAGGTTTGAAACTACTTAACAAATCTTTGGTTCCCAAATTCATTGCAATGTTTGTAAAGTAGCATAAACAACATATTAGTCCAAACACTATGGTTCGTTAACTAGAACCCAATCTGAGCTACCAGGATCCTGGCGCAATGGAGCATTTGATGAATTTGTCACAACCTCAGGAACTGAAAAAGTTGATGAATGGTTGTTTATTTCCATTAACTGCAGAAAATCATTATGCACATAGAAACCACCAGCTTGTGGTGCCAAAAAGAATGTCTGTGTAAAGTTCTTCTTCACCTTATCCTTCCCAGTGAAACAACCAGTTACTCCCACAATCACCGATCCCATTATAGACTGCTGTGTGTTCACTGCTTCTATGGTGGGCTCACAGCCATTATAATCGGAGGACATTATCGCATCACTAATGCCCTGCAACAAGATGAAATTAACATATGATGTTAAACAACTCGCACACCATTTAAATTGCAAGGATAATAGAAACTAGAAACATTTTTTTGATAAAATAGAATGTAGAAACTAAAATACAAGCAATCAGAAAACAAGATTAAAAAAAACGCGTAATAAGTGAGAAATTTAAGTCATAGCCAAGCAGTCCCGCCTGTTCTTTATTGTAATTTTACCGAACATAGATCACCATTGTCCATATAGAAAATGTATATTTGCACCCAAGTATTTTTCCTTTTCCTTATTTTAAAGTATGACAAAGTACTAGTTTCTCAACATCTACATCTCTTTAAGAAAAGAGATCTAAATCTAGCTTTTGACAGCTACATCCATTTGATAAAAGAGCAGCACAGCTGACCCTAACATATCTAATATTTGGTACATACACATGTGAAAGGAGAAAAATGCATTCCAAAACAGATGAAATTACATGACTACGATTTTTAAATACTATTAAGTTGAAATAGTTCTGAATGACGAAGGAGAAAAAAATGACTTGTACATCATCAGTGTTTTATAATTATTAACGCAAGGAATTCACCTTCATTGTTGTCACTGACGACAGTGTACCCTTGGATCCTGGACGCCCCAGGATGCTATCATCCTTGTAAAATTTGTGAACTTGTTCGGGAGATGTACGAAGAGTTAGGTAGTAATGCTTCACGAAGGAATCTGCTACTAATTGAGCAGGCAATAGTAAGCGTTCCGCAGTTGTATCCTGGGCCATCTCTGCAAAAATTGTATCAAGAGTCTCTTTGAAGAATAGAGTTGAGGTTTTAAACCATTCTAAGACATGATTGCCACGTTTTGTGCGTTATGTGACAGAGATAAAAAAAGAAAAGGAAAAGTAAAAAGAAAAAGAATAAGAAAAAGAAAATGAAAGATGTATTATGACAACTTCTTTATCATTAAAAGACTCACAATCACAAATTCCTCAGACATTATTAGGATTTAGGCACCAAGAAAAAGAAGTGAACCCAAGTTCCATTCCTTTTTCATTTCCTTCACAAAATCCATTAGGAATATAGGACTAGCATTTAACTTTATACTAAAAAAGGTCAAAGCACAAACATTTGATTACAAAAACTAGTATCAAAAAGAGACATAACAAAATTATCTACTACCGAGCTTCTTCTGCATGTAAAGACAGAGAGGTGTGCGTGTATTTTTGATGCACAAGTTACACCCAACTGAGTGAAGAACCAATAGTGATCAGGTATATACCGAGCTTATTTCCAACCTAAGATCCCTATTTTCTTTGTGTGTGCGTATAAGTTTGTTTCAAGCATTGTCCTTTTACTTGTATGAGGTGTGCCTCCCATTTTCAAGCTCCTATATTTACTGGTCAAACGACATCGTTTTGACGAATCAATCATATCAAACAAGAGTTTTAAAGCTTAAAATATGAAAACACAAACAAAACAAAAAATCACAAGAAAATACGCAATCAATCAACAACCTTATCTAAAGAAGAATCATTAGTTAACTGAGGTAATGACTGGAACAGGAAGACAAAGGTAAAATCAAATCATCAAAAGAGAATTTAATTCACTAAACGAGTTTTTACTCCTACAACATGCACAAAAATGAGATGATATTTAGCAACAAAAAAAAAATGAGATGATCAAAGCATCAACACAGAATTAATAATCTAAACTAGGATTTTACTTCAACAACATACACAAAAAAGATATATTCACGCATAAAACCTTCTTCAATCATGCCCAACCAGATAACAATTTAAAGTTAAATAAAAAAAAATGATCTTTAGTCTAAAATCATCCACACAAAAAACTTCAATGCATGTCGGTACGATCTAAAACCTTATAAAAACAACAAAACATTCGATGAAAGAACAATCTAGAATTTTAGCAAAAAAAAAGAAAGAACAATCTAGAAACGATACATAATCTTTCAAACAAATACCCACAAAAAGACATAATCTCTGGTTATTTTTTTCTTTTTTCAAGAGTAACTAGCAAATTTTAATCTAATAGAAAGTACTAACTACTAATTAGTCATTTACATTTTACACATGAGCAATTTACAGATTGATAATCAAAGGATGAAGTCAATTATGATTTACTCATGAACACCCAAATTAAGTAATCAATTCATCAGAAAGAACACCACAAAACCTAAAAACCAGGGCCGGCCCAACCTTAGAAAATAAAAAGCCCACGCTTTAGGCCCCATTTTAAAAAAGGCCTCAAATTTTTGAACATTATAAATAATTCATATAAAAATGTCTTATAAAAATATAAGCTAAATAATTTTTTAGGGCCCATAATCCAATTCAAATATTAAATAAGGAAAAAAAAAATAACAGTATAAAAAAAAACTTTATTTAAATAAAAATTATTAATACTCCCTCCGTCCCAAAATAAAAGTTCTCCATTGATTTTTGTAATCAAATTGACCATTTTTAAAATTAACAATTAAACATATATATTTAGATTTTTAAAAAAGTAAACATTGAGATTAGTACTAAATTTTATATAATTTATAATATTTATAGGCTTTTTACATATATATTAAATAATAATAAGATATATTTATTTGAAAAATGATCAATTTGACCATAAAAGTCAATATAAGATGTACCAAACATAGAAGGCCTCATTAAAAATATCGCTTTAGCATTATAAAAAAAAAAAATATCGCTTTAGGCCTCATATTGTCTTGAGCCACCCCTGCTAAAAACAACTCATAAAAAATAACACTAAATAAATTAGACATCATCATCAAACCCACCAACTAAGTTACCATGCAAAACCTTAATTAGGAAAAAAAAATACTTTAGAAAAGAAGAGCACACCTTCTGTAGAAAGAGGAACACGAAGGAGCAAGGGGTAGATGGAGATGCAGTGTACGGAGAAGGCAGCAGCAGTAAGCGATTGGAAGCAACTAGTTGAAAAACTCTTGGTCTCTTTCAGTATATGTTAAAATTTAGAACTAACCACAGTTTTTACTTTTTATTTTCTTAGTTATTAAAAGTTGATGAGATTATTTTTTCTCTTTAGTATGTTAATTTCTACAAATTTAGAAATAATCCCACTTTTGACTCCTTAGTTATTGGAAAGTAATGAAAACTTTTTTTTTTCATTTTTTTATTGCCTACGTTTTTTATTAAATTACAAAAATATAATTCTACCAAATTTAAAAAATATCTCCTATTTTATCTTTTATTATTATATTAACAAATTCATAAAAAATATTCTATCCGTTATAATTTATAAGATCATTATTAATTTTTTAAAAGTCAAATTAAAATATTTTTAAATTTAAAATTAATATAAATTTATTTAAATTTAATTAATATTATGAATAATATTTTAAATTATTTTAAAAATATTATTAATTAGAAGATTTTTTTATTTGTAATCCTAAAAAAATTTCTTTCAATTTTGTATTTAAAAATATTTTAAATTTATTTTTAAAAAATTAATAATAATCTTATAAATTAAAACAAAATGAGTATTTAATAATTTAAAAAGTTACGGTTACATATCGTGTGTATGTGTGTGAATGTGTGCTCGTGCGATTAATGTAAAATAAATAATCGGTATAGCTGGTTTGGTACGATACTTATTGCATGAAAAATAAATACTAATTAATTTTATCAATACTGAACCGCTTTAAAAACTTATTTGCCCGACCATGTCAAAGTGATTGGGTTTGATAATGTATCAAAATAAATAAGTTGTTTGCATGATATTACGCAGGGATATGCACGGTGCAATTTGTTACGGTTATAAGGTATAATCGTAATTAAATTATATAATATAGTTAATATTATTAAAATAATTATAATTACAATTAATCAAACCAGTTAGCTAGTAATAATTTCGGTTAATATTTTACGGTTACAGTTTTTTTTCCTGATGAATATGTTATTCAAAAAAAAAAAAAGTAAGTTAATAATAAAAAAAAGTTTAAAAGTTTAAATTATAATTATTACCCACTATTAATATTGCTATTAATGCATCTATGAAATTATTAAAACTTAGAAGCAACATAATGCTATAAAAAAAAAATTATAAATACTCCCCACAAATTTATTATACATGATATGAATAAGTAGAAGAAAAATTATATCAATGAATTAAAAAATTAGCAAAACGTAGACAACTAATTCATCCATAAATGAACAAGTACTTTCATGAATGTACTTTCAATTTAGTACAGTTATAAGGTATAATCGTAATTAAATTATGTAGTACAGTTAATATTATTGAAGTAACCGTAGTTGCGGTTAATCAAATCGTTTGATTAGTAATGATTTCGGTTAATATTTTGCGGTTACAGTTTTTTCTCTGATTAATATGTTATTCAAAAAATGAAAAAAAAAAATAGGTAAGTTAATAATAAAAAAAGTTTAAAAGTTTAAACCACAATTATTACCCACTATTAATATAGCTACTAATGCATCTATGAAATTATTAAAACTTAGAAGCAACATAATGCTATAAAAAAAAAAACTATAAATACTCCTACAAATTTATTTTACATGATATGAACAAGTATAAGAAAAATTATATAAACGAATTAAAAAGCTAGCAACACGTAGACAACTAATTCATTCATGAATGTACTTTCTATTATTAAGTTAGTAATTATATACTAAAATTTTATCATATATACGTGTGTGTATATTGGTGCGGTTCGATTAATTTAGTGTGATTTTTCGTTAGTAACAGTTTTTGTAAAAAAATGTATTATTTAATTTTTTTTCAATTTTGATATATTGAATTCTGTATTGATTATGATTTTTTGTGATTTGATTTTACAGTTTTTTTTACTCACCCTTAACATTACGTGTCAGGACTCTCACTAAATTGATGTAACAACCAAGATTTTTGTAACGAGATTCCAATATATTAAATTAGTAGGTTTATTTTTTTCATTTCTTAAAAAAAATGACTAAAGTTCAATTGTGATTATTTAGAGTGTTCCATATATTTTTCTCCCTCATAAATCCTTACAAATTAATAAGTGGTCAAATTTTAAAAATACCCCTAACCAGGCTGCTGCCTATAAGAACTTTCACAGCCATTCCCAGAATCAGCACCCAATGAACTTCGAAAATATACTCTGCAGTCCCTCTCCACGGCTCGCTTTTGCTCCCTTTATTACCTTCTTGAATCCCTCCATTGCTCTTCTTGTTTTTCCTAGCCAAACAAGGCCAATAACCAAATATACTTTCACAATACTCCATCCCATCTAAACCATACCCGTATTGAGTTTGAGCCACTATTTTCTCGTCATATTCATACTCATACCCTCCATGTCTTCCATTTCCATACCCGTAATCATAACCAAACCACGGATAATCATGACCATTGTTAAACCCTTCAATTTCTTCCCCATTACTGGCGTCAGATCGCTCCACAAATGCCCTCTCTTCATCACCATTGGACTGCTTTTCTTGAATCACATCGGTTGGTTTAATTTGCTCAATAGGTTCCACTTGAGGACTTTTATTGTCATCATTTGGTTTGCTCTCCTTAATCAACCTCTACGAGTTTCTTTACTGTATGTCAATTTGTTTCTGGCGAGGGAATTTTTGGTGGAAAAAACAGAGAATTTTTAGTGTTATTTATAAGGTGTTGCAGAACAAAAAATGACTGCTTTGCAGGGAAACAGAAGTTGAGTGTGTTTTCTGCGTGTATGGTTATTGATTACCTCAGCCACTTGATGCCTATCTAAAGGGAAAAGAAATGTGCAACTGTTAAAGAGTTTAGTGGTATGTAATAATTAGAAAATGAAATGCATATGAAAGTTTGGTGGTGTGTGGGATTATTGGAAAGAAATAAATTAAAAGAGAGAAAAGTATTTATTTCTATTGATCTGGGAAACAAGTTAGCAATCAATGGCCAATTAGTCCGCTGGTATAATTCACTTTTATTGATAAGATTTAACAAGATAAAACAGACACCAAGTTATCTCTTCCCTGCCTAGACCTCTAAATTATCCTTGGTTAAGACATTCCAAAAGCAAGAAGCTAGTAAGAGCCCAGTACACATATTGGAGACAAAGCTGTGTGGGAATTAGTTTTTAGTCCATTCCGTGGATGAAGATGTCAAATTCATATAATGAAGGCATGAGGGGGCAGCAGTATACGTTTTTCTACCAATTATTCCTTTCACCCAAAAACAGAGTTGCATACTACCTTGTAAATTTATTTTAACAAAATTTAAAATAAAATATATATTTAGAGCATAGATACACACACTTCATATTCTACACATTTTCTTTCTCTTTTTTTACCGAAACGACACCACTAATATCGTTTGATAAAAAAGGAAAGACAACCCCTCTTTTAACTATTTAGCTTCTCTCTCTCTCCATTAAGTCCCTTTTCTCCCAAGCTCCGTACGACTCTCATCTCTTCCAAGTTCTGCCATATTTGGGAACATTAAACTCTCATGATTTCTCGGTGAAATTTATGAAAGTACTTAAAAGTGGGAATTCTAACTCAGAAAAGGTTTTATCTATGGCTGCTTAAACTTACGTTGAAAAAAAGTCGCAAGTTTTTTTTATCCACAATCAAGATTGGTTTGCTTAATTACAAATTTCATCTAGTATCATTTAATCAGGTGTTGCTGATGCTTCTGTTGAAGGAAAAGCAACGCAAAGGACTTGCCTTGATCATCATATTGCTGTAATCCAAGTAAGGTTGGAGAATTTTATAACCGAATGTAAACAGTAACAAATAATCCATTGTCGCATAAGAAAAGTTCAAAATAGACACCCATAACAATGCACATTTTCAAGTAACAAATAATCCATTGTCACATAAGAAAAGTTCAAAATAGACACCCATAACAATGCACATTTTCAAGTCTTCAATACTCGACCATTTAACTGTAACGACAAACTGGGTTCTTTGCTTCCATCTCAAAGAAATTAGAAAAAAAATTACATTTATGAAACCCTTTCAGTAACTGAGCCGTGCAGATGCAAAAGAGCACGATCCTGTTTACAAAGCATTCCATCATATGGTTAAATTTTCTTCAAGAAATACTAGTTCTTAAATCTTCTGCTATTTATGGAGAACTCGAGAAAACTAAACATAAGATAAATACACACCAAAACCATAAGATAACTACACACCAAAACCAAACATGAATAAGTTCAAGTTCATCACAGAATCACAAAGTCAAAAATGCGTTCCCCGTTACATTACTGTACATTATGACTTTCAAATCAGCACGAAACTGCATAGAAGGTATGGCAAAAATATTAAGAACAATTAGTTTACTCTGACCAGAATCAACCACAAATTGCTGCATGGAGAATAAGTTCAAGTTAATCATAGAATCACCAAGTCAAAAAAGTGTTCAAAATAACATTCTTGTACAACATGACTTCCAACAAATAATGAAACTACTTGGATGGTCTCACAAAAAGATTAACAACATTTAGTTCATTTGACCAGCCTTGGGATAGCAGGATACATTAACTACCTATAGCATATTTTTTTGACTGTCCACCAAAAAACATGTCCACCAATGACATACTAGCATTTCCCATAAGGCAATTCTTCTCCAAATGCACATTAACAACCTGCATAGAAGCAAACCGGAAAAAGCAGTCTTAAAAACGATATTAAACAGAGAAGAAAAGATTCAACAGAAATAAATTAAGCTACCACTACACACGAGAACAAAATGAATATTAAATTACTGAACCATAAGAGAGGAAAGAAAATAGTACATACAGTGATGAGTTCATATCAATGGCTCATCAAGAGGGTGATTCTGTTGCCTGTTGTTTTGGTCTTCTCCGCTCAGGTGGAGGACCATCTCTCTGTCGTACATACCTTTTACTCTCATATTTTGATCGCCTGGGCTGCTTTGGTTGATAAGTTGGGTACTGGCAAGGAATTATTTCCCCATTAATATACTTATCACCTAAAACATGATAAGAAAGTCAGGTCCTGAAATGAGTTTAAAGTAACATTTTAATAAATGCAGATGTAAACCAACTCATAATGTTTTCACCTCCATAGTCTTTGTTTTTAACATCTATGTATGAATCTGGAAGAACCCACAAAACTCCTGGCAATCCTACAAAACATAGACATACAATTTAACAATCAGTTGTTTTAACTTCCACCAGTCACACAATGAAACAGTTGACTAATATTTATAACATACCCTTGAATTTCTCTGATGTTTCTTCGGTCACGGTGCACTGGAATCCAGTGTAAGTGGTGGTACTAAAAGCATACATGTTTTTCTTTGCTTCTTCCATGCTGACAAACACAAGTGCAAACAAGTTCAAGGAAACATAAAATCACATAAATAACGGTTAGATTGAATTAACTTCAATTATTACAAATTTCTACGTATCATCTACGACAACAAGAACATGCATTTGACCAATTAATTTTCTTACTAACATATAGCAAGCTGACTTATTAAAAGACATTCACCAACACCCCCAGTAAAACAAGTGCAGAAAAAATTAAAAATTATCATCCTTCAGACAAGTTTCATACTATAAAACTTGTATTGCAACATAAAAATTCAAAAAGGGTTCAAGGCTAAAACTTTCAACACAACAACTTCATGCTACTTGCCCTTCAGTTTAACAAATTACAAAGCCTTTTAATCTTTTACCAAAATTGAGGATGAAAATTTAAAAAATTTGGACAATCAAACACCCCAACTCTTCAGAAGGAAAATAAAAAAATCAATACAGCATTTCAAACCCAAATAACAAACCCACTATGAAATACAGGCAATTTCACATATACACATAAAGATAACAAAATATATACAACATGAAAGAATTGCCAAGAACTTATAAAGAACTAAGGAAAAGAATAAACCTTCCAAGAACAGTAGCTAGGGTATTGAGGTATGTATCAATCATTTGTTCCCTGTTTGGAGCAGGGTCCTTAGGGAACTCCATCACAATCAACCAATGATTATAGTCACAGCCCGGTAACATAATCGTCTCTCTGGGCTCGTTGCTGCTGCTCCTCTTGGCCGAATAGTCTCCATCTAGGGCGGCCCGAACAAGGGTTCGAGATGGGGAGTGGGTCGGGAGCTGCCGGGTCCAGGAGAATGGTACGGAGGTGGAACGAAATGGGGAAGAGAGATTGAAGAGTGCAGTAGAGGGTTTAGGGAGAGCTTTTGGGGTTAGGGTTTCAGTGAAAAGAGAAAAACATAGAGTCGCCATTGGGAGTTGACTGCCCCGAGAAATGAAGAAGAAAGATAAGGTGAGGGGGAGAGAGATTTTTATTTATCAGGGGTAAATTTGTCACATTCTCTAATTTTTATAGTCTATCGAATCAATTTTTTTTATTTTTTTTTAAATTAACCAAAAATTTTAATGCCATGAGATGCAGAGTTGAAGGTTGGAATATAATTTGTTTCAAGTCTCATTTTGTGAGGAATATAATATAATTTTATAATTAAATATATTATTAGTATTATAATATTATAAATTAATTAAATTTTAATAAAAATTACAGTATTTTAATTTTAATTACTAGACTAAAATATTATTGACATAATTTAATTTAAAATTTTTGATATATAAATAAAGAGATTTTTATACTCGTGAAAAATAGATTTCGGATTTGAATGTGTAAATCATTCTTCCAGACATAAAAAGTAATTTTTTGTTAACAAAAATAGGAATTATCAGTGATTATGAAACACTAGATATTAAAAATAAAAACTTAAAACAATTTGATCATTACATTCTTAACATAAGACAACACATAATCATTACACTAATTGTGGGAAATATCACTAGACAATGCATAAGTTTGAAATGCATATTTAATGGCAAAATAATCCGATCATTATAATTAATTAGTCGTTGAGGCGACGCGATACGTGTAAAACAATTAATAAAAATACTAAAAATAAAATCAAGAGCCCTTCGCCAATATTGGCCAAAATAATGCATATTTACTAATTTAATAAAAATAAAACAGTTATACAAATCAAAAAATATTTTATTATGATTCTCCAAAAATATATTAGTTTGTAATCTATAGTAAGAAAATATGAGGAAAAAAGCGAGGATAAAAAAACTATTCTTACAAAAGTTTTCAAACTTAATTCTAAAATGGTATAATAATAATATACTCTTTTAAGTTAAAATTTTATTTTAAAACTCACAAATTCAAAAAAATAAAGTAAATTTTAATTATTTCTCTCTCTCTCTCTCTCCAAATTTACAAACGTAGTGTAAAAGTAACCGTTCAAAGCCATTTTTTTTTTCTTATTTAATGTGGACCTTAATTTTCAGTGAAGTTTTGAAACCAAAAGCCACAACACAGCTGACTTTGAAACCCTCATGATTTAGGCACCAATACTCAACACTCCGGCCATTGCACGCGAGGTAAACACTAAACTAATCCTTTGTTTATTACTCCCTCCCTTTTTTTTATTTGTCTTTTTAAATAGTAAATTGTATTTTTTTTAATTTATTATTCATAGATTTTAAAAAAGGAATAATGACTTAATTTTGCGTATTATGCTTATATTAAATACTTATCTGTTTCTCTTTTATTTTTTTTAATAAATTTTAGAAATATAATATTGAGATTTTATAACTATTTTGGTCAATTAGACAAAACATTAATTATATTTCTTAATATTTATCTTTTCTCCTAAAATATCAATTAAAAAGGAACGGAAGGAGTATGTCTTGAGCGTGCTTAAAATTTTCTTTCCAAACTCTCCTATACTTTTACTAGGGTTCCTTAAAAACTACACCCTTATATCGCAAGCATAATTCTAATTATCAACGATGACATGATGATACATTGTGCTATATTATATTATCATTAAAAAAATGAAACTTTCTTTTTTGAAAAAAAAATGGCAAATGAATTTGTTTTGTGGCAAGTGCGGAGGAGTACCATATCATATGTATAAAGCTGTTGTCTTATAAGAAACTGCCTATAAGTGACAGAGTGCTTATTTCTCTTGAAAGGAGCAATGGAAACTAGTATGTGCTTAATGTTGGAATACTTGAAAGTTTTTGGTGGTAACTTGTCGCGCTCTGAAAGCAGATTTTTTCCCCTTTTCCTTTATAAAATAGCCATTGCTAAATATAATATTTATTAATGTTGGAATACTTACAAGTTTAGGTGGAAATCCAGTTGAAGAAAATCAAGAAAATGCCTAACTTGGTGCACGCGTCAGTGATAATTCAGTCCCCTAGTAGACAAAATGGACTACCCTAAACAAACATGGATTTTATATTTTATTATAATTATTTGACCAAATCTTGTATTATATATAGATATCTATATGGGTAAGTGCCAACCAATATATAAATTAATAGTTGAAACATAAGATCTTGCAGAGAAAATGAGGTGAAACACTATAAAATAGGATCAAAGAAAGACATTTTTTTAAAAGAAAAATATTTGGGGATTTGACTCTATATAGGCTTAATTCAGCAAGAGATTTTTGAAGAGTTTTTAGGGTGGTGGGCAGTTACAAGAACATCTCGAATCGATCGTCTTGACTTTAATTAGCTAGGTGACTTAGCCTAATTTATATTTTAAGATGTACATAATTTTATAATCACAGAGATGATTTGGAAGACAACTCCAGTTCTCAAATATATTAATGCCAATCAAAATACAAGATCAAGACATAATTTTGCATTAGTCTTGATGATCTTTTGTCTACTAATGCGAAGAGGAAGGCAGAAGAGCATTTTAATCCCCCCCCCCCCCCCCCCCCTCGGGTTGTTAATTTGGCATATAGTTAATGGAGGTAACCAACACTGACTCTTAAAACTGTAAGAAATTAGATATATCATCAAGATTTATTTAACTTAAAATGACAATCTGATTATGATCCATATTCTCAAATTAAAATCTTTTTACTCTTACATATACATGAACATGAAACTCCAATTCCGAGAAGATAACTTTGTCTAGTGTTTGTTTGTATTATTATATAGCATATATATAGGGCAAGCTAGGTACTTGAACATACCAAATTTCTCTGTCACTTAGTGAACTAGGGATTCTTGTGAAACTAACCATATTTGCTTGTTTATTTCTTTTGACAGCTTGTAGATTTGAAAGTATAAATTAATTCTCTTTAGTAATTAATAATTAATATGGTGTACTTATAATTTTTGTTTCAATTTTTTTAAAAAAAATGTTTTGATCCCTGATGACCTCATGCATGCATGCTTTCTGATAAAGAGATAGGGGTATAAAGCTTTTTCATATACCTAACAATGGGGCCTAATTAAGTCGTTTGGGATGAAACATCTGGATAAAATATATATCTAAGCTAAAGAAAAAAGGAAAAAATTAAATAAAAGCAAAAGGGACAATGAACACAGCTAAAATTGATCAAAAGAAACAGAAAAAGTAGTTCCAACCCATCCCTCAACTCCATCATACCATCATGGAACCTAAAACAATACTCCCACCATACCCTCAAGTCGATGGCTTCCCGATCAAAGTCCTTTCTTATATTAGAATACAATTGACCAAACTCGTTTGCTCTTGATTCATAATTGTCCTCAATAGGAAAATGAAAATTTTATCTGATTTTTGATATTTTAAACACATTTAGATTTTCAAAAAATATATGTCGAAAAGGTCTGGTGTACATGCTCTCCTAGTTTTTTTTTTCGTTTGTTGGATGAAGGGAGTAGAAATTAAGACATCAATAATGGATGGAGTAATGCTACATTTCTATATTGGAGCAGAGTCGTGATTTGTCTGCGGGACGAATTTAAATAAAAAAAAGTATAAAGCTAAATAAACTTAAATACGGTCAACTCTATAATTATGAAGTGTTAAAATATTAACTAAAAATAATATTATCTACAAATTACGTTATTTTTCTAAATCCCATGATTTGAAAATAGAAATGTTTCATGATAACTTCATTATTAATGGTTTGCAAATATATCACTTTCGATTTAAGTAGTTAAATAATTATTCAACTATTTATCTTTCATTCGATTATAAAGTGTAATTTTAACAATATTAATTGCCAAAAAAATTCTTTTAATGGTGATGGTTGCAACTGATAAAATCAAGGTCAATTTCAACAACAAATAAACACAAAGATACAAATCAACTTTATTCTTGCTAACCAACTTTTTGACAAAATTCACAAGTTTCTTTCGCATTACAAAATTCAGGATCATTCTTCAAATCTATATATAATGTAATTTTGAAGTTAAAAATACCAACACATAGCTCTTACTCTCTCTTCACACAAGCATAAGTTTTTTTTTCTTCTTATTTTCCCCTTTAAGTTCAACCTTTCTTTAGATTGCTCCATTAAATTTACTGAATTATATTTCTAACCTTATACTAAAATAAAAATAAAAATAAAAATTACGCAAGAGAAAATTTTGAACAGTGGCAGCCGTCTATACTGTCCTTGATAGCTCCGCCCTAGTATCTATTAAATTTGTGTATAGATATAATTAGCTATTTAGTTATACAAAAACTTATCATGTAACGAATTCTTGAAATTAAATAAATAGTTGACCCTTGCTAGTTACTAGCTCTTCTTGTTTGGATGATCACAGACGAATACAAAGAAAAGGAAATACCCTTGCTAGCCTGAGGTGAACAAGTGAAAGAAATTTACTTCTTTACTCAATCATATCCAAATTTCAAATGTAGATGTTGGGATAGGATTTGTCCGACCCGGATGTCGTTTGGGCTGGGTAAAAATGATGGGTTGGGTTCGGATTTTGGTTATGGATCTTGTGGCATGGGGGTTCGGCTGGGTTGGGCTCGGGGATGAGAGGCCCAGTTCTTGGTTGATAGTTTCCGCACGGCTTGGGGTGATTGAGGTTTAGTCCTATTAGGTGTCCTTTTCCTGTTTTTGTGGAGGTCAGACATGTGATTAGGAAAGGTTTCTATGGACAACAAGGATAATCCAAATATGGTTTGGATTGGGATACCTCACTCCAATAAGGACTCTGGGGATGACATGCATTATAAATACAAGCCATTAGCTCCTGGATTATGGTACACACTATTATATCTTACACAGAGCTATAATAATTCCAACATTATTGTTCTCTATTGTTACGTTTTTGGCCTGCTACTTACTCTCACATCGGAGCATCCCCGGACGGCCCAAGTCGTCGCTATTGCTGGGGGTGACTAACGGTTTTGTGGTTGCAGGTGCTCGTGCTTTGGTGATTTTCCACGTGCTTACAAAATCAGGCGTTAACATTGGCGCTAGAAGGAGGGCCTTCTGTGTAACGGAAATCATTGTTCACGAGAGTTGAGGTAGTAATCTCGTTTGATAATTGAAGCAGACAGTCATGGTGCAGGTTGAACAAACTGGTTCGTCTGCGGGGAAATCAACTCGTGCTGCTAAGGGTTCTGTGATGGATCGTTTAGGACATGGCGGTGGGAGGTCTACATCGAAAGGGACCCTGTCTGACAGGTTGAGGCGTAGGTTGGATTTTTCTTCGAGTACAAAGAATGGGGGGTCCCGAAGGAGTATTCACGGTGGGGCGAACAACACGATTGATCAGAGGGAAACCATCAGAAAGAGGAAAGTTCAGGAGGCTCAGGATGCTATGCAGGTTCTGCAGACGCAGCAGCAGGACTTAGAAAACTTGTTGTTTAAGCTTGAGGGGGATAAAGAGCGACGGACTGCGGGGGGAAGATCCAGGGAGTCCACCCCCCAGAGTCGCCATCGGAGAAGGAGAGTCAGTATATCCCCCACTGTGCAGACGTGGGCGACTGCGGACACACCACCTGGACGGGGGGACTTCAGGTTCAGTAGTCACCGCACTGTTGTTCGGGGGCCTCATGATGATCCCCTGAGGAATAAATCAGAAACGTACGAGAGCAGAACCAAGAGCGGCTACGCTCGTAGCCGTCGAGAAGACCCAAGAGGGGGTCAGTCTGGTTCGGAAAGTAACCGCTATCGAGAGGATCCGAGGCGAGGACGGTCTGATTTGAAGGGTGATCGTCGTCGGGATGATTTGAGGCGGGGTCGGTCTGGTTCGAGGGGTGACCGCCATCGGGAGGATCCGAGGCCGAGTCAGCCGAACCATCTTGAGACCGAACACCACGTGAACAATGGTGGTCAGGTAGTCGAAAGCCCAGCAAAAGAGCCTTTACAGCAGGGCCCAGCTCCTACCGATCTTCTGATGGAAAGGCTGGCGGAAATGGAACGAATGATAGCTGAGGTGAAACCAGCGGCGATGACGTTGAGCAGCAAGTCGCCCTTCTCGTCAGCTATTAACCAGGAGAAAGCAGACCCAAAAATGAAGTTGCCGCCTTTGGATACGTACGATGGCACTGGGGATCCATTTGACCACACCAATGGATATGAGATAGTGATGGGTTATTTCAATCACTCGGAGGCGGGGATGTGCAAGATTTTTGTGACTACGCTTACAAAGGCGGCAAAGCAATGGGTAGTGTCCTTGACCCCGGGTAGCATCAATTCATGGAGAGAACTAACCGACAAGTTCCATGAGCGATTCGGAAGCAATAAAAGGAGAGGGAAGCTTACCGCTTCGCTGATGCAGATCAGGCAGAGGAGTAATGAATCCCTGGCACAGTACGTACAGAGGTTCAGGGATGCTGTCGGGACTGTGGCGGAACTTAATGTCACTCAGGCCTTGGGATTCTTCACCACCGGGTTAGACGTTAGCCGGTCGAAGAAATTACTAAAAAACATCATGTTCAACCCTCCTAAAGATTTGGCCGACGCCTACGAGAGGGCTGAAAAATTGGTATCGATAGAAGAAGCAATGAACAACCTTGCGCCGGCACAGGAGGTGGCCGCTCGGCCCAAGGGGGAAGGATCAAAGCCTGGGGTGTGGGATCGGATTGGACCGAAGACAACAGTACCACCTCAGACCGAGAAGATGCCGTTCCGTCCGAAACAGCCACCGAAGGTATATACTCCATTGAACACTGACAGGGTGCTCATTTTGGACGAGATAAGGGGAAAACCTTGCTATGAACCGCCTCCACCAATTAAAGGGGGGGATCGGAGGTTCTACTGTCAGTACCACCAGGACAAGGGCCACTCTACAGGGAGGTGCAAAGCGTTGAAGGAGATGATCGAAAGAAATGTACAGAAAGGTGAATTGGTCCAGTATGTTGCTGGACGGCAGGCTCTGGGGGGAAGTCAGCCTTCCGCCCAGGAGGGGTGTCCGCAGAGAAGAGTCGTCGATGTCATCTCTGGTGGAACTTTCCAGAGGCAAGGTGGCAAGAAGCGGCGGGCCGGACCCGATGGGGTCATGTCAGTAGACCGCCCAATAAAAGTGGAAAAACCATTCCCAGGGACTGTGATTTCCTTTACCGACGAAGACTACCCTCTCGACGCCGTAGAACCACACGAAGGGGCTCTAGTCATCACGGCCCAGGTCGGCCCCGTCGATATGAAGCGGATGATGATTGACAATGGTTCTTCGGTCGATGTCTTATATAGCCATGCATATCAGAGGATGGACTTACAAGGTGTGAAAATGGAGGTAGGCTTCGAGGCTCCCCTGTATGGATTTGGCAATGAACAAGTTCCCGTGGTCGGGACGGTCGAGCTACCGGTAGTGTTCGGCACTCTTCCGAGACAGAGGCAGGTGATGGTGAAGTTTTTTGTGGTACAAGTAGATTCGGCTTATAATGCCATCTTAGGCCGAACCACCTTATCGTCCCTTCAGGCAGTGACCTCGATCCCGCATTTTAAGATGAAGTTTCCTACTGCTAACGGGGTCGGGGAAGTGTTGGGCGACTTGGATATAGCCCGAAGGTGCTATCGACATACGCTTACATCGTCTTCGGTAGGGGTCAGTAAGTTCAAGCAAACGATGAGGGTGGACGTGGAGCCCTTCACAGAGGGGGTTACGGAACCCTTGGCTCTACCTGCTGAGGAAACCGAAGACGTTAGGCTGATACCGGGCAATCCCCTGAAAGTGGTGAAGATTGGTGCCGGGTTACAGGATCCAGTTAAGAAGGACTTGGTGAAGCTGCTTCAGACATATGCCGATATCTTTGCCTGGACATCCAACGACATGCCCGGATTAGCTAAAGGAGTGGCTGTCCATCGGCTGTCGGTTGATTCAGAAAGGAAACCAGTTCGACAGAAGAGGAGGATATTTGCACCCGAAAGGCAAAAGGTAATTGATGACGAGATCGGAAAGCTTTTGGAAGCTGGTATAATTCAGGAGATCGAGTACCCGGAATGGTTAGCCAATGTAGTGCTTGTCAGAAAGCAGAATGGGAAGTGGAGGGTCTGTATTGACTACACCGACCTCAATAAGGCGTGCCCAAAGGATTTCTACCCCCTTCCTCATATTGATCAATTAATTGATGCTACGTCGGGAAACGCAATACTCAGCTTCTTGGATGCATTCTCAGGGTATCACCAGATTCTGATGGCAGAAGAGGACATCCCAAAGACGGCCTTTATAACCCATCGGGCGACTTATGCTTATAAGAGGATGACGTTCGGGTTAATCAATGCAGGCGCCACTTACCAAAGGATGATGAATCTGGTGTTCGAGAAGCAGATCGGAAGGAATATGGAGGTTTACGTGGACGACATGATAGTCCGAAGCGTCAAAGTGCAAGATCACCTGAAGGATCTGGAGGAATGTTTTCAAACGGTCAGAAGTTACAACATGAGGCTGAATCCTACTAAGTGCACTTTTGGTTTGGGTTCGGGAAAATTTCTGGGGTATCTGGTTAGCAGAAGGGGCATAGAGGCTAACCCGGAAAAGATCAAGGCCATACTGGATATGCGATCTCCCCAGACTATTAAGGACGTGCAAAGGTTGACCGGAAGAATTGCTGCGTTAAGAAGGTTCATGTCTCGGTCGGCAGAAAGATGTCTTCCCTTTTTTGACACTCTAAAGGGCCCGAAGAATGAAAAAGCTTTTCAATGGACTTCTGAGTGTGAGGACGCCTTTCAAAACATAAAGAGATATCTGATGACAGTCCCTTCGCTGCAAAAGCCGAAGCCTCGAGAGACGCTTTATCTTTATCTAGCAGTAAGTTCCTTGGCAGTGGGAGCAGTACTAGTTCGGGAAGAGGATGGTAGGCAGACCCCTGTGTACTATGTCAGCCATGCTTTGAAAGACGCTGAGACTCGCTATCCGAATCTGGAGAAATGTGCCTATGCTCTGGTAATTGCAAGTAGGAAACTCAGACACTACTTTCAGGGTCGGATGGTGGTCATCTATACGGATCAGCCGTTAAAGAAAGTACTTCATAAGCCGGACGCGTCAGGTCGATTGATAGCATGGGCAGTGGAGTTGAGCCAGTTTGTCTTGGAGTACAAGCCTCGGACGGCAATTAAAGGGCAGGCCTTGGCGGATTTCATAGTGGAATGCATGTTTTCTGAGGAAGATGAAGGACCGAACTCTGGTGGTCAGGTTGAGTTGCTATCCAAAGAACAGTTCCAAACATCTTCGGCGTGGACTTTGTACGTGGATGGTTCGTCTTCGGCTGATGCAAGTGGGGCAGGGATGATCCTCGCTAGTCCGGAGGGTTTCCGGGTTCAGCAGGCGGTGCGATTTCTGTTCAAGACAACTAACAATGAAGCCGAGTATGAGGCCATTTTAGCAGGATTAAGGTTGGCTCGAAGCTTGGAAGTGAAGCGTATTATCATCTTCAGTGATTCACAGTTGGTGGTTAAGCAGATCAAAGGAGAGTATGAAGTCAGGGGGGATAGGATGGCTAAATATTTGGCGGAAGTAAAGATGTTGCTCCATCAGTTTGACTCATACTCCCTTCAGGGTGTGGGTCGGGAAGATAATACGGTTGCTGATGCCCTATCCAAGTTGGCTGCTACACAGGCAGAGTCCCTTACTGGGTCGGTATATATGGAAGTGCTTAAGGAGCCTAGCATCCAGAAGAAGGAAATTAAGTGTTTAATGGAGAGGGAAAATTGTTGGATGACACCGTATATAGAGTACTTGGCGGATGGGAAGTTGCCAACCGATAAGCTCTTGGCTAAAAAGATCAAATACAGGAGTTCTTACTTTTGTTTGATTGATGGAGACTTATATCGTCGCACGTATTCAGGTCCTTTGGCAAAATGTTTGGTTCCGGCAGAAGCGGCCTATGCTTTACAGGAGGTTCATGAGGGGATCTGTGGCGATCACATGGGGGCTAAGTCGCTGGCTTGCAAGTTGGTTCGACAAGGTTATTATTGGCCGACCATGTTCCAAGAGGCGAAAGGTTACGTGCAAAGGTGTCCGAAGTGTCAGCTCAACAGTTCTGTACCACATAAGCCTCCGGAGGAGCTGTCATCGGTGTTGTCACCTATCCCTTTTGCGGTATGGGGGGTTGACTTGGTCGGTCCGATGCCGAAGGGAAAAGGGCAGGTGGCTTACATGATAGTCGCCATTGATTATATGACAAAGTGGGTTGAGGCGAAGCCGCTTCGAAGGATTGCTGAGAAGGATTGTATTCAATTTCTGAAGGAATATGTGGTGTATAGGTTCGGCATTCCAATGGTTCTGGTATCGGACAATGGGTTGCAATTTGTGGGGTCGGATTTTGAGAAATTTCTCGAAGAGTTGGGTGTTCAGCATCGAAGGGTATCAGTGGCACATCCGCAAGCTAATGGGCAAGTCGAGGTGACCAATAGAACTCTCCTCAACGGGATCAAGAAGAGGTTAGATGGGGCCAAAGGGCGATGGCCGGAAGAATTACCAAGTGTGTTATGGGCGTACCGAACGACCCCTCGGTCTACTACCGGAGACTCTCCCTTTCGGCTAGCTTATGGGACTGAAGCCCTAATTCCTGTGGATGTGGGGTCGCCTTCGTTCAGAAGGGTTACCTTTAGAGAAGCTTACAATGATCAGGGTCTGAGGTTGAATCTTGATCTGGTGGATGAGGTCAGGGACGCTGCGATTTTTCGATTAGCAGCGTATCAACAGAGGACGGCCAGGCATTACAACAGAAGAGTCAGGCAAAGAAGGTTTGAGGTCGGGGATATGGTCCTTCGGGAGGCTGAGGCCTCTACTCCTATGGAAACGGGAAAGTTGATGCCAACTTGGGAGGGGCCGTATGAGATCATCGAGGTTGTCAAGCCAGGTACTTATCGTCTGAAGGATATGTCGGGGGCCGAACTAGAAAATTACTGGCATGCTGCCAGACTAAGGAGGTACTATCAGTGATTGCTTGTAGTAGTTCGGGTGTCACTTCGGTTACGTTCAGTTATTTTCATATTATCAAAATTTAATGTTAGGTAGTTGTTATCAGTTCTTGAGGTCATTTGAGCTCGTTTAGAAAGTCGGAGGTTTATATTATTTAAAGTACTGATGTCTGTCCGGATGCGAAATGTAATACTTGTAAAAGACGTCAATGAAACAAGATATTTTTCATTTAAATTTGTTACATTTACATATAAGAACAACAAATACATTAAACTAGTGGCTGAGGGGCATCTGCAAGTGAAGCTTCGGGGTCGGGGGATCCCTTGTCTTCGGTAGGGGTATGAATCTCTTGGGGGGTCGGTTCCTCTTGCGGGTTCTGACTTCCGGGAGGAGATTGGACCGAAGATAGTGCTTCGGTCGTGGGCGGCTGGATGGGATCTGTTGTCTGACTTTCGGGGTTTTGTTGATCAGGCGCGGGGTTAGGCTCTGTGGGTGGATTTGGTTGTTTGGGGGAGTTGATTGTGGGTTCTTCTTGATCGGACATGTCATTGTCCGACGAGAAGCCCAGAGTGGTGGGATTGACTCCAGATTGTGCTACCAGGCTCTTGGCGTATAAATACCCCTTGGTGTACTGGTCCATTACCGCCTCCGTCAGCTCTTTGGATTTCCTATACTCCTCAATGATAGCTTTTTTGGAGTCTTCGGTTGGTTGAAGGGTTTGGGTCTTGAGCTGCTCGATCTCCTCTGCAAGGAGTTTGTTCGTTGTAGTCAGGAGGGTGAGGGACTCGCTTTTCTCGTCCAGGCTTCGGGTCAGCTGGAGGGTTTTCTGATGGAGGTCCTGGTTCTGCTTCAGGAGCTCTTCCGATTTCTTGGTTCTGTTTTCTAGCTCTTGAAGTAGGGAGGTTCTGTTTGTAGCGAGGTCGGCCAGTTTCGCTTCCAGGGATTGGTTCTGGTGGGTTCGTTCGATCAGTTGGTTCTGAGCGTTTTGGAGCAGGGCGTCGGTGGCGTTTGCTTGAATGAGGTGTTCGGCCAACTCTTGCTGAATCTCGATGTGTTTCTCGAGGAGTGGACCGTGTTCTTTTCTGAGGTTGTCGTGATCCTCATGGAGTTGGTGATGGTCCGCTTTGAGTTGATCCAGTTCAGCCTGAAGTCGGGTGAGGGTGTCAGTCTGATCTGTTTGGGTTTTCTGTTGGTTATGTAGGCGGCTGAACCCTCCGAGTGTCTGCGAAAGATAAGTATATTATTGCTTCAGTTTTTGGTATGAATTGATCATTTTACTGAAAGTAAGGTGTTTACCTGACCAAGGTGCAGCATAGTTTTGGTCAGCAGCGCTTGGGGGTTTGAGACGGGATAGTGCGGATCGTCGGCGGGAAGGTTGAAAAAACGAAAGAGATCTTCAGGAATGTATGAGTTGGGTTCGGTGGGGAAGAAGGAGAGTTGGGAGAATAGATGAATAGGAATGTGGGGGTATGATTTGTCTTGGTTGGAGGATGAAGCTCTGGGCTCAGGGTTTTTTGCTGAGGTTGGGGCTGGGGAGTGGTCAGACTCGATCTCAATGGGTGTTGGGGATCGGGTAGATTGTTGAGGGGGTATGTTCTGATCGGTGGAGGTTGGGGTCGGCAGAAGGGGGTGTGAAGGTTGGGTCTGGACTGGGGAAATTGGTTCTTTCTTTCCGAGTATGGGTGATGGTGAAGTGGGTGGAGAAGGGGTGTTTGGATGAGCGGTGGCTGGGGGGTTTACTGGGAGGGGGTCAGCAGTTCGGGGAGGAAGATCAGCGGTCTTGACTAGTCTTCTCCTTTTCTTTTTTCTGAACTGCTGCTTCTCAAGGTCTGTCATGTCTAGGACACTTTTTTCAGGGTGAGGTTCGTTTGGGGAGGTATGGGGCAGGACGGTTCGGATGGTCGAGGTACCGGCAGATTGTGGTTCTTTGACCGCCGTGGGGGGTCTACGGGCGTGGTGATCTGGTCTTACCATTGGTTGGGGAGCAGGGTGAGAAGGGGGTTTTGGTCTTGTAGCCGGGTCGGGAGTGGGATCGATGGCTGATGTAGGGTTAGCCGCGAAGGGCTGGTTTTTGTAAATTTCAACTACTGATGCCAAAATAAAATAAAAGAGGGGAGATTAGATGAATGCATTAGTACGAAGAATAAAGGAAAATTGAGTTCGGGAACTTACGTCCGTGGGAATGTAGCCATTTGTGGTCCGCCAGGAGGTTGATACTCCACGGGTCTTCGGGGATCTTCCTACAGAGGCGTTTGAACTTGTTTTCTCGCTCTTCGGTGATGGGGTCGATGGTTGGTTTCTCTGGGTTTCCCCATGGCGGAATCAGATGGGTGTCAGGGCCGGAGACGTAGAACCATTCCTTGTTCCATCCTTTGTTGCTTGAGGGCAGCTGCATCCATGCTTTTTGGCCTGGGAGTCTGTTTATGGTTCTGAACCCTGCCTCTTTGGATCGGGTTAGGCAAAAAATGTGGAAGAAGAAGTCGAGAGATGGGGTAATTTGGAGGTCGTGACAGTGGGCGATGAAGCATATGATATGGATATATGAGTTGGGGACTAGTTGGGATAGACCTATTCCCACGAAGTCTAGGAGATCGGTGATGAAGGGATGGAGGGGAAATCGAACGCCGTTTCTCAAGACCTGGACTGGTACGGCGACTTTGGGAGTGGAGGGACGCCAGTACAGTCGTTCTTCAGGCTTCGGTACGGTAAGGGAGTATTCGCCGGGGAAATGGAAATCTCTTTTGTATTGATGGAGGGTTTGTTTAGTGATTTTAGAGGGAGTGTTAGCGTGGCTGAATTCCTCTTCGTCACTGAACATTGCCCTTATTGCGGCTTCTTGCTGTTTTGTTTGGGAGGCGGTGGCAGAGAAGGAGGCGACAATAGTGGAGGAAGCCATGGATTCCGATAGAAGGATTTGGGTTTTGGGGGTTAGTGCTTAGATGAGTTTTGGAGTCGGTAATCGAATGGGGAGTGCCGATTAGAGGAATCGGAGGATTTTTGATGCTATAGCAGGGCGTTGTTGAGAGTTTTGCTGTTGGACCTGTACGAGGAGATAGGAGGGGACTTTGAAATGTTGATGACGATGAAGGGTTTCTATCGAAAACAAGGGTTTTGTATCTGGGTTTTGGAGAACACGTGTGTCTGATGTGTTAGGGTGACAGTTAAGGGTTTGTTTGGCAACGGTTAGGATTATGTATGATTAAAGGGGTGACGTTATACTCTCCTCATTTTACCTTTTAAATTAGGAGAGTGGGGGGTAATGTTGGGATAGGATTTGTCCGACCCGGATGTCGTCTGGGCTGGGTAAAAATGATGGGTTGGGTTCGGATTTTGGTTATGGATCTTGTGGCATGGGGGTTCGGCTGGGTTGGGCTCGGGGATGAGAGGCCCAGTTCTTGGTTGATAGTTTCCGCACGGCTTGGGGTGATTGAGGTTTAGTCCTATTAGGTGTCCTTTTCCTGTTTTTGTGGAGGTCAGACATGTGATTAGGAAAGGTTTCTATGGACAACAAGGATAATCCAAATATGGTTTGGATTGGGATACCTCACTCCAATAAGGACTCTGGGGATGACATGCATTATAAATACAAGCCATTAGCTCCTGGATTATGGTACACACTATTATATCTTACACAGAGCTATAATAATTCCAGCATTATTGTTCTCTATTGTTACGTTTTTGGCCTGCTACTTACTCTCACACCGGAGCATCCCCGGACGGCCCAAGCCGTCGCTATTGCTGGGGGTGACTAACGGTTTTGTGGTTGCAGGTGCTCGTGCTTTGGTGATTTTCCACGTGCTTACAAAATCAGGCGTTAACAGTAGAATAGCTCAGTAATTTGAAATTAAGATCGAATGAAGAATTATGCTACGTTTGGAAGAATGAATGAAATTAAAAGTAATATATTTGATAATTATTTTAGAGGATAAATCATTCTAATAGAATGAAAATTTATTTCATTCACTCGATTTTTATTCCATGTGAGATGGAGTGGAATAAAATTCACTCCAATGGAATATATATATATATATATATGTGTGTGTGTGTGTGTGTGTGTGTGTGTGTGTGTGTGTGTGATAATTTTGTCATTATATTATATCATTTATTACTATCAACAATCAAACATACACTTAAAATATCTTAAAATTATTTCATTTTTTTTTCTATTCCATTTTTTTGGTCCAAATACAATATTAATCTGATCGAGACAAATTAATAATTAAGAAGCGGATTATCATGAAGGTTGAGTGTGAACAACGTAAGTTCATTTCATGTGATCCTAAAATTTTACAAATTCGATCTCCTTTAGATTTTATAAAATATGGGGCCAGATGATGAATAAGGAATGTTTATTACCAGCATGCGTCAATTATCCATGTCAACCCCACTATCCACGGTAGACTAATTTTTCTATCCATGTCAACCCCACTATCCACGGTAGACTAATTTTTCTTAGATTTCAAATTAAGTCCAAAAGCCCAATGATTAATGATTTGTCAGGATTGGAAATTTTTTAAGGAAGAGAAACTTTCATTTTCTTGGGTGGAAAATGTGTTATGAGTTCATCACAAAGTCAATATGAGATTGATGAGAGAGAGAAAACGCGGCACATATAGAAAAATGGTGCGAGTTCAAATAAATTTTTAATTGTGTTTAATCATTTATTTTTTTCATATACAAATAATATTTTAGTCTGATATATAAATGGTTAAGAATGACACAAATTATCTTCTATTCTCACCAATTACCATAGCGCATGAGTTTTAATATTTAATACTTTTTTATTGTTAGTGCGAGTTTAACTATGTGTTGTTTTGAATTATAATTTTGATTAACGTTGATTATGAAAATTTATTGTACAAAAATTGAGTTTTAAAAATAAAAACTATTACATAGTTAATTTCTATGTGTGTGTATATATATATATATATATATATATATATATATATATGGTGTGTGCGTGTGTGTGTGTGAGAGAGAGAGAGAGAGAGAGAGAGAGTAGGTGAAAATTAGCCGGATTGAAACAAGTTTCAATTCTGATGTTAGTCATGCACAATAGATCGGTCTGACTTGGTTTGGCCTGATTCTGTTAGGTCTTGGCCGTTGACCAGACCTTTGACTTTCGACCTGCAAGCTAGGTTAATTCAGGTTTGGTGCTTGAAAAGGGAGCCTGTAGGTCAGATCGGTCCGATCCGGTCCATTCAATTCTTTCTTAGTTATTTTAGATATTATAAAAATATCAATTAAAATTTTAAACTTAATTGATGTATTAATTAAAAGTAATGTATTACAACTTACAATAATGAATAAAAATATTATATTATTTTATATTATCATTAATAAAAAAAATATTTTTTTTTATGAAAAGTATCTTTTTTATTATTATTATTATTTTACAAATGACTTTCTAGTTTTTACGCTAAGTAGTTATTAAAATGAAGATATAATAAAAGGTCTACAAAAAGTGTAGGTTGCTAGATAGGCAAGAAAAATCCTTATATATTACACTACCCAATATGTTTTCATAGATTTCTTTTTAAGTATATAAACAAACATGCATGAATGAAAGTATTGAAAGATGTCAATTTTATTTGGTTTATTGAATTAGTTGTCATAAAGAGAAAATTTTTGTCTGCAGTGAGAGAATTAAAGTAGCAAATATAGAAAATTAGTAGGTCAGGTCAGGTTTTGAGTGAACCAGGCCAGGCCTCATGCAGGGCCAGGTTTGTTGATAGACCAGGCCAGATCTAAGCCAAAAATAAATATGATCTGTTCGTGGCCTCCAAACTGAGTTGAATCAAATTAGACTGGACCAAGGTCGAACTGCAGACTGCAGATTATTTGTGCATCATTGATGCCGGCCAAAATAATATAATGGAACTTCCGAAAGGACGAATGAATATAGGACGGCACAAAAAGGAAGCGTAGGTCTTTAATTTTCTCTTTAATCATGGCTTCATTGAGCATGCCATGTCTGTTACCAAAGTCTTCCTTAATCTTCTAATAGATCATGCTTATCTAACCATTTCATAAATTAATTAATCTTGGTTCATTCCATGTATAAATTAATGATTTGGTTTAACACTGGTTAAACAACCTTCTATGACTTGCGTTCTTTTAATTCCGCGACACATGTAAAGAAACATGAAATAGTTTAATATCTAGACTGAATTTTAATTCTATCGGTTAACTTATTATATATATACTTGATTGATAATTAGCCCAAGGCACGATTTATTTTTTTATATAAAATTTATATTTTTTAAATTTATATATTATATGAAAATACTTATATATTTATAAATAAACTTTAAAATAGTAAATAATGTTTAATAGGTACATTAGTTCTCACAAATAACTTTTAAAATTATGTCATACATACATACATACATACATACATATATATATATATATATATATATATATATATATATATATATATAATGAGATACGAAAAGTTGTGATAAGCCAAAATGAACACTGTCAAATTATAAAATTATTGTGATAAAATTTTCTAATATTTTATCATACATATATACACACACACACGTGTATCAACTTTATGATCTTATTTTAGCGAGAGCCACGTTTTTGGATGGAATTTGTGGTCTTTAATTTGTACGTGGAACACTTTAATCGTATTAAAACATGCAATTCAACTGTTGGGATATTTTACATAAATTTTATATCAATAAAATGCATATCAGATAAATAAATAATAAAAAAATAAAAAATTATTGTCTGTGCACATGATGCTCGAGCTCCCTATTCTTTCCTCTTGATTCTTCCCCAACATCAACACGTTCTTTTTTTTTATTTATTAATTTAGATTGAAATTTAAACACACTCACATATCTTACTTTGATATGTCAAAATTCGATCTCCCAATTTCATAGTTACTATGAGTTGAATAGTATCATTCGAACCAAATACTTTAATTTCAACACCATTTCCTTTCTTCGTTCTTTATAATTATTAACAAGTGAGAATAAAATAATAACAAAACAAAAAGGGGGATATAGTAATGGAAGCATGGGCAGTGCATGTTTTAGGGAATTTTTGTATTGACTGAAGGAACAAACAAGCGCGTTGTATTCACAAAAATAAAATACTCCATAAAAGATAAAATTTTGAAAAAAGTCCTTAAGTTGGACCATATATACCAATTTACCAAGACCTTGATTTGTTGCTTCTTTCTCTTATCATTTGAAAGAGACTTCGAACCGCATGGGCAGCCCTTGTCCACTTGCTAGTCCTGTTTAGTTATGTCTCTCTCTCTCACACACACACACGTATTTCTTTATATTGCTTTATTATGTAATAATCTCTTCTTCCCCATATTTACTTCTTCTTTTTTCACCGTGTAGACATCAAGATTACTTCAAAATGGCATCAATATTTAGTTATGCGCGTGTTTATATGAGTGAGTGTGTGTGTGTATTAATGTTGTGTCTGTGTTTTATACTTTCGATGATTTATGGAGTATATTAAGTCCATGCATGGAGCAAAGAACTAATCATTCATGGAGCAAAGAACTAATCATGCATGGTGGTTATCCAGTAGAATTATTGTACATGCATGCTTCATAGTTAGTATTATATCATTACATTATAAATTGTATCGATTCTGTATAATTATTTGGTAGTTATATTACCTATTATCAATGTCCTTAATTATGTATTTCCTTTTAATATTTGCAACCACACGTTTGTTTAACTCAATTTCATGTTGTTGTTAGGGGTAGTACATATTTGGTATCGTCCTTGATTACGAGCTCTCCATAATTAATTATAAACTTAATGAGTTACAAGGATATTGTTTACTTTGAGGTCCACAAGATTTATTTGGGCACCTACAAAGCCCTTTCTTTCTCTTTTTTTTCCCCCTGCTCTATTCTATCTTGACAAAAACTATTTCAATCGTAGATCAGGGGAGGACTCACCTTATTTTAGAGAGATCTTCCCCTTGATCTTTCTACTTGTTCTCTAATAATTTTTTCCTTCTTGTTAGTTTTTTTTTTTTTTTTTTTTATGAAACTTGTTTTCTCCATGATATGACTGATTTCTTTTTCTTTGTAAGATAATTTTATTATCATCTCTTGGAAGTTTGCTTTTTCCATTTGGGAGATATTTTTTTATTTGTGAAATTTTTTTCGATGTGTAAATTATTAAAGATAAATTGTTCAAATCTGAGTGTAGCGTTATCATAGCAGCTGATTCTTCCTTTACTTGTATTGAAAAATTGCTTAGATTTGCATATTCTGTTATTACTTAGGAATTATAACAATTTTTCAGGAGTATATACCGTCTATTAGTTATTGTTATGATTGACTTTTTTCATGATTATCAATTTGTTATTATGTTCGAAAGGATTACTATTTTAATTCGTTGTATTGTAATTTTTTTATTGTTTATAACGATTTACAATTTCAATACGTTACAATCGATTAGATTGTTTGATAAAAAAAAATATATAAAAAAAAAAAAAGATTTCAGTGGGCATGTGTTTACAAGTAATTGAAGAAATCTTCAATGATTAAAATCATGGCTTCTGTTAATAAAAACCATGGATTATGCTATGCCAAATTAAAGCAATGTGGGGCTGCGCTAGAGACAATGTTATTTAGGCATGGAGTTATGAATTGATGGGTAGGTGATTCTTATCAGAACGGAAGGGTTATAACTTCTACACCTGTATATAATTGTGTCCAAACTTGCCATAATTAATATGTTACATTTTTGAACAACTATTTAAATTAGGTAATGATAGGAAGAGTCAGTAATTAGCCATGACATGAGCATTAATTTGTAGAAAAGAAGGAGAGAAATGTAAATTCAGAGGGAGAGAACATTTCTTGGGATATAAGGGGAGAAAATCCAACGAGTAAATGCGGGGGGGGAAATCCAAAGAGCAAGTGTGGGGTGAACTAATTCCCTTTATTTTGCATCAAACAGAAAGGGACAATATATATGGCGTCTCTTACCTGAATGTCTATATATATATATATATATATATATTGGGCTTACATTAGCTTCAAACGCCGCCTCTAATTATTCATTTGATTACCAGTCAAGTAATCTATTCTTTATAAAGTTGGAGGAAACAATAATACTCTCTTTGTTTTAAATTATAAAATTAATTTTAATTTTTTTAAAATTAATTTGAGATATTTTTAAATTTAAAATTGGTATGATCATTCATTTAAATTTTAAAAATAATAAATTTTATAACTAGTAATACATTTTAGATAATTTATGATATTTATAACTGTAATGACACAGATTAAATGAATTCATGTCAATTTTGAGTTTAAAAATTAAATTTTAAAAGTCAATATATTAATCTTATAATTTAGAATAGAGAGTAGTTAATTTTAGTTTCTAATTTTATTCTTTAAAAAATAAGAGCAATAATTTCTAAAATTCAAAACAAAAAAAAAATCCCTACTCACTCCTTTATCATTCCTAATTTTCTCTTTAACATTTTTCATTCATTAGCTTAAAAGTTATTTTAAAAAAAAAATCAATTACATACACGTAATGTGTGTCAAGAGTATCGGTACATATAAAATATATTTAACAAAAATTACATAATTATACACTTACTACCTTTTATATTTTAACAGTTTTGTACCTTATACATTACATATTATACATAGTCATGTATTTCTCAAGAATCCTAAATACAGAGAGTGAGGAAAACAAAAAATTATTAGATATTTTTAAGACACATGTCACGTGGTGTTCTATACTATTCGTGTGTTACCATTTCAGCATTTAAAGTAAAATTGATTTACTGTAAATGTTAAAATAACAACACATAAATAATATAAAATACTACGTGATAAATGTTTCAATATCACTGAATAATTACTTGAGGAGGACCGAGGGTAAATCATATATTTTAACTCAATTAAAATTGTATATATAACTAAGGGACAACTCTCTAGCTAGTGACAGTACATTCTTCTCTTTTATATGAGAATTCATAAATAGTAAGACCTTTATAAATCTTACTGTTTTATAAAAAAGGGAGTATATTATTTATTTTCTTTTAAGGCACCGAATAAGTTCACAGAAAGAGGGCCTATAGCCTCAATTGGACAACCCGCAATCGATGAGATTATTCAGTTATTCTGAAATAAATTCACATAGTATTTCAGGTTAATAAAATTTCTTCATTTCAGTAGATTCATAATTATAAGTAGTGGAACACTACTAAAATAAAAGAATTTCATTAACCTAAAATATTACATAACGTTATTCCAAGATCGTTAAATAATTTTTCTCACAATGGACGTTTCATTTAACCTTGTATAGCAGTCCAATAAAAGTTGAGTTATAGAAAATTTTAAATTATTTGACATGAATTTATGGTTATTACAATAAAAATATTTTAGAGCACCAACTTTACACCTCATGTACTGAAACACAGTGTTTTGCCAAAAAGAAAAACTGTTAGAACAATTTTTTCATCAAACACAAGAAGCCGTTTCAGCACACTGGAAGTAGAAATGGTGTGCAGATTTTTCCAATATTTTATTATTTTTTATTTAGGAACACAGTAGGAGATAAAGATAATTAGTATGCGTCCCACATTGGCGGTTAGTCCTTCCATTCAAAAATTAAACAATTTTTAAGATAATTTTTTTATTTATATATTTATAAACGTATTCCGATAATAAAAAAGTAGGAACAAATTACAAATTTTATATGATTTTATATATTTAAAATAATATTGTATCTCTTATTTTTAAAAGGGACTAATAAAAGTATTATATTTATATATATAGTTTTTGAAAAGGAGAAGTGTTATTTTTATTTTTTTAATTATTCATGCCATATAGCTTTAACTTGTTGTGCGTACTATCATTAGCTTTTTATTCTTTTTTTTAAGATTGAGAATTTTAGGGGGATCCAAAGAAATGAACTTTTGAAGGTTCAAAAATCACAAATTTCTGATGATCACAACTCACAAGTGGCATTGTCGGTGAGTGATGTAATAAAATTATGTAATGCAAGTGCACATGTTATAGAATTGATAAGTATAAATCAAATTATAGAGATTAAATTAATTGTCAAATTTTTAATTTATATTTCAGGTAAATTAAAAATATAAATAGTGGAGATGATTAATGAACTAAATAATATAAATTAAAAATTAATAATGAAAACTAATAATGAGAAAAAAAATTACTTAAGTATTCGAATCCACTAAATAATAACATAATAATTAAGTGAATTAATTTTCAATTTAAAATTTTCCCTTTAAAAATAATAATAATTCATATACTTAATATGAGAAAGTATAAGTTATGAAAAATTCACAGATTAACTATAACTCATCAAAATCTCGTAATTAATATAAGATCCACAATAAATTTTGCGCGAAGGTAGAAATAAAGGAATAAATAATTAGGCATTAATATTAGAACAAAAAGAAAATAATAATATATAATACATAATTTCATCATCATTCTAAGTATTAAAAATTTAGTTATTCATGCAATTAAACATAAAAATAAATAAATTAATTACTATTTAAAATTAATTTAACTAAAAGAAATAAAATAACCTAATAAAATTGAAACGAATATCGAGTTAAAACATGAATCCGTAAATGATGGAACACATTACAGAACTAACATGAAACAATAAAAAGCTTCTCCTATTCTGCGAGACTTTAGTCATCGGAAGGTAAGGAAAAATAAATAATAATAATAATAATCTCCTCTATCTTTAAAATAAAATTTTTATTTATAAAAAAAATAAATTATAATTTAATTTAAAGTGCATTGAACTTTGATTGATTTTTCTTCAATCGTCTAGATAAAATATTCTTCTTATGCGGATCTTTTGTTAGAGCCAAATAAAAATCAGCTTAAAAAGTTTTTAAAATTCTCTTTTTAACTCAATTTCATTTAGTTATTTATTTTCTGTAAAATAAAATAAAATCTACTAATTAAATAAAATAAGAATATAAAATAATAAAAATAAGAATATTAAAATATAAAATTAATATGAATATCAGTGAGATTAGAGAAGCTAAATTAAAGTCGATCACTGTTCTAAAATTTTCACGGAAACTGACCCAACTTGACTTACAAGTCTCTGCAATGTCAGCGGAAATATTATTAAGTTAATTAATTTGGTGATTATTCATAAAGCTAGCTGTAATTTACTCCACCGGTGAAGATACTCGATCTCTCGTTTACTATATATATTCTTTAATCATAATTCTCAAGCGTATAACTTGCAGTAAGTTACTTTTGTGTACATGAAATTTTTTTAATATTCCGCTCTAAATTATAAAACCGTTATTGTATATTTTAAAATTTATTTTAAGATATTTTTAAATTAAAAATTAAGATAATTTATTAAAAATTATGAAATAATAAAAAATGTAGTGTGTTCTATTTTTTTAAATAATTGACAATATTTATAAAGGTATTGATTAAAATTATATTAATTTTGAGTTTAAAAATATCTTAAGTTAACTTCAAAAATCAATAATAATATTATAATATGTAACAAAGGGAGTGTTATATTTTTTTTGTTATTTCACCTCAATATATATATATATACATATATATATGTGCAACAAAACCTACCTACATAATACTAGTAAAATTTATTACTTTCTTTATTCTGTTAGTTATTTATTTTTGGATATAATCCCTTACTTTAGTCTACATAAATAAATGTAGTCTCTTTAAATATTTGTAAACTCGGACTGGACCAGCGATTCGATCACAGTCTGATCGGAATCGATTAGCATGCGGGTCCGATTTAATCCAAAAAATTAGTTTTTATCGATCCGGTCAAAATTCAATTGACCACCTGTCCAACCGGTGGTAAAACCGGTTAGTTAACCCGGTTTAAAAGTTTTTTTTTTGTACAAAAATATTTTTATTTTTAAAATTATATGTTTTTACTAATGTCATAACATTATTTCACTATATTTTAACTTATAAAAAATAAATATTTTATTAATTATTAATAATATTTTTTTTTTTATGTATTTATAACGTCATTGGTTCAATAACAGTTCGACAACTGATTAAATTAGTGACATATCCACTCAGTACATTTTTCAGTTCGATAACCGATCCGAATTTACAAATATTGGTCTCTCTCTTTCATGATTAAATAATTAAAAAGTAAAGGTGAAGGGTCAAATGGTCCCGAAATTCCGGTTCATTGGCATCAAAAATTCCAGCCGTTGAATTTAACAAGAAAAAAAAGGGTACAATATTCGTCCGAAACCCTGACGTAGGTAGCCAGATCAAACTTCACTACCATACCACATCCCTTTATTTTTAAGCAACAATTAGTTTAATTTGTTGAAATAAAGCAAGCAAATTATTAAACCGCTAAAGTTAGCAAGTAAGAATAAATAAATGAAATAAAATTCCATCAAAATTTCGTTAGATTTTTTTCTTTAATTTTTTTTTTTTTTGTGCCCCTTGTGTTTGTCTAATCATCATCTGTTAAAAAGTCAACCAAATTCCGGTAGTTTTCATATCCGTACCTCCCAATGGCTTCACACATGTATGTGCAATTGTGCATATATATTTAGACCAAAGTATAGCATTCATTTTCATTTCAAAAACCTCAACTAGAAAAACCAAAGGTAACAAAAAGAAATACCAAGAAGAAAACAAGAACAACAAGAGAAATAGCAAAGTTTAGCTATGGCAGATGAATTTCAAGCCGGGGTTTGTGGAGGAAACTGGTGGAATAATCATAATCCAACACGAAGCGACTACGGATCATCGCTTTGTTCTCCGATTATTACCGACTTTGGCTGGCCAGCTGACTTGACGGACATGAAGGCAAGGTCTAGTGATGAATCTGGCTCAGCTAATAATTCTGAAGGGTCGATAATTTTTCAAGACATTCAAAAGCCTATAAATCAAGACTCCGTCTGTGGCGATCGGAGTTTATGGATAGATTCCACCTTGGAAATGATGGGTAGTGGCCTTTCTTCATCAATAACAACAGATTGGAATCAAACTTTAATGTAAGTATACATAATTTTGAGGTCACATGTGCAATATTTTATGCGACAAATATAGAAACTTTTTCTCTCTTTTGATTTCAATTATTGTTCTAACTTTAATCCCCACTAAAACTTGTTCATGGTCCAAACTTTACAACCGATACAAGTTGCGTACCTTAGACTTATTTCTTTGTAATCTTGTGAAAAAGAAGATTATATGATCCTTTTTCTTCTTGTCATTTTTAGCAAAGGGAACGAGAGCAATTATCAGTCTATTTTACGGGAGGACCTAAATTCATCAAGCTCAAATTACCACCAAGATGTCACAATAGATTATTCTCAAATCAAGAAAAATTGGAGTCCGAAAAACATTTCTCCTAATGATGAAGATTCATCCATGAACGCGTTTAAACCAGCGATTCTAGATTTTCCAGTGACTTCATATGGTTATCCCTTGCTACAAACCCTATTTGACACTGATTCTCAACCACAAGATTCTATATTTGGTAATCGATCAATGGACTATCCGTCTACAACAAATATTAGTAGTGCAAAATTTTCTTCACCGCCTAAATTCTCTTCATTGCTAAAGCCTTCACTGCCAAAAGAAGAACCTCTTAGTCATTTGAATTTATCGAACAATGCAACCTTCTGGAATTCATCGGCTGCAGCCATGAACGATGTTCGAGCTAGCTTTTTTAGTCCAGTGCAATCTCAAATCTTGTCAACAACATTTGAAGATAAGTCCAGTTTCCCCAACCAGCTCACTGCAAAGGTATTCTTTTTTAATGATTTTTGACATATATATATACACACTAATGGTTAAATATATGCATTTTAGGGTTTGAGGGAGTCGGTGTTAAATTACTATTATGATTTTTCAGTCTAATAAGGAAAGAGTTCAAGACTTGAGCTCAATGGTGAAGAAAAGCAGCAGTAGTACTGAACCAGCATTCAAGAGACCGCGAATTGAAACACCATCACCATTACCAACTTTTAAGGTAGGGTAGATTGATAAAACATTATTTGGACATTTAGCAACAAAAACAAAAACAAAAACATTATTTGGACAAAGCAGAGGTTAATTTTTTTTATTTTATTTTGAAATTATAAAAATTAGAGCAAATTAGAAAATTGGATATTGAGACATCTAGCTATATTATCAGGTAAGGAAAGAAAAGCTTGGAGACCGGATAACTGCCCTCCAGCAATTGGTTTCACCATTTGGAAAGGTAACACCTTTAGGGATTTTGTTTTTACCTAGTACTTGTCAGTGAGGGAACTTATCTTTAATGGCCTTAACTTCAATCATTTAATTGTTTTCAGACTGATACAGCATCAGTTCTCCATGAAGCTATAGAGTACATCAAGCTCCTCCATGATCAAGTCAGTGTATGTTCCATAGTTTTCTTCTTGGCCCTTGCTAAAACATACCCATTAATAATAGGGCGTTAATATATATACACCTTCGATGAATGGACAACGTCATAACAAGGCATATATCAGCACTCTAATAATAATTTATTTTAATTAGTGATTTTTAGTTCTTATGTATGCTATCTTTCCTTTAAACAATTTCAGGTTCTAAGTACTCCATATATGAAAAGTGGATCTCCAATTCATTGTGAACAAGTAACCAACTTTTTTATTCTTCATTAATTACTTCATGTCTTTGTTTATTTTGAATCAATATTTTTCAAAACGTTGATGATATTGTCACTTCAAAAATAATAATGTCAAATCAAATATATATTTAACGACACTTGTATAGCTTTTATTGACACTTTAAATGATACGTATTGCTCTAGCAATATTATTTTTGATATGACAATATCAACCGTCTTTCAAAATAGTGTGTATTATAGTCGGTTCATATTTACATGTGTTAACATTGTTGGGCCTCCATCTATGGTTTAAACTTTTATACGAGTTAACCAAAAACTTGACAGTTCATTAATTACATATGCAGACACTTAAAAAACCGAAAGGCACAGAATTAGGGGTCAATCATCAAGACTTAAGAAGGCGAGGACTTTGCCTTGTGCCAATATCGAGCACCTTCCCAGTTGATACGGAGACTACTGCTGATTTCTGGACACCGACATTTGGAGCAACCTTAAGGTAGAGATGAATGAATTAAGGTAAAACAAGTGCAAGTAGTATCATATATATGGTCCCGCCAAATTTTGGGGCTGGGCATATATGATAAATATGTTAACATTGGAAGGAACATTGGTGAGGTGTACAAGTACAATTTCAAGAAAAGCAACACAAAAAGAGAAGGAAAAAGCATTCAAGAAAGGACAGCTAATTCTGTGACAGGTAAAGGCAGAATATATAAGTTGATGGAGGCTAAGCACCATATATCTATAAGTAGGTAGCATTGAAGGATAATATTGATTAGTTTCAAATTAATAATTAAAATGTGTTATAGTTAAAGCTGGATTAGGAACAGGAACAGGTGCTAAATTCAGCCGAAGTTTAGGTTAGTTCTGTTGGAATTAATTATGGGTTGTTGGTGAGCTCAATTTAGCACAAGCTGTAAAAGGCTTATGTTCCTGTTTCTATGCTTATATGATTATATTTTATGACTTATGAGAGTTGGAAGCAAAAGGCTCAAGTTTGTGGAGCTCGTTTGATTGCTTATTCACTTTTGATTTATTTATGATTAGGAAATGGTAGGCTATGCTTGGAACTTGTAAAAGACGGGAGAAATGAAATAAAAGGAAAAGAAAGTGAATATTAATTAACATTGACAGATATTGATAGTTGTAAAGTACAATTCATTAATGCTGATGAGTTGTAATGCGTAACTCATCGATACTCATCTTTGTATGCCTCGACAAAAATTATCTGCTTGCTTAACATTGCTCTAAAGAACAAGCGTGCAAGTAATTAATTAAGTATGTCTCAATAAATTATAACACATATAGAAAACTTTTGAAAAAGTAACATGTAACTCTCACTTTCGGATAAAGTGAGTATTTCTATATGTGCTGCCGAACAGAAAATTACAAAAAAAATGTTTGGAACAAAAACGTCTTTTAATCTCGAACTGGAAGACACATTGTTATTAATATCTTGTGTTAGCCACAAGAAATAACACAGGAAACTTTTCCAGAATTCTATAAATATATATTTTTGCATCAAATAAATTTAAAGAAAAAAATTTAACTAATAGGAAAACATTAATTTGTAGTGGTTATATTGATTTTCTATTCTGTTTTCAACTTTTCTCTGTCTTGCCGGAAAGAAACTCGAGCATAAGAGAGGTCATCCAATAGTCTACACTAGTTCATTCTTTTTGCCGCGGACAAGTCTACATATACAATATTTAAATATAAAATTAAACATTGCATTTATCTTAATTATTAAAAAGTGAAACATGACACGGATTTCAATGTCATGCTTCACTTTTTAATTATTAAGATAGATGTAATGTTTGGATATTGTGCGCATATACTTATTCTTATGTTACTTCAATTTTTATTTTTATTTTTATTTTTTGGACAAATCTATATACACAATACCTAAATATAAATTCAAACATTACATCTATTTTAATCATTAAAAATTAATATGTGACACGAATTTTAATATTATGTCTTATTTTTTAATAATTAAGATAAATATAATATTTGAATACTTATATTTATCGTTCTTTTATAGGTAAGCATATTACTTAACTTCAACTACACCCTAGGCTAGCTTTTTGACAGCAAATTCTAGATATGAAATTATGTGACATAATTAATATATATAAGCACAGCAAGATGAAGAAGCTTAATATTGAAGAATCTTTATGACAAGGGACTAATCATTAAAAGTAATTTAAATTAGTTAAAAGTTTCCTTGTTTGGCATCTCTTGCTGCGTTCCCGGCCGGCCGCTTTATAATCTTTTAAATGACCTTTGAATTGATCGGCCGATGGGGAAATTATATCACATTTCCGAGCATCGGGATCAGTGCCCTTTGTTCTTGATTGAACTAGTTGAACTTTAATGTTTTTGAGGCTGTGGTTTAGTTAAAGGGAAAGAAGAAGCAACATGTAGTACTAGTACTAAATAAAGGAATAAATACTTATAAGAAAAAGCAAAAAAGCATATTGGAATAATGGAAAAGTATGCGCAACTGTCAGCAGTTGCAATCAAACCTGAAGAGCAGTTTTCCCTTCTTTTTTCACTTTATTTGCTAAGCATGGAAAAACTCTATATTTGTCTTGTGATTTTTCCCATCAAAAGGGTATATTTTCACCTTTGAATCTGATCTTCAATTCTAGGCCTCCCACACCAAACAGCCCCAGGAATTTGATAGATGAAGCAATACAGATTTTGACATGGTTATATATGATGCCCTGTTCTCTTTATGTATCTTCCCCCTAGAATCATATTCATACTTTCTAGTTTCAACCTTACAAGGGATGCAATCTGATCTTTCCTGATAATGCAACCATGTGCATTATATATTCTTTCCCAAATTTGTCTATCCATAACTTAACTCTTTAATAAGAAATCAAATCACTACTTTTAGCGAAAGCTCGTCCTAATAATGCTATGCATGTTAAATATTCTTTTTCATTTATCAAAGCGAGCTAGCTTTGACCCACCAATTCATTCAAAAAGTAGCTTTTGCAACGAGTCATTCAGAAAGAGGGGTTTAATAGTCCTCCTCAAGGAGTGTTTTAGTGATAGGTTTTATAAGAACTGGATGAATCTATTTGGTCAAATACGTAACGACAAACTCTTATATTCCTTTCATTATGGTATTTCTGAACAAGTTAATAAATAACAATTAATAACATAGAATAATATAAGGATCTGTGCTTAAATATGGGCTGTCATTGATATTGGGCTCGACAAGTTCAAGTCACACCCCTCTGTGCAATCCCTAAAATTATCCTAGTAATTGAAAGATCCAAGATATGAGCCAATATGTGGTCTGCAGGATTAATCTAAGAGCAGCAAGAGGCCCAAAAACTTTCTATTAAAGAGGGCCATGGACTAGATTTGCTGCTACTAAAACTTTGTCACGGATTTAGCCTATATTGACAAGCCATAATTATAATTCCACTTCGAAAGGAAGCCATTCAAGCCACATGTATTGATCTTGCCTGTTTGAATTGTACATTGGACTCTGCCTTATCATGTCAATTTTGAAGTTAATAAAATTACACAAGTGCCTATAGAATGTTAAGTGTAAACAATGTATTGTAGTTAATAATATGACGACATGGAAAGGTTAAATAGGGCAGGTAATATGTTGTTTAAATAATGATATGTATTAGTAGTATATAGAAATGAACAACGTTTGTAAACAATTAATGGAACTTTCACATTAATAAAACCAGTGTATTTAGAAACACTGACATGTATAAATACGATATTTATTCTACTGAGCACAATATCTTTTTATAAACTGAAACTTGTATCAAAAGGAAAATGAAAATTTTGCTGAGTGAAGAATGCATTATAGTAGTAGATGGCAGGTAAAAATCAAGCAGTTCCCTTGAGCTTCTTTGCAATGCCAGCAATGTACTTCCCCTGGTGGAAAGCCTGTCCAAGTTCAAGTTCAGAAGGCTGTCTTGAGCCATCTCCAGCAAAAGTTCCAGCACCATAAGGGCTCCCACCTTTGACCTTCTCCATCTCAAACATGCCAGCTCCAAACGTGTAGCCAATCGGCACAAATATCATGCCATGGTGAACAAGTTGAGTAATAGCTGTCAAGCTGCATAGTTTATAAAAATAAATATTAGTCTATTTTGTTATTCAACATGCCAGATTCTCGAACAAAACTAAAACAATTTCCAAGATAAGAACTCACGGTGTAGTTTCCTGTCCACCGCCTTGAGATGCAGTGCTGTAGAATAGGCCTGCAGGCTTTCCTGCAAGCTTCTGAGCTTTCCATAAACCCCCAGTTGAATCTAAAAATGCTTTGAATTGAGCAGCCATCATTCCGAATCTAGTTGGGAAGCCAAAGATAAATCCATCTGCCTCGGCAAGTTCATCTGCAGTAATGACTGGAACATCACTCTTTGGTGGAGCACCCATCTTCCCAAGAACCTCCTCTGGCAGTATTTCTGGCACCTGTTCCGTTACATTAGATGTATATTTCCATTAATTTTCTTCTTACATATTTTCAAAGGTTAGTGCATGACAAATATGATTCCATTAGAAACTTAATTTTTTTGAAAAAATTAGACCAAAACCAAATGTTGGTATAGCCAATGCAAAATGCCAAAGTATTTATTGTATCTTCCTCTTTTTAGGGGGTAATAAAGGGGAGATGGGTGGGTGGGCTTTGGGCAGGAATGCAAGTCTTAGATAAACGAATGTCAACGCATATTTACATTGTCTATAGAAGACAAAGATTCTAATGACAACATTTTCATGCTTGATCGACAATCTTTGGTGCCTAAAATCCTATGAAAACGCAGAATTAAAGGAAACAGTGTAGAGCCAAATTGACCTTAAAGCAGAATGAATCGTCCTTCTCACTTAATAACATTAATACTTTCAAAGAGAAACTAGTAACACTTAGGATCAAGAAATAGCATTACATTGCGCCAAAGAGTCAAACATGACAAATAAGTTACTTAAAACATTTCCTAATACAATTTATTTGAAGTGAATGTATACACTATCATAGAAATTTCTGCTACTTTCTTAGTTAAATACCATCTTATAGATACCTAAAAAGTGGAATGATCAAATTGTTACAAAATCAAATGCTTTCATAGATCTTAAATAAGCATTTTAGCAGAAACTAAACTATGAAACTTCGATTAAACCTTAAGCATACCTGCCATAGTTTTGCCTCCACTCCTTCAACAGATGAAGCTCCCTTCTTTATCTCTTCAGCAAGCTTCTCAACATGCCCATAGGTAGAGTAGTAGCTGTACAAAGATTAAAGTTCTTCATTAATCCCAAGAGGAAAAAGATTAGCTGGGCCAAAATACAACAAATCACTCTAAAATCTAAACGCGAAAAATATAAATTTTGATGTATGTTCGATTTCAAAATCTCAGAATATCAAAAACAAACATGACAGCAAGATTGTGGTACTATTAAGTCTAGTCAAATATCACCTTCACTTTAAAAACAAAATGAAAAAAGAATCAGAATTTTGAAAAGCTTTGCATCAAAAGAAAAATTATAGAAAGTAGAAGTAATAAAAGACTGCTAGAAATTGACACGTAATAAAATTCAAAGAAACAAAACTTATCTCCAATATTGGGAGTCATGAGACTAAAAACAAAAAACGAGAAATCAGCATGATGTACTAATGATGAAACCAAGCTATGACTGATCATTCTAATGAGTGGAATAACTAATTCTCATGGAATAAAAAAATTGTGTTTAGTTGCCCCGTTAGAATGGAATGGATTATTCTCATTATTCCCAAATTTATGAATTTTATTTCTTGGGGCGAGGATGAATTGACTCATTTCAACTACAATGAAATGAATCATTCCGGTCTCCGTTCCATTCCCTTCTCTATTCCATTTCTTCACCTATTTCATTTCTTCAATCCATCCAAACATAACATAACTGTAATGGTGCCTCTTCGGATTATTTTCTATTGCAGAATGATCAGTCAAACTATTTGAGGACTTTTAACATACAGCTAGAATGTTAAAAGACAAACAAAATAAACAACATGAAATTACAAAATACAGAAAAATAACAATCATACTCATTATTGAAATTAGCAGAATAAACAAGAAGAAAAATATAATACAAAACAATATACAAAACCCGATCATATAATCGATATAAATATACAATACAGTTTCAAGAAAATGCTAAAGAAAGTTGAAAGGGAAACAACCAATGATCGATTTAAGTAAATAAAAAACCAACAAATTTGAGCAAAAAATTAAAGTGGAGTAGCTATATATATCAAGAAACATAATAGATCCAAAAAAACATCTGTAAATATACATACATATGTGGAGAGAGAAAAATAAAAAGAGAAAGAATAATGCATACACAATATAGACTTTAGTGGCCATTGTTGAATTTCTTCTTTAATTCTCTCTCTAGAAGTGAGGGGGTTTTCTTCTTCTTTTTTTGTGAGAAATGAAACGTAAAAACAGAGGATAGAGAAGAAGAGGGGGAAGGGTGCTCATCCTTATATAGCGGAGAGAGAGAATTGACCGGAACTTTTTATATTCCTTCTTTAACCCCTCTCTCTTACCCTTTCACACATTAAAATATCTTAGTTTTAAAAAAATGTGGGGCCTAATTTCGTCATCAGTTGGGTCATTCTGCGAATAATTTAGGGTTACGTGTTTAATTTAATTTGTTGATGTCACGCTTATCATCATTAATCGTAATAATTTCTAATTTTATTTCATATTAAAGTCATCAACTTATCGGTTCCTATACTCCTTCCTTTTTTTCTTTTTAAAAATATAATAGAAATTTCTAAAATTGATCCAATAAATATATTTATAGTTTAGCTTTTTTACTTTACACCTAATTGTTTCAAAAAAATATTAATTATAAGTTTTAGTCTAGAAATTTTATTTAAAAATTTTAAGAAAAAAATGTCAATACCATTCACAAACATTAACATTAAAAAATAAAAAATCTTATTACATGTGACAAATTTATATGAATAATAAATATAGATGTATATGTATATATGAAATACTAAAAATGACACAATCTAATTATTATATCTTATTATTTAAAGTTTTACATTAATTGTATTTAATTTTTTTATAAAATTGTCAACACAAAAATTATTTCTTTAAAAAAAGAATAAGCAGCCGCCAGGGTGATGCTTTGTTTGTTTTTTTTGCCGCCAGGGGGATGCTTTGTGTTTTTTTTTAAGGGAAGTATTATATTTGTACATCTCTATCAATCAACTAAGGATTTTCTTAGAATGTATCTTTAAGGCACATTCTAAGCGCTGAAAATAATGTATAATAATATTTATTTATATATTTGTACTGAATTCAATACATAAAAAAATAATATACTAGTGGATCCCATGTATTAAATTCCGTGCAAATATATAAATAAATAAAATTTACCCTTATTTTCCGTACTTAACATGTGCCCTAACATCAACTAATTAGGAGGCACATCATCTGCATTTTATATTTCATTTGCAGTTGTGTAAACCTTGTTATGTATTTTCATGCAATTAAGAAGATCAATATGTCATTTAATGGGGATTGTTATTTTTATATGTATTTTTAATATTTTTATATAATTTTTTCTCACATGAAATTGTGTCTCATTTTATACTCATATGTGAGAGCATCTATAAAAATATCAAAAATATATATAAAAATATCAGTTCTCTATTATTAATGTCCTTCCTTAATTGGTTAATATAAACTTAGAACTTATTTTAGCAAGAATTATATCGAGTATTTTTAACAGTTATACATCATGAATTCTAAATTTTATACTCTCTCCGTATAAAAGTCTTGATTGACTTTTTTTGCATATATTAAGAAAAAGAATAAAATAACAAAATTATTCATATTTAAATTCTTGTTTAATTATATAACTTTTTACACATTACTAATAAGTAATGCACCATAAATATGCATAAAAAATATAAATATAATAATTAATATTAAAGATATTATACGCAAATTATTATAAAAAATAAAATATTTAAGATAAATAAATATTTAACTTAAAATTATTTAAAATAATAATAATAATTTTTATCTTTAAGACGGTGAAAATAACAAGATCAGAGAATTTACCCAAGTACACAGCCAGCCTGCCTGGGCACATGGAAATGCATGAGAAGGTAAAGAAAAAAAGATAAATTTCTGCAGGTTGGTGCAAGCGCATCCCTCCAATATTTGCGCTACGATATTGGAGACGGCGACACGACTATTCAAACATATTTTATAATGAAAAAAAATAAAAATAAAAATAAAAAATCAGTAACAAAAATTAAAACTCTGTATTTGAAAAAATAAAAAATAAGTAACAAAAATTGTTTGAATCACACGATTTTTATTTTGACATATTCAAACATATTTTATAATGAAAAAAAAATATAGAAAATTCAAAATAATATAATAGTATGACAAATGAAATAAGACAGGATTGCTCACTCTGTGCTTATGCCATGATTCCGTAATGATTAAGTTGAGACCTTGAACAGTAGTAGGTACAAATTTAAACTCTCTTATTTACCAGAAAAGTCTAAGGCTAACACAAGTTAAAAGAGTTGACTGCATGCATACATTTTCCTCAAGTAAGTTGATGCATCAACCACCATTCAGAGCATTGATTGACCACGTAAACAAAGAGTGTCCAGATCCATCGACACACCCATCCAAACATTAACACTCAAATTTTTAATGCTAGAAATCTTAAATTTTGATTATTAGGTGTCGGTAAAAAATTTATAAACACGGGGATAAGAACAACTCAATATATACGTAGCGTAACGCATGCACTTTAGGCGCACTGAGTCACGTATTATGTCCACCTCAATTTCAAAGGAGTTGAGACCACACAATTCATGGTTAAGCGATTTTGGCCCTATCTATCTATTTATAACAAAATCTGAAGATTTCTTCACATTCAAAAGAAGAGTAATGGAGGTCCCAAATCCATCAATCAATTGATCAGTGGCCAGTAAGTCAATAGAATAGGAGTATTTTCTTGACAATCATTATGCTATCAAGAATTGAAGCTTGCAAATGACATTACACCAGCCTCCTTTGCTGCTGAAAATTTAATACTACGTGTTTGAATGGTAGGAATTGAATAAAAATGAGAGTGGAATAAGTTGAACACGGAAAGATCTGTATTCCATAGCATCAATAATGTCTTTGTCCTAGAGCGTGCTGCTCTGTGAATTGTTTTTCAATCCATGTATGCCTCCTATTTCTGCATTCGTTGATGATTAATAATAATAATAATAATCCATGGCATAATTACTAATCCATAATTATGTTCAACTTATCTCTAGTTTAATTTCCAGGCTTCATTTCTTTGATGCAATCTTGCATCATTTTGCCTCACTATGTTTGGTTGCTTGTTAGTTTGTATCCAATACGCCATCTAAAAAGAGAGTATATATATATATATATATATATATATATATATATATATATATATATATATATATATATATTGAAATGATTAATAACCAGAGTGAATTATAAAATTACTTTCAGCCAATTCATTTGTCATCCACGCAAACATTGAATTGTAACATTTTAATAATAAATAAAGGTGTTCACTAGATAATCGAGCAGGCTCCCCCTCCCCTCTAGCCTTAGAATTAAGAATGAATTTGCGTTACAACTCTAATAATGTCCCTTGTTATTTTAGAATCTATATTGTCTCTTTCGTCATGTAATAATATAAACTTCTTACTTTAATAGCGTCCTTTGTTATTTTAAAATTTATATCATCTTTTTCGTCACGTAATAATACAAACTTTTACACATTCATACCGAATAATATCTTTTGTAATATTGATCAAACAAACAGTTATACATTCAATTTGTTCTTCTCCTTTCTCAATCCAAAAAGTCTCATGCAATATCTTGATTTGATAGTAACAAATTAAGGTGCAAATGCCACTTAAAGCATCAAGTGGATTATGCGTATTGCAGAGGCGAGACCAGATATCTCATGATCACATCTCTTCGTATACACACAGAAAGAGAGAAATTGGAGAAGGTTCTTAAATCAGGCTCAATCTTCTCCTCCAAAATGAGTGCATTTGTTGGTGGTTGGTGGCCCTTGAGGGGATAAAATTATGGGCACCGCTTCCTAATTCATGTTGGTCTCGCTATTATTTCCACTTTGCCATGCTCACAATCCATTACGTTTATATTTCCTGGCCCCACCAGCCTTTCTTTTAAAAAATATACCGTCAGATTGGTATTCCTGGTCAACCCACCATTACCAATACAGCCAGAGTCAAAAATGTTGGATATTAGGGTCCACACCCATTAATTTTCCTTTTTTTAATAAGTTACCTATACTTTTATGTTACATTTAGATCACAACAAGAATGAATAAAAGTAAAAATAAAATAATTTAATAAAAAATAATAAATTTAGTTGTTTTATTATAATAAAATAAATATTCTTACCAAATTTATAAATTTTATTTTTTATGAAAATATGTAAAATAATTCATTCTAATAAAGAATAGAATAAATTATTTTATTTTTCATTCTATTTTTTTATTTTTATTCTTTTAATGCAAACATATCATCAGAACCTTGCCGTTCAATACAAGAGTCCATCACATGAATCATCATCGTTCCTTCAATCGGGTTTCTATCAAAGTAGTTGGCTCCCAAAAGACAATCCCACGAGTCCCCTTATACCTACCCGGCTACCCCACCGTTTACCAGTTTAATCACTAAAAGGCTGTTACAAAAATATGGATGCAATGAGGCGATTTATATTAATTTAATATTATTTTATCTCATAATTAATTTATTATTAAATTTTATAATTTATTTACAATTATTTTTAATGAAATTTGATGCCCCAAAAGATTAATTATATTATATTATTTTTTTATTTAAAATTATAATTCATTAAATGATCTTTAAAAATAACAAACATAGTCCATATAATTAAATAATAAATTAATTATTATGAAGTAAAATAATTCAAAGTGATAATAAATGAATACAATGAACAGATAAGCCCATTGGCCCTGAATTGCCAATAGCCACCTATTAAATCTGCTATAATCCAAAATAAATAAAAAATAATAATATTAAAGCAATCTGATTATTTGAGTTTATACTCAATTCTCCTCATTATGTCCATTAATTAATTCCATGACACCTACAAATCTCACTGGTGTTTCACTTTATGTTGCAGTAGTATATTCCTTTTGAGAATTCAAGAAATGTGAAGAAAGAAATACAACAGGAAGATGTTGGGATGTTAACTAAATAAAGCATAAAGATGCTGGGATGTTAACTAAAAATGAAACAGATATTACCAAAAAAGATGAAACAGAAAGATGCCGGAATGTGTCAACTATATGAGACATCGGCATCATGATAAGAACCGATACATATTTCTTCCTTGAATTTACCATCAAAACCATTTTTTAAGCATTTAGAGATAACGATCAAGACTAATAAAATTAGCACCTATTAAAATCTAATATCATCATCCACACCATTAATTTTGTAGGCCGGCAGCTTCTAGGGCGTAGGTTCAAAAGAGAGATATATAATACCTACCTCAATATTATAGGGCGAGGGTTTTCCAAATCAAAACCATGTCCATCTTTTGATACCATAGCCGGTTTCCCTTGTTTGGAACATATCATCAGTTTCCTAGCTTCTTCCAACGACACAGGAATCCTAAACATAGATCTGACGCATCGTAATGCTTAGTTTAACCTAATAAATCTTTGCGCACAAGAAAAAATAATGAATTTTTCAAGAGAAAACGTAATATTATTATGAATTGAACTATTAATTACATAATAAGTCTCAAGACAACTTATATTTATAGGCTTAGACACCTCCTAATTTATTTTGAAAATGATAATAAATAAATTTTCCAATCTACTTTAAAAAGGATAATATAACTACTGAGTAATTTTTCTATGATTGGTTGGAAACTATTAAAATAATACTAAATCTAACCCTGCTGGAGTTATTTCCTAAATAAAAAATAAAAATACATCAAATAAACTAAAACTCCACAAATAATATAATATATGAAAATCCTAATTTTCTTTGTTATTTTTTACTGCATCAAGATTCAGCATCGGTATAACAAAGCACAGCACCAACAAATCTGTCTTATTTGCAGTAGTCTATTGATTTTGTAAGCATGTCCTATATACAAAAAATTGTTTGATGTGTTGTGTTTTGAATGGACAGATGAATTCATTTGCATCCAAGAAAGAAACACGTGAACTGAAGACTACTTAAAAATAATGCATTATTGTTAAACCATATGAGGGGCTAATATGCTATAGCAGCTATATAACTGAGTTATGTGAGATCAATTAAATAGAAGAGTAAAATTTTAACATCAAATGATCATTTTAAATTGTGTGATGTGTATCTGTATCTGTATCTGAGAGAGAGAGAGAGAGAGAGAGAGAGAGAGATCACTATACATAAATACAACACGAAATACTTAAGTAGTTTATGCATCACAATCTTCTACAGGCATCTGTACACTTGGTGATGTAAATAGCAAAGCTTTAGTTCAAGAAAAAAGCTTAAAATTAACATTAAGAAGTTGCATGTGTCTATTTAACAAGAATGAAAAAACTGCAGGACCAACAAATTAAAACATCACATAAAGTGTTGGACCATCCACATGTCAGAGAAAAAAGCTTCACTGTAATTGAATTTTCAAGAAGTGCAAAAAATGAACCTCTTATAAACTTCTTATTTTTCACTTCAATTTTACATTGAGAAAATGTCGCCGTATACAAAATCTTGGCATATCGTCTAATCACATTTTTGTAGCAAAAACAGGACTAGGTTAGAAGCAACAAGAAAAAACTTGGTCATAACAAGTATAGTCCAACAAAATTGTGTGTTGTTGGGGGTTGCATTCACACAGACCTCGTCTTCCATGTTGAACAGACAAACAACTTCTTCCATGTTGAACAGGATGCCGTTGTGTACTCCTGATTATACTTTCTTGTAACATTCTTTACAATGTAAGAAACAACAATTAACTAAGAAGTCCTAAGGCCGTTCCAGTTTCTCTTTCAGTGATTCCGTCATATGCCAATGCTTTCAAATACTGTAATTCTAATGCCAAGAATTTACAAGTTCCCTTTTATGGGACTCATAATGCAGTATACATGGTCCTATGATGAAGTTGGTTCAAAGTGATAGCATAAACTAATTTATTTCTACATCCATCATTCAGATAATTGGATTAAATGATGGCTATTTTATTCATTCTAAATGTAGCATAACTCAGAGGATTAGCAATAGCAATTATACAAATGGGAAAAACTACATTGAAAGAACCAGCTTTGAATTTTCCATTAATTCATCTGAACCAGAAAGTTCAGCTTTGTTAAATTTATTGCACTATACAACATACGAAAATAAACATCCTCCTCCATCAAAATCTCATCATTTGTACAAAACTATTGAACAAAATGAACACCAAACTTACCTCCGCTGATAGAAAAACAGATCATAATCAACCTTCCATAATTAACTCAATTCCACATCATCTTCCTGCCCTCTTCCCCCTTAAAAGCTGAATCAAACTTGATGCACTTCGCCTAACCTTCTCATTATCATCCTCCAACAACCCCAAACAAAACTCAAAAGCCCCATCTTCTATAGCTTCAAAACACATCAATTCACTATAACAACAAAGTGAATTTATCGTAAGTAACGCATACTGAACACCTCTTGAACTTCCATTCTTCATCACATTCACCAAAATTCTTATACAATTACTAAACTTTCCCATTTCCTCTCTCCCTTCTTTACACTTTGCCAACAAACCCAAAACCTCAACTGCCCTTTCAAGTCCTAATTCAGCAGCACCAAGCAAAATGGGCACTGCCCCACATTCCACTGCCCGGCGCCTATTATCCGGAAAAGAACATATTGTGAACAGAGCCGTTGCCGCTTCTTTCCTCTCTCTTCCATTTCCATCCTCTAAAAGCGAAACTAGGGCCAAAATCGCAAACGGATATGCTCCAATTGTGCCTTTATTCACGTCCACAACTGCCAAACTAGTCAACGTAGTAGCCGCGACAGCCCGGCAATTGCCTCCGCCACCGCGCAAGGCGGCGATAATAGTACCAATCGCCCCCTCAGCCACCAAACCCACTTTGTTGTCGTCATCTAGGCTCAAATTGAGTAACAAATGAAGGGCTTTCTCTCGTAGAGAGCAATCGTTCGAGGAAACACAGCTGAGCACGGCTGACACGGCGCCTGACTCAGTGAGTCGGCGGCGGAGGGCCAAGTCACGCTTGGAGAGCCGACCGAGTTGGTCGAGCGAGCTGAGCTTAGAGTCCAGGGAGGAAGATCGGGAGGTTAAGGTTGAGATTAGAGCTTGGGGGTCTGGGTTGGGTTGTGGTATTGGCAAGGAAACGAGGGTGTAATTGGAAATGAGGCTGCGGAGGGCGTGGTTTGGGATGAGAGAAGGAGGTTCGGAGAGGGGTAGTTTGGTAATTGGACAAGTGCGGTGGCCGGCGTCTAACCACCGTTGGATGGACGACCGATCAAAGGTGTGACCGGAGGAGAGTATAACTGGGTCCGACATTATCTCCAGTGAAATTGGACACTTGAAGTCGTCGGGAAACTGGGTTGCCATTATTTGCTTGGTTTCTCTCTCTAGACTTTCTTACTCTAATAAATAAATTAGTCCAGAGAGAAGGAGGGTTTATGAGGTTTAGTTCTAGCTCAGCGAGTTAAACAGACGCGGTGGAATTTTATTCGCTTGCTCAAATTACAAAAATAGCCTTTTAAGCATTGTTTGGCAACTTATCTCTACATTGGAATTTAGTATATTAAATTTTTAATTAAGTATTAATTTCATGAAATATAAAATACACTTTTAATCTTACTTTTAAATGTGATATTGAGTTGCCTAAACATAACATTTAACTGAAATTTCTCTCAACAAGCTCAGCTCATTGTCACAATTAATATAGTTCCAACGGACCTTTTATTTAATTCTTTTTATTAGAGTAATTTTATGCTCACAAATTGAAAAAAAATAATATATAAATTTCATTATTTAAATTATTGATACGATTATTAATTTCTTACATTATTTTGTTATTATTTAATATATAAAGTAAAAGGTATTTATGCTCAATTATTTGCCCATGTTGAAGGACCCTTTTTTCTTCAAGGGCAACAAAATCTATGCTTTAGGCATATGTATTCAAGGGGTAACTTTGGAATTTAGCTTCTTTTCTTCTTGAGTTGGTATATGTGTATGATGGTTTCAAGCGGCCCATTGATTCCAATATCTTCACCCATCACTTAATATACTTAATATTAATGGTGGAGTAAAAAAGGTACATTTAAATTTAAATAAACAAGATTATCTCTAATAAATTAATATAGTTTTGGGAAACCGCAAATGGAAACTCCGCTATTTGTATACAAAAATATTTTCTCTAAAATAATATTTAAAAAGGGATGGAGGTAATAAATTGAATTAATATTCTATAAACAAAATTCAAAATTAACTCAATATTTATTAATTTATCATCATAATTTTAGTATACATAATATACTAAACTGACAGCTAAATATTTTACGATAAATATAAAATAAAAATAAAATCTTTAACACTCACAAAAATTATAAATAACTCTTTTTTATGAAAAATGAGGGAGTATAAACTCGGTCTCCCTAACATACCAAACAAAATCATTGTTTTGAAATAAACAAATATAAACATACAATAATTAAATATTATATTTATTTATATTATGAAAAAATAAAAAATAATATTAAAATTAGTGTCATATTTTATTTTTTAATAATATTTGATATAATATTTAATTATTATATGTGTATAATTTTTTTTTTTAAAATTATAATGGTGTCACGAGCGTTTATTGCGTCTTTCCTTGTTTGGTAAAGTGCTTAGAAACTTCTGGGCAGGTGATTTGGTTACGGTTGCTATTTGCCAACTTTGTCCCAAAAGTCTAATTTAAGGTGGTTGTAGACAAACTTACGCGTTTAAATTATCGAGAATAAGTCGTCTTTAAACACAACACGCTGAATTTACGAATGTTTGAAAAAGAGCAATTTTGTTAAGTCTAATTTAACTTATCCCATTTCACAATCTTAAACTGTACTTAATTATGGCACATTAAGAGATAATCAATTTCGTTAAAAGATGGATTACATTTGGTTGGCTAATATTATAAATTTATAATACATGCATGATTAGTTTAATGGTGGTATTTGTTCTAAAGAATTTTTATATGCACCATGCATTATAGAGAAGTGACAAATGCACTATGATGATGATAATCTATTCTTTTGAGTCTACTTCTCCGATGTGAGCCCTACCTCCTAAAACTTGCAAGAACATTCTCACGATATTTAATTAACGATGTGGGGTCGTCGTGAGATGTCTCAGATGTAAATTAACAAATAAAATATTAATTTTTAAAATTTCAAAGTAATAATACTATGTAATCTTATCGACATTACTTGAGAGTCTCTTTTACATTAATAGAAAAAATTCTCTGGTTGTTATCTTGGAATTTGGTTACGATAAAATTGAAAATTAATTTTATCATAATAAGTTATAAATTTTTTTATTATAATAATGGACTCAATTATATAGCAGCGCCGTTGCCTCGATGGAGAGGAAAGCTGTGAAGAAAGGGACTTCTTGGCAATAGGTTTTGATGGGTGGATTAGACTGACGGAAGAATTCCATCCTCTCAGTACGATTAGGTTTACGCAAACGTGTCTTTATATGATTTGTCAGATTAAAGAGAGAAAAAAAGTAGTAGGATATTGTATTATTATATGAGCAAAAAGTAGTAGGATATTGTATTATTACATGGCAGAAGATACGATATTGTATTATTATATGAGCAAAAAGCATGGCATGAAGAAGAGCTTTTTCTTTCATAACGTGATCCATGAGGATCATGAAGAAGATAGATTGTCAGTTTGTATATATACTCAGTTTCGTATTATTTAATTATTATTATTTTTTTTAAATTAATTTTAAAAAAAATAAAATTAACATAGTTTTTTTAATTATAATAAATACAATAATAAATATTATAAATTATCTTTAAAATATTACTTATTTTAAATTTTATTATTTCATAATTTTTAATAAATTATCCTAATTTAAAATTTGAAAATATCCCTTGTAGATTTTTGAAAGTCAATAATGCTCATATAATTTTAAAACGAAAGGAATATATCTTATGACAAAAAATTGTGATTTTTATTATAAATTATTCATATATTTTCACTTATTTTTATTGAGTGCTATTGTATTTGATAATAACAAAGTTATAATATTTTGTCATAATATATATAGCAAGACTTTTATATGGTCTTCGGAGAGAGTTTTTTTTTTCTCTTTCAAAGTACTCTATCTGATCAAATTATCTCTTCAAATTATAAGATTAATATTAATTTTTAAAATAATAAATTTTATAATTAATAGTATTACACATAGTGGTTTATAAACACTAGTATTATTAACAATATTTTGTAAAAAAAATAATAGTTGTGCAAATAATAGAATAAAAATAAGAATTGATAAAGAAGTGGGGGAGAAAAAAGAAAAAAAATCAGGTTTAAAAAGTAACTACCCCTATCTCTTATAAGTTCACATAAAATCGAAAATAACAAAAAAATTGATCGCACTAAACCGAATCGTTAACAAATTAAACAGAAAATCACAAAACCGAAATTATATTAGTCGATTTCGATTTAGTTTATTTAAAAACCCAAATCGACCGAACGCCTTAATATTATAATATAATTTATATGTTTTTCTAATAATTATTTATTTTATATAACTATATATTCATTATATGTTTTTTTTTATAATTTTGTGACATACCAATTCCCTATTATCCAAAAATACATTACTTTAAAATTTAGTGATATACCAATTTTATCTTTTATACTTAAGTTTTAATAACTGAATAAATCGATAACCGATTACAAGATAAAAATTTGGACAATTTTAGTTTTTAATTTTTTTTAATCGACTTAAATAGTTTAGTTATTTTTTTATTTACTAAATCGACTATTGTGTACCCCTACTTAAAAGAATAAATTTAAAAGTTGAAAAGACTTCACAAAATTATTTACACGTATAAATAACGTTAAAAATTAACGATCTTATACTTATTTTTGATTTTGAATAACTAAGTTCAAATTTTTTACATTAAATTTTAAAATCAACATAGAAAATCTATTTTTTAACTCAAAACTAATTGTTTCGACTGAGTTAACTGTTAAAACTTGAATGTGTTGCATTTTATTTTATTTTTTTACGAATAAATCTATATACATAATATTTAAATATTATAATTATTTTAATTATTAAAAAATAAAATATAATATTTAAAATTCATATTATATCTTATTTTTAAATAATTAAAATAAATATAATATTTAATTTTATATTTAAATATTATATACTTATACTTGTTCTATTTTTACCGCAACAAAATGACATGGCGCAGCGTACTTGGATTTCTAGCGTTATAGTTTTAAATTTTAAATAAAAAATTAGAAACAAAAGGCAAAGATATTTTTTAAAAGAACCCAAAAAAAGATGAAAGGAATAAATTTGAAATCGATAAATAAATAAAAAAACTCACCGGCACCGATACATTATCAACTGCAGTCGAGTCAGATCCACCGACGCTGTCATCGTTGATGCCGGGGACGGGATCGGCGGCTCGGTAAATGGTGGATACGGCATCAAAAACGTCGGTAGGAAGAGGGAGATTACGAGAGAGAAGGTTGAGGGCACAAATTAAGGTTTTGGTTTTCTCAACGTGTTCGATTTCGAGAGAGATTTCTCTCTCCATCAGCTGAGCTACCATGGCGGGAAGAACCAACGCAGAGTTCGTTTTCTTTTTCTTTTAATTGGTTTTGAAAATTTTGAAATAAAAATTATGAGGACTTGTTTCTAACGGTATATATATATGTGTACGAGATATATATCTCTGTTTAATAAATCTGAGAAGCACATTCAACTCCCTCCATATAATATGTGTGTATATATATATATAGGATTAATTTTCCTTTAGATTATCCAATCCCATTTCTCTGATTTTCTGTATTTCTCTCTCTAAACTGCAATCCGATCATGTCTTCTTCCTCCTCCTCGAAACATCAAATCTCAGTCCCCTCCACTGCTCCTGCCGCGAGAAGCAGCGGTTATATGATGGGTCCCACTCATCAATGGTTTGGTGAGATCCACGCATAGTTGGTCACTCCTACCTCATCAAGTGTTTGTTCCTCTATCGTCGTTTGGAGAGTTTTGTGTATTATTACAATTATTTCAAACATAATTTATTTTATTCAAAAACATTGTATTTAGGGTTCAAACACAGAACTCCAAAAATATTATTAACTGTTTAAACATTGCGTTTAGACCTCTAAACGCTACCATTGCAAATGGTCTAAATGCGGATAACGGACATACTCTTAAGATAAAGCAGTCCAACTGATAGCGTTTTTAAATGTTTCGATTGTTAAGAAGTTACTGCCCAATTTCAAAGCTCGCCCCCATCCAACAACAAAAAGCCCAGGAATACAAACAAGTATATGATTTGTCCTCCTGTTTGTTTCCGACATTGGATGAAGCATATGACACGATTTCAGGTTAGTGGCACAACCATACGCTTCTCATTTGGGGTCCTTTTGCAAGTTGCATATTAGGTGTACATAATAGAAAAAATCATTTATTTTGGATTGTGATGCAAATGTAATTAGTTATTAGAGCCAGCAAGCAATGACTTATTAAAGCTTTCTGAAAAGTCATTGTTTTAGAACTCAATTGTTTATATGTTTTTATGTCAAAATTGTTGAATACATTTTGGGTTAGAGCAATCAATTTTGATTAGTCTTCTCTGGTTAATATAGCTAGTCGATCTTCACCACCTGTATCATTTTTTATTATGACTTTCTTATGAGTTGTTCATCATAAAGGTGGCCATTTCTGAACAGTTTCTTGAATAATTGAGCTACAATTATCCATTCCAAAGTTAAAAAAGCATGTAATCTTATTATTAGGTTGAGAATGTAGGCAGCACAGAACATTGTCCGAGTCCTCAGCCCCCATCTATTGTTTATCGTCAGACCTCTACCTAACTATAATATAGTACATGGGAATGGTATGGGGCATAAATGAATTATTTGTTTATTACTGAAGTTCTAAAAAAGCATGGGCTTCAACATTTCACAGCCACAAACTACATGTGTGTATCACATTGCTCTCTCTCTCTCTCTCTCTCTCTCTCTCTCTCTCTCTCTCTCTCTGTGTATATATATATATATCCTTCTTGAAAATATGGCACAGTTGCTTTGGTGCATGGAAAAATACTTGATGTAATCTTTACTTCATTTAAACTTGTTACGTCTCCTCACACCTATACTTTCTTATCAACCTAACAAATTATAATTATCATGTTTTATGATAAAAAGTTTTAGCGGAGTATTTGCACGACTATATTAGGTACATGTATTAAAATTATCATGATTTATGAAATGTATATAAAAAAAAAATTAGGTTGGATTGTTAAATATAAATATTGATGGATATGTATGCAAACTTGGTAATTTTGGCAACAGATAAATGCGTGCGCTCTATGTTTATTTGTTTGTCTATGAATGTTCTGCCTTATTCAATGATTCCGAGATTTGTGTGGTTGGACCATTAGTCTTGAAGAAGAATTAAGATTAAAAAAAATTCTATTAATTTGAAATGATGATAGAAAAATCTCTCAAAAAAATCCCTCAAAATATGTCTCCATTTATGACTAATAATTTTACAAAACAGTACTCCCTCCATTCCGAATTATAAAATTAATATTGATTTTTTAAAAGTCAATATAAAATATTTTTAAATTTAAAATTGGCATAATCCATTTAAATTTTAAAAATAATAAATTTTATAACTAATAGTAGTATTTTTTAAATAATTTATGATATTAATAATTATACTGACAAAAATTACATGAATTAATGTCAATTTTTAATTTAAAAACATCTTTTGAAAAGTAAATATTAATTTTATAATTTGAAATGGATGTAATATGTACATAGTCATCACAAATGTTATATTAAGAAGGTAAGATCCCTCTAATTTCTCTTATTTCTTCTCCCGACTCCTTCTCCATGTTCCTCTAGGCGTCTAGGATTAAAATGTATCCTAAATTATTAAAGTGAGTTTAAATGTATCCCTAGATTACTAAATTTTAGTAGTACATGTTCTCAAAAAATAAGTAAATAAATAAACTCGAGAAAATTAAATCAAAAAGTACGTAAATTCGGTTATAGGCTTTCTTAGCACAAAATTCTACAACAATCATAGAGAAGACAACGCATAACACATTAAGAGAGAAATGGACACCATTTTACCAATTCTCTATAGTGGGAAAATCCTCACTTACGAACTCGAGTGGTTCTTGATCACTCAGTTATGGTGACATTGGACCTCCTCATTTTCTATATTTTTCTAATGTAGATAAAAAGTAGATATTCAACATAAAATATATGTATATCAATTGGGTTTGGTGACCATTATCAATTAGTGTCACCATACAAGTAGAAAGGTAAAGTCACATAATTAGAAAGTAATAGGTCAGTGAATCCTTGCCACTCCAAAGTTGATTACCTTTAAATATTCTTTCTTACTTCATTAGAATATGCCCCTCATAAAAATTATAAACAAAATTTTATTGGTATAGACTGCATAAATAATGTTGTGCTCGACCATTTTTGTCATTATAGTCGAGTCAAAATGTGACTATAACATCCTCTGTTTCTCATGGATATATATATATATATAAGAACCTTGAACAAAGACCCTTTTCAAAAAACTATTTGCACCTCTGTTTTCATTTCTTTTTTCCTTTTTCTCAGTCGGAATATCAGGAAGTTTTTATATATAAACACAACACCAACAAGTTTTTGATAAATCAAACATATTTATAGGATATGAAAAGTAAAAAAACTTGGGAGGAAAAAAGAAGAAAAAACAGGGTAGAAAAATGAAGAAATGTGAGCTGTGCAACTCCATTGCAACAATGTTTTGTGAATCAGATCAAGCAAGCCTGTGTTGGGACTGTGATACGAGGGTTCACTCAGCTAATTTCCTAGTGGCCAAGCACTCAAGAACTCTTCTGTGCAAATCCTGTCAATCTGTCACTCCATGGACTGGCTCTGGTCCCAAGCTTGGACCCACTATTTCAGTCTGTGAATCTTGTGTTCATAGTAGTTCTAATGATATTAATGATCAGGATCATGATCACGGTCATGTTGATGATGGCGAAGAAGATGAAGACGATGAGGATGAAGATGAGGAGGATGAGGATGAGGAAGATGATGGGGAGAATCAAGTTGTTCCTCTTTCTTCTTCATCTCTGGCTCCGCCTCAAGTTTCGAGTACTTCTAGCAGTGAAGAATCATCTGGTAGGATTTTTAATGGTGGAGAAAATAGCAAGCAATCAAGATTTTCATTTTCATGGAGACGACGAGCTCATTAACTTCGGCAAAATGGTTTTTTTAACTTAGATGGGTTATTAATAGAATTTGATTTACACATAGTATGTGGTGTTCATTGTATGTTCAGTCACTTCTTGTTCTTGCTCAATTTGAAAAAGAAATCTTCATATTTTGTTGCTGTTGTGTGGGTGTGGGTAAAATGTCAATTTTCTCTCTCTTATAGATGATGTTTAGCTGATTTATTTACTGAGAAAAGCATAACGAAATGGTTGTTTGGGCTTAATTTAGGGAATTGAATTGAAAGATCTCAAGGCATGGCCTTAACAAGTAACGGGGTCACGGGTCGCACGTTTCAGGACGAAGCCATGTCTTAGGCAGAGCCTGTGCGCAAAGCCTGGCCCGGGGTGGGGAGACTTAGTCCGACTGCGGTTGGGATACTCCACATTATCAAAAAAAAAAAAAAAAAAAAGTGATAAAAGTGTTGAATTCTGAAGCCGAGTTCAGATTAAAGATGTCATCAACACTCTATCACTGCATCAACCAAAGCTTCAAGGGTCCTTGATGGTATTCTCAGAGACTAATTTGGATTTTCCCACATTGTGGTTCCTCAAAGATTTTGTTGTAATGTTGGTATTGACCAAACCTGCGATATACCAGTCGGTATACTGAAACAGAGATTCATTATTGCTTTTTATGTCTTGGTATTTTCCCATATATTTTACTTTGTTTTAATAGAGTAGTAGATTTGTAAATTCAAATCTGCCAACCTTCTAAATTTTCTGCAACATAGCAAAAGAAAGTGATGTTTACATACCATAAAGATTAAGGCAAATCTTGACTAGACAACCCACTACTGTTTACACAAAGAATCTCATTTATAAAAAAAATATTTCACAAAAGAATATATTTTTTCTTAGTTGATAGCAGTATAAAATGACGTAATTTCCTCAAATTTTATCATAATTTCATTAGTATGTCGACATTATTAAACTAACAATATATAGAGGTAATATGAAAAAAATATATATACATTCTTTGTACTTGCAAATATTATGAGGTCTTTTTGTGTGATGGGAGTATAAAGAATGACTTGTGTAGTTTGTTGCAATCAAACGCCATAAAACTAGAATTGGTCAATTTAGGCTTCTTTTATGGTGCAATATTTGCAAAAAATAAGTATTAATGCTCTAGAGTTCCTACTAAATCAAATACTAGCTGCTAGATTTTGATTATAGAATAAGAATATCATAATGTGGGACCCAAACTCAACTCCTAAATAATAATTATTCAATGGTCTTGGGGCACCTATCACGTGGTGCCTCATACCATTCACGTGCTGTCATTTCAGTACTTAAAGTGAGTTATTTCACTTTAAGTGTTAAAATAATAATACATAAAAAATGTAAAACATCACGTAACAAGTACCCAAGAGTATTTAATAATTTTTCCGCCTGAAATGTGTGCGCCTCTTATTCTCTAGCTTCCTTGTGACCATTTTCAATTGACCTTTGAGCAAATGTCAAAAGGATTAATAGGTGAAGTCTAGTGTATGAACCTTATCCAATTGATCACACAAACTTTAATCAAAACAGTGCACCATGTACCGCAGCATTATCTTGTAGCCGACCAGTAACTAATTCAGTCATACATTGTGACGTGGATCTTCACTGTAAATTTTACACTCGTATAAATTTTAGATATTTATAATTATTTAAAGTCATGTTATATATGACGATAAATTTATCTTAATACTAAATATCGACCTGTGTAAATACATGTTATAAAAAAGAATAAAAAAGAGTTCACATATTATTATATTGTCTTATTGTATAAAATTTTACGTTAGTCTCAATTTAACTTCATCTATCATATTTGTCGGCATATATATCATTTTTTCTATAATAATATTTTTAAGGTTAGGGTCACTGATATAAATGTGTGTGATTTAAGACCGCTATATAACTATTGTCTTTGATTTGAGCATGTCAAGATGGGCACCTGAAAGTTAGTAAATATGGTACACGTTAAGTTTAGCTGTTAGAGATTAGAATTCAGAATAGAAAAAAATGTTGAAGGGCTGAGGCTATAGTAGTTCGTTTATTCTCAAGTAAAGGTTTTGGTTTATCTTAATAAAATAAGGTAACATTGCAGTATAATCTTAGATTAGCTTGAATTATTCGTGTTTTGCTATACACTAAATCAATCAATAAAATATGGTAAAATATGTTAGATTTATTTTATAGAGAGTGTAAAACGCATTTACTAAAATAGTATTCATATCAACAATTTGCTATATATATATATATATATATATATATATATATATTGTAAAAATAAAAATATCCTTACAACAGTTCTTAGCCGTTTAGACTAAGATCCGACGGTTTAAATGATCATCTTCCATAGTATAATATCCTGATATTCACAGTATTATACTGTGGACAGTGAATGACTGTGCTAAGGTGAAACGCACAAATTTTAGTACAAATATATGTTGGACATGAATCTATACTTTCGTTCAAGTCTTGCATCTTTCACAGATCTGGAACGAAGTAGTTGTATTTAAAGTTATTAGATTTTCTATTTATTCTTACGTATTCTAATTCTTACTGTTCAAGTTGTCTAGGCTGATAAGAAAAAATACTGTCAAAACAATTAGAAGAAAATACTGAAGTATGTCGTCTACCATGGCCATACATGTTTTTCAGTCATCCCAAATAACATGAATTTGCAACGAGAATAAGTGGAATGAAAAATTAATAGCATTAAATATAAAACTCCTTTTGTTATCTCGTTTTGACAATACCGATCTTTGTTTTTCGACTTAAGACTATTAAGTTTTTTTTCTTCTTGTGTAGTACTTGTAAGACCCCGAATTTTATGAAATACAAAATTTAATTTTTCTTCATATAGATATTTTTTTTAAACAGTAAGTGTGACGCCCCCAAATCTGGGCCCACACAGCCCAAACTTGAGTCGTCAAAATACTACAACAAAATTATTACAACAAAGCACAACGTACAACAATACAGTGTATAATAATACACAACTAAGTCTTCACTATTATTGCCACACTATTTTACAAAACGTGAAGACTATGATAACTATTCCTCGGACCCTCACTCCATTCCCCGGCTAGACCCTGTTATGTTTTCATCTCCTGTTGAAAAACAATGGAACAAAAGAAAGGGTGAGCTCAAATAGCCCAGTAAAGAATATCATGACTAAGATAATGACAAATAAATTATCATTAGTCTTTAACAGTTGAGTTCTTGATAGAATACAATAGACTACAAGGTTTATATCAAAAACTGCAGTTAAATTCTTAAACAACGTTCAGATCAATAATAGCAGCGGAATGAGTAATCTATTAGAAGAATAATGCAGACTATAATGTCCACTCGGTTCTCTTTTTAGGAAAAACATCATCAACTTTTATCATCTGAAATATCATTAGTCAAGATAATACAAATTCACAGTTCCTGATCATAATCATGCACATCAACAGTTCATCTTTGCACTACGGGCCAAAGACATTCAATATAACACCAACGGTCATGATTATACCAGATTCAGCCTTTGGTCATAATCATACCAAACAACAGTTCATCTTTGCACTACGGGCCAAAGAGAACTTTCACCACGTGCCATAAAAGACACCGAACAGATGTATCGCCTTTAACCTATTATATCGCCTTTAACCTATCATCTGTTCAACAAATATATCACATCTGTGCCCCCGGCCACAGATATTCACAACAGCTTGATTTTTGGATGATTAGAATGATATAAATGATGAACAGAAGAAATAGGATAACAATAAGTATCGGAAGTTTACTTTGTACAGATTCAAATAATGTCCAAATTGTCAACATGATGTGGAGTGAAATTTAAAAATGATATTCAAGATCCACAGTTCAGAATAACGGTTACAATTCAATAGAAAGGTTCACGTAAATAGGAAGGTTCAGTTGAAATAATGAAGTTCAACTATTATGGAACATATAATATTTTCAGGAATTATAGAAGCAATAGTTCCATAATAAATTTCGATTTAGGAGTATGAAAGAAAATAATATCCCTTACCGTAGCAGATTTGATTAACAAAAGGTGAAGGAAATTAATACAAAGGGTTATTCACCAACAGGCGGCAATCCGCTCCGTAAGGTTATTCCCACAATTTAATAGAATTTGAATACAAAGAGTTATTCACCAAACAGGCGGCAATCCGCTCCGTAAGGTTATTCCCACAATTTAATAGAATTTGAGTACAAAGAGTTATTCACCAAACAGGCGGCAATCCGCTCCGTAAGGTTATTCTCAGAGATTAATAATGAATGAATACGAAAGGTTATTCACCAACAGGCGGCAATCCGCTCCGTAAGGTTATTCCCACAATTTAATACATGGAAATAAAAGGCACGTCTTATGAGTAAGGAAGAAACAATATTATTATCGAGAATCAAATAATGATAATCCCTTACCATAGTATGTTTGAATAATGGAAGATGAAAAAGATGGTATCCCTTACCTCAACACGTGACTTGATATTGATTTAAATGAGGTTGATTAACTTGAACAGTACACGTATACTTATAGATCTTCACAAATACTCAAGATGACTTAAGCACACTTAGAGAGAACTTTCACAAGAAGTATTTAGAGAGAGAAAGAAAGAACAAGTAAGGAAGTTTTATGAAAAATCCTTAAGTTAAGGCTTCTATTTATAGCCAAAAATCTTATCATTCATTTAATCTAAACCATTCATTTAAAGATCATCTTTTAATCTACACCATCCATTTCAAATATTATATTATCTTTAATCTACACCATTCATTTCATATCACCTAATAATCACCTAACTTTATATTATAAACAAATCAATTTAATTATTCAACAATAATTCACACTTTAATCTACACCATTCATTTCATATCACCTAATAATCACCTAACTTTATATTATAAACAAATCAATTCAATTATTCAACAATAATTCACACTTTAATCTACACCATTCATTTCATATCACCTAATAATCACCTAACTTTATATTATAAACAAATAACTTTATCAATTCAATTATTATGACTAATTGTTATAAATACAGTATAGTTAGCTCTTAGATATCAAGTCAATAAATTAATGAAATACAACTGTTTAAATAACATCATAATAGAGATAACAATAATGTAAAATAAAGCATACGTTACTGTGTAATGACAATTATTGATTCAATAATGTGAATTACTGTGCATATGTTACTGTGACAATTATTAGGTTCAATAATTTTAAAAACAGTGCAACAACAATTATTGACTCAATGATATAAAATACAGTGTAATGACAATTATTAAATCAATAATGCAAAATACTGTATAACAACAATTATTGAATTGATAATATAAAATATTATGCAGTGACAATTATCGATGAAATGATGCGTAACAGTTACGGTGTCAATTATCAGACCAAAAATATGAGACACTATGCAATACCGTGTGTTACTGTAGAGTACCGAGTGCTACAGAAAATACCAATAACTATCGTATGCTACTATTCTTTTATCACCGGTATTTTAACAGTTCCGTTGACTATTTTTATTTAAAAAGGTTATTTCTGTCGTTTTCTATATCCGACAAATATTCCGATGTGGGGTCCACCAATAATTTGTTATTTCGGCGCCGTCGGACCAAACGAATATTCCCCGACCAAACGAATATTCCCCGACAAAGCGAATATTGTCCGACAAAATAAAATTTGCATATAACATCCTTAACTTTTAACTTTATCGATTTAACCACTTACTGTTTCAAAAAAATATATATATGAAGAAAAATTAAATTTTGTATTTCATAAAATTCGGGGTCTTACAACCTCCCCTCCTTATGAAATTTCGTCCCCGAAATTGACGTACCTGACATATCGAAGAGGTAAGGATACTTAGATTTCATCTCAGATTCTAGCTCCCAGGTCATTTCCTCAGTATCTTGGTTCCTCCATAAAACCTTAACTTGAGGTATAACCTTTGAGCGTAGGATCTGCTCCTTCTTATCCAGGATCTTAACAGGTACTTCCTCGTATGTTAAATCCTCTGCTATAACGTCTGGTTCTAACTCAATGACGTGGTTTGGGTCCTTCACATATTTACGTAACATAGATATGTGAAAAACGTTATGGATGCGAGACATACTTGGTGGTAGGGCTAGTCTGTAGGCTACGGTTCCTATTCGATCGAGGATTTCAAATGGGCCAATAAATCGAGGGTTGAGCTTTCCTCTCTTTTCGAATCTCGTAACCCCTTTCCATGGAGAAACACGTAAGAATACATGATCTCCGACGTTGAAACTTTCGTCTCTCCGATGAAGATCAGCATAACTCTTTTGTCGTTCTTGTGCGGTCTGTATTCGTTGTCGGATCATTTGGATCTTTTCGGTCGTCAAGCGTACCAACTCGGGTCCCAACAATTTTGCTTCTCCTACCTCATTCCAACATATTGGAGAGCGACACTTCCTTCCATACAATGCCTCGAATGGAGCCATGCCTATGCTTGCTTGGTAACTGTTGTTGTAAGAAAATTCCACCAACGGCAAGTACTTATCCCAACTTCCTTTGAAGTCTAATACACAAAGTCTCAAAAGATCTTCGAGGGTCTGGATCGTCCTTTCCGATTGTCCGTCCGTTTGAGGATGGTATGCAGAACTAAAACGTAGTTCAGTGCCCATAGCTTTTTGTAGACTGATCCAAAAGCGTGAAGTGAATCTAGGATCTCGATCAGAAACTATGGAAACTGGCATGCCATGCAATCTCACGATCTCATTTATGTACATACCGGCAAAACGTTCAAGTGAAAAGTTTTCTCGTATAGGCAAGAAATGAGAAGATTTGGTCAATCTATCTACGATCACCCAAATTGCATCTAAGCCTTGAGAAACTTTTGGAAGACCCGTCACGAAGTCCATATTGATGTGTTCCCACTTCCATTCGGGAACTTCAAGTGATTGTAATGGACCTTTAGGAACTTGATGTTCTGCCTTGACACGTTGACAAGTTAGGCACCTTGAGATAAACTCCGCAATCTCTCTTTTCATATTGTTCCACCAAAATGTATGTCGAAGATCTCGATACATCTTGGTACCTCCTGGGTGGATTGCAAACGGCGTGTTGTGTGCCTCCATCATGATTTTATGCTTTAATTCAGGATCGTTAGGAACACAGAGTCGAGAGTTGACTCGAAGTATTCCTTTCTCGTCGATTCTTGCTTCGGGAATGGCACCTTCTTGTACTTTCTTTATCATGTTTATCAGTTCCGGATCGGTAGCTTGAGCAGCTTTAATTTTATCGATTAAAGTTGGTTCTACTCGCACGTGAGCAATCTTCGAGTGGGTCCCTGGTGTCTTTAGCTCTATCTCCATCTTTTGCAAGTCGTACAAAATACACTTTTGTGTTGTCAGCAGTGCACTTGTACTTGCATAAGATTTTCTGCTCAAAGCGTCAGCTACAACGTTCGCCTTTCCCGGGTGATACTGGATTGTGTGGTCATAATCCTTTAACAGCTCAAGCCAACGTCGTTGTCGCATGTTGAGTTCCTTCTGGGTGAAGAAATACTTGAGACTTTTATGATCCGTATAGATATCCACTTTTTCTCTGTACAAGTAGTGTCTCCAGATCTTCAACGCGAAAACGACTGCTGCCAACTCTAGATCATGAGTAGGATAATTTTTCTCATAATCTTTGAGTTGTCGAGAGGCATAGGCTATAACCTTTCCATGTTGCATAAGGACACAGCCTAGACCTTTGCCAGAAGCATCGCTGTAGATAACAAATTCTCCTGATCCTGATGGTATGGTCAGAACAGGAGCTGAAACAAGTCTCCTCTTGAGTTCTTGAAAACTCTTCTCGCATTCCTCGCTCGGTATAAGTTTTGTACTAGAATGAATGATACCGATATCTAGTAATTAAACTTTCAACTCTTGGTGTTCTATGGGAGCCATTTGGTATGGGACTTTAAAAATGGGCTTAGTGCCGGGTTCAAGATCGATACAGAATTCAATTTCACGGTTTGGGGTAAGCCAGAAAGTTCCTCAGAAAAAACGTCAGGAAACTCATTAACAATGGGAATATCATTCAAGTTTGACGTGTTTTTGTTCAAATCAGTGACATGAGCTAAAAAGGCTTGACATCCGTTTTTCAATAAACGAATGGCTTTATGGCTAGAAATAACAGTTATAGATTTCAATGGTTTAGTTGCTTGAATTTGCATGACAGGTTGATTAGGAATATGAAAACTAATAATCTTATGAAAACAATCAATTTTAGCATGATGGGTAGTCAACCAATCAATTCCTAAAATCACATCAAATTCACGCATCTCCAAAGAAATAAGGTCAACAGGTAATGTGAGGTTGTTGATTTGAACTAGGCAAGATTTATAGATAGTAAATGTAATAGGTATTTCTCCCAATGAGGTTTCAACTGATAAAACAAGATTTAAGTTTTCAATAGTCAAATTTAAACGTTGAGTACATATAGGTGAGATAAAAGAGTGGATAGAGTCAGTATCTAATATGGCATAGACTTCACGAGAATTTATGAATAGCTTACCGTTTATCACCTCATTCGGTTTCTTGACTGTTATCGTCAAATCGAATCCCGAATACTTCATTCGGATCTTCACGTATTTCAACCATGGGAATACCACTGAATAATTTTCTAGCAAACTGTTTCTCGGGTTCATCAACTTCATCAGTAGTAAGGTACCAATGATTTCCATTAAAATAGTATTTTCGATAGACTGCAGTTTCCACGATAGTGACTAACTTAACCTGAATTCCTCTAAATTGTAACGCCCAAAAGTATAGAAACATCATTTTTAAATAATCTTGAAAATCATAGCTGGAACACCATAAATCCCAAAGACTAATATGAAAAGTCCATATATTCTGATCCTTTGTTATAGAGCATAACCATGTGATATCACTCTCCCAATTAGTGAGTAAATTAAAGGCAATAATTTCCGCAAGTTCGTTACTTCCTTTAATTGCTTCTAATAATGGATCTGGAACGACTGTAGCAGAGCTTTCACCTTCATCCTTACTGGATAGAACACGCATAATTTTTGCCTTAGGCAAATGATTCAACTCTGAGTTTGTAAGAAGATTATTCGTCGCCTCTTGTTTTGCAGCTACATTTGTTTCGGTAATTTCATAGTTAACCTCCTAATTTCCAGATGCCATAATTAACTGTGGTCACAAAATAAATGTTAGTTCAAATAAACTGACTCATCTCTTCATGTTCCTACATTCAAATCGATTCATTAGATAAAAAATAAATCTAATTTAGGTAGGACACACTAGTGATTGATTCTATTCGTCTCTCCCCTCCTAGTTCTAACCCCAGATCTCCATTAAAGACCATATCCCTAAGCTCTGATGCCAACTGTGACGCCCCCAAATCTGGGCCCACACAGCCCAAACTTGAGTCGTCAAAATACTACAACAAAATTATTACAACAAAGCACAACGTACAACAATACAGTGTATAATAATACACAACTAAGTCTTCACTATTATTGCCACACTATTTTACAAAACGTGAAGACTATGATAACTATTCCTCGGACCCTCACTCCATTCCCCGGCTAGACCCTGTTATGTTTTCATCTCCTGTTGAAAAACAATGGAACAAAAGAAAGGGTGAGCTCAAATAGCCCAGTAAAGAATATCATGACTAAGATAATGACAAATAAATTATCATTAGTCTTTAACAGTTGAGTTCTTGATAGAATACAATAGACTACAAGGTTTATATCAAAAACTGCAGTTAAATTCTTAAACAACGTTCAGATCAATAATAGCAGCGGAATGAGTAATCTATTAGAAGAATAATGCAGACTATAATGTCCACTCGGTTCTCTTTTTAGGAAAAACATCATCAACTTTTATCATCTGAAATATCATTAGTCAAGATAATACAAATTCACAGTTCCTGATCATAATCATGCACATCAACAGTTCATCTTTGCACTACGGGCCAAAGACATTCAATATAACACCAACGGTCATGATTATACCAGATTCAGCCTTTGGTCATAATCATACCAAACAACAGTTCATCTTTGCACTACGGGCCAAAGAGAACTTTCACCACGTGCCATAAAAGACACCGAACAGATGTATCGCCTTTAACCTATTATATCGCCTTTAACCTATCATCTGTTCAACAAATATATCACATCTGTGCCCCCGGCCACAGATATTCACAACAGCTTGATTTTTGGATGATTAGAATGATATAAATGATGAACAGAAGAAATAGGATAACAATAAGTATCGGAAGTTTACTTTGTACAGATTCAAATAATGTCCAAATTGTCAACATGATGTGGAGTGAAATTTAAAAATGATATTCAAGATCCACAATTCAGAATAACGGTTACAATTCAATAGAAAGGTTCACGTAAATAGGAAGGTTCAGTTGAAATAATGAAGTTCAACTATTATGGAACATATAATATTTTCAGGAATTATAGAAGCAATAGTTCCATAATAAATTTCGATTTAGGAGTATGAAAGAAAATAATATCCCTTACCGTAGCAGATTTGATTAACAAAAGGTGAAGGAAATTAATACAAAGGGTTATTCACCAACAGGCGGCAATCCGCTCCGTAAGGTTATTCCCACAATTTAATAGAATTTGAGTACAAAGAGTTATTCACCAAACAGGCGGCAATCCGCTCCGTAAGGTTATTCCCACAATTTAATAGAATTTGAGTACAAAGAGTTATTCACCAAACAGGCGGCAATCCGCTCCGTAAGGTTATTCTCAGAGATTAATAATGAATGAATACGAAAGGTTATTCACCAACAGGCGGCAATCCGCTCCGTAAGGTTATTCCCACAATTTAATACATGGAAATAAAAGGCACGTCTTATGAGTAAGGAAGAAACAATATTATTATCGAGAATCAAATAATGATAATCCCTTACCATAGTATGTTTGAATAATGGAAAAGCACAAAATTCATATGGAGCGAGGAATGCGAGAAAAGTTTCCAAGAACTCAAGAAGAGACTGGTTTCAGCTCCTGTTCTGACCATACCATCAGGATCAGGAGAATTTGTTATCTACAGCGATGCTTCTGGCAAAGGTCTAGGCTGTGTCCTTATGCAACATGGAAAGGTTATAGCCTACGCCTCTCGACAACTCAAAGATTATGAGAAAAATTATCCTACTCATGATCTAGAGTTGGCAGCAGTCGTTTTCGCGTTGAAGATCTGGAGACACTACTTGTACAGAGAAAAAGTGGATATCTATACGGATCATAAAAGTCTCAAGTATTTCTTCACCCAGAAGGAACTCAACATGCGACAACGACGTTGGCTTGAGCTGTTAAAGGATTATGACCACACAATCCAGTATCACCCGGGAAAGGCGAACGTTGTAGCTGACGCTTTGAGCAGAAAATCTTATGCAAGTACAAGTGCACTGCTGACAACACAAAAGTGTATTTTGTACGACTTGCAAAAGATGGAGATAGAGCTAAAGACACCAGGGACCCACTCGAAGATTGCTCACGTGCGAGTAGAACCAACTTTAATCGATAAAATTAAAGCTGCTCAAGCTACCGATCCGGAACTGATAAACATGATAAAGAAAGTACAAGAAGGTGCCATTCCCGAAGCAAGAATCGACGAGAAAGGAATACTTCGAGTCAACTCTCGACTCTGTGTTCCTAACGATCCTGAATTAAAGCATAAAATCATGATGGAGGCACACAACACGCCGTTTGCAATCCACCCAGGAGGTACCAAGATGTATCGAGATCTTCGACATACATTTTGGTGGAACAATATGAAAAGAGAGATTGCAGAGTTTATCTCAAGGTGCCTAATTTGTCAACGTGTCAAGGCAGAGCATCAAGTTCTTAAAAGTCCATTACAATCACTTGAAGTTCCCGAATGGAAGTGGGAACACATCAATATGGACTTCGTGACGGGTCTTCCAAAAGTTTCTCAAGGCTTAGATGCAATTTGGGTGATCGTAGATAGATTGACCAAATCTGCTCATTTCTTGCCTATACGAGAAAACTTTTCACTTGAACGTCTTGCCGGTATGTACATAAATGAGATCGTGAGATTGCATGGCATGCCAGTTTCCATAGTTTCTGATCGAGATCCTAGATTCACTTCACGCTTTTGGATCAGTCTACAAAAAGCTATGGGCACTGAACTACGTTTTAGTTCTGCATACCATCCTCAAACGGACGGACAATCGGAAAGGACGATCCAGACCCTCGAAGATCTTTTGAGACTTTGTGTATTAGACTTCAAAGGAAGTTGGGATAAGTACTTGCCGTTGGTGGAATTTTCTTACAACAACAGTTACCAAGCAAGCATAGACATGGCTCCATTCGAGGCATTGTATGGAAGGAAGTGTCGCTCTCCAATATGTTGGAATGAGGTAGGAGAAGCAAAATTGTTGGGACCCGAATTGGTACGCTTGACGACCGAAAAGATCCAAATGACCCGACAACGAATACAGACCGCACAAGAACGACAAAAGAGTTATGCTGATCTTCATCGGAGAGACGAAAGTTTCAACGTCGGAGATCATGTATTCTTACGTGTTTCTCCATGGAAAGGGGTTACGAGATTCGGAAAGAGAGGAAAGCTCAACCCTCGATTTATTGGCCCATTTGAAATCCTCGATCGAATAGGAACCGTAGCCTACAGACTAGCCCTACCACCAAGTATGTCTCGCATCCATAACGTTTTTCACATATCTATGTTACGTAAATATGTGAAGGACTCAAACCACGTCATTGAGTTAGAACCAGACGTTATAGCAGAGGATTTAACATACGAGGAAGTACCTGTTAAGATCCTGGATAAGAAAGAGCAGATCCTACGCTCAAAGGTTATACCTCAAGTTAAGGTTTTATGGAGGAACCAAGATACTGAGGAAATGACCTGGGAGCTAGAATCTGAGATGAAATCTAAGTATCCTTACCTCTTCGATAAGTCAGGTACGTCAATTTCGGGGACGAAATTTCATAAGGAGGGGAGGTTGTAAGACCCCGAATTTTATGAAATACAAAATTTAATTTTTCTTCATATAGATATTTTTTTTAAACAGTAAGTGGTTAAATCGATAAAGTTAAAAGTTAAGGATGTTATGTGCAAATTTTATTTTGTCGGACAATATTCGTTTTGTCGGGGAATATTCGTTTGGTCGGGGAATATTCGTTTGGTCCGACGGCGCCGAAATAACAAATTATTGGTGGACCCCACAACGGAATATTTGTCGGATATAGAAAACGATAGAAATAACCTTTTTAAATAAAAATAGTCAACGGAACTGTTAAAATACCGGTGATAAAAGAATAGTAGCATACGGTAGTTATTGGTATTTTCTGTAGCACTCGGTACTCTACAGTAACACACGGTATTGCATAGTGTCTCATATTTTTGGTCTGATAATTGACACCGTAACTGTTACGCATCATTTCATCGATAATTGTCACTGCATAATATTTTATATTATCAATTCAATAATTATTGTTACACAGTATTTTGCATTATTGATTTAATAATTGTCATTACACTGTATTTTATATCATTGAGTCAATAATTGTTGCTGCACTGTTTTTAAAATTATTGAACCTAATAATTGTCACAGTAACATATGCACAGTAATTCACATTATTGAATCAATAATTGTCATTACACAGTAACGTATGCTTTCTTTTACATTATTGTTATCTCTATTATGATATTTTTTTAAACAGTTGTATTTCATTAATTTATTGACTTGATATCTAAGAGCTAACTATACTGTATTTATAATAATTAGTCATAATAATTGAATTGATAAAGTTATTTGTTTATAATATAAAGTTAGGTGATTATTAGGTGATATGAAATGAATGGTGTAGATTAAAGTGTGAAATATTGTTGAATAATTGAATTGATTTGTTTATAATATAAAGTTAGGTGATTATTAGGTGATATGAAATGAATGGTGTAGATTAAAGTGTGAATTATTGTTGAATAATTAAATTGATTTGTTTATAATATAAAGTTAGGTGATTATTAGGTGATATGAAATGAATGGTGTAGATTAAAGATAATATAATATTTGAAATGGATGGTGTAGATTAAAAGATGATCTTTAAATGAATGGTTTAGATTAAATGAATGATAAGATTTTTGGCTATAAATAGAAGCCTTAACTTAAGGATTTTTCATAAACTTCCTTACTTGTTCTTTCTTTCTCTCTCTAAATACTTCTTGTGAAAGTTCTCTCTAAGTGTGCTTAAGTCATCTTGAGTATTTGTGAAGATCTATAAGTATACGTGTACTGTTCAAGTTAATCAACCTCATTTAAATCAATATCCAGTCACGTGTTGAGGTAAGGGATACCATCTTTTTCATCTTCCATTATTCAAACGTACTATGGTAAGGGATTATCATTATTTGATTCTCGATAATAATATTGTTTCTTCCTTACTCATAAGACGTGCCTTTTATTTCCATGTATTAAATTGTGGGAATAACCTTACGGAGCGGATTGTCGTCTGTTGGTGAATAACCTTTCGTATTCATTCATTATTAATCTCTGAGAATAACCTTACGGAGCGGATTGCCGCCTGTTTGGTGAATAACTCTTTGTACTCAAATTCTATTAAATTGTGGGAATAACCTTACGGAGCGGATTGCCGCCTGTTGGTGAATAACCCTTTGTATTAATTTCCTTCACCTCTTGTTAATCAAACCTGCTACGGTAAGGGATATTATTTTCTTTCATACTCCTAAATCGAAATTTATTATGGAACTATTGCTTCTATAATTCCTGAAAATATTATATGTTCCATAATAGTTGAACTTCATTATTTCAACTGAACCTTCCTATTTACGTGAACCTTTCTATTGAATTGTAACCGTTATTCTGAACTGTGGATCTTGAATTTCACTCCACATCATGTTGACAATTTGGATATTATTTGAATCTGTACAAAGTAAACTTCCGATACTTATTGTTATCCTATTTCTTCTGTTCATCATTTATATCATTCTAATCATCCAAAAATCAAGCTGTTGTGAATATCTGTGGCCGGGGGCACAGATGTGATATATTTGTTGAACAGATGATAGGTTAAAGGCGATACATCTGTTCGGTGTCTTTTATGGCACGTGGTGAATGTTCTCTTTGGCCCGTAGTGCAAAGATGAACTGTTGTTTGGTATGATTATGACCAAAGGCTGAATCTGGTATAATCATGACCGTTGGTGCTATATTGAATATCTTTGGCCCGTAGTACAAAGATGAACTGTTGATGTGCATGATTATGATCAGGAACTGTGAATTTGTATTATCTTGACTAATGATATTTCAGATGATAAAAGTTGATGATGTTTTTCCTAAAAAGAGAACCGAGTGGACATTATAGTCTGCATTATTCTTCTAATAGATTACTCATTCCGCTGCTATTATTGATCTGAACGTTGTTTAAGAATTTAACTGCAGTTTTTGATATAAACCTTGTAGTCTATTGTATTCTATCAAGAACTCAACTGTTGAAGACTAATGATAATTTATTCGTCATTATCTTAGTCATGATATTCTTTACTGGGCTATTTGAGCTCACCCTTTCTTTTGTTCCATTGTTTTTCAACAGGAAATGAAAACATAACAGGGTCTAGCCGGGGAATGGAGTGAGGGTCCGAGGAATAGTTATCATAGTCTTCACGTTTTGTAAAATAGTGTGGCAATAATAGTGAAGACTTAGTTGTGTATTATTATACACTGTATTGTTGTACGTTGTGCTTTGTTGTAATAATTTTGTTGTAGTATTTTGACGACTCAAGTTTGGGCTGTGTGAGCCCAGATTTGGGGGCGTCACAGTATTCTTATTAATTCATGTTTGTCAATCATCTTAGATAGTATGAATTTACAAAGGTACTACGTGGAAAAAGAAGAAAACAAATAGTTTTAAAAAGATCCGTCCTCAATATAATACTAAGGGCAAATGTATTTACAATAATATCACTAATAGTTTAATTAAATGCATGACATTATTATAAATACATTCGTCTGCAGTATAATACTGCAGACAAACATATTTATAATAATGACACTAATAGTTTGGACTGGATTACTCAAATTCAAAGAACCGGGAGAATTTTCTCGCTGGAGAAACAATTGTTACCTCGACGAAATTGCTTGAAATTCCCAAAAATTGATTGCAACAAAAACCCAATGTTCGCAGTATAATACTGCGGACGAAGGACAGACATAGGCACAACGTTGTTTTAGACTCTGTCGTTTGATTTATCCGTCGACAGTATAATACTGCGAAAGAAGGTCAGACAAAGACCAATCCCTAAACGACGTTGTTTTGGACTTTGTCGTTTGATTTACCCGTTTGCAGTATAATACTGCAGACGAAAGATTATAAGACAAAAAAAATCTTTTATCTCCTTAGTATTCTCTTTGTAGATTCATGTCATCTGCCAGATCACATGAATCAGTAAAAATAAGAATACTCGAGAAGATAAAAAAAATTTAATAGCCTTAAGTCGAACAATCCAAGTCTTTACTGTAAAAATATGATGAGATCTAAAATGATTGCTATGAACAATGACTATCGCAGTTTTATAATTAAAGTTATAAATCTTCTATTTCTTCAGCATTATAACGTTGCAGATTTATGTTATACGTAAGAAGAAATAGAAGATTAAATTAAAGGATTAAATAGTGCAAAATAGTATTAAATTAAGATAAATAGTCCAATCTCAAACATATTTTTTACAAACAAATATAACCAAAAAAAAAAAAAAAAAAAATTTGTATAGGAAAGATGGAAAAGAAAGTTTTGATTATGTTGAGAACTTAACACATCGTTGAGCATTCTTCTCTCATATACATTTGTACTTCGTATTTAGTTGGTACATGCAGCATGTTCTGTTTGTGTAGAACTCACTGCACATGAAAGAGGTCATAGGTGGCGAGGAAGGGTGTTGAGAGCTTCAATTATGTATGGTCGATTCTCTCCCAGTCTCCCCAATTTCGTTCTTCATAGTCCATATCATTTTGTCTGAATTGTACCCTACCATACATATATTGATAACTGAGATTATGGTACATGTGCATATGCTTAATACATACTTAAATTAATTGTTAATATATATTATACTAAAATATCACACAAGATATGTTATATTTATATCGTCGCTCTGAACTTTACGTATTTTCAAACTTGCCACTTCAGTGCTCTTGCTCTCGCTCTCACTCTCACTCCACTGCGTCCACACTCTAGTAGCTTAGCTACTTGGTCTAAAAAATTAATTGATGAAACTGTGCATTTGGTACCTAACTTGAAAGCCAATTAAAAAACAAAGAACAAAAAAAGGAAGCACACAAATAAATGAACTGCCACATACATTGATCCCGAAACAACACCAAAATAAAGCTATAAATTAATCCTTTCTATGGTCTATGAGGTCCAAGACTCCAAAAGTAAATTGGAAATTAAATTTAAAGAATGAACATGGAGATATATCCAAAACAAAAAGGTTTCATTACCTTTCAAAAATCAGCTACAATCGTCACTAGTATGTCTCCAAAATGACAAGCGGGAAATTAGTGAAAGAAAAGACTCTGTTGCCTTTGATTGACCAGTTCTATTTTTTAATCTCATCTCATTTGGCTCCACCTGAATATCAAAATCGCGCCAAAACTTAACTATATGGAGACTTTCTTCTTCCGTTGATCTCTGCACAACAATTCTAGAAGCATAGCCCTTCTCTCTCATTTGAAGGCAGATTTCTGAGGGATTGTTTGCTGTAAGGAGAACCATGTACAACCAACCCTTGTCTGACAAAAGATTGTCAGCAATTGGCAATATCTTATCAATAACACTCCGACCATTCTCCCCTCCAGCCCAAGCAGATGAGATCCCAACACGGCCCACTTCGTCTTCAGGTGTTGGCACATAGGGTGGATTGACAACCATCACATCCACCAACCCTGCCAATCGCCCCTCCAATCCTGAAGCAATGTCAGTTGATATCAACTCAGCATGAACCCCATGAGCTTCCAGTGTCTCACAAGTCACTCTTACTGCATGAGGGTTAATGTCAGTAGCGATATAATAGGCCCCACTAGCCTCATGTTCGAGAATAAGAGCTAGGGAAGTAATGACATAGCCACTACCACAACCAATTTCCATGCATATTGTTGGTTGGTGCTCCAACAAGTTAGCTCGATCAGCTAGCAATGCATCAACCAATGCAAAGGAATCATCACATGGCTCATAAACTTCAGGATGTGAACTCACTAGTCGGATTTGAGCAATTTTGGAGGGCATCCTGTATAACTTCTGCCAAAACAACATACATATCGAGGAGTTTAACTCAGCCATAAAGTCACAAACAATCAATAGTCATATAACAGAAACAGTAATTTTGTGTTTCATCAATATCTCCAAACAAAAAGTGCTAACAATAATAAAAGTTCTAAGTCGATTAGCGTAAAAAAATTGTAAATTTTGCAATATCAAATTCATGCCAAGTTTGCAGCTGCACCAACAACATAAATTTTTACAGCTCCAGTAAGTGAATATAGTCCCTTAAATGCCTGTATCAAATAGGAGCCATCAAATTAGTAGAATCATGGTGTATAAAGTTATTCTTTAACTTGAAATTGGTCTGAAGCTTATAATTAAGGAACAGTATGATCTTCGCAAGCATAAAAGTACAAGCTTTTTCAGCTATTTAAAGTACTTTCTCTTTACTTGAGTAAAATTAACCTAGAAGAAGCTTAAAGTGAGAACAAATGATAGCATTTACCACATGACAATTGAAGCTTAAAATCTTATATTAATACATAAACGCACAATCAGAAGATGAAAATAATCTCAAAAATATCAATTAATACACAAATCTAAGAAAAAATACAAATCCGGAAAGAATTTAAGCAGCTGTTTAGTAAGAAGATATGAAAAAAGTCACCTAAGCTCCCGCTTTCTTCCTTCGTCTCCAGTCCGCGCCGTCCGTTGTCGTTTGTCCGCGGCTGTCGCAGCGGTTTTATTTTGTTTTTTCTGTTTGCAAATGAAATTTCTCTGTTTGCTTTTGAGTATTTGGATCTTGGGTTCTGGATTGAACCCTAGTTTTTCCCTTTTTTGCATGCCCGAACCGAAACGGTCGGGTCGACGTTTTTCTTTTATTTCTTTTAACTAAAACTCGGTCCTTCTTTTCTTTTTTTCAAATGAAGCCTCGGGTCGTGATACACTTGTTCCTCCTCCGGTACAGGATCCACCTTAACACGCGACCCATTTTTATCATCAGGATATCTAACAACCACCAAGGACAAACACACTGCTGTACACAGTAATCACTCACACTTCCCAGCCTTCGAATTGCGCCGCGAAGAAACCCCAAGTTCTCGGCTCCCCATAATCACCGCACTCAGCCCTAATCGCTCCATCTCCAAACACGGCCTTTCCTTCATATCATGATCTTTCACAATATGGATCTTAAACGGGATCTGAGCCTCCAAAAGCGGCTGAGCCAAGTGATTTGATTTTGTGGTTGTGAAATTATCGAAATCGTCTCCGAGTTTTTGCTGAGATTCTTCGGAGCCGTCGTCGACGGTGCGGTGGATGGCGGCCCAATCAGCGCCGTAGAGGAAGGAGGTGGGTCGTACTTGGACGACGATCACGGCGTCTCCGGGTCGGATCAAGTCATGTCTATACTATTCCTAGTTTGGATGTTGCTCCTAAATAAGACTGTTGATTTATGGATGAGTTTTGTAAAAAAAATAAATAAATAATGGTTAATTTACAGATTAACAAAGGTGATCAATAAATATTATAATAAACTCCTAAAATTAATTGAATTCAATTTTATTTTGAATCATTTTAAAATAATAATAATAATAAGTAATTTGATTCAATCCACATTTTATCTAAATAAATATTATTGAAAAGTATATAACTATTTAAATTGTGTGTGAGACTATCCCAATTAGTAAATTTAGAATATATGTTGTTGACGCCTGATTCTGTCGGGCAGTCCTGCTGGCCGTCCGGTAAGAATACCTGCACAAAAGTCCGAACGGCTTTGGCCGTTGGTGGACTCCTCCGGTGTGAGTGTTAGTGAAGGTATATGGAAAAGTCAACAATGGAGGTCTGAATATCTAGTGTAGCAAATTATGCGTTACCCTTCTCTCCATTGTCAACTGGGTATTTATACTACGTACCTGATTAACGGTCACCTGTGTAACGGTTCTGACCATTACACTAGGTAGTTATGATACATGTACGTTTCATCCTTCACCCACGTGCTGTAAGCCCACTAGGAAGGTTACCAGGCTGACGGTCTATTGGGCCTGGCCCAATGTCATTTCCTGGATCAGGCCTAGTTAAATATTCATCCTAACATTGCCCCCCTCTCCTCCAGTATATGAATGTGCTGGGGGAGTAGAATGAAACCTTCCGAAGAAAAACTCCATCGGGAGCCCGGAGGCATCAGACCGATGGGAAATATCATTCGGGAGCCCGGAGGCATCAGACCGAAGAAAAACTCCATCGGGAGCCCGGAGGCATCAGACCGATGGGAAATATCATTCGGGAGCCCGGAGGCATCAGACCGAAGAGGAACTCCATCGGGAGCCCGGAGGCATCAGACCGATGGGAAATATCATTCGGGAGCCCGGAGGCATCAGACCGAAGAGGAACTCCATCGGGAGCCCGGAGGCATCAGACCGATGGGAAATATCTTTCGGGAACCCGGAGGCATCAGACCGAAGAGGAACTCCATCGGGAGCCCGGAGGCATCAGACCGATGGGAAATATCATTCGGGAGCCCGGGGGCATCAGACCGAAGAGGAAAGCTTTTGGGTTAAAGACTTGGGCCTTTGTTATCTGGGTTTCACGCCTTGGATAAGACCTTGGGCCTTTGTGTCAATCAAGCCCAAAGTCTTATATTCTCAACCCAATCGAACCGGCCCAAAAGTTTGCCCAGACGTTTCATATGGCAATTTATTACTTTTTGAATTTTGAAATTGGTGCCCAATCAATGGTGAAGCGTACGCGGGAAGGTGCATTTATTACGCTGCAGTAAATACCGCGCGTGCGCCCCATCCGTCAGATCTTTTCCATCTGAACCGTTGCAACGTTTGGATCACGATAAAAGGATTCCTTTCCAACAGATCATCTTTTTATCATAAGCAACTTATCACGAGAGAAAGGACGTTTGAGAGAGAATAACTTCATTCCCAGCCCAGATTCTGTCGTTCTTGCTCTGCTATTTTTCGATCAATCTCCTTTCTGAAATCAAGTAAGTTTTTAACCCTCTTTTCCTCAATTTCTCATAATGACTAGGAGTACTCAAGATAAAAGGGCACAAGCTTCGTCTTCTCGGGTTGAGGACGAAGTTACTGTTGCCGAAGCGGGAATTCCAGAGGGTCAACCTTGGAAACCGGTAGTCGTTGAGCGCATGAGGGATGTAGAGGAGTACAATAGGAACAAATACTTTAACATCAAGTATAGAGTAGCCAATATCCCATCTTCTATCCGGAACCAGTATTTCGACCTAGCCCAAACAGAATTTTATATCCCCAATGCTTATGAAATCAAAAGACCCGGGGCTGGGGAGATGATGTACTACCAACTCGAGGGGGGTTGGATCCCAATCCATAGGCAGTCACTGCTTTATGGGATCCGATTCCCTCTTCGCCCCTTTGTATTAGAGCTACTTCATACGACGGGGCTCAGTTTGAATCAACTATCCCCCAACTCCTTCATCCATATAAATAGCTTCATCGCCTTTTGCTTTTCCGAATCAACCATCCCCGCCATAGATTTCTTCTTTCAATTCTTTTCCATTACGAATAATAAGGAAAAAGGGTTTTATACTGTAATAAAGAACCCTGGGAGGGATACCCTGATGGAGACCCCTTCGAGTAATAAAGGGTGGCACGTGGACTGGTTCTTCATTAAGGGGCCGGACACTGAGATGGTAGGACCTTGGTCAGACCCGAACAAAGACCAGCTGAATCCGAAGAGAATCTCTCGGGCACGGTTAGAAGAGTTCGAGGTCTTATATTCCAAGAGACCATCTGTGAAGTGGGACCGAAGTCTCCTTAATGACCAGGACTGGTTATACTCCTTCGGTTGTAAGTATTCTGTCATGACTGCTCCTTTATTCTGAATATTTTGGTATACTCATTCTGTTGTTCTGATTGTGTTGCAGTGGCTGACCAAGGGAAACACCCCGATAACGAAGCCATAATGGAAGCAGCCGGAGTTTCCAGGGTCAAGATGAGTGCCGCCGAGAAATTGAAGGTAAGCCGAAGCTTGAGGGCTGCAAAGCCCAAAGACTCTACTGTTGCTGCTGCCAATCCCGAGACGGGCTCGGGATCTCCTCAGGTGGATGATACTATCAAGCCCACCGAAGGAGAAAAGTCTGCTGCCGAAGACTCGGGGGCCAGCAGACCGAGAGTAAAGAGGAGGAGGTTGGTCCTGAGATCCGTGCTAGAGGCACGAACCCAACAGGCCCCATCCTCCCAAGCTGGGACGACGACCAATCCTCCTGCCGAGCAGAACGTCATCAGGCAGCCAGAGGAACCCGTTGCTGCCCCTCCTCAAAATAAAGGGAAAAGACCCGCTGAAGGTCAAGAGCCTTCAAGCACCCAAGGAGGTCCGATGGATCCCCCAATATCGTCCGGGGGTCCTAGGCCCGAGGAGGGGGTCAATACGTCTGCCTTGGGTACCTCAATGATTCCCTTCGCCGAAGCCGGTGCCGAGGGGGCTGATCTGAAGACGTTGATGGAGATGCTGCTCTCCTGCCATGCCAAGGTAAAGATCTCCTCATAAATTTCTCCTGTTTGAAGTGATTATAATTCTGACTTGTTCATCGATTGACCATCTCTTTGTAGGGAAATACACTTCTCCTGAAAGTGTCCAATGAGCAAAAGGTCCTGGAACGGAGAGCCGAGGAGAGCAACAAAAAACTTGCCGAAGCTCTGTCGAACCATAAGAAGACCAAGGACCAGCTGAAAACTCTTCACGATTCCTTCCAAATCATGAAGAAGGATCATGACTCGGCTCGGGAGGTTCATCAAGAAAAGGACAAGGAGATCAGCTTCCTGCAGTCCCGGATAATTGATCTGGAGAAGGCGAATACCCGTGCCCTGGATTTGGTGCAATCCAAAGAGCTCAAGAAAATAGAACTTGAGAAAAATAAAAATGAGCTCGAAGCCCAAGTCCAGAGTCAGAAGATCCTCCTGGCCCAATCGGAAAACATCCTCCAACTTCAGACCGATCAGATGAAGAATCTCAAGGACAATGTCGAACTGATCGTCGAAGGTTGGGCTGCAAAAGAAGCCGATTGGCTCAAAGGGCCGATTGCCTCTGCCTCCCCGAGCGTCTTGATCCCCGAGCTCAAACAGAAGGTGATAGAAGAATATAAGGCCTCGAATCAATTTCAGGCTGATATCTTGCCATCTGTTGCTAATGAATTCAGCGACGGATTCGAATATGCTCGGGAGCTTGCCAAGGAGAAGGGTCATGATCCCGATCAGCTAGGAATTGTATTTCCCGAAGACTGATTTGTGAATACATTGTTTTTGTTGTTGTTTTTATATCATGTAATGCTTCCAGTAATTATCAATGAAATGATTTATCTTTTCCCACTTATCTTTTCTCATGAGTTCTTTCCTATCATCTGTATGTACAACTGTTCACTTATACTGCTTCACCCCCCACTAGCCTGATCGAATGCATATCCGATGAGGCTAGCAAATTAATTTTAAAGTATGTATCAAAACAGTAATACAGAGACCAGATGATAAAAAATATTCTCATGAATATCGAAAAGATGACATGTGATCGGCTAAAAAGAGAGCCTCAAAATTTAGACTATGTACAAAATTTGATCGGCTTCAATAATAGCCTCAAAATGGGACTAAGTACAAAGTGTGAACTACTGATAATACCTACGAAGCCGAATAGCATGCCAAGTATTTGGAACATTTTTTCCATCCATGCCCTGAAGCTTGTAAGTTCCAGCCCTCAGCACTTCGATCACTAAGTATGGTCCTTCCCATGTTGGCATAAGTTTGCCAGTTTCCCGAGGAGTGGATGCCTCAGCTTGTCGAAGGACCAAATCGCCCACATTGAATGACCTGCTTTTAACATTTTTGTTGAAGTGCCGAGCAGTTCGTTGTTGATAAGCAGCCAATCTGAGGACAACTGAGTCACGTTCCTCTTCTAATAAGTCGAGGTTTAACCGAAGACCTTCGCTATTGAGTATTTCGTCGAAGTTTAAGACTCTCGGAGAAGGTACTCCGATCTCAATAGGTATTAGGGCTTCGGAACCATAGGCCATCTTAAAAGGTGTCTCCCCAGTAGTAGTCCGAGGAGTTGTTCGGTAGGCCCAAAGGACATGCAAAAGCTCCTCGGGCCAAGCACCCTTAGCATCCTCCAACCTTCTTTTAATGCCATGAAGAAGTGTTCTGTTCGTTACTTCTACTTGACCATTTGCTTGTGGATGAGCTACCGAGGTCCGTCGATGTTGGATGTTAAGCTCTGTCAAGAATCCCTCGAATGTTTTTCCAACAAATTGAAGGCCGTTGTCGGAAATCAGAATCATCGGGATGCCGAACCGATAGACCACTTGCTCTTTGAAGAATTGAAGACATGTATGCTCGGTGATCTTGGCAAGTGGTTTGGCTTCTACCCACTTGGTGAAATAATCGATAGCGACGATTACAAACTTCACTTGCCCCTTACCCTGGGGAAGAGGGCCCAAAATGTCTATTCCCCACACAGAAAATGGTATCAGGGAGAGTATAGGGGATAATTCCTCGGGAGGTTGGTGTGGGACGGATGCAAATATTTGGCACTTGTGACATTTTTTGACGAAGTCTTTGGCATCTTCAAGCATTGTCGGCCAAAAATATCCTTGTCGTAAAATTTTATAGGCAAGTGCTTTTGCTCCCACGTGATCCCCGCAGATTCCTTCATGAACTTCCCGAAGAGAATAATTGGATTCCCTAGGGTCGAGACATCGAAGCAATGGGGAAGAGTAAGATCTTCGGTACAGATGGTCATTGTGAATACAGTACTTGGTGGATTTGTACTTTATTCTTCGGGCCAGAGCTTTGTCTTCGGGCAATTCACCATTCAAGAGAAATTTGAAGATAGGGGTCATCCACGAATCCCCCTGTTCAATATCCATTACTGTCTGAACGAGGGTGCTTGGTTGTTGAAGATTTTCTAGGTATACTGCCCCATCTAACTCCCCCTGATCGGTGGTTGCCAGTTTTGAAAGAACATCGGCCATAGTATTTTCCGATCTGACCACGCCTACTATCTGATACTTCGGGAAAGACGTTAATAATGACCGAACCAGATGCAGATAGGCTTGTAAATGAACTTCCCTTGCTTCATATTCTCCCAGCACTTGCTTCACAACCAGTTGGGAGTCGCTGTAAATTGTCAAGTTTTTTACTTCCAGACTTCGGGCCAATTTCAATCCTGCCACTAGTGCTTCGTATTCGGCTATGTTGTTAGTGGCCATGAACCCGAACCGGATAGATTGTTGTACCTTGAAGCCTTCTGGGGAGGTGAGAATTACCCCAGCCCCGCTTCTTGTCCCGGTAGAGGATCCATCGACATATAAAACCCACGCAATCTCCTCGGGGGTTACTGTCACTTCCTCGGACTCAGATTCTTTCTCTTTGGTATCCTCGGGGAACGAACACTCGATAATGAAATCGATGAGAGCCTGAGCTTTTATAGCCGTCCGAGGACGGAACTCAATGTTAAACTGACTTAGCTCGATGGCCCATGCTGCCAATCTCCCCGAGGACTCAGGTCTGTAGAGGACTTTTCGTAGTGGTTGATCTGTGAGGACGATGATAGTTCGCCCCTGGAAATAATGCCTCAGTTTCCGACTGGAGATAACCAGTGCGTAAACCAACTTCTCTAAATTTGGGTACCTTGTTTCAGCGTCCCGAAGAGCATGGCTTACGTAGTAGACTGGCTTTTGTCCTTGCGAATCTTCTCTGATCAATGCTGACCCAACTGCCAAGGATGTGGCAGACAAGTATAGTTGTAGATCCTCCTCAGGCAATGCTTTGCTCAATATCGGAGGTGAGGAGATATATCTTTTAATCTGCTCAAAAGCCTCTTGGCATTCTTCGGTCCATTGAAAAGTTTTCTGATTCTGAGCTCCTTTGAGAGTCCCGAAGAATGGGAGACATTTCTCTGCTAATCGGGCCACAAACCGCCGAAGAGCTGCCAGCCTCCCGGTCAACCGTTGAATTTCTTTGAAGTTCTTCGGTGGCTGCATTTCAAGGATAGCCGATATCTTTTCGGGATTTGCCTCAATCCCTCTTCGGCTAACCATATACCCCAAAAATTTGCCTGACCCGAGGCCAAATGTGCATTTAGTTGGGTTAAGTCTCATGCTGTTTGTCCTGACATTCTCGAAGCATTCTTTTAGATCGGACAAATGATCATCCTCCTTCATGCTTCGGACTATCATGTCGTCAACATAGACTTCCATATTTCTCCCGATCTGGCTGCTGAACACCTTGTTCATCATCCTCTGATAGGTAGCCCCCGCATTAATCAACCCGAAGGACATGACCTTGTAAGCATATATGGCTCGATGGGTGATGAAAGCCGTCTTTGGTATATCGCTTTCAAGCATGGCTATTTGATTATACCCCGAGAAAGCGTCTAAGAAGCTCATTATGGTGTGTCCCGAGGTTGAATCGATCAATTGGTCTATGCTCGGGAGAGGGTAGTAATCTTTCGGACATGCTTTGTTGAGATCTGTATAATCCACACACATCCTCCACTTCCCATTGTGTTTTTTGACCAGCACCACATTAGCAAGCCATTCTGGGTAATTGATTTCAAAAATGAAGTCAGCAGCCAAAAGTTTGTCAATTTCATTATCAATTACCTGTTGCCTCTCGGGAGCTATGTTTCTCCGTTTTTGCTTTACGGGCTTGGAGTTCGGATTGACACTCAGCTGATGTACGGCCACAGTTTTGTCAATGCCCGGCACATCGGCTGGGACCCATGCAAAGATGTCAGCATATTCCCGAAGAAGCGAGACCAACCGAGTTTTGGTTTCCTCTCGAAGGTTTGTGCCAATCTGTACAGTTTTCTGATCATCATTTTGAAATAGTGGGACTTCAACTGTATCTTCGGCTGGCGTTGCTAATGGTTCAGTACATCCCTCAGTGAATGGTTCAAGCTCGATCTTCATTGTAGCTTTCTGTTTGCTATCACTGGGAGAGGATGTCTGTATGGTTTGCATATAACATCTTCGGGAAAGATCCTGATCTCCAACAGATTCCCCGATCCCATTTTTGGTTGGAAATTTCATTTTTAAATGGGGGATGGATGTAATTGCTTTTAATGCCGATAGAGTTGTTCTTCCCAAGATGGCATTGTAGTTGCTTTCCACTTGAACCACGTAAAAGCGGACCATAATGGAAGCTTGTTTCGGGGCAGTCCCGAAGATCACAGGCAACTCAATCGTCCCTGCTATACGAACTGGGTTATTCCCGAACCCATATAGAGGGGACTCGTTGCAGATCTCCAGCTTTCTTCCCCCCAAGTCCAGCCGATTGTACGCTTGGCTATACAGTACATCGACTGAACTCCCATTATCAACAAGCATCCTTTTCATATCCATGGTGCCAACCTGAGCTGTTATGACCAGTGCATCCTGATGGGGAGTGACCATCCCCGAGGGGTAATCATCATCGGAGAAAGTGATGGGGTCGGTTTTGGCACTCATTGGTTTCCCGGACACTTGATGTACTTCTCTGCCGAAAGCTTTTCTCTTTCGATTGGACAGAGCGGAAATTGATCCTCCGGAAATAACATCAACCACGCCTCTTGCTTCAGTAATGGGAGGAGGTGGCTCGAGGCGATCAAAGGCCGATGGTCTGTAGGAATCGGCAACATAACTGTCCAGATTGCCACTCCGTACCTGTTTTTCGAGGAAGTCTTTAAGATGGTAGCATTCCTCAGTATCATGCCCTTTGGCTTCGTGGTAAGTGCAATACCGATCTCCTTCCTTTTGCCTTGCAAAAACCCGGATCTTCGGGGGCTTCTCATAGAAGGGTTTATTTTTTATCGCTTTCACGATATTGCTCTTGTTGGTGTTCAGGGGTGTGTAATCTTTCTCGGCACCTCTTCGATCCCTCGGGGGATCATTCTTTTGTTGCCGATCCTTGTTAGAATCCCTTCGATCATTCCCCTTTTTACCATTGCCGTTGGATTTCTTTTCGGCACTAACGCCTCCGGGGTCTCTCTGGTGAAAATCACCTGTGTTTTTCGAGGATCCCCGTAGATTGGCGAGAGCCTCTTCCAACTCTACGAACTTGTCCACCTTCTCATAAGTCTCCGATAAGGTCTCTGGGGACTTCGAGATAAGCTCCTCAATTAACCTGCTGGATTTATCAACATTTAATCCCATGGTTAAAAATTGGATTACCTGCTTCGGGTCAATCCCGTTGATTTCTGACACAGCCTCTCTGAATCTTTTAATATACTGCCGAAGAGTTTCATTCGGCCTCTGTTTTACTTGCAGAAGGGATGTCATCATTCGGGCTCGCCGCTTGTTGCTCCCGAAGCGGTTGTGGAACTGTTCTTGTAATTCCTCCCATGATTTGATGGATCCTGCTGGGAGGGAGATAATCCATTCTCTGGCAGTTTTCTTCAGAGTGGATAAAAACAAGTGGCACATCGCCACTGCATCATGACCATGAAAGTGCATGGCCTGCTCGAAGGAATAAGTGTGATCATGTGGATCACCCGTCCCATCAAACATCTCCAAAGTAGGGACCTTACGGGATCGGTCGATCTTAGCCTCTTCGAGGTCCTTCGAGAATGGTGAGAATCGGGCCTTTTTTGACCCATAATACTTATCCGAAACCTTGATGGGTAAAGATTCGCCAGTGTGGCTCCCATGACTATGTCGGTCTTCCCGATATTTCCTCGTCGGCGATCTGGCTCGCTTTCTCAAATCTGCTGTCCAGATCGACTTAGAGCGAGCCGGCTCTTTCCCGCGGTTTCGGTTTACTTCCCCTCGGGGTTCATTATCCTCTCGTCTGGTATAGCGGGTTGAGCGGGAGGCCGAGCCTCTCTGGCTCAAAAGTTCATTACCCGCCTCGGTTAACTCCTCGTACTGTTTGTCAAGCTCCTTCTGCTGGAGGTCCAGAGCCTTTTTTCTGTCGAGGATTATCTGGAGGCGGCGGTCTTTATCAGCTGCCGTCTCCTGATGAGACCGAGAGAGAGGAGGTCGCCGTGAATGACTCTGCGACTGTGATGTTTCCATGTTAACAAAAGTTGATGGAAGTTTTACTAGGGCCCCTCCTTCTAGCGCCAATGTTGACGCCTGATTCTGTCGGGCAGTCCTGCTGGCCGTCCGGTAAGAATACCTGCACAAAAGTCCGAACGGCTTGGGCCGTTGGTGGACTCCTCCGGTGTGAGTGTTAGTGAAGGTATATGGAAAAGTCAACAATGGAGGTCTGAATATCTAGTGTAGCAAATTATGCGTTACCCTTCTCTCCATTGTCAACTGGGTATTTATACTACGTACCTGATTAACGGTCACCTGTGTAACGGTTCTGACCATTACACTAGGTAGTTATGATACATGTACGTTTCATCCTTCACCCACGTGCTGTAAGCCCACTAGGAAGGTTACCAGGCTGACGGTCTATTGGGCCTGGCCCAATGTCATTTCCTGGATCAGGCCTGGTTAAATATTCATCCTAACATATGTATTTATAATTTTGAACATTTTGTTTCTTAATGCATAAAACACTTGGGACTTGCGGCTTGACTTTAGGCCGATCTAGACTCGATTTGGTCAAAGTTTGACTTGATCAAAGTCTGACGTGTTCAGGTTCAGTCTATAAGCTGTAAAAAGGTCTATATTTCTAAAAAAAAAAGTTTAATTATGAGTTTTCTTAAGCAAATAGATTAATTAATGTATACTTAAAAACTCTTACAATAATTTTATACTTATTGAACCAAGATTATAAACAGCATGTAATATAGATTATTTAATTAATATTAATATTTGGGAGGATCAAAGTTTGACAGACTTAAACTGAGATAGACCTGTTATGCATCCCTGTCAATACTTGCTTCTCATTTCTTTTTAAATACATTTTCTTAGATCCCTTCTCATATCTTTTTCATATTTAAATAGACACAATTTACGTGAAATAAAAGAAAAATAAGTATTGAGGACCAATATTCAAATTTCTTCGTAACCACTCTTATTTCCCCCAAAGATTTTTGTAAAAAATGATGCGTAAACAATTAAAACATTATAAAACCACAGCATGTTTTTCCAAGTGCTTGTGGCTCCGCTGTATTAATGTATACATAATTTTGTGCAGAAAAAAAAATTATTTCGTTACTTGATGTAATATGTGAGTGGAAAGAGAAATATTTAATAACATACACTTGAAATTATTTAAAATGAATATTTTTTATTTTCTCTAATTATTTTTATCATTCAATTTTTATGGTAGTATACCTTTTCAAAAAGTTAAATAAAAAATATTAAATTTGTCGTATAAATAGTCTTATTAATTTTTCCAATATGTACCGAATGCTTTTAGTCGGAATGATACTCTCTCACCCATTATATTCTTAAAAATGGGGGATCGGACCTTGACAATAAGGTGTGTGGGTTTATATTTCAGTCTAATATATATATATAAAAAATAAAAAATAAATTTTTTCCCAATATATAACCTTTCTTCACATATTCTGTCAAGCCGCCCGTCCGTACGGGCTGTTTGTGAGAAAAATCTATCAGCTCGCAATTTCTTTAGATTTTTTTTCATCGTTCTCGATCTGTTTCATCCTCTCCATTCGATTTAGCTTTATTTAATATCGTGAGGAGAGATGCCTCAGAGACACTCGAAGAATAACAATGATCTAGCATTAAGCTCGGATATGGAACTCAGAAGGAAAGGCTGGGAAAAGACTCAATTAAACCCTTCGATGCTTGTTCCCTCTGCTTGAAGCCTGTTATAGATCCTATGTGTTGCCAGAAAGGTCATATCTTTCGTAAGGAATGCATTCTCGAGTGCTTGTTAGCTCAAAAGAAAGATATTCAAAGGTCCGACTTTTTCGCTTACATATTTTTCTATGTTTATGTTGGTTGTTGCCTAATTATTTGGATTTTACAGTGGATGCGAATTTATATATTGTGTTGTAAAGGTGAATGTTAGGATTTTTGAGCTGAGGTTGAAGAAAAGAAAGGATGTTTAAGCTGGGGTTGGGGTTACCTAATCTTTTGCTGCATCATTGTGAGTGTTGTACAAGCTTTGATCTTGAGTTTTCGCTCTTGTTTTGAGTTACATTGCTGATGCCAAGTTTGGTAGGAGAGTTCCTTGGGGTGCTTGGGTCCCAAAGTAGTACAGGAGGGTGAGATTTGACACCTGACTGCTTTTTGTGGATGTTAAGGAGAGGAAATAGTATGTGTTTTGAAAGCAAAAAGATGCCTATTGGCAAAATTGGGGTTTTTTAATTTTATTTTAGAGGCTATTATTCTTTTTGGAAATGGAGTTGTGTTGGGTCTATTTTATCTTTTGTGGATTTCATAGTAGAGTTGCATTGAAAGTGTAGAAGTATGCTCCTTGCTTTTATAATGATGGTATAGTGAAAATTCCTCCTACCTAATGCAATGAACGCTATCCTCTCACTTAATCTATCGTGCTAGACTCAAAATCAACCTCCATTCCAGCAGTCCGCACTAGTTAGGGAATTCTCTTACCAAGGCTGGCCTCACCCACCCAAGCATCCTCTTAAAATCAAATCCTCAAACCATTTGCCAACACAAAGTAATTGTTTTTTTGCAAAGTTCCCTTGATCTTGATCAATGGCATTCACAACCTAACCCAAAAAAGGAGACCTTTCCTATGTTCTAATCCATTTATGTTTGTCCTCTCCAAATCTACTTACATCCACCCGCTGCCATAAACTTTCTTCTTCCTTTTAGAGATGCCATAATTTGCCTAGAAGGGTTTGGTAACCCTTATGCCACCCACTTCCAGGCTTCGAATGAAATTTGCCTCCCTCATTTCTTTCCCATGGAATTCCTCCATCCTCCCTACCTTATTCTGCTCAAGTAATGAGATAAATAGTTATATAGTAATAAAAATGAAATAAGCATGAATTGGAATAAAGAATTAGGTGTTATGAATAGAAGACTCACAGGATACCAAGTCATTGATACATTAATTGATTAGAGACATTCCATGGCCCATGTACAAGTATCACAAACTGATCTTTTTCCTTAATATATTCTTATCTTAAAGTTTTGACACCAAATGCTTATTACATGTGGGACCCTGATAAGTAATCTTGCACTATTATGGGACACAATTTGAAATGAAGCTTTTATCAGTTACTTCTGAGTATATGCTATTGTGTAGATTTGTACCTTGACCATCTAATTCCTGTTACTTGCTTGCTTAATTATAGAATAATACTAGTGATAATTGATGTGCTTATATTTCAAAAGCGTGATTGTGGAGTTTATTCTATATCAGGATCAATTTTGGTCCACAAATTTTCAACGAAAAATGAGAAAGCTAATTATGTGGGGTTTGTCTGGACTCTTGAAGGAAGAATGGTTTCTGTACCATTTCAAGTGTCAGTAGAATTCCTTCCCTCCCCCCCCCCCCCCCCCCCCACCCCCACCCCCACCCCCAAATCCTCATATGATTAACTTATCTCCTTCATTAATATTCCCATGTGGAAAGGAAACTTCACGAGGAGTAGAAATGTTTGCAGTTGCATTATGTATCTTGCATGCTGAAGTTTTTTTTTAATATTCCCTGGCAGGAAGGTAGCTGCCCATGCTGTTCAGCTGAAGCAAGAAAAAGAAGAGGAAGAAGAGAAGTTAATGCTGCAGAAGGCCAGAGAGCTTGATGCATTTGATCAACCAAACCATGGCGCATTACCCCAATGCAGTGATAAGAATTATAGCAGAGACAAGAATGGGTTCCATGGGGCAAACAGTGTGAAGGCCACATCATACGAAGAGGAAGCACTAAGAACAATGAAAGCATTCTGGCTACCCTCTGCTACGCCAGAAGCTCCTGTAAAGGTAGAGGCACCATCCACCATCACCACTTGTCCAGAAGGCAATGAAAAACTCAAGATGAAGACCCTCTTCCCCATCCACTTCACAGGACACCAATGAACAGAAACAATCCTCGTCTCCTGACAAGACATACATCTGTCCTAGCTGCAAGGTCAGAATGACCAACAAATTGGCACTCGTTGCCCTAAGCTCTTGTGGACACGTCTTCTGTAAGAAGTGTGGTGATACGTTCATGGCGGTTGACAAGGTCTGTCTCGTTTGCGACAAGGGATGTAAAGAGAGGAATCTGGTGTGCCTTGAAAAAGGTGGGACAGGTTTCTTTGCTCATGGGGATAATCTTGAAGCAAAAGACTTCAAGCATTTGGGAAGTGATTCTGGACTAGGGCTGGTTAGGCCTGCAATGAAGACTTGATCTTAGCTTTGGTGGCGGGCGTTCTTTTTAATGTATTATGGCTGGTTTCCTTCTTTTAATGTGGTACTGAATTTTATTACTTTGTGCTTTCGTTAAATGTTTGTCAAAACATAGTGAAAGAAATGTTTACATTTAGTATTTACTTTTTGGGGACTGCGTTCTAGTTATGAGGCTCTGAACTATACTCGAGTATAATCGAAATCTCACGAAACCAACTGAGTTGTACCTGACGCTGGACATGGCATACAACCCCACCAACTTTCCATGCACTAGGTGGAATCTGGAAGTGGATGTTGAGTAGATTTTTGTGGGATATCGGCACTTGGAGTGGTCAAAATTGTAGCACAATTTGTATAACGCACGTGGGGTGGTTGAGGATATTGCGGGATTAGTATGTGTAGCTTTTGTTTGGAAAACACTATATGGGGATTACAAACTTATCCATCCATCCGAACAGCACCAAAATAAAGGCGTCACCATCACAATTGTCCCCATCTACAAGTCAACGAGCTGCTTTGAGTCTTTTCTTGTGGACCGCTAAATTAACAATTAAAGAATCTCTCTCTCCAATGCTCCAATTTATTATCCACTCAGTATTTTTTATTGTATTATTATCTCATAAAGAATGAGATGGTAAGGATGCCATTACAGATCAGGTCGGCTGTTTGTTTTTCTTTTGGCATTTGACAGCACGCTATTCTGCCTTAACCCCCTTGTCTCCGCATACCTTACGTTATTCAGTTTATTTTGTTTGCTTCTCTCCAAAACAATTAGAGTTCTTGTTTATTAGTAATCAATTCATTTAATAAAATTGATGATGATCTAGCCCTCCGCTATAGCCTTCAATTAGCTGGTGAAGATAGTAAGTAAACAAAATTTTAGAGATAAGAAGTAATCAAAAGCGTGTGAGTTATCTTTATGTAAAAATTATGTCTAAAAAACTTCTCTTACTTTTCTAGGTCACCTTATATAATTCTTTCCACTGTCCTCTCTGCCTATCTGTGCACACATGTGCACGGTGAACTCCACTAGGAGTGTCTCATCACCTGACAAATATGCAGTTGGGTGGACGACTGTGTATTCGAGGGACAACTATATAGATCCCTCGGTCAGAGGTTGTTCCTTGGGCCCAACCAGAGACGTCTCATCATCTGACTTATACAGTTGTCTCATCATCTGACTTATACGCTGCTCGAATTTCAATTGTATGCTCGAAGAATGACCGTGTGAACCCCTTGGTTATAGGGTGCTCCCCCGCTTGTGCCATGATTTAATGACCACCAAGCCCAGTCAATATAAGCCTGTCCTTCACCTTCAGGGCCGAACTAATATTGAGCTCCATATAAAGATTATTTTAAATATTCACTTCGTAACGAGGGAATTAAATTTAAAACGATTTATTACAAAATTAAAAAAAAAAAAAAAAATCCATATAATGATATTTCTTTAAATATGCCCTCTTGATTAAGTTCAGTGAGCATTAAAAGTTACTATCACTCGTCCTGGTTTTTTTTATGTACTTCACGCCGCCATCAGTTTTTCACAACAAAAAAAAAAGAGCCGTTTGAAAGAAATTTTTTATTTCATTTGAAAAAATAATTTTATGAAAAAATAATTTTTGTGAATTTATCAACATACTTTTATTATCATGTTATTATTATTAAATTAATAATTTATTATATTAAGAATTAATATGATAATAAAATTTTGTAAAAAAAGGAGATAAATATGAGAGTACAACCCATTACATATATTATGATATTTCTAAAATTAAAATTAGGAAAAAAGAATAATCTTAAAAGAAACCGATTTTGACGGTAAACTGTTGTTTTTAGAAATAGTAAATCACGGCGGTTAGCTATATCCACGTTCTGACATGACAACAACTGGAACGCCGTTAACGTTGGGCCCAAATATCATTATTACGCGCGCCAACCTCACCATTTTCTGCCAAACCGAACAGACTTACCTTTGCCAGCAACCGACCTCTCTCTTTGTTTCTCATTTACCAAAAAAAAAGAAGAGAGAGAAAGTGATTGAAACCCTAATGTCGGAGGATATATTTGTTGTTAACGGCGGCGTCGACGGAAAGGACGAGGAGGAGAAACTGTTGATGGACGGGGTCGCCGTGTTGGATTTTGATATGCTCTGCTCTGCGGTGGCTGCTATGCAGACTCAAGGCAAATGCAAATGGACCAAATTGGATAATCAAGAGGACCGTGAAGATTCTGAATTTGGAGGTGGAGGTGTTCTTAGGATGTGGGAAGGAGACCTCCTCAATTGCTTAGATGATCGTAGCATTGCTCTCGAATCCGCGTGGTAATTTTTTCAACTAATTTATACTCTTTTATTTTTTATTTTATTTTTTATGTCTCTTCTCCGTTGGTTTTCTATAATCCTTTTGACTTTAAGAGTTTGCATTTTTGATTGTGCCCTTTTAATTTTTTTGGTTATGGGGGAATTCTATGATTATTTAATCATAATTTTCTTTTCCATCTAGTCTAAATGATGACTGTAGTTTCTTTTATTTTATGGTACAAATGGGTTCCAACGGCATGCGATTCTCGGTAACTAAAATCCTCTGTCGAGGCCTATGGGTCGCCGTTGTCCTACAAAAAAATATGATTATGGCAACGGTACATACCGTCGCTATAGATTTTAACCGAGGCCTATCCATATCCATATGTCTCAACACAGAGAAACAAAGATTTAGTTACGGAGGATGTCACCCGTTTCCAACATGTGAGGAGTTTTAGTTTTTTCTTCAATTCTAAAATTGGCGGGTGTGAATTTACACATACACAGATAAATGTTACAGATTTCGTGCATATATCATTCGTCTTATCAGTGTGTTGAGATGTTTATGGGGGATACTGCTTTTTGTTGGTTTAATTTACACTTTATGATTGTGTGTAAATAGTGTATTTTGTGTTGCAGTTGCCCTTGCTATAGATTTGGGAAGAACATGAGAAGAGCTGGATTTGGTTTTTGCTTTATTCAGGTAAATTTACTTTCTTGGTGAAGAAGCCTTTGCATTTATTTTTCTGTTGGTTTATGATGTCCGTTTATATAAGCTTGTCTTTGTAGGATTAATTGCATCTACTGTATTAATATGAACCTGATGTCCGTCCCCCAAATGGATCTTAATTTGCTATAATATCTAATTATCTAAAGTCTGATGTGTTGACTTGTTTGTGCAAACAGTTTTTTATATTTTAAAATCCTTGATGAAGTAATCCAGTTGGACCTTTATGTGTTAATTATGTGAATCAGAAACTGGAAATTTGTATAGTTAATCATTCTGAGACCCGGCAGCAGTCACTTGGTTTATGTGTTGCTCATTAGCATGTGTGAGATAGACTCAACTTATTTATATGAGCAATATAGTCATGTTGCGCTGGAAACTTGGACTTAATTGTGTATTATATAGCATTAAAAATCTGTTTGAGATACTCTTGGACTAGACTCCTATAACCCTTCCTAATAAGTATTTTCAATTACCTTTGCAAAATTAACAATTTACAGTTTTTTTAGGCTACAGGACACTCAAGTACAATGGATTTTAAATTTATGTCTCCAAATTCAACCTCAGTGTTCATTCGCAAAAACTATAAATAATTAGTGCACTTATTCGTGAAAAGGTAAAGCTGAAGTTTGCTTAAAACAAAGTATTTAACTGCTTTCTCACGTGACGAGGAAATTGAGCTTAATTTCAATACATTGTCATTACCTAACTGTATCTTTCTCAATGTTTCAGTTGTCAAATTCCATATGACGTCAAACTTGTCCTTTCATGTTTTGATTCCATATTATAATATTTCAGGGACTTGTGTATACGATTCTTGCTGTCGCTGCCCTTGTCAACATGACGGCATTTATTGTCACCAGGAGACGTTGCTTTCTGTATCTGGGTGTTGCTTTTACCATCTCTGTTGGAGCATATCTGGGATTTTACCGTACACAACTCACTAAGAAGTTTAACATCAGGGTAAGCAATATTTCTTTCTATGTTTTTCATCCTCTAGTGTGCCTACTGCTATTAAATACTTTTTATTTATATTCTTTCCATATGTCATAATTAAAGGCGATGCCTGGGCGAGTAGTCCAAAAGTGCCTAGTTGAGTACGGTTCTTGACTGCTGGTAAATTGGAAGATTACCCAGTTATGAGATATACCTGCGGAAATGATGGTTATTCCTAGGAATTAGGTGACTGCTCAGTCAGCAGATTGTCAAGGTTGCTATCAGGCGTCACAGGCCCAGACTTTTATATTATTTTTAAATGTCACAAAATCTGGGTGCACCGCTAAGGTGTCTAGGCGGCTGCCTGGGCAATCTGAGGGATCCGACACCTGGCACACCTAAGTAGATAATTACAGCCGTGATTAAATATATATTCATCTTACGCCTTTTTGTTTTCATGTTTCTATACATGTTCATCTTGATAATCACTCAGTATTCAAACTTTGGTATGGGTCTACTTATTTTTTTGGAGGTATAAGCTTTTATTTTGCTCAGGATACGTGCAGCACATTTTTCTATTTGATCACGAGCAACACTAGAACAGACTGTTGATGCCTTCCTCTCGCCCCCCTTCGCCGAGTTCCTGTAACAATTTTACGGCTTCTCTAGGTTTTCCTAATTTAAAAGAGGTTTTCCTGTTTCGATTCTATTACTCTTTTTTGTAAATGTTTGTGAACACATTGGATTATCTGTTAGGGGTTTGACATCCTTTAGGAACTAATTCAACCGATAGTTGTGTTACCCTCAGCATTTAATTGAGTACAAAGGTGTTCTGTATATAAATATACTTACATATTTGTATTATCCTATTTCGTAGAAGTTATAGCTGCTTGCTATTGTTGTTGAGACAATATTTCTTAGAAGTTCTAGCTGCCTACTCTTTCCCTTTTCATAGTTTTACATTTTCATCTTTGGAAGATATCCTCACTTTTATTTTAATTGACCATGAAGATTCGCGCCTTTTAGTTTAACTTACTTAAGTATTTGCTTACTGACTCATCTTATCTGGTTAATTTGAATGTTCAAAATTTTGATGAATTGGGACCAACTTTTGTGACATCGTATCTTATGCTGATGTAGTTAATTGTTTGGCATAATCTCACTTGATCGTACTGATACTTCTCTCTAATTCTGCTTACATGCAGGGAAATGATAGTTTATTGGATGATTGTCTCTACCATCTGGTTTGTCCATGCTGCACACTCAGTCAGGTCTATTTTCTTGCATAACCTACTGTTAAAATGTAAACTGGAATTATAATTAAAAGCAGCAAGAAGAGCTTTTTGTTGTTCGCCTCCTACTCTGCCTCTCCCTCCCCTCTTGCTTTATCTTTAGGTTATCCTTTTATGGTGAATGGTCACTTCAAATGATCTAGCGACCTAGTCATTATTGTATTATGGGGGGATCAGCTCTTTATGCCCTAGTAATTTTACAGGAATCTAGAACATTAGAGATGAACAATGTCCAAGATGGCACTTGGCACGGCCGGGGTGACACAATATGTGTAGGAGCCAATAAAGAAGGTAGCAAGGGAAATTTTGAGTTAAGTGCACCTCCTGTTATCTCAATAACATCACCTGCCGAAGTTGGTCATTCTGCATCCCTGGCTCCACCATTCAGATAAAACAGCTAAATATCTGAATTCTGCATGGACTCTCAACACTCTTCTTTTAAAGGGTCCTTTTGCAGGATGCATTGGATAAATTTCACGATTCAGGATTTCAAGGGCAGCCAATATAAAGCATTGGCGCATATGCTGCGACGAAGAGCATGTTATAGTAATAAGACGGCTACAAGTTTCAAAAGATGTTACAGCAAAAGACGATTGCAGTTCCATGTACATAAAGGAAATTGTATAGATGTAAATGTAGGAATGAGAGGACAACCCTTGTTCTTGACGTATTTAATGGCTGTAGGGTATCGGATTACCATCTGTTGTATTATTATGTTCTTTGGAATCTGGGATGGCTGGTCTTAGTCTACTAATCTTGTTGGTTTGAATTAATCAGAAAAATGTTATTAACAGAAAAGATCATGCAGCTGTTATAAAATCCTTCTATCTTGAAAACTCTCCTAAACGGTCATGTTACAAAATTGCAGTTTTTTTATAGTATTTTAGTAGGGAATTGTTATTTTCACAAGGAAATTTAATATTTTTATTAGGTCATGAATATGGGTCATATTTGTTTTTTATGTCATTATGTGAGTAGAGTTTTATGGAATTTTCAAATTCACTTGTGGAAATTGTTGTGCGAAAGCGTGCGGAAGCTATTAAATCAAAGTGGGGATTATCATACACACAGAAACACAAGGATTTACGTGGTTCGGCAAATCGCCTACTCCACGGGAGATAGCACACTAATATTCAAATTGGAGAAGTTTACATAAGCTTCTCTCACAAGATCCTCTCACAAATGCTCTCACAGAATACAAAGGCTTAAACAAGCTACAAATTGAGAGCTGCAAACTGAGGGATTATTTTCCGAAGGAGAGGATGCATGAATTTATAGGATGTCACGGCACCTATATCATTAATGGTGGTCGAGCGTTGAGCGGACAAAGCGGGAGCAGCAGAAGCGGCCATCAACCACCAACCACCAACCACCAACAATCAAGAAAGTGAGCCACCACCCACCAACCACCAACCAACCGAAGCCATTAATTCCAACAATCTCCACCTTGGCGAACTTTCACCACCAACTAACAATCTCCACCTTGGCAAGCTTTCAAGGGATTTGTGCTACCTACCTCCAATGCGCCCTTAGGCGCCAATCGCCTTCTTTCCTTTTGGAAGTGGAACCAACTTCCAAATCTGATTCTGATGCATATTCCCATCTATTGCCATCTTCCTCATATCTTGTTCCGTACTAAGCACAATTTCTTTGTACGGACTGTCAGCTTCGATTATGGGAAGTGCATATGCTAACATATCATCATATCGGACAGGTATCCGAATATTTCTCTTCGGTCTCCTGGTGGCAATAGATTCTTCATCTTGTTTGGTCTCTTGTAGCGGTGCTTGTACCGGTACTTCCGTCTCAACGGAGCTGTCATCCTGATCGTCGAATTCATCTTCAAGACGATCGGCTGGTTCTTCTGGAGTTGCTGGAAACTCAAACCCCACCTGTTTATGAGAATTGGGTTTCTGATTCTCATTTTCTACTGTTCTCTGTTTCAGCAAAACAGACTTGTCAAAGGCAACGTTTCGACCTATCACGTTCTTCTTTGACTCATGGTTCCACAAACGGAATGCTTTTCCAGATACTGTGTGGCCGTCAAGGAAATACAAATTTCTTTCTTGTATTCCCTTCATAGCTAAGAGTGCATTGCGTACAACCTTCAGAACTCCACCTTCTATGGTAACCTTGTAACCACTGGAGTCAAGAACCCCTAAAGATATCAGGTTCTTCTTCAGATCAGGGACATACCTGACGCCTGTCAATCGTCTGATTGTACCATCGTGCATCTTCAAACGAATAGTTCCAATACCTCTTGTCCGACAGGCTTTGTCATTTCCCATAAGGACAAGCCCTCCATCAATGTTCTCGAAACTTGAGAACCATTGCCGATTTGGACACATGTGGTATGAACATCCGGAATCCAAAATCCATCTATCAGTCGGATCAATTGAAGATGTAACAGAGAACGCTAAGTCATCTTCATCATCGGTCCTTCGTGCCACATTCGCATTAGACTTGTCAATGTTTGGACAATCTTTCTTCCAATGCCCTTTCTCATGACAGTAGGCACATTCATCCTTTGCAAGACGTCTCCGAGATGATTCTCCTAACTTCAAATGGAATCTGCCTTGCTCATCAGTTCCGCCAGATTTTTCGTTGTTCCTCCTGCCTCGGGCAACAGTCAGAGCTTCTGGTGTCGAGTCTCTATGATCATTTTGATCCTTCTTCCGGTACTCGTTGTTCACCAAAGCATTTGAAACATCCATGAATTTAACCTCATCTTTACCATATAACAGAGTTGTGGTTAAATGATCATATGTTTCAGGCAGGGAATTTAACAACAGCAGAGCCTTATCTTCATCTGTAATCTCAACATCCAAATTTTGCAAATCGGCAAGTATTTTGTTGAAATTATCAAGATGCTCAATCATAGGCGTACCTATCTTGTAGTGGAAACGAAAGAGCTTCTTCTTCAAGTAGAGCCGATTCTCTACGCTCTTCGTCATGTACTTATCTTCCAGCTTCTTCCAAAGACTTGAGGCCATAGTCTCTTTCATGACAAAATACTTCTGATCCTTGGCAAGACACAATCGAATTGTGCCACAGGCTTGACGGTTAACATATTTCCAATCATCATTAGAAATATTATCCGGTTTAGATCCCAGTGCAATATCGGATCCTTCACGGAATAACAGATCCATAACTTCGCATTGCCACATGCCGAAGTTGTTTGTGCCGTCAAATTTCTCAATATCAAACTTCGCATTTGACATTGAGCTTCTTTGCCAAGTGTTGCTGGTAGATGCTGGGGTTTCCTCAATTTTTCCTTCGCCTTTTGAACCATCCATCGTGCCTCAAAACAAACTTTCAGGGCTCAACTAAGTAACAACAGTACTTTAGGAGAGGAATTAGCAGAAACGGATGGCACGGTTGCGTCCGGAATGGTCCAAAACCTTGGAAATGATACTGAGTTTGTCCAAAACGGACTTAAAACGAGCTCAAACGGACCAAAAAACCAAAAAACCGTTAAACTGAGGAATATTCCGTTAAAGATAACGGAATATTCTGACGCCGTTTGCTGATGTCACTGCTGCGCAGTGCTGATGTCACCGGACCGGGTCAGATCTGGGTCGGGTCACTGGGTCGGGTCTGGGTCGGGTCGGGTCGACCCGCGGACTCCTTCTTCTTCACCCGCAAATGCAGAAAGCTTCCGAAACCAAAAATGGAGGTTTGACCGGAACTTTGACCGCGATTTCTGAGAGCATACGATGTCCGATTGACACACCGTTTATTCCGTTGGACTCCTGGTGACGAGGGCTATCTCCTGGTATGATCAAAACAAAATTTCGAGCACTTTGATTTTCGGGTGGTTTGAACAACCTTGGCTCTTGATACCAATTTGTTGTGCGAAAGCGTGCGGAAGCTATTAAATCAAAGTGGGGATTATCATACACACAGAAACACAAGGATTTACGTGGTTCGGCAAATCGCCTACTCCACGGGAGATAGCACACTAATATTCAAATTGGAGAAGTTTACATAAGCTTCTCTCACAAGATCCTCTCACAAATGCTCTCACAGAATACAAAGGCTTAAACAAGCTACAAATTGAGAGCTGCAAACTGAGGGATTATTTTCCGAAGGAGAGGATGCATGAATTTATAGGATGTCACGGCACCTATATCATTAATGGTGGTCGAGCGTTGAGCGGACAAAGCGGGAGCAGCAGAAGCGGCCATCAACCACCAACCACCAACCACCAACAATCAAGAAAGTGAGCCACCACCCACCAACCACCAACCAACCGAAGCCATTAATTCCAACAAAATATCATTTTCTTTTTAGTATATTATGTATTATGTGGTAATGTTTTTCAGTCATTGGTTAATACCAGTGCATGGTTTTATTTCAAAATACAGCTTTGTGTTTGTTGGTACCCGAAAATAGTCATTGTCATGTAAACCATGGGTGCATAGCAAGTTAGACGGTTTAAATAGTTGACTAACTAATAATGGGTCTCACGTGTATACGTGAAAGGGGGTGGGTGAACAAGTGAATCACCCTTTGACAGGTATAATGGATTTCTATTAGAAATGACCAAGTAAATGAATTGGGCCTAAGGGATTATGAACGGATGTTATTATGGTCAAGTCTATATGAAATCTGAGGTTAGGGTTCCATCCCAAGAAACGGCCCTACGGGGCATTCCCCAATAGGTGATGGAATGATTGGGCTTGAACCCTCACGAATCCATCGATTGATTATATCCCTTTGGGTGATGAAATCAAGGCAGAAGCTTGCCCTAAAAACAAATTAAATCTTCGGCAATATTTTCGGAGAAAAATATAAGGGACCCACACATGAATAGGGCAAACCCCATCATAAGGAAAGGAACAAAGTCAAAAGAACCTCTTGTTATCACTAATGGATCTAGTTTAAGGCCTATTCATGAAGGAGTTATTGATTCTAAAGTGTTTCTTGAGGATGTGGAGGTAAACCTTAGTCATATCCCAAGTGGTAAGCCGCTTGACCAATTTAGGGGGCAAAGGGTGATAACAATGGACTGATTTGGTAACTAGGAAGGAAATGGTGGTTTTGGGTCTTGCATGGGCTCTCTTGGGGTGACTTACCTTCTCCAGGGTGAGAGGTAGGAAGCATCCCCAGGACCTTGCATGGCTCAATCTCATCCTAAGGAAGTATAGATGGAGAGAAGGTTCCAAGCGTCGAAGATGCACAAGGCGTGCCCGAAGAGCACCAAGGGAAGAAGGATAGGAAGGTCGATGTTAATGTGTGAAATGATGAGAATTGTCTTTTTCTCAACCAAGATAAAGTAACTTCCAAACTTGTCCCCTAATCTTACACACCTGGGGGCTTATTGGCGGGGGGGGGGGGGGGGGGGGGGGGGTGAAATCCTAAAGAGAGATGCTATAGATATCTTAAAAAATAGTAGAAAGTCTTGTAGCCTTATTTGAGACAGCCTAAAGGGAACCCACCCTAAAAAGGAGATTAGGACCATGGGAGAAGGGACACGTAGCCTAATAACATGTGGGAATTAGACTAAGGTGGTGGGCTAAGAGAGAGTGGGAGCTAGCAAAGCAAAAGAGATAAGAACAGAGGACACACAGGGAGAGGATACTGTTATTCAGTGCGAACCTCAAGGACCACCCATGAAAAGATAGAGAGGATGACCTTAAGAAAACTAACCAAGATTACCCATTGAGAACTCTCCAATCCCCAGGGATCTTCTTCCTTGTGATTCATGATGTTGCTTTCAGGTGTTGGCATACTCTCCATCATTCTCTCGGGATGAGATACTTCCTAGTAAGAACCAACCAACAAGTCCATCTGACGGCCATAATATGTAGGCATGTAACTTTTTTTTATTAGTGTTGCTTTCCTTTCTGATTATTATCTTTTAATATTGTTCCATACACATCCATTCCCCAGGATCGATCTTGTTCCCTGAGGTCATAAACCAAGTCCACTCCAACTAACTCCATCATCAGCGTTTGACCTACCTTGTTGACCCCCCTCCCTTCCAACTGACCCCATATTGGCATCTAACGTATATTGACACCATAAAAAAAACACTCTTAAAGTGTTAGATGATTCTCGGTTAAGGGCATGTGTGCTCGTTGTTTTCTATGTTAAACTTGTTCAATATAGGGAATGGCTACTAAAATATCAGCTTTCAAAAGGAGGAAAAAGAAAGATATCTTAGATATATGTATATATTTATATTACAAAGCGGGAGGAAGAGTTGATAGTTATTTTTGTTTTTTAACTTTCAAAATTATCCTTTGAGAGATAATAGTTACTTTTTAAAATTAGATCCTCACTCTTTTATTATCTCTCAAACATTTTTTACACATACGTACTGTGTGCCATGATACTAATCTAATATATAAAGGCGGAGGAGATCGGCTTAATGTTAACAAAAAAATTTAAACCTTCTTTGCTTCACAAAATGCCCTTAACTTTTAATATAATTTTTGTTTTGTCTTTTTTATATTATATATTTTTTATTTAACTCTTTAAATTTTATAATTTTTTTATTTTATTTTAAATAATTAAAATACGTAACCACCGACCGCTATAAAATATAAACTGTGAAGATAAAGTATGAAATGCTAGATTGAGATCAATTAACGTATGAGGGCAAGTGCAATGAATGAACTTTATTTTGGCTTGACGAACATAATATTTTTCTCCATTTATTCTTGGATCGGAAGGTGACTGCTTTGTTTCTTAGTGAAAAGGTTTGTATACAAGTCAGGGTCATATGAAAGTGGAATTTATTATTTTATATCATGAAATTACTATGCATTTGACTAACTCTGTTGTCGCTTACATTCTTTTCTTTTTATATCTTTAAAATCCATACACAGAATTCTTCCGATTTCTGTTCCGCCTAGATTCCAGTATGGACTGTCTTCACCTTTCCCTTAGATTTGAGTCTTTTTAATTTAATTTCGTTCCTCCTAATGAAAACAATTAGGCCCATGTGCATTTGGTTTGATTTTTTAAATAGGTACGAATCAGTCAGACTAAAAAGAATATATTCGTATAAAAAAATTGATATACCAATATCAAATTTTTATTATTCGATAAATATCGAATCGTACCGATTATAATTTTTTTTTAATTTATGTTATTATTAATAAAAAATAAAAATTATAAATAATAATAATAATAATACTAATTATATTAATTTTCTATTTTTATTCGATTTTTACCGGTATCGAACTGGCTAGTTCGATATACCAATTCAATCGATACTAATATCGAAGTTTGGCTAATTTCGTTACAGGTCCAGTTCGGACCGATTTTTACCGATTGTCTACCCCTACTTATGTCCTCGCTAAATTAACATTTTTATATGATGATGATTTTTTTTATAAATAGAGGAGCTTTTTCCTCAACTTTATTATATATGTAATTCAGGCTCTGTCGATTAATATATATTCTTGATTTTAAAAAATATGTATATTTCCTACGTATTTAGGACAAGGAAATGAGGGCCGGGATGGAATAGTAGTCTATTAAGACGAAATGAAAAATTAGTGTTTGAGCACTAATTCTGACATAACGAACTTTTACGAAAATTTATTTTATTTTCTAAATTTTACTCTATTCGTCTGTTTTAAATTAAAATTTTTATTTTGATTTTTTTAATTAAATTGATTATTTTTAAAATTAATTTTTATATTATTGTTGATAAAATTTAGATTAAAAAATTATAATTATGATAAACTAGATATAATTTGCTATCAATTTTAATTTTTATAATTTTAGAAATGTATTTATAAATGTTTAATTATTAATTTTAAAAATAATTAATTTGACAAAAAAGTCAAAATATGACTTTTAATTTGAGAAAGGGGAGTAATAAGTAAGTAGGTGAAATGAGATATAATATAATGCAATGAATAAATTTGATAATAATACCCTTCTAGCACAAAGTTGTGAATTCTCATCAGATCACCCCACATGCTGCCGTCGCAGTCATCGGTAGCTTGCCACCACGCACTCCACCGCCGCGGCCACCACCACCATGTGCTGACATGTTTCCAAATCATGTACAAAGTGGAGACTTTTGAGAATTTCCAAAACCTTAGCAACATCAGGACTAAGGTGGGAATCCAAGTGTCAGCAGCAACCAACTACTCCACGGTCACTATCTGGAATAATAATGGCCAATACTTTGTCCGATCGACAACTGGAATCAAGAGCTCCACCTCAATTCATTTTCATGTTAAAATTTATTCTTAGCAGCCTTTATCATAAAACTATCAAATAATAAACAACTACGACTTCTAGAAATTGAACCTCAAAAATTCTAAATCTGTAGCAAATTGATAAAACCTATAAATAATAAAATTAAAAAGTTATTTTAATTAGACTAAGTGTATGTTTGGTTAATTAACATTTGCAGCGCTTAGTGCATTTGGAACGTTTAGAAGTTCAAATGCACTAATATATAATCTTTGTTTGTCTAGTAGTAATTTTTTTTCAAACACAACTTATTTTATTCACAAACGCAACGCACAAAAATTAATACATTGCGTTTTTGAAAGTCCAAACCCTATAAACGTTACTGCCGCAAATGCCAATAACCGAACTAATCCTAAATACCCAACAAAAATGCAATTGGCTTGTCCTCGCCCTAAATTAGTTTTCAGTCAGGTTAAGTACAAGGTCAAGATGCCAAGTATTTAATGAAAACAATAACTCAGTAAAAGTCCTTAAATTAATATTTAGAGGAATGTTACTGATGTATATTTTGAAAATAATAAATCTTGAAATTAATGACACTTTTAAAGTAATTTATGACAATTATTATCATTTTGCCTAAATATAAATTAGTACCCTGAACTTTTAACGTTTTTCCACTTTGGGGATTGAACTCTCAATTTTTTCAATTGAGTGATTAAACTTTTAATTTTTTTCACTTTAGGGATTGACTTATCTGTTTTTTCAATTGGGGGATTGAACTTTTAATTTTTTCCACTTTGGGGATTGTCTTCTCAATTTTTTTAATAATAATAATAATAATAATAATAATAATAATAATAATAATAATAATAATAATAATAGTAATAACAATAATAGTAATAGTAGTAATAATAATAATAATAATAATAATAATAATAATAATAATAATAATAATTGTTATTATTACTATTACTATTAATATTTTTAATAATAATAATAATAATAATAATAATAATAATAATAATAATAATAATAGTAATAACAATAATAGTAATAGTAGTAATAATAATAATAATAATAATAATAATAATAATAATAATAATAATAATAATAATAATAATTGTTATTATTACTATTACTATTAATATTTTTATTATTATCATTATTAATATTATTATTAATATTATTATTGTAATTATTATTACTATTATTATAATTATTATTGTTATTATTATTAGTAGTAGTAGTATTATTGTTATTAGTATTAGTATTATTATTATTATTATTATTATTATTATTATTATTATTATTATTATTATTATTATTATTATTATTATTATTACTACTATTACTATTACTATTACTATTATTATTATTAACTTTTTTATTATTATTACTATTATCATAATTATTATTGTTATTATTATTATTATTATTATTATTATTATTATTATTACTACTACTACTTTTTATTATTATTACTATTATCATAATTATTATTGTTATTATTATTATTGTTATTACTATTATTATTGTTATTACTATTATTATTATTATTATTATTATTATTATTATTATTATTATTATTATTATTATTATTATTATTGTTATTACTATTATTATTATTATTACTATTATTGTTATTACTATTATTATTATTAAAAAAAATTGAGAAAACAATCCCCAAAGTAGAAAAAATTAAAAGTTCAATCCCCTAATTGAAAAAACAGATAAGTCAGTCTCCAAAGTGGAAAAAAATTAAAAGTTTAATCACTTATTTGAAAAAATTAAGAGTTCAATCCCCAAAGTGGAAAAACGTTAAAAGTTCAGGGTACTAATTTATATTTAGGCCTTATCATTTTAATTAAAATTAAATGAATTCATATAAATTTTGAATTTAAAAAAATGAGACCCGTCTATTTCATAAAAGGGATAACATATAATTACATATGTATCAATCTCTTAATTTTCATGCTATTCTTATTTGTGTGGAGTACTTTACTCTGACAAATTGCTATGTATGTATCCCAAATTCTTTATCACAAGCGGTTGTGAATAATCATATAGTATATGAATATTAAGTTCCAAGACCTTCCCCCCAACCCATGCACACACTCTTTATTGAGTTGTACAATTAATCTTGTAGATTTTTATTCTAAGTAAACTAGACAGGTAATATTTTTCTTTGCTCTCATTACAGTAGTCTAGTTATGTAGTTTTTTTTTTTCTCAATGTTTTTTGATATGGGACTTTTGCATACCTCACATGCACACGGATCCTAATTAAAATCTGAACATTGTATCTAGCTAGTTAACTCAAAAGAGTCCAGACTATATATAGAATCTATTGTGTATAAATATATCTATAGTACGTTCATATATGCAATACCATTTGCCAGCAAAACGGAATGGAAAGTATGAAATATTAAACTGTGGACTGGAGATGACCAATTTTGTTGTAGGTGGACATCTCTTACGTAGTATTAATTTCTAATTGCTCTCTTTAGACATATAGAAAAATGATAATTTAATAAAAAGAATAATCAATTAATCCAGAAGGTATAAGGTTTAGCAGTATTTGTCATTTGAGTTTATAAATGATATGAACTTTTCTAATTCCATCTCAAAAGTAAGCTTATGAGGAGAACTTTACAAACTCATATATATAACACTCAAAATCATCCTCGCTAATCAAGGTAAGACTCATCATTCTTGATCTCTTTAGGTTGCTAACTAACCGATATGGAACTCATCATTCCCGACTCCTTTAAACTGCTAACTAATACGGGATTCATCATTCTCAACCCCTTTAAGCTGCACGAGAGAACCTTCGTACATGGCCCACCAACCAGAAAAAATTAAGTACATACATGTATATACATGCATGTGATGTCACCCCAGTTGGCAAGTGGTTCGTGACAACTAAAAAACATATTAAGCAAACGTTCTTCGAAGGAACTCTGTTTGAAATTATAGAAAAACTGTATTATTAATTTGAACCATGGAAGCCCAACACTTATCCACCATCTTGCATACATATTAATTATTATTTGGTGGCGGACCAGAAATATTCAAGTGTGAAGGCGACTTCTAATTAAAAATAATTATTGTCAAATATTTTAAAATAAAATATATAAAATAAGTTTTTGTGTATCTTGCATTTAATATAAAATAGTTTTAATGGATAAAATAATGAAATGTCAAACTGTCATTAATAAAAAATGATAAAACTGATACTAATAAAATATTTTAAAATAATCGGACACAAAAAAATGTGTCTTCAGGGCACACTCCTTGTAATTATCCTTTAAATTAATACACCACTATTCAAAATAACTATAAAAATAAACATGCAATTTAAAATTTTTAATATTATTATTTAATGATTTATATTTTGAAATTGTTGCATAACTTTGTCATCAGCAATAAATGTGAAATATATCTCTCAATATAAACTACGTACACACAATCATTGCTAAACCATTTATATAAATAATAAATTGACAACATTTATCCTTAAAATTTACATATTTGATAAGAGTATAACAATTAATTGGATGGAATTCGGAGACAAGATATACAAAGTATCTTTTTGCCATGCTATATGTTTCATATGGTCCGAAATAGCAGCAAGTCTTCCTGGAAGAACTGATAATCAAATAAAAAATCGCTGGCACGCTCACCTGAAGAAACAATCAAACAACATTAATCTGGTGGAAAGCACAGAATCACAAAAAGATACATTTATATGGGATTATGATAATTCCATTCAAGAGGAATCAATTGAAACTTATACTAATATGATATCTTTTAGTGCTCCAGAACCTTCAAAGCCAGAAGGTTGTGAAGTCCCCGTATTAATGACCCAGACACTTTAAATATTAATGATGCTTCATCAAGCTTTATTCCTACTCTTGGAGATAATTATATGGGTACATTCAACACAACTGAAGATCCCTATATAAGTTTCTGGAGAGAACCCTTTCCATTGGATGACGTGTGCATGGAAAATGAGCATGCAGGATCATATGCTGATCCTGTATTTGAATTCCCAATGGCTCAGGATTGGTGCCATGAGGCCATGATTCCATATGATTCCTATATATGACTATTGGTTTGATATCTTATCCCTAGAAGATTTGAATGTAATAATGAACGGTTCTAATGTCCATTTTAAGAGGCATAATTAAGAGTACTCCCCAAATGAATGATTAATTTGTCTCATATTTGTATGTACAAGAGGGAGAGCTTGATTTTGGAGGCACATATAGATTGTTGTGAGAGAGCATGAACAGAATTCTAACTACATAGAATGCAAGTAAATTAACAAGTGCTCAAATTTCTTTGACAGTCTTTATCGTGCAGTTTGTTTGTTTTCTATGTGGAATGCACGTGAATAAAATTTCTCTGTTTATGCTAATGGAATTAATAGGAATATCTAAATGTAATGCTAGCTAAGACGTACAGTTATTAAAAGGTTATTATGATATGTTTACATACTCTATTGATGATGTTCAGTGGTTAAATTGACATGTACATTGTCTCATTAAGTTTGGGAAGCTTACAAGCTGAGTTTTAACCTAAATTTTGGAGGTGTTATTCCTAAGAAGGGGGATGAAAGTGAATGACTGTATTTGGCAGATGTCCACAATACTTGGGGATGGGTTGAAAATCCCTTTGTTAGCTAGCGTATAAGCTCAACACTGCGGAGGAAATTAAATGAAGTACTAACATCAAACACAAAGTATGAAAAATTGGTGTGTATAACTTTCCCGCCACAACCTATGTACCCCCAACCTAGAGTAGTTCATGTATAGGTGTTGGGAAATAAACTAGTGCTTGTTCATACATAGGTTTCTTGAGTACGAAATGAGCCACTTTCAATAAGTTTCAATTCATTCTCAATATCTACTGATTGCAGGTTCTGATGATTTCTGTCTTTCGGATACAAGTCTCTGGTACTTCCTTGATCCCACCAATCTTGCATAATATGTTCTCACGATGGACAAAAGAATTGTACTGCCATGAAATATCTCGGTATGAATGTTAGCGAATAATGTTTAAAGACAAATGATCAACCAATATATAAAGTGAGTGAATGTCTAATTTTCTTAACGTTGCATGAGGAGTCTTTTTATAGGCACATTTGGGTAGTGGATCCTATCCCTTTGGCACGTCCCATCCAATGGTGTCAACTAGGGGACAAACCCACGTGGAGATGGCGGCTCCTATCCCATTAATAAATAGGAGCCGGCTACGGCGTGAAGGGCCTGAGGTTGCAACTCCGGCGGCCCAATCTCCAGATGCCCGCGTGGGCCTCTCCTAGTCCATGGGCTCCAATCCTGTAATTTGGGCTTAAGGTATGGGTCTCAGGTCTTCGATGATTTGGGTTCAGGTTTTGGGCCTTAAGCCTATACCCTAGCAGGTTCCATTCACAGCTTCTCTAAGAATGAACTTCCACAATGACTGCACTTTATGCTACTGGATAATTAGAATAATTGCGTAATCTTGAAACAGCCATATATATGCCTACTCATTTCTATTTATACAACATTTGGATTAAGATTAATTTTCCACAGAGAAAAGCAATTGTATTTATTTGTAGAAAGACATAACTTCATTACTACGTTGTGGAGGGTATAAGCATGCAATGCGTATAGAAGACATGCAGACGGTTCTTCAAATTATTTTATATTTATTTCTTAACAAGAAAAAATAACAGATAGTTCAGGACATTGAAGATTCAGAATAAATGTTTTCGATTAAATAGATTTTACATCATGTGTTTGACTTATATATAAAAACCTGAAGGTTATTTTTATTTTATTTTATTTGAGATATAATGGACCGGCCCTAAAGTGAAATAACTGTGTACTTCATTCTGTTCTTCCAATATTATATACTACAATAACTATGTTTGTACTACATAAATGATTAATGGATTTAACTTTCACCTCGAATCAGTGGCGAAGGATTGTTTTTTAGTGGGATTAAAATTATTACTAAACTATAAATAATTTGGCTGAAATTCGGAGACAACGACCCCAAGCCAATTTTTTTAATACTTTTATACTTTCAGATCACGCACACATATATATAATATAAAATATATACTATGTTACAATGATAATATAATAACTAATAATATATGGTATATATACACTATATTGACTCATAATAGATTTTTCTAATCATAATTGTTCATAAGTAATTAATTTACTAATTATTTTAAAAATAATATAAATTAGATTATTATTTAGTTTAAAAATATTATAGAGAGAGATACATATATTGAGGAAATATGAGTTATATATGGTTAAAATTTGATTGACAAAATTATAAATTTTCAATTTGATTCCGTATAGTAGAAAATTTATAAAATTTAAGTAGAGTCAATTTAATTTATATATATATAATACTTAAAGATTTTAAAATTTACCTAACATTATAAAAAAAAAAAATTCCAGTGGAGTCAGTTGACCCCACAACACTGCATGTAGCTTTTCCTCTGCCTCGAATTAATATATTTTCTCCAAATATTTATCCAACTGCATTAGCAGTAAGCAGTTGAGGGAAATAGATCCTAAATCTTTAATAGAAGATTGGAGTTAATTATATAGCATTGGTACGTAAGTCATGCATGCGAGTGAAGAGTATTTTTACGATACATGCGTGCATTAATGTCTTTCCTTAATTTCCATCAAAATCCAAAAGCATACAAATAAATACGTTATAAAAAAAATATAGATCCGAGACTAGCTATTGATGAAGATCAATTGCACCAATTGCTTTTGAGATTAGTTGAATAAACTAAATATGAGTTATTGATTTTGACATCTTTTATCAAAGCCTTGTTTATTTTCATTATGTTGTTAATGGACCTTCGGTATATGTCGATGCTTAACTGTCTTTAGTCAATTTTATTATGAGTAATGACTCATGCAATGATGAGTATAATAATCTAATGTAAAAATAGTGAGATCCACAATGTAAACATGGTGAGTCCCATCATTTTTATATTAGATCATTACTCATCATTACATGAATAATTATATATAGCAAAGCTCGTCTTTAAAGCATACCTTTTTTTTTTTCGCTAATTATTTAGCGCATACTTTATTTCTGTGTATAAAAGGTTTGGGGCGAAATACCTAAATGTGTTGAGGCGCAGCAGTTGATTGGTAAAATACTGTTTCTTAGTGCGGATAAGAAGAGCGGTAACAAATTGAGGCAATATATATATTCGAATATTTTAGCAAAATTCGACGTCAAACTTGGTGTAGTGTCGTATTCAAAAATTTATATGAGGTGCTCCACCACATGGAATAGTTTACTTATATATATAACATAAATTTAATCATTGTTAATTTCTGTAAGTTACATCACAAAGAGCATATCAAATTACGTCACGAGCAGTTGTAGCACATATAATATCTAACTAATAAATATTTCCCCTGTTCCGAAAAATTAGGATTAATCCTGTATTAGTTTTAATCTTTACGAGATTTACAATTCTTATAAGTTTATTGTCTAGAATAAACCCAATTGATATTAAGTCTGAAGTTATTATTATTATTTTTAAAAATGCTCCTGTATTTTTGTAAAAAATGAAGTATTAGTTAGAGGTGACAATTTTTAACAAGACACGTTAACACTACACGAACATGATATAAAATATGAGGATTAGTATTGAGTATAAATAGTTTTTATGTCATAAATAGGTTGACGCGTTTAACACAAAATTTAGATGTGTCAGATGCGGGCTATTAATGGGTTAACATATTTAATACGATTATTTATGAGCTTATTTAAAATAAAAAATAAATATGATTTGAGTTATTATTTACCTTCAATATTGAGTGTTTTTTTCATTTTTAGTTACTTTTCTAAGTATGTTATCTTGTATTTTATTAAATATATATATTTATAATGAATATATAATTTTATTATTCAATAAATAAACGAAAGACATTGTATTTTTTTTACTTTAAAATTGTAATTTGTATATTAAACGGTTAAACTAGTTAACACATTTAACACTATTAATAAACATATTAATATTAGTGTTGAATATTTTAACACGATTAAATAAATAATTCAAGCTAGTATTAACTTATTTAGTATAATATCTTTGATTTGATACAATATAAATTTATCTAATACCACACAATTGTCACCCAAGTATTAGTGTTATTATACATGTCGGAGATGACGAGGAAAAGAAATCTACTTAAGAAATGATCTCTCATTTTTATGGGGATATCTGATCTAGCTAGGCCACATTGCGATAAAATGCTTGCTTGTCGTCATCATCTTTGTTCCTCAGTACTATTGTTGTCATATTTATAATTCTTTAATTTTACTCCTTGGCAAAATGTTACGTATATTTAATTATTACCACTATATGGTTCTTTGACATTTCGTGAAGATCTCAACCTTGTACACGCTAACACGCATATGCGATAGGTAGTTACATATTATTGACTGTCATCTATTTATTTGTCAATTACTTTATTTCAAATAAGAGTCAAATTTATATTAATAATATAAAATCACACGACTTCTCCAAATATATATCTACCATCACAATTCATAAAAGTGTGATAAAAAAATGTAACAAATTTTTTTTATTAGACTTTGTAAATTTTGTAATGAAACTTTTTTTAATTTTGTGAATTGGAGCGTGTACAATGTTATATGCAGGAATTAACAGCACAAGAAATTAACTCAAATCATAATTTTGTTGTTGTGTTTTCGCTTTACTCTTTAAGTTGATTCAGTTGTCCAATTCTTTAAACAATATATATAGGAAATTGATATTTTCATTTTTTTTTTTATATTTTCACACGGTAGAACTCACACTTTAAAACTATAGCTTTAAATGTGAATCTTACTGTGTGAAAATATAAAAAAAAACGTGTGAAAATAACAATTCCCTATATATATATATATATTTATATATATATATATATAAATAAAACGTATGAAAATAACAATTCCATATATATATATAGAGTAGTCATCTACAACAAGTGATTGCTATGAGTATTTTCATAACAATCAAATATATGGGTCAAATTAACTTTATAATTGTATGCATTTGGTCCCTGCATTTATTTATTACAATAGTACTCACAATAATCGGTTGCTGTAGATAGTTACTTTATATATATATATATGTATATATATATATTTCGACAAATGAAATCCATGAAAACGTTTGCAAGTTTGACCGAGAGAAAGATCCCTAACTACCTGCAAGTCCTGCACGCGCTTATTCGGAAAATTGAGCTTGCTTTCTATTAAATTGAATTTGACTTAAATTGACTTCCTTTCAACACGGTCGGATACTGGTTGGACCTTTCATATCCGCGTATATCTAGATTAATGCCATCTGTTTCTGAAATCAAGCATAATTCCCGTCTCCATTCAACCACACACAACAACAATTAAAAGAAATGAAAATAAAAAGAGTTTAAATAAAGAAATCTTTCAAATATCTTGCCATGTAGAATTGGTATAAATTAACTGGCACTATAGATATTCTGCTCAAACGCAAGTCCATCTTCTGTCTGTACGTCCAATTTTTGGCTACGTCAGGGATGACCCTAGAACAATACGTCATATGCTCTAAAAATTACATACTAGTCTATATATGGGCCACTGTAATTGAGAAAATTGAACGTTAAACATTTTAAAAATCAATTTTCAATATTATACTTGGTGGATTAGTGCATGGTCGGTGTATTAGTGGTTGTATTTTCAATTTTGTGGGATTGATTTGTTTGTCAAGACTTTTTTCCTCTTGTTTATTTATTTATTTTATACTTTATTATTCCAAGGCACCAATTCAATAGCTAGCTAATTAAATTCTCTATTTCTTTGGTTTTCTCTCCCTTAATTAGTACTGTCAATATCTGCATGTTAATCGCACGTACGTGGACCCTACGCTTCAAATATTAATTGCTATCCCAGGCAGTAGCTAGTAAGTATGGTGATAACATCTCAACCGTCTCATATAAAATAATGATGATCTTGACTAATTACCACGTATGAACTGAAGAATATGACCGTCAAACAACGTTGTTTGACAATATTTAGTCAAGCTCTTAATTTTTCATGTTGTTCCCACTCATATTTACCCAGTCACATCGACTCCTGGTTAATTTCCCCTCCTTAAATTTATAAAATAGGCAGTAAAGTCAATACTTGTTATCTCAGAAACCTTCAATTAAATTTTTACTTGAATCCATCTGGTACCAACTTACCAATATTATAACATTGTGCGAATTATTTTTCCTTCTCCAGTACTGTAAACATTAATTGAATCTAGTAATATGTTTCTTTCATCGTACAGAAAGTCGCCGGGTCAACCAAACGATTTCTATTCGTTGTTTGTGGATATTACAAGGATTAGGTAACTAATGCATTTATAAGTCTTCTATGATTTAATTAGCTAAGATATATCATAAATTACAGACATTCATCAACTTTTTTTTCTGCTGCTTAATTATGCGATTTTGTCCTTGCTTGATTATGATACCTAAAACTTTTTTTCCACACTGTCGGGTCAACAAAATAAATAATAAGTAGCCACCCCCTCCCAAGGGACTTGATGAATTGAACTTGCAACCTCAAGTACATAGACCTACAGTGTTGAGGGTTAAAAAAATTTGATTTACATTTAATATTGAACTCTTTGACCGGAAGGCCTTAACGTTGTTCCAAATTAATTAGGGTTTGAGAATACCAGAATAGTATTCTTTAATAGATAGTGAATGTTTTAGGGTAGTTTTTAAATCTGTATGTAATCCTTTTCTCTTTTCGGTAGTTGAAGTAAATAAAAATTAAAAAATCGCATTAACTCAAAAGTGTTTGTACTGGTGCGGTACCTACTTCGTTTATGCTACAATTTTTGTGCATGGGAGCACCCGAGAATGTAAAATTATTATTTTGGACAGATGACTATATATTTATGTAGTTATTTTTTGTTTGAAGCCCTCTTTAAGGATACAATAAACGTATAATGAATTCTCATGATTAATTAGGGACACAATTACAACTATAAAATCAAATAGATTCACATATAGATAAGAAAACAAACTTCCTGCGAGCAAATAAATAAATTCACACAACAGGAAGTTACAAATCCGAATTATGAACTTCGCATCTCCTTAATTGAGTCTAGCTGGTAGTATTATTTTCTGCATGTGATCTTAAGATAGTAAAATAAGTCCGCCGTACTTATTTGATCAGTCTATGTAAAAACGAGTGAACTGCATTCTATTGTCCAAAAATTGGGGGGGGGGGAAACAAAAAACTGAGTGAACGGCTAGTACTACAAAGTTTATGATATCACCTCCAATTTGCACGTAGCTAGTGGCAATTATTAAAATAAATAAATTAATATAAGTATTAAGTGAATGCTTGGAGGGGTCCCGTCTATAGATTTGACTGGCTTAATTAAGTTTGGTAAACTGGAGTATTTATTCTGACGCCATTTCATTTGAAGGATCATGAAACTAATCAGCCCCTTGATCATTTTCTTGTAAAGCAAAATTTTTCTAAAGAGTAAAGAGAAAATGAGTGGTCAACACCGAGTAAGCAAGAGGGCTTTCAAGAAAAGTGCATGGACTCCCGAGGAAGATATGCAGTTGATGAATTATATCAACAGATATGGCATTTGGAACTGGTGTCAGATGCCTAAATTTGCGGGTGGGTGACAATAATTATTATCTGATTTTTGTATCTGTATAACTATTCCACCTTCATCTGATAAATGCATTCTTTTATTCTGGAAAGGGGGGGAAAACTTCATTTTTTTTGATATTCTTGTTTTCTAGCTTAAACACATGCTAATGAAAACTATATGATGTATATAATAATCTTACTTCATGCAGCATGCTTTTCCGTTTGTGCATAATTTGATAATGGTTTTGATGTGCAGAAAAGTGTGCTTGCACATGAATTCTCACTTCTAATTTTATGATCATGTATAGCTAGTGTCTATATATATATATATGTATGCATATGATAATTAATGGTAGTATATATTGTTTTGCAGGTTTGTCAAGGAGTGGGAAGAGCTGCAGACTTAGGTGGAAGAATTATTTGCATCCGGATATTAAGCGTGGAAACTATTCTCCGGAGGAAGATGAAATTATAATCAACATGCGTCAAATGATGGGAGCTGGGTACGTGTCAACTAAGTCTTAATCCTAAACTAGTTGGGCTCAACACTGCGAAATTAACTTTTAGATTGATAAGTTGTGTTCCACTATAGGTAATAATTCAGTAAGTTTCAATACTTGTATGGCTAGCTATTTTAGCAGAACCTTAGTTATTCTGTTGTATTCAATCCCTCAAATCATCCAACTTATGAGCTGAACTTTGCTATAACATTAAATTTCAAAAAAAAAATCTTGAAAATTCAGATTAGTTTTCACTTAATTTGTTTTCTGTATAATGAAGAGCAATATCTAAGTTTCTACCATATCAACAGGAGCCGAGCTCCTTGATTTTTGTGAGAAACTAAGGAAAAGCCCTAGCATATTATTCATATTAATTTCTCTTCTTTCTTTCTTCTTCTTCTCCTCTCTCTCCACCCCCCCCCCCCCCCCCCCCCCCCCCCCCCCCCAACAAAGAATTTGCGGAGATAAGTTTATTAAAATTTTTGTAATTTTGCCAACATTTATGATTCTCATTTCAAGTTGCCACAAAAATAGAAAAATTCCTAGAATTCATTTAGCTATGACCTATTTTGAAATAATTCTTACACACAGATTTACAAAAGTTTGCATGTTTTTGTTATGTTACATATTTTTCAGATGGTCTGCAATTGCAGAAAAGCTTCCTGGAAGAACTGATAATGAAATTAAAAATCGGTGGCACACCCACCTCAAGAAACGATTGCACAACAATCCGATTGGAAGCATGGAATCACAAATAGGTACAATATTGAATTGTGATTATTCCAACTTTATTAATCAAGCTCCACCAAAAGATTCAAAGCCAGAAGTAGCCAATGAAGAAATCCCAATTTCATCATACATGTTAAGTAATATTGGTTCTGATATCTTAAACAATCCTCCTACTCTTGGAGATTATGAAAGTCAGAAGACAGAAGTACTGAGTATCGATTCGTTCGGAACAATTGAAGATCCCCATGAAAATTTTTGGAGAAAACCGTTTTCATTAGAAAACGCTTACATGGAAGATAATCACGATGCAGCAAACTTTGTTGAATATCCGGGCTTACTTTCAATGCCTCAAGATTGGTACAAAGAGCCTATTCATCTTTATAATTATTGCCCCGACAGCTGCGACTATTGGTTCAAACTCCTAACCATTACTGGAGATTTGGATGAAATGGTGGATGTCTATTATTAACTGATGAGTAATGTTAGATAATTAAATAAAAATTATCGGTTTATCTAGACAAAATATTGCGAGAACATGTGAACAAAAGGAAAATAAAGCAAAAAAAAAGAAGATTTTGATGGTCTGTTGTACCGATTTAGTTTTGGTCACAAGTTATGAATCCATTTCGTTATTAGTCTTGTTACATCATATATTATTGTTGTTTTCTTGTATTAATTTCTACGTGGAGGTATATCATGAATACCATTTCTATCTTTTGTACAAAATGTAATGCTCAGAAGCATATAATATAGATAGCTATAAATCATACGAAATGTTTAAATAAGTTTATGATGACGGAGGTTCAATGATTATATATGGAACCTTAATCTAATCATATAGATGTTATTCCTACAAAGTGGGGATGAATATGTATGAATGACTAATAGGATATCTGAATTCGGTGGTGCCTCTACGTAAAGCTTATTGATAGAACATATAATTTATCAGGAATATTACACTTTATTTTGACCTTAATTATTTTTAATATATCAATGTACTTTAAGTTATAAACTTATATTTTTTTCAATCTAAAATTAGGTATACATTCTAAAACAATTATTTAAAAAAAAAATTACGTTGTTTTTCTGTATTAATTAGAAGTTTGGAATATCCGCTACTATATATATAAGCCTTGTCTGGCGCCTCGCCTTGGCATAATTTTTTTATGCATGTGACAAATGTCAAGTACAGACTGATGTCGAAAACCTGCAAGTTTGTTTTGAGTACATTGTTAATAATGGATTGGAATCTATCTCTCAGATAGCCGCCTTTAATTTGGCATTATCAGGCTTACTCCTGTATTATTTAATGGTGGAGTTCATAAAAAAGTAGCGACTAGTTCCAATGTTTGAGCATAAATTAATTTCTTTCAAACTTGGCCCCACCTTATTCTTATATTTTTGCAAAAGCTACTCAATTAAAATAGGTTATCAATTATATATGTCAGATAATGACCTTATATTTATTTGTTGATTATGTCACAATGAGCTTAGCCAAAAACGTCACCCTGCTGATCAGGTGCCAAACTGGTCTGCCATCATCAGTTTTTAAAATAATTCTTACAGCAAGATTTACAAAGTGTACATGTTTTTGCTATGTTATGTGTATTTCAGATGGTCTGCAATTGCATCAATTGGATAATGAAGTACTAGCTAATGATCTATGATTAGACCTGACAATTTACGTGGAGAACCATCTAATTAACCATAATTACTTGCATCTTATTGGGTTGGTTAATTAATTTTTATGTTGTGAGTTGGTTTAATTTTGGACCCATATTATGAATTAGAAATGTGGGCCGAAACTTGTTTAATTAGTTTTGATCTATATTAGTCATCTCAATTTATTTAGTTTTCAATTTATGAGGTATTTGATAAAAATTAAATAAAATAGTTTTGAATGCTTAAGTAATCTGAATGAGCTGAATGAAATTAATTTCTAAATACTGATTAAAAAAAGTTGTTTGATAAGTGGCATGTCTGAAACATTTGAATAATATATTTTTACTATTTTATCCATTTGAAAAAATTCAAAGTTGTTGTAAATTTATTTAATATTACTTAATATAATATTTATTTATTTAATTAATTTTTTTTAAAAAAAAATTATTCCATTCAGTCGAGACTTCACCATTCAGTTAAAAAAATTAGACTTAGTTATTTAGTCCAAAAATCTTACCGATTCAGCCATTTAACTCTAAACAAACGTACTAAATGACTGACTGATTCAACTATTCAGCCTCATTCAAATGCTATCAAACAATCCCTTAGTTAAGTAGTTTTGATCCATATGGACTCTAAATCAGATTTGTCCCATGCCTCATAATTTTGCCACGTGTCATATTGTTTATAGAACTGGAACAAAGCTTAGCTCGGTTAAAAAAATTCTTACCGCAACGAGGCAAAACCTTCTTCTTTTATTTTTTTTTCATCCATGTTCTTCAGGAAAATTGGTTTTTTTTTTATGGCGTAAAAATTAATAAAGAACCCTAGTTCAGTTAGTAGATATATAAGAAAATATTACGTGGTAGTAAAAATAGTAATAGTAATACTTATAATATTATGAAAAGGAAAGATTGGATACAAAATATTCTTAGACATTATTTAAAATTGAATTCATACCTTTTAGTATCATTGTTTTTCCTAACAAAAAGAAAAGGTTTTTTTCCTAACAACAAAGAAAAGAAAAGAAAAATGGTTTTGCTTTTAATAATTTTTTTTAATACTTAATTTAGGTTGTGTTTGTATACATCTGAATGTGTCTGAATGAGTTTGAATGATTCAGCAAAAAAATTGTAGCTGAATCAATAAAAAATAGTGTTGATTGATATTTTTACTTATATTTTCTCAGCCAAATTTTGTTATGTACAAATTGCTTTTGATTTTTTTTTAACAAATTAGTAACCAATTTAATTTATATTGTTATAATCTTTTGTTTTGATTTTATGGACCGATAAAATGTCATTAATATTTTTAATTTTTTTTCTAAGATTATATTACTGATAGTATACTCCATTAAAAATTGTTCAAAAGTTTATATTCTTGTTTGAGTCCTGATTGAATTATATATGTTTGTTTTATTATTTATTTAAATGCATGCATATGTGTGCTAATCCCGTTGTTGTTATTTGTTTTATTATTTTTTAAAAAAATAAGAATGATTTTTCTTATACATATTTTTGGTTAAAATAGAAAATATTTTCATTTAGTTACTTTAAACGAATCAGTTAACAAATAACTTTTTTTATTCAGTGTTTAGTTTCAATCAAACATTTGTTTTATTCAGTTCGTTCAGTCAATCAGAACTTTTCCTTCAAGTTTTATCAAACAGTCCCTTAGTCACATTAATGTTAAATTTTTTAGTTTTAAACTTGGTTTTAAAAATTAAAATGAGATTTTTTTTGTTTAACAGAGAGTAATATTTTTACAAGTTTTTTATATTTATTTTTATTATCACAATTCTATCTTCTATGAACTTGAAAATTCTTTTTATTTTGTTCCATAAAAAAGTCTATTATAAATACAATATTTTTCATTACTATATTTTAAAGATAGACTGTAATATTCATAATTATATTAATAAAACTTTAAATTATTCAAAATTAATATTTGAAAATAGTATTAATTTTAATATTAAAACAGAGAGTATTACTTTTTTTGCAACCGTATTAAGAGGTATGTTTCAACAAGTCTGTTTCAAAAAAAAAAAAGAGTTAAAATAAGAATTTTGATAATACAAATAAGAAGCTACAACTTTATTTGGAGGAGTCATTGCATTTGTTGAGCGGCAAACCTTTGTTGAGATTAATAAAAGAGTACATTTGACAAATATAGATTTATTTGAGCCCATAATCATTTAAACTCAACTCACATAACTTATATTAAATATAAGTTATATAATTTTAATTTTTAATTGTCGCGTAATTATTTTATATAACCCAAAACTAACACAAACCCATTTTTTTGCAAGGCCTGTCTATGATCTCCTCCAAAAGAAATGGTTTAATTTTCTCCTATTAGTATGTTGGTAACGCATAAATGTTGCGATAACATGTGAACAGAATGACAAATACATAAATTACAGCGAAGGATTAAATAAAAAGAAAAAGAAGGTGATGTGCAGGGTTTTGTAATTTTGACTTACAGTCTCAATGTTGTTCCCTTGTTTTAATTATTTCCATACATGTGATGTTGTTTCTTCCAAAAACCTGATTAATTAAATACGGGGTAGAGACTATATAGCAAATAATCATTACGTAATGATTGCTAAGGATCTATCAATGACATTATTGAGTAACCAATGTACAGTATATGTGACGTATTTACAACACAATTGAAACTTAAAATTTTTAGACCCTAACGTTATTCAATTTTAAAATGACATTTTTTAATTAAAAAATTAAATTTTTAATTAAATGCTTTGTTCTAGAAGGTTGGTCACCTTTTCAGGAATGGTTATGAATTCTTCTTTTTTAAATAATCTAATTGAGAAGGGTCAATCTCTTATTTAAAAAGTAGATAATTCATCTAATATTTATAATTTAGTGAAACTAGTTTATCACATTTTTAATTCGAGCCAACTAATAGCTTCTCGTTCAATGAATTATATTGTTGATACTACTTGTTGAAAATTAATGTAAAACTTTATTATCATGCAATTTATCAACACCAAATAATATTGGTATACATTTTTAAAGTAATATTTAAATATTTTATTATCTGCGTTTTAGATTATTAGATCATTATTGACTTTAAATTTGCCTATTTATTAGTAGTTATATTACTCCTCGCTAGATAATTGAAGCTACTTTAATTTCGGTTGAATTGATTTGGTGAAAATTTAGGGACGTAGAAGATATTCAATTAAGCTCAAAAAATGCAATACAAAATTTGGTGGAAGTGAAACTTTTACAAAGAAAATGTCATTTGTCTATATTTAACCCATTTTCCGACGCTTACAAGATTACGAAATTAATAGGACTGGAGGAGTCTCACCATTAATGGAGACTTCAAAATGTGTACTATTTGACATTTGAGACTTTTTCAGTTTATTTAAATACATTTCCTTCTTATTTTATATATATATATATATATATATATATATATATATATATATATATATGTGTGTGTGTGTGTGTGTGTGTGTGTGTGTGTGTGTGTGTGTGTGTGTGTGTGTGTATGTATGTATGTATGTATATTTAAAAACTACCACTTGATAATATTCAAGCATTGTCATAAATTATGTCAAATTAATTACGTCTTTTGTGTGTAGACCGTAGACTATGAGCTTTGTTTGATGTAATGACCTATGCAATAATGTGTATAATGATTCAATATAAAAATAGTAGGATTCATCATTTTTATATTGTGGGTCTCATTATTTTTATATTAAGTCATTGTATACATCATTGCATAGATCATTACCCATAGCAAAATTGGTAGACTATAGATCATCATATTGCTTTCAATTATCGTCAAGTGGTGAATTACAATAAATTATTCACCATAAGAAAATATTAATTCTCAGCCATAAAGATATCTATCAGCCTGTATTATCAATGAATTAAAGCTCTCTCTGGGATTGAGACTACTGGTGACTAATTTCTGAAAGCTACCATTATTTAATTATTTTTACTTTTTTCTTTGAAACAAGAAAACTTCATATACGTTGACTAATAAAGATTGTAACTCACGATAAGATCAAGATTTTAGAAACCTCCTCTCATAGATTTGGAGGGGGAGGACGGCTTGTTGAATGCAAACTTATGAGATTATCTTAATTAAAATTAAGAATATTTTAATTCGGTATGTATGCTTTCTGAAATCAAAAAGAAATTGGGTTATATATTACTCAATTTGACTGACACGGTTTTAAACGTGTAAGGCCTATAGCAGTAATGAATCCAACAAGGAGTGTATGATATAATATGCGTTTTAAGGCAACGAGGATATACATGAGTCGGGTGACTCGGTTTTGACCGTGTGGGGGTCATAGCGACTATGAATTCTAGTCAGGCTTATGTATCCATCTGTGTGTGATACATAAATTTGAAGCCAAATTGGATATGGAACGGAGGTTTAGTCCAATTATACAAGGAATTTTATTAATCAAAAAGTTATTCATTCATTCAATTGTGGGTGTTTTTGGGTAGAACATAACGGCTTCAAATTATTTATAATAAAAAAAATTTATACCTCTGTTATGAGACTTATAGTAACGATTTTTAGGATTTATGATAATAATTTGTTCTGTCGTCATAGAATAGAGCTACGGTGATGAGACAAACCGTCATCATAGTTTCTAAAAAATATCATTATAGGCCTCGTAATAGAGATATATAAAAAATTTGTTATAGAGGATTTGGTCCCAAACATAACACAGAAGTTTGTGCTAGAAATAAAGAAAATTGAGAGCTTACATGAAGATTTATATATAGGTGTCGCCATTTATTCGGATCAATTAATTGATTATATTTTTTAATTAACTAGGAGGATTTTGGATGGTAAGGTAATTTGAGTTTTCACTCAAATTAAGGTATTTTTGTACTCTCAATTTTACAATATTTTGAGTTTTTGGTGTTGAAATTTCAAAAGACAATTTATACTCACGGTTGATTATAATAAAAATTTCAGAGCTCGACTCGTAATTTTTTCTTCTTAATGTTAGAGATTTTTTCACATAAATCTAGTGTCTTTTGTTTGGTTTATTTTCGTACTATTATTTTTTGCAATTTTTATTTATTTGGTGAAATTATATTATTTGTTTGACATAATTTATTATTTAATTTATCAAAAATAGTTCTAAATGGAGGAGTGTTGTCAACAAAATGTCTTATTTTTATTGTGCAAGAGCCGGATCAGAATTTAGTAGGCATGTATGATAAATGTGATCTTCTAGCAAGATCAAGAAGACATTTTATTTACACCATTTAATCAAAATATTCTTCAATGAACTTTAAGTGCAAGTATAAACTTATTCTTATACACAATAACAATTTTAACAAGATCATAAAGCAACAATTTTTGCAATATCATATAGCAATAAAGATACCTAAATTTTAATCAATCAAGATCATTGACATCTATATAACAGTATACATTTTTAAAATATACAAGTAGAGAAATCCAAACAATAGTAATGGAAGTTTAATATACATTGATATACGCGCGCGCACACACATATATGTGTGTCTGTGTGTGTGATTTCATACACTCTGTTAAAGAATAAAATTCATAAATTTATGAGGGATAAAAATTGTATTTAGTTGCTTCATAAGAATGAATCATTTCATTTCTATCTTCATTCTTTTAATCCAAACGTAATATAATATTTATACAATTATATAACGTTAGTGGGTGATTAAGATATTTACTCTGAGAAGCGGTCTTTTTGGGACATTAATGGGCTCATAGCCAAAATGGTGAGACGTCGTCTTCTCCAACCCAACTCGGTTCAATTCGAGTGGTATGTATGATTTATTAATTAATTAATATCTTGAAAAACTTGAATGATCGAAGAATAATTGCAAGGTCGTTTTGCTGGCTTTATTTATTGGTCTCGTCTCTCTCGAATCCTTGCATGGGAATGGAAATGAAAGTGACTCCCAGCCACCCACTATTCAATGCTTATTACTTTCCAATAATTCAGGTATTATTACTGTTTTTAATATTTTACAGAAGAGTTTGGTTTTAAACTTTTAAAAGTTAATTTATAAATTTGAAATTAATATCAATTCATTTCAGTTTTATAATCAAGATGGTACTCGATCTTTAATTTTTTTTGGAGTGAATGAAGAATTAATTATTATTATTATTATTATTATTATTATTAGTAACTAGTAAGCCTCATAGATTAAAATACAATATATTCGGACTTATATTTCCATGACTATTGAATGTTGAGAAGACTAGTTTTTTATTTTATTCTTTTTAAAACAAATGGTAAAGTCTTATAGCAGAAATTAGGCGTTACTTATATTGTAGTATTGCAATCTTTTGATAAAGACAAAAAATAGTAGAAAATTATATTGCCGTACCATCGACTACTTCATTTGTATCATATATTTGGCTGTTCCCCTTAAAATTATGCCATTCAATTGGACAGATTAGGGCCATCAGACTATTTTAGTTACTGCAAATGATGACTATATTGGACCCTTGGTACAATGACGGTAATCTCTCCAACCATCATTGGTTCTGCGTTTCTCTACATGCCCTTGCAAGAAGAATATTGAAAATAGTTTTTCAACATAATTAAAAATGCACTAATTGAAATACTACACGTGTCTAATTTAAAAATTAATATTCACATATAAATAAATAAATTCTCTTCTCTCTCTCTCTCTCTCTTTTCTTTTCTCTCTAGTCAATAACCCTAGCCTCCATCTTAGTTTGAAGATATTCTCCCCTAAATCTCTTTTATTTTATTTTGATCTAGTAAAGTATTCTCAGTTCTTGTTGAGTTTGTTTTTCCCTTTTGTGATATTTGTTTCCTTAATGAGGTGATTGATTTCTTTCTCTTTTGTGAAAAATTTCATTATCAATTCTTGGGAGATTTTACTCTCTCTTTTTGGGAGTATTTTTTTTTTGTGAGATTTTTTTCGGTGCATAAATTGTTAAAGATATATTATTTATATTTAGATTTGGCGTTATCATAACAGTTTGTTCTTCTGTTGCTCGTATCATATTGAAGAATGGTCAACATATGCTATAATTATTTTTGAGATTTAATTGTATTTCAAGAGTTTATATATTATTTTTGGGATATAACTATATTTCAAGAGTTCATATGGTATTCAATAGTGTTGTTCCTATGATTGACCTTTTTTTTCTCTTTATTATTTATTATTTTGCTTGAAAGAATTAATATTTCAATTGTTTTATTGTAATCATTTTATCTCTAGTAACATATTATAATTTTAATATATTTTATTTTTTAAATCTGTTTGATCAAAATTACATAAATAAATTATATACTAACTTTTCTCTATTAAAATACATAACTATTACTACACATAAAGATATTTTATAAAATACGACAAAGTTTACAAGTTTTGTGGGAATTGGATGGATAAATCTTATTCATTATTTCTAATTCTAATTAGTAATTATAATGATATAAATAACGACTAAATGTATAAATCAATTGAGTAAATTTGATTAGTCTTGAGTTGATTTATCTGATAAATATTTTTTTTAGTTATTTGTCAAAAGATAACTCTAAGGCTTTGGGTGCATGAGGTCTTGGGATCCAATCTTGACAAAATCAAGGTTGTTAAAATTCTGCTCAAATTACTAAATAAATAAATAAATAAATAAATAAATAAAATTAAAAGTTTATCTACTAAATGCTAGTAAAATTTCATTATCGATAGAATATACCGTAATTATCATATCAAAGAGTCATAGAATCTCCTAAATCAAGATTCCTAGGTTTCTCTTAGCAACATATATTTTATTAAAACTACATGACCTTAAAACCTTGGTTATCTTCTATGGTTATAGATGTAAGCATCTCTATCTATAGTATCTATCTATATCTATATTATTTATTTATATTATAAAAGGGAATAAAAAAGATTGGTCGTTATTTCTTGAGTATGTACCATGATAACTACCTTATCTTTATTTAAACTAGCAATTAATTTTCTTACTCTCATTTCTTAAATTATACACAAATGTGTGCCATGAACTTAGTATATTATTACTCTCTCCATCTAAATTTAATTGTTCTAATATTTATTTATTCTCTCTTCATTCTTAATACTATTTTTAAACTTATTTTATTCAATATTATCCTCATTTAATTTTATAATTTTTTTTAATTGAAAATAACATTACATACATTGAAATGTAACACTATTTAAATTTAACATTGGAAGCACAATCACATTTTTTTTTGTCTCTTTCCTATAATTTATTATTTTAAGAAAAAATTAAGAGATTAATTAAAATAAATAAGATGATAATAATAGAATAATTAAAATGGATAATTTAGAGATAATTTTTAGATTAGAACAAATAAAATTAAGGCAAGTATCCAATAATAATAAGCAGACAAATCAACTATTTAAACGCAACCTACGTAACGCATGAATGCCGGCTTCAGCTTTGGACAACTTCTCCACTCGCCCACCAACCCAGCCCACCCATCCCCACATGGAGATTCTTTTTTAGTGGAACTCCTTTTAAGATCCTTTAAAAGGTGTACCCGGCCCTTTTTCTCTCTCTCAGTTTTCATCAATCAAAGAGATTCCACTTAGATATACGAATTGATAAATATTACATATGATCATAATGATTAAAAGGCTATGAATCTTATTTTAATTCCACCTTCTTGATAAGATTTCTGGGTATTCAGTTTTTAATGCTGATATATATGTGTGTGTGTATGCACTTCTGCTGTTGTTTGTAACCTGGTAGTATTTTCTGGAGGAAACCCAGGCTCTAAAATTTATTTCCATTAATAAAATTCAATTTTTACACTAAGGAATTAGTGATAGAGTATTCAACTTCCAAAGTGCAGTCATGGCAACTGCTGATTCAAGTGAAACTCCGGTTAGGCTTGAGGTTTGTGGATTCTTCTACTTGGGCATTTTATTTATTTATTTATTTCCACATGTTGTAGCATTAAATTTGTTGAATTTTGTTACAATTTGTGGTGTTTGTATTTGAAATTTCAGGGAAGGTATGGCGCAGTGGTAGTATGTTGGTTTCTTGGACTTGGGTCACTAGTGGCATGGAGCAGTATGCTCATAATAGGAGACTACTACTATGCATTGTTCCCAGTGAGTGACTATTAATTAGCCCAAAAATGAGCATCACTTGTATGTCTCCTGCATCTAAATCTATTCATCTCTGTTTTATGCAGTTATATAGCTTTTCGACCCAATTCTTTGCATAACATTTGGTTTTCAGTTGTTGCATTTTCAGTATTGTTCTGGCTTAAGGTTGTATTCTCCCTCTTTTGCACAAAAAAAACTCACTTGTCAATGTTTTTTTTCCACGAAGGGAGTCTTTTTTTTATTGATAGCAGTATAAAATGACACATTTATTTTTATATAGTGTTTCGTTGTAAATTTGGTTCGCAAAGTATATTGTTTGACAAAGTATTCAATTTTACTTTGAAGGATTACCATCCTGCAAGGGTACTCACACTCGTCTACCTACCGTTTGCACTCGGAACAATGGCATTACTTGCTTATAACGAGTCAAAGATGGATACTAGGAAACGTAATATAGCTGGATACATCCTATTCTTTTTAAGTACTTTGGCTCTTGTAGTGGTAAGTACTGCCTCTCCTCAAATTTGCATCATTTTCCAAATGAACTTGTCAATTAATTCTTTAAAATCTACCGATCTGACACAATTACGTTTCAATTTTACAGTTGGATTTAGCCACATCAGGGAAAGGGGGTATTGGAAATTATATTGGTATATGTGTTTTTATTGCTTGTTTTGGAGTAGCAGACGCTCATGTTCAAGGTGGCATGATAGGGGACTTATCTTTCATGCGCCCAGAGTTTATCCAGGTTAACATGTTAAATTATTTTTAGCTATTGATGAGTTTGCTTCATTTTTAGCTGTTCAAATTAAATGGCTAGTGTTAGAAGAGTATTTCTTATAAATCTTGCAGTCCTTCCTAGCTGGTTTGGCTGCATCAGGGGCTCTCACCTCTGGTTTAAGGTTGATTACAAAAGCAGCCTTTGAAAATTCAGGAAATGGTCTTCGAAAGGGCACTAGTATGTAAATTCCTCTCATATATAGTAGTGGGACATGTTATTATTGAGCTTTAACAAATTACAAAAATTTAGAATTTAGTCTGAGGTTATTTGACAATTATCCTTATTTTGATGGTTTTTGCAGTATTATTTCTTGCTATCTCCACATTCTTGGAATTTCTCTGTATATTTCTGTATGCATTCATCTTCCCAAAACTACCAGTTGTTAAGTACTACCGCAAGAAAGCAGCATCAGAAGGATCAAAAACTGTTTCATCTGACCTTGCGGCTGCTGGCATCCAAACAGAAGCAAGCGAAAGGGTACATAAAAAACTCGATCGCTTTAATTAAATTTAGTTTCAAGAAGTTAACGAATTCTTAAAAAATATTACAAAAGCTTTTGGTTTTGCAGGTGGATGATGATGCAAAATCTGTGCAGAGGCTGAGCAATAAAGAATTAGTCTTTCAGAACATTGATTATTTATTAGACTTGTTTCTGATACATGTTCTAACTTTGTCAATTTTCCCGGGGTTCTTATATGAAAACACTGGTACACACCACCAGTTGGGCTCATGGTATGTGCAAATACCTCAAATTGGTAATTCTGGTCAAATTGGAATAGCAATAAGCAAACTTATTTAATGTGGTATTTTCAAAAATATCTTTCGCATAGTTAAATTCTCTAAATTTATAATTCTTATTTGTGATCTCTATACAACTTAATGTAGTTCTAGTTAATAGTGCCAAGATGGGTTAATTGTTGCAGACTTGCAGTGTGTGCCATTGCTCCATATTTAACATTTCTAGCCTGAAGAAAGCTTGTTTATCTTAATTTGACTGGGTTATTTCTATTTAATTAGAAGGTTTTATATTCTCTTACTGTATTTTTTATTCTTTAAAATTGAAAAACTAAGTGGCACACTGTTTCATGATTATACATCTCAGCTAGATACCCTGACTAATAAGTGCTATTGGGACCATGACATCCTTGGAAATATAACCCAGAATTGATATGAACATGCCTATGCTTACTGAAAAATTATTAAATGCTCTTGGGACACCTGCGACGTGGTGCCTTATATCAGTTATGTGCTGTCTTAAAATGGGTCATTTCACATTAAGTGCTGAAGTGACAGCAAATGATTGGTTTGGGACATCGCGTGACAAGTGTCCCAGGACCACTGAATAATTACTCATCTTTACTACTACTGAAAATATCAAGTTGAAGAAATTAATTTACTCCTCTGAAATCCAAATTAGTTGGAATATGCAAAACTCGTGAATTTTAAGTTCTAATTTTTCATTACTGGTTTTTTCAGGTATCAACTTGTTCTGATAGCAATGTACAATGTGTGGGATCTAATAGCTAGATACATTCCTCTAATAGAATGTATCAAGTTGGAATCGCGAAAGAGCCTCATGATTGCAATATTATCCCGTTTCTTACTCATTCCTGCATTTTATGTCACTGCAAAATACGGTGATCAGGGGTGGATGATATTGCTCATATCCTTCTTGGGATTAACGAATGGTTACCTAACCGTATGTGTCATGACAGTAGCTCCAAAAGGTTACAAGGTGTGTTTAACCTGAGAATCCATATTCGTTTGAATTCATGTATTCATAAAAATTAATATAAAGGGTGTTCATTTTCAGGGTCCGGAGCAAAATGCATTGGGTAATCTGCTAGTGCTATTCCTTTTAGGCGGCATATTTGCAGGTGTTTCTCTTGGCTGGTTATGGCTTATTGGTAATAAAGACTTTTAAAGGGGATTAAATATGAAGTTCAAGTACAGAAGTTGGCAACGCGGATAGATATGAAACAAGAGCCATAAACTACAATTGGAGAGAATCAATATGCTACCAGGAACTGTTTTATATAATCACTGTATTGATTGTTTCTTGCAGTGAAATGCTGTTTATTAGGGAAGTAAATAGAGCTGCCGATAAATTTGTGTATGTGGTGTATCAGAGTAGTATACAGTATCCAATACTAAATGATTCTACCTCCATCCTGAAAAAAGAGTCGTACTTTGTTGTAATTTTCTAATAAAAATGTCAATATTTTACATTGTACACACTTTGACATAATTGTCCCAATAATAAATTTTAGAAGCTAACCTTTGAATCAAGATGCAACACCATTTGACTGATAAAAAGAAGTTACAAATCAGAAATGGGGGAGGTAACATGCGAAAATCACACATCAAAAACTACAATAAAGGATCCAATCATCCAATCAAGGGGCCTTGTCCATCAGGTATTTGGACCTATTCTTACAAAAAGCTGTTAATTTACCCATATAACAGGCACCAATTCTGCTCTCCATGAAGAATTGGCAAATGTTGCCGCAACAGTTTGAGAAGAAAACTTGTCAATTCTGTTCCAGACCATGGACAAACTCGGGCATTAAAATGTAATGTGCAGCTCTTTTATTTTCTTAGTTATTTTTAGAAATCTTTTAACAACAAATAAATGCTGAATATGGCAACCAAATGATATTAATGCACGAAATACTTGCAGCTTTTAAAGAAGCTTTGAAAAAGCACTTTTTAATCAGAATCAAGTATGTTGGATTGGTCAGACTGTTGAGCACTTCATGCAAATGTGTGCCCCATAATTCTCAATGCAATTGGGCTGGCAGTTTTCTCTAATGAGCTAGCCACACCAACCAGTTAGATGAAACTTCAGTGGGATAAACCCTTGCAGAATTTGCACCAAGGGATCCATAAAAAACCACCCATAATTTTGTATTCATATGAGTTCAGAATATTAGAAGAAAAAAGATGCATGATTTTTTTTTCATAATCTAAAAAAATACATCAGAAAAAATAACATTACAAAATTCTGTTTCTAATTTCTAAAGTTCACATTTTACGGATAATGAATTTCTGAAACTGATCCATAGCAATCTGCATTTGAAAAACAGAACATCAGAGACCCATATACTCATCACCACTAAAAATCTTATGCATATTCATATCAGGAAATCATTACCCACTAATTAAACCAAATCATAAATTTCTTACTAAACAAAATTTACTAATTAAACCAAATCATAAATTTTTTACCGAACAAAATTTAATAAATTCTGTGTTGGCAAATGTACATCACATTATTGATCAAGAAACTATATATTTTCTGCAGATTTCATCACCTTATTCAAATGCATTATTGTTTCACCAAACTACCAAGTATATGCGGTTAGTATGTATTTATTAAAGCTATAGGATTGGCATTTAACAATCTTAATTAGAGTCAATCCCCAAAATCCACTTGTTTCTATTTTGAAGCTTAGACTTTCTGTCTCCTCACTCCTATAGATATATATACACACGCAATCTGCTCTTTGCTTGACACCAGTCCCATTTTAACTTTCTTTTTTCTCCTAAATAAATTTGCACCCACAAAAATACCCTGCAGCAGCAGCAGCAGCTTCTTCTTCCCAGTCCTTTGTTGCAATTTCTCATCAATTTACCCAAGAAACTTTCAATCTTTACTGGAAAAATAAAACCCAATGGCGAAAAAAGCGGATTTACCGGACAATCTCAGGTGTAACAGAACCGACGGCCGACAATGGCGGTGCAATCGGCCGGTCTTGGAAGATAAAAAGCTCTGTGAGATTCACTATCTCCAGGGCCGTCACCGTCAGCACAAGCAGAAAGTACCCGATTCACTGAAACTCGAAAGAAAGCCAAATAAGCCTCGAAATCAAGAAATTGGGGCAAAAAACCCTCAAAATCAAGAATTTGGGGGAAAGAAGAAAGGGAAGAAAATCGTGAAGAGGAAGCGATCAATGGGTGAGGCTTTGGACGAGACATTGAAGAAGATGAAGTTGAAGAGAGGCGATTTACAGTTGGAAATGATCAGAGAGTTCTTGAAAAGACAAGTGGAGAAGAAAAAGGGAAGAGAATTGGAAGAGAGAGAAAGAGAGAAGGAAGATTTGATGAGAGAATTGCCAAATGGGCTAATGGCGATAACCCCATTTCCATCCCCAAAAAAATTAGACAATGCAGCTCCTTATAATTTCAAATTAGGGCTGAATTCTTGTTCTTTTCAGCAAAGGCGATTTCGGTCCAAGAATATCGAGCCAATTCCTATTAGTACAATGCAGGTTGTTTTCTTTAGCCTCTTTGTTTGCTTTGGTTTAAAAATTTGATCTTTATGTTGTTTTGAATTGATTTTAGTGTTGGTTTGTATTTAGATTTTACCTAGTGTGCAAGAAGCTGCAAAATTGAGGAGAGGGAAGAGGAACAAATGCCATTGGTGTCGGAGAAGTAATTACCGGACACTAATTAAGTGTACAAGTTGCCTAAAACAATTCTTTTGTGTAGATTGTATAGAAGAAAGGTTTGTTTACTTTCAATTTACTTACAGTTTGGATAGATGTGATATGTTTATGTGAATTCATTTTCTTTCATGATGATGCTGTGAAACTTTCCAAGTTAATTCAGGTAGATAATTTGATCGGTATTTGTAAACGAAATAATTTTTTGTATGATTAGAATGTTTGATTGACTGACTATGAGTTATAAATTTCAGGCTTGTCACCTATTGTACACAAACTGCTAAAGCTAGAAACCTATGGAAAATAATGGGCGCATAGTTTATTTTGAAGTGAGATACATGGCTATTTAATAAGACTTTTTAAGTGTTGTTAACTGGCTTTCTGAGCAATGTTTGTGAAAAAATGTTGGAGTGAAGAAAGAACAGAAGCCGGAGATTTTGGAGAACACCTAAAGGCCCTTAACTAATCAAGTTAAAGCCCAAGATAGAAGGCTTCACTGTAACAATTATTCAAATGGTATTTGTAACATAATAGCAAATGAACTGATTTTGTTGTCTTGCCGATTAGAATTATGGTGTTTGTAAAGAAAAATGTGAGTTGACATAATTTCACATCAGGTTTCGAGAAGTTGAAGATAAATACAAGGTTGAACCCAAAACCTATGAGTTTAAGCTTTTGGATCAAGTTGAGGTCCACAGGTGTATAAGGGCCTTCATTTCTGGGGTTCTCCAACCCAACAGAGATTGTAACTAGGACGATCAAGGTCACCATAGAGCCTCTCACAATTTTAGTCAAAATTTTGAACTCAATAATGGCTATTGAGTAGAGAATTTCACGAAGATAAGTAATCACTCCACTGTTGTAAACTAATTTTTTCCTTTTGCAGATTATGTGACTAATTTTTTAGTAAATAAAAAGCCATAGGAGTATATAGAATTTCATTAGCACTTTCTAGTTCTACTTAGTTCTTGCATGCTACTATGCTGTCTTTGAATTCCCTGGCAGTATTACTTTTAAGAGTACAAAATACAAAGGTTAGCTCATAGCTGTTCGCATGCATCGCATCTCTGCAATGCTAAATCTTTTGGCCAAGAAGCCTTTTGGATTAAAATGTAGTTAAACTGTTATTAAATTCAGTTTTTGTTCTTTTAGGTGTTTTGACAAGCAAGAAGTTAAGACAGCATGTCCAATTTGTCGTGGAACTTGCAGCTGCAGAGCCTGCTCAACCAATCAATCTGAAGACGTGAAACATAAGGTCTGATATCAGAGTCGACTGAATTGTGAAATTAGAGTTGCTTTTTCAATATTGATTACAACATTTTATTTATACACAAACTATCTTTTAGGATTCTTATAAGGACACAGAGAAGATTGAAAATATTCAACAACTTCTTTATCTGATTCATAAGCTTCTTCCTGTGCTGGAAGAAATGAACAGCAACCAAAGCATTGAGCTGGAAACAGAAGCTAAAATAAAAGGTATAGATGATAATATTGATTTGAATTTTCAAGCAAAGAGTCTGATCGTTCAATTCTACACCTTGTAACTGAGGTTGAGCTTTTACTTGTACTCCCTATGCCCAGAAAAGATGGTTGCTTTTTTTGTGGTGTTTACGGCATGGATTTTAAGACAAGCTGAAAACATATATATAATTTTAATATGTTTTTCCTTATAAATTATTGGTATGCCTTATTTTCAACTATTCTAAAGATATTAAATTATAATGTATAAGTTGTTGGCACATCTAAAAATCCATGCTGAACATCTCTTAGAAAAGCGGTTATCTTTATCTGGAAGGCAGTACCATCTAAAGAAGTGGTCATATTGTTCTTTTTCTCCGTCATATTGTTTTTTTTCCTCACTTTATCTTTCCAATCTGTATCTACATGACAGGAAATACACACTATGAAATTCATATTCCACAGGTTAAATTAGGCTGCAAGAAGTTAAATAGTTGGTATGTACAATATTAGCGCCGGATATTTCAATGTGATCAAGAAAATATATATGATTTTCTTGTTTTTGTATGCATGTTTGATGGTTTGACATTCGGAACAGCAATAACTGCAAAACTACCATTGTGGATTTTCATAGAAGCTGCACGAGTTGTTCGTATAATCTTTGCTTAAGTTGTTGTCGGGATTTTCGTCAAGGAGTTATTAAAGAAAACAAAGTTATGTACCCAAACAGGAGACATTGTGCATCTGATGACAAGCTATCATCAAAGAGGAAGCAGAATAGCACCTCAAAGAAAGGTTCTTACAGTAGGTCAATTGCTTCTCCAACATTATTGCAAAACTGGAAAGTTTTTGAAGATGGAAGAATCTCTTGCCCACTCAAAATTTTTGGTGGTTGCGGTGTTAACACCCTTGATTTAAGATGCATGTTCTCATTCGGCTGGATCAAAGAGCTACAAGTAAGTATAGAAGACATAGTTGACAGCTATGACTTTCCAGAGACTTCAGATGTTGGTTCATGCTGCTCGCTGTGCAGAAACACGGATCACAGAGCAAACATAACCAACCAATTGCAAGAGACGGCTGGGAGAAGTGATTCTAGTGACAACTTTCTATATTACCCCACTGTTCAGGATCTTCATACTGAAAACCTTGAACACTTTCAGAAGCACTGGGGCAAAGGTCAGCCTGTTATAATTCGAAATTTGATCCAGAATGCCTCGAACTTGAGTTGGGATCCAGTTATCATGTTCTGTACTTATCTTGGAAAGAGCAAGACTAGCTCTCAAAATGACAAGGAAGCAATTAAATCAACAAATTGCTTGGATTGGTGTGAGGTTAGTATTATGCTCTTTTCCTCAATGTGTAAATACGCCAGTGGGCTCATGTGAATGTCTGTATTTACAAATAGCTAGGAAACTATTGGAACGATTGGTTGTTTTAATAAAAAATTTAGTGAAGAAAATTTTAGTTATGAGGTTAAGACTCATGAAGCATTTGAATAGTCTTGGCACTTGCTGGTACTATAACTTTGATGTTTCCCTTTATATTGTCATTTGTGTACTGATTGTATCATGCTCTCATGTGGCAAAGAGAATTTATAATGGATTATTGAGTTAAAACATAGGAGTTTTCTTATATTTTTGGTTCGATACTTGTTGCAGGTAGAAATTGGTAATAAGCAGATTTTTATGGGGTCTTTGGAGGGGCAAACACAGGCAAATCTGTGCCCTGAAACGGTGAAATTTAAAGGTTGGCTTTCTTCCCATTTATTTCAAGAACATTTTCCGGCCCATTATGCTGAGATCATGCACGCTCTACCTATTAAAGAGTACATTAATCCGAAATGTGGTATTCTAAACCTCGCTGTGAAGTTGCCGAAGGAAATGCCTAAGCCTGACTTAGGTCCTTGTATTTCTATTGAATATGGTGGACCAGAGGAACTTATGCAGGTCAATTTTTTGACAAGACTATGTTATGACTCCTATGACGTTGTAAGTTTTTTTTACTGCTGCAATCATGCTAAAGCTATCTCCTTCTTGAGCCATTCATTTGGATTCATGTAGTTTGTAGTTCTGCACTCTGCAGGTGTGTAACATAGATGATGCTGCCAACCTCGTATTGGTTATTGATGTGCCTTAGCCAATAGCTCTTAGATCTTAACCTTTTAGGGTTTACAACGTCAACCTTTTCATAAAAAAAAGGAAAAAAATTATCCCACTTGATGCCCATTACTACCTAAACAGTGTAGATCCTACTAGTCCCAGCCAGGTTATACCCCCACCCCCTGCTCCCTATTATTGATTCTGTCCTACTTATAGGTTTTAAAATCAGTAATTGCAGGGGCGGAACTAGGAATCAAAACTGTGTGGGGCCAAAAATAAAATACACTAGATAATTTCATTAAAACTAAAATTAGAAAAAATAAATGATTTTCAGCAAGAAGAAAATACCCTTTTTCAAATCGCCAAGCAAAAAATGAATGTTTATGATTCTTAAAATCATTTTGGTTCGCGTATGATGAAAGAGGTGAAATTAACAATATGAAGTCAACAGTTTAACAAATTTTGGAGAAAATAAAAAACAATTGCTAATACTTTCTTTGTTCTAAAAATAAAGATAAATTTGTTAAACGACAATTTTAAAAAAAATATCCTTCAAATTTATCTTTAGCATTAGTTACAAATATAGTAGTGGTGACATGATAGCAATCAATTAACTAAAAATAAAAATAATGGCAAGTTAGGGATTTCATGCCACTTTATAATTCAAAAATAGAGATGTATCTTTATTTATAGAATGGACAAAAAAAAATCTCTCACTAATTTTGGAACTAAAGGAGTATTTTTTAATTATCATTTGGCTTAAATCATATTTTAAAAAAGTCTTGGCCAATAGTTATATAGAAGAAATTAAAATTTGGGGTTGGGCCATGTCCCTGTCCGGCCATGCTTATGGTCCGCCCCTAAGTAATTGGTCGTTAATTGTTGTCATTTAAACAAAATAAAAGAAGTAAAAAAAAGAAAGAAAAAGATCTGTAAATGGTTGGAAAGGTGTAAATATTTTTGTCTACTTTTGGAAGGATTTTTTGGACTGCCTACTTGACCTTTTTAACATGTGCCCACTTGGTGATCCTTCTCTGATAGTAGTGGGCCATTATTATTAATTTTACTATAGAAGATACATGAAAAATACTTTATCTCATAAACTGTATTCTTCAATTTGAGTGAATGCTGAGGCTGAATTACTTGCTAAGAGAAAATGGAGCCTGTCACCTTGTAATTCTGCAAAGTTCTAAACCCAAAATGAAGAGCTATGTTTTAATGTGACCTCCATCATTATGTTATCTTTAGTTATTTTTGGAGTTATGCCGGTATGTAGTCATGGGTTTATGAAAAGATTGTATAACTTATGGTTTCTATTTGATTTATGGCCACAGGTTAATATTCTTGCACACGCAACAGATGTACCAATCTCTACAGAAGAGCTCATTAGACTTAAAACCTTGTTAAAGAAGTACAGGGCGAATGATCATAGCAAGTCTACATCAAGTTCTACGGATCAGCCTTTGGCAAATCAAGTTGAAAGAAAATCATTTTTGCAGAGAGAATATGCGGAACACATAAGAAGAAAATCATCATTCCATAGTGAAGATACTGAAGAATCAGTCTTGCAGGATGTGATTGGAGAAGATTTGAACTTACCGGATGGAATCACTAAGGTTTCTACATACTCTGCTGACTCTCATAGATGTTGTGATCAAAGTGTTGGACACCAAAATATGTCGAATCCAAATAAACAAGATCATGAATTTGATTCCGAGGCCACAAACTCTGTAAGTATTCATGGATCTGAAGACTCCGAAGATGAGAATTTCTTTCAGGATGATATAGAAAGCTCAAGTTGTAATGAAGAGAAATCAGTGGTTGATTCTTGTGGTGCCCAGTGGGATGTTTTTCGCAGACAAGATGTTCCAAAGCTTCTAGAATACCTCAGAAGGCACTCTAATGAGTTGAGTCGGTCATACTGCACTCCAAAGCAGGTAAGATTAGATGGAGCTATTGATTATATTTGCCAAGAGTTTAAACTTTAGAGTTAATGCGTATTTACTTTGTGTCTGCTACAGGTGGTTCATCCAATTCTTGATCAGAGTTTCTTCCTTGATGCATTTCAAAAAATGCAGCTAAAGGAGGAGTTCAGTAAGTTTTGCATTCCAGGCAAAATATTTGTTAGGACAAAAGCTAAATCTTGTTATAGCGAATTTACTTTTTAACTGCTTTCAGATATTGAACCATGGACCTTTCAGCAAAATATTGGAGAAGCAGTCATCATTCCTGCTGGATGTCCGTATCAAGTTAGAAAAGTTAAGGTAGATTGTTAAAACACTTGATAAGAATGGATATGCATCTACTTTTATTCCTAAGCTACTATTTTATTCTGTGGTCCGTCTGTCTAGTTCTGTTGCTCCTTGCGTGTACACCTTTAAGACATAGAAAAACTTGTTTTTTAAGCATAGATAAAAGTACAAAACAATCCTTGCATCACCTTGACTAATATATTGAACTTGTAAAAATTGAACAGGAAAGTCAAAATACGATAGGAGTCTTTCTGTTTTAATGAAATCTTGCTTTTCCCCCCTAAAATGAACATACTGAGGTGAAGTCAGTACGAGTAATTTGAGTGTTTTTTTCTTCTAATTATTGTTATTTCAGTTTCGATAACTGAAACTGATTCTTTCTTTGATGTGTGTGCAGTCCTGTGTTAATGTAATTCTGGAGTTCATCTCACCTGAAAATGCTCCTGAGTGCATCAGATTGTCTGCTGAACTCCGTCAACTTCCTCGACATCATAAAGCAAAAGAAAAAATCCTAGAGGTAATATTAGTAGTTTACTTGCTCTTATTTTTTCTTCCTCTGTATTTTTAATGCCAATTGTGTAAATAAACAAAAATTGGATTCTGCAGGTGGAAAAAATGACGCTCTATGGTGTCAGTGCTGCAATCGAGGAAATTAGCAAGCTTAAACGTCTGGAGTAAGTAGTCCATTGGAAACATGCACTTTCTGCTCAGGTATTTGGCTTAGATGGTCTTTGTCCCTGCTTAATTCATGAAAATTTGACAAAGAATATGAATTTTACTTTTATGTAACAACTTACAATGCCATTTAGCTTTTTCCTTTTTATGGTTGGGTATATATAACTGAAATGTCAGAAACAACCAAAGAGCGATAACTGTTCCATCAGGTTGCTAATTGCTTCCATCAACTAGATAAACAATGAAAACTACTTGAAATCACATAAAAATAGTAACTTAATTCAGATAAATGCTCTCATTGGATATATTTTGAATACCAATATTGATTCATTACATTTCTCTGGTCTCCAGGTTAGGGATGCTCATTCATCCAATGGTGGTGCTTACAATTTGTCCTTGCCGGTTACTTTGGCTCCCATATGATCAATCGCGTATTGGTTAAGGTTTATAAGATTATGGAATGGTTAAAGTGATCTGAGATTACCTGACCTCTGCCTTTCGCCTTCAGTTAGTCAAAAAGATCATCAGTTTCATTTCGATTAAGTATATGCATCTCTTCAATAATGCAAGGAGATATACAATATTTTGGACAGAAGAATCTTTTACATTTATCTGCCAAAATGACGCGCTTGTAATGACGACCCTGCCTAATTCATTATATTCCCCAAGGAAGAGAAGATAAAAAGGAATTAACACCCTAATTAGTTGTTAATTAAATGTTCATATGGTTGGAAGTTGGAACTGTTGATGTAACTCAGAAACAAGTTGTACAATGACAGCTACAAAATTATAAGCTTTATGTTTAAGTTGTATGATTTCTGTTTCTTGAGTAGAGTACTTCCTCTGTTGACAACAATTTCTTAAATTGTTTCCACACATATTTAGGTTGTCTAGGGTACACTTGTTTGGGAGAGGAATTATGGCTGATTTAATAGGATTTGTATAAAGGTCCCTTAATTTTAAATTTCTAGCATTTACTTGTTTCTAAACTTCCATTACTGTTAGCTAATCTCAACACAAAGCTATGAATAACTATTGATATGGCCCTAACTGGTGTTTTCACTGAAAGAAACTCAGTTTCAGAAGATCAGGTGGAAATGTACAGCCATATCAGTATATCTAAGGCATCTGCCGCAACATCCATTTACAACTACTCCCACCATGAGCAGTTGCTTCTTCTATATATAAAATTTTCATAACATATTAAATGAGATTTACAGAAAAGTTGAGTCAAGAGAATCAAATAATGCCAGCTCATCATTTACGACATTCTTAAGGTTCTGCAGGCTTCGGTGAACAGAGATTCTCAGCGGAAAAATAAAATAATAAAAAAAAGCATGTCCATCTTGAGCACGCGTGTACAACATATTACTTGGCTGAAAGATCTCCGTGTTTTCCAATGCTTGGGCCCATGATACATTACCACATGTTAAGGCAAATATACCGGGAACAACCCCATAATAGCGACTCAAGGCCAAGCTAATTGCTTGAGCAAGCCTACTTATGGAGTGGGAAGTTTGTCCATAAGATCCCCGGGAAAGCCTCTTCCAAGCGACCTGGGCATGATATGCTATTCTGTTACTTTCTGGGATGACATGATGACTATTGGGATAACTACTCTTGCAAAAAACATCCTTGATTTTGTATGCCAAAAATGAAGACTGATTCCTACTCGGAAAGATAAATTGCGAATATAATTTGTATTGTGGAGAGAATAGCCCTGTTGTACCGACTTCCCCATATCTCCTTCCCGCTGAACAGATGCCCCTCTGACTTGAGGAAATAGACTCTGCAACTCTCCTAATTTTTCCTATTTTGAAGAATCTGTAATCCCAATGAAAGGGTCAATTACAACTGATGCATTTTCTATTCATATTAAAATTAACCTTACTTCCTTCCATCTTTTAAAACTGTCAGATGCAATCTAGAGATGTCCTAGTTTTAGCTCAATAATGGAGATTCTCACAAAAATTAACACCAACAACTCATATAAATAACACCAATAACCACACCAGGTGAAACAATTGCGGTAATTAAGGTTATGTAAAAATAATGTTCATGAAAAGCTATATATCCCATTACGCCATTAATTTCCTCACCTCATTATAACAATCAACCGCACTAATTCATTGTCTATCTAAACAAGGTAGAATTGGGTTTTGCTTCAGTATGCCTAATCCCCAGAACACGCATGTTTCCTTGAATACTAAGAATATGTTTGCAAGAATCCCAAAACATCCTTAAAATAAACAAGCATAATATATCTAAAAGACATGAAATTGGCAATAAAAAAACAAAACCCCAAAAGAAAGAAAAGGTCGGCAAACCAAATAAAAATCAAACAAACAATATAATAAAAAAATTTAGAGAGACCCAGACATGGCGAAAAGGTAGTTTCCTAAGATGGCTTTAAGTATATTCAACTTTTTGAATTATCTCCTTTTTACAGATAACTTTTTGGTTTGGTTTTGCCTTGATGCTAATTCAATTCAAGTTTTTTAAATCCAACGTCATTTGAATTGACGTTTACTCTTATTTTTTAATTATCCACTAATTAATCATTTAATTAAATTTAACTTTAAAAAAAAAAGTTCAACGTCAATTGAATTGGCATTAAACTGGCAACCAAAAAGATAAAAATATTCTAACGTCAATTTAACTAATGTTCAACTGATAATTTTTTTTAAAAAAAAAATGTTCCAACTCAACAAAATAGTTATTCAAAAAAAAAAAATTCTCAACGCTTAACAATTTTATTTAAAAAAAAAGAAACAAAAGAGGTTCAACGCCAAATAAACTGACGTTCAACTGATAGCAAAAAAATATTTCAATGTCAATTTAACTGGCATTCAACTTATCAACAAATCTATTCTCCTTTCTAACAAGTATCTAACTTTTTGGAAATGAGACAGACTAAAAGAGGAAGAATATATATATATATATATATATATATATATATATTCATTCATGGTTACTTGCTTTTTGGATAAAAATATGTAACATTAAGAAAACTAAAGCTTATGTCTGAAAAGTTGGATCTTCCCTGCAGAAAGGGGTGAACCTTAAGCGACATACTACTAATTATTCCACCTTATTTTGATGCTGTATTGCCAGCCTTGGAAAATTATTTTCCTTGTCAAATAATTTCCATTTAAATTTAAAATAATAATAATAATAATAATAATAATAATATCGCAAAGAACAACAAAAATAAAATAAAAATATTCCAACACGAATTCAACTGGCGTTCAACTGATAATTTTTTGTAAAAAAATTATATTTCAACCCAACAAAACTAACAATTTTATTTATAAAAAAAAAAAAAAAAAAAAAAAGAGGTTCAATGAACTGCCATTCAATTGACAGCCAAAAAAATTAAAAATATTTCAATTAAATTGACGTTGAGGCTAAAATCAAGAATTAGCTTTGGATTTAAAAAACTTACTTAACCACAATTAAATCGGCGTTGATTGACGTTGAAACTAAAACCAAAAAGTTGTCTACAAAAAGGAGATAATTCCGAAAGCTGAACATATTTAAAGTCATCTCGGGAAACTACCCCAGACATGGCAAGGATTGGTTGTTTTTCTGAGGACTAAGGTGCCTATAAGGTGTATTGTGAGCATTTTCTATAGATTGTGGGTGAAGAAGAGGAAAAAAGAACCATATGGAATCGTCGGAGGGCCTCAGATTCTGTCGCCAGCGCGTTTAATCTGCATTTCATATTTTGAGCAAAACTTGAGCATGTTTTTTGTTCATTATAACTACGGCGGTGGCGGCGGCGCTGCCACAAAAACGGATAATAGGACCGGCGGCGCTTGTATTCCGGTTCAAAATAATGAGGTTGGATCAGTAAGCGTAATTGTCCTTTGTTTGGTTGTCTAGTGGTGGCGATGGGGTTTCCATTGCTAGCATTCTTTTGACGACCTTTTCGGAATAAATATATCGTCTATAAAGGAAGCGAAATTTCTTCTATTTCCTTTTCCAACTTTTAAGGAAATGAGGCAGATCTAACGCGCTTACGCGCGGGGTATTTTTTATAATTTCAAAATTAAGTTTGTAATAATTATTTTTTTTTAATTTAAAATTTAAGATGAATTTTTATTTTTAAAATTAATTTGAGATGTTTTAAAAAAATTATATAATTTTTTGAGAATACAAAAAAAAATGTATAAAATTTAAACGAATTATTATTTTTTTCTTCTAAAATTAATACTGTTAGATTGCATATTTACTAGTGTAAATGGGTTGTCCGTATTGGACTTTATTTTCACAAACCCATTAAACCTAGTGCATGCACATGAGGACTTTTGAGTCCGATAGACTTGGTCCACTGTCTCATTATTCTAAATGTTAGATGATATGACAATTACCATATCATTTACAGATTGAGTTATTATATCAGTTAAAAATTGATATCTACTTCGGACATTAATTGAGATGGCAGTTACCCCGGATAATAATTGAGATAACAGTTACCTTCTCTGAAAGAATCCGTTGGACTACTTTGGATAAAGAGGAGAAGGTGCGATTAATATAATAGAAAAATGAGACAATAGAGGCATGAATAATAGCATTCTTGCATACTGAATATTAACACCTCCATTGTTAACATATCTTGAAATCTATACTTACTTTTACACCGAAGGTATCCCTCGGCGGCCCAAGCCATCAAGTACTTTTAGGTTGCTTACATTGTGCAAATTCACATCTAAGTCGGTAGTTGAACGTGCGGACAAATTTAAGCATTAACATTGGCGCTAGAAGAAAAGTCTTCTGATATTTAGTAGAGATTTTTCAACCATTCTAAATAAAATAAAATAAAAACTAGCACCACCATCACACAGTCATATGAGTGAGTAATGCGCTTCTATGGGTATGATGCAATAGGGATGTGTCATCTCTTTATTTCTACCTAGAAGAAAATTGTCATAGAATGGATAGTTTCGTTCCCTCTAGAAGAAAATTGTCATAGAGTGGATAGTTTCGCTCCCTTCTGGTTCTATCGATTCATGAGAAGAGTTGCAACAAAAGGCACATAAAAACGATGACTGTGAACTACTTCAAATCAAATAGAAGTCAAATAAGTATATTTGACAGTATATGAAGAGATTCCATGAAGCAGCATCTAAAATCCCCACTTTGGACTCAGTTCAGGCTGTACAGTTCCTCACATTAGGGTTGAATGTAGACAAATACAGACGCCTAAGTGAGGAGATCATCATTAAAGCCCTTCAGACTCTAGTCGAGGCCTATGACAAAGTGGACAAGTTTATAGAAATGGAAGAGGCCATCACCAATAATGATTATCATCATAAAAAAGACCCAGAGGCAATGAAACCGATAAAAAAGATGATGACATGAAAGATTTCAAAGATGATTGGCAACAAAAGAATGATAACTCCAAAGATATGGGGAACATAAATAAAAATAAAGATTACACCCCCCCTAAAGCATGATATTGAACGAGATAAAGCATGAACCTTTCTACAAGAAGCCTTCAAAGATCAAAGTCTTCATCAAACATAAAAACAATGGCAAGTACTGCTTTTATCATGAAGTGGAAGATCATGATCCCGAAGATTGTTATGATCTAAAGGACTTCTTCGAAGACCAGGTACGGAAGGGAAACCTAGAATGTTTCATGATGGACATAAACAAGCGATCAACTATTGACCAAATCGCACTACCACCTTTTTCTTCGATATTAAGGGGAGTAATATACGTCATATCTAGCCGATTAACAACTGTCATGTCCAACAAAAAGAGAAAAATATTCGCCCGATCAGTTCACTAGGTGTTTGGAAAATTGAGGGGTATTAAGTCAGATCTCATTACTTTTACCGATGAAGTCTGCCCAGGTATGGTCACACCACATGACAATTATAAGACCCCGACTTTTATTGAATAAAATTTAATTTTCTTCATATATTATTTTGAATAGTAAGGTGTTATTTTGATAAAAGTTAAAGGATGTCATGTGCAAATTATATTGGTTAAGGAATATTCAATTTGTCGGGGAATATTCGTTCTGTCAAAAAATATTCAAGTCATACGATGACACCGAAATAACCAATTATTGGTGGACCCCACAACGAAATATTGTCGGACATAAAAAACGACAGAATTAGCCTTTTCAAATAAAAACGATCAATGGTACTGTCACTTTTAATTGTTAAAATGCCCGGTGATAAAAGAATAGTAGCATACGATATTTCATGTTATTTTACTATAGCACACGATATTATATAATAGTACACGGTATTGCACAGTGTCTCATATTATTGATCTGATAAAGTGGTTATTGCACATTATTCATCAGTAATTATTGTTACACAATATTTTATATTATTGAACCAATAATTATTGTAGTAACTCATGTAGTATAATTATCCCAGTAACGTGTTCTTATTTTATTTTTGAATAATTGTTATCACTGTTGTAATATTACTTTTATTATTATATTTAATTATTAGTTAATTATTGGGTATAATTTATTAAAAGAATATCACAGGTGTATAATAAAAGATAAAGAAAGAAACAGAGTGCGTGAGAGTTTTATTTTCTCGTGAAACCCACTAAGAAAATTTTTGCCAAATTTGTCAAGAAAATTATTTCTTCAGTGGGACCCACCTAAGAAAAATAATATATAATAATTGTTGTATATTTTGAAGACTCAAGTTTGGGCTATGTAGGCCCAGATTTAGGGATGTCACAACGATGCATTTGTAATAACTACTCAGGTTAGTACCATGGATGTGCGGTGAATTCTCATCAATAGTGGGAGTTCAGTCATGGACATGCATACATTCGACAAGTTTTGGGGGGCAAAAAGCTATAAAGCTTTGCAACAAATCACCTCTATATGGATTCATCGATGCTCTTGTCCCAATTGTAAGAATAATTGAACTGCCAATGATTTTTGACATTGCTCCCAAGCAGTCTTCCTTGGTGGTGAAGTTTTGCGTTTTAAATGTCAAAAGTAACTATAACGCCATCCTAAGAAGGACAACCTTGTCAGCACTCGGAGTAATTATCTTCATCCCCCACTTGAAGATGAAGTTCCTAACGGAGTATGATATTGGAGAAGTCGTCGGGGATCAGGATATGTCTTGAAAATGCTATTTCTAGACTCTTTAGGATACTTCTGTAGGGGTTAGCAGATCAAACAGACCATGAGAATTAGGATAAAACCCTTTGTAGAAGGAGGTCCCGAACCAATAGTCTTGCTTGTAGAGAAAATTGAGGAGATAGAATTATATTCAGGGTAACTCGAAAAGACAGTACAAATTGGGCTCGGACGACAAAAAAGAATTCAATAAAAGCCTAATCACCATTCTGCGAGACGACTTAGGCATCTTTGCACGGACTCCAACCGATATGCCAAGTATAGATGAAAGCGTTGCAGTTCATAAGTTGAGTGTAAATTTCCATATAAAATATGCGTAGCATAAATGTTGAAGCATAACTCTTGAAAGGCAGAAGGTAATTTATGAATAAATCTCTAAAATCTTGGCAGCAGGATTTATTTTTAAAATTGATTATCCTGAGTGGCATGATTGTCAAAAACATAAAGATTGAAGACCATATGACTGATCTTAAAGAATATTTCCAAAATTTATAACGTCATAATATGAGGCTGAATCCTACTAAATACACTGTTGGCCTTGGATAAAAAAAAAAATTTGGGCTACATGATCAGCCGAAGAGGGATTGAGACAAATTCTGAAAAGATATCGGCTATACATAATATGCAATCCCAAAAGAATTTCAACAAAGTGCAGAGATTGATAGAAAGGCTAGCAGCACTTCTGTGATTTCTGGCTAGATTTGTTGAAAAGTGTCTCCCATTTTTCAACACTTTGAAAGGAGTCCAGAATTAGAAAACTTTTCAGTGATCTGAAGAATGTGAAGAGGCATTTGAACAAATCAAGAGGTATATGTCCACTCCCTTGATATTGACTAAATTTTTATCCGAAGAGGATCTGTATTTGTATTTGTCGACAAACTTCTAGCTATCGGAGTAGCTTTAATTTGGGAGGATTCTGAAGGACAGAAACCAGTTTATTACATTAACTATGCTTTTTGGGATGCTAAAACTAGGTACTCGAATATTGAGAAACTGGCATATGCATTAATCATCTTTAGCAAAAAGCTTCGACAATACTTTCAAGAGAGGATCATCATTGTTCTGATTGGTCAACCCCTAATGAGAGTCTTTTATAGGGTCGATATCTTTGGAAAACTGGCGACATGGGCAGTAGAATTGAGCAAATTTAACTTGGAATTTCGCCTTTGGACAGCTATAAAGGCTCAGGCCCTTATTGATTTCATCATTAAATGTTCATTCCCCGAAAAGGTTAATACCTAAACAGTCATTTGTTTTTTATAACGAACCATTATTCAAAGGCCTTGTCTGGACTTTATTTGTTAATAGATCCTCCAATGGGATAAGGAGTGGAGTCGGTGTTATTCTTACTTCGCTCGAAGGGTTCAAAATTTAGCAGGTCATACGGTTTAACTTCATGGCTATCAATAATATTTCCGAATATAAAACCCTTATGGCAAGATTAAAATTAGCATGGAGTCTCGAGGTAAAAAATTTAATTATTTGTAGTGACTCTCAATTAGTTGTTAAGCAAGTACTAGGAGAGTATGAAACCCGAGAAGCACACTTATAAGTTTAACTTCAATTTGTCCATAGCATGTTTACTAGTTTTCCAAAATATCAAGTCATTAGTGTAGTAAGAGTTGATAATGCAATGACCTATGCTCTCTCTAAACTGGTAATTTTTTATCAAGGATCTCTAAAGAGCTCAGTTTACTTAGAAGTTTTACAACACCAAAGCACAATGAATCACAAAGTTATGGACATCAATCAAAAATTTCTTAAATAACACCGATCATCAACTTCTTGAAAAATGATGTATTACCTGAAGATAAACCCCATTTGAGCCTAGTAGTGCACAAATGGCCTGCGGCCTGCAGCCCGGCCTTGATCCAGCCTAGGCCTGGCCTGACTCGGCCTGGCCTGAAGGCCACATTTTTTTGGCTCAGATTCAGCCTGGCATGACCTGCCAATAAGCTCGGCCTGGCCTGAAGCTTGGCACGGCCTGGGGCCTGACCTTGGGTCTGGTCTGGCCTGGTTCACCAAAAGCTTGGTCCGACTTGCAAATTTTCTTTATTCGCTACTTCAATTCTCCCACTGCAGACGAAAATTTCATCTTTGTAACAACTCATTCAATAAACAAAATAAAATTCATGTATTTTAATACGTTCATTCATGCATGTTTGTTTATATACAAATAAAGAAATTTATGAAAACACATTGCCTAGTGTAATATATAAGAATTTTCCTTACCTAGCTAGCAACCTACACTTCTTACAGATCTTTCATTGCATCTATATTTTAATAGATACTTAGCGTAACAACTAGAAAGTCATTTGTAAAATAATAATAATAATAATAATAATAATAAAGATAATTTTCATTATTGTAATTTGAAAGCTGTAACTTGTAATACATTACTTTTAATTAATACATCAATTAAGTTTAAAATTTTAATTGGTGTTTTAATAATATTTAAAATTACTAAAAAAATTATTTGAATGGATCGAATCAGACTGGCCTGGCCTGACCTACAGGCCTCAACAGACCCCCTTTTTTAGCGTCAAGCCCGACCTGACCTACAGGCCAAAAGACAAAGGCCCGACTCGACTTGGTCAACGACCAAGGCCTGGCAGACCCAGACCGAGCCAGGCTAGGCCGACCTGTTGTGAATGCCTATTTGAACCCCTTAGCTTATATTATGACTTGTCATGTTGGCTTAGGCGTCCAAATTTTTTTACGGGATAATGGGACTATTTCAATGTCTACAAATTATATAACTCAATATAAAAATTGTGCATAAACAACATACATAAAAAAAAAAAAAAAAAAAGAGAATAAATAAATAAATTTATCATTTAAATTTTTTAACACATTTTATGGATATACATAGTCTATCATTATATATTTGTGTACATGTAATTATTATATTTTATATGACCTGTCATGTTGCCTTTGGCAGCCGCAAATTTTTATGATATGACCTGTAATTGTTATTATTATTATTCTCTATTTCGTAAAAATATTTAAAAAATAATAAATAGGAATTCTTTATTTTTTTATCGAAACAAAAGGAATCTATCACATCATTGCCTTACCTAATCCGTTCAAAGTTTAAGAAAATATTGAATGAGTGTAACAAATATAGAGACGAATTAATAGTATAAAATATTTTAATGAATTTCATTTTTTATATTTTTATTCAAAACAATAAGTTAAATTAGAAACAATTAAAAGGTAAGTAATTTTTTTAACATCTAAATAAAGAATAAGTAAACCCCATAGAAGAAGGGGTAGTTCAAGTATGTCATTAAGAACCTCGGCCTTATTTGAATCTGTCCAAATTTAATTCACTAAAAAATTTGTGTTTGTTTTGTCCAAAGTTCATTATGGTGTTCTGGGCCGAAACTACATTTTAATACTCCTTTTGAAGCCCAATTGAATATTAAGGTTTACATAATACTATTAACTTTATATTATCCCTTTTTAATTTTAAATTTTAAAATTTTATTATCTGTATAAAATTATGTTATTTGAAGTTTGTCAGATGCCAAAATTTATACTCCATCCTACAAAAAGAGTTTCATTTATTTTTTTCCTTAGTTTATATAAGAAATATTAAAATTTAAAATTGATGTAAATTTGCTGATTTTTAATTAATGAATTTTAGGATGTAGATTTATTTTAATTTTGAAACAATAATTTTATTCTTGGTAATTCTTTTTAAGTAATTTACAATATCAACTATTATATTCATTAAAATTAAATAAATTTATTTAAAATTTAAATTTTAAAATGTCATAAATTAACTAAAAAAGAAAATATTAAATGCATCATTTTTTTGTGTGGAACGGATGAAGAATTTGGCTATTTACCGTGAAAGGAAAATATCGTATATGCATAGTCTGATCAAAAGGGTTAAATAAAAAATATAACTTTAAAAGTTTTTTCTCCGTCTCTTTTTCCTTTGGTTAAGAATCCTAGCATTCCATCTTAGATATGGGCAGAACACTCATTTTAAAGATATCCCCTTCTAGATCTCTTTTATTTTGATATAATAAATTATTCTCCCATACTGTGAAATTCGTTTTCCTTTTTATGGGACTTATTTTTTTTCCCCCCGAAAATAATTGATTTATTTTACTCTTTTTTTTTGTGAGAGAATTTTGTTATCATCTCTCGAGAGAATTTAGTTTATTCGTTTGGAAGATTTATTTTTGTTTTCTTCAATTCGTGGGACTTTTGGCGATGCATGAATTATTGAAGATAGATTGTTCTGATTTAGATGTGGCGCTATGATAGCAGTTTGTTCTTCCATTACTCATGTTGAAGAATAGTCCAAATCTGCATATTCTATTATTATTTTTGAGATATGATTGTATTTCAAGAGTTTATATGGTATCTACTTGTGCTGTTACTATGATTAACTCTTTCTAACTAATTATTTGTCATTTTTTCTAAAGGAATTAATATTTTATTTCTTTTATTGTATTTTTTAATCTTTTTAATGGGTTACAAATTTTAATATATTTTAGTATTTTGGACTATGTTAGGTTATGTATTTATTAGTACAAATGGACTGTCCATATTGTGCCTTATCCCCCACAATCCATTAAGCCTAGTGCGCCCTCTTAATTAAGTCTGATATATATCTTCGGGTTTGTTGCCTTATCACCTAAGGTATTAAATAGTTATCATATCCAATACTAATTATTATGACAGTTATCTTCTCCTACATGATCTCTATTATATGATTTCTATTAGGAGTTATGATTTTATTGAGGGATGACAACTATAATCACATGAGGAACAATAGTACGAGACAAATATTATGGTGTGAGATTCTCTGTTTCCATTCCTTGTTACCAGACATAAAGGATATACATACATATGCGTATATATATATATATATGTATATATACACACACGTGTGTGTGTATATATACATATATACATATACGCATATGTATGTATATCCTTTATGTCTGGTAACTGGGAATGAAAACAGACACATATATATACATATACGCATATGTATGTATATCATTTATGTCTAGTAACTGGGAATGAAAACAGGGGATGGAATGAGAACAGAGGATTTGAGCTTCAATATTATAGCATACTAAATATTTTTTACTTAATTGTCAATACATCTTGAAATCTATATTTACTCTCATACGAAAAGTATTCTGGCGACCCAAGTCATCAAGTATTAATTTCTAGTGATTTTTTCTTTACAGGTTCACCGGTGATTAAATATGCAGATAGATTCAACTATTGGATAAATTAAAAAAAAGGTTAAATAAAAGTACAGTAATTCAACATCGATCCATTGAATACGCTTAGAAATTATCTTGATGTTATAGTTTGCCTTCTAGATTAATTTGTGTGATGTTATGAAGACTGATTGAGAACTCGATCAGTTTCACAATATCAACTCTAATTAAAGTCATACAAGTTTGCAGAAAAAAGTTGTTCCCATAAATCATATAGCATGATTAAGGTGCAAGCAAGCAACATTAATTAATTATTCAAGTAAGGATAATAGTGTCTGTCCACATTCTAATGGCACAACCACAAATTATTTGATGAATTGACAGTCTGACCCTGGAGGAGGCAGGTGAAGAAGGCTACATAATTTATTTATTTTAAAAATTGTTTGCTTTTAATAGATTGATGTAGCTTTACTATTCCAAGCAGAAGACATTTTGTCAAGTAAAAAGTCAATTTTACAAAGAAGTCATTTTGTTAAGTAAAAAGAAAGTCAGTTTTACAAAGAAGTCCTTTTGTTACGTAAGAAGTTGATTTTACAAATAATAATGGGAGACATTGTACATTGACGCAAAATGTCTCGACCTGTTGAAGGAAATTGGAATTGATGGCTTGAAAATTGACAGATATACGGCCTCTGCTAATCAAGAAATGGAGTAGAATTTTTCACCATCAAAATTTTCACACGTAGAAAAAGCAGGAAGCAGCCAGCCTTGGGTTTGATTACGGATCCTTTTTAAAATATGTTAGAAGTCTACGTGTATAGCTGAATAGATGATTAAGGCCGTAAAATGAATAAAATAATTCGATTTGATTTATACTCGTTTAATTAAAAGTTTAATTCGAATTCAATTTAAAATATAAATAATTTAAATATGAGTAAAATTTAAAATTTGATAAATTATTTTAATTTTTTTAAATTATAATTTTTTATAGATACTCTGATCATATTCATTCAAAAAGTTTAAATTATACGGACTTGATTCGAGATCGACTTATTTCATTTACAACCATATATGATAAGAAGATGAAATTATAAGATGAATTATCACCTTAAAGTCAACAAGTGCTATTAGGTTTACTCATTTGTGGAGCCTGGAGGAAAAAAGTGAACGTATATAACCTGTTTGGAACTATCAAAGAGCTAGAGAAAGAGTGGGAAATTAAAGAAACAACGAAAATTTAATAATTACAAATCATTTTCAATTATGAAAACATTTAATTTTATATTTTCTTGTTCCTTGAAAGAATGATTAAAGTATGCAAGTCAAAATCGTACAGTTTGTGAAACCATAACACTTTATCTAATTAATTATTAATTCAAATAATTATATATACACGCTATTAGAGAAAGAGTTACTTTTATGCCAAATTTTGTACTTTTTATATTAGGAGGGATCCAGGCATATATATATATATATATATATATATTTAATAACATAATATATAATTTAAATAAATACAAGAGTAATTATTGTGCATGTCTAATCATAACAAAAATCGACATAGTTTTGTCGCATGATATATCATTCTCCATGTTACAACCAAGAAAAGTGAACTATGGCAACTTTCTTCTCTAATTTTTAATTTAATTTCCCCACTCTCCATATTCCAAACATGGTGATCCTTCATTGTAATTTTTTTTCTGTTTATCGTACTTCAATTATGTGCAAAATGTTTATTTTATCACCAAATTTGTGAGGGGCACACTGTCCTTTTTAATTATCTTGGTGAAAATGAATTAAATGCATTTTGAATCAAACTAGCTATTATTATAACTAAAAAAAAGCAGGAAAATTACACACTAAATAATCCTTCCGTCTCGAATTAAAAGTTTTGTTTTAACTTTTTTTAAAAATTTGACCATTTTTAAAACTAATTTTCGTATCGTTGTTGATAAAAGTTTAGGCTGAGAGATTATAATTATTAGAAATTATATATAATTTTCTACCAATTCAATTTTTATAATTTTAATAAAAAAATTATATATACTTAATTATTAATTTTAAAAATAATTAATTTGATCAAAAAAATTAAATTTAGGTTTTTTATTTTAGACGGAGGGAGTAATCAATTGTTACAATTCTTCTACAAAAATTCGGTCAATCATAATAGTAAGGCTAGGTATATAATAATAAGAACTTAATATTTAAGAATTGGCAAAGCACAATTAATTTAAGGCTCTCAGTCTAACCAATTTTAAGAAATTTCATATAATTAGGCTACATTCATAGTTCTTGCCTACTTTTACTCCTACGGTCTAATCAAAACCAAAAAGAATTAACAAATATTTGCTTGTGTTACGGCAGTGGTGAGATATCGCAAGCACCCAAAAATAAAATTTTATTTTGAAAAAATAAATATGTAGTAGTGCAAGTAAGAGTCGATCCCACAGAGAATGATTATTTAATTTTATGTTTTTACAAATAAGAATTGGGGAGTTTTTGAATTAAAGAAATAATTTAAATAAAATTAACTAAAATAAATATGCAAGAAATAAATAAGAAGAAAAAGCCTTGGTTTAAGTCAATATCCACAATTAAGAATTTACAACTAATCACTGATGCAAGAATAAATCAATTCATATTTTAAATATTCAATGTGGAATAATTATTCTCATTCGAATAATTTTTCTATCTCTCCTTAATTTTAGTTAAGCAGAAACAAGCGATCTAAATAAACTTTACTACTAAATAATCTCAGACAAGCGCTAAAGATTTAACCTAGTAGCAGCATAAAGAAATAGAGAGATCGTTGAACTAAATAACACAATCCAAGCGTCTGCATTTAATTTAGATGAATATTTTTCCTAAGATATAACAATCTTTTGATAAGCAAAATAATTATTAACCTTAGTTGATTCGCAAATTAAAGTGACCAAACAATTACGGATTTGATATTTAATTTAGCAGTAGATTTCAACGAATAATAAACTAGTGTACACTCTAGCAATTAAACAAATTAATCATAAAATTAAATACAGAAAAATATTCAATACTCAAAATATAAATTGAACAATTAAAATAAATTAGATCTCACTGTGTATAAATGTTGATGACTTCAATCACTTAAACCAAGAAAAAGAATTTAGCTACTCATAATTGTAGAGAGCATCGAAGAATAGACGAGAGAATTTTTATTCTAATGAGAGTTGTATCTTACATTGTACCTCAAACCCTCTATTTATAGGCTCCAAAATCCTCCTAACCCTAGTAGTAAGTACACTTTCCAAACCCTAATAGAATTTAAAATACAAATGAAAAAAAAGAAAACTAAAATAATTATTATCCTAACCCTAATTGGAATTAAAATTCAATTTGGAATAAAAAAGTAGCAATAAATCGTGAATAATCTCGTTTCCAGAATTAACGCGCTAAACAAACAGCCCCTTCGCTACAATGTTAGTTAACGTCAGCCGCCCGCCTCGCGCAATGCGCGCGTCATTCTTCATTCCATACGACGTCGTGTAGCACATTGTCCTTAACCCATAGCCTCCCGCGCATTGCGCAGTCGCCTTATTACTGCCGAACCGGAAACGGTGTTGTTCCTCTTCATGCGGCTGGTTGACTGTTATGCGCGCATGGCGCGACATGCCATTTGTTGGAATTTACGATTCTGCCACCGATTTTTGAAGATTTTACAAATATGCCCTCAAACTTTTATTTTCCTACAAAAATAAATATAAATTAATTAAAAATAAATAAAAATAATATAAAAATCCTAAAAGCACATAATAATAAATAAAACACCTAAAACACTAAAAATAAATAAAAACACATAAATAAAAAGAAATATAAAAATACTATAAAATTACCAAAATTAACATAAATTAACTAAAATCCTATAAAACCTATTAAAACCAATATAAGCTAAATAATTAAACATTTAAGCACACAATAAATATAAAAACTAAGTATTAGAGAATAAAAATAACATATAATTTAACCTTATCAGGCAGCAAAAAGTTGCTATTATTCTCACCAAATAAATATTATCCTACTATAGTAGTATATAATAGTCTTCAAGTTAAATCAAATGACCGGAATTGACAGAAAATATATAACAAGAAGTTCCCTTTGTGGCCTAATGTAATCCACAAACTATATATCAGGAAAGAGAGGGAAAAATAAATAAATTTAATAATCTTCCGTTTTACAAGAAAGGTTTTTTTTATTTATAAAATTTGAGAATATTAATGATATTTTTGATTTGTTCCATGTAACCCCTACAAATAATAAATTATTAATTTTATAGTGTAGTACGATAATAAATTAAAATTATAATAATAAATTTGAAAATATTGTATTTATATTATTATCAGTAAAAACTTAAACTCTTGTGTAGAACGAAAAAATTGAACATTTTTGTGAAACGGAGAGATTATACTATTGGATAAAATAAAAATTAAATCATGTAAAATTAAACAAGCTATGCAAAAGACATAAACCCACTTTTGGAGTTTACTTTTTTTTTTGGAAGGGCTTTTTCTTTGGGCGGTCGAACGTGAAAGGAATGGAAAAAGAAAGAGAAGGGATCCTTGTGGCTGTTGGTCGGCCTTATAATAAGTCAAAAACTAGCTAGCTAGCCAAACCCTTTAGACCTCCAAAATCCATGTTTTAATCTCTTGACACGTTAATCGCTTGCTAATTGGATGCCAAAAAACACGTGTGACTCTGTGAGCCAGATACAAGAATTAACTAAAAGCAAAAATACAAAATATTTCTTGACGTAGAAGTGACGTGTCTCTTACGTACATGCATGAGATTTACATGCAAGTGGGGTTTGACTTCAGCAATAATTGATGGCTACGTGACAAGATTTAATTTCGGATCGTACGAGAGAGAGTAAAAGAAAAAGAAGCTTAAGCTAGCGTGTAATTGACGTATAAGCTTTTGTGTGTGTGTGTGTGTGTATATATATATATATATATATATAAAAGGCAGATTTGTGTCCACGCTCTAGTGTCACATGTTCTTAGTTTGATGAAATTAAGTCCTTATTCTTGAGTTTGGCGTTCTACCTAGATACGTAATAAATTTAAGAGCACGATATATTTGAATGAGATGTGAAATTTTGATTTAAAATCATATATAGATACAGGATGCATAAATATATTCCTTTTAGTTTGGCTTTATTCTTGAGTAATATATGACCAGGTGAGCAAATTTGCGAAAAGATAATTGCTTTTTTATCTACTTCAATCATTTGTCAAAAAAAGAAAAAGAAAAAGAAAAAGAAAAAGAAAAAGAAAAAGGTACTTCAATCATTTGTTCAACTGTTTGTTGTGGAACTTCTTTTCTCTGTTCACGAAGTAATTAGAAGAAACTTTTCGTAATTGGTTGAATTAAAGATGCATTTTTATCTTTCTTACTTACTTATCACTGTTAATTAATCAACTGTTATTCAATTACCTGTTGCATAATATATACATGAAGGAAAATAAATATATTGTATATATCCCAACATTTTCATCTAGAATATTCTATAGAGCCTCCATGTGCTGGGCTTCATAGTAGTAGTGATAAGTTGATTGAATCCAGCTATTTTTTTTTTTTGAAAACAAAATTTGTAATACTCAAATAACTAATTATATTCATCATGAGAATTGTGATCACTGTTATCTAGACGTGCGCTTAGGTGTGTCATTTACTAACCAGTTGTTCAATGAATATGTGGTAGCTCGATATTGATCTGATTTTGATATATTTAAAAAAATTAAAACCATCTAGACTATCCTTGACCATAGAAAATAATATATATATTGATAAATATGTGATAAACTTAAATTATAACTAAGATAAAAGTATATGCGATAAGATAAAATAAATTAAAGTGAAATTATTCTTAATTTCTGTATATATCATGTATACACAAATATCGCAATTATAATTCGATTGAAAACTTTAAAAATATATAACAAGACTCTTTAAGTATTTAGAATCTAAGCGAGAATATAAATTATTTAATTAGTTAGGATTACAAACACATTTTTCTTGATGTGTTTTAAAAGTAGTAGATTTTATTACCAAACTTAAAATCTTGATTTTATTCTTATAAAATATAAAATCAATAAGAGATTAAGGTACAAATATTAGTTGGACAATTGGTTTTGAGCCTTTTGGCAAACACGAAAACCTTCTTTTGTATGGTTCTCCTTAATTAAGATACAACTTTCTACCAGATAAGCTTAATCGTTTATTTGCCCACCACAAAATCAGACTATATGATAATGAAATCATCTGGCGAGCATATTCACCAGCAGCAGCCAATCATTTTAATGGATAAGAAGAGTTCATTTTCTGATCAGCTATTTCAGGGGACCCACAAGTTGTATTATTAAGGACAACGTGTCCCGGATGCTGACGTAACCAATGGTTTGACATCTCCATATTAATTGCACAGAAGGACAAAACCAAATAAAAAGAGAAAAAATAGCACAAGAGCCCCGCTGTGATTTTTAATAAAGTAAGGAAAGCCAGCAGTAATGTTTTAAAAGTCATCCCGCCGTTAATTTATCGACACGTTCGCTTCTTAGTCAACCCTCTTTATATATAGTATTTTTTTATGAAAACCATGCAGAAATAAAAATAATAAATCATTACTTTATTAGTACGTGAAAAGACAGTTATCATACAGGTGGCAGAACACAGGTTTCAGCCTCACTTCTCCGGCGGCACAGTGGCCGGAATCTGGGTGTAGGGATCTATGAAACCATTTTGTTAGACTCCTCATTTGGTTTAATTTAATTTAATAAATGATTTAATTACTCTTATGAGTCTTGTCTCTTTTGAAATTATCATTTTATTACTCCCAATTGGGTAATTAGTCCAAATTATAAAATAGGTTACTTATTACATGAGAAAGATTGCATTTATCTGAAATTAGTATTCTTTTGCACGAGGATACATAAATTTTTATATTAAAGGAGGACTTGTAAGATATATATGGAAAGTGTATGATATGTTGAGGACTTGGTGTACATTTCATGGTTGTCACACTCCATTATTGTAAGTAATTATTATTTTCTTCACATTAATTTAATTTATCACATGACTATTAATATTATTTTGGGGTACAAGCACTATAAACAAAGGTCTAAAACTTTCATCACTTTCCTTTCTAGTTTTCTACCCATTAATTATAGTTTAACTAAAATATCTTTTAGACCAAATGATGAGCGCGCAGAAACTGCTGTAATACTATATACTCCATTTGTCTCCTTTTAATTGTCGTTTTAGAAGTGGACACCCGTATTAAAAAAAGTAATTAATATTATATTTTTTTAGTTAAAAATAATTTTAAATGTCAATATTATTATTGTATTTGAATAAGAGAGTGTTACTTATTAGATAAAAATTAATGAGAGAATTAAAGTTATATTTAATACTTGGAGTAATATTGAAAATTAAGCATTTAATACTTAATTGAAATTTTCAAACGACAACTATTAACAGACAAAAGTACATTTAAAAATGGACGGAGGGAGTATACACTAATTGAAACAATTCAACTTCTTGTGAATTTATTGAAAAAGAAAGAAAAGATATAGTGTAATGCCTTGATTTCTTGTCAGTAATTCATGTAGTGACCTTAATAAATGTGGCAAGCTATTCTTGTGAAATTTTACTTATAAAAACAATAATGCCAAATTTCAAAGGACTAAAAAAATAAAAATCAGATTAATTATGACAATTAAGTTACATGAAACCATTAACGTCCCATAAATCTGGGATTTCAAACTTCAACATGCTGCTACTGTAACTTTCTCTCTCCTCTTCAGTAGCAGTGGTGCTGTTGATGTACGTTGGACTTGAGGCAGGTGTCGATAAATTCGACAAAACTGATGTAAAGTTGAAGTTGGTGTTGTTGTTGCTGCTGTTGGATTGGAAAGCAGAGTTGTCGGATGCAAGATGATCAATGAAAGATTGATCCCATCCGTAATAGCCAAAGTCCTGTACGGGCACATAGTTGCCATTCACATTGGTGGGCATTTCATTGCATTGCGAATCATTTAATTGACAAATTTGGGAGTTGAATTGGGGTTCCAAGATTTGGGCTTCATTAGAAAATGGGACACAAGATGGAAATTCTTGATCAACTTGGCTAGGTTGTACAAGTGGTGGCGATTGATCGTTTGGTACTTGATGGCAATATTTAAGGTGGTTTCCTTGAACATTTTGTTGAAAAAAGTATGGATTTTGGCGGTGGGACGACAGGAGAGAAATGGCTAGCCGTGGGAGGTCTGGGTTAACTTGCAAGGGTTGGACCCCCAAAAGCCTAGAGATATTCACTTGAGATGAATTGTTGTAGAAAGATGGGTTTAGAATGGAAGAGAGGTCAAGAAGATCAAGGCGTGGACTGTGAGTAACCGGGTCGATTCCCATTCGGAGAAGTCGTTTCCTAATGTGGGTATTCCAATAATTCTTGATTTCATTATCGGTTCTTCCTGACAAACGAGCTGCAATTACTGACCACCTATTACATGTCAAACAAAACAAAAAGATGAGAACATGAATTATTCAGACACATGATACATATTTTTTAAGTCCGAAAAGCTAGACATAAAGAGACGGAGTTGGTATAAAATTAAAGAAATTAACTTACTTGTTTCCCAAAACACTGTGTAGTTGAATAATTGTTTCTTCCTCTTCAAAAGAGAATCGACCTCTTTTGATATCAGGCCTCAGATAATTGGTCCATCGAAGACGGCAACTCTTTCCGCACCTTTCAAGTCCTACACATGAACAAATTTAAGGAATAAACATTAATACAAAAAAAAAGATCATGAAGAAGAAACATAAATACTCCTATATATGGACAGTTACAGCATGCATGTAGAATTTATCAGGTAGATATACCAGCATTCTTGGGAAGAGTTCTCCAGTTGCCATAGCCATTCTTTTGAATGTAATCAACCAGTTTCTGATCCTCTTCTGGAGTCCATGGCCCCTTCTTCAGTCCATTCTTGTCACAACACGGTGCTCTTCCCATGTTAGTATACAAGTATTAAACTAAGAACTTAAAATTATATATCCTTAATTTACTTTGGTAGCTAGCTTGGTACAATTGAAATGTCACAAAGACGGATTTAATTTGGAAGAGACCGAAAAATGAACAGACGATGTAAGTCCGTATAACAAGTACCTGGGATATATTTATGTATATATATAGAGAGAGGTTAAAGACAACAAACGGGAAGTCAAAGGGATTCGGTGCCGTCCTCTGCTTATCACTACGGCAACGTGTCCCTCAACTTTCTCTCTTTGGAGAAAAAAACAGGAAATTATGCGAGTTTCAAAAAACACACGCTCTCTATTTTCTTGCTGTTTTTTGGTTAATTATTTCTCTATTTTTGGGGAAAAAAATATCCGGTGTTCTTAAAACACTACGGTTATGTTTGTTTGTAAAATGCATACTTGGGATTGGACTATTTGTATTAATTTAAAGTTATTTTTGACTTTTTTATCCCATGCTGAGGGATTAATAGTCCTTGGATTATTTTTTATCATTCTTAAGACTATTTATGAGGGATTATATAATCTCATGATAAATTTGGAATTAATAGTCCCTCTCATTTTAAGCTATTAAATGACTTTATGAGACTAATATTTTTACATGAAAGGACTAATAATCCCTCATCATGGGATAAAAAAGTCGAAAATAGCTTTAAATTAATACAAATAGTCTAATCTCAAGTATATATTTTATAAACAAACATAGCCTACGTGACAATGTCTTTAAAAATACTAAATAACTTTACCTGTTTTTTGTCGTACTTCTTTTAAGGTCAAATCTCAATGCAAGCTTACAAACAAAAATTAATGTAGACCCTTTGATTATTATCACTTTGTAGGACTTGAAAATAATATATATTAAAAATTTATCTAATAATTATTTTGTAGCCAATTATATAAATGATTATTGTCGATAACTTCTTAAAAATATATATAATAATTATAATGGGCCACTTTTGTTATTATAATCAATTTCGTGTATCCATGTATATATATCGCAAAATTAATTTGATAGAAAACTTTGGCACAACTCTTTTACAACTTCTATCTCACCAAATTTTACTTTCTCACTCTATATATTTTCACATCACTTTCCGGCGGGTGCCTCTTCTTGCTTTCTGGATTCATATTAGCTGTCACCAACATGAAAAAGCCACGTAAACCCCCTTTGGATGACGATTTATAAATTGATGTTTCATTTTCATGATGCATGGCTCCATTTCCATGCCGGCTTGAGCTCCAGCCCAAAATTAACTACTTGGAAAGACTATATTATCCCTTACCAGAAAAAACCTCTACAAAGCCTGTGTTTAATCCTGCGTGGGCAGTTTTGCCACAAACTGATCGATACTAGTAAATTAAACTGTTCTTGATGTGGTCCTGCTCATATGGTTGCTCAATTTCTACATAATAAGTGCGCTTATGAGCTTGAAGATTGATGAGCAATTAATTCAAGACAACAATAATAGAGTTCGGTGTTTGCCAAAATATAGGAGCATTTATTGTATTTATGGGTGTCCTAAGTTTAAGGGTTCTTCTGATGATAAGACATCTTCTTCCTTTATGTTAGGTTGCTCAACTAGTCCTTTAGAACAAATATAGTTATTTATCTGATGCCCCCTCAGTCTCAAAATGATCATTATTACTTTTTTTCTTGATTATTTTTCTGAAATATATGTTAGAGTTTGCTATGGACAAACTTAGACAGTTTTACTATACATGTCTTTTCTATATTAAACCTTAAAAAGAGTAAAATATAGTGTTAGAAAATAAATTCCTTGAGAAACATTATGTTTAAGTGTGTAAAATACTAACCTAAATGGTTAAAAAAAAAAAAAAAAAAAAATCAATTTGTCTTTTTCAAACTGAGATAATATTATAAATATATGAAAGAAATTAATGAAATTTATACAAGGAATTGAATGAAGCAACTAGATCTGATGATGTCGTGCGTGCATGCTGTACCAGTATCTACTACTGCCACGTTATATTTAGTTCTGTTTGATCTCGAATTATCAATTATTGCTATATCTTCAATAATCTGAATACCAATTTGTATGAGATTTAATTAGCAAATTTACGTTTATGACTAATATATTCCAGCTTGTAGCGGAGATGGAATCACGTCCAACAGAAAAATAGAAACAAAATCAAACTGTAGCAAATAATTAATAACATTTGATATATTAATTAGTATACGAAGAGTAATAGTATATAATTAATACGTAGTTCTTGTAATACATCGATCGTTCTGTCAATAAATGATTAGACATATCTTACTTTATGTCATAGTCCCACCAAATTTAATTTCGATCAGGAAGAGTAAACACTGCTGTATATATATATGTATGTGTGTTTGGATGATTTCACGTCATTGCTAGCATCACGATGAAAGAACCTAATTTTTTGTGAAGGCAATTAATCTCGAATGAAAAAATGATCCCAACCTATATAATATAAAGCAGCGACACACACACATATATATATATGACGAATTTACTGTTAAATAATATTTTTTTAAAATATTATATTTTTATCAAAACAATATCATTTTAATTTTTTTAAAAAAAATAATATTAAAAGAAAATATGACATTTTACAGTCTCACTTATTTTTCTTTTAATTACAAAAATGCCATCAAAGAATTTTCAAAACAAAGTTGTTTTAATAAATGTATGTTACTTAAGAAGATATACAATTTAAGAGGTATGCTTTTAAACTGTCATATATATATATATATATATATATATATATATAGAGAGAGAGAGAGAGAGAGAGAGAGAGAGAGTTGATCCATAACAAACGTTTGTTATGGACATTATTCCAGCTAACACATCTGTGGCCGTCCGATCCCAAATCTAAAATTTAGGAATTCAGCCTGACAGCTAGTAGAAGTAGCGTTGACCGCTACTCCTACTAGGGGGCGAGCATAACGTCTATTTTCTTTGACCGCTAGTAGAAATAGCGACCAATCCAAAATCTAAGAAAATAGGAGTTTTGCTTGTCCGCTAGTAGCAGTAGCGGCCAACGCTACTCCTACTAGCGGCCAGACTGAACTCCTAACACTTAGATTTGAGATTGAACGGTTACAGATACGTTAGCTGGAATAATGTCTATAGCAAACGTTTGCTATATGTATATATATATATATATATATATATATATATATATATATATATATATATATATATATATTATTTATTTTCTTTTCTATTAATTGCGGTGTGTGGCTACATTTAAATACTGATTTGGCATGAAGCAAGGTTAGAGAAATTCAAATTTTTTGACTTTGGAGTGCTTTAAGTACTAATGAGTATCCATGTGTTTCTCGAGCTTTGAAGTAGTCTATCAATAGTTACTTACTTAGTATTAGTTTCATCATGCGCATGTGCTTTTACAGTTTTAAAGCCCCTATTGCATTTTAGTGTACGTATGGCTAAAAGCATTTTTTTTGTTTTTGTCTCAATTCTACCCTTTTCAATTGACTAATAATCTCCCCTAATTTTCCTTAGTAGATTTGTCTATATGCATCCATATTGATTCATCTTTTAACTAGCCAGTTGGTATATATATATATATATATATATATATATATATATATATATATATATATATATATTGCTTAAACTATAATACTCGGCTTGACACGGATATGAGCTGACTGATACAGGCAGCCTCAGCTAACTCTGATCAGATCGTCTGTTAAGTGTTTCTCACTGTTTAATTAATTAATAATTAAATTTGTACAATTATTTATTCATAGCAAATACTTGGTATGGACTAATATCAAGCAAACATCATCTTATCCACACATTTTAATAACCAACGTATGAGATGTGAAGTGACCATAATTTCTAGCAGACTGATTAATAAAATTATTATGACCAAAATATAACTTACTCAAGCCAACGAAGGAGCAGTATATGAAGGATTATAGACCATCCGCTAGAAAAACTAGCGGATGAGAATTAAGAACAAATAGCCCCAATCAATCAAATAAATATCATCTACTAGTCTTTCTAGCGGACTAGAATTACATCCTCCTGTGAAATCATTGAACCTTGTTAATGATAGATTATAGGCACCTTTCGGTCCAAAATAAGTGTCTTGTTTTGCTGCTAGTATTTCAGTTGTTAAATTAGGGTTTCATTTTGTTGGTAAATTATCTTTACTGTAAGATGGTTTCAAAATTAAATTTTGCTTGTTAAATGTTTTGAGCAGATGACAAAACACGAGGATGAACCAATGAGTGAATGGAAGAACTGGAATTGGAGGTCAAAATTATAGGCCGTTCTGCCGCTGCTTGGGATTTACTACTTTCTTGCCTCCAAATTTGTTTGTTTATTTGTTTGTTAGGGTTTTTGTTTTGTTTTTTGAGTTTTACTGTCATGTATAGCATCGGCCTGTTAATCTGACATGCATCGGGAGTTTTGCCCGACTCTTAATAGTTAAAGAAAGCAAGCATAGAAGTGTTGCATTATATTGGGCTAAACGACATCGTATGCTTTTGCTATCATACTCATCCCTAGTTATTCCGGCGAATTGATATAATTCTTGCTGAAAAACTCCGCTTCAACGTCGTTTTGTGTTTATGGGCAAATTCGTGTTAATAATTTAATTAAATAGTCCGCTATAAGTTTTAGCAGACGACAATTGTATTATATTCTATCATAGTCATTGGTTGTTAAAATATGTGGATAAGATGGTGTTTATCTAATATTAATTCATAGCAAATATTTGTTAGGAATTACACTCCATTATTTAATTAATTAGGTTATATATATATATATATATATACACACACACACACTCGTGTCCGCATGCAAGCCGATAGCTAGCAGTCCCACACCAAAGAAATGCATGAACCTATCACTACTGTGCCAAGTGCAACTTGCAACGTAACATCTCTAGCTATTTCCGTACACTTTTGATGTGATAGATAGTCCCTATAATTTTTTTTTTCTTTTTTCTATTAACGAGTCTCAATGTTAAGTGGAGTATATATTACACTTTTTGATCCAAAAACCCTTCTATTGCTATAGACTGCTTTTAAGAACATGTACATTTTAGTCATCGTAATTTACATAAAATTATAAAATAGTAAACGAAGAAAAGATGTATTATATATGTTGACTATTTGTCTGTGTGACTTACAAATTTTTGTGGAATTAGCCCTAAATTATAATTTAAGATGAGTTCAAAGAGTTTCATCAGGGTTTGATAAGGGTTTAGATCATTTTGAAAAGGAAAAGTATAAGTGCACAACATTTTTGTGCACAACATGTTGTGCACTTTTCATCCACATCATTCAATGGTGGAGTCTGACACGGAAATCCGTGTCAGGCCCCACCATTGAATGGTGTGGATGAGTGTTGTGCACATGTTGTGCACAAAATGTTGTGCACCTAAATTTGTCCTTTTGAAAATCTTTGGGACACTATTAATGGCTTAGATCAAGACAAGTATAAAGTATTAATCCAGCGCACTCCGTCCTTTTTTACGGCATGTGTAGATAAAAATATGAGTTTTTCCAAGTCCATTTTCAACGGTTTTGAAAATCATGTGTAAAATGGGCTTTGTCAAATATTTTTTATTCATCCAATTAGTTTTGCCCTAGCTGGTTTTTTCTCCCAAACTTTTCCCTTTTAACCCTACCCTACACCTTACTGCTACTTCCTTGCATGCCCTTCGCACTCTTCAGTTGTATAACTTATTAAAATAGTTACCTATAAGGAATGAAAGCACGGCAAGTTTGAACCATATCAATAACCTATCTTAATAATACTATATTATATAATTAGATTAATACGACTATAATCTTCGGTTAATGTTCCCGTACCCGGTATCACAAGGCATTCATATCATATAAATTTATTGAAGTAGCTTAGAATGTAGATTACTCGCTTCATTTTGTATACCTAATGTAATGAATGCTTACATCTTATACTCGATTCGGTAATTACATGTCCGAAATGTATGATTTTCTTGTCCATTTTTAATCTTATTATGTTGCCAACTTAATTTATTAAATTGACCTGCACACGTGTGTGATTAGTGTGTGTGTGTGTGTGTGTGTGTGTGTGTGTGTGTGTATTAGGTGATTTTCTATATAAACAAATATGTTGTTAGTTTTCGTTGTGAGGTGTTCGATTGCTCCAACAAACTTTGAATATGGAGTTAGATTTTGTTTATTGTTTCTGAAAATTATTTTTAACATAGAGATCACATAATTTAGGGCTATTTTAAGATACGACATCCAAAGCATATGTTGTTGGTGTGCCATGTTACCTTTATAAGCAACTCCATGCACATTGTTTAAGCAATATTTGTGGATATATACCGGTACTTTTTCATATCTATAAGCAACCCCCATGCAAATTTGTTTATTAGTATGTAGGTCATCTTTAGTCCAAAGTAACAAATTCTCTAATATGAAGATAATCAAAACCACAAATATTTTCTAGAGAAGAAGACCTGGCCATTGTAGGAAGTCGAGAACCATCCAGGAAAATTGGAACCTCTAAACGAGGTCAAGACACGTGGTGTTCATCGGAAGATGATGGATGATTGGATTCATTGGCATGGTAAACAGGCGATCTGGAGCTTTAACCAGCTTGATGTGTCCAAAACATATTATTGTCAACCTAAAAACTACTAATCTCTCTATTCTAAATTATAAGATCATTACTAACTTTTAAAAATCAATTTGAAATATTTTTAAACTCAAAATTGAGATAATTAATTAAAAATTATGAAATAATAAATCTTATAGTGAGTAGTACTTTTTAAATAGTTTATAATATACTCATCATTGTATTGACTAAAATTAAATGAATTCATATCAATTTTGAGGTTGATAATGTTTTGAGTTGACTTTAAAAAATTAATAATAATCTTATATTTTGGAATTTCGGAAGTATAATAATCTCAAAAGTATTTTGTAGACACATTATTGATCAGAGTTTTGGGGCACTTGAGTTGAAAGGAAAATATAGTAATTATAGTATCAAGAAAATCAATAAGTTTCATAGATGAGAAAGAACTACTGGAAGATTTTATCAATTCAGTTTAATTGGCCACAAAACAAATTCAAAGTGTTAATTTATCATTTTTTTAGTACTAAAAACAAAACGCGAGCAACTTTTATGGCGGATTTATGAATGGGTTCAAGTCAAGTATATAAAAACATCAGAACTCTTTAATTCAAAATCTATTTGTTATGAGAAGAGCTGACCCAACTTATTATATATTAGACATATTTTCTTAAGATATTCTATATGCATGGGATAAGATATACACTAACAATTCACGCAACTTCATAGACTTGTCATTCTTTTTGCACCATGGAAGCCTTCGACTAAAAATGGCTTATGCTAATCATGATCAATGTATAACGTACTTCTGTAGTCTGTTATTCCCCATTTAGAAAATAATCTCTGCGACAAATTTAATTTTAGGTTATCATCCATGATATTAGAATTGAAAGCATAAATTATTTAAAATATAATAAATTATGTATTCCAATTTCGTGGTGAATTGTAATTATTTCATGGTCTCTAAGTTGCCTATATTTTTATACCTTTCACCTATCTAACATTTTTATAATTATTTCATGGTCTCTATCTTTCTCTTCACTTTTACATTCGCCATCAAAAGAGCGATTGGTTGAAGAGCAGTGTAAGTTTGAGGTTGTGAGCAAACACAATTTGTACCTTTTCTCCGAATGTAGTCTGTTTACATTTTAAAGGCTTATAAATCATTAATTCTCACAACCAAGATGTCAAATTTTGAATACTGCTATGAGTTATAGGCCCAAATGCCATAAAAAGCGTAGGCCCAATGATCCTGAAGCCCACATAAGAATAGAGATCATAATTCCTAATTAAGATAAACATCAACCAAAACCTACCCTAGAATTTGGGGGAAAGCTGAAGAATGAGTCTGGTTCGGGTGAAAAAAGATTAGCTCAAGTGAAGTGGAATTAATGGCAGGGAATTAACCTTATGAGTCGAATTGATTTGGATTTTAAGTTGTTCGGATTCGACTCGTAAGGTAAAATTCTCACTCGAATTCGACTTGGATTCGAACTATATTTAAATTTTTTTTACTCAGATTCGACTCGAATTTTCATTATTCGAATTGGATTCAATTCAACTCGGATCGAATTATATTCAAACTACTTGTGAACTTCAAATTCAAACTCGAATTTGAGTCTCCACATAATAATTATCTTTATAATACATATAATTATTAATTGAATTTATTATTTTAGTTAGAAATAAGAAAATATAATTATTATTACACTTTACAAATATAACATTATAATTAAAATTATAAATAAAAATAATAATAACAATAACTAATTATTCAAATTTTGTTTAATTGTGTATATATTATAAGAGAATGTATCGAGTGTCTATTCGAATATATATCAACCGAGTATGTATCGAATCATAATTAAAAATTCGAGTAGTTTGAATTATAAACAAATCGAGTATAACCTTATTCAGATTCTACTCGAATTTTTATTCGAATTATTTTCTGTACTCAGATTTGAATCATATTATTAACGAATTTGAGTCTTACTCATATTTTTTCGAGTCGAGCACAAACTGTTTAGTTCAATTTGCAACTTTAGATGCCAACGGTGTTCTTTTACACCCGTGATAAATATTGTTCTTAAGAAAGTTTTAAAAGACCACACTAAATAAAATAAATAAAAACAATGATTTTATAGAATAAAATGATAATGCCAATAGTAAACAAACACCACCGCTTGGCCTGCCCGCCTGCCTTATTAGTAAAGAGTGACTAAGAGGCTGCAGCTGCCCACTGTTTTGTTCGGCAAATCCGCTAATAGACAGCGCTCATAGCCGCTTGTTTGTTCCTTATAGTCACCGGTTTTCAAAACCCACCAAACAATTCCACTCTATATTATTCCCATTTGGCCCAAGCCTTATCTATATATCCTGCAAAGAAATTTTACTAGTGTTTATAATTGCTTGTGGATCCCACTACTCCTAATCAGCTAGCTACTACTTCTATATTACAGCTTCAAGCATTAATCGTCATCATAGCTATATATAACATTTTGGATTTGGTATAAAAATACACGAAAAAGAGAGTGTAGTTTAGATTGAAATGAAAGGAAAGGTGGGTTTGAAGTGTGAATCACCTTCCACAAACTCCTCTACTTATAATGCTGCTGGTTCATCTTCAAGGCAATCAATGAGGGGTTTCTCTGGTGATCAGCAATATTCTGTTGTTGCTAATTGTATCAAGGCAGCTGATAAAGTCAAGCAGGCTGAAGATTCCCTCAGGATTGTCATGTATTTGAGCTGTTGGGGTCCCAATTAAATTTAATTTATTAATTTTCAAACAAATCAATCTTCATCTTTGCAAATATTTTGAATAAATGCAGAGCATGATTATATATATATATATATATATATATAGATAGATAGATAGATAGATAGAGGACTGATACATATCAATTCTTGTTGCGAGTAGACACAATAACATGATCTGTATAAATTAATACAATAAATACACGAATAATTGATTCTTGTGTGTTTATTTATGACAAAAGTCGATATATTAACGTAGCAATATAAATCTTTTCCAAGTACTTTCTTGGTCCATTTACATTTTCATGTACCTAGTTAATTGAATCTTGGTTTTTGGTTTTGGAGAACGATTAGAGGATAGCTAGCTCATTAGAGATGATTGGCTGGCTTTTAGTCTCAGGTAAATTCAGTCATGTTAATACAACAATTAGCTGTCCCCTTTAATGGTATTTGTTCATAAATGTTCAGATTTTGTAGATATGTAGCAAAAAGGAGGAGATAAGGAGGAAGAGGAACAATCAATTAATGAAAACATAATTTTTTTTGAACAAATCTATGTACACAACATTCAAACATAAATCCAAACACTATATCTATTTTAACTATTAAAAAGTGGAGCATAACACAAATTTCAACATCATACTCCACCAGTTAAATGTAATGATGTTTATTGTACCCAAAAGAATAATCATTATTATTATTTTTACTGAAATTGGAGCAAGTCCAATGTGCTCGACTGGGATAGTAATGATCCAGGGGCCAGGGGCAGGAAAGCCCAATGGGCCGTGAATGAAGTAACAGAAAGTATTGTAGGAAGATATCTAAATGCAACTCTACACTTCTTTGTGACCACATAAAGAAAAATGATTGATTTCAAAGTGAAAAACCTCTGTTGCTTCCTTCTCTATCCCTCTAGCATAGTGCTTTGTCTTCAGCTTCTTCACTTGAAATAAAGTAGAAATTATGAATTTACTCAAACCTTGTAAGGCAAATTATCGTCCACCTTTTTGGTCCAGCCATTTAAACTTCCAAAAAATAGCAAAAACACTAACAAATAATATTGCACCAAGCAAGGTGACAAAAATTCACGTAAGAAAGCTCAAGGTAGCAGTTGTGAGAGCTTGTAACAATGGCGGACGAGGAGAGAAAAAGACAGAAGAAAGGCGCAGTTTCTTGAGCCTAGAAGAAGCTGGCATGGTCGAAATGTCTGGTCTCATCAGTCATGAGAAATTTTTATGTCGATTAACGGTAGGTATATATATATATATATATATATATATATATATATATAAATTAATGTCCAATTTCTAACATCACTTGACAATTTTATGCTTACACATGAATTAACTTCTACATTGCCTAGCTGTTTTAGTTTAAGCTGTAGTAATTAGTGAACCGTGCATAGTTCCTAAACATACCTAATTTATTAAGGATTTTTTTTTATTTAATTAATATTTCTTCACCAAACAAAACTATAAAATTATGCCCTTTTAAGGATTTCATATCATGCACAGTTTTGCACGGCCCTTTTATATCCATTCGTAAACTTTAATATGTTAACAATTCGTAATGATCTCAGTTCTGATATCATGTTGAAATATCTAATTTAAAATTATTTATTTAGTACTAAATGAAGAACCCATCAAATATATATAGTGAATTTTCAGGTCAATCGATGTTAAATTTTAACCTAATACGTGTCGTGCATACTCTCCTTATTTGCGTTTTGCACCTCCCTTTCTCTTTATACGATCCATAATCTCACGTCTTTATTGTGCAAAGTCCCACACCTTTTTCTATATTATTAAATAATTTTAGCATTAGTAATTTGACAAGGAATTTTAGGAGGTGCGGTAATTAATATATGGATGGATTTTGGATGCAGATATCTTCATTGAATCTGCTTAGAGTGATAGCAGAGCAAGAAGGGTGTTCGATTGAGGAGCTAAATGCAGGAAGGGTATGTGATTGGTTTTTGAAGGATAAGCTCAAGAGAGAGCAAAATTTGGACTCTGCTGTCCTTCAATGGGATGAATCTAATTTCCAGCTTTTGTTAGCCCCTTTTTCATTTCTTCGATATTTCAGAAAATTAATTATTATGTCAGTTTGGACATTTTACTACTCTTTTGGATATGATAATGCTCATTCATTAGGTTATAATTCACTCGTAGTGTACAGTTGCATTGTACACTTTCTATCTCCTACTTTTTTTTAAGGGGCTAATCCCTTTTTCCATACATAACCAGCTGTGACAAATTTTAGATCTTGAATATATTCCAATGTTCAAGAATTACAAGCTTTTTGTGGCATACCTTGTTCAAAAATTATGAAAATTGACCTTCAAAAATCATTAGTGAGGGAGGACATTAAGACATTAAAATTTTTAATTAACTTATGAAAAACTCTTCTTAGTATAGCAGTTAAAGACAATTTGTTTGTTCTTCAGTACTCTTCACGTTTTTTCTTATTCTCTTTCGATACGATATAATTCTCGTAAAAATTGACTAGGACAAAAAAAAATATCTTTAACTCTAATTAATAATACACGATTACAAATAAGACAAATAAAAATGAGTTAATCCTTTTCTTTTTTTAAGCAAAGAATATTATGAACTTGAAAGTCACCACATGATGATTTTTTATAATTATAAATTAGTTTAGCAGAACTCTCATTTTAGATGAAGAATAAAATTTTTATATAATAAAAAAAGAAGCCAATTTCAAATAGCTTAGGAGTTCCAGTCACCCACTTGCAGAAAAATAAGCATATACTATCAAATATTTAATCTGTCAAGTTTGCCTTTAAGTCTTATATATAGTTGGAGGATTTCTTGTATTAAATGATTTTTAAAAAAGATAATTAGTAACTAAATTAATACTCCTAGGATAATGCCCCACTAAGCAAGCAAACTTATCAATCACCACCGAACCTTCATCCCGACAAGTCAACCTTATCCCGTCAACCAAATTCCAACATCCGACCCCCTCCTTACGTCGCCGTTTTACCAGTTGACTCCCTTGACCTCCCGCCAATCAAGTACGAAAAACCCATTTGGCGGACCTGTACCCCCACCAATTAAATCCACTTTAATCCTCTACCTCACATCCGAGCTGGCTCGTCACAAGTTGTCCGTTACATTTCCAAAAGTCGACGACGAACTCAGCGGACACAGATAGAGCCAGAGGAGAGATACAGATTGTTCAGAACGACGGCGTATTAAGTTTTTAAGTTCTCCGAGGAACTGAGAATTAGTGATGATGGCAATAGATGAGGATAAACCACCGTCCGACGGTAGAGTTTGGGGATTATTCAAACTGCCGTTTCGAAACGCCGGTAATTCGAACCCGACGACGTCGTTTTTGTCTTCCTCTCAGCACAATCAGCAGTTACAGAGTCAAAGTAATACACAAATCGAAGGCTCGAATGGCCAAAGCAGCTCAAGCAATTCTGTCTCTTCCTTTGCCAGATCTCTGATTCCCACACGGCGTCGTTTACGTCTTGATCCCTCTAATAAGCTCTATTTTACATGTAAGTTTCTATCCTTTCATCTTTCTAGTTTTGAAGTTTCTTTTGTTAGTAGATGTATGTGTCTAAATTTGGAATAAGTGCGATCTAATCGTTTTGGCGTTGATCATTCTTTCATTTGCTTAATATAGTTGAATCCTGTGCTTTAAATACCGATTAAAGGGAGCAGAGAGATTTTTTCGTTAGTTCACTTAAATATGTGGAGATTAAAGTATATTTGAATTTTGGATTATAGGATATACCATAGGCTTTAACTATACGTATTAAGAAACTTTTAATTGCATTTTTACCAAAAATAAACTTAAAGATCAGTTGCCATTATTCAGCCAGAAGAATTTTAGGAGATAGAACTGAGAACTGAATACTTACATACAAATAGCTTGATTAAGGTTGGTTGGTTATTATTTACTTCAAATGTAATTGAAAATCTCAGATTTTGATTATACATGTTGAGGAGTCAGGATATAGTTTTGAATTATAACTACAGGGAAACACGTTAGTTTTTTAAGTATTGTTTCCAGTTAGGATATTCATATGGTAGAAGGAAAATGGAAATTTAATAGTAGGTAGCCTTGAGGATTTCAAGCTAGCACCTACTTGGGGCATGACGAGGAAACTAGTCTTTGATGACAAGCACTTTTGCTAAAAGTACTGAAACAATTATAAGGACAAACTTAACAAGTTAAAGAAGAAACTTTTGAAAAACACTTTTCCACTATTTATTTTTTCTGATCAGGAGCAAAATAGGAAAGGTGGTGTAGCTAAGAGAGAAATTACGGACGTCCAAGCTCACCAAAACTATCAACTCAAATGTGTTGAATGGCATTTACTTTTAGAATACAACTTAGGTTTTTGGACTCTTGGACTCCTGATTTCTAATATCTCTTAACATTTTAGTATTGGAAATCAACATTCAATCTCACATTGCTTGTCAGAGCTTTATTGTTTTTGTTCACATATCCTATATAAGGATACGTGGTTAATATGTTTAATAGGTCTATTGATGTTATGTATCTTCTTTTCTTGTTTAAATGTTGACCTTCTAATGTAATATCTTTGTGCCTCATAAGATGCTTGTTTTACTCTTATATCCATCCCTTCTAGACGAACCTGGTAAGCAAGTCCGAAGTGCTATTAGGATTAAAAATTCAAGCAAATCTCATGTAGCTTTCAAGGTATGCCACAAAAGCTTGTAATTTTCTTTCCTCTCTTTTTCGTTGCTGCTTTTTCTAAGGATATAAACGTAGGACCGAGTACATGTAGTTCAATAATAAAAATTTCCTTTGTGACTTTAATCTTAACTATTTAATTTTTATTTTTTTGAACCTGATTGATGTTTGTTTGTGTTGCTTTAGTTCCAAACAACTGCACCAAAAAGCTGTTTCATGCGTCCTCCAGGGGCAATTCTTGCTCCTGGTGAGAGTCTTATAGCTACTGGTAATTTCTTATACAAGGTCATCTCCAGTTTTTTTCTTAATAGTAAAAAGTGTTTAGCATGTGTGTGTGTATATATATATATAATTACAAGACATGATATGTACAATATATATCTGCATTTAAAAGTTTGCAAGTTTAGGTAATTATGAACCACAACACTTGCCTCAGTGGTTAAGGGGAGAACATGAGATCAGCCGTAAACCCGGAGGTCCTGAGTTCGAATCCCACTGCAGGCAGTACCGTGGCCACGGATCCAAGTTTCGGCCTGCGAAAACGCCTAGTTCGGGGTAGAGGAGATTTAGTCCTGCTGCAAGGCTGGGACACTCCCCTTTATCAAAAAAAAAATAAATTTAGATAATTATATGTCTTTTTATCTCTCTCTCCAATAAGTTGTAAGTTCGTTCTTTTTGAATTTTATTGGATCATCTAGTTTTCAAGTTTGTGGAGATCCCAGAGAACAATGAAAAGCCAATGGATCAGAAGAGAAGGGTGAAGTTTAAAATCATGAGCCTGAAGGTGAAAGGACCAATGGACTATGTTCCTGAGCTGGTTCGTCTCTTAGCTATTCTGATGGTTGCTTCTTTTTGTTATTTTATTAGTCTAGCCAGATTTAGTATCCAGTGTTGCATGTAATTTTAGGTCTTGGTAAACATGGTTGGGTTGTGCCGTTGTGGTTATGGCATTATGCAATGTGGAATTCCTCTGATGAAGAGGAAGTCACTTTCACTTTGCCGACTTTTTTTCGCTTTTTTTTTGTTGGGGGGGGGGGGGGGGGGGGGGGGGGGTGTTTGCTTTAGTGATGGTCTTGACTCTGATGAATCTTATTGTTTCATGTTTTAACTCTAATAATTTCTATCTTCTCTTTCAATTCAGTTTGATGAGCAGAAGGACCAGGTGGCTGTAGAGCAGATATTACGGGTTGTATTTTTAGATGTGGAACGTCCTACCCCTGTAAGAGTTTGTGGGTTAATTCATTTATATTACAATGTGTTTGCCTTCACTTCTTTAGTGGAGTATTTCCCTTTGTTTCTTCTACATGGACAGTATGTCTTTTCTGATAGAGCTAGAAATTTGATTTTCTTTTCTGAAGAAGTTGTGCCTTTTCCGTCGCGTTGTTATTGACATGTGTAATGCTGTTAGTTTGAGGAATACTGAATTATCAGATTGTTCCTACTTTTCACCTAGGCTTTTGAAAAATTAAAACGCCAGTTGGCTGAGGCTGAGGCTGCTGTTGAGGCTCGCAAGAAACCTCCAGAAGACACAGGTCCAAAGATTATTGGCGAAGGACTCGTCATAGATGAATGGGTGAGCTTTCAGTTAAACTTTAGTTTATTGTTGGTTTTTGTTATTCTGTCGTTTGCTCTTTTCTCATATTCGTCCTCCCCTCTATCCTGAATTTATAGAAAGAAAGAAGAGAAAGATATCTGGCTCGACAGCAGGTTGAGGGAGTAGAATCGGTATAAATTGGATGTTTCTTGTTTGTTAAAGTGTGTTCTTCAGGTACCCATTTCCATATTGTAATGTTTATTGAAATGTATCATTCTCGACCTTCATTTTTTGGTTACAATGTGAAGGATATCGTGTTTCAAAGAGTTCAAAAGAAGACGCCTTTTTTCTTCTTTTAAGTAAATAACTATTGCATCTTTTGATGTTAAAAGTTGATGAGTTCAGTCTGTAACTTGAGGCACTGCTTAACTTGTTTTCCAGCATCCAAACTTGTAGATAATGTATTTTAAATTAGTTCTTCTTTCCTTACAAAACAATGCCTCATCAGAATATAATGTGCAATATAGAATCAGCGAGTACTGGGAATTAGTGATATCTTATGATTGCCGTCATGATGATACAAGTGTTGCCACCATTGTAGCTGATTCATTTGTTTGCTTCAAGTTTTAATCCAGTGACCGATCTTTAGCTGGCAAATCTTAGCTAGCTATTGAGTATTGAGTTTTTAGAACCATCATAGTTCTTTTAGTAGCTGATTATAGCCAGTGAATTTTATGTATGCTTCAAGAAAAATCTACTCGTTGAGACAGTGTTTTAAAAATTCCCGCCTAAGTTCGATTAATCCCCGCCTAGGCGCTAGTCCCCCCTCTGGCGCCACACCTAGGCCGCCTAGCGCCTAGCCTATGTCCAAGAAGGAAAAAAAATCTCTCCAAAAAATTATACGGGACTGGGTGGGCAAGACGGAGAAATTAAGTGAGGCTTAAACGGAAAATTTAGGGCTGTAATTTTTTTATATTTAATTTTAATAACTAAGTTACAAAACTACGTCGTAGGAATAGATGAATAAGTTGAGGGTTGTTCGGGCCTTACTTGGGAAGTGGTTGGTGAAGCATCTGAAGCGGATAGCGTGCTAGAGCCTAAGAGAAATAGTATAAATGTTAGAGTAAGAGAACTCCATGAAGAAATTTTTTTGTCTGATGATGACACGGAAGAAGAGGGAGATGAAGAGTATGAGTGTGAGTCCGATGGGGACATTATCTTGAAGCGATATGAAGAAGAAGAGTTAGAGAGAGATATAAAGGGATATGGAGATGAAGACTATTAGTTTGTATTTTTTATTATTTGTTTGTGTTTGAACTTTAAACAATTGCATGTTTCTGTTTGAATTTTGACATTAGCAACATGGATATGTGTTTGAACTTTAAGCAAAAGTTTTTATTATCTTTATTATAGATTGTTTTCCTTTATATTATTATTTTGTTTGAATAGATGTAAGATAAAATATTAAAATTGACTTAAAATAAAAAATCTCACCTAGGCCCCGCCCAGGCCCCGCCTAGGCCCCCCTAGGCGCTAGACCCCCTCCGGCCGGTCGCCTCCCGTCTGGCGCCTTTTAGAACCTTACGTTGAGATTTTGCTTGATGCTGTCATTCTTGTTAAAATTTATAATTTCTGAGTTATATAATCGTGGCAGATACGTATGATTGTTATTTTGTAACTATGTTTTAAGGAATTTTAGAATAAATGTAAAAGTTAATATTTATACTTATAAACGTTAAACAAAAAAAGCTGAAACTTTTTTATGCTAATTTTATTTTGTCAGTAGCAAGTTTTGTAGTTTATCATCTAAGAAGTTAGTCCCCCCCATATGTCAACTAATTGAATATAAATAAATGAAATAATTATTGTCACACATATAATGTATTTCCTAGTTTTACGGTATTTTACCAACTATATTTTTTGGGTAGTATGAAGAAAGGTATTAAGTGCATTTGGGGTTTCCCCAATATCCTAAGCACTTGTCTAAATCTCTCAACTCTCTGGAAGATCATCCGACGAGGAAAATAACAAATCCAATTGGATAGCTGTATACACTAAGGCTGCAATAAAGCCAAATCGATTTGGATTTGAAGTTGTTCGGATTTGATTTGTAAGGTTAAGTTCTTATTTGAATTTGAACTGTGTTTGAAAATTTTTATTTAGATTCGACTCGACTCAAATTTTTATTACTTGAATTCGATTCGATCCGACTCGAATTAAATTATATTCAAACTATTCGCAAATTTCAAATTTAAACTTGAATTCAAATCTCTATATAGTAACTAGTTTTATAATACATATAATTATTAATTGAAATTATTATTTTACATAGAAATGAGAAAATATAGTTGTAATTACACTTCATAAATATAAAATTATAAATAAAATACAAAAATAATAATTAATTATTTAAATTTTGTTTAATTGTGTATATATTATAAGAGAATGTATAAGTATCTATTCGAATATGTATCAATCGAGTATGTATTGAATAATGATTAAAAATTCGAGTAATTTGAATCCTGAACGAGTCGAGTATAATTTTGCTCAGATTTTATTCGTATGTTTATTCAAACTATTTTTTGTACTTAAATTTGAATCATATTATCAACGAATTTAAGTATCACTAGTCGAGTCTGAATCGAGTCCAAACCGTTTAGTTCGGTTTACAGCATTATACACGAGAACTAAAGATTCCATTTATCTGAAATATCGCCATTTTCAAAGGGTCTTGTAGGAAATTATGAATAGTTGCGGACTTTTGTTACTGTAAACTAGCTTTTCACCTTTCTTTTTCGTTTCGTTCAATGAATAATAATACAAGCTTTTTACCTTTATATAGATTTTTTCAACCTTATGTTTTTGTGTATGCTCCGGCTGCCTGGTATCTTCTAACATTAGCAAAAATCACTTTAATCTTATTGGTAAAGTCGCATGGGAAGTTAAAATTTCCCTCGTGTCAGAAGGAGCCGGCCGGCAAATCTCAGATAACAAGGCCTTTTGGCTCAATTGTTGGTCTCATTCTTGAAAGTTTACTATATAAATAGGAAGGGTCTAAGGAAGTAATAACTCAAGAAGAAAGTGAGTTTCCACCTTATTGAGATTAGCTGCATTTCTCATACCAAACTAGTGATATGGCCAACTTAAATAACAACAAAACTTCCTTGTTCGTCCTGATGCTCTCTCTTCTTCTCATCATCACAATCGTTGAAAGCAGGCCAGTTTTCCGCAGTAAGTATTTCGATAACCTTTGTCCGTTTATTTTGATTGTTCAAAAGGAAAATATATACTATAGTCATTCTAAACTTAAAGATATATTTAAAAAACGACGAATTTTTATTCTCCCAAACGTATCCCACAATAAATAGACATAGTGATAGTGATATGATAGTACTAAATCAACTAAAAGTAAAAATAAAAGCATGATAGGAATTTTATATTACTTTATTTAATTCACCGTTATCTTGATTGACATATTTGATATGCTTTCCTTCTTGGTTTTTTGTTGTTTATTTTGTATCTTATTAATTGAATATTCAGTTGGGCTGGTAAAGGCGGAATCAACTCCTATTTGCGATTCCGTGTATGGAGTGGAAAGTGGAGACACTTGCTTTGATATAGCTCAGAGTTTCAAATTGTCAAGTGCTGAATTTGATGCCATCAATCCCAATCTCAACTGCACTGCATTGTTTGTTGCTCAATGGCTTTGCGTTGAGGGCACTGCTTGATAAACTCTCATCATCAGTGAATTCGGAACAACTGAAAGTAACTGCATGCATGAATAATGGAATAAAAAGCTAATTAGCTGGCTGCTTCTTAATTATCTTCTGTTTTTTTTTTTCACTCTTTACGTAAATGGATATCTAAATGATGGATCCATTATTGTTCTTGTTGTACTTCTTAGAATTTGATTCTGCTAAGTTATTCAAGTCTACATAGTCTCTGTGTGTGTGTGCAGCGTGATTTCATTGGCCACTAACTAGTTTAGGGAGCCCTGGCAATCAAATATATTATAGCATAATGGTGGTCGAAGGTGCACAAATATTGTTTCAAGTAATTAAAAGTGTCGTTAAATATACATTTAAATGCTTTAACAACATCAAGAATACTATATGTGACATTATCAACATTCTAACTTCAAGCTGTTTGTTCAAGGCAATTGAATGAAAATTTATCATATATTCCGAATTCAACCCACGGCTCAAGCAAAAACTTCTCAAAATTTACATCAAGCTACAACAAATATGGGATATGTGACGGATTTATGCACCGCCACTAATCCCTCACTTCACCTAGTCAATGGTCCAACATTTGAAAAAAAGTCAATGGTCTTCCATAATAGTAGTCTCCACTTTCTGAATGATCTCCTTTCCTTGATTAATTTCCTTTCGGTTATTTTAAAATTTAAGGAAACCTTTAAGATGTAACGTGTTTACGTGCAAATAAGACTCATGAATTTTTTATTTATCATAAATTATTAATTTGGAGGAGGCTTAAAATGAAATCAAAATTGAGAACTTATATAATGAGATGGATATCATATATTATTTAAAATGTATTATAATTATTTATTATTTTAAATTTAAAAATATTTTAAATTAACATACATAATTTAATAATAATTTTATAATTAAAAACGAAGAAAGTACTATATATAATATAGAACACATTCTTAACCACTTTATATATAACCTCCCTATGATCTTGATTGTGATAGATAAAAATCAAATCGGATCTTAAACTCTTTATAAAATAGAATTGGCTAACCACATGGCCTTTTAATTATCCTAATATATATTACGAAAAAATATATGAACCAGAGGTATACATCACTTTTGTATGTAATGTTAGATATAACCAAAAAAAAAAAAAGGTCTGAAATAGGGTAACAAAGGAGTTGTCATGGTAGATTGGAGTGATGTACTTGTGATTTGCCATGTAGTACAATAATATATTTTAAAATAGAGAAAGTATCCGTTTATTAAACTTCTAAAATACAAATTAATTTAACTACTATATCAATTTATGGACACTAACTAATTAATGTTGATCCAAAATATGAGTTCGACGAACATTATGGTATGACAAACACGGAGAATCCATAGTACTAAAAACACTTGAACAAAACACGAGATATAAACAATAATATATTAATATCGACAAATTAACGACGTAGTACTGAAATTAGGTTAGCAAACTAGAGACAATAAGTTTTGTACTTCTAGAGCTACACCTAAGTTTTATTTCTATGATCCTAAAACAAAAGTTATAACTAATATTAAAAATAAAACCTAAATAGAAAATGCACGCCCATTCTTCTTTAGACGACAAAGTTGCACCAACTCCTCCAACTCCTTCTTCACCTCATCAATCTCTTCCTCTCCTTTTTCCCTTATGCTGTCACTCAACTCCTTTGCTTTCTCCCTCACAAATCTTCCACTTTTCCGCAAAACAACCTGTTTGATGACAGCCGCAATCTTCTCTCTTTCGAGTGTCCCATTTTCGGTTCTCAAAACCTCAGCGCCGGCCCCCACCGCTTGCACAAGTCTAGCATTAATTGGCTGGTCCAAATGCATGGGCATGGCAATTATTGGGACACCAAAATTCATACTTTCAATGACAGAATTCCATCCACAATGACTAACAAAGCCACCAATGCTTGAATGTGCCAAAATCTTGGCCTGTGGAGCCCATCCCTCCACAACCAACCCTTTATTCCCTACCCTCTCAAGAAACCCTAAAGGTAGTTCCTCTTCAACCCTAATGTTCTCTCCAACAGGAAATCTCACGACCCATATGAAATTAACATCACTCAACAACAACCCATGAGCTATCTCTTCAAAATCCTCCTTGGAGAGAAAATACTCGCTCCCAAAAGAGACAAATATCGTGGAACACTTTTTCTTCTTGTTAAGCCATTGGAGAATCTCCAAATCCTCCTCGTCATCAACATGATCTTGAACCAAAGGACCAACATATACTACCTTTTTCCCAGACAAAAAAGAGAGATAATTACTATATTTTCCTTCCATCTCTTTAAAACCCTTGATCAAAACTATTCTAGTTGACTTTTCGAGACTTTTCATAACTAAACGATTTTCAACAGATTCTCTCATTAAGGTAACATGATCTTCCTCATAATCACGAAAATAAATCTTTGAGAAGGGGAATTCAAAACCTGGATTCTTGAAGGCATGAAGCATGTAAGAAGCCATCGTGGCACTAGTGGCAATGAACTGGACAGCCGGTATATTTTGCTCGGAAGCGGCCTCGGCTGGCCATGGCCTGAGAAAATCATATATGAGCAAGTCTGGCTTTAGGGTTTCGAGGATATCGGAAAAGTTGGTTCTTGCCGAGTCAAAAACACTTTTGAGAGTGTCCATGAGATGGGGTGGTAGGCCATTAGTGGTGTGGTAATGAGCAGGAAAATCTGGCAAAGTTGGAAGTTCAAGTTCTACTAGTTGGATTGAAAACTTTTCTCCTATTTTTTTCTTGATTGAACTAAGATTTGCCCGTGTAGAACACAAATATATATTGAAGTTCCTTTGGTTAAGATTTTTTCCTAGTTCTAGAAAGGGAGATATGTGACCATGAGCTAGCCATGGAAACAGTAAGACACTAATGTTGCGATTGGTGCTATCCATGAAAACTTCTCTTTCTCTCTTGTTTTTGATAATCTATGATGTGCAAATGCCATGGAGGAGATCGGATTATAAAGTTGCATGGTTTGAGGTGAATGAAAGGAAAATGTTTCTCAGAAATGGAAATAGGTAAAAGAACGGACGTGACCTTATATTGATTATGAAAGATTTCATTAAGAGATTTTTGAAGTAATAATGGCACAAATAAATTAGGATATTTTCAATGATTTTCAGTTTCTTTTTCTTCCTTTGGTAAGACCAACAGTAATCAACTAAACCAATTATCCGTTAATAATTTGACTATAAGAAAGAAAGAAAAAATCATAAACAGTGTTTAATTATAGATGGATTATATTGTATTATTGTTGATGCTTTTTATTGTAATTTATAAAATATTTTATTGTATATAGTGAACAATTTTTATTTTTGAACTTAATAATTGAATCGTATGAGGTTGATGATTGCATTATATTTATTTATCTCAATAATATCAGTAGTTAATATTGCGTAAGATGATAATTCATAAGAAAATTGATTTAATGTAAAACTATTTCATCTGAACAGTAATAGAAATTTATATGTAATTAAGTAATAACAATATATTTAGATAAATTTTAAAATACTAAACCATTAAAAAAAACTTTATTATAAATTAATATTATTATCAATATACATTATAAAATATAGTAAAGTCGATATTATTAACTATACCATATTTTAATTCATATTAAAAAGTGAACCTGATATATGATAATAAGATAATACCGGGAGAGAAAATTAATATCACTCGCAATTCGACCAAGTTCATTCAGAATGGTGTTGGATGACCAAAAGTAACTCTTTTAATTTGTGCTTTTACATATATAATATGAATACAAATATAGAAATATACGGGTGTTTTTAAATCCAAATCATTCCCATATTTTCTCATTGATTTATTACCAAAATCGTCCATGACAATTGATTTTGATCAACAAAATCTTGAGCCAACCAAAACCCTAATTTTCTGTTATATATATCTCAATCCCTATTCCTGCTGATTTTGAGAGAGTTTCCATCAATAGAGATGACCAGAATTAAATTCGGGAACGGAACCTTAATATTACAAGTTAATGGCGAAACAAGGCCTTAAATGGCAGCACTCATACATTAGGCTTTTTGCTGCTTTTTTCTTCTTCGTGGTCAGGTGCATGTTTTGCACAGTTTAGCGGTTTATATAGTTAATTTTAGTTATACATTGTTCCTGAAAAATATGTAAAACACTTGGTATAAATTTCACATCTGGAATTTGAAAAGAAACATTACATATTTATATATCGAATGAAACTGTATTTATGTAGATTTATTAAGTACATGCATCAACTTAACATTAAAGTAGATATATAAGTTTAATGTAGATTGGACTCCAAACATCCATTTGAAGAGATACCACTCCAAACATGACATTTGAAGAGCTAGTAAACATTTACCTTTGGATCTCATCTTGTGATAATCAATGGTTTAGATTATATTGAAATAATCTTGAACAAGCATAATTGCAAATTAATGCACACTTTCCCAAAGGTCACACCGGTTCGGACCCGGTGCAAGTCTGTACCCTTTCCTAAGGCCAAAAGGTCACACCGGTTTGAATCAGGTGTGGGTTGAATCATTGTAAGGTTTCAATAACATGTCTTTGTAAAAAGCAAATGCATTAGTCAACTAAAATCTCTTTGTTGAAATATCACATTCTTACTAATTGAACCAACATGTCTATTAGTTTATAAAATAATATATAATATTTTTATTATATATATACTATATATACAGATTTTGAAAATATCTAACAATGTACTCTTTAGGGTATCTCCCTTTTTCACTAAATATTTTTAAAAAAAGTTTGTGAGAAGTTTTAGATGGTGAAAGAGAAAACACAAAACGAGATCATGGTTGAGCTTGTTATATATGGGTCAAAACTAGTTAATTAGTATATATTTCTCATTTATAATATAGGTTTACTCCTTGCTCTTTGTTTTATTTTAATTGGTGTTAAAGTTGGCCCCTGCTTTACGGACTGGGCTACACTAATTATAGAGTATTTAACTTACAGACAAATGACACTGGTGATTCTTTGAGCAATGCTGATGGTACTATGACTGCGGGTAACTCCTTCACTCCTATCTCGATCCATATAGACTTCATTGATTGTGTCTCCTCTATCTCTGGAACCACTCCAAACCCTTTGGTTAGAAAACTTAAAATCATTGATGAAGTTGAAGGAAAGGAGCTAAAAAATAAAGGGAAGCAGGTAGGTAATGAGGCTGACTTGAGGTCTAAGAAGAAAAGTAAAAAAGGGGGAGGGGCAAACCCTCAAACTAACCATTTCTTTTGATGGTTAATTTTGTTTTTATTAGAAGAGTTAATAAAAGACCTAAACAAGTATCTGTTCATGACTATCTGGCTGCTAACAGCATTTCTTTTGTTGGCCTCATTGAGACGAGAGTGAAAGAACATCACGCTATATCCGTCTCCAACAGCTCTTAGATTTGGCGCACCATCCGCTACAAGATTGGAAATGGTCAATCGACTAACCTTTGGTTTGATCCCTGGTATAGACACTACTCTCTGGCATCTTCTGTTCACGATTCACTAGTAGCTTACTCTGGACTTGGCTATGATGCCAAGGTTGCCGACATTCTATCAGATCAGGGATGGTCCCTACCCACATCTACTCATGGTCAGATAAGGACTTTCAGAGCAAATTTTGATCTTGGCACACACTATGACTTTGACAAACCAGACCGGATTTTATGGGATACCTCTGCAACTATCAACACTGCCCTCATATGGCAATCGATTCGCAGCAGGAATCACGAGGTAGAATGGTGGAAAATCCTGTGGCACAAGCTGTCTATTCCAAGGTACTCTTTTATAGTTTGGTTAACATTTCAAAAGGGTCTTAGAACGAGGGATATCCTAATTATATATGGAATCGAAATTCCTGCTACCTGCTTGTTGTGTGATGCGCACGATGAAAATTTTCATCATCTTTTTTTCTATTGCCCATACTCCTTCCAAGTTTTATTCTATGTCATGCGATTTTTTGGTTAGGCTTTCATAGAGATCGACACACATTGATTGAATTCATTTTGGCCTTGAACTGCTCAGGGTTTAAAAGGGCAATCTTCTCCTTGGCTTTCACTGCTGTGGTCTACTTCTTGTGACGAGAGTGAAACAATCGGATTCATGGGGATGCCAGTAAACCCGTAATCTGCCTGGCTCATGAAATTACCTACCTCATCAAATGCAAACTTCACAGTTCTTACAGATTTAGGAAATATGCTGCTAATGCCGGATGTAATCATATGCTTATCGCTAACCTAGTATAACGTCACCATCCTAGGTTCTGTCTTAGGATGGGAATGATATACTGGAATGGGGTTTGTCCCTTTTATTATGGTCTCCTCTTTTTTTAATACAAGCTTAATTTAACAAAAAAAATAAAAATGACACATTTTTTAATATTTCCCCAAATCATTTGTTTGGTTTTCTTTGTGTACACAATAGGGGCGGGGAGGATGGTCAGACCTAATTTTAATTTTAGGGACCGTATGGAGAAAACGCATTTGCTGAACTTTTGATTTCTTGCTGACAATTGTTTGGTTTTCTCTGTGTACACAATCAGAGCGGGTGAGGATGGACAGAACTAATTTCAATTCAAAGGGTCTGGGGGGGGGGGGGGGTGTTTAAACTTTTGATTTCTCACTGACAACTGACTTGAACCTCTACCACTAGGCTATCACATCTGTTATGAAAAAAGAAGACCGGGAATGAGCATATATGCAAATTATACATGAATAATGCTATTTATTTATTAGTCTTAATTTTTCAACGAAATTTGAGATCCTAGATTAACAACTAATTCAATATGTTTTTTCCATTGAATGGTAAATTATTAGAACAGTGTTTAACATAGTAATTTGATAGTGCCACCTTACTTGGTGTCACAATTATATATATGAGTGCATGCTCGGAATCTTGTGCTCTATATGCAACAACGATAAAAACCAATAACAACTAAATAATAATATAGATTAAACACAAGGTATTGAATCATCGATCAAGTATCATTGTGACAGCTAGCTGATGAAAACTATGTTCTATGTAAATTTCAGAAGAAAAATATAAACAGGGATCGAGGAGATCTCGGGAATTAATCCATAACTCAAAAAGAGATCAGTTTATATCCACCTTTTTTAATTTAGCTGAAGCTAGAACACATAAAACAACATAACATGGATAAGGTAAACAACAACAAATCTACCATGCTTCTCATCCTATTTCTTCTATTTCTCACCATCACAAAAGTTGAAAGTATAACCATTTTTCGATGTAAGTATTTAGATAACACTCTTTTTTCTTCTTTTGATTGTTGAAAAGGATTTTTTAATTTTTTTTTCTTTCTATTATTGTGTGATTTAATTAATTTTATATGAGAGCTGCAGCTGGGGCTTTAAAGGTAAATTTATAAATTTTTTATTATGCCTAGGTTAATAGCTTAGACCTAGCTTACTCTTTTTAGGGTTTCTTTCTTAATTTTCATGTATGGAATTTCTTCCATTGTATTTCATTAGGCTAAGTTTTTTTTTTTTTTTTCAATATTATCTCTCCACGTGGCGTTAAGACGAGCACTTAGGTGAGATATATATATATATATATATAGGGTACCCATCCACAATAATAAATTATCGAGAATATTGTTTTAATAATAAGATAATTTTTTATAAAATTTACTTGTCGCAACAAACTTATTACGGCTCAATTTATAGTTAGTTTCGGATTTCACTTCTCTTCATTATCTGTCACTCAAATTTCCCTCAATTGTATATTATATTTATCATACAGTTGTTTATGCTACTAAAGATCCAACTACGTCAGTGAAAAGATCACTGTCAGTGAAAAGATCACATTATTGTGATCAGTTTTGTGAAAAAATAGTTATATTTTAACTGTTAAATATTAACACTTCTAACTGTTCAAATTTTATTAAAAAATGCCCATGGCCCTAAAATGATACAACTCAATTAGGTGTATATATTAATTAATAGATGTTGATTTCCTTCATAATGTTGGAAATTATAGAATTTATATAATTAAGAAAAATTGGAGAGAAAATTAATATAATGGAGAAGAGCCAAATCCTGCTTTCAACGGTCTCGGAGAAGCCATAATTAACTCAGACAAGAGGTAGCTAGTTCCACCTTATTGAGCTTAATTAGGTAGCTGCATTACTCTAAGCACAATGGTTGAAACAAGGTAGACCATTAATTTCTCGCAGTAGAGTATTTTAGTTAAAAACTTAAAATCACATTTTTAATTTCTCATCTGTTAATTTATTTTTTTCAAAAGGACAATAAAAAGAAGTATGTCCATTGGATTATATTGTCATCTGTTTCCGTTTCTTTTTGTTTGTCCGTTCACAATATAAGCAGCTGAGGTTCTGAAGGAAAAATCTGCTCCTCATAAAATTAAATAAGTATTTGAAAAGCATTTTCTTTCAACTTTTTTATACGAGCAGTTAATTTTTATTTATTTTGTATAATGTGTAACTTAGTTAGTACTCCAGTAATTAATTCTTTTTGGTCATCTCATAATATTTACTCAAACTTTTAAAGCCTAACAATTTTAAAATTCTTGTATTGTTGTTACTGTGTATATTCTTGGCTGGCTGGCACGTCCCTATATTCCCAGCATCCCTTGAAGGCTAAAGCTTCAGAGGCTTAATGAATCCATCAAGTTTTCAATGTTATCATCACGTGGAGAAACTAAACAGTGGCGATCGATGCTATGCATGGCGACATGCATCATAAATTAATGAAATCCAAATCTCTACAAGGTTGGTTAAAGTGTGTAGCTCAACAAATACTTAATCGTATTAATATCATTTTAGTTCGAATCTCTTCACCCTTACTGTTAATTTAATTAACTGGTTTTAGTTAAATGCTTTAACATGATATTAAAGGTAGGTTCCTCCCCCATTCATGTGGTCTAACAATATATAGGTTACAATTTACGGTGTAACTCATTATATATTCTTGAAGGACTCTATACTTATTATCAATTAATTTTACTTAAGTTAAATGTGCAACAAGAGGGAATATATATTGTGTTCTCTATTTGCAACAATGAAAGTTAGAAACTAATACGAATTAGATTGTTGGATGTACGTAGGTTGGACTAAAGTCATAGGTATTGGATATATATATATATATATATATATATATTGTGTTCTCTATTCGCAACAATGAAAGTTAGAAACTAATACGAATTAGATTGTTGGATGTACGTAGGTTGGACTAAAGTCATAGGTATTGGATGTATCGTTAACACGTACGACCCTGATGGCCCCTCGTGTTATTATTTAAACTACTGTACCTTGAAATTGTCCGTCAGCTTCTATTCTTTTACTACATTACTGCTTACAATGATCACTATATAAGTATATATTCCATTGTTTTTGATGTATCCTGCTTAATTATCATACTAATTAATTAACAATGATTTAAAACAAATCGTTAAAAAACATGTTCGTGCCAAGTACGTTACACAAATAGAATACATTGAAGAATAAAAAAGCAGGTCAACATTGGATACTGACAGTGACTGATTAGCTAATCTTTTGTCCTTAAATAGATTTGAGTTTAGCACTAAATGGTAGCCTAGCTAAGATGATACATGGTACAATCCCAAAAGATCGGAGATAAATATATACATCAAACTTTCAAAACAAGAATTAAGATAGAAACATCAGCAATGGCAAACAAAAAAACACCCATCATGTTTTTTAATTTGCTTTTGATCTTCTCCCTTCTCGTTGTTACTATGGTCGATAGCAGAACAATAAGTGGTGAGTACAATTCGAAAATCTACACACAGCACATATATACATATACTACATTATTTTTCAGTAACAACGACATATTAGGATTGTTAGATATATAGGTCAAAGCATGTATATTTGTCATGGAATGAATTGCATGATTTCATCCATATCACTCAAGTGTCATGTATGTTTCATGTTTAATAATGTTTTGTATGATGCATACAACATCAAAATTAAGTGTGGATAATATGGAAACGTAATTCTTTTGGCTTTCATATGGATGTAGCTGATATGACTGGTTGAACCACGGTCTATATCTATGGTGTTCTTCATTCTCTCTCCCTAATTTTTCATGTGTATGTATCTATGAGGGAAATCCTAAAATGAATGTCCCAAAAATTTATGCCTAACTTATTTGGATATGCAGTAAGATGCTGTACTATATGCATGTATGTATGGGTAACCAGGTATATATTTTTTAGCAACACATTTCTTCCCTGTATATATAGAAATTCTAAGTTTACTTTTTGTTTTTTGTTGCATAGATGTCTCGGAAACGAATATCACTGAATCACGCCCAACGATTGATGCTGAATCAACCCCGACGATTGGTGTTGAATCAACCACGACGATTGATTCTACAGAAACCTCCACGATTGATGGTAAATCACCCCTTAAAATTGGTACTAAAGTTTTTATATATAGGAGGAAGGGTCAAATATAGAAAAGTCATCAATATTACAATTTTGATTGAATACACTATCATGTCATTATCATTATATATCTTGTTAATATTAGAGATAAGTTTAACAAAATAAAATACTTTCAATTAAGCTAGAAACATCAGCCATGGCAAACGTAAAAAACGACCACGTTTTTTAATTTGGCTTGATCTTCTCCCTTCTCGTTGTTATTATAGGTCATAGGGCCCATAATTACCGGTCATTAAATGAATTGCATGATTGCATCTCATTCACTACTTAACTGTCATGTTTAACAATAGGAAACTATGAAAATAAAGTAATCCCATGTATACAAAATTAAGTGACGGTAATATGTAAATTTCATCCTTTTGGCTTTTGATGTGAATGTATAGAGCTTAGTGGCCGAACCACTTGTATATTATCTATGGTGTTCATCGTTCTCTCTTCTTGATCTTATATACATATATGCACTTGTATATAAGGTCAATGTTACAAAAATGCATATCCAAATTAGTTGGATATGCATTAAGGTGTTGTACAGTACACCACCTCTATGCATATCTGGACAATGAGGGCATGCTTTTCTCGGCAACGTAACTTTTCCATTCATATTATTTTTATTTTGTTTTCGGTGCATAGATGTTCCCGACACAATTGAATCAATCTCGATTGGTGCCGAATCAACCTCGATGATTGAATCAGCCCCATTGATCAGTAGTGGAACATGCCCTACGTTTGGTGGTCAATCGCCCCTGAGAATTGGTCATCAAGTTTTTATAGGAAGAAGGGTTGACAATACGGACAATATGACTAGGGAGTTTGTCAAAACCATCTACGATAAATACAACTGTAGCGCATTGTTTGTGGGTGAAGTGATGACTATTGCTGATACACCACATAATCGCCGGATTTTCACAAAGGGGAACGTGCTTCCAATGGCTCCACACAAGGTTTTCCCAACGAGTGAAGTGCTAAGAATTGCTGATACACCATTTAATGGCAAGGTCTTCTCTTTTGTCGTCCCAAAAGAAAATATTCATGATCAAGAAGAAAATAATAATCAAGAAGAAAATATTCATGATCAATAAACGTCGCTAATCAATTAAGAATGTGTGCATGGTGAATTGATAATTAATAATAAGGTGATCTACGCCAATGCTCCTGTCAGTACTTGTTTGTTTCATTATTATTAAATATGTAATACAATGAATATTAATATTTAAAAACTACGTTACTCTTGTTATGCAATAAATAAAATTATTTTCATTTGCATTACATGGATATTTTTAGATACATTGTGCACAAAAAGAGTGATAAATGATTGAATCGACACGTTCCGTCTTTTTTCAACTATTGTAGTACATATTGTAATGGGTCAATATATCAAGTGAATGATGTAATAAAAACTTTGAAATTGATATAATAGCTATTACATGTAATTAGTAAATCAAACATAATAATTATCACATTAATGCAATAATTTATTGCATAATCGTATATAAAAATATGCAGTTTAAAATAACTCTCTTGTTACAGTATCGTTACAGTATCATTTGTGATCATTTTATTTCTTTTTGTATATTTGGGGTTTGTTGAACCTCGTCATATATAAATAAAGAACCATATATAAAAATATATAAAACATAATTTTTTTTCTCAATAACTAGTATTACAGTACACATATATGCATGGACATGAGATCCACTGTAATCAAAATTTTCTGTTTCTCTGTATCAAAACCTATGACAACGATTTTTAGAGTCTATGACGACGGTATGTCCCGTCATTATAGCCTTACAAAAAATAGAGCTATAACGACGATACATACTGTCACCATAGACCTTAAAAACTGTCGTCGTAGGTCTTTACATAGATAAATATATAATTTGGTTGTATAGGATTTGAACCCATATGCATGTGGTTTAATTTTGAGGAAAGAGAAAAGGATCAAAGCTTGGTTGATGTAGGATGAGACGATCTAATATGTAGCTAGTTGGAAGTGGTAACATGTCATTGGGTTCTGATATATGACTTAAATTGGATGTTATTTGTGGGATGGATTTGAACATATTATTCATGGGCTGGGGGTAGGACTTTATTTTCGGGAACTATAAGAAAATGCTATACTACCGTCTCTCAATCACCAAAGTCAGACCTTCTTTATTGGGCCGAAGGGCAAGAAAGTACTAAAACTTCTTACGTGCAAAATAAATCTCATTTGTTGTAAAATTTATAAATTTTAATAACACGCTTTTGTTATATGTTTACCCTTTAAGAAGTTACCGAGTGTTTAATCTAGTAGTGAAATATGATAATAGAATAGTGATAATCTTAAAGAGTATTAGTCGCATATGCTGCCATTATCAAAACAAATGAAGCCTCTTCTCTTTTAATACAAAAAAGGAAAAATAACAGATTAAACTTCTGTTGTGGCATACTGGTGGATGCTTTTTTACTAACATACATTACAAGTTTCATAGAGGGCCAAAGAAAGCCTAAAGATTTATACTCTATAGGCATCTAGATTGTACAACTTACTTTTGTGTGTCCTTATTTAATGCGAAAGTTGAGTTAGATTATCATATCAATTGTGATGAAGGGAGGAAAAAAATCAAATTATCCATATTTCTATCCACAAACATATCCAAAAGGGATTTTTAGGAGAGCCAAAGGTGCTTCATATTGGGACTTAAAAGTGTTGAGAATCATATGATTCTTCTTCCTTTTCATTTAATTTTTTTGGGTATTATCAAAATCCGTGACAAAAATGACTAAATTCGTGTTGAATTAAATTGTGGAGTTTGTGGTGGTGGTAATGGTCACGACATATTGTTCCATCACCTTAGTATTAAAATGGGCAATCAAGCCCGTGAGAGATCCAATTATATCACCCCTCACTTTTTCTTGAGAAGTCTAGTGGAAGCAAGATGAACTAAGTTCATTGCTCAGAGTTTTGTCACCCAAAACCATTTCAAAATCTCATTATTGCGAACACATAAAGAAGTGACTCGTAATATAAAGCATGTGAAAATTCGATTCCCACTTTATACTAAAGTTTTTGCATTCAGGGTTGTCATCATTTATTCACTGATTATGTCCAAAAAAGATTATCCATTGATTGGTGGAAAATCTTATCCATACATAGTGGGTAATTAGGGGGGGGGGGGTTATAGATAAGAAAATACATATTGGTCGAATTTGAATATTTTAATAATATAAATTTTCATATAATTGATTACGTAACGTGATTGCCTCCATTAGTGCCTCCATTAGCTATAGATGCACACGGGTGGAGGAGAAATGTCTATATTACGTGTATTTTTTATTTTATTTTAAAATACTCATATTCCGTATTTGATCGTATACTTTATTAAAATTCATATAATTTAGATAGACATACACAAGCGGAAGAGGAGACGACGGCGGGAGGGGATCTAATCCCCACAAAACACTTCTAAAACAAACTAATCACACCCAATGAAAACATCAATGGAAGTATCTTGTCTAGAAGAACAATTTCTGATAAATATTATACAATATATATTATCGTAAAAATACGTATGATACAGTAACTACTAAAATACAACTAATCATGATAAAGGTTGTGTTGTAATGTGCTCTTAACAGTTTGGCATATTCCCCTCTTTGGGTAATATTTTAAAAGACATGTTTGACATAACGTTCCCTTGATCTTTTTGCAGCTTTGCCTAGCTAGGAAAAGAACCAGAATCATAGCCCACTTGCAGATCTCTTTGACAAGAAAGTTTCGTTATTTGTTAGAGTTCCCATGTGAGATTAATTTTTGGCCCCCCGCTAAAATATGGCAGGGCATAAGTTGATAACTTATTATTCACTTTAAAGATGTGCAATAAGAATAACTATAATCGCACAATATTTAAATATTATATCTATTTTAATTATTAAAAAGTGGGATATGTCATTAAAATCTATATTATGCCCCATTTTTTAATGGTTGAGACGGATGTAGTATTTGATTTTGTGTTTGAATTTTGTGTCCCTAAACTTATCCGTGCTCCAATACATTATTTTTTATTTCCAGCTGGTGACAGTAAATAAAATACCCAAATTGCCAATAGTCTAGGTCGAAGCAAGAGGTAACTGCATGTATTGAGTTCTTGCCATTTTTTCATCCATAATTTGATGTAATGATCCATATGACATGTCCCCCCATGTCTTATTGAGGCAAAAACCATGTGATTCAGAAAATGATGGAGATTCTTAAGATATGTTGAATCTTTTAATGATAATAGCCTCAAATGCACATTAACAGCTCATTTTTACATAAAAATTCCATCTTATTTTTCAAATGATGATTCCCACACAAATTGAAAAAGTCTGTTCATCAAACTTTTGGCACAACCAGTTTCCATGAATTTGTTAGGTAAAAATGTTTTCTTGGAACAAATTTGAAATGATAAATACTATAACAGCTTGAATAATAAGTGAAAAATGGTGTAATCAAGAACTCATACAACATTCCCAGTTTCATAAATTTAGCATCTTTGAGCTATATTCATTAGTATAAATCCCACTGACAAGATGTAAATTAAGAGTTACAATTAAAACAAATTTATATAGCCGCCCTTGATATTGGTAATAAAAAAAGACAGTATGTACTACAAGTACTACTCGAATAAAAACCAAGATCAGAGAATTTATATAATTATGATCAAATTTGCTTGACAGGGGCACCTCCATTGCCCATTTCAATTCCTCCCGGATAATCAACATCAACCATGAACTTAGACCAGAACCAATGCTGCTTCCATACAATCACCATCTCTTCTATCGGAATTCCCTTAGTCTCCGGCAAGAAGAAGAATATGAAAATGGTCATGACCACCACCCAGAACGCGAAGAACAAAAACAGCCCGAATTTGAAGTGGCACAGCATTGTTAAAAAGACTTGAGCTATAATAAAAGTGAACACCATGTTTACAGAAACATTGATACTCTGAGCAGCCGAACGAATTTCTAGTGGGAAAATTTCACTAGGCACCAACCAGCCTAAAGGCCCCCAAGACCAAGCAAATCCAGCAACATATACACATATGAACAGCACCACCACAATAGCATACCACTTTGGTAACTCACCAGGTTCCCCATCAGTTCCAAATTTCACACCTATGCAAATTGCAACAATGATCTGTACCAAAAAAATTACTATAATCAAAAGGACATCAAATTATAATATATAAAAGTAACATAATTTATACCTGGCAAATAAGCATTTGAGTACCACCCTGAAGGAAAAGAAATCGTCGCCCTAACTTATCAACATATATAATTGACACAACAGTTGCCGCTACATTTACACCACCAGTGATCACAGCTGACATTAGAGCCGCATTGCTCGCAAATCCGATAGTTTTAAACAAAACCGGGGCGTAAAACATAATAACATTAATGCCAGTAAGTTGCTGGAAAAAAGGAATTACTATGGCCATTGTAAGTTGTGGCCTATACTTTTTTTGCAATAGGTTTCTCCACGGATGTTCCACTTGCTTGGAGGCTTCGCTTGCAGCGATTAGATCATTGAACTCCTCATCAACATCAGAGACACCACGGATTCTGATGAGTTGAGTCCTGGCCTTTTCTTGCTTGCCAGTTTCAATCATCGAGTTTGGGGTTTCAGGGAGGAGGATTGATCCAATGGTGATGATTAGTGCAGGGACCACGGCTCCTCCTAAGCTCAAACGCCATCCCCAGCCGCCTTTAATCTTGTCAAAGAAATAGTTTAAAATGTTGGCTACAAGGATACCGACTGTGATTGATAATTGAAACCCAATGTTGAGTGCTCCTCTGTACTTGTAAGGTGCCATTTCAGAAAGATAGAGTGGCACGGACTGTAATTAGACATCAATAACATTGATTTTAGTAAATAAATCAAATGAACAAAGCTTAAATTCATCGATTTATTTGAAAGAATAATTGTTGTTATATTCATCTTATCATAAACATTTAAACACTATTAAGATAATAATTATGCAAAAAAATCAAACCCTCCATGTCTTGGGACCCTATGTTCATGTCATTATTCTAATCAAAACAAAGAAAAACAGCACACAACTGCAATTCAATAGTAGTAATAAACAAACTCGCAATGTTAGTCTTCTCAAATTGTGTAGACTTTGTTTCTATTCAACCCCGTCTCATTGACGACCAAATAAATAATGGTAAAAATTAGTAAACGCAGCCGTCATGTCCCTTACCTCTGGTCATGTCCCTTATCTCTGGTAACCTGATCAGATGACTCGACTCAGGTTTTCGAGGTTCAATCAAAAAAATTTAAGTTCAATCAAAAAGTCATGATTGAATGTATTAATGATAACAGTTTGAATTTTTATATACACATTCAAATATTCTATATTAACCGATGTGAAGCTAGAATGCTAAATGACACGGAAAAAAACAGAAACAGTAATAGAGTTCAGAGAAATTCTGAATCAAACTTTTTAATTTAAAAAAAAAAGTACAAGAAAAGAATTACAGAACCAATTTGGTTCAGACCCACTTAGTCAGTCAACTCTATGGCAAAAGTAAAGATCTCACTTCTCAGTTATCATCAACACTTCTATGATAAGTAATAAATTACCAACCAGATCTGACGGGCTAAGGTAAAAAGTTTCATACTTTCACCCACCCATAAACTTGAAATTACTTCTTCTTGATTTCAAATAGTTCCAAAAGGCAGAACAATTTTTCGAATCCAAAACCCACCAAGCAAAGTTTCCAAATGAAAACAAAACAATTTTGGAAAATTGTATAGTAATAACAAAACAAAACAAAAGGAATAAAAAATGACATAGTACAAAAGTTACAAGACAAAACCAGCTACAATTATTGGGATAAACAAAACGGTATGAAAACAAAAGGAATGGATTTTTGAATTAAGTAGTTAGTTACCTGATTGGCAAATCCAATACCAAAACCGAGTAAAATCCGACCAATAATGAGCATGCCAACGTTCTTAGCAAAGCCGTTGATTAGCGCGCCGGCGCAAAACAGAACACCGCCGGCGAGCATTGACAATTTTCGACCCAATCTACGTGTGACCCACGAAGCCACAAGTGAGGAAAGAAGTGCAGCCAAGTACAAGGACGAGGTGAACATCGTTAGTGTCTGGCTGTCAAATTTACAGTACTGATTCGTCGAATCATCGGCCTTTTGTTTTCTGTATACAGATGGGAAGAATTTCTCCAAAAATGAATCCATAGATGTCACTCCACCTAACAAAAAATTAAACAATACCCATTAATTAAAATCCATAACAAATAAAAAAATATTTACTTGGGGCGTAACGTTTTTTTATACCTGAAATTCCAATATCGTAACCAAAGATGAGGCCACCCATGGCGGCAACAATGCATGTTATGGTGACATATAAGGTAAGGTTGCCCGGATATGCCTTTCCGTTGCTGGGAGCGATAGGACCACCGCCGGCCATTTCGCACCGGAAAAAGTAACTACAGTAATGTTGTACAGTATAGACTGGGGGAGTATTATATATAGGGGGAAGGTGAATGGCAAGAGAGAGGAAAGGACTACGAAGATAGAGGATTTTATGGGTTTGGAAAGACTATTTATAGAGATTTTTTTCTTTTCTTTTCCTACACTTGTTTTATTATTATATGCATGAAAGAAATGGAGTCAATTATACTACACTAAAATTTATTACAACCTCCGTCCGATTTTGTTTTTTTAATTGACTTCTTACTTTAAATTGATTTATTTTAGGATTAATAATTAAATAAATATATTTAAAAAATTAAAATCAAATAAATTAATTTTAATATTATATATGATATACTTTCTTATAATAATAATTTTGTGTTTATATTTAATAAATTTAAGAATAAATTATAATTTTAATATGATCGATTTAAAAATAAAGTATATTTTATATTCGGACTTGTTTTAGGTCGACTCGTCTATAATGTCTAATATTTATTCTTTTTTATAAATAAAAAAAAGTAGAATAAAACATATTTTTGTTGGTTATTCCTTTCATGACATGATAGATCTCAAGTATTCAACATGCATGAAGGATCATTAATATGAACATATCACATATGGACTGGGGATCCATATTGAAATAAATTGTACCACCAACCTCAACTCTTCCTCTTTTTTCTTTTTTCTTTTTCTCACTTTTTGAAATCTTTAGCATATTCTATTATATAGGTAGAGAAAATGTGGATGATGAGTAAGTGAGTCAAAATTATCATATATTTTTAAGACAACAAATTCAATTCATCAACCCGTGTAAAGCACGGAAAATATAAATAATAATTTATTATATTTATTAATATAATTAATTAAATATAGGATAAATATTTGATTTAAATTTTGAGAAGATAATGGTACGTAGTTATTAAATTCTTAAACATTTATTTAATTAATAAATTAATAAATTATATATTATAGGTTTTTTCGATCAGTTATTAAGCTAAATATTTTGAATAAAATATAAATTTATTTAGCTATGATTATGAAAAAAAATATTAATTTTATTTAGATTGAATAAATTTGTAAAAATTTTAATCCAAATAGAATTATAAAAATTAAGTTTTAATAAATTTTAATATATTGTGACAATTAGTTAGTAATGAATTTCCTATAATTTTTTTAACTAATTTACGGTTATTACTAAAATTTAAATTTAATATATTTAATTTATTAAATACTAATTTAATAATAAAATTTACAACTAATACTAATATAATCAAATCACATGATTTATTAAGAGATTATTTTGATATCTTAATAAAATTTTAATAATAAAATTATTCTACATAAAATTTGTTAAAATATATTATTTTACATAAAATTGTGATAAAAAAAAAAGCTTATAATAAAATTGGTAAATATAAAACTGAAAATTATTTTAAAAGATTTTTATTTTATTATAGATATAAAAACAAAGGATACTTTCTTTTTTCATAACAGGTTAGGTTTCTTTTTGAATTTCTTACAAATTTGAAAAATATTTAATTTTTTCAAATTTAGATAGTATTTAGACTAATTTGAATAGGAAAGAAAAACTAAACCAAAAATTTATGAAATCAAGTTTGTAGTTTTAATTATATACTCTCTCCATCTCAAATTATAAAATTGTTATTGACTTTTTAAAATTTAATTCTAGACAATTTTAAGTTTAAATTTGAAATGATTCATTTAAATTTTTAAAATAATAAATCTTATAACTAGTAGTATATTTTAAATAATTTATGATATTTAAAAGTATATTGACACAAACTAAATAATTTATTTTAATTTTAAATTTTAAAATATTTAAAATTATTTTTTAAAATTAAAATTAATTTTATAATTTAAAACGAAAGAAATAATTGATACGAACATGCAGGACGCTAATAATATTACCTTATCGGTGTTTGGATAATGGCATAATTTCGGCGGGGTTGCAAAGGGGGTCTGTCACAAATAATAAATGGTGGATAGATATAGGAAAAACGTGACTTAAAAGTTTATTTCACTTGTACACGAAACTCTCTTCTATTTAATATCAACACTGACAAAAAGACATCCCGTGATTAACCACAAATAAATACACGAGTATTCATCTCGATGATGTGGAGTATCGACTCTATCTAGATGGAACTTTAAAATTTAATTTTTAAAAATTAAAATTATGTATTTAATTTAAAACGAATAGAGTAATATTTATATTCCTCTGTCTTAACAACCACTGCCATTTTTTGCAAAAATAAAAATTGTCTGAAATACTTTTTGCTAAAATGGAGGAGATATTTAATAAGAGTTTTTAATGCCTTCTCAATAAAAATGATGCTGGTAGAGTAAATATATATACTTACTAATTTTAATATTTAACACTTTAAAAAATAATTATTACTCTGATAATATTATTTTATTTTAACAATATCAATTGCCTTTCTAAAAGGAATAGGATAGGGGCGGAAAGTGTGATGGTTCAAATTAATTTTTTGAAAATTTTAGTTGTAATAATTTGCATATTAATTATAACAATATTTAGAGGGGTGATTTAATTTATCTGGTCCATCAAACTTTAAAAGAGAGATCCGACGACGGAGGATCCCTTTTGTATCTGATCAATTACAATGCTTTTGACGTGACACAATACTAATTAGGATCGTTCCACGTCGGAATTGTATCTTTCCTTGCGAGGCAAATGAGATTGGCGGGCTATTCTGCCCTTTCTTCGTACGTAGCAGCAGACTTCTTTACATGTTATGCTAATTAATCTTAGCAACTGAACTCCCATACAAATTGCATTGGTTTGTCTTGGCACAATTTATTAATTTGGACATTCCAAAAAAAATGCATGCACTATTTTTATTTTTTGTTTTGTTGCTGTTTTTTTCCTTGTTACATTTAAAATTTTTAAAAAAAAACACTGTATACAGTAGAAAGGTTTGGATTTACTGATAAATGTGGGGATTAACAGTACAAATAAGCACATATATGAATGTTATTTGCCCCAGTCCAACCAAGTGGAGACCTTAATTTATTCTATTTTCAGCACTGTTATTAAACCCGGCCTGGATTAGCAGTTCGATCGATAAAAATTAGAATTGGTTGATATATCGGTCTGATTTAATTCAAAAAATCAGTTTTTACCTATCCGGTCAAAATCCGATTAACCACGGGTCGAATTGGTAGTTCAACCGATAAAATCGGTTAATTTATCCAATTTTAAAGTATTTTTTTTGTGTAAAAATATTTTTATTACTAAAATTAGATATTTTTACTAATATTATAATATTATTTCATTATATTTTAGTTTATACAAAAATAAATGTTTTAAACAATTATTAATTATAAATAATATTTTTTTAATATATTTATGACGTTACTTATTCAATAACAATTCGATTATTGATTGAATAAATAATTTATTGACTGAGTACTATTTTCAATTTGATGATCAATGGAGGACATTAGTTTTCAGTATAAGGATGAGACGAGCTTTAATCAATGGTTCTCTTCCATTTTTTCGCCATTGTAGTTTCAGCTTTACATGCATGGGTGATGGGGCTCCACAAAATAATTTACTATGTTTATGCACAGTTTTCGAGAATAGTAAATTAATTTTTCGTCTATGTTAAAAAAACTTTCTAAGTGTATTATATTTTCTAGTTTTACCAATAACAACAACATAAGTTCTTGTAAATATGTTGTGTTGTACAACGAGGGTGTACTATAAGTAAAGAATGAAAAAAATATTTAATTTTTGAAGAGTAAATAAATGATATTTTTTTTTAACATAATATAGTCCATAAGTGATGAGACCTTGGAAATTCTACTATTATGTGAGAGATGAGAATATATTATTCATTTATTTTTGAGACACCGAATAATTTTTTGTAAAAAATGTGTGGATAGGTCCCAGTTTTTCAATTTTCCCCATATGCATGTGTAGTTGTCTAGTTGAGTTGAGATTTTCTTGGTTGTGTTGATGACTTAAATAGCTTTACTTGAGTTGTACGTCACACATACGTACGTCTTCTTATGGTTATGAACAATTGGTTAAATTATTGATGTAATTATTCCAATATGTTTCCCTATATGCATGCATGTCTGTAGTAAATGATTTTCATTACTCGTAAGTGATTCACTTTAAATAGACAAAGTGGTACTTCACACATATTAAGAGGGAGCCAAATATTTATTAGTAACGTTATAGTTGCACCAAAAAGAATAAAGAAAGAAAGAGCAGTAGGGATAGGAAAATCACAAGTAGTACGGAATTTTTTTACCTTACACGATCACAAGTTAAGTCTATTATTCTTAAATCAGATGTTCAATATATTTAATAAAATCAGCATAGGGTTGAGATTACTTGTTACTAAATGTCTCTATTTTTATATATCAAAACATGTGACGACAGTTTTTAAGGTATATGACGACGGTATGTCCTGTCGTCATAGTCCTATTTTTTTGTAGATCTACAGTGATGGAACATATCATCGCATAGACCCTAAAATTGTCGTCATAAGTCTCGATACAAAATAACAGAGACAATTGATAACAGGTAATCTAAGCCCATCAACATAACCGTGTATCATTATCTCTATAAAAGTAAATTTTCTCGTAATTTTCTTTGGTTCTCTCCCAAGTTTCCCTAACCCCCAAGATTAAGATTGAGATGTAATACAGTAATATAGGCTTTTAGAAATAAACCCCAAGATTGAGATGTAATACAGTAATATATATAGGCTATTAAAAATAAACCCCAAGATTGAGATGTAATACTATATAGGCTATTAAAAATAATACAGTAATATTTTTTTCTAGAAAAAAGAAGGGTGGGTGAGAGAGGTTAATTAGATGGCGGTCCATTGCTTCGAATTGAAGAATAAACTCCTCGGTCCATTCTTGACATGAATATAGATAGATACTTGGGCGCAGTGAACGTATTTACTAACCGTAATAAAGTTGATTCAACTAGCCCTGCAAATCGCTGCACTTCTTGTTTTCTTCCTACTTTCCCCATCTATATAAATTAAGGGTCATCTTAGCATGTGTCTTTAGAGCACATACTAAGCGCGAAAAATAAGAATAAATTTTATTTGTTTATATATTTGTACGGAATTCAATACATGGGATCTACTAATGTATTATTTTTTTATACATTGAATTCAGTACAAATACATAAATAAATATTATTATACATTATTTTCAGCGTTTAAGAAAATCCATAAATTAATTCATGAGAGATTCTGCAATCTTCTTCTGTTCAGGCGCGAATATCGATAATAAAGATAAAAATGAAATGCCTAATTAAATTAAACTAAGTAGAAGTCAACAAATGCATAGCCGTTGCCGCCATTAATGGGGGCAAGGTCAATGAGGGACGTCTATTATGATGTTTTCAGGATGAAAATTTGAAAAAATTATTAGATATTTTTACAACATCAGTTATGTAGTACTTTATATCATTCAGATAATGTCATGCGAACGTTTAAAGTGAATCATTTTATTTAAGAATTTATATCGTACCACATGAATAATATCGGACACCACGTGATAAATGCTTAAAACTACAAAATAATTACTCAATAACTTGGCTTAACTGTGATCATAAAAAAAAGTAATGTGCTCCTTTTTAAAAAAAATGTCCACTCCAACAGTAATTTGTTAGTTTCAGGGGGACGTGCAAAAGCGATCAAAGCCGACGGGTCAACTCAATTCATTCTTATAAAATACTACTCTAAACTTAATTACTTAATAATCAAATTTAACTCTTTTAAGAATTTAAAAATTATTTTTTTTCTTTCTCACTTTCTCTGTCTCTGACTCTATTTATTCAAATCAACTATTTATAATCATTAATTTAATATCTTTATCAAAAAGTTACTTCCATATGTTTTTATATAGTTGAATTGAAATATACATAATACAACTAATTGTCTAGTTTAACTATATAGTCATTACTTGTGAATTAAACAATCATGAGGTGATTGATATTCAAATTTGAATATTTGAATAATCTGTTTATTCGAATAGATAAACGAAAACGGATATTATCCGTATTCGGATAAAATTTCGAATACCGAATATGGATATTTTTTTTAATATCTGTCGAATACCGAATATGAATACAAATAGGGTATTAATTTTTTGGATACGAATACGAATATTACTGTATCCATATCCAAATAAATCCGTTTATATCCTTAAACTTAATAATCAAATCTAACTCTTTTAGGAATTTAGAAAGTATTAATTCTTCTCCTTTCTCACTCTCTCTGTTTCTCACTCATCTTATTCAAATCAACTATTTATAGTCTTTAATTTAATGTTTTTATCGAAAGGTTGTTTCCATATCTTTTTATATGGTTGAATTAAAATATACGTGATGCAACTAGCTGTCTAGCTTAACAATATATTCATTATTTGTGAATTGAAAATTATCATTATATTTTATTATTGATATCTAGTGTTAAAAGTTTTGTAATTGGACTATTTGGCAACAATGATGTTGGGTCATTAAGTATTATTTTGTCAATATATATATATATATATATAGTGTTTGGATCGTAATACAACATAAAAAATAATTAATAAGTTAGTCAATTGATGGCAACGAAACTTGGCAAATGATGGTAATTAGTCTTAGTATAGGAGTAACAAAATTTTCAATTCTATAACAAGTGGGAGTAGACAAGTGTTTTTGCCTGTCCATTGAAGATACAAGAACATGACCGATTGACTATCACAACTTACCAGAAAACAACAAAAAACATGGCCATCATTTATTCAAATATATATTTCCCAAATTTGCGTTGCATTAAAAAAAAATCAGAAGCTTTTGTTGTTGCTAGGGTTGTCTAGGTTTGAGAAAACTATTTTCTAATAAATTGAATGAACATAAGATCTAACTTCTAGCTAGTGCCAAAAACTTCATTAAGTAAATATATAAATAAATAAATAAATATATATATATATATATATGTATGTATGTGTGTGTGTGTGTGTGTGTGTGTGTGTGTGTGTGTGTCTATATGTATATGTATATTGTTAGCTTGTTTGTTAGTTCTTGTAGTTATATTGCAAGAAGCGCAACTTTTCAAAACACAGTTGAAAATATAAACAAACCAGCACAGAAACATAATATATAGTACATATAAATAATTAAACAATATTAGTTATCTATCCTGAATTATATACTACCTTCATCCCCTCCCCCAACCAAGAAAAACCTTATTATAAACAAATTAATTAAATATGAAGGTTTGACAGGACATAATTTGTTTTATAACTTAATTTTAAATTTTAATTTATAATATAAAAAATAAACTATGTCCAAGTGTGCCTTATATAAATTTTAATATTAATTTGTAAAAAAGATAATAAAAAATAAATATCTCTTTTCAAACAAAGAAAGTATTATATTGTATACATATAAAACTTGATAAACATAAGAATTGAAGCAAACCAACAAAAGTAACACTTTTGTGATGATGATTATATTTCCTGATCACCGCTCTTAATACCAAGTACAACCAGCAATGCGAGAAAAGGTAAGTGTGTTCTTATTCTGAATTGTTCAGGAGGACTTCTCGATATTTTTTTCATGCGCAAAAAATAAAAAATAAAAATACTATCTCTGTTCTAAATATAAGATCATTATTAATATTTTAAAATTAATTTTAAATATTTTTAAATTCAAAATTGACATATATTATTTGCATAAATCAATATAATAATTAATATATTATAAACTATAGAAAAAATATTACTCATTCTAAGATTTATTATTCATAAATTTTATTAAATCATCTCAATTTTGAATTTGAAAATATCTCACTGTAAGCTGTGTGCAATGATCGATTGGGATTTTACATTAAAAAATATTGTATTTTTAATTAATTTATTTATTCTATAAATAATTTGTATATACAGTAGATATGTATGATGTGTCGTTGTTAAAGTCATTGTGTTTTATACGGCCAGCATCATTAAAAAATTATTGGTTAGTTTTAGCAAACAAAATTAGTTGGATAAAAAACTAAAAAAGAAATTGAAATATACCAAACCCATGAATATAACCTTAACAATGACCCTTACCAGATAGACAGAAAAGGAAAGGTCATCATCTTCATACGACATCACATATTGGTAGTGCAGTTCATAGCATAATGTGGCAATTCTTATGCGATGCGTAGATTTTTATTATTGATACTGGCATTACGGTTGATAGCATGATGTTAAAAATTCTTATGCAATGTTTAGATTTTCCTTGTATTTCCTACGAATATAGCATAGTCGCAATCATAAAAAAGTCTGATAAATTTAGGTACATAAAAATTAAATATAAAATCAAACATTATATTGATCTTAATCATTAAAAAATGTGTGCTTAAATTGAAATTCGTGTCATGTACATACTTTTATTGACTAAAATCAATGTTGTGGTTGATTCTGTATTTAATTTTTTGTGTATATTTACTTATCCAAAAAAGACCTCATATTAAAATTTCCACTACGTTAAAGTCATAATGAAGACGCTTATTTGGTAAAATAATTTTTTTCATAAAATGCACATAAGTAATATTCTATATCGATAAAGAAATGAGAACTTTTATACACCTTTCAGATTTTACTTTAAAAATTATCGCTTAAGAAATGTGTTTTTAGTTTTTAGAACAAAGTGAGTATCATTTTTTTAAATAAAATCCATAATTAAATTATTAAAAAATAAATTTTAAAAAATATATCGATTATGCAAGTTGGTGAATCTATGCCACACTTGACAGAGAAAACAACTAATATTAATTAGTTTTAGCCTTTTAGTAGACAAATTGGGAAACCATATGTTTTCATACTACCACCTGCACTGCATGGGAAAACTTACGAAGCACAAGAGAAGTATATTAATAATTTTCTATTATTTCCAAAATATTGGTATTAAAAAAATATAATAGTGATATTTGCCGATCATTTAGACTACGCCCAACTGGGATATAAGTACATAACTGTTTGTTCTATATTAATCTTCTCACTAAATCCTTGTATACCTATGTATTATATAATGGAAAAAAGGGGAAGCGATATCAGTATTGAGGTTGTGTCATAAATTTCTTTTTCGTTTTGCCCTTTCTATTTTAGTTATTTTATAAATTAATTTTTTTTTTAATATTTTTCTATCTCTTAATTTTATTTTTAAAATATAATAAAATTATTATTATTATTATTATATTTTTATATTAATTGCACACATAATGCGGGTGTCATGGAAACTAGTCTTTTCTAATTGGGGAAAATTGAGCTTAAGAAGACTATTCTAACCAGACCGAGCCCAACCCTAAAGATTGTAAAGGCCCAAAACCGTATCTTAGGGGCAATTGAGACTCCACATAAATTACAACCTCCTTCACCTCAAAGAGTTCATGAAAACAATATTTTGTAGCAATGCAATTGAATTTATTTGTCCTCTTCCATGTAATTGAATGACATACTCAAAGTTTTTTAATAACGTTTCTCAAACGTGAAAAAGGGAAATCTCTACTAGAATTGCTCCATTGCCATTCAAATGCAAATAGGGGTAGTAATTTTTTATACGACAGGGTAAATCGATATAAATTAAGAGGGTTAGTATTGAGTATAAATAGTTTTCATGTCATAAACATGTCGTCGCGTTCAACGTGAATTCTAAATAAGTTAAACGCGTATAATCAACGGGTTGACACGATTAGACACGTTTATTTAAAATAATTTAAAAATAAATATGATATAACTTTATAATTTATCTTAAATATTGAGGTTTAACTTTTTTAGTTATTTTTCTAAGTATGTTATCTAGTATTTTGTTAAATAAATGATATTGTGATGAATAAATTACATTATTATTCCATAAATAAGTGGATGATGTTTATTTCTGTGTATAAATTTTTTAATTTATATAGTAAACGAGTTGACTTGGTATTAGTATTGAATATCTTGACACAAATAATTAAACGAGTAGTGTTAATATTAACATATTTAATATAATATTTATAACATGACACAATACAATACGAATTTAACTAACACTACACAATTATCACCCCTAAATGCGAACCGTCACAATGTACTAAACAAAAACACACACACCACAATGTAAAATTTGTAGCCCAGTGACTATGTTCATCAAAGCCCATAAAAGATGTAGCAACTAACTAGCAACCATTAATTGTGGTCCAAACTGACTTTTCAATTGACATATATAAAAATATGTTCGCTGGACCCGTCTAAACCATCCTTTCAAGCAATTTCATTAAAAATTCCGTGAAAAATATGGGCTCCCTCCCTCCCTTGTTCTTCTCATGCCACAAAGCAAGATCTTTCCTAGATATGGGCTCCCTCCCTCCCTCCCTCTCCATCTTTTATCTTTCCTAGATATTTTTTTTTTATGTTTCCACTTTAAGAATTACAATCACAATGCATACATAGATCAGATCAGTTCAATCAAGATCACTGACTTTGACTAATTTATGTATCACCCTTTCCGTAATCAAGCATTTTATTTGAGTTTTCTGTCGAAGCTTGTAAAAATAAATAGAGGTGACATCTGTACATTGCGCATAAAATAAAATTGGTCGTACTATACACCCACAATTTTACATAAATGATTTCATTTGTCATTTTTTTCTCATAAAACTAGTATCTTTTTTTTAAATAAAAATATAAAATGACACAATATTCTCATATTAAGTATCTTAATTTCATATTCATGTCAATAATAAATCAGACAATCGAATATTTTAGAATTACTCACGTAACAAAACTATATTCCTAAAAATCTAAGTAATGTGTGTGAATTTAAATTCTACAGTAAATGAGCAACAACAAAAAAAAAACTACATTCTTAAGGTTTTCAAACGGGACTCGTTTCTCTAGAACACATAATAAAAGAAAAACTTCATTTTATAATTAGGTTTTCTCAATCTTTCTAACTTCTTCAATCAATTTATTTTTATTATCATATAGGTAAATAATATATCACACATTCCACATAACTCATTAATATGAAGGAACAAAAAGTTGTACTCCAAATATAGTACGGGTACCAGATTTGAGACAGCATAAGAAGGGATAAAGAAAGGCAACAGACAGGAGCCATATTATATCTATCTGTACCTCTCATCTTTGTCATCAATTTTTTTTTCACCCTAATATTTGGAGTATTCAGTGTACACAACTGCAAGGTAAACAAACATCGATGGCTACTCTTCATATGCCCATCCAGCCATCCATCTCTTTCCCATGTGCACCTCCACATAAACATCCAAAACAAACCTTCATTATCCCCCTTTCCAGCCAACTCTTATGAACAACAACAACATTTCCATTAATGAATTATTATGTATATTATCATTACAAAAAGATCATTTTATAAACAAACTGTAATACTAAATTATATTGATGAAATAATGATGAAGCAGCTAATAAAAAAGTACTTGTAGAGGTATACACAAGGAACGGGGGAAGGAAAAAACACAGAGAGACGTTATTACATTCAAGAATGCCAGATATCATTAAATATACTACGGAATCTATTTGAGGATAATTTCCTTACAATCTTTTTTGCATCGGATACTTCGGCTGCTGCAAGTTTTTCTATGTTTTTGAGGTACCCTGAATTTGCAATTTTCTTTCTTCCACTGGTGGAATTTATTAGTGACATTAAAATTGAAAGCAAAAGCTTTCTGTCACCTGAATTTGCAGCCTCCTCCGGATCAAGTAATTGTAGAACCAAACCAACATTTTGTTCATTTTGCACGAATTTCTTCCGATTCCGGGGGACTAATACCATACTAGAGAGTGCCTCGGCTGCCATTTCTCGAACTTCAAATGACTTTGCATCAAGAAATTTAATAAATTCAGGCATAAACCCTGCATCACCCATTGCCTTTTTCGCCTCCTCTGAGGTTCCACATAGCCAAAATGCTGCCTTTAAAGCCAATTCTTGGACTGAAACCTCTCCATTGCGAAGAAAATAAAGGATATGATGCATGAATCCAGAATTCATCAAAATATTTAAAGAACTCGCTGATTTCATGCATAAATTCACTATTGCCCTTAAGGCCATTTCTCTTGCCTTAGATGAGAACAAAGATTTCGGATCCAAAACACGAACTAGCACACTAATCCCACCTTCCCTAGTAATCAAATTTCGAATTGATTCATCCCCAAATGCCATAGTTTGAAGAAAATCAATTGAACTTATTTGTACAACTTCATCTTTAGACCTCGCTAGCTCGATGAAAACCTCAATTGCGCCTTCTTCAACCATAAATTTCTTTATTTCCTCAACCCCAATAAGATTTTTCAACACTCCACAAGCCAAACCAACCAATTCATTACCACAAGAATCAGAATTTGTGCATAGTAGCTTCAACAGCGCAGGCACTCCACCATGAGCTGAAACCGACCACGCATTATCCGAATTCTCAGTGACGTTCATCAAACACCTTGCTGAACATTCTTTCCCAACTTCACTTCCAGACTCCAAAACCCCAATCAGTAGCGCAATTATCCCTGCCTCAGTCAAAACACTTCTGTAGGCCTCAAACCCAGAAACCAAACACACCCCTTTTGCAGCTTCTTCCTGAATTTCCATTTCATTTGAGTCGAGAAAATTCACCAAGACTGAAATCAACCCATCAGTCTCCACAGCAATCTTTACGTACTTTTCATCATCTTGAATCGCTTCATTGAAAGCAATTAAACCTTGTTTCTTCATATTGCTGTCACCAATCCTTAGCCTTGATAACAAGTCATTCATATAGAATTTCATATCATCGCGAGAAGCCGAAACCTCAGGCTTTGGTACCACAATGGCATAATTGTTAGTTAGCAATCCAACAGTGTAAATTTCAGATAGACTTTTTGTGTGATCGTCTATTTTAGAAAAAAGTATAGCAAGGTCGCTTTGCATTAATAATTTGCCACTAAATAATAGGCCTACGCATCTCCTTGCAAATTCATTACATTCATTGAGTGTAGCAGTTATTGCCTGAATAACTTCGCCGGAGAGTGATTGGTTTTCGCCGGAATCACGGTTTTCGATGGCGTTGAGGCCGGAGAGAAGCTCCTCGAGCTTGTTTCGTATCATCTGCCATCTGACGGTGAATACTTTGATCGAATAAGTGAGGGAAATGATTGACGATATGAGGTTAATGGGTAGCCGGAGTCTTGGTTTTCCGGCGGACGATGATCTCGGGGTGTTTTGATCTTGATTTTGGGAATTGTCTTCACCCATCTTGTTTATGGACGGAATCCCGTTTTCCGGGGAGGTGGGCTTGAAGATTCCGGCGACTGGTCGGAGAGTTGGTGATCCTATCATGAATGAAGGGGAGAAGACTAGGACAGGACGGGACTGGACTGTCTCTATTAGCTTATCTTCTGCGTATGAAACAGAATTCAGTTTTACCTAAATTTACAAAACTAACCTTTATGGAACTGTGTGAGTCTGTGACAGACTGACAGTCAAGGGAGGGCCTAAAAGGGAATTAAAATAAAACCATTACTCACTACAACTTCCTAACTATTTCCTTAACGAGTTTTTAGTAAAAATTTGTTGATGTGCACTTTAATATTTGGAGGTGGTGATATTTGTAACGCGTCTGTCTGGTCTATTTTTTATGGACAACTCTACATTCACAAATATAAATATAAATTTTATTTTAATTATTAAAAAATAAATTTTAATATTAATTTTTATGTAAAATTCTAATTTTTAATAATAAAATAAAATTTATAGTTAATATTTGTGTTTGATTATTTATATAAATAGACTTATTTATTTTTGATAGTAACGTGAGTTAGTGTTGTGCTAAAAAATCTCAGCCGTATTTTAATAAGTTATGCTCTGGTCATTTATATTATGTCAAATCAAACTTTTTATTAACCAAGAATCTACTAATAGCTGCCTAGACAGGCCAACTAACTAAATAAGTTTGGGGTGTGATTTGTCAAAGAAGGAAATTGCTAAGAAATTCATCTCAAAAACAACAAAGCTATATAAAGGGTTGGACATTGGCATAACATAAGCCACTTTTACCCTAGTAGTATTAGGCCACTCTTAAAAATGGGGAGCTTAAAGATTGACAAAGTAGTGGGATTAACACATTTGGGGATAGAATTAATACAGGTCCCATTTTGGACCACTCCCATGATAAGGGCACTCTTTAATTAGGTGAAAAAAAGGCCAAAAAAGGGGGTGACTTCAATAGGCTTGGCATATTGGCATGGAGATCATGCATCATCTCCCCCCTATGTGAACCCATTTTGCTTCAATGCCTTGAACAACGGATTTTCCTTTTTTATTTTTTTTTGGTGTATTTGTAGGAAGGTGGGGCGTGAATCGTCGGGCAAAGAAAGGTCTTTCTTCTACTTTAACTTTTTTTCTGGTATATTGATAGTGAAATGAGCTAAAGAGAAGTCAACATTTACCCTTTGATTGTGTATTGAATATAGATTCATGTCTTTCTTATTCCACTAGTTAGGATAAAATTCTCACATGTCGTTTCGTTATTACAACTTTTTTTTTTTATGTCAAAGACCAAAAGCTAAGCATAAATTCTCGTTGGATCTCGATTGTTCTTAACAGCGATGGTTGGCACAAATTCTCATTGAATTTCGATTGTTTTTAACAGCGATGGTTATTTATTTGATCACCGTCACAATTCAACAATGCAAAAGGAAAACATGGGCATTGCAAAATATAAAAACCCTAGAAAATGACAAACAGGATAAGAAAAATATTAGGTCTTTTTAATTTACAACTTGCACCACCTCATTCCATGCCAAAAAAAGCTTATTGTTTACTCATCACCGATCGACTATATTTTATGTACTCGTATTATGATGGGTTTTTATTTATTTTTCCAATTGTGAGGACTAATGGGGTTAGAACTGTTTGGGGAAGTATAGAACAATTTAATTGTTTTTTAAAAAATAATATATTAAGTGGGACACTGTCCTTCATTCTTTTTTGCTATCTTTTCCTTTAAACTACTTTCCATGGGAGTTATAGCTAAAGTTTGTTGCATCCAACTGAGTGATGTTGCAGTTCATAATTAACCGATCGGATAAATTATACGCCAGGGAAGCAATAAAAAATAACCTGCGACTAATGTAATTGTCACTCATGTCGTGCTAAGAATGCAAAATTAAGATGAATACTTTTATTTAATTAGCTCGATATATTTATTGCCAAAAATATAATGGAGTAAAAGAAAGTGGATGTGTTGTATAAGCTCTGGCCTACAAACAAGTATATGAAATTGTGATGTCAACGGCTAGAAGATGTTAGGTGGAAAGAAAGGGCATTGTACAAGGAAGAAACTAGTGATTGTTATGGACAAAACTTTGAGTAGGGAAGAAGGGAAAAATCTAATTGTGAGCCACAGCTTCACAAATCAAATTGCCTTAGGTCTCAAGACAAAGGTACATATAACAATCTTACAAGTGTCTCTACTAGCCCCACTGATCCAAGCGCAAGATGAATAAATGATATGATGGGAAAAATAGCAGAGTTCCGCAAGAAATCGTTCCGCAAAATAAAAAGATAAAAACTTGTGCAAAAAAAGTTCTCTTTCGATTTGATAACATGATAAAATAACGCAATGTTTTCAAATTTATCACAATTTCAGTATCATAGCCATATTATTTAAGGTATGAATTTGAAACAAAAATACGTTCTTAATCAAACGAGATATAAATGCGTCAAATTAAGGAGACATTCATTATAGTTGCAAGCAAGACAAAACTATAATCAAAATGCTTAAAACAGTGTACAATACGTGAAAACAAGTCTACTTACTACCTAGACCACATGACCTTTATGCAAAGTTGGAGAAAGTAGACATCTCAACCTGAGAACATGCTGCAATTTACACCAACTTAAACCATCCGAGAGTGATTAATTATGAGTCAATGAATTTAAATCATACAGAGATCACATCATCCAATAGTAACTAGTCGATGAGGAATACATGAATGATAGCTATAAATATCAGGAAAAAAACAAAGTGACCTTATTGACTCAAAAGTGCAGATCCAAACTTGGAAAATTATAACCCACTGATATTATGATTGAAAACAATCTTCATTGATTTAGTGGATTCTGCCAATCATAATTCATACCAACTATAAATTAAATATCCAACTACAACATATAATAAATTTATAAACAATATTTCATGATATCATTATGCATCGAAATAGCAGCTAACAAGTAAGAGAATTACCTCATCCACACACCATATAAGGTTAAGCTGGGAAATGTCAAGATTATAATATTGACAGGGATCTTTCGTGGTATATAAGGGGGAAGCTAAGAAATCTTGGGGCTGAAAATTATGACTTTGAGAGTTTTTAACAGAGATTCGAAATGCTTAAAAGTGAATGTGCTTGAGGAGATTAAAATAAAATAACAAAATAAAATAAAGAGAAGGGTTACTGACAAATAGGAGTCTACAGGTACACTGCATAAACAGGACCAGCCCCAGCTTAAAAAACAATCCGGCATGAATTAGGACCCCATGCCAAACAATCAGATGAAACTTCTAAACAAACAATTAGAAAATAGTTCCCACCAATAAAGATGTTACAACTTAAATTGTCAAATATCCTATATAAGGTTTAGAGAGTAAGAACAAAAGGAGGTGCATCCCTTCTAGGACCTGCTACAGACCGATAAACATAAAGTTTATCAGCACCGCTATCATCATTCCCATTGTCCTTCATCACCTCAACATTCAACCTTGGCCTACACTTCGCTAATAATCTGCAACCGTTCATTGTCACGTTGCAAGCCGACATCCAGAGCGACCGCATTGATTCATACTTCCCCAACCCTGAAAGTAATGCTGCATTCCCAAATGGGCAGTCTCTTATCTCAAGCTTCCTCAGCTTTGGGCAACCCTCCATCACGGCCTGCATTCCCAAATCACTGTTGCCAGCAAAAGCCACAGAAAGGGTTTCCAGGTTTTTCGCATACTCCCCAATATACTCAAAAGTCAGGTCTGTCAATAGGCCTGAAACTGCAAGTCTCTGAAGCTTACTGCAAGTCTTTACCACTGAACCAAAGGCCTCATCCATTGGCTCATTTGTTAGGTAATCTGGTTGGCATGGATTCATTATGCAGAGGCGGAAGTGGGTAAAATTAGGGCAGTTCTGCACTATTGTTGCTACAGCAGCATTAGTCATCTGCCGACAGAAGTAGAGGACATAGTGGAGTTTGCGACATCCATAAGATACAGCAACAAAACCCGACTCGGTCACTCCATGAAATATATTCTGGTCAAAGGGATCTGAAGGAAAGACTCGTAGTTCCTCAAGCAAGGGGCAGTTAGATCCAACAGCTTCTAGCCCACTATCTCCCACTGTGTCCAGGACCTGCACCAGAAAGTTTACTTATCAGAAACTAGAAATTGTAATTGTGTAATTACTTAGAAAGGCCATTGAAAAATCATATAAATATTTTCTTTTTAAAATTTTCTTAAAGATTTTCTATGTTATATGTCAGTTAAAACAGCACGTGTGAAAGCTCACAAACATTTTGAACTTTTAAAAGGTTTGGTCTAATAGTTTTGGTGTGAAAATATAATAATAAAAGAATTTGGTTAAAAAAGGGAAGTAGTGCGAGGGAAGTTTCTTACCCAAAGGCGCCGTAGATTTGAACATTGAGCAAGAACCTTTTCAAGTTCACCACTATGCAGAGTTGCATAGCTCAGATTCAAGAAAGTCAGATTGGCACAGGCCGGGAAAAGAACCGGGAGATAGAGAGAAGTAGCTTCCCATAAACCTGAGAGGGTGCGTAGATTTTTGCATTTGCCAAAAGCACTTTCAAGCTCTTCAGACTGGCGAAGAACAAGCTCTTGTTGGAAAGAGCCAGTACCAAGCTCCGTCAATTGGGGTGCCCTTATCAGTAGCTTTTGTAATTGTTCCAAGGTGATATTTTTATTAACCTTCAAAACCCTTAATGATCTGCACCTGTTTACTAAACTCTCAAGGGCATCAAAACTGACATCACTGTTCAGGCTGGCAAAGTTCAGCACTTCCAGGGACACAAAGTTCTCAGGAAAGCAATTTAACCAACCCCCACCAAGATCATCCATGCCATTTTCCTGTATGTCAAGCTCAGTCAAGTTCCTGCAAGAGACATTGGACCTTAGAAGTCTTGTTCTTTTTACAAGCCAAATCAAACACAAGCATGACAGACCACAACAGCAAAAAAAGTATTTGTTCTTTGTAAGGTAAATGGTTACTGAACTAAAAAAACGTAAGAAGTGGAGACCCGCATATGCAATTGGAAATAAAATAAACACGAGATTTAAGGTGTAAGATACTCAGATGGTCGCTCCACTAACAATCTCTCAATTCATGTAGCACCTTTTATAATTAGTTTAACCTATTCCAAAGTTAAAAGATATCAAGTCTTTACATCTATAAGGGATACTTGATGATCCCAAAACCTCCAAAAATGAGAAGTATGTGTTGTTTTTTTGGCACTCTCCTTCTAAATTATGTCGACTGAAAAAGAGATAGGGATATGGAGCTGTACTTGAAATAATTTGATATTGATCAATCACTTCAGTTAAAAATCTGATTCAGACATGATATAATATTGATCGATCAGGATTACTGGTCCTCATTGGTGGATCACTTACAACTGGCAAGCAATCGATAATTTCTTGCAAGTGTTCATTGAAAGTCTCCTTGCCAAAGGAATGAGGAGGTTTACCCAAATTAAACACAGTACCAAAAAACAGAAGGTAAAAAGCCTATGATGTTCGGGAATTTAAATGCATAACAAAACTGTACTTGACCAAAGTATATTGCATGCCTAAGTAGCACAGAAAAGATTATGAAGCTATTCGGTACGGTAATGTGCCTTAGCCAAAAAATGTAGAATATGAAACACTAGGGATACATTAAATATATAGCTTGATTATATATATTCCATGAAATTAATATAATTTAATTCATAACAAGATAAAACTGCAACAATTCATCATATTTCACAACTAATATATTTCAAAACTTAAAGTTAACAATCCCATCATAAATTATACTCATCATTTATCCAGTACAGTTACATCCCTATTGAATCAGTACATTTCACTAGAGTTTCCAATGGAATAATCTATATAAAATAGGAAACTCGTATTTATTTCTCGGAGACGTTTCTTAGAATTTCAATTTCCAAACGACTTCGAAAGGCAACTCCTGAGCTGCACAATGAACAAAGTCGAAGAATTGCAATTTCAGTCCAGTACACATGCTAAACTGACAGACCTCAGATAGTGGCCAGGTTTTGGACACCAAACAAGAGAAAAGACCACTACTTTCACTCCTATGATTCCCTAGATGAAAACTATATAAAAGGAATAAAGCTCATTGGTGAAAAGAGAGGATGACAAATAAGGAGGAGCAGACAATATTTTTGAATACAGGTGCTCGTATGGAATGAGAATGTCAACAATATTTTATACTAATAACCTAAAAGTCCGTTTTAAGAGATAATGGCATCCAGGTACAGTACTATATATCCAGGTAAACGAAATTTGAGCCATTCCTGAAGCTATTTGCTCATAACATTCAATGTTTACCGCCAAATTGTTAATTCTAAAGAGCTATCACACCGTCTTACTTTACCCCCTCACTGTTCTTCTCAAACAGGGAGAAAGCAACAGCATCTCACAAGAAACTCGCAACAAGAATCTAGAAATTGCAATTAAACCATTTTGGGACGATATATCTTAACTTCTTGTCACCGTGAGTATATAATTATATATAAATAATTTGTAGTGGTTACTAATTATGTAGTTCTTCCTAATCATTTGGAGTTAACTTGTCTCTATTCTAATTAAGCTAATCGTAACAAACCAATAATAAAACCTCCCTTCTTCTGATCAATAAAAGAAGAATACTTGACATCTCCAAGAAAGTACAAAAGAAGTTCCACAAAAGGAGAATAAAAGAAAAAAAATCAAAGAACTGGCCAAATAAGTAGTACTCAAAATTTCCCAGATAAATATGGAGATATTTTGAAAGAATAATGACATAAAGATTCAAGAGCATGCCATCCATTAAATGCTCATTAACAGGTCAAACATCAAATCAAGAAAGCAGCAGAAAAAAGAGAGAGAATAGATTACTACAAAGTAGTGAAACCAAGAAGACAAAGCCATCATTTCCTCCTCCCCCCCCCCCCCCCCCCAAAAAAAAAAATCAATAAATAAATAAATCACATCATTCAATTTTCAACCACACATCAAACAGACATAACTTTATCATAGACAAACATTATCAACTATTCCATCAACGTCCATGCATAAAACATAGATATAGTAACCAAAAATAAAACAGTGAATGGTGACTCACTTTTAACCAATTGAGTCTCAAGTGGAACATATTTGCTCTTGAGTGAAGCGCATAATTAATAAGTGACTCACTTTTAACCCAGTGAGTCTCAAGCGGAACATATTTGCTCTTAAGTGAAGCGCAATTTTTATTAATTAGATATATATACTTATCTGATCACATCTCATACTAAAGAAACCTATGTTGAACAAATTCAGCAATAGAAGCTATAAACACCATAAAATGAGAATTAAATCCACAACTTAACATACATAAAAGGAACTTAATTTAAGAACATTAGAGAGGATTTCAAAATTCTTACTTGCAGTGAGTTGCAATAGCTTTGAGGCCATCAGTACTAAAACCATCACAGCTCAAGAGAGATAAAGCTTTAAAATTTGAAAACGAATTCGCCAGAAACTCCAAACTTTCATCTCTCACAGCCATTCTCTTCAACCTTAACTCCTCCAAAAATGGATAAGCTTTTGCAAACACTGCAAGCCATGAATGAATATCAGCTCCCCAATTTTGCGGCACCAAATTGAAGTCTGAAAATCTTGGTTTCCCCTTTAAAGTGACACTCCTGATATTGGGAAATCGCCTCACCACAATCTCCGGCGAGACCGAGTAACAGTTTCCAATGAACACCCTGGTCCTGCTCCACCTCTCAGCGTTGAACCAGTCTTTGCAGACCAGTGAAATTGAGCTTCGATCTTTGTGAGATCTCACCAGAGAGAGAACTTGTTCCAATACCTCGTCTGGGAATGATGCATGGTGAGTCGAATCGGGAGAGTTGGCCGAGTTTGCCGAGTCCGCCGAGTGCTTGTTCCTCTTTGGAATTGGATCCATATTTATTCAAAGCTCAGTTCCCAGCTCCAGAGCTACATTCAATAATTGAAAAAAATATCAAAATCAAAATCCATTTTTAAACTAAATGCATTTATATACAGATATACATCAGATATCTATACATATGCATATATCTAATGATTTATAACATGTTTACAAATATGCTATAAAAAAATTATTAAAAAAACTCCATTAACGAATTTCAATACTAAATTATGTTAGATCAAAAAATTTCTCCAAAAATCAAGTTCTACTGTTGTATTATATAGACACATTCACATGCAACTGCACATACAGATTCAAATATATATATACATGCATAGATATATATGCATCTAAAATTCTGGAGTCAATTCAATTACAAAAATCAGCTAAAAACAGATTCAAGAAATGTTTAAAGTGGCTGAAAAGAATTTAAAACAATGAGACAGATTTTCCCATTAGAGCATGAATAAATAACAGTTTAAATACTGAAACCAGAAATGGATCCATCATTAAAATTTTAAAACAGCTCTACATAACAGGATTAATACACAAAAATTCACACACAGACACACACAACTGTGTGTGCGAGAGAGAGAGATTTCTCCTTCTAATTAACCTGAGGGAGACCGAAGCTAGCAGCAGAAGAGAGAGGAAGAATCAAGATGGACCAATCGATAAGCCAATTTGGGTTTTATAGGGGAAAAATGAGCTGAAAATAAATTTCTGTATATATATAAGAGAAATTATGTTTATTAGTTTTTTTATTTATTTATGTGGAATAATTAATAATGAGTAACCGCCCACCTTTGCTTAGCTGAATTAGATTATGGCAGGGACAGCACCTAACCCGCTCAGTGGTGTGATTTGCGCATGCCCTCTAATTATCTGCCACGTACACATTTCACATGGACTGGAGCGCCTACAGAAGAATCTGTGGTGCGTACTGCGCATAGAGCTGATGTTAGTGAAGAGTCAGATTTCGGTTATTGGGTAAAAAAGTTGATAAAAAAAAGTTTTAAAGGTGCTACTGACAAAAGGGTTTTTAATTTATTTAAAAATTGATATTTTTATAAAATTAAATAAAATTTATTTATAAAAATATCAAATTTTAATTTTTACATAAAATTGATATTTTTAAAAATTAATTTAATATTTTCACAAAATTAAATAAATTTCACTTATAAAAATATTAAATTAACTTATAAAAATATCAATTTTCTTTATTTATTTTCTTAGCAATTTGTTTGACTTGGACAGAACATCCCAATCAGTTTTTTTCACCCCCCACGATGAACGGTAGGACCCGGCATTTAATTTTACTGTCTCATTATTTATCTTATTTATTGTCTCACCTATTTATATTAATGTCATCTTATTTCCATTTATTTATTTGCAATTAATTTTATATCTAAATACAGTTACATAAAATATTCTCTGTAACGATAAAAGTTCTGATTAATTTTTTATACCTATTAAAAAAGAAAATAAAATGACAAAATTATCCATATTCAAATTCTCATTTAATTACATAATTTTCTATACATGACTAGTGATATACCATAAATATGCATAGATAATAGAAATATGATAATTAATATTAAAGATATTATATGAAAATTATTATAAAAAATAGATTATTTAAGGTAAGTAAACATTTAACTTGGGACTACTTAAAATAGTAATAAGGATTTTTATCCTTAGACGAAGGAAGTAATACTCTTTATGTTCTAAAATATAAAACTATTATTAATTTTTTTCATTTAATTGAAAATATAATATTTATTGAAAAAAATATTATTTTATAATTTTAAAATAAATATTAATTTAAATTCTGAAAATAATTTAAATTAATTTTAAAGAATTGAGAATATTTTTATTAGATGAAAAATGAGAGACGAAAAAAAAATTATATTTTGAATACTTTTTCCATCCCCTCTGTCAAAATAATATAAAAGGAATGCGAACTGGCTTCTTATTCTTGTCTTATATATCTTCCATCTCTATATCTCGATCGCTCGTTGTCACCCATGTTAAAAAAAGATTTGAAACCTTGTAAAGAATAAAAATATTTTAATTTAGAATGAGTACGTAGGTATATGAGATGGGACATTAGATACCACTGAAAATAAAACATCATATTAAAATTAAGGAACTCCACACCAATCATTATTTAGTAGTTTTGTATATTATTCCGTTTTTGTCTAATCATTTATCTTTCTCATATTTACATAATTCTTGTTCTTAATTTGAAAATGCAGATTAATTCCACCACCACATTTAATTATGGATGCCAAAATCACCACCATTTGATGGCAGAGGAACCCTTTTATGACGATTTGATAATCCCTTTTTATTATTATATAAGTCGTTTTAGAAGTTTTTTATCTTTTCAAAATATAAGTCGTTTTACATATATCTAGGGGAAAAAATTTAATTATTTTTTACTTTATCTTTAAAGATTGAGTGATTAAGAGAGAGAAGGAAAAATAATTAATTAGTGCATGGATAGTAATAGAATTTCAAACCAACATTAATTATATAATATTAATATTAATGAGATTTCTTAATATGTGTGATCATGTCTTAAAAGACCTATATAACAAAAATGAGGGAGTATATCTTTTAAAAAATCACGAACATAAGTTTTCATATTTGAAAAAAATAATATAAAAAAAAAAAGCGATATTATTATATTTATTTTATTTGTACCATCTATAAGACATCAAATAAAATCAAATTCAATACAAGGTATATATATGAACTCGATAAATACTACTCCCTCTTTTTTATTATATAAGTCGTTTAAAACATAATCACACATATTAAGAAATCTTACTAATTTTAATGTTAGGTAATTAATTGTGGTTTGAAATTTTATTACTATCCATGCACTAATTAATTATTCTTTCTCTTCTTTTTCAATTACTCTATTTTTTTAGGGACGAAATAAAAAATAAATATTTTTTTATTCTAAATATATGTAAAATGTCTTATATTATATAAAAAAATTCTTCTAAAACGACATATAAATAAAAAGGAGATAGTATATTAGTACGCGTGTGTAAATCATGAGAAAAAATAATTAACCTAAAAAGTGATGGCGATTTAATAGTCTCAAAATTGTATAATTCATGTATCTACACAGAAAACAATGATACGTAATGAGGTCATTTTTATATATTGAAATTTGGTAAAGAATGCAAGAAGCCCTATAATCATTAACCAATAAAAATACTAAAGTAAGTGATTATTTAAATGAGAATAAGTTATATCCGGATGTTTTATAAAATTAGAATTTTATATCCTCCAATAATAATATGTCACGTAGGAAATTCACAAAGAAAAAAAATTAAGGGATTTAGAATCCAATATAGGTAGTTAAACAATTTTACCATGATAAATAATTATAAATACAAAATGTGTTAATACAATTCAAATTTCTTAATTTTGTCCTAAATTTGGTATGTGCCATGTTGTTATTAGAGAATTTAAAACTCTAATTTTATTGGTCATCCGTAAATAATTTGTTCTCTTTTTGAATATGACTTAATTACTTATTAGTCATATAGAAAGAAACAAAAGCTTGAAATAAGTAGTTAAATTTGATTCCATAATTAGTTGATGGGAGAAACAAATAGTTTTACCATATATATATATATTCACAGCAACCGATTATTATAGTTACTGTTTCAACAACTCAAAATTTGCTTTAAAAAGCCTCTGTCACTAAAGGTTTTAGCGGCATGACCAAAAAAAAAATTGAAACTGCCGTTAGACACTCTAACAGCAGCTTTTTGAAAAAAAAATTTGCCTTGCTACTAAAGTCTCTAGTAACGGGATTCCCACAGCAAAAATGCTCTTAATTTTAGTTGCCAAAACAGTAACTCAACAGCCAATTGTTGTGTATATATAATAAGAAACAATATAATTCATATGGTTTAATTAAATTATGAAGGAAAATATCGATCTACGTGCACTTAAATATTTATGAAGGTAGGATAACAAGTTTTGATGCACGCACGTACGCTAAAAGACGATAGTAGTGTACATTTGCCGGTTGTTCCGGTTGACAAACTCAAAAAATACAAAACACTTTAAAGAGTATGGATTTTTTCAATTAAACACTAAAAAAAGATTATTCGGATTCGAATATGTGCGTTTAGAGTCGGTCCTACTTATGTGGAGTAGTTGTAGTAGTATTATTCCATTTCTTCGGAGTTTTCATTGTTGATCATTTTGATGTTGAAGCAGCCTTCCTTCCTTCCTTCCAGAAACGGAGTAGATAGAGGAGTGTAATTAAGAGCACGTAATTCGAGAAAGGTAGGTTCTTGTATTCTACTGGTCCCGAAAGAGATCAGCAAGTTGTTGCATACTTTTTCTCTAATGAATAAATATTACTCCGTTGAATAGGATTGGAGTATATAATAGTAATAGAAGATTCAAAAACCAGCAATCGAGTTGAGACCTCTTTAAGGACAACGTACTCTTTTTTTCAAAAAATTATTCTATCATTCGGGGGTATATGGTCGGTCACATGATATTTCAAGATCATTCACATACATTCATTTTAATATATATAGCGAAATGCCCCACTGTACATCGTGAATAATTTCTCCGTTTTTTTCATAGAAGGGAGGAATTAAAAAAATAAAAAAATAAATATATATATATATATATATATATATATATATATATATATATATATAGGGGAGTATTTATATTATTTACAAATATAGTACTGTCTTAATTACAATCTTATTCACCAGCCGTTGGATATTATCATAATAAAAATAATAGTATTAACCAATAAATTTAGAATATATATATGATATTTTTATAATAATTCTCTTCTTATAGAATATAGGGTCCTCTTAACATGTGTTCTAAGAACACATACTAAGCACGAAAAATAAGAAATAAGACTCATTAAATATTATTTATTTATATATTTGCAATAAATTAAATAGAGAATAAAATGATATATTCTCATAAAATAAAATAAAATTTGTGTTTAGTTATTCTTCTAAAATAAAATAAATACTTTCTATTCTTACAAAATTTATAAAAATAAAATTAATTATTCTGCTCACTATTTTATTTTTTATTTTATTTTATTTTTACTCTTCCAATCTAGACTTACCATTACTGACAAAAGCTGGTCTGTGTCCTATGTAACAGCTGCCCAATTTTATTCTCTTACAAATTTTGCTTTTGCAGCATCATAAGCTCAAACATGACGCAAATTTGTGTCAGTCAGTGCCATGGCATTTTGTGTTTGGTTTGTTTGCTTTTGTTGGAAATTGGAAGAATAAGAAAATAACAGTACTATGAAACAAGCAAAAAATATATATATATATATATCTTAAGGATATATATTAAACACAAAAAAATAAGAAATAAGATTTATTAAATATTATTTATTTATATATTTACACTGAATTCAATATATATGATCTATTAATATATTATTTTTTTATGCATTAAATTCAATATAAATATATAAATAAATAATATTTAATTAACTTCATCTCTTATTTTTCATACTTAACATATATTTTTAGGACACATATTAAGAATACTCAATTAATTTATCGCCTTGATAATTATTAGTGATTTTTTTTATTATTATTATTCTCTAATAACTCGAAGGTAAGCGTTGAAATTAATCTTTTATTGATAGGTCAAACGTCCATTTGGCTAGAGCTAATATATTAGCTATTGTCATCTTATTTTTTATTGGGAATATTACGTAAAAAGGACAGATGTCCCCAGCAAATACTGTAGTGACAAGTTGGTTGATACAAGCTATTCAAGAATTAGTATATGTTTATTAGTAATTTTATGTTCCTCATCTCAATCGAAATGTTATTAGTACTTTTAAGGTGGATTATGTTTTAATTATGACAAAAAGGGAGGCAAGTTTTGCGTGAGGTAGATTTCAAAATGACATGTTTTTTATAATTAAATATATTTTTTCTCATATTATATATAAAAAAGTATTTTTTAAAATATTATTATTACAAAAGAATACTTCGTACAAGAGAGAGTTCTCACATCCCATGTCTTTATTTTATGATATTTTCAAGACAATTAATTGTATGAGAAAGAATTAAATTTATTCAAATGGTTTTGGCCCAATGATTATTTTCACCCTTGGTGTATTAAGAGGATGAGAGTTAAAATATTTACAGTAACAAAATAGTATGTGTGAATTTAAATTCTGACTTAAATTAACTAAAAAAAAATTATTTATTTTAATTGCAATGGTTATGGATGAAGTCACGTGATATACTCACGTGTTCCCCATGTCGGTCGGTGTCAGATTCAGATTACGGCGATGGCACACCTTCATATTGCTGTTCTTCCTAATTAAAAGTGTTGCAAAATTAATCAAATCCACATGGCCTATTAATATAAGTTATGGTCCTAGTTTAGAACAATTTGTAACTAATTGTGTCGATAAAGTCGTCAAAATTCTAAATTAAAGTCCGATATGAATAACTTGATAGGCGAATAAGTGGAAATATAATTAGCATTCTTAATTTAATTAAGTTTTAAACGATGAGGCCGTCTTAATCTAGTGATTAAAATTGAGGTATTTTGATATTTATGTTACGTTTAAATTAAGAAAATAGAATGCAAGAAAAAATAATATAAAAAATAGTGTGTTTGATGATTATTTTAAAAGATAAATCATTATTCCAACGGAATGAAAATTCATCACATCCTCTTCATTGTTCAATCTATTTTGGAAAGTAGTAGAATAAAATCTATTTAAATAGAATGGATATATGTAATAATTTTGTCATTATATTATACCACCAATAACCAAATATATACTTAAAATATCTTGACATAATTTCATTCTCTCCTCTATTCTATTCGTTCAATCCAAACGCAACATTAATTTTTAAGTTTGATTCTCACTTGTTTGTGAGTTTATTTTTTCCTCCTCCTAGCGAGATTTTTGATTCTTTAATATTATAATAGTAAATAATATATTTGATTATAAAATTATATATATTGTACGCCCCAAAATAAGAAGTGTTAATATAAATAAAATTGTAATAAAAGACCGTGATAGTTAGTTAGCCGTTAAAATTTATCTTGCTTTTTCAGATTTTAAAATTGTGTAATAATTACATTGCTGTTGCATTACACCTTAATTAACCTTTGTGTTTATATATTTATTCTTTTACATTTTTATATAATTGTATATACATAAATATAATTTTGCTTTTATTTTTAAAAAACTATTTATTTATTTAATTTTGTTCTAATTTTTTTAAAATACTATTGAGTCCCGTTTCTCTAAACTTTAATATAATTAATGTCCAATAATTCACCAAATAGAGAGCCACTCAGGCTAGAGGCCGTGATAATATAATCAAATTAAAATTAAGGTTTATTATTATATGAAATAAAATAGGACCTATTTATGTGAGAAGTGCCAAATCATGTAAATACGTACAATGAATTTTATCAGTTAGATTTCTAAATTTTATTGCAAATTTTTGTAATAAAAAATGCACATGTGGTCTTGTAAATAAGACAGTTGGAGGTAGGTTTCACGTTAATGTAATTAAAAATATTAGTTCATAATTTTAAAATGAATAAATTTAAGAACATAAAATTTAAATATAAAAATAATATTATATTTATCTTAATTATTTAAATATATATATAATACGAATTTTAACATTATATTTTATTTTTAAATAATTAAAATAAATATTATATTTAAATATTATACACTTATATTGTTGTTTTAAAATTTTAATTATAGGCGCTGGTGGCAGACTGGAAGAGATTTTTTGTTTTCATGTGAGGAGTAGGATGGTATCCGACAATAGGGTGAGCGAGTGAGGTTAAAGAAAGCCCACGTTTTATTTTTTGATAAATGAAATAAAAAAAAAAGAAAAAATGATCTCATTCTTCAATACTAACCAGTCGTACAAAGAAAAATAATTAAAAGATTTCATAACAACGGGAGACAACTGGAGTAATAAATTTTGTAATTAACACTACCTGTTGATAGTTTATGACTTTATTCATCATGATTATTGTATTGAAGAAGGTTAAATAATTTTTATAAAAGGTAGAATTACTAAGTAAGCAAAAATCACTTTTAATCTATAATAATAATAATAATATGTCATTAATTATTATGTAGTAAACGTGTATTGAGTTATAAATGTAATATTAACACATTAATTTGTTTTTTTAGAAGATTCTAGAGACTCTACTATCATGTTAGATAGGAATTTTAAAATTTGGAATATAATAAACAAATATTTTCATTTAACAATTAAGTGCAATTGATAAAAGATAAAAGAGAAAGTCTTATCTCTCAATTTCAAGCTGCTCATGCATTTTTATTTTTATTTCAAAATATTAAGTCCCTAAGTCTAACTTGCAAGATATAAATATTTTATGTTCATTTGTGATATAATTCTCAAGCAGGCAAACATCAAGTCGTTAGTCTCTCACCAAGTGGGTGCATGATTAAGGCTTAGACTGTACCCACATAATTGAATGAGCAAGAATGGAGTACATACATACAGTTGGTTGGAAAAATGCATTTTTATCTATATATATTATGACTATTTATTATGTGAAAATTTCTATAATAGTTAGCGTACTATGAAATAATTAAAGAAAAGGAAAGAGATTAGGGACTGCGCGCAGATTGGTTTTACATACAAATTCTTATGGTAACCCACTTAGGTAATTTAATCATTTATTAGTTTCTTCTTCTTCTTTTGTTTGTGTGTGTGTGTGTGGGGGGGGGGGGGGGGGGGGGGGGGGGGGGGGGGGGGGTGGGTTTGGTTGGTACTAGATCATATGGTCATTGAGATAGATAGAGTCCTGCATGTTTGATCCAAATTGAGTGTTTATAAATAGATTAAGAACATAATAGACCTCCATAAAACTCTTGTCCCCTATACTTTAACAACCCCATGTTCAACCAAACATCTTTTTCCTTTCAATGTCTATATCATTATACAACCAACCCCTTTAGACCTTCTTTTTGTCTAACTACTCAACACGGAGGATTTCCATTGGAGACCTACTTATCTCCATTGGAGACCTAGTTGGCGGGGGGTCCAACACGTGGCAGCTAATATCAACTGCACTAAGTGGCCCCACTGACAATTTTTAGTTTCGTTAGTTGATAAAATTGATAATTCTATTGTGGACCTTTCCAATATATGAAAATGTCCAGACTGATAACTCAAAAAATGTGAGAAAAGCCCGTGTTTTTAATTCAAAAGGTTGATTCTAGAAGTCCAGGTTTGATTGTTGTAAAATTTAAATTATGGGTTTATTTGTATTGAGGCTGTCCGAGCCCATCTTGTTCATCTGTATAAAGATTTCAAGTACAGCACTCTACGAAATGAAGCCCAAGAGGTGGTAAAGATTTGAGGGACTGTTGCTGAAGTAGCATTTTAATACATCATTCAATAAGAACCTAACAGCTTTTAGAGAAAAACTAGGAAGCCCTGAATATTTTCGGATGTGAAGGAGGAGCTCGATTTGAATTGATATAGGTTTAGTTAGGCCTGGTCACCGTTATAAGCTTACCCAAGTGTGTGTTTGAGAATCATACTTTAGAGAACTTGAGTTTGTCAAAATGCAAGCTGAATGGTGCTATTGGGTGGAAATTTCTTTGAGTTATTAAGTGGGCGGTGATTACTTCTCGTGTTGTTCAAAGGATTTGAATTTATATAGGTTTAGTTATATTCTGGTTCTTGAATTAATGAATTTTGTATTTTTCATGCAGTACTTTTGGATTTTGCTTTGTATGTTTTAACATATTTTGAACTTATTCACTGGTAAATTTTGTTGTTTTCATATTCATTTAAAGATTTATTGGGGGTTTTCATGATGAGCATTCCTATTTGCAATAGTTAGGACTTAGAGCTTTCCACTTGTGGATAAGTCAGTTTTACTCTTCAAGGCCCTCTTATTATTCATGAAAGCTAACTTAAGACTAAAAGAGAAGCAAAACATTTAAATCAACTACTAGAAACTGTCATGGTAAGAGAACTGCTATATTCTTTAGCTTCCTCTACCTATGGATCCGTTTAACACAGTACAAGCCATTTATTTTTTTTCATCCAGTTTCATTTTAATGATTAAAGGTCGTAGGAACAGTATTTCATAGAACTACTCCTTAATATTCATAATTTAGAAAACATAGTCTGGTATTAATTGTATATAAATATGAAGAACATGATACTATGTAAGAACAGTAACTTAAGAGAGAGGGATTAAGATTATATATCTAAGCAATAATGAGTAGGCCTTATGATATAATAGCTTAAGTTTTTTGGTCTAGTTAGGTTCCAAACATATGTATTATTGTCTCATGTGTACTAGGGCCTCACACAACGAGCTATGGCTCAGTGTTAGAGTGCATACACGCCAAGTAAGACCATGAGCAATTACTCGTGAATTCTGCGTGAAAAAAGTTTAATTTTTTTTTAATTATTATTACTATAACTAAAGAATCCTAATTATGGATGAGAGACATGCCATGAATGCTAACTTTGAGTAGACGCCAAAGCAATTAAATTATCTGCTAGAAACTCTCCGGTGGGAAGTGAAGCTGCTAAAAGCTTAAGGTTTCCTCTATACAAGGGTGATGACTCAGAAATTTCTATACTAGTACCTATTTTGAATTAATTAACGTTTTTAAAATCTTCTCTTTTCAAGAACCACTTTGTACTAGTAAAAAATTTAGTGCAGGAACAGAGTAATTAAGTACCATATATGAAACCTATATCTCTAAGCACTGCCATTCTGGAAAGCAAGCCATTTAGAGATGCTTACTTATAAAATGTACAGTACAACCAACCAAACAGAGTGAATTAACTTCAACCACCATAAACTTACTCCATAGAAACTACATTTAAAAAATGTCATCTATAACATAAATAGTATTAATCCTCCAATAACTGTAGATAACCTATATAGCGGTTTCAATATTAACGTAGCTGAAAATTTAATTTAGAAGATAAAGAAGAAAACAGAATCAGTAGTAGCACCTAAATAGAAATATCAAAGTGAGAAAAATCCGAAATAGGCAGAAGACCCCTCCATCTACACCATCTTTCCTTCTCTTCCCTGCTATATATAGAAACAGAAGTTGTGTAAGTTTGTATTGTCTGTTAACAACTAAACTACAAATGCTAATAGTTATGAAAAAAAAAATATAAAAGGATCAATTCATACCAGTGGAATTACAGGTTTCGATTCTTGAAATCCCACCTGATACATTAAATCTTTCATATAACCCCATTCGGATGGCGTTCCAATCAGATCCTCCATCTCCATCACAATCTTGGACTATTGCTTTTCTAGCTCTCCTTGTTCATTTTCATCAACTGCCATTAGATTCTCCAACAATAAACAGTTTTTGGGATTCGTTGATGGAACATAAGTTTCTGAGGCTGCATTGCCTGTGTCATCACAAGAAAACTCAATTTGTTTCTCTGGCAAAACTTGGTTATTTTCTGTGATACTCTGGCTAGAATTATCAGGTCCATCAATAAGCTCCATGGATTTTCTGTGCTTTCTGGTGAAACATTCCTTTTCTCCGCTCGCATTCATCAATAAGCTCCCCTTCCTGCCTCATCTGTTGCTTAAAATGTTGAGCATGCTTTGGGAAAAATGAACTGGCCATGAAGATGACCATTTTTTGTTGCTTAAACAAGCTTTGTATCTGCTCTTCGATTGTGCCCAAATCATTCTCCATAATCTCTTGTTTCTGTACAAGCCCCTGAACTCCCACTTTTAGTTGGTTCTGATCATCCCGAAGATTTGCTAGGTATGCTTCATTAACAAGATTTCCTGAGTTAATACAAGGCTTTATTCCCCTGTTTATCTTCATGACTGGTGAATTTTGGTTTTTCCTCTTTGATGTTCTTAAGCAGATGGTCCTTCCCTTGTTGAAACCACTTGTTTTCATATTCCCATTGACCCCAACTGATCTTATTGAAACCCTTTGATCCACATTATAAGAAACAGTCATTTTTACATATAAATAGCAACACAATACACAAGGGCAATAGAACTCAAAAAAAATTAGCAAATTCATCGACTATATATTAAGAACTATGAGACACTAATGTGAACATACAAATAAGGAGAAATTAAAGAAGTATTAGAAATTGATGCACTTACATAGTTGTTCAGTTGATAAACGAAAGATGAGAAATTATCATGCCGGAAATATTTAGGAAGAATCTCTCTACTAAAGATGTGGTGATCCCAAACAGTGAAGCTAGTGCCACTAGAACTCCAAGATATGATGATATTAGTTTTCGGATCATTCACCATTTCATAGACCTTTGTCAAGAAGGGTGGTACTCCTTTTCCTCTTGGAAATGATGAGGACGACCTACCACCATTGGCACCACCACCGCTGCCAGCAGCAGCAATCCATCCATTATATAACTCATTTAATTGCAGTTCTTCCCTCGTTACGTCTTCCAATGATGAGTTGACGCCACTTCTGAAACCTTCCTTACCACCAATATCCTCCTCCTGGGGTGTTCCTGTTATCAAGGTGTAACAAAGTCTTTTTGTTTGTATTATGGATATCTCACTATGCTAACTAATTAATGTACTGAATTTTGGATGAAATTGTGGCTTGGAAAAAGGAATTGCCCCAAAAAAGAATTGTACATACATGTATACGTAGACATGTTGATCAACGTGCCTTTTGATACACATGCAAAACTGCATGCACCATGGATAGATAATCCGCCGTTTGTTCAAGTCTCAGGCGATGATTCTTTTCTATTTCTTCAAATTTGATACATGTAAAGAATATATTATTATTTGTACATTCACACACTAGTGCATACATGCCCCATGTCATTTAGTTATAAATCATCACAGAGTTCATCTATTTTCAGCCGTCTGATGAATTTGTAAGAGAATATTATTAGAGCAAAGTCCTTATTATCATCCTTGGTCGTACATCCCATTGCACCTCATTTCTCAAAAAAGGTGGGCGGCCAAGAAAGTGCTTGTATGTGTTGGAAATGGATATTGGAAATGAGTATAACGTAATATATTTATTTGTTCAAATTCATTAAGTATTGAATGAAAAAATTGACTCCAAAATCACCTACTTGAAATGTTTAAACTAGTCATAAATACCTTGTCCCACATAGAATGTATGAGGGAAAGGTGAAGAGTTTATATATGGGATATTTGCACAATGGGAAGGGCCCCAAGGGACATTTCACTTTTGTGGAAGGGAGAGGACCTAGCTAAGGCTTGGTTTAGACACACGTGTGCCGCCCAAACGGGTCGGGTCATGGTTTATATAATTTTTTGGACAAATTTTATTTGTTTTGTTTAAATATTATTGCAAAACTGACAGTTATGATAACTGCCATGAGACCAATCGAAGACCGTAACTACCATGTGTCGGTTGAGACCAAAAAGATGTGCCCCTTCGCATTTCATCCTATAAATAGCCTAACTGGGCAGCAAGCAAAAAACACAATTTTTTGGATTAAAAAAAACAAAAAACGATTTTCATTCTTCTGCATTCATAACCATAGTCAGTTCGAGTATAAAACATAGGAATTGAGTTCGAAGAATTCTTAATTTTGAAGTGCTTCTAATTAAGAATTGAAAATCCGTTTTATCTTGGAAAGTAATTATTCAAAACATTTGGCACCAGTGAGAGAATAAATTTACTTTAAAGAGACTTTGTGAATTTAAATGACTCGGATTTAATCTTCCCAAACTGTAGGTTTTGATAGAAACAAAGTGTAGAAACTCTCAGGAAATGACAGAACATTGAGACATTTAAAGTTTGGTAATTTATTAAGCTTCAAAGCACTTATTTATACAACTAGCTTAAAACAGAAAAACATAAAAAGTGCAGCTTAATCTGCTACCTGCAGATACCTCCTAAAAAATAGCAACAAACCTGCTACCTATAAATACTTCCTAAAGAATAGAAACAAAACCAACAAGTACTTCCTAAGGAATAGGTAAATCTTCCACATGACTAACTTATTTGACTACTTCCACTTCAATATACTCAGCTCCATGTCAGCAGCTCCTAGGACATGTCATTCAACACTCCTCCTTGTCTCTGGAGCTGCAGACTCCAATCCTTTGCCTCAAGAACTCATATCTAGCTTTGGGAAGTGGCTTGGTTAAGATATCAGCATTCTGACTTTCTGTTTTGCAATAGACCAGCTGTATTTCCCCCTCCTTCTGTACCTCTCTTAGGAAATAGAGTTTCAGCTTGAAATGTTTTGTTTTGCCATGGAACACCAGATTATTTGCAATTGAAATTGCAGCTTGATTGTCTACGAGTATTTGTGTGCTTTCCTTTTACTCCATAAATAAGTCAGCCATCAATTTCCTGATCCAGATAGCCTGGTTCACAGCAGCAGCAGCTGCTACATATTCTGCTTCTGCTGTGGATTGAGCTATGACTTCTTGTTTTTTGGAACACCATGAAAAAATAGCAGAACCAAAGCTAAAACAATAACCTGAAGTACTTCTCATGTCATCAACACAACCTGCCCAATCACTATCTGAATAACCTTGAAGAGTAAATTTTTTATCTGAATAAGCTTGAAGAGTGAAATTTTTAACTTGACAAAGCCTCAGACCATAGTCAATTGTACCCTTGACATATCTAACAATTCTTTTTGCTGCTTGAAAATGAATTTCACTAGCACAATGCATGTACCTTGAGAGTATACTTACAACATTCATAATGTCTGGTCTAATTGTCGTTAGGTACATCAAGCACCCGATAATGGTCCGATAAAGCCTTTCATCAGCTTTTGCAGCTCCATCTTCTTTGCAAAACTTCTCATTTTGATTCATTGGAGTTGCACTTGGATTGCACTCTTCCATCTTGAACTTTTTCAGGATTTCCTTGGCATATTTATGTTGACATATGAAGATCTCATTTTGTTTTTGTTGTACCTCAATGCCAAGAAAGAACGTCATCATCCCATGATCAGTCATCTCAAAAACATCCTTCATTTCCTTTTTGAAATTGTGAATTTGCTCCATACGGCTTCCTGTCACAAGTAGATCATCAACGTATAAAGATACCACAAGTGTTTCATTACAAACCTTCCTGAAGTATAGAGTAAATTCCCTTAGGCTTTTTGCAAAGCCTAAACCTAACAAATGTGAATCAATCATGTTGTATCAGGCCCTTGGCGCCTGTTTTAAACCATACAAGGCCTTTTTCAGCAAATATACTTTCTCCTCCATTCCTTGAACAATAAAACCTTCAGGCTGCTCCAAAAAAATTTCTTCCTCCAAGTATCCATTCAAGAAGGCTGATTTGACATCCATCTGATGTATATGCCAGCCCTTTTGAGCAGCAAGAGCCAACAACATTCTTATAGTGTCCAATCTAGCAACTGGGGCAAAAGTCTCAGAGAAATCCACCCCAAACATCTGAGCATATCCTTTGACAACTAGTCTTGCCTTGTGTTTGTTTATAGAACCATCATAATTGAGTTTAGTTCTAAAAACCCACTTGACTCCAATTGCCTTTTTGTGTGTCGGTTTGTCCACTAGCTCCCAAGTCTGGTTTTTTTCAATCATTTTAAACTCCTCCTTCATTGCATCCATCCATTTTTTATCAGCTGCAGCTTCTTCATATCCTGCAGGCTCTATTATAGCAACATTGCATCTCTGATAGATGTCAGAGAGTGATCTGGTTCCCTTGACAGGTTCATCATCAATATTGTCATTCTCCTCCTGAAATTCAAGGTCCTTTTGGAACTCAAGATTCTCTTTAAACTCAAGCTTCTTATCATTCTCCCAACTCCAGCTTTCTGATTCGAAGAATTTGACATCTCTGCTAACTATTACTTTGTTGTTTTCTGGAAGGTAGATTCTATAGGCCTTTGATATTGAGCTGTAGCCTATAAAAATTCCAGCTTCTGCTTTCTTATCCAATTTGTCTTTCTTAACATGTGAAATATAAGAGAAACAAAGACAACCAAATATTTTTAAATTTTGCAGCCTTGGTTTAAAGCCATACCATGCTTCAAATGGAGTCTTTTGTTGCAAAGCTTTTGTTGGCAGTCTATTCAGCAGAAAGACTGATGTATATGCAGCCTCATCCCAGAATTTCTTTGGCAGCCCTTTGTCATGCAGCAAACACCTTGTTATTTCCATAAGTGTTCTATTTTTCCTCTCAACGACTCCATTCCGTTGAGGGGTATAAGGTGTTGTAAGCTGGTGCTCAATGCCTGTATCCTCACAAAATTTGTTAAATTTCCCCGATGTGTATTCAGTGCCATTATCAGACCTGATCACTTGTATTTTACATTTACTTTGATTTTCAGCCCAAACTTTAAACTTCCAGAAGATGTCAGCAACTTCAGATTTAAATTTCATGAAATAAATCCAGCACATTCTTGTGTAATCATCAATGAAAGCAATATAGAACTTACTATCATTCAGTGATGGTGTTTTCTGAGGTCCTCCCACATCAGTGTGTACTAACTGCATCTTCTGAGTAGCTCTCCAGGCCTTGTTTTGTGGGAAATGAAGTCTTGTTTGTTTCCCGTACTGACAGGCTACACAGGTAGGAGGTTTCACCTCTAATTCAGGCAAGCCTTCTCCCAGATCGTTATTCTTCATAAAGAGAAGAGCAGTATGATGAAAGTGCCCCAAACGCCTATGCCAAAGCATTGTATTGCTTTCTTCTTTGTGAATTTCAGCATGCTCTTCTTGCATCAAATCCAAGGCAAAGCTTTTGCATTTCATTTGGACTTTAAATACCTCTCTACCTTGTGTATCAGTAATCATGCAATGATTGTCCTCAAACAGCACCTTATAGCCTTTTTCCAGCAACTGACCAACACTCAGCAGATTTTGATTAATTTCAGGAACATATAAGACATTAGAGATTAATTTCAAACCTGTGTGACTTTCAATTGCCACTGTTCCTTTGCCTTTTACTGAAGATATGCTCCATTTCCAATTCTAACTTTGGAAGTAACAGTTTTGTCAAGTTCCTTAAAGAGCCCTTGATCATAAGTCATATGGTTTGTACAATCACTGTCTATAAGCCAAGTTTCTGGGGAGCTGCTAGTGGTAAAGCATGATACCACAAACAGCTGATCATCTTGAGGTTCTTCCATAGCAGCCTTGGCTTCTCCTTGCTGCTGTTGAGATTTGCATATCCTTTCCACATGCCCTGGCTGACCACACTTAAAACATTTTACATCCGGCCTCCACCAACACCTTTTTTGTGGATGATTGGATTTTTTACAGTAAGGACATGGTGGAAACTTTTGAGTGTTGTTCCTGCTGTTATTGTTGTTTTGTATCTCTTTCTTGTACTGAGATATGGCCTGAAATGCACCCTCCACAGATCCTTCTTGTCTCATAAGCCTCCTTTGTTCTTGAGCCTGTAATGCATTCAACAGCTCTGCCAAGGTGATGTTTGACACATCTTTTGAGTTTTCTAGAGATGATATTGTAGTCTCAAACTTTTCAGGAACTGTTATAAAAATTTTCTGAACTATTCTAGAATCAGAAAAGTCATTACCAAGAAGTCTTACTTTGTTAACAATACTAAGAAGCCTGTCTGAGTAATCCTTGATTGTTTCTGATTCTTTCATCCTTTGCATCTCAAATTCTCTAATCAGGTTCAACACTTGCATACCTTTGACTCGTGCATTTCCTTCATATTCCTTCTTCAGGAAGTTCCATATTTCATGTGTTGTCTTCAGTGTCATGATTCTGGTGAAAATTGTAGATGAGATAGCTGCAAATAGACTAGCTTTTGCCTTTGATTTCCTTTGTGTCCTCTCATTGTGTTGTTTTTTCTGTGCCATAGTTGGATTGTCGGACAGGGGAGGAACTTCATATTCCTCACTAACAGCTTCCCACAGATTACTAGCATCAAGGTAGGCTTCCATACGGACTGCCCACACTTGATAATTTATTCCATCAAACACTGGAGGTGCCAGTGCATTCAGTGAAGCTTCCGAGGTCATTCTGGATATTTTTTGTTGGTGTATAGGCTCACTCACCTCACAGGTTGCTCAACCTGGCTCTGATGCCAATTTGTAGGTTTTGATAGAAACAAAGTGTAGAAACTCTCAGGAAATGACAGAACATTGAGACATCTAAAGTTTGGTAATTTATTAAGCTTCAAAGCACTTATTTATACAGCTAGCTTAAAACAGAAAAACATAAAAAGTGCAGCTTAATCTGCTACCTGCAGATTACCTCCTAAAAAATAGCAACAAACCTGCTACCTATAAATACTTCCTAAAGAATAGAAACAAAACCAACAAATACTTCCTAAGGAATAGGTAAATCTTCCACATGACTAACTTATTTGACTATTTCCACTTCAATATACTCAGCTCCATGTCAACAGCTCCTAGGACATGTCATTCCCAAACAATCAAGTAAGTATACAAAACTTTTTAATTCTGGTGTTTAATTTAGTAACTCTGTTATTGTATATTAAGTATTTACTATAATAATAGAATTATGTTCTCATCTATACTACTGGAAAACATACAATTCAAAAATGACAATTCCCAGATTTATTGCCTGTGGGCTGAAACATGGTCGACTTAGAGAAGTATGAAGGTCAAGAAGTTTTTCTTGATCAACCAGTTCACTGTCTATGACGAGGACATGAATAACATCACCCCAAAAAATTAAGGACTGCAAGGCAGGTTGGATGATCAAAGGATTTTAAAACAAACAGCAACACATATCATGCCTTTATTTATACTACTTTTTTTTCACATTTCCTCTTTCTTTGAGATGAAATGAAAAGGTAAAGGTAAAAGCGAAAGGGCAATTCATGTATAAACCAACAGGCTCAAGTTGCATGTAGCTACAAAATATGAGATATACATAAACTGATCCATACTACTAGTAAACAATTCTAAGAGTATTCAACACTCGAGTACTAATGACAATTGAATGTAAAGGCAAGATGAAGACAAAATCGGCAATAGTTATCAAATGGAGACTTGCAGATGGAAAGTTCTGTGCCCTCACTGTTGGAAAACATAACTGTTGACTGCCTCAAATTTTACTTGAGTCTCTCCCAAAGATGAATCGCCTGGTCCAGTCAGTTATCACCAGTGCCCTTGTACGCCAACTGACTAATTTGCTGAATGTCATCAAACAATATTAAAGTTAATTGTCAAATGTTACCAAACTGTTACTCAATGCCAAGATGGGGGGGGGGGGGGGGGGGGGGGGGGGGGGGGGGGGGGGCTCGACTGTTTACCTTGCATACACAGAATACCATAGCCACTGAGAACTATGGCCAATTGAAACCCAATCTCCAGGAAGTTGAGCTGCTGTTTGCTCACCCCCTAAGGGAGCAAACTGTCCCAAATGCTTGTACCTTGAAAAGGATTATAGCCTCGGTGAAAAAGCAAGCTAGATAATTCAATAAGGGGTTAGATATTGAGCTCACATCCAGTATGCTATTGTATAGATATAAATGCTTGCCATAATATTGAGCTAGATCACATTGACATAAATGTTTTTCATAATATCAAGCTAGATTTATTTTGTGCACATGAACATGGAAATAGGAGAAGCCTGTCAAAAGTCCAAACCCATCGTCCCCTAGCAAAGATGATTCCTCTCCCCCTTCTCCCTAAGCCTAACCATAAGACCCTCAAAAGTGGCTCATTATATATACACATGTCAACAAAAAACAAGAAGAACAGAAAAAACATTTATATGTTGGTTACTGTTGGCATTCAGGACACCGCTGCGTGCCATGGTAAAAGCTCGGCCAATGAAAAATTAAATCCCATTAGAGTATAGAGCCAGCCTCTTGTTTTGCATAATGTCAAAGGTTAGAGCCCCAACAACTTGTTTGCAGTATGTCAAAGGCCATACCTTGTTACCTCCCAAAGCCAAAATTGGATAAAGGGGACCAACACTGAGTAAAGGGCCAACGGCCTTCTCTTTCTTTTATGTTTCTCTTAAAGGTTCCCCCAATTTGCCACATGACCTACTGATGTTCTTGTTTTACTAAATTATGGGCTACTACAATATTTATGGGGGGGAAAAAATGACTGAAATTTCACAACTCTGTAATATACTCCCTCTTTCCCAAATTTATTGATACATTTCCATAATGACAGCTTTTATACACAATTTTCTACTTCCAGCTTTACCCTAAAAAAAATATTCATATTACGCAAACTTCGTAATTATGTTTCAACCATGACAAAAAACCATCAGAATCAAGTGTAATCGAAGAAAATTATGTACTAATCTTTTAGAGTTCCTGACCTGGAGCATAACTTCAGGAAACTTGCATCATATTTAAAAGTGAAATAGATCTTCATCTACTGTTTTATGATGTTTCTACTGATAGTAAGGAAGTTCAGGCATGTGGAGTAGGTGCCTATGGCAGTTCCAATAGATAATTATTCGTGGTTGAAACATATAATTTCGCAAAAATGCACCTTGTTTCAAGTATTTATAAAAAAGGGCAAAATTGAGTATATTATGTAAAGAGAAATGTATCTCTAATTTTGGAACAAACAAACAAGAAAATGTATCTTTAATTTTGGAGGGGAGGGAGTAATCAATTACGACTTCGATGACAGTACCACATCGCGCGGAGGGGGGGGTGGAAGGTGGAAGTTTGAAATGTACCTGAAGGGACGAAATCGGTGGCGTCCTGATCCCCTGAAACGAAGAGGACCTTCTGGATTTTTCTCACACTCCTCCATGCGGTTAAAACAATTAGCAAGATAGGCACCCTGTTGAGCCGCAACCTGCCAAGTAGCAGAGTGGAGAAACAGGCACATAAAGAGATGCAAGGATAATCAGAGGACATAACCCTTTAAAGAGATTCAAAACTGAAAATGAATAATCCAATTGACATTAACCTGGGCCGTTGCTGGAAGATTCTTCATCTGAGAATCAACATTAGAGAGAGATAATTTGAATTCTTCAATATTCAACTCGATGGATTCTTTTGCAACATCCCCTTTAGAATCCTTCAAAAGATCAACAAGACTACTCATCTGTTTATTCTTCAAATAAAGTTCCATTTGAGGGTATCTTTCACAGATGTCATCAAGGGCTTCTTGAAATTCCTTCACTGTTAGTGTTCCAGAGTTGTCTTTGTCTGCTTTACTAAATATTGCTGCAATGTCTTCCTATTAAAAATTAACGCGCAAGAAGAAAGATTAGTGAGAGTTAATAACAGAATACCCGATATTTGATAAACTCACTAAATATATCTACACACACTCACACACACACACATATATACATATTAAACTCAAATAATGTACTACTTTGTATTTAATAACTTCCCTCACAAGTTGCTGAAAAAGGAAATCATGAACATTTAGCTCAAATATTTACGACTTATTATGTTTCCAGGAACTACTTTCAGTCAATGTTCTAAAAGGCGCTAGACGGGCGGCCGTGGGGGGGGGGGGGCCTAGGCGTGAATTTTTTATTTTAAGCTAATTTTAATATTTTATTTTACATTTATCCAAACAAAATAATAATATAAAGCAAAACAATATATAATAAAAATAATAAAGGCATTTGCTTAAAGTTCAAACACATATCCATATTGCCAATATCAAAGTTCAAACACAAACAAATAATAAAAAATACAAACTAATAGTCCTCATCTCAATATCCTTCTATATCTCTATCTCTTCTTCTCCATATCCCTCCAAGATAATATCCCCATAGGACTCACACTCATACTCCTTATATTTATCTTTCTTCGTATCATCATCAGACAAAAAATATTCTTCATGGAGTTCTATGACTCAACATTTTTACTACTTCTCCTAGGCTCTAGCATGCTATCTGTTCTGGATACTTCACCAACCATCTCCCAAGTAAGGCCCAAACACCCCTCAACTTCATCATCTACTCTCAAGACGTCGTTTTGTAGCTTAGTTATTAAAATAAAATAAAAACAATTGCAGCCCTAATTTCTCCACTTAGGCCAGCGTAATTTCTCCGCCTTGCCCGCCTAGGCCCTTCTAATTTTCTGGAGGGATTTTTTTTCCGCCTTGGGCCTAGGCGAGGCGCCGAGAGGGCCTAGCTCTTAGGCGTGGCGGCCAGGGGAGGCTTAACACCTAGGCGGGGACTAGTCGGACCTAGGCGGGGACTTTTAGAACACTGCTTTCAATATAGTGTGAACAGTGTCAATGAGAAAAATGCATATTTCAGTTGCAATCCACAAATTTATTTATTAACAATTTTTCCCCTATCACATTCTTAGATCTTTGTTCCACAAATTTTTTGGGAATAACAAGACGACTAAACTTAACCCCACATTGGACGTTATCGACTCGATCAGTAAATGCCCAGGTTTTCCACTGTCAACTTATTTATTATTATTATTATTATTATTACTGTTATTATAACTATTTTTTGATAAGTTGCGAATTTCAACTTGCCTTGAACGTGATGGAGGAAGTTCGAAGGCACTATTCCGTTATAAATTCCTTGCTTTTAACATGAGAAAATGAAACTCCTAGTCATTGCAGAAAGAGTTCCCCCAAGTTTTCTGAGTCTTTCTAGTTAGGCTATCAAAATGTTAAAAATTAGGCTTTAGGAGCAATTTTTTGGTGCACCAAGTGTGATGAGAAACTGGCTGGGGATCTCTATGTGGTGATACCGTGTTGAACAAAGCTAACATGCTATCTAGATAACAATGCAAAGATCCATTTCAGAAACATTCATGTATGTTCATGTCTGCATGTCTATCTGGCTGCCAATGAAAAATATGAAAGTATAGTAATACCATTATCAACAGTTTGTCAGACAGTTGTCTTTTGACAGACAAAAAGAAACAAAAACCAATTTTCAAACAGAGGCAAGGATTCAATTGTTTATTCCATTGTTATAGTAAAGTAACTGAAGTTTTACAACTCCCAGACTGATTCTTATACACATGCATCTGAGTGTTGCATTGGAAATTGCTGATGAATGAATAAATTTCACAATTAAAAACATGCCAGGAAGTTAGATACAGAACCATGACTTTGCGCTGATTAATTGTCGCACAATCTCCAAGTGCATATACGCTATCAGTCCGTTCAACTCGCAACCATTCATCAGTTGCTAATACACGTCTATTAGCCTACACCAAGAAACAGATCTTTGTCATAAAGTTCATACTTATTTGTAGAAGACTAACAACATCTGGAAAGAATAGTTTAAAAATATAAAGATAAAAATCAAAGCTCAACATCAGATTTTTGCTGGTACAAAGTAAACTACCTGACTGACTTGCTTCATAAAATCCATTATGACAGGACGAGTTCCAATACCAGTTGACCATACGACCATTCCGTAAGGAACAGAAGAGATTTCTCCATTCTTTATTTCTTTAGTAGAAATTTCTTTTTCTGATACTTTTACAACCATTGAGCCTGTTTTCAGATCAATGCCATCCCTCTTGAATTTTTCTTCTGCAAACACCGTGATTCTTTTGTCAAACCTGCAAAGAAAGAGCTCCTAACTGCATGAGAGCATATAGGTGGAATAGAAAAGATAACCACTAGAAACAGATATTTGAACCTTGTTCAACTGAAGAATATTTAATTTCTGGAAAAGTTTTATTTAAGAAAGCATATATGTTTAAGAACAGAAAATCCGAAAATCTACAATGTGAATGTTCTTAATTAAATTAATTCAAAAGCATTATATTGATTACCAAATGGATGACCAAGCAGAATAATTTTCTGAAATTATCCAAACAAGTGAGAAACATTTAGGATTCTCCTAATTTTCTTTTGTTGGCAATTTTCGTAAGGATTGGGGTCTCTCTCTCTCTCTCTCTCTCTCTCTCTCTCTCTCTCTCTCTCTCTATATATATATATATATATATATATAGGGGACCGATCCATTTACAACGTTATAAAAATAGATCTATCCTTACAAGATGGCTGAGATCTGACTGCTTATATAGCCCTCGTCCGCAGTATAATATCTAGGTATCCGCACTATTATACTGCGGACAAGGGATATTGTCCAAAATGTCTTCAACATTTAAATGAACAAACTCATCGTCCGCAGTATAATACTGCGGACGATAGAAATTGCGAAAATGTCATCCACAATATTAATATTCACCGTCCGTAGTATTATACTGCGGACGATATGAATTATTGGTTTTCCCCCAAACTGTGTCGTTTTTGCTTTCCCCCATCCGCAGTATTATACTGCGGACCATATGAATTTTTGGCTTTCCCCTAAACTGCATCGTTTTTGGCTTTTCCCCCGTCTACAGCATTATACTACGGACAATATGAATTTTTGACTTTTCTCAGTATTAAACTACGAATGACTTTATTACTCTCTATGGACACTATTTCTCTTCATCTATAATAACATCAAAAACTAAGAAATAGATAAGGAGAATCCCTTAGCTTTATTATGGTACTCTTCATTAAACTGAATCCCTAGACGACTGAGATCTATTGTAAGAATAGATCAACTTTTACAACGTTGTCAATGAATCAGTTCCCATATATATATATTTGTAAAACCGACTGTTTTCATAATTTCATACTTGCTCGGTCTCTAGGTAGTAACTAGAAGAAAGAAGATGCCTGGAGGAAGATCCCTGGAGGACAGGTGTATAAAGTATATCCCAAAAAAGGTTAAACCATGTGAACTTAAGGAGACTATGCATCAATTGACATAAAAATCTAGTAAGAAACAGTAACAATTGACATACAGTAACAGATTCTTACATGTTTAATATATGATCCCCTGCCTCAAGAATTGTTATCTTAACCAAATCTTTCACCTTAGGATATAGCTTGAATAAATCTCCAGATACAAAATCATGAAGTTCAGCGGCAAACTCCACACCAGTTGGGCCACCACCAACAACAACAAATTGAAGAACTCTTTTCCTCTCCTCATCAGTTAGGTTGGGGAGGCTGGCCCTTTCAAAGCAATCAATAACTGTCCTACGGATCTTTTGAGCATCTTCTACTTCCTGCATGAAGAATGTGTTCCTGAAACTTAGAGCTAAACTTTTATACCGCATGGAACTATCGGTCATGCTCATAATTAACACATTCAATGAGGATTTATTTTGTAGCAGAATTATAGTTCACAGAATGTCTGTGGTGCACACGATAATCAACATAGACATTTTAATTGGTCTCTTCTTATCCAATTCCTAAGTTACAGAGATTACCTTTGCAAAAGCATAAACCAAGTTTACATCTGAACATGAGATATTATTTAGAAAGTTACCTTCAGGAAATGACAATTTTCCTCCACACCAGGAGTATTGAATGTGTTTGCACGAGCTCCCATGGCTATTACAAGGTAGTCATAGTCTACAACAAATTCTTCTTTCCCATTCAAATTAGTCTCCTGACTGGCTCGACAATACACTTTCTTATTTTCTGCATCAATCTTGAAACATTCAGCTTCCCAGTAATGAATATCTATTTTTTTCTGCCAGAGGAGATGAAGAAAAGCGTTTGTCAATAACTTAATCCTTTGATTGACATAATTTATGGGAGAAATTGACCATTCTGCTAGACAATAAAAAAACTTTGCAATAAGCTACCGGAACAAAAATATATGGAAAAAATAGGTAATCAGTGAAGCCCCATGCTGGACCTATACACCCTTCTATCAAATCTCAGACTTTCTAAGGAGGTTAATAGAAGTAGAATTATAGAAGACGTGATGGCAATACCAACTTTAGACTATACTACCACAATATGAACTTGACTCTTATGTATTTAACCACACAACTAAGAAAAGAGAAGAAAACAAAACATGTCTGCTACTACACTAGGTACATGTTGGCCGATCTCCTCAGTTACCTTTCGGACAATGTTGCGGATCGGTTCAACGATGCTGCGAGCCTCCACTGTGCCGCATGTAACACTTGGTAGCAAAGGGGTGAATGCAAAGTAATTACGAGGTGATATCACCTGGACATCATATGAGGAATCCTTCAGATTTTTCAAGAAGCTTGTTCCAGCCCAACCAGTGCCAAGTACCACCACTCTCTTTTTCCGGTCACCAACCTCAGAAGAAGCAACAATATTTGCACCATTACTCGAGCTTGCCTCAGAATAAGCCACAAGGCCTCCACCACTGGAATATTTAATATAGAAAAATTAGAATAGGGGAAAAACTTGCACATGAAATTGAAATTGTCTTGCTATAAGCATGCAGAAAGATTCATATCTTCTGGAACTAGATATTCAAGAAAAGAGGAATTTTATTTGGAATATATGAAACAAATATGATTAGGAAGAAAACCTACTTTAAAAATTCAAGCTCAATCAAGACGCTTTAAATTCTATAGCAAAAAATAGGATGCTTTGCAACCAAGAATTGCAATTCCCTTAAATTCTGTTAATGAAACATGCTTTGAATAAGTTTTGCGTGATGACTAATGTCATAAAGTGCTTATCTTTTGAGTGTGCTGATTATTTAACATGCACTATCTTCTGATCAAGCAAAAAAGGAACAATTTTTTTTTGGATAACGCAAGAGAGATTCACACAAAAGACCATAACATTAATTTACTTGACTATGAATGCTGCATAGCTCATTGCATAAGACAACAAGTACTAATGTTTTTCGCCATAGTCCCATTCTATTGTTGCTATTTCCCACTGAAACAGGTTAAACAAAAATAACCCACCTGATTAAGGTCATAAACTCTAAATTACTTTAGTACCCTTAATTAGTCTAAAATCAATATTCACATGACAATATCCTTCAATTCCAGCTGACTCAAGCTAGAGCAGCGTCCACCGAGTTCAGAGTATCAGATCATATTTACACACTGCAACTTTAAATAGTTGCTTATTAATTAAACATGGAGACTAAATAGTTGCTTATTAACATGAAACATCTCAATATTTACTAACGTCATCAAGTATAACCAATCATCACCTCATAGATCTGGAATTCTAAATTTAATCAGTTTTTGAACTATTAAATTACAAGGAACTTCATATAACAGCGGATTTTTGGCCATAACCTAAATCATATATCCATAATCCACTAATAATAATAATAAGAATAATTACAAAACAAATCTTAGCAACAAAAATAAGTCAAATTTAAAAAGCAGAATTAAGCAAATAAAATTTTAACCTGACGGTGAACACAACCAGCAACCTAGAGAGAGAAGGATTGTCACGGAAAGTTTTGGAAAACCTCTCGTAAATTGTCAAACTCCTCATTTTCGCTTCCAATTTCTGAGTCTAGATTAACCACAAGTTTGGAGAATCGGTAAAATGAAACTAATTGAATCCAGCTCTTGGTTCAATGTACTATATATGGAGAGAGAGGGAGAGATACAGAGAGGAGCGTGTTTTATACTCCAGTCTCCAGGAACAGATGATCAAAACCCAAGTCAGTGGGAGAGGAGGAAAGGGGTGGTGGTGTGCTGTAGTTGTTGAACTGTACGATTACTGTGTGTGACGCTGAGCTGAGCTGAGCTGAGCTACGGTTACTACGAGACTCGCGGAGTCGAAAGACAGCGATACGTGTCTCTCGGCAGCGAAGAGATCCGAGACGCCACTTATCGTTGTAACTCGACACGTGTTACTTCGCGGACCCACTACCAACCTTTAATTGGACAAAATATCTTAAGAAATTGTTGTTGTTTTTTTTACAAACCCAATTTGGGAATGCTTTACAAGTTTAATAATTCTCATAATTAAACTCGCATTAATAATGAGAAATTATAATAATCAATCAACCATCTTATAAAAAAAATATCAAATTTGAGTCTTAAAAGTTATTAAATAATAATTAACCCAAGATTATTAGTAAAAAAATTACTGCCAATCAGAGATGAAAGCTTCAATTAATTTATATATATCTATATATTAACTCAAATTGTATTTAAATTTTAGTACAGTTATTTATTTACTATAAATTTATATATTGCAAGTAAATCTTAATATATGTAATAAATTGTCAAAAAATCAGATCCTAATAAATAAAACTAAAACACGACTTTTAATATAAATAAATGATGTAAAACAAAAAATTAATAAAACATATATTAATTTTGGCATTAAAAGAAGATAAAGTATTCGTTACAAGAAACTAATTTAGAGCAATTGATTTTTGACCTATGCACAACAGTTTGTTTCGGCAGGGATTTTTTTTAACAAAGACTCTGTTGCAACAAGCTGTTACAGCATATAAATTTTATAAAGAAATTATTTCCTATTTTAGTTATTAAAATAATATTTTCGATAATCAATTACTATAAATTGATACTATTTATTAAATACACTGATATATATAAATTGGGGTCAAATATTATAAATGTTGTCATATCTTAGTCCAAGGACAACAAAACATATCTAAAACAACGGGTACCTGATTGTTATTGATTAGCACCTCTCCTCACCTTTCATGATGCCCATTAATTCATGCATTCACAGTACACACGGAAATATTTAGATAAATGAATATGTTGTTAAATATGTTTCACTAGTAGTGAGAGATTGGAAAATCACATTGAAAGATCGTAAAAAGATGTATTGAATTTGTGGAACTTCATCTCTCACTTATTATTTATATGAGTGATACCTTACGAACTACTAACTTCTCTCGTGAAAATATTAATTTTTTAAAAATATCATACTTTCATCTGAACATATCAATTCACTTTTTGCTTCCTTTTAGTTTGGGGCTATATATGCCGCATATTATCATAATAAAATGAATTAGTACGAAAGGGAAAGTAATAATAATAAATAAATAAATGAACATAGAACCAATACATATATATATATGAAGTCCAGGATAACAAAGAAAAAATTGGGTTGAGCTCAATCCATCTATCATTGACCTAAACCAAGCTGAATTACACTGTTATGGAATATGGGGTATTGCCGTATTGTGAGAAGAATATTGCAAACGATGGACCCTCGCCAGATCCAAAAATATCAGCAGGCTCATAATTCAGAACCATTTATACATCACATCTCACATTAAAAAATCTGTATTATAAAATTTAATCTCTTGATATCAAAATTTTTGAAGTGGACTTATCCTCAGAATGAAAGACAAAACAGTAAAATCATGTAAATTAAAAATTAAAATTGATATAGTATAACTTTTCCTCCTTTACTTGTACAAAAAGAAGGAAAAAGACTAAAATAACACTGATACTCATCTCTTTGAATCTTGAGCAGTGTAAATGGCATAAAAAAATCTGAGGTATTTCACTAGTCTCATTCTTGATTATAGATTTGAATTACACTAATTTCTTTATTGAAAATATATACATATAACAGTCTAAGGGTTTCATAATACAACATAATGCATGTTAATTTGCACCATTCTCTTCTTCTAGTGTTGTGCTGGTCTTTGCAATAAGCTTTTCTCAAAACTCTCTTTCAGTGTAGCCACATGCTATGTTATTGCAAAAAATGGCAGTCCAGTAGTCCATTCCCTTTTGTTAGAGAGTCCAATAATTAATGTTAGTTTTAAATTAATAAGGTATCCAATTTTATTATATTTGAATAAGTTGAGATACTGGCAATTTATTATCCAAGTCAAATATCATAAAGTTAAATAGTTTTTAAAAATTACTACATAATACATAAGATACCCGATGCTTACATTTTTTTAAATCTATTGGTCCGCATCTTATGCATTAGTTATTTTACTTTGAGATTCAAGACACAACATGTAATGTACAAGATATTCGACGGTTAATAAATAAAATGTCAGATCAGAAGATAGATTTAAATGCATGTTAACCTCTTTAACTGTTTATTTATTCCAAGTTATATGTTTCCTTAATCAAATGTGCACATTGAAAAACAAGAAATGGAGAAAGAGAGGTGAAAATCCAGATAGGGAGTGAGTTGTGTACCATTTATCTAAGAAAAATTCTACACTTACCCGAAAAAGCGTACCCCCGTTACCCGTCTCTCACAAAAAAATTTCTGTTTTTTTTTTTTTAAAAATAAAAAAATTTATGAGAGACAAATAGGCACCAGATATAATTTTCGGGTAAGTGTAGAAGTACTATTTATCTAACTTTAATATGCTCAATCCCTTTCATTCCAATGTACATCACATATTCACTTTCCCTTATCAGGACGAGACCACCATGCGCACCTTGTAATTTGTAACGTTCTCCTAACCCCACAACTGACACATAAAAAAGAGCCAAAGAAATAGAAATGAAAATTCGAAGGGTATGCAAGTCATTCCAGACCCAACATAAAATCTCAGGGTTTAGTGATTAAAAATATGTACTCCCTTTAACACTGATACAACGGTAATCCCCTATCTTATCTTTTGATTAATCAAGGTTAACTGTACTTAACTCTCCTCATTTCTCGCCGGAGAAATGTCGATTTCAATAAGATTATCTTCTTCAACATTAAAAAACTGGCTTCTTCTCTTCCCATCCAAAGCAATCTCAATTAGCCCTTCTCTGTCCTCAGCTTCCCACCTGAACCCCATTCTCACCGGGGAGTCCCAGTCTCCGATCACCGCGAAATCTCCGTCCGACGAGCTATCGCTGTCAGATTCCGGGTAATACAGCGACAAAGAAGGATGTCTCTCAATACCCAGAACGTATTTCTCGTTTGAAATGTCAGCGTTACCATCGTCGTCATCATCTTCCTCGCCTTCATAAGCTTCGTATATGATCTCCAATGGCGCTCTCACATCCCAGTACTCAACAAACGAGTCGGCGTAAAACGGGTTCTGAGCATACCCGATTCCCGAATCAATCACCGAAGGTGTATGGCATGAATCCCAGATGTGATTTTCGCCATTGGATTTGGAATCATGGGTTTGTTCTTCTAGTTGTAGAGGTTGGGTAGAATATAATTCCTTCTGGATTTTCTGAATTGCGCCTAATCTGAGAAGGGAAAGTAACAGAATTCCAGTGGAAATTAAAACTGGGGATAAAATTATTTTCAGGAAAAAGGTGGGAAAGTAAAGGAGAATTAGAATGTAGAGAGTGATAATGCTGGAAAATAGAGTGTCTGAAGGAACTGTTTGATTGGTTTGGAATTCTTTTGCTTTTAGCTCCATGAAGAATGAAGAAATGGGGATTATTCAGCAAACAGAAATGAGAAATAATTTAAGAGAGATAGCAATGGAAGTTCATTCCAGTGAAAAGGAAAGATGCTTTGAAGAAGTTCCATATATGGGGAAACACGGGGAAGAGGGTATAAGAGTAAAGTTTTCATTTTCTTTTTTCTTTTTCTAAAAAATAAAATTCTCATTAGAGTATGGCATGAAATATGAGTTTAAATTTGATATATTTACAATATATATATATATATATATACATGACCATCTTTTTTCTTCCTTTTTTCCAATCCCTCTCTCAATAATAGAGTAGGAGAAGCAATAGCTTCGGGTCTACGTAGCTTGACTTTTAAGAAAAATAATGTAGATATTGACTAAATGTCATCTGAGTTAATTTCAGCCGTAGCTTCTCTGCAGGAGCTTTTATTTTATCATGATAAGATACACGACACTACGTACGCATTCATGTAAAATATTTTAAATAGTACATCCGTATTAAATTATAAAATTATTATTAATTTTTAAAAATTAATTTAAAATATTTTTAAATTTAAAATTAAAATAATTTATTAAAAATTATAAAATTATAAATTTTACAATGAGTTATACTCTTTATGTAATTTATAATATTTATTATTATATTATTTTTTTTAAAAATTTTATGTTAATTTTAAAATAATTTAAGTTGATTTTAAAAAATTAATAATGATCCAGAATATGATATTTTGAGCACAAAATTTCACATTCAATGCAAATGAACAATTGTGCATTGCGTCAGTTGAAATGAATGAGAAAATTTTGCACTAAAAATATCATCTCCTTACCGGGCATAATTAAGTTACGAAAATTTAAGTATAATTAAGGTCCTGAAATTAAAGTAAGGAAACATTAGACTTTGGCTCTTTCTTTGATTATATTGTGTTACTGTTACAAAATGAAAATAAAAGATGATTTTTCAATGGATTTTCTTTTGTAGTATTCTTATAAAAATTGAAGTTCGCTAATATTACTAAATATTATCAATAATATTATTACAAATCTTATTCAATATTCTTTCATAAAAAAAATTTATTGATTTTAATCCAATTTAATCATCTTAATTTTCTTTGAAACTACCCAATATTAAAGTAACTGAATAATTAATTATCTTAAGAAGACACACCCAGAACTCCAAATAGAAAAGAACCAGAAAAACTACAGGTCTAAATACTAATTTGAGCAAATCAATCAGAGAAACCAAAATTTTTATATTTTCTTGGATTCAAACTTGTTTTTTTAAAATTTTTAATAATATGTTCAATAATCACATACTAAGGAAGGCCTAACAGTCATCTATAATATAAAATATAACGACTCAAATTTCAAGATTTTAACATTCAACGGCCTCAAATCAATTTAATCTTCAACATCCAACGGGCTCAAATCAATTTATGTTTTAACATACAACGATCACTAATCAATCTTTTATTTCCCCCCCCCCCCCCCCAATTCAACATCTTTTTTTAAAAATCTATCCACTCATATTTTTCGCCCAAATCAAATTCACCACTACATTATAATAATAATAATAATAATAATAATAATAATAATAATAATAGTAATAATAAATAATAACAATAATAATTATAATAATAGAAAAAATAATAATAATAATAATAATAGTAATAATTATAATTATAATTATAATAATAGTAATATAATAATAACAATAATAATTATAATAATAGTAGTAGTAATAATAATAATAACAATAATAATTATAATAATAGTAATAATAATAATAATAATAATAATAATAATAATAATAATAATGATAATAATAATAATAGTAATAGTAATAGTAATAGTAATAGTAATAATAATTATTATTATAATAATAATTATAATAATAATAAGAATAATAATAATAATAATAATATTACTACTACTACTACTAATAATAATTATTATTATTATAATTATAATAAAAATACAAAATACAAAATAAATTTTTTTGGCACATAAACAAAATGTGTCACCCTTTTAGTATTGACGCTCTTTTCTTATTTTTCGGGTTTTTCGAGTATTGCGGTCGTTATGTTTTCACATGCAAATTGATTTGAGCAGGAAATCACAGAGACGGTTCAGATTCATTCTAATTGATTTGTAAGTTATTTTATGTTGCAAAGAGTCTTTAGATAATAGAGTATTTTTGGAATTTTAATCTGCGTCGTGCCTTCAGGCACAGACAATTACGTGTCATCTCTTCGGTATTTTTGCAAGCTATATTGAGAGCAACTATTGTAGTAGGCTTTGACTCATAGTATGATAATCTTTTGTCCAATTTCAAGAAAAATATATAAAGGAAAAAATGTTATGGTGATGCGATTTAGTTAGTGTTATGACAATACTTTTTTATTTGAACTTAGAGAGCTCATTTTATACTTTTTAGTATATATGCAAAAGCTTTTCTTTTGAATTTTTACATCTTTTTTTCCCCTTCATTGGATCCTACCAAATGACTTGCAGTACTACCTTTTTTTCCCAGAAAATACTGTTCATGGATCATATTGATCGATGGTTAGAGATACTAGAGGCAAATAAATATTGTTAAACTTCTCATTCTGTTTTGTTAATAAAGAAAATGTGTGTGGGATACCCGAAAATACTATATTATACAAATTTGAGCCCGCTATCGTCAATCAATTAATTGCTCAAACCTGTCAAGAATTAATTTTAAGTTTGGAATGAATAGCACATTAATATTTACCTTAAAAAAAAAAACTATGACTGGATTGAGTATCAATCTTTTTGTATTAATGGTTGGACTCTCAATTTTATTATGGATCTGATAGTCCACAACAGTTTTAGATTTTTTAATTTAGAAATATTAGATAAAGTACTCAATTATTGTATTAGTTGCACTATACATTTAGGCACGAGTTATCCTAATCTATTGTATATAGAATGCTGTATATATAGTTGACAAATCTCCATATGAAGGTTTTAGCATTGGACTTCCGTGAGAAGAACCTTAAAGCAAAATAACTACTATTAGTCACTTGCATCTACATGAACAATGAAAGAACCGCCATAAAATGGACAAAACAACAAATAAATATTAATACATGAGAAAACTAACACAAACAAGAAACAAGTTTTCACCCCAGGAATAACAAAATAGATTTACATCTCGAAAGCTTACCGGAATTGATCTGAAGTTGCCGGAAAACAAGTGTTTACACAGGGTTCAACCATACTAGTATAGTAGCATACCACTCTGGTTAAGGGTCAATTGTATAAGATAGTAATGCTTCCAGTATTGAAGCCGCTCTAGATATCACCCATTCAATAGCTTCCATAATTAAGGGTAACAAATGGAGAAATGGGTATCTTAACTCCTTCCACTCATTAGTTATTTCCCCTGTAATTTAGGCTTTAGCTGTCTTCCATCAAGCTCCAGTACACAAGCAGTTTAATAGTGACTGTTTAACGATGAAAGTTATTAGTTGGGGTTTCAAAACTATGATAATGAGTTTTATCCTGATTAGTAGATTCTATCTTGAATTTCTTCCCATGTACCATTTCCTCCCTGTCATTCTCTTAAAAGAAAGAAAACCTACCAGAACACTTGCCTCAATCAAAATGGATGTGTCAAGCAATTCATCTAATCTGTCCTTAAAAAACAAAAAATGCAGAGAATACTAGTGGTCCCCCAGCTGTGCCTAGGTTGTTGCTGCTAGAAGAACCTGAAAATCCCTTCTGGAAACACCTAGGAATCCTTAAAAAAAACAGCTATAAAACAATATAGCGCCAAAATATCATCCAGCATTCAGCTGATCATTCCATTGGACCATTGAAAGATATATTAATATTGTTGCAGTATAATGCTCATAAAGCATACACACAGGTAGTGAAGTAGCATAGCAGGTAAAATCACTCTGAAAATAACTATCAAACTTTCAAAAATAAAGAACTAGGACAGAAACAAATATGTTATTTAAGATTGAAAATAAATTTGCACAAAATGTGCATACGTACTGTGTATAGACATCCTTAACTTATCAAACAAAAGGGCCAGTAAAGCCCTTCAACAAATACCCTATCTGTTTCCACTACATGTACAAAACAAATACAAACAAGCTAACCCATCTTCAATGAAAGGGTTGAAGAACACAGGCGACTTGCAAAGATTGTTTCCATGTAAAACCAAAATGACATACCCTCAATCCCTAACTAACCAACTTTTTTTTACCTAATGATACAACAATGCCTATACAAAATCGTGTTTAGGTACAAATTGAAAATTATATCTCTGTTTCCATTTCCATAAATAACACTCTCCTTGGCCATGCTTCATCTTGCTTCTTCCCAGTCAAACGAGACCGAGGAACCCTCGACTGCTTAGGAACATTTGGAGCTTCAACCTCATTAAGCTCGCCCCAATCCTCAAACTCAATAGAATTCAAAAAAGCTAGTTTCTTTGTAGGCGTACTATATGCGAAATGCCATTGCTTTGCTATCACTGTCTGTTCATTAACAACACAAAAATCATAATCACCCATTAATCAAAACAAACCAAAACTAAATCTAAACTTCAAATCACACACAATAAAAGCATTCTAACAAGTAACAACATACCACTTCTCTAATCAATTTTGATACATGGAACAGCCTCTTCAAATCATCATGCTCTACACCACATAATATCCTAACCTGCAAAACAAAACCCCCCAAATTCTCAATACAGCTCAATTAAAACTGGAAACAAACATAATTATATAGTATTATATATGCAAGAAATGAACTTTACCACTTACCAGAATATCCTGAGGCAGGGCTTCAATTACAGATTTATCAGAACTCAAACCCCAGTTCTCATTACAGTGCTTCTTCGTGGGAGTTGTAAAAGAGGAATCAACCTCCATATCATTCGAAATGACAACCCTCTTTCTACCAAATGACCGCGAAAACCTAACATACCCAAACCCTAATCCTTCATTTGAGCCGCAATTCTTTCCTAAAGCCATTTCTCTTACAATACCAATCCAAAACTCTGTTATAACTCAAAAAGACCTGATTTTTCATCAAACAAACAACAAAAACTATCAGAATCATCCAAAACCTAAGCCCAAAACTCAAACTTTAACTAAAATATCAAGGCATATAAACACAAAATCAACACCAATCACTCTAACTATTGTATCTATCAATCAATCTCAACTAGATCTATATATAAACACACACAAAAATAGAGAGAGAAAATGAAAAATGATGAGCACTAACCTTGCTGTGGGAAAGAAAACCCCTAATTTGCAGCAGCAGGAGTAAATTGAAAATGATGGGAATTAGCTGTTCTAGAGGAGGAAACAAGAACCGTTCCAACTATATCACTTCTCCTTTATATAAAATACAAGATTTTTATTATCTTTCTCTATCTAATCCCTCTCTATATATTTTTTGAATTAAGTGGATAAATACAGTAGTTTTTGGTAGGACTCGAAGTTTTCGTATAAAAGATCTAGGGTGTGTACGAATCCATATATAGATTAAGGAAAACTAGCCGTTGAAACGGGACACGTGTGATTAGAATAGTGGTGTTGAGGAAACAACATGGAAGGTTCGATGACGTGGTGGAGTGGCCGGTCTAAGTCGGCTGTCTCCTCGGTGTTCTAGCTTATCTAACACGTTTTGGGTTTTAGGCCTTTGTTTCGCTATTTGGTAGGGTTGACTGACATTTGGCAGTTGACGTAAGGCTGGCCGTTAAGACTGTGACGCGTGTGTTAAGCCTGGGGCTGGTGGATGAATGGACGGTTGGGATTAGGAGAGAAGGGTGTAAGTGGGCGGGTGTCGGCGGTTATAGTTTTTTTCCTTATTAAAAAAATGAAGTAGAGTACAGGAGGTTGGAGGGTGGAGTGCAGAATCAAAATCAAACACGTCAACACGGTCAAACCCTTTAGCTTAAGAGAAAGTAGGTGCACCGCAGAAAAAAATAAAAGAAAAAGAAAGCACCAAAATTAAACCATCTTTTGTTATCTAAATTATTCATTTGTAAAATTTATAAAAATAAATTTACTTATATTTTTATTTTTTTTAAATAATAATGTTAATTTAATAATAAGTTTGACAGTTTCCCCTAACCCGTTGGCGGGGCAAGGTGGGAGTGTATATTAGGGGTGGGAGTGTCTGTTTAGTACTTCGCACATGACTAATAATATTTTATAAATATGTTTAAAAATAAATAAATATGACATTTAATATTGATAATATTATAAGTAAATTATTATAAAAAATAAATTATTTAAGATAAGTAGATATTTAATTTGAACTTATTTAAAATAATAATAAATATTTTTATTCTAAGACGGTGGAGTATAATATTATAATAAAATTATAATGTTAAATTTAAAAATATAATACTATTTATATTATTATCAATTAAAGGGATTTTTTATTTTGGAAAAACTGTGAGACTTCTTTGAGAGGAATGGAGGGAGTATTTGAGATATATACTCCCTCCCTATAAGAATGACAAAATAATAATTTTTACACAAATTAACGTAATCAAAATATTATGAGAGTAAAAAAAAAATCAATTTAATCTTATATTTTTTGTTCGGAGAGAGAGAATTAATGTGAATTACTCGTTTATAATATGAGTGATATATAATCAAAAATAAATTAATTCAAAATTTATATAATGACTTATTTACTTTACTTACTCTTTTAAAAATATATTTTATTATTATTTTAATCATCTACTCATAAGTTTAGTCACGTATCACCCCTACAATTACGGTCAGTTACAAAATCAAGATTACGTAACTCTCAATCATTGGCCCTCTAAGGCAAGCTTACCACCCACCAAAGCTGCAATCTTGTCCTTTCGCAAATGCAGCTAGCTGGGTGCAAGGGCTCATGCCCAATTATTGCTCAACCTCTCTCATCCATTTATAAATGAAGAATGATACTTCCCTCTGAAGTAGTATCTCTCATGTCTTTTTCTTTTTGTTTGTTTGTTGGTAAAGAAAAAAAAAACAATAAAAATATATTTTTATACAAATCTTTTTTCTCGTATCTATCTTATTTATAGTCTGTTAGAATTCAAAGTTGCAATCCAAAATGCAAACAAATTCTTTATTTGTTTTAGCCACAATGAAAGCATGCTTCGTAGTTGTAATATTTCACACCGTGGATTATCTTACTATGGAATCAAACAATATAACTTGAATCAAGAAATTCACTAAAAAAAAATCATTTGCAAATGTCGAGATTGGCGTTACCATATTTTAAGAATATTAATGTATTAATACTACTTTTGAATTACAGAAATTAAGATGAGAATAAAATAACTCATTCTCATAAAATGAACAAAATCATGTTTAATTGTTTCGTTGAAATGAAACAAATCATTTTTATTCGTGCCAAATTTGTAAATTTTATTTTTTGAAAGGATATAAAATAACCCATTTTAACAAAAAATTGAATGAATCATCCTACTCGCAATTCTATTTTCTTCTCTATTTCATTTATTCACCGGTTCTATTCCTCGGATCAAAACCTAACATAATTGTTTAAGTCGATCTATCACCTTGAGTTTGAAAAAATTAGAAAGGAATCCAAACATTTTACGAACCATTAGACCATTAGACTCCATCCAATGCATCAAATCGTGTATATAGTCCTCCAAGTCAGATGTATATAATATTTTCTAATAACAAGAAGCAAGACAGGAACAAATTGAAGCCTTTAATTGAACCAAGTAATTGTGATCATTTACATAATAGTTTTAAATTGGGAGAATAAAAGAGGATGTGCATACCACAGAAAGGGTAGAAGCTCATACGATGAAGCATAAGTTGTTTACATACTATCACCAGTATACAACGTCAATGATATTCGAAATAGCTTATTTGCATCTAATCCAATGATGTCCACATTAACAGATCTGAGGAGCACCTATCAGCATCATTCATTTAGTGTTAAAGCAGCGTAGTCATGGAATTTTCATGAAAGAAATAACCTAACCACAACAAATAAACTACTAACTCACAATGTCGTAATCTAGTCAGCTTAAAAATCATTACAATAGGCAATAACTTTACCCTGCTTCTTAGATATCAATATTGAAGCAGCATTTAGTGATTGAGAATATGTAATCAGAGCTAAAAAGCAGTACGACGCTGTAACTATTTTCGTAAAAAAAAATACACATTTACTCCAGGACAGACATGGCCAACAAAAATAAGGTATATATGATGGTAAATGAAGAAGATCAATAGCACATAAGTCAACAGCAAAAGAAAGGATTTTGCATAATAAGGTTTTAAAAAATACCAGATAGGCTTAAATCATCGTGAGAATCATCGAGAACCCCAAATCTCCAGTGGCCTGATGAAGAAGCTGCCATTGGAAGATATGGATGGAAAGAGAAACCACTGACAGTGTCTTTTTGAATGCAAACCAACGAAGAAGATGTTATATTGGAACGAATTAAAAGTTTCTGTCAACAAATCTATAAAATAGTAGTACCTAATGCTGCTTGGAAGCTTGGCACCCATTGCCCCGTTTGCAGATCATATATATGAACTAAACCATCCTAGAAGCATGTTGCAAGAAAATCAAAGATACTTTAATTAATGATTACATGACGTCCAAATATAAAGCAAGAATTTAAGCTATACCTGACCACCAGTACCAAGATGTCGATCAGAGGGCTCAATGTCAAACTGTATTCGCTGATTGGTACTTTCTGAAGATCTATACAGCCTAGTACATGGACATGAAAAAACACCGGTATACTTAAAGAGATCTTGTCATCCAATCAAATAATTAACATACTGCTCTGTTTATAAGATCATAATAAATTCTTTTGATCAAGAAAATGGTACGTACTTGTAAACAATATCAACAGTTTTGCAAATATCCCAGCATAGGATATAAGGATCCTACAAAAAAAATGAAGATTATAGTCCAATGCATGATAATTTAGATAATGCATGTTACTTATAAAGCTACTATGATACTATGGATAAAATGACAAGGTCCATCTCCATCGAGAAATAAAAATGGAGGCTAAACAAATTATAAAATCCTCTATACTACCTTCAGTCCAAAAAGAAAACAATAAAAAAAAATTATAATCCCCTCCCCTACCCATTAAAACACACGGCAATCTTAATATATGTTTATATGCAAGATACATTGTAGTTTACCTTTCGACCTCCAGTATATAAGTAATTACCATCTCTTGAGAATTGGACCTGAAAAAAACAAAACATATTAGAGGAGCTTGAGTTATTTTGACAAATTAAAATCTCAGTCAAAATGCATATCGTATATTCCCACTTACATGTGTAACACCACCTTCACGGCCATGTAAGACATACAGGAGTTCCATATTAGCTTCTCTATATATTGCTGTTGTTTGGTTATACAATCCCATAGCAAGCATCCCCGCATGACTTGGTGAAAATGCTATTGCAGATATGATACCTAAACACAAGGAAATAGTTACTGTCTAAATTACAACACGCTGACACAAGACTTATCAGAAAAAGAACGAAGAAAATAAGTGTGGTGATGGTGGGGGGTGGGTGGAGAAAGATGGGGAGGACACACGGGAGTTGGGTCATGGACTCATGGCAAGTTCAGTAGTTCACACACAGCTTTATCATGTAGCTCTTTTTTAAATTGGTAAAATATTATGTAAACAACAGAGGGAATGAACTTCTTGCGAAAACCATTATAGAAGTGAACATATTCACATGACATCATAAATTCCTAAAACTATAAAGAATCTGTCCTAACTATACAATAACATAGTCATTAAATGAGATTCAGTTTGTGGAAAACTATAGTCGAAATCTTGTTCCAAATATTTTATAATTATTATGAAGGGTAAGTGTTTGTTGTATCTTCAAATCTTATCGATGGGCCGTAAGGAGTTAGCAAGAACTTTTGTCCTAAAAACAAGTTGTAAATTATCACGAGAGGCATTTAAAGAATACTATTTATAATTAATTAATGATCATGGACGGTTGAAAGAGGAGATATGCCCTAACCTTGAGGTAATGCCACTTCATAGCCACATATTTGAATATCCAAGAAATTAACTTGTACTGTGCATCCAAACTGATAATATTATATAGAAAGCTTTAGGCACTAAATCTTTAAGGAATTTAAAGGCCTGCAAAGCATATGGTGAGTGTGGTAATTTACTGAGAGCTAAGCTACAAAATCACAGTCTAAAGATTGGTTTTTAATGTCAGCATACTTAAAGTTTGAATGCTAATCCTCACATGAGAGTGGACACAAATTTGAGTCTCAATGGAGACATTCTTTGTTAGCCTCAATGGAAGCATTATTCTATAGCCTTTATGGCCTTCTTTAAATAGTCTCAAACTCTTAATCGATGCACTATCATATGGCCGTTATGCCGTTCTTTTCTTGTAAGGTCTGAGGTTAGATTTCATGTCCACTCTACCCTACTATGATAATAGTAATAATAATAATAATTAAATCTTTAAGAAAAAAAAGATTGAAGTATTGAACACTTAGTAACCAATACCTGATTGTCCTTCCTTATTTCCTTGAAGAGTTGAATGGTTTTCAAAATCTCTACCAGGCCTATGAATATCAAATATCCTAACAGTTTTGTTATATCCAGCAAATATCCTACAAGAGGAAGAGCATTACTCACTTCTATCAGGAACTACATACATGTTAGATTAAAATCCCAGCAAACAAAAGTGAGAAACATGGGGAAAGTATAGATGATAGGTCACTAAGACCGATAGTAATATCATAGAGTGATGTGAATCACAGACAATTTTCATATATAGACATATCGATGATCTTACAAGTGCTTTTGGCAGCAATTAGACAATCTTGCAAAAATGGTTTGAGGTATTATTACACAAGAAAATTTAAATACTGATTCTGTAATTCACAAACGCATAATTGATTAAAGTTTTAACAAGGCACATCTCAGCTGTCACTTGTGAGGGGTAAAGCTAGCATTCAATAACACCTCTTGCCAGTGAAGCAGGAGAAGAACATATAAATCACTAGGAAAAAGAGCAACAGTAAGTTTTCAATCAAGACTATCACAACCTGTACCAGCAGTAATTGTGTGGTCTAGAACTTCGCTCAGAGCAGCATATGTCATACTTCATAATCTAATTAAAGTAGACAGTAAAGGTTTAAAATCAAATGTATATTTGAAGAATATCACAATTAAATTAAGGATACTGATATCAACAGTTCAAGTAATAGAAAACAAGCACCCATTCAACACCTACGAAATAATTACTGTATTGAATTTGAGTGCCACTAAATTGTATCTATATTGCAAGCACAAGTGCACATTCTTCTAATATGTAATATTTTGAAATCTTCAAAGAAATTGATTCTTACTTGGTCCCTACGGGGTTGAAACCGATTGAAAACGCAGCTGTGATCTCATCCATAGCATCATAAGCCCAATAAGTGCAATGCAACTGCATTTCAAAATTGTTGCTGACCAATGCAAAAATCAAGGACCAAAAACGGAGGAGTAAATCTGTTTATCATATCGATATGCAAATTCAGGAAAACTTTTAAGAGGTGCATGTTAGCAGGTGGTAAGCACCAAAAATTCACAACATGGTTCAGGGTTAGTTCCATGTGATGGCATCACAACTACTTTCAGCGTAGTGCAAAAAAGTTATTAGGTCTCTCTGTCAGTGTTAACAAAGTCACTTGTCTTTTCTATAGAAAGGAAGTTAGGAATAATGATTAAGCACCTGGCCTGAAGTAGCATCCCAAAGATGAATAGGATGATCGCGAGTAGTGCTTGCAAATACACAGGTAACTGGATCTGAAATATCAACCAGAGGCATGACATTTTTTTATTTTTATTTTGATAAGAAATACTAGAGGACTAACGGAATGCATACTCTGTTTAGTCAGAAAATATCATGATTGTCCCCTCACCAAAGAAGACTCACCTGAAGCAGACATGTATGGATACCAGCAACAGTCATATATAGACTCTCCCTCGCTCAAAACAAGGTTTGCAGAATATGCATCTGCAGCTAAACACTATGACAACAATAAGAATTACAAAATTATATCATAACCATAGTTGTCAGAATCTAACGATACACAATACGTATCTTCTGATTCGATACGTATCGCAAGGTGAATCTAAAATAATATCGTATCTCACGATTTAATTACGATTCAAACAACTCTTACGATATAATACAATGCACGATACTTTTTAAAAGCAATCAACTTGAAAAAAATTTCATGTAGATCCAAAACACTAAAAACAAAACTTTTAAACCTTTTAACATTTCAATTGAAAAGGTTTTCTAGCACAATCATATTTTATATTGCTTTATGAATCTTTAATTACTTTTTAGAGTATTATATCTAATTAAAAATGTCGCTCTATTTTTTTTATGTCACTCCCTATAAGGAGATATATAAATCTCCATTTGAATTATTCTCTTTTATTTTATAGATTAAAGGTGAATTTAAATTTTCATTTTTTCTTGTTACTTTATAAAAATTACTGAAATAATATCTAATAAATCAATTTAAAGTATTTTGGCTACTGTTTAACTTTAAAATTTATTTTTAGTCTATAATAATATTTACTTGATTACTTTTATATATAGTCAACCTTGTGTTATATAGGTTTAAATATATATTACAATATTTTTTATTTTGTTTCCGTGTCTTACGATGTGATTCACGATACAATACACAATACAACAATGGTGATCCATAAATAATATATAAGTCCGTCTTACTTTCATAATTAATAGATTTATATGATAAAAGGTCATATCTATAGTATTTTTTAAATTCTCTTTCTCAAACCAATATAAAACTACTTGCCCTTTAGTAGATCGCGAGGGAGGCTTCCACTCTATCCTACTGGCTAGGTAGGGTGGAATTGCATTAGGCCCCCTCTCACCTTTCGGTGAGATTTTTTTGCCTTAACACGAAAGGAGGTAGACTTTCCAAAGGAAAATATTGCCTTTTTCGGTACTAGGACAACCTCGATACATGATACGATTCACGATTTGACAACTATGATCATAACATAAGAACCAAAACATTTTACATCAACACAACCGAAATCCATAACAACTGTGAGCCTGTTAAAATTAACAGAAGTCCCTCTAAAAATAAATATTTATATGTGAAATGGTACAATTATTTAAGAAATTAATATCATTAAAAATTACAACACTGTTCACTCCAACCCCAAAACCAATAAGCCAGAAACTTACCTCCATCAGCAGCTAAAGCACAACTATCCACATAACCGCTACTCTCGTTGTCCGGTCTAAAGAAGAATACAGTACAAAAATTTAGTCCAGTACAACTTAAATATCAGGAATGCAAACAAATCACAAGAAATACTCTAATGTTTTTTTTTTATATATATAAGTTACCGCATCTATTTTTTATTTTTTTGGGTATCCTTAGAAATTTCAGAATTAGAGCAATTAAATCCATCTATCAGTGTTCCTACCAGTGCAAAAAATAGTAATTACATACATCATTTCAATAGCTTGATAGCCTAAAGGCCCTAAACCAAAGTCAGGAAACCAAACCAAGTTGCCTTTAGAATGTTTTCTAGCACTAACCTATAACTTGAAAAGAGAACACAGAACACAACATTTCATAAAATGCAAAAAAAAAAAAAAAATGATCAATACACAGAGAATAACTTTATTAATGGTCCATAACAATGTATAATTGCACTAGTATCCTTACCTTCGTCTAGACTAAAAATGTAGAAGTTTTTATAAGATATTAAGATCTTAACAATAATATAATGGTTCCGAACCAACAGCAATTGGTCCAGTTCTTTTTTATATTACCATCCAATGGGTTACACTACATGCTAATTGTCCAAATGTCTACTATAGAATAATTTCAGTTTCTTAGAAAAATAACAACTAATTCATAACAAAATAATATCCTGAAATATCGAACTTACAATGTGAATGCATGAAAAGTATTATCATCGGAGCTGGTGAGGAAGCAAGAACCATCTAGAGACCTACAAAAATATTCAGATTTACAAACTGTTAGTTCCCAATGACACAATAGAAATCTAGAAGGGAGGGTGGTTGAATAGATTCTTTTAAAATTTCTTCTATTTGAAAAGATCTCACTTAATTAATTCTTAAACAGAAGTTTAACACAGCGGAATATGATTTAGTTATTCTTTTCTTGAAATGTTAAATTAATAATTCAACAAACAATTGTATGGCAGATATAGCAAATGAAAGACAGAATGAGAGAGACTCTAGGTTTTAAGTGGTTCAGAGCACACAATACTCCTACTCCACTGTTCTGCTCTTCCAGCAGCAAATCCACTAAGGATACTTTTACAATATCTGAATCACTAAGATTCCTTCAAGACCCGCAGTCTTGGAATTTTAGTTCACAAAGAACTTTACAAGTCTAACAGACTTGCTTACACTAGTTCACAAAGAACTCTCCAAGTCTAACAGACTTGCTTACACTGGTTCACAAAGAACTTTTCTGGATTGATGTATATTTGGATGTGCTACTAAGTTACTTATCAGCTTGAGTGTTCGAAGGGCTTAGTAGCAGTGCAGGCTTTCTTATCAGTTCAATCTTTTTCACTTCTTGCGTTTTTCTTTTTGTGCAGTGCTTCTTTTTCTTTTTTCTTTTGCTGATCTTAGTATTTAAGAACTAAGGGCTTCAGATTTCTTCCCGTTGGATCATCTGCTTGAACTTGTATTTCTTTCCGTTACCTCACAGAGGAGAGCTGCTGAATATTATATTAATATAGTTCATTAAAGCTCTGATGAGATATTATTTGATCTGACATGTTAGTTCATGGAAGGTTGTTTCCTTTTTCCTTTGGGACAGATATGTCAGTCGTAGGTTCCCACTAACTTTTATAGAGTCATTTGGTCCTTCCAAACTATAGGACTGATAGGACACAGTTCTCTGACTTTTCTGCCTTGAAAGTCTTCTTTCTGTTCCATAGTGCGCTTGGGTCAGACTCCTGACTTTTCTGACTTAATCGATTTGAAGAGGCTTCCTTTTTGGTTACTTTGATGAAGATTTGAATACTTGAATAGAATGGCTCCTGATCTGAGAAACGTGATGTCTCTTACCTTTTTGCTCAACGATCTTATATGATCAACTCTACGAATATCCTTGCTGACGTGATTGATCTGTAAAGGATCATCTCTTACTGATCATCGTAGAGTTTACTCAACTGTTAGACTGTTGATCGTAGAGTTCAATTTAAGGTTTCTCATAAAAAACATAGTCTGTTTGGTCGTAGAGTCTTCTAGACCACAATCGTAGAGTCCATTCTACGATTGGTTGCCTTGATCGTAGAGTCTTCTGAATCACAGTCGTAGAGTCCATTCTACGATTGGTTGCCTTGATCGTAGAGTCTGTTCAAATCGTAGAGTTTCCTTGACACAAATCGTAGAGTTCTTTCTACGATTTTATTACACCAACAGATCAACCTAACAGTTTTGATCTATCTAAGTCTTAGTACAACACACAAGACTTTTATACAATTAACAATAGATCAACCTAACAGTTTTGATATTATCTACTACAACCATTGTACATTATTTCTAATCATCAAATTTAATCATTCAATGTTCAACACAAACGGTTTTAGCGAAGTAACGGAGGGGGTTTGTGGTAAATAGATAGGAAAAAGAGGGGCGATCAATTACTAGTACTACCACTTGAGGCCTTTGAGAAAGTTGTTAGGGTTTGAACGGTTGTTCCTGAACTGGTGGTAGAAGTGGTAGGCTCTGTGCTGTGGAACGTCGAACCGAATCGCCGACCAAGTGTAGGGTTGCCCGCTTGCTTCTTCTTCTGTAATTTCCCCGATTTCAGTGTCCAGATTTTATTGCTGCTCGGCTTCCTCTCCCATTTGGTTCTGATTGCAGAAAGAGGACCCAAACACTCTTGGGGGTTTTAGCGGGAGTATTTGAGAAATGCTATTACCGCCAAAAGAGAGGAATTTGTCTCGAGGCCGTCGAGGGTTTAAGAATTGAAGACCTGTTTGCCGTTGTTCTTTTATGTTGTTTATTTTATTTTAACTAAATGTTCCTCGTCTTTCATTTACAATTTTTGTCACCAAACGAAATAATTAGTTATGTTGGTGGACTTCATAACCTCATGGTCCTCATCACTATTCAATGCACAAGTAAATGTAATTCAATCTCTCCTTTTTCTTTTTCTTTTTCTTTTATTTACTATTGCACCCATTTTCATTAGGTAATGAAATGAATTTTATTTTTATAAATATAAGAAAGTTAATTTGAACATCATGTCCAATTTTTTATAAAATTAAACTTTACGTGTTTCGATAAATTTTAACTACATTAAAATTAAAGAAGTTACTAAAGTAAATAAAATATACATATATGTTAGTTATTGTCGAAGACAATGTGAGCATAAAATAACAAAATAGTACTATAACTAAAATTATAGGGGTAAACGAGGGGAAAAAGTTGTGACAAAGTTACACCATCTGGCCTATGGCGGGCTTTATAATATAGATTAGAATAAAACTCAGTTTAAATGGATACTTAAACTCTTTTGGCCATGTCGCTGGAAGGGGTTTGAGTATATGATGAATTGTTGAGATAGGCAACACAGGCTTGGCCTGCAAGGGTAGATATAAGGAGTAAGCCAGGTCCAGGGCCTGTTGGAAGCTGAGTTTGGTGCACCTTCCTTGAAGGTGCTTTGGAGTTCAGACTAGATTATGGTGTGCTCCACAACTAGATTACATTTTATTTGCTATTTCCCTCTGTAGGATGCAATATCTACGTATCAAACACATGAACGGGTCATCGGCTACATCTCTTTCAGAATACCTGATGAGTCATTCTCAGCTTCCCAAATTGCATAGGCATAGTGACTGTCAAGCTTTGGCATGCTCGAATTCTTCTCACATTAATGATGTGTTTAGACGTATTTTCATTTATAATTATAAATATTGTATCTCTGAAAATATTTTAAGTATATAAAATAACAACTTTGAAGCGAAAAAGGTCTAAACTTGGGAGAATATATAGTTGGACGTTTAAAACGCATGCCAGTATATCTCGTCTCCATCTGACGGTTGGCACGTTTGTTATCAATTTAAAATGGCTCCTGGAAAGTACTTCCTTACTGCAGCTTCTTTTTGTACATTATCTTAAGGGTAATTACCTCACAGAGATTTTATCTTCAGGACTCTATGGTACACCTGCAAGTGGAGAATGAAAAGGTTCGGGGTATTCCTCACTCCATTGTTGCTCCCCAGCAGTTAGTGGTAAGCTCTTTCTTTAAGATATAAGAATGATATGCTTGCATGGGATTATATCATATGCAATTACTGCCATTCCTTCTATCTTAATTTGAGTAGGATTTGCCTGTCATTACAGAGATAGTAGACCATCAAAAAACTCTTACAGTGATTGTTCTGTTCATGTAAATGAAGCCCTATTATATGATAATTTTTATAAAAGCTTATTTATGCAATACAAATAAATCAGAAGTAATGTTATGTGTTTCTTCGTGATTTGATCATTATTGAAGTTGATCAGTAGGGTTCACGACCTTGAAATAGTCTACTAGTCATTTTTCTTAAATTGATATGGTTTCTGGTATCATACACTTTCACTTTTTCCTGACAAGGGTCATCGTCTCTTGAACTTTACTGTATCAGCATCGAGAGGTGTGGCTTGCGTTTTTGCAGCAAGAAAGCATGCCTTGGTCTACAGTTTGGAGGATGAAATTGAAAGTAGTATGCCCTCAAGACAATCACATTTGATGTGATAAACATATACTTTGTAATTTTGTTCATTTATTAATAAAAGTATCAAGACATTTCTTTATTCATGATTAATTACTTGAATTAATCAAACGGATAAACCTATAGTTTTCGAGTAATGTTTTTAGAACCATGATGAGGATCATGCTAATGAGATCTAAATTCAAGATAGTTCAAAACTAAAATTGTTTTTAATCGTTGGATCACTAAAAAGGGGATTAGTAGATCTGAATAGATTGATACATACTATGCTTGCTCTTATGAAGAGAATGATTGATCTCATAATCATTTGTGTAGAAACACTAAAGCAAGTATGTAGATGCTTATTAGAGAATAAGTTCACTGAATGTGACTCGCTCAAGGAACACCTAATGGAGTTTTACTTGTCGTCAATAAGAGTTCCTTATGTGATATATAGTTGTACAAGTGATCCTTGGACTTGAGATCATCATAGTATCTTGTGTGTACTAAGTTATACTTTGACATATTCTTTAAGACATGTTGGTATATCAAAGGATATGCTTGTATATAATAAAGTACATATGGAGATAAGTGAATGATCAACAAAGGATCTACCACTTCCAGTAAAGGGAGAGAATGTCCTATATGATTCAATAAGTGACAACTCAGAAATTCCTGGCCAAGGTTGAATGAAATTAGAAAGGAGTTTCTAATTTACATTAACTAGAGTTGTGTATTTGTGAATTAAAATGCATATGATCAAATTAATAAGACTTGACAGAAATTCTATGTCTTGTATTTGACTGGGACATTGTATGATAGAAGGATTGAATTGTACGATAACTATTTGTTGAAAGGTTCTTTTACGATCAAATATTGAAATCTATATTATCTAGAATGTCGACTAATCGCTAAGGGAGATTAGTCTTATTGTGGAATAGTTATTTATTCTGAATTAAAGAGTTAATTCGTAATAAATGAATTAAAATTGTTCTAATTTATTTATTATACAACCGGTTTAATATGAAGAACCTAAAAGGTCACACTGCAAAAGAGTAATATTTATTTTAGAAGTGGATGACATAATCGTAATAATAAATTAAGTATATTTAATTTTTACTATGATGATAGAATAAATTAAATAGCTTAATATTTATAGTTTAGTATTTTCGAAATACTGATTATAAATTAATAAGAGGAGACTTATTATTATTATTACTATTATTATTATTACTAGTATTATTTAGTTCTTAAATAGTTTAGGAATTAATTAATAAGTAGTAGTATTATTGTAAATAATTAAATTCCTAAATAGTTTAGAAATTATAATTATAATAATTAATTAAGTTACTAAATGGTTTAGTAATTAATTAATAAGAAGTACTCTCATTATTAAATAATTAAGTTCCTAAATGGTTTAGGAATTGTAATTAATTAATTTACTTCTTAATTAAATTGGGAATTAAATTAAAATCACAATCCTAAATAGTTTAGGATGGTTGACTATATCTCTAAATAAAAATAGTCTTATCATAGATTAAGGTTACACACTTTTTCATTAGAATAGAGAGAGTACTCCATAATTCTCTACATCTAAAGAGTTAGAGAGAGAGAGAGAGAGAATTAGGGGCTAGTCACTCATGGTTTGGAGAAAACATAATCTACTTCTTTAATTCATAGATCTCTTGGTGGATCATCTCTAGATGCTTCACACTTGGGGAGCTAACATTGATCCATAGAATCTAATAGGTGAATTTGAAAAAGAACGCGAATGATTAAAGGGAGTTGAACTTGTACTTGTAGAAACTTGATTCTACAAAGATATAAATTATTTTATCCTCGCTCAATTAATAATAGTCGTATAAGAAATATCCAGATTATTGGTTTGTACAAAAAAAATTTAAATCTGATTTTTATTACTTTCGTTGCACTTATATAATTTAATTATATGTATGTCATATTTTTACAAATCAACAGATCTCAGATGCTGAATAACTGAGCCTTTCTCTATTACAAGTCTATCCTCCCTATTGTAGGTTCTTGAGCTTACTTGCATGCATATTTATTTTATACCTTCAGTTCCATCAGTGAAACAAATTAATCAACAATATAAATGTTCTTCCTCCCGGGTTTAGTTTCAGATGAATTCAAGCGTGTTAATGATTACAGCATCAAAATAATGAAGAGATGATAAATTGAAAATTAAGCGTTTAAAACTTATTCCATTGTTTTCTTCATCTATCATACTGAAAATCATGATTCATGCCTTTGTTGATCCAATAATGTTAGGCATCCCCACTTACAAAAGGAAAAATTGCAGAGGGTCCCAAATGGCATATTAACTTTTTATCACCATAATTGATTACATTAAAGAACCATATCATGGGGGTTCCATTATGTACTGAATAATGTGGGGCTCTCCAAATGAACTTGTGAATGCATTAGTTGTAAAACATTTATATTATGGTTCAATCAAATATATTAAGCAATTAATATAATATTGTCTACCTTTTCTCCCACTCTACCAAAGTCTTAAGTATAATTTTGCCTTGTTCTGTTTGTGCTCGTGGATTAAGCCATTCATACAGACAAGCTTTTGGACTTGTTCGAGCAATCAAATCAGGAATTTTAAAGCAGCATTATCAAAGGCTTAAAGCAAAATGTGATCTATTAATTATTATTCTCCTTGTCACACAACAAATATATCACATACAACACATGGAACTATCATGTAAAATCAACTAACATACTACAGGACAATCACAATGGTAAAAAATCAATGACCTTTGAAGAGAACTATTCCTGCTTGTAGGGTTCTAAGTTCAGCCAAAGAGAATTCCTAGTTATCTAGGTTTTCATCAAAGTATCGACCACTAACGAGCTTCAGTTGTAAGAACTAAGAATGCCAATCATCCAAAATTACACAAAGCTATGCTAAGAAATTCACCATAATACAGCACAGCTGTAGTTATGTTGCTGAGAAAAAGAAGCATCTTGCTGTACAATCGGGTAGGGCTCTACATGTCGGTCAAGTCCAATTAATAGCAGATACTAAACCCCACACAGAGTATAGGCCATATCTATGAATCATCCAATTCAACAATTTGAGCCCTTCTCTCAGCAGCTTGCTTCCTGATGAAAATTCCCCATCTCAGGGCTGCCTTGAGTTTGAGCCACCCAACAACAGCTTTGCCTGATGAACGTGTTTGATCCTCATCAAAAGCATAGTTTGAAGACTGGTTAGGCATGTAACCAGAAGAATAGGGGTAACCATCTTCTGTCACATTAACATGCCCACCCATGTTGATGATGCGAAGCAGATGCTGCATGTCTTCGTTTTCAAGCATTTCATGACTTTTCATCCGAATATCTTCCTCGGAAAATAAGTCCTCAAAGCCCCGATATGGAGGAGAAAGATTTGATGTGCCAGCAGCAGTGAAGTCTGATATGCATGATTGTGGAGGACCAAGGGCCAGTATATTCTCACTCTTTGGAGGCTGAGTTTGTTGGGAAGAATAGTTCAACTGATTATGAAGAGCAAATGGAGCACCATCAAACTGAAGAGGAGAATTGAGATTGACGGTCTGTTGCTGTATTGGATTTCTGGTAATGACATTATCATAACCTAGTGAGGAATAAAAACATAAGAAGTCAGAAACTACGTCAGTAAGGTACCAAAACAACACATAGGACCAAACATTTCTTGCCAAAAATAAGACTTGGTGTCCTGCATTTCATTTCTTGCCTCAAAGCATTTCATATGCAGTTAAACATTTTCTACAATTATTTGAAGAGACACTTCATTTTGCATTGAAAATTAAGATGCTACATGAACTTGAATATATTATCAATACTCTGACTTCATTTTTATTAGTTGCACACCTATTGCAGTCTTTTGCATAGGACCAAACAAAAGGAGATGTTATGTCTCACAGTCACAAAATCAGTTATTCATCATGATATCACAAGTCAAATCCCTAAGGTTCATGACTTCTCACACATCTAAGCTCCAAGGTTTTCACACTTGGACACTTTAAATACTTAATGGTACTAAACATGGGGGGAGGGAAGAGGTTTACCAAAAAATAAAATAATAATAATAAATTGTTCCATTAGACTTACCTGCTACTATTAGTCCTTGATTTATAGAAGGCTGCTCTGGGGGAACTGCAACTGGCAAACTTGGTAGACTGAGTTGATGGTCAAATGAGTTGGAATAAATATGTAGCCCCATGTTAATATCACCTCCCAAACCACCTGAACCTTTGTGCACCTTGGAGCTTAAAAGAGATTTTCCATCATATTCTATGACATTCATCCAATTGTCATATGCCTTCTTCACCAAGGCATCCACATAGTCCTGCAAGAACCAACCATTTGGTAATATCTGAGTTGATTCTTAATTGGAAATTTAGTCCAAATTTATTTATGCTCTATTAGCAGCACATTGGTGAACTGCATTTTAATTTGTTACATTAATTGCTTGTATAGATTTCTCAAGTGTAAGTAAGATAAATAAAATAAATAAATAAGTGAAGTTATAGTCAATCAGACCTTCAAGGTAAAATTTTGCAGCTTTATTACAATAGCATATAACTATTTATTCTATAAGTTATAGTCATTTACTTTTGGTAAAAGTACAGAATAAAAAAATCAGTGGACAATGCTTGTTCGTAACATATTACTATTGTAATGAAGGCTCCACGACTAAATACTAATTTTGTGGTTCAATTTCTCAAGCCTGATACAATCTATAAGTACAATCAAGCCATGACATAGGTGAGGAGGAAAAAGGATTCAAAAGGTAAAGGAAATTCCGAAGTAGTGTAGATATATTAAATACGCAATTAAGAAGTTCAATAATGTATTAGTAGTTGACTATAATGGAAATAGATCTGCAATTGAAAAACAAACCATCATTGTTTTCAGATAAATATAGAACCTAGACGAATGGGCAAGGGTAGAAAAAGAAAGAAGCCAAAGGAATGAATGCTGGATTACCAACCTTCTGACTGTCGGAAAGAGAATCTGCCGAGTGAAATTGTTCCCCAGCAATTAAGCCACTTAATTCGTAGATGTTGTTAAAAACAACACCAACGTTCCTCACATCATCAGGATAGTAAACATAAAGTTTCCCACTCAGAATACAAGTCTTTGCATGCTCCAAAAGAACCTCCCACATCTTATTGGACATTCCACTTCCCAGGATCTAAAATATAAAGGAAGAAAATATAATCATAAACTGGAAGAAATAAATTCACAGTTCTAATTCAGCAAGCGAATCTGATATTCTTACAGTCCGAAGCTTCTGTGAATCTCTCACTACAAGGCGTAGAAAGTCTTCAACTCTATAAATTCCAGCTTTAGTAAGCCTCCTGTGGAATGATCCATCTTTGCCTATCTTCTCCAATCTCCAAACCTCGTCATTTAGTGCAGGTGGATAGTGTTTCTTGTACACTGTAAAGCAAACAAGTTGTGGATTAAAATGCCACACTAGACAACAAAATAGAAATTAAATGACAAAATGAAACATAGACACAACAGAAGTGCAGTAAGTATGCTTTAGACCGAGATCAACTCACATTCTCCTCTGTGATCTTTCACAGTGAAGGCATCTGTTTTTGCCTCACGAATACGAATACCCTCACAAAAACCTGAGGCAACCTTTAGACCCAGTCTGAATTTTCTGCTCCTTATCCAGCTTGAGTTGTCCGTAAATGTTAGCTCACCGATTGTTCCTACACCTTCCTTCAGAATAACTTGCAAGTCTCCAGTCAAAAGCGGCCTCTTTCCTTCACGCTCTTTCACCACATGTGACTCAAATTCTTCCCGAGTCCAGCCATCTTCATCCTCATTGTTAAAATCCCCTTCAAGCACCACAACATCTAGTTTTGCTGAGGACTCGGAACCAGACGTCACAACATGACCTGTGCTGGCATCAAGCAAGAGAACATGTATTGCAGCACCCTGCTCCCCTTCTACTTTTCCTCCTGTAAATAGAGGAAGGGACAGCTTTGACCTGAACTGCAGTTGTAAATTTCTTCCATCAGGCCCTTCTATTTGTTTTGGCGAAACCCTGCAATATTACCTTCAAAGTTCAGTTTGCAATAGAAAGGCCCCAAGCGAAGTTATTATTTCAGAAAACGAGGAATAATAGCAATTAGAAAGATTGAGGTCAAAGCTCAAAACACATCTTGGTATATAGCTCCACAGTACTAGCATATGCTAAAGTAAAGAATTACAAAGAAAAGCTTCACCGTCCACATATTGAGAAAATGCATCTAATGAAGATTAGTGACATTCATGAATAATGAAATTGGAGCACATCAGCTATATTTAAAAAAAAATGTCTGAGCATGTATAGGGAGTCAAGAAGAGGAACCTAATTTCAAACAACAATTTCTCAACAAAGAAGTGATGGAACAGGTAAGCCAAAATGACCTCCTCATAGAGCACTTGCTGTACTAATACTCTAATAGATTATATAACACATACAAGCAGTGGCAGGCTAATTATGCAATTATAATTGATGAAGGGTTCTAAGATACTCATTTTATCAAAAGGTATGAATCTTGATCATACAACTGAAATGAACATATAGCAATGAGAACATAAAATGGACGTAACATTAATCCAGTGACAGGGTAGCACAGCAATATGGTACAAGACCAACACCAGCTCAAATCATGTCTTTGTTGGACCCCAGATGTCCAGCCCCACCATGACTTTATTTCAGTAAAATTTGAAATTTTACTAATCGAACTTAAGAGAATGAATCCATATAGAACTCGCTAAAGATAATGATCTTTTATCAATTGACAAGTTGAAAAGAAATATTAATAGACTCGTACCTTCCATTAAGTTTGGCAGGGCCAAGCTTTGCCAATGCACGTTCCACTTCTTCACTGACCTGCCAGTAGATAGAAAATATTCTGAGAACCATTCAAAGCATTGGTATACCTATGTATAGATACATGAATTAAAAGTTACATTAAACATTTATGGGGGGGATTTTCCCTGCATATCATTCAGAAGAAAGCAGCAACTAACACATGTCTGCCAAAGACAAAGAATCACAAAATTAACTGACTTAACTGATTAAGTTTTACTAATATCTACACAATTTTCTTCAATATAATTTGCATAAATGAAACTTGAAACGAATTTTTTTTTAAATCTTTAATAGAGAGGAAAATAATACAACATAGGACTAATCATCTTACAACTCTCCGAAGAATAGGCTCCAGTGAAGAGCAAAGTCTCTGCAAACTATCCACCTTGAGAGCTTCAACAATGACACTGCAAAAATATGTACTTTTCAATAAAATGATGCAATATACAAACAAACAAAAACGAAACTAAGGTCCAAAAATTAATGAACTCGAAATTTGAGATCTTCGCAATTAGCATTCCTGCACTAATGTTCGTAAAAAACGCTAAGCCTTACAAACACACATATAACAAATTATATTAACTCACTTGTCTCCATGAAGTCCAAATAAACTGAGAAAGCTAAAAATATACATAAATGAAGAACAAATGATTGCATGAAACAACAAGACACCCATCAGCACCCCATAATCTACTGTTTCTTAATGATGTGTTCAAAACACAAAACATGAAAGAAGATGACAAATAACATAATAATGTGACGAGGGTAATTTGAGAAACATGACACGCGTAATGGGGATGATATTTGACCATAATCAAGTGATAGAGCGTGTTTGTGTGCATGTCTATGTTTGTCTGAGGTATTCAAAAAAACAAAGAGAACCCTCAACACTACCCTCTAACCTGGCAGTAATGTGAGGGACAATATACTTCAACACAACACAAGTCATCGAAAGGATCTTGGAGACCCACCAAAGCACAAAACCCGGGATCTTTAATAAAAAAGATTCATATTCAAAGAGTGCATATATATAGGCAGGCACTGGGCAGTGATGTGAGGACCACCTGGGTATCTCTCAAATCAAATCAGTGACTACAGATTTGGAGGACCCAAAACATGTTGCTATGGTAAGATGTGTGTTGGAGTCATACTGACTCATACGTCATATCCCACTCTCCCAAGTTCACCCTGAAATGATAATTTGAACAATAAAAGGTGGGAAACTATATCTACTAACCCCAATCTAATAGTTAAATCAAAATCTATCCCCACCCAATTAGGCATGAACTCCTCACACCACAATTACATTGAGCTCATGAAGCTCCTGAGCAATACCGCATATCTTTAGAAGAACATATGAAACTCTAGGCTACGATTAAAAGCTCATCAGGCAGCATACAATATGTTAACACTAAAAGACCTTTTCATTTGAAATGATAGTAAGTTTAAAAGTGTTACTTTTACTCTTCTAGATCTACATAAAAACTTTTCAAATCTATTGCTAATTTCAGAAGGGATAGTGCATTGAATCGTTTTGTAAGATATGTATCGTATCAAAACTAAACTATATGATACAGTGTTATTTTCAATTCACCTTACGATACGTATCGAATTGTCTTAGTATTGCATCATATCGTACAATATGTATCGTACGATTCTAAAAACTAGGAGTATCTAGCAGAACAAGAATGGTAAACTTATGCCACAATGGGCGTAAATCCCTACTCTGTACACACACACAACAAAGCTGGAAATGTGAACCGCAGCATGTACAGCTGTAACAAGGAGAGCCAAAGACCACAAGAAGTAAATAAAACTGTCGAAGTCCTTCAATTTGCATTTGACAAATAACCTGGCACTTGAGAAACAAATTTTCTAAACAAAACCGACAAGATGACTTGTCAAAGTTGCATCATATAATACCTTATGCAGCTAAATTTGTTTTGCACTTTATCACAACAAGGCATTTACTGTACCTCTTTTATCTTGTTGAAGTTGTAATTCCCAGCACCCAAGTCCCAAACCCATATCTGGGTGCTAAGTGGCCCTCAAACAAAAATCCCCATAAAATTTGCAGAAAGCATCTTCATTTCATACAAAAATGATTTGGGACTTGCCTATTCAACAAAATTAACTATCATCTAGGTTTCAAAATTGTGTTATGGTATTAACAAGAAAAATTCCAAGAGAAATTTATGAACTGTTATATCAAATACAAGAGCCTCGCTATAAACTAATTAAAATATGGAACAAACACAAAGTACAAATATAAAGCTTTTCCTTTAAATAAACAAACTGAATTATTGATTATATTTATTCAATGCAAATGTATAGTCTCGACTCTCAAGAATCTTGAAACCCCAACCATCTAATTACTTTTTTGCTCTTGTTCAATTAAATTAACAATATATATACATATACATACAGAAACACATATCAGCTAATTAAATAAAATTTTCCCAATTAAACAACAAAGACAAACTAGCTCAGCTAATAAAATAAATAAAATTTAAAAGAACAAAAAAAGAATTTAAAAAACCCATTAAAAGACCTGGCAAGAGCAGGTCGTTTTTTAGCTGGTTGGTCTTCTTCACTACCATTGGGATCCTTCCGTTTCTCCCTCACCATACTATTTGATCTCTCCATAAATCTTGTCTGCATTTTCTTGAAACTCCCGAACAACCCCTCTTATATATATATGTTTCAGATCTGATCTAAACTATCTTGCAGTTATTCCCACAAATAACTTTGCTCCCAGATTCCAAAAGCGGGAAAATTGAAATGAAAAAAGAGGAAAAGAAAAGAAAGATAAGCACTTTAGCTTTTTTTGCGGGGAAGAGCATTTCCAAGAAAGTTCAGCGAAACATCCATCTGAATTTTCACTTCCCTCCAACCCCACTGAAAGTGATAAGTACTCCCAAAAAAGATTCTAATTTCTATTTAGATGGCTAAATACAATGTATACACATACTACTAGCGATAATATATATATATATATATATATATAGATAGATAGATATTTGTGCTATGGACTTCGAGTGAGATGATGATGGGCTGATTGGGGCCGTTGATTGGGTGGACAAAAACAAAAAAAAACTGATTAGTCTTGTAATTATTGCGTTTGGCTTATGTATTTAGCTGACGTCAGCTTGTAGAGATAAGTGGTATTTAATAATTGTTTTTCATTTTTCATTTTTCATTTGATTAATGTGTGGTATTCTTTTTATGTCCAATCCGGCGAAGGGAAAGACAAAGTTGACCAAACTCTACGATACGGACATTTGAGTGTGGGCGCACCTTTTGCTTTATTTATTCTCTTTTTACGCCTTTGATTTTTAGTTCTTTTTGGCCTAATCTTTCCTAATTACTACTTAATTCAAGAATAGCTTTTGCATACCAACGTTGTTTTATTATTAGTTTCATTTGTCCAAAATTTAGAGACCTAATTTTCCTTTGGCGTGTAGTTTTAAAAGGTTTTAATGAGGAATAGAGGGAAACAAAAATGTACATTTGGTATGGAGTAAAAAGAAAAGAAAATTACACATTATTCACAAAGAATGAAAAGTGTAATAATCATGTTTTAAAAAAAAAAAATGTAAGAAAAACGAATGATTATGAATCAAATTATAAGTATAACATTTTAATTTTTAAGACAAGAAAATGAAAGATTATGAATCAAATTATTAAGATACCCTTTTAGTAATTTGTAAGGTGGAGTATTTGAATAAGGTAATACAAAAATATATTTTGTACCAAAATATATTTAAAATATATATTTTGCTTTATTTATACCACAGCATTTGAGACATTTAAGACAAAAAATAATAATATTAATAATAATATCTCTGGCATATACATATTTGAATATTAGTAATTATTTGAGCTTTTATTATTCAGGCACAGATCTGGAAAATTGTACAAGATAACTTCCCTAGAATTGTTGGGCTACACTTAAAGACCCATAGAAACTATAAGCCTATCTTATCCTTGCCTTACAGCCCAGTTGAGATAGGCCTATCTTGAATCCGCCCAAGACAAACAAACAGAAAAGGAGCGTTACAGCAGGCTGATTGTGAAAAAAAAAATTCAGGACATAAATAACACTTGAATCAAAATGCTGAAGCAATTGAATAATGATAAGTAGGTTACAGAATGCCATCACTAAGGCACCAACACTGGTACTTTTTCCGGGATAAGAAATGGCTAATGTTTTGTAGTTTTCATCTTTCCCTTCCTTTTGTCTCTTTTACTTTGCTGCTTTGGCCGAGATCTTCTTTTTTCAACTCTTTTGAAAGCTTTTTTCTTAATCACGGGTATGTTGCATTGCTTCTCTTTGGATCCTCCAACAAGCCTGGGTACAACAGCCTCTGGTTTCTCACTTGGAAGCTCTTCTTCACGTGATATCTCACTTGTTGTCACCATGACTTTTACATCACCATTGTCATACATTGTTGTCCCTGCTCATTGATTGAGAATGTCAATCCAACAATCAAATTGAGTGCCAATCTTATGAATGCTTGACACGTCTATAGTTGTCTACAATCTTTTGTGGAAAAAGTGATTTGATGCAATTTAACATTCAAATCATGTCATTCACTACTTTGAATGTAAAATATTGTCTAACTAAGATATTTGTAGAAAACATTCATTAATTTCAGAGACTAAGTAGTCCTCTACCCTATTATGTACAAGTTCCAATGAAACAATGTGATCAACCTCTTGTTTTAGCAGCCAGTGTACAGAAACCAGTAAAATAACTGAAAAAATAGAGGGCAATATAAGACAGAAATGCTATCGGAGCTAAGAGCAAATGTTATATCACCCTAATCAAATTTAGCTGGACTCCACTAGTTCTGACATAAATACGAATGTTAACTAGGTTATTCACGTTCCAATTATCTAGCAATTTGATTTCCGGTTTGAGATAATACCAGACACTGCTGCTATTGCCTCACTTTCTTCCAACTCATCTTCCTTGTCACCTTCATCAGGTCCTTCATCAGTGGCCGGTGGAGCTCCACCATTCTGCACAAATTCTCTTTCCAGTTTCCTCTGCAATAGAAGTTGCAGAGTTTTATCATACACAACGGAGTGAGATCAGTAAAACATGGCTATTGAAGGAGATCATGATGTCAGTTACGATAACACTCCAATCCCACGTCGTAAAATGTGGGATATTTAAATGTGGTATATAAAGACTCAAGTTGCTATCATTAATATATTCAGTCATAACCTTTTGGGTGAATTTGTGGTAGGCTAAGATGACTCAAAAAGATACTATTGAGCTAGTGGTTTAAGGTCTTATTTGGATGGATTTGATTCAATTTAGACTTGGAATTTGACCCAAGATTTATTCTGAATTCGGGATTTGACTCGGGTTATTTCAGTTACAAGTAGGGGTGTCCAAATGATTCGGTTTTTTACCGAACCGGTCCAAACCAGTACCGGCGGTACCGGTTTTTTTCGGTTCGGTTTTTTTGTAATAATCGGTACCGGTAACGGTTTTGAGTTTTTGTAAATTCGATACATTTCGGTATATCGAAAAAACCGAAATAAATAATTATTATTATTATTTATTAATAATAATTATTATAAAAATGAATTAAATAATAATTATTATTTGTAAATTATTATTATTATTTAAAAATTATTATTTAAAAATAGGTAATAAATAGGTAATTTTTAATTATTATTTATAAATTTTAATTATATATAATATATGCGGTTTTACCGAAAAACAGAACCGAAAAAACCGAACCGATTTTGTACCGAACCGGTACCGAACCGATAATTCGGTACCGGTTTCGGTTCTTGGTTTAGCGGTATTTTCGGTTCGGTACCGGTTCGGTTTTTTCGATTCCGGTTCTGTTTTTTCGGTTCCGGTTCGGTTAAAAACCGATGAACACCCTTAGTTACAAGTGCAATTGCATAAAATAGTCATCGTTTCAGGTGAACGCAAGAATATGACACAGGAATTTCTGTAAGGTTGGTTACTGTTCACATTATTCTATAGAAGACACAATCACCCCCACCCCCTCCCCCAACCACCAGAAAAGGATGGAAGGTAAAAATCTAATCAGGCAAACATTTGTTATATGCCTTGGTCTTTGACTACTTTATAGTGATTGTGAAGCTATACAAAACCCAGAACTTTTCTTTTTGAAAAGTAAAACCCAAAATTGACACTTCATTTGTAAAAAATATCGTCATCATCTATTGAAAGTCAGACACCAACAGCAGAAAGTCTATAAACTTTTACGCTACTAATTGCCTTGGATTTCGATCCTCGGTATTTATACGCTCTTCCTTCTGTCTTTGAAGTGAAGATTCAATCTTTCAATCGAGTTTTGTCCGAATTTTCTCAACCTCCATTGTTTTATTGATTTTTAGCAGATTAGTGAAGGAGTTCTTAATCAATTCTTCTAAATGAAAGATACGAGACCTACACATTTGGGTGGTTTCATATGCGAATCCAGCTAATGGGTTTGTTAACTTTTGTAATTTAATAGATAACAAATGGTGTCGTTATTTCATACATTGAAAAGAATTCCAGCCAGTAAAGTAGTACCAAACCAATAAACCTCTTCATACAATACTTCTATTGTATTTGCTGATTTAATTGGTTTTTCAAATCAGTTATATACACTAGTATAGATTTGCTGCACTTATTAGATTTTGAGAATCCCACAACCCCTTTCTCGAAACTACTTGGGAGTAATATTCAAAGCAATATATTCAGTCATAACAGTACTGCTAAAAAAACAATGACTCACTAAAAGAAACTGTCATAGCATATATTATAAGCTAGCAAACTTCTTTAAAATTAAACCTGTTTGCGCTTCTCAATACGCTTGCGCCGCTCTGCTTCTTGTTGTTGATGTTGTGCTTCTTTTCTCCTCTTCTTCTTCCTCTTATGGAAACCAGTCACATAATCCCTAAATATAAACACCGCAAATCAATTTCAAATGACCCAAAATGCAGACTTACCAATACAACTTCAGGTTACAAGATAAAAATCAACAATTATAGGGCTATATAAGCACGAATATATGTGAATTTATACTTGAGATCTTTTTCGCTGAAAGATACAGAGAGAGCTTTGTTCTTGAGGGCTCTCTTCTTAATATGGCGAGCTCGTATGTGCGGGTTTTCCCCGCCTTCCCCATTCCCTGCCTCTTCTTCTTCCATGGCGGCAGCCACACTCTTCTGCTTCTAAACCCTTGTATGGTTACCCCTGTAAAAAGCCGCATGTTTTGTCATTAGGTCAAATTGTAAAACCATCCCCAATAAAATTCAATTTTTACAATCCATCCCAGCATTTTTCTTAATTTTACAATATCGTTAATATTTTGCTTTTGTGATTTTATTCTTTTAGACTACGCAGGCCTTGAAGTTTTGTAGCATCAGCCACAACAATTCTTTATTACTATTTGTTCTTTTTATATTAATTTTTTTATTTTTCTATTTAGTCTTTCAAATTTTTAAATTTTTTTATTCTATTTCATATAAAAAAACTCTACGCGGGCATGATAATTAGACATGAGTGCTTTACAATTTTATCTATTTATATTTTTATCCCCAATATATAAAATTATAAAATACTTATGTCCAATTATCATATTCTTATAAAAAAACACCTTCATATAATTTATACACATAATAGGCATGTTGGTAGTTTAATAATAGCTCCATTTAAAGAAAGTCCAAGAAATTTGTACAAAATAGTTAATGGGAGAAATTCGATTAGAATGGACTACACTGCCTGTACAGAGAAGAGAAAAAGCTCTCGAGTTTTAATAGTAGGCCTTGAAGGCTCAATAGAGTTTCAACTCCGATATATCAGGCCCTATTATAAAGCCCAGTAAGTTCACATGCTTCATGTTATTTTTTGGCTGAAACCTTATTCTCTCTTGTGTAACACAATTATTATAATATTATAAAATAAATATATTTTTTGATTACTAAAATTAATTGAACTTTCATTATCATAAAATCGATAATAGAAATTACCAAATCACATGAAAATTTATATGTTCAAATATTTTTATATATTTTTTAAATCCATACGGTTAGATTTATCTAGAAAAATTTAAAAATAAATATATTGACCCTCCAGAGATATACTAGTTAAATACCCTCTAGGGTATATCCTTTTAAATACTACTATTTTTATGAAATTAAATGTTATGAATTTCACTTTTTAAGCTTGAGTGTTTGTGCTTAAAAACCATTCAACATATGTACATAATAACATAGAATAATGTTAGGGGTTTTTAAATTTTGAACTCAAATGACATAATATTGAATATTTTAATGATAATTTATGGTGTAATTAATCACATGAGATCTATCAAATCAATATTATAGTGACACAAATAGACACTTTTTATGACAAAAAAACTCGGGACTCTTAACATCGAAAAATTATTCTATGCTCCTGGAGCATGGAATAGTTTCTCCCTAACATCACCCAATAAAATATAAAAAAAAATTAACTCAACAGCTAATATGACTTTCCATATTATGCCATCTTTGCTTGCTTTGTTGATTTATTCCTGTACATGTACATAGAGTTGAGACAACAAAAAAACAAGTAGATGCACTATGAAACGGATAATAGAGTAGATTGGTCCTGGACGTAACTACTCATGATCTGTATTAATATTCAAAAAGACGTCTAACGCTCAAGTGATTAATACATATCCTTTCAAAACTCTATAAAGATTTTGTTTAATAATAATGGTAATAAATTTCAAGGGTATAATTTGTTGGGAAGAAAATTTTGTTGAGGAATTATATTAAAATGTAACAAAACAAATGTTAATACATGTAGCAAAACAAAGGTCAAATGGAACCATTAATGTAAAAACGAAATATAGTATAATATTATACAATCAGAGGCGAAATCAGGATTTATAAATAACAGGGGCAAATTTTAGTAAATAAAATTTAAATACGATAAACTCTCAAATTACGAAGTGTTCAAGTATTAAATATAATATTGCCTACAAATTATAATGTAACTTTTTTGTTAAACTCGTAGTTTGGAGATGTTTCATGATAGTATCGCTATTAATGATTTTAAATACATCATTTTTTATGTAAGTAACTAAAGAATCATTCAATTATTTGTCTCTCGTTTGGTTACGAAGTGTACTTTTATAACGATATTCATCGTTGGAAAAAAAAAATCCATGATAATGGTTGCAACCAACAAATACATGCAAGAATAAAAATTAGTCTTATTTTTGCCGATCAACTTTTGAGAAAGTTCACAAATTCCTTTCACGTTATAAAATTTAGGATCATTCTTTGTATCTACAATTTAATTTTTAAGTTCATCATCAAGTTCCAAAAAACCCCGTCCTAAAATTTTTAAGAGTCACAATTTTGTGAATTGAATCAACCATTTTGGAGAAAAATTTATTTGGTTCGAAATGTCATATAAAAAAAAATTGTAATTTTGTTGTTGTCTTTTTTAAGTTTGCTATTTTAAATTTACTGAATTATATTTTTATTTTTAAACTAAAAAAAAAGAAAATTATTTAAATAAAAAAAGTTTAGCATAGGCAGCTCTGCATATGCTGCCTTCTACGGAATTCCGCCCATGCTCGTTACAAAACAGTACTGATACTTAAAAAAAATAGCTGATATTTCATGCAGATCTTTTATCATTTCAACACAAATGGTGCATTGTACAATTGTACGATGTATCTTAAAAGTTGTACAATACAAATTGTGCATACGGCCTTTCGTGATCAATGCTTGGAACGTCATTGTTTCCCTTGTAAACTACAAGGACTACCTTTCGTCAATGCTTGGAACATCATTGTTTCCCTTGTAAACTTCAAGGACTACTTAATTAGCACTGCCTTTAATAGGTACAAGAGATGGAACAATGTTAGGCTTGTTTAGATGTGACCCTCTTCCCCCTCTTCATTCTGACGTTCTTATTGAGATCGATGTGATATAATTAAAATTTAATTGCAGTGTTTAGTATTCACACACGCCAAATAATCAAACTATCTTAATGCCACCCGTAGCAAAATTATACGACTCACTTCATATTAATTTATTGTCAATGCAATAGACAAATGTGCAAATTGACCCAAATAAAAATGTTGAATCATCTTTTTATCGGTCTGCATAAGTGTTTGTTGATTGAAAATAAATTAATGTGAGATAGATTGTATAATTTCGCCTGTAATTGGTATCAGAATCATGACTATAGTCATGGATGTCATGGATATAGTATGAACTGCACATGATAGATGAAAATAATTTATTGAGCAAATGGTGTAATGGACTCTTCTCACAGAGACTTTTGATTGGCTCTTGAAAAGATATATTGAAGAGTATGGGCTCGTTATTAGGGAGAGATATGTGATGAGTTAAGCTCAATGAATTATGAATACTTAATGGATTATGTACTATGTGAGCAAGTGATGGACTTTTCTCGAGGAGACTCTTAAAGATCAAACAAGAGATATTGAGAAATAAACCTCATTAGATAGAGAGATTTGACGAGTTTGACAAAGACTCTTAATAGATCAAATAAGAGATATTAAATAGGGTAGTCCGTCAACTAGAAAAAATGATGAATAAATGTTCAAAAGAGTATGATTAAAGTTCAAGAGGAAGTTTTATGTCGATGTAGATAGAGAGATCACGCGTTAAAGAGGAGATTGTTGAGATATCACGTGATAGTAAAGTCTCACATTGAAATATAAAAAAGAAAAATTGAGGACATAAACTCTAATAGATCATAGACCTAAATGGTTAATTAACCTTTTAAATTATGATATGATTTCAGATATATATGTGTCGAATATTTTCAACAATCTTTATTTTTATCTTCGTGACAGAAAGCGGTGAAACAGATAAGGTGGATGTGGGAGTTATGGAGGAACTGTGATAAAGCTATGTCGGTGAAGGTGAAAAATGTGTTGAAGAAATCATGAAGGGAAAATCGAAGCCCATATCTTAAGGCTTGGGTATGAATGGGATGTATTTTCATGTCAACCCTGAAATACATCTTATCAGTATGATAGAGGGCTAAAAGTTCGTATTGTTAAGGGATCTCGAATCCGTTTCTAATAGAGTCTATGTTTTCTGGTTTGATGGAAGAGATAGTGTTGTCAAGTTAATATGCTTTAACGGAGTTGTATTGGTCTCTTATGGAGTTTTTAGCCTTCTCTGTCTATGTGAGGATGAGGCTTTCGGGGTCTTTATTGATAGGGCTTATTGAGCCTTAGAAGAAAGGAGGGGAAGGAGGTTTTTGGGCCATTGTAAAACAAGTAGTAAGGATTGACGGAAAAAATGGAGTTTTGCCGGGGAAGAAGGATGGGTTGTCGGAAACTAAATTTTTTTAGAGCGAGATAGGAAGGGGTAATTTTTTCAGAAAATAAAGTGAAAATGATAATTACTTTTTGCACTCTATTCCTTCGAACCAATGGCCTCGTAAGGAATTAATCTATTTTTTCTATAACTTCATTAGGTATGACATAAACAAGTGGTTTTAGTGATTTGGCTGATGTGTATGGATCTTTCCATTTTAAATTAAATATACGTTTTGAATTTATAATTAGTCTGAGAAAGCTTAAATTTTAAATTAATATATAAACTTATTTAATTTTTGTACAAATAAATATAATTGTTGTAAAGTAACAAATTATAAAATTACTATTCCATCTATTTCAAAAATGAGTTCCATTTGATCGAATGTTTTCGCAGGCAACTTGGAAATCTTAGAATTCGATATTAATGTAAATTTATTGAATTTTGATTGATGTAGAAATTAAAATTTTAAACTACTAAAAACGTATTACTAACTACAAACATATTAGTTTGAAACTAAAATAAATTCACATCGTACTTTGACCTTTAAGATTTTTCAAATTAATTAAGTTTAAAGTCAAATGTGACTTTTTTTTTGGGGGGGATGGATGGCTATTAATTACTATTTCTTTTTTTATTTCCAAAATTTACACAAGTTCATATCAATTTTAAAATTTTGTAAAATAACTTTAAAAAGTTAAAAAAATATACTTCTTTCATTCCAAAATATAAAATTATTATTAACTTTTTAAATTCAACTAAAAATATTTTTAAACTCAAAATTAACATAAATTCAATTAATTTAGTTAATACAATAATGAATATTGTAAATTATCTTTGAAGTAATACTCATTGTAAGATTTATTTTTTCATAATATTTAATTAATCATCTCAATTATGAGTTTAAAACATATTAAATTAATATTTAAAAATAAAAAAAAAAATTTATAATTTGAAACGGATGAAGTACTATGTTAATTTTAAAAATAAATATATATATGCTCACTCGATGTGCATGTTTGGAGTATATATAGAGTTGGACTTGAGGCTTCATTTAGAATGTCACTTTTGTCCTTTGAAATTGTCACGCACTTTAAAAATCATTCCCGAAGTGCATTTTTCGTCAATTTAGTCTTTAAAGTGACATTTTTTGTCATTTTCGTTTTCTTTTATCCGAATTTTACCTAAATCTTATTCAAATTTGACTCGACCCATTTTTCAAAGGCTAAATTTGTCTTTTATTGTATTAAGATATATTACATATATTATTAAAATAAGAAAATTTTGGATAAATTTTAAATTTGAGTAATGTGTTTACCATTATTCATAAGTATTTTCATAATAATACACAAATTAAAAATTAAAATTCATAAAAATAAATTTAAAATATAACTAAAATTTTGAAAATTAATTATTATATATATAAAAACTTTTGAAAAAGAATTATATTATTAGATTAAAAGGGAAAAAAGTAAAACAACTAACAAATTGGACAAATATAAACATCAAAATTAAAATACAAACAAATAAACAAGAAAAGGAAAAAAAACTATTTCAAATTTGAAATAAATTACTACAAAAATATAAAACTAAAATACAAAAAAAAAAAAAAAAAAAGGAATGTGTTATGTATATAATGAAATCAATAAATCAAGGCTTAAATATAAAATAATAATATTTTTGAAAAAATTAAAACACTTTAATATATTAAATTATTAGTTAATAAGAAGAAATAAAAAAAAACTTCATTTATTCTCTCATTCTCTCCGTAGCAGATCTAGATATGTGAACCATTCATTCACTGTTTGAAACTTTCATTCACCATTAATTAGACAAATTTATTTATACAAAAACAAATTAAACAAATCAACATCTTTTTTATCCCCGATTTATAGTACAACATCATCTTTACCATTTGACATGAGAACATCTTCATTCTTCACCAGTTGACATGAGAGCATAGATAGGAGCCTCAGTCAATATAAGAGAGAGAAACATGCATATAAAGATTTTAAGTGAGGCTCATTTCTTCTCTCCTTCTCTTTGTAGCAGATTTAGAGATCTGTGAAACTTTCATTCACCATTACTTAGATAAATTTATTTATACAAAAACAAATTAACATCTTCTTCATCTCTTATTTACAATACAACATCATATTCACAATTTGACATGAGAGAATCTTCACCATTTGACATAAGAGCATGGATCGGAGCCTTAATCAATATAAAAGGGAGAATCATACATATGTAGATTTTAACTGAGACCCATTTCTTTTCTCTCTCTCTCTCTCATCATCTTCTCTCAAAATAATATTTTTCATGGATCTATTTCAATTTCTTCAACCAATCACCATTTTCATAGATCTATTAAAAATAATACTGAACAGAACTTTTAGCTTATCTATTAAGAATTTAATCTAGATATGTGAATCGAATATTCACCATTTTGAAATTTGAGTTAGTTCAATTTTCTTTTCTTACTTATTTGTTTGTATTTTAATTTTAATGTTCAGTTTTATATATTTTAATTTCTAATATTAGTAATACTGATGATATAAGACCCCAAATTTTAATAAATAGATTTTAATTTTTCTCATAATTTATGCCTAACAGTAAGGTGTTAAATTAATAAAAATTAAAGTTGATGATGTTATGTGTAAAATTTTTATGTCGGACAATATTCGATTGGTCAATAAATATTCGTTCTGTCGGAGAATATTCGTACGACGGCACTGAAATATTTAGTTATGGGTAGACTCCACGAAGAAATATTATCGGATGTAGAAAACGATAACAATAGTTTTTTTAAATAAAAATAGTCAACGGTATTATCACTTTTAACTGTTAAAATACTTAGTGATAAAAGTATAGTAGCATATGGTATTTTACAGCAGCACACGGTATTACATAATTATTGAACTGATAAAATGACTATTACACAGTATTTCATCAATAATTGTCATTACACAGTATTTTATATATTGAATCAATAATTGTCTTTACACAATATTTTACATCAATAATTATCATTACACAATATTTTACATTATTAATTGTACAGTGTTCCATATTATTGAATCAATAATTATCATAATACGCAACATCTTGCATTATTGAGCCAATGATTATTACGGTAGTTGTGACGCCCCCAAATCTAGGCCTACACAGCCCAAACTTGAGTCGTCAAAAGACTACAACAAAATTATTACAACAAAGCACAACGTACAACAATACCGTGTATAATAATACACAACTAAGTCTTCACTATTATTGTCACACTATTTTACAACACGTGAAGACTATGATAGCTATTCCTCGGACCCTCACTCCATCCCCCGGCTAGACCCAGCTACGTTCTCATCTCCTGTTGAAAAATAATGGAACAAAAGGGTGAGCTCAAATAGCCCAGTAAGAAATATCATGACTAAGATAATGACGAATAAATTATCATTAGCCTTCAACAGTTGAGTTCCTGATAGAATACAACAGACTACAAGGTTTATATCAGAAACTGCAGTTAAATTCTTAAACAACGTTCAGATCAATAATAGCAGCGGAATGAGCAATCTATTAGAAGAATAATGTAGACTATAGTGTCCACTCGCTTATCTTTTTAGTAAAAATATCATCAATTTTTATCACCTGAAATACCATTAGTCATGATAATATAAATTCACAGTTCCTTATCATAATCATGCAGATCAACAGTTCATATTTGCACTACGGGCCAAAGACATTTAATATAACACCAACGGTCATGATTATACCAGATTCAGCCTTTGGTAATAATCATACCAATCAACAGTTCATCTTTGCACTACGGGCCAAAGACATTCAATAAAGCACCAACGGTCATGATTATACCAGATTCAGCCTTTGGTCATAATCATACCAACCAACAGTTCATCTTTGCACTACGGGCCAAAGAGAACATTCACCACGTGCCATAAAAGACACCGAACAGATGTATCGCCTTTAACCTAGTATATCGCCTTTAACCTATCATCTGTTCAACAATTATATCACATCTGTGCCCCCGGCCACAGATATTCACAACAGCTTGATTCTTGATGATTAATACAAATAACAGTGATACAAATGATGAACAAAAGAAACAGGATAAACAATAAGTATCGGAAGTTTACTTTGTGCAGATTCAAATAATGTCCAAATTGCCAACATGATGTGGAGTAAAATTTAAAAATGATATTCAAGATCCACAGTTCAGAATAACGGTTACAGTTCAATAGAAAGGTTCACGTAAATAGGAAGGTTCAGTTGAAATAATGAAGTTCAACTATTATGGAACATATAATATTTTCAGGAATTATAGAAGCAATAGTTCCATAATAAATTTCGATTCAGGAGTATGAAAGAAAATAATATCCCTTACCGTAGCAAGTTCAAGAGTGTAAAAAAAAATGACATTTCTTACCTTAACACGTGACTGGATATTAATTTAAATGAGATTGATCAACCTATATATTTATAATAAAATTAGTAATTACAACATGTAAACTTCAAAGTGTATGATAACTCATATATTATGAACTATCAAAATTATATATATTTAACATAATTTTTGTAGTATAAAATACCAACTTTAAAATAGTTTTAAAAATAATATTCCAAAATAAATCTTCCAAAGAAAGCTTTTAAAAATGAATCTTCTCAAAGAAGAGTCTTCTAAAGGAAGATTTGTGAATACCGTGAAAAATAGGAATTTATAAAATTACTACTATTTAATAAAAGACTTACTTGAAAAATTCCTACACTCCTTTTGGCTTTCAAACACTCAAAATAGCCTTACTATTATCAGAGAAAACTCATAAAATTCTTATAGAAAATTTTTATGTTTTAGGTGTGATTTTTCAATTCAGTTCAGCAAGCTATTTATAGGAGAAAATAAGTTATTATGCATGGTAGGTGAACAGAAAAAAATTCAGCAGAGGCAACCGCCCACGTTTTTTTTTTTCTTCTTTCTGCGCAAAATTTCTTCAATTTCAACTTCACCAACTCATGTGGGCCCCACCAATGGGTCCACATGTTTCTTACTATTCACGTACTATTCACGTCACTATTCACGTTACTATTCACGACACTATTCACGTTACTATTTCAAATAGTAAAATTAATTATTTTATTTTTATTTATTTATTTATTCTTTCTGTGAGTCCAACATATAAAATAATGTTACCACAATAATGTAAGAAACACGTTACATATTTTTATTAATTTAATAATATAAATTATAGTGTATTTGCTACTGTGACAATTATTAGATTCAATAATTTTAAACTACAGTGCACCAACAATTATTGACTCGATGATATGAAATACAGTGTAATGACAATTATTGAATCAATAATGCAAAATACTGTGTAGCAACAATAATTGAATTGATAATATAAAATATTATGCAGTGACAATTATCGATGAAATGATGCGTAACAGTTACGGTGTCAATAATATGAGACACTGTGTAATACCGTGTGCTACTGTAGAGTACCGCATGCTACAGTAAAATACCATAAATTACCGTATGCTACTATTCTTTTATCACCGGTATTTTAACAGTTAACTATTTTTATTTAAAAAGGTTACTTCTGCCGTTTTCTATATCCGACAAATATTCCGTTGTGGGGTCCACAAATAATTTGTTATTTCGGCGCCGTCGTACGGCACGAATATTCCCCGACAAAACGAATATTGTCTGTCAAAAAAAATTTGCACATAACATCCTTAACTTTCAATTTCGTCAATTTAACCACTTACTGTTTCATGAAAAATATATATGAAGAAAAATTAAATTTTATATTTCATAAAATTCGGGGTCTTACAGTAGTAGTCACGGGTATTAAACAGTTAAACAGATTTATTATTTGAAAAATATTTTATGTTTAATAATTGATATATTAAATCAATAAAATAATATGTAAGTGTGTTACACGCGTAAGTGTGTAATGCGCTTAAATGTGTAACACGTGTAAGCGTGAAATGCGTGTTAATCAACGAACGATGTAGATTAAAGTATGAAACGTGTGTTGGTTGATGAATGATTTAAATTAAACTATTAGATTAAAATATGTAACGTGTGTGTGAAAACGTTGGTTAGGCCCTGACTATAAATAGGGGGCTTAGCAAGGAGTTTCATACATTCCTCACTCAATTTTCTTTCCACTCTCTAAATATTTCTTAGTATAAGTGTCTCTCTGAGTGTATTAAAATTATCTTAAGCGTTAAAAATCTAGAAGGGTACAAGTATTGTTTAAGTAAGTTATTTTTTATAAAAGTTATATAAACACTCACACACATATCAGTTTATAACTCTTTATTTACAAGACTCTTTTATTAAAAGATTTATTTTGAAAAAACTTCATTTGAAAGATTTTACTTTGAAAAATTATTTTATTTAAAAACTATTTTGAAGTATGTTTAACTATATAGTCACTTTAATGATTTTATATACAAAAAATTGGTATGTGTTATTTACTAATTAAATTATGAATATACATATAGGTTGATCAATCTTATAAAATTTGTATTTAGTCACGAGATAAGGTAAGGGATATCGTTTTCTTTCAAACTCTTAAACTTATTACGGCAAGGGATAATATTCTTTTCATCATCATAAATAGATATCATTTTATTTCTTACGTGTAAGGGATACCATCTTTTTCATCTTCTATCACTTAAACTTACTACAGTAAGAAAATATTTCATTTGTACCTCTAATATTATTAAACGGTGAAAATTTTTAAATTAATAATTCATTAATATTCCCTTAAAAGTTTTGCACTTCTTTTAATACCATTTGACAATAACGTTCCTATTAAATTTTCATCGTCATATTTGAACTGTAAACTTATGGACCTTGAACTTTTGAACTGTGGACATTTATTTGAACTGTAAATATTTTGGACTAATTCCTTGTACCGTAAACCTTACCATTGAACTTCTTCCTTGTGGATCTTGGACATTACTCTTGAACTTGAATACCTTTTTCTTTACATCATGTTGAAAATTTGGACATCATACAAAATATAATTTGCTAACTCCTAATGTTATTGTTTTTCCTGTTTCATCTGTTCATTATTTATATCTTTGTTATTATTTCAATTATCAAGAATTATGTTGCTCTAAATATTTGAGGCTTGGGGCACAGATGATAAGTTAAAGACAATATAGGTTAAAGGAGATATAATTGTTGGGCGTCTTTGGTCGGATGACAAGGACACATGATGAATGTTTTCTTTGGCCTGGGACAAAGAAGAACTGTTGTTTGGTATGATCATGACCAGTGGTGCTTCAGATGATAAAAATTGATGATGATTTTCTTAAAAAGAGACGCTAGTAGATATCACGATCTACTTGATTCTCTTAGTGGTGGTTATTTCACTGTAGTTGAACTTTGTTTAAGAATTTAACTGCTATTTTTTATTTAAATCTTGTTGTTTATATTACTCTATTAACAACTCAACTGCAGCTGTTGATTTTAAAACTTGTTGTCTATTATATTCGATTAAGAACTCAACTGTTGAAAGCTAAGAATAATTTATTTTTTATTATCTTAACAATGATATTTATTACTGGGCTATTTGAGCTCATCCTTTCATTTTTGTTCAATTGTTCAAGAAATGAGAGCGTAGCCGAGACTAACAGGGAGGAAAGGGAAATGTAGTAGTTGTCCGAGTTAGTTGCTATAATAATTTTCACTGTATTGTAGAATATTAATAATTGTGAAGACTTAATTGTGTATTATTGGATACTGTACAGTGTATTGTACTAATTTTATTGTAGTCTTTTGACGACTCAAATTGAATGGTGTGGACCCGATTTGAGAGCGTCACAGATGAATACGTGTAAGACCCCGAATTTTATGAAATACAAAATTTAATTTTTCTTCATATAGATATTTTTTTTAAACAGTAAGTGGTTAAATCGATAAAGTTAAAAGTTAAGGATGTTATGTGCAAATTTTATTTTGTCGGACAATATTCGCTTTGTCGGGGAATATTCGTTTGGTCGGGGAATATTCGTGCCGTACGACGGCGCCGAAATAATAAATTATTGGTGGACCCCACAACAGAATATTTGTCGGATATAGAAAACGACAGAAGTAACCTTTTTAAATAAAAATAGTCAACGGAACTGTTAAAATACCGGTGATAAAAGAATAGTAGCATACGGTAGTTTATGGTATTTTCTGTAGCACACGGTACTCTACAGTAACACACGGTATTGCATAGTGTCTCATATTATTGGTCTGATAATTGACACCGTAACTGTTACGCATCATTTCATCGATAATTGTCACTGCATAATATTTTATATTATCAATTCAATAATTGTTGTTACACAGTATTTTGCATTATTGATTTAATAATTGTCATTACACTGTATTTTATATCATTGAGTCAATAATTGTTGTTGCACTGTTTTTAAAATTATTGAACCTAATAATTGTCACAGTAACATATGCACAGTAATTCACATTATTGAATCAATAATTGTCATTACACAGTAACGTATGCTTTATTTTACATTATTGTTATCTCTATTATGATGTTATTTAAACAGTTGTATTTCATTAATTTATTGACTTGATATCTAAGAGCTAACTATACTGTATTTATAACAATTAGTCATAATAATTGAATTGATAAAGTTATTTGTTTATAATATAAAGTTAGGTGATTATTAGGTGATATGAAATGAATGGTGTAGATTAAAGTGTGAATTATTGTTGAATAATTGAATTGATTTGTTTATAATATAAAGTTAGGTGATTATTAGGTGATATGAAATGAATGGTGTAGATTAAAGTGTGAATTATTGTTGAATAATTAAATTGATTTGTTTATAATATAAAGTTAGGTGATTATTAGGTGATATGAAATGAATGGTGTAGATTAAAGATAATATAATATTTGAAATGGATGGTGTAGATTAAAAGATGATCTTTAAATGAATGGTTTAGATTAAATGAATGATAAGATTTTTGGCTATAAATAGAAGCTTTAACTTAAGGATTTTTCATAAACTTCCTTACTTGTTCTTTCTTTCTCTCTCTAAATACTTCTTGTGAAAGTTCTCTCTAAGTGTGCTTAAGTCATCTTGAGTATTTGTGAAGATCTATAAGTATACGTGTACTGTTCAAGTTAATCAACCTCATTTAAATCAATATCCAGTCACGTGTTGAGGTAAGGGATACCATCTTTTTCATCTTCCATTATTCAAACATACTATGGTAAGGGATTATCATTATTTGATTCTCGATAATAATATTGTTTCTTCCTTACTCATAAGACGTGCCTTTTATTTCCATGTATTAAATTGTGGGAATAACCTTACGGAGCGGATTGCCGCCTGTTGGTGAATAACCTTTCGTATTCATTCATTATTAATCTCTGAGAATAACCTTACGGAGCGGATTGCCGCATGTTTGGTGAATAACTCTTTGTACTCAAATTCTATTAAATTGTGGGAATAACCTTACGGAGCGGATTGCCGCCTGTTGGTGAATAACCTTTCGTATTAATTCATTATTAATCTCTGAGAATAACCTTACGGAGTGGATTGCCGCCTGTTTGGTGAATAACTCTTTGTACTCAAATTCTATTAAATTTTGGGAATAACCTTACGGAGCGGATTGCCGCCTGTTGGTGAATAACCCTTTGTATTAATTTCCTTCACCTTTTGTTAATCAAACCTGCTACGGTAAGGGATATTATTTTCTTTCATACTCCTAAATCGAAATTTATTATGGAACTATTGCTTCTATAATTCCTGAAAATATTATATGTTCCATAATAGTTGAACTTCATTATTTCAACTGAACCTTCCTATTTACGTGAACCTTTCTATTGAATTGTAACCGTTATTCTGAACTGTAGATCTTGAATTTCACTCCACATCATGTTGACAATTTGGACATTATTTGAATCTGTACAAAGTAAACTTCCGATACTTATTGTTATCCTATTTCTTCTGTTCATCATTTATATCATTCTAATCATCCAAAAATCAAGCTGTTGTGAATATCTGTGGCCGGGGGCACAGACGTGATATATTTGTTGAACAGATGATAGGTTAAAGGCGATATAATAGGTTAAAGGCGATACATCTGTTCGGTGTCTTTTATGGCACGTGGTGAATGTTCTCTTTGGCCCGTAGTGCAAAGATGAACTGTTATTTGGTATGATTATGACCAAAGGCTGAATCTGGTATAATCATGACCGTTGGTGTTATATTGAATGTCTTTGGCCCGTAGTGCAAAGATGAACTGTTGATCTGCATGATTATGATCAGGAACTGTGAATTTGTATTATCTTGACTAATGATATTTCAGATGATAAAAGTTGATGATGTTTTTCCTAAAAAGAGAACCGAGTGGACATTATAGTCTGCATTATTCTTCTAATAGATTACTCATTCCGCTGCTATTATTGATCTGAACGTTGTTTAAGAATTTAACTGCAGTTTTTGATATAAACCTTGTAGTCTATTGTATTTTATCAAGAACTCAACTGTTGAAGACTAATGATAATTTATTCGTCATTATCTTAGTCATGATATTCTTTACTGGGCTATTTGAGCTCACCCTTTCTTTTGTTCCATTGTTTTTCAACAGGAGATGAAAACATAACAGGGTCTAGCCGGGGAATGGAGTGAGGGTCCGAGGAATAGTTATCATAGTCTTCACGTTTTGTAAAATAGTGTGGCAATAATAGTGAAGACTTAGTTGTGTATTATTATACACTGTATTGTTGTACGTTGTGCTTTGTTGTAATAATTTTGTTGTAGTCTTTTGACGACTCAAGTTTGGGCTGTGTGGGCCCAGATTTGGGGGCGTCACAGTTGGCATCAGAGCTTAGGGATATGGTCTTTAATGGAGATCTGGGGTTAGAACTAGGAGGGGAGAGACGAATAGAATCAATCACTAGTGTGTCCTACCTAAATTAGATTTATTTTTTATCTAATGAATCGATTTGAATGTAGGAACATGAAGAGATGAGTCAGTTTATTTGAACTAACATTTATTTTGTGACCACAGTTAATTATGGCATCTGAAAATCAGGAGGTTAACTATGAAATTACCGAAACAAATGTAGCTGCAAAACAAGAGGCGACGAATAATCTTCTTACAAACTCAGAGTTGAATCATTTGCCTAAGGCAAAAATTATGCGTGTTCTATCAAGTAAGGATGAAGGTGAAAGCTCTGCTACAGTCGTTCCAGATCCATTCTTAGAAGCAATTAAAGGAAGTAACGAACTTGCGGAAATTATTGCCTTTAATTTACTCACTAATTGGGAGAGTGATATCACCTGGTTATGCTCTATAACAAAGGATCAGAATATATGGACTTTTCATATTAGTCTTTGGGATTTATGGTGTTCCAGCTATGATTTTCAAGATTATTTAAAAATGATGTTTCTATACTTTTGGGCGTTACAATTTAGAGGAATTCAGGTTAAGTTAGTCACTATCGTGGAAACTGCAGTCTATCGAAAATACTATTTTAATGGAAATCATTGGTACCTTACTACTGATGAAGTTGATGAACCCGAGAAACAGTTTGCTAGAAAATTATTCAGTGGTATTCCCATGGTTGAAATACGTGAAGATCCGAATGAAGTATTCGGGATTCGATTTGACGATAACAGTCAAGAAACCGAATGAGGTGATAACCGGTAAGCTATTCATAAATTCTCGTGAAGTCTATGCCATATTAGATACTGGCTCTATCCACTCCTTTATCTCACCTATATGTACTCAACGTTTAAATTTGACTATTGAAAACTTAAATCTTGTCTTATCAGTTGAAACCTCATTGGGAGAAATACCTATTACATTTACTATCTATAAATCTTGCCTAAGTTCAAATCAACAACCTCACATTACCTGTTGACCTTATTTCTTTAGAGATGCATGAATTTGATGTGATTTTAGGAATTGATTGGTTGACTACCCATCATGCTAAAATTGATTGTTTTCATAAGATTATTAGTTTTCATATTCCTAATCAACCTGTCATGCAAATTCAAGCAACTAAACCATTGAAATCTATAACTGTTATTTCTAGCCATAAAGTCATTCGTTTATTGAAAAACGGATGTCAAGCCTTTTTAGCTCATGTCACTGATTTGAACAAAAACACGTCAAACTTGAATGATATTCCTATTGTTAATGAGTTTCCTGACGTTTTTTTTCTGAGGAACTTTCTGGCTTACCCCAAACCGTGAAATTGAATTCTGTATCGATCTTGAACCCGACACTAAGCCCATTTTTAAAGTCCCACACCAAATGGCTCCCATAGAACACCAAGAGTTGAAAGTTTAATTACTAGATATCGGTATCATTCATTCTAGTACAAAACTTATATCGAGCGAGGAATGCGAGAAGAGTTTTCAAGAACTCAAGAGGAGACTTGTTTCAGCTCCTGTTCTGACCATACCATCAGGATCAGGAGAATTTGTTATCTACAGCGATGCTTCTGGCAAACGTCTAGGCTGTGTCCTTATGCAACATGGAAAGGTTATAGCCTATGCCTCTCGACAACTCAAAGATTATGAGAAAAATTATCCTACTCATGATCTAGAGTTGGCAGCAGTCGTTTTCGCGTTAAAAATCTGGAGACACTACTTGTACGGAGAAAAAGTGGATATCTATACGGATCATAAAAGTCTCAAGTATTTCTTCACCCAGAAGGAACTCAACATGCGACAACGACGTTGGCTTGAGCTGTTGAAGGATTATGACCACACAATCCAGTATCACCCGGGAAAGGCGAACGTTGTAGCTGACGCTTTGAGCAGAAAATCTTATGCAAGTACAAGTGCACTGCTGACAACACAAAAGTGTATTTTGTACGACTTGCAAAAGATGGAGATAGAGCTAAAGACACCAGGGACCCACTCGAAGATTGCTCACGTGCGAGTAGAACCAACTTTAATCGATAAAATTAAAGCTGCTCAAGCTACCGATCCGGAACTGATAAACATGATAAAGAAAGTACAAGAAGGTGCCATTTCCGAAGCAAGAATCGACGAGAAAGGAATACTTCGAGTCAACTCTCGACTCTGTGTTCCTAACGATCCTGAATTAAAGCATAAAATCATGATGGAGGCACACAACACGCCGTTTGCAATCCACCCAGGAGGTACCAAGATGTATCGAGATCTTCGACATACATTTTGGTGGAACAATATGAAAAGAGAGATTGCGGAGTTTATCTCAAGGTGCCTAACTTGTCAACGTGTCAAGGCAGAGCATCAAGTTCCTAAAGGTCCATTACAATCACTTGAAGTTCCCGAATGGAAGTGGGAACACATCAATATGGACTTCGTGACGGGTCTTCCAAAAGTTTCTCAAGGCTTAGATGCAATTTGGGTGATCGTAGATAGATTGACCAAATCTGCTCATTTCTTGCCTATACGAGAAAACTTTTCACTTGAACGTCTTGCCGGTATGTACATAAATGAGATCGTGAGATTGCATGGCATGCCAGTTTCCATAGTTTCTGATCGAGATCCTAGATTCACTTCACGCTTTTGGATCAGTCTACAAAAAGCTATGGGCACTGAACTACGTTTTAGTTCTGCATACCATCCTCAAACGGACGGACAATCGGAAAGGACGATCCAGACCCTCGAAGATCTTTTGAGACTTTGTGTATTAGACTTCAAAGGAAGTTGGGATAAGTACTTGCCGTTGGTGGAATTTTCTTACAACAACAGTTACCAAGCAAGCATAGGCATGGCTCCATTCGAGGCATTGTATGGAAGGAAGTGTCGCTCTCCAATATGTTGGAATGAGGTAGGAGAAGCAAAATTGTTGGGACCCGAGTTGGTACGCTTGACGACCGAAAAGATCCAAATGATCCGACAACGAATACAGACCGCACAAGAACGACAAAAGAGTTATGCTGATCTTCATCGGAGAGACGAAAGTTTCAACGTCGGAGATCATGTATTCTTACGTGTTTCTCCATGGAAAGGGGTTACGAGATTCGGAAAGAGAGGAAAGCTCAACCCTCGATTTATTGGCCCATTTGAAATCCTCGATCGAATAGGAATCGTAGCCTACAGACTAGCCCTACCACCAAGTATGTCTCGCATCCATAACGTTTTTCACATATCTATGTTACGTAAATATGTGAAGGACCCAAACCACGTCATTGAGTTAGAACCAGACGTTATAGCAGATGATTTAACATACGAGGAGGTACCTGTTAAGATCCTGGATAAGAAGGAGCAGATCCTACGCTCAAAGGTTATACCTCAAGTTAAGGTTTTATGGAGGAACCAAGATACTGAGGAAATGACCTGGGAGCTAGAATCTGAGATGAAATCTAAGTATCCTTATCTCTTCGATATGTCAGGTACGTCAATTTCGGGGACGAAATGTCATAAGGAGGGGAGGTTGTAAGACCCCGAATTTTATGAAATACAAAATTTAATTTTTCTTCATATAGATATTTTTTTTAAACAGTAAGTGGTTAAATCGATAAAGTTAAAAGTTAAGGATGTTATGTGCAAATTTTATTTTGTCGGACAATATTCGCTTTGTCGGGGAATATTCGTTTGGTCGGGGAATATTCGTGCCGTACGACGGCGCCGAAATAATAAATTATTGGTGGACCCCACAACAGAATATTTGTCGGATATAGAAAACGACAGAAGTAACCTTTTTAAATAAAAATAGTCAACGGAACTGTTAAAATACCGGTGATAAAAGAATAGTAGCATACGGTAGTTTATGGTATTTTCTGTAGCACACGGTACTCTACAGTAACACACGGTATTGCATAGTGTCTCATATTATTGGTCTGATAATTGACACCGTAACTGTTACGCATCATTTCATCGATAATTGTCACTGCATAATATTTTATATTATCAATTCAATAATTGTTGTTACACAGTATTTTGCATTATTGATTTAATAATTGTCATTACACTGTATTTTATATCATTGAGTCAATAATTGTTGTTGCACTGTTTTTAAAATTATTGAACCTAATAATTGTCACAGTAACATATGCACAGTAATTCACATTATTGAATCAATAATTGTCATTACACAGTAACGTATGCTTTATTTTACATTATTGTTATCTCTATTATGATGTTATTTAAACAGTTGTATTTCATTAATTTATTGACTTGATATCTAAGAGCTAACTATACTGTATTTATAACAATTAGTCATAATAATTGAATTGATAAAGTTATTTGTTTATAATATAAAGTTAGGTGATTATTAGGTGATATGAAATGAATGGTGTAGATTAAAGTGTGAATTATTGTTGAATAATTGAATTGATTTGTTTATAATATAAAGTTAGGTGATTATTAGGTGATATGAAATGAATGGTGTAGATTAAAGTGTGAATTATTGTTGAATAATTAAATTGATTTGTTTATAATATAAAGTTAGGTGATTATTAGGTGATATGAAATGAATGGTGTAGATTAAAGATAATATAATATTTGAAATGGATGGTGTAGATTAAAAGATGATCTTTAAATGAATGGTTTAGATTAAATGAATGATAAGATTTTTGGCTATAAATAGAAGCTTTAACTTAAGGATTTTTCATAAACTTCCTTACTTGTTCTTTCTTTCTCTCTCTAAATACTTCTTGTGAAAGTTCTCTCTAAGTGTGCTTAAGTCATCTTGAGTATTTGTGAAGATCTATAAGTATACGTGTACTGTTCAAGTTAATCAACCTCATTTAAATCAATATCCAGTCACGTGTTGAGGTAAGGGATACCATCTTTTTCATCTTCCATTATTCAAACATACTATGGTAAGGGATTATCATTATTTGATTCTCGATAATAATATTGTTTCTTCCTTACTCATAAGACGTGCCTTTTATTTCCATGTATTAAATTGTGGGAATAACCTTACGGAGCGGATTGCCGCCTGTTGGTGAATAACCTTTCGTATTCATTCATTATTAATCTCTGAGAATAACCTTACGGAGCGGATTGCCGCATGTTTGGTGAATAACTCTTTGTACTCAAATTCTATTAAATTGTGGGAATAACCTTACGGAGCGGATTGCCGCCTGTTGGTGAATAACCTTTCGTATTAATTCATTATTAATCTCTGAGAATAACCTTACGGAGCGGATTGCCGCCTGTTTGGTGAATAACTCTTTGTACTCAAATTCTATTAAATTTTGGGAATAACCTTACGGAGCGGATTGCCGCCTGTTGGTGAATAACCCTTTGTATTAATTTCCTTCACCTTTTGTTAATCAAACCTGCTACGGTAAGGGATATTATTTTCTTTCATACTCCTAAATCGAAATTTATTATGGAACTATTGCTTCTATAATTCCTGAAAATATTATATGTTCCATAATAGTTGAACTTCATTATTTCAACTGAACCTTCCTATTTACGTGAACCTTTCTATTGAATTGTAACCGTTATTCTGAACTGTAGATCTTGAATTTCACTCCACATCATGTTGACAATTTGGACATTATTTGAATCTGTACAAAGTAAACTTCCGATACTTATTGTTATCCTATTTCTTCTGTTCATCATTTATATCATTCTAATCATCCAAAAATCAAGCTGTTGTGAATATCTGTGGCCGGGGGCACAGATGTGATATATTTGTTGAACAGATGATAGGTTAAAGGCGATATAATAGGTTAAAGGCGATACATCTGTTCGGTGTCTTTTATGGCACGTGGTGAATGTTCTCTTTGGCCCGTAGTGCAAAGATGAACTGTTATTTGGTATGATTATGACCAAAGGCTGAATCTGGTATAATCATGACCGTTGGTGTTATATTGAATGTCTTTGGCCCGTAGTGCAAAGATGAACTGTTGATCTGCATGATTATGATCAGGAACTGTGAATTTGTATTATCTTGACTAATGATATTTCAGATGATAAAAGTTGATGATGTTTTTCCTAAAAAGAGAACCGAGTGGACATTATAGTCTGCATTATTCTTCTAATAGATTACTCATTCCGCTGCTATTATTGATCTGAACGTTGTTTAAGAATTTAACTGCAGTTTTTGATATAAACCTTGTAGTCTATTGTATTTTATCAAGAACTCAACTGTTGAAGACTAATGATAATTTATTCGTCATTATCTTAGTCATGATATTCTTTACTGGGCTATTTGAGCTCACCCTTTCTTCTGTTCCATTGTTTTTCAACAAGAGATGAAAACATAACAGGGTCTAGCCGGGGAATGGAGTGAGGGTCCGAGGAATAGTTATCATAGTCTTCACGTTTTGTAAAATAGTGTGGCAATAATAGTGAAGACTTAGTTGTGTATTATTATACACTGTATTGTTGTACGTTGTGCTTTGTTGTAATAATTTTGTTGTAGTCTTTTGACGACTCAAGTTTGGGCTGTGTGGGCCCAGATTTGGGGGCGTCACAATACGTGTAAAGTCAAATTTGCCCTTGATAAAATAGGACAGATCAGATTTAGGTCGAATTTAGGTGAAATTTGGATAAATGAAATAAAAATGATAAAAAATGTCATTTTAAAAATTAAATTGATAAAAAATACACTTTAAAAATGACTTTAGAAGTGCATGACAAGAGAAAAAGTGACATTCTGCCTTCATTTTACGGTTAAAAAAGGGGGAAAAAATAACTATGGTCATCGAGTGAGTTTAATGAAAAGTGGACTCATGCAGAAATAAACAAAACCATGATTCCAGTGGTAGGTAAAAAGATTAATCAGGTGGATAGAAATATTCTTTGGAGTTCACGTGAAACCTGTAATATGTTTGGAACTAAAAGGGGCAATAAGCCAATAGTAATTAATCTCCAATTGAGCCATATTGGCAGCATGCTTGCGTGCATGCATATATTATTAAAACCAAGCCTTGTATGGTTGCAAAATTTCAACAAAATAATATAGTAATACTTCTCAGATTTTAGTATTTGTTCACATGCAATACGTAGAATAAGATTTAGCTAGTCTCAATTTAGTTATTGTCATTGAAGTCATCAAACAATATTCGTCACTACCTTAGTTTAAAATCAAAATAAGAGTCGTATAAAATTTCATATACTATCAGCGTATATAGTAAGGATAATTATGTTTTATTAACAAAAATATTTATATTAAATATTATTATTATTATTTTAATATTATGTCATAATTTTAATATCGCTCGTATATTTATTGTTAATGTATAAAATTTTAATTCATATATAAATATTCACATACGTTACTCTTAAAAAACATAATTTGGAACAATATTTTATCACAAACATATGAACTTTAAGATGTGTTAAAATAATTTTTTTACAAAATTTGTTTACTCCTAATAAAGATTCAAACTCCCCAACCTTTTGATTGCAAAGTGAAAATGGCCCCGAGCACTGCAATAGAAACAAATGTACCCAACCACTTTTCTGACTGCTTTTTAAGCAGACTTGTACATCTTTAACGATACTACTGCCTCTACTTCATCGTATCATTACATTCTTTTATTTATTTTTATTTATAATGAAGTAATTCAAAATTTTGCCATATATGAACTTTACGAAGTAATAAATATTATTGGTAACCACTAAATTTTTCTAAAAGAGAACAATATGAATTATTTTAATTTTGTGCGGTTTAATCAATATATTTAAAATATAACAATAATAATTTGATAACTAAAAAATGATTATTAAATATCAACGTTCTAAATTTTTTTATTCAAAATTAATTTAATTCCTAATTAGAGACTTGACAATTCTCTACCGTCCTAATTTTTTGGGAGCCTAGGCCTCCGCTTTAATAATTATCCCCCGCTAGCTCCAACGAATCCCCTGCTATTAGGTGGTAGACGTCCCTACGTTGTCTTGGTCTGCCTAGTGATTTTTATAACTATGCTAACGATGAATATAAAATTATATAATTGGTTATAAATTGTTATTATCATTAACCCCCATTCATGATAGATTATTAAATAATTATATGTTGTCACATTATTTTATAAATTATTTTTTATGATATTTTTTTATTGGTATAATAATACTCAAGAAAATAATATTAAATTATAGATTTCTAAGTAATGTCAGGGTTGAAAATAAACTCAAGTGGTTCGAGATCAACTCAAAAAATTTGAGCGAGATTCGAATTCAATAATTAAACGAGTCGAATTTGAATATATTTTAATATTCAAACGCTTACATGAGTCGAATACGACCCGCTTACTGTTTGTTCATTTAGAGTATTGAATTTTCTTTATCTTACTAATCTCTACTTAATATATATTTATTGATCCTTACTTATATACAGTATCGAATATACTTAATTTATTTAATACACAACATTCAATAATTAAATTATTCACGTACTTTGTGAAAGTGGAAGGAATTTTTATATTTCCCGTATATGTTCATCAATTGAGTTAAGAGTGATAATATCATTTGATTAATTTTTTTTACAAGACTCAAGATATAGTTTAAAGAGTTTAAATTTAAATTATTTTAAATAGTTAATTGAGTTAATTTGATCGACATTATTATTATTATATAAATTATTTAATTTTAATTTATATATATCTCAAATATTCACGAGTCGCTCATTTAAAAAGTGAGTCGAGTTAAGTTGAATTCAAATATAATAAAATGAGTAAACTTTGAATTTAAATAAATATTATAAAATTATATTTAAATACAAATCTGAATATTTTAAATTTTTTTTGAAAAGAATCTTAACAATGTACTACGACTGAACTCGACTCGAAATTATTTTCAATCCGAAGTGATGTATTGATTTATGTGAAAAAAGTGTGACAGGTAAACAGTAAATTATCACGGATGGAACGGTTCGGATTGGATCCTATTGTTTTGCTCCAAGTTCGTCCGCATGCTAAACCAGAGTCAAGATAAAAGTCTCCCTTCATGTTTGCTACTATTGCTGAGTTTTCTGCCAAATCATAGCCGCAACGAAGGCCGTGTACATTACTACTAGATGTTACGTGATTGCATGATCCTTCATGCCTAAAACTAAAAGTATGCCCCATCCTCTCGAGTACATAAAGGTCTGATACTCTCCGTCTTATTCCCCTGTTTCCCAAACTACGCAAATTCTCTCTCTCTCCCTATTTGGTTGATTTTTATTTTTATTTTTAAATTTATCCTATCACAATTTGATTCTAAAGTTATATTTCATCCTTTAGGCCCAAGAGAACTTGAGAAAGGCCGAAAGAGCAACCTAGAAAAATTTTTATAATATCATTATATTAGTTGATATAATGTCTTAAATAATGTGATATTGTTATATTAGTTGAGTAAATTTTTTATAATTAATTATGGTGTTGTAAAATTATTGTTTATCTTATTCAATATCACATATATCATTTGAGACTAAAACAATTAAGACACGTAACATTATTATTATTATTTTTATCAAAATGACCATATTATAAAGTTAGATGATAACAATAAAAATTTCTTTCATATAAAAACATTATTAATACAAGCACGTGTCGATATATAACACTCTATAAGGCGTAACAAAAATTGATTCATATTATAATATCTTGAATTTTAATTTTTCCCTCTAAATTCACTTGAAAATACGTCACATTCTTAGCAAAGAGGTGTGATATAATCTCACATTAAAAATATTTAACTATAAATTATTTAAGTCAAATTTTGATTAAATGGTTAGCGTTTAAATGAATACATTTGATTTACATTCAAATTTACAGATAAATTCTTATTAAAAAAAATAACGAGTTATGATAACAAGTTTGGAAATAACTAGTAACTTGTATACATTAATTAATTAAAGCTCATGTGTACACATTAACTTGTATAATAATTTTCTTCCAATTTTTTGTTTAGGATAAGAACAAATTTATACATGCATCATGTTTATTTTATATTTTTCGTAACACTAGTATTTTGTCAATTTTTTCATCTTACTTTAATCAAATACAAGAAGTCATAATTTATTTATTTATAACAAAACACCGTCGTTTCAAAAAATAAAAAATAAACATAATATATATATAGATTTATTCTTCGAATAATACCTATTTTATTGAAACAAAAAAAGGAGCATTTCTCAAATCTAAAAAGAGTAAAAGGTAAAACTAACGCTGATCAGGTGTGATAGAGATATATCTGTTTTACCTCTCTATTCCTAAAAATACCCCACTTGGCTACTCGCGGCTATATATATATATATGTAGTATGTACCCGACAAATATATATGATAAGTAGTAAATTAGTAATTTAAGTAATGCGGAATTTCGTCCAATGTTAGCGGCTACTTATATTTTCGATCGGACACTATCAATACATTTTGAATTTTGACTTTTAAAATTAATTTATATAATTTTATTATTTTTAAAAACCTCTATTTTCAGTGATACCATTATCCAAATTGCGCGTCTAAAATAAAAAAAATAAAAATAAAAATAACAAGAGACAAAAATTTAAATTAACGGATGATGATAGTGAAAATCAAGAGTTCAAAAAGTTATTAGACTTTTTATTTTCTCTTAATAATATAGTAGTTATCTAACATACACATTTGCGTGTGTAAATTAAAAAATAAAAATAATAAATGTATTATGTGTGTGTAAATTAAAAAATATATATAATAGCAACAAAAAATTAGAGGTGATAAATAAATAGGCTAAAAATCAAGTGTCGAAAAAGCAACTAACTCTCTCTTTCAATAATATAGATAATAAAATTTTAAAATAAAAATCAAGAATATAAATAACAAGTCAAATTCACACTAGCCATGATAAAATTACATTAACCACAAACTTTACTCTATAAAATAATTAAAGTGTGTGAGTTTTATTTCGGAAAGAAGGTACGAGAATGAAAAAAAATTCTTTATAAAAATTTAAATAGAAGATTTTTTTATTTTTGTCCATTCTCTTATCTAAGAAATAAAATTTACAAACACACCCTTAAAGTTTAAATTAATATAAAGCAACAAACGAACTCCTTTTAATTTTGATAATTATTTAGGTATAAAATCTTAAATTTCAAATAATAGTGTAAAATTAATAACACTTTTTAAATAGTTTATAATATTAATTTTTTGCAAAATTAAAATTGAACAAATATATATGAATTTTGAATAATGTAAATTGAGCATGAAAAAAAAATCATATAGATTATTATCTTTAGAGTAATAACAAATATGTTTTGAATAAATATTTATCTTGAAATTAAATAATTTATGTATAAATTAACTTAATTTTTAAAAAGTGTATCGCTAATTTTATAATGACTATATGCAGGGGCAAATAAAGATCACTGATGAGAGAGGAGAGAGAAAGGCGACGACGTCAAAAATGAGGCACGAGCTACACGACTCAAATCTAGTACGTGGCTTTGAAGCCTTATATTATCTATACGTACATAGCATATAGTTATTAATATATATATGAAAAAAATAATTTAAGATATATTCTTAATTTCTCTCACTTCTGTATCATTCTCTCTCTAAACTCTCCGCAAGCAAACGTCAAACCCCAACCCTCTCTCATGAGTACAGATCAGCCAACGCCGGCCAACTCCGTCATTCTCTCCGATACTCTCTCATAGGGTTTACGTCCTTCCATTTCCGTTTGTTTCCAACTCCGAAAAATAGCAGTTGCTTCAATTAGGAAAAAATTACATACATGAGAAATTGCTGGTCGGTTACTTGATACGCTCCTTACTTCTTTCTCTTTAGGTTGTGTAGGTTTATGTCATCTTCGATGGCGTCGCCGTCTTCGCCCAAGCTTTGCTTTAATTCCAACTGCAAAGAAGTGTTGGAGCGATCGAGGAGAGGCTGGCGCCGCCGTACCGGCGGGTACGCCGACTTATGCGATCGATGCGCGTAAGCATAATCAATTTCTCACTCTTAGCTATTTGTTTTTTACTACTGATGTGGATTAATTCGGTGTTTTGTCTCCTGTATTACTTGGTTTTGTAATTTCATTGCTTTGTAGACTTTTATTTACTGTGTATACTCTGGTTTGATGTGCAAGATTAAATTTTGAAGAGTTTGAAAGGTTTATGCATTTAGTTGTTGAAAATTTGAGAAGATATGTACTTGCCTCTGTTCCTCGCATTTGACTTTGAGGTAGTTAATTTGTGAAATCCTACCATTCAAGTTTTGATATGAATTTATTTTAATTTTAAAAATAATAATTTTGTATTTAGTCGTATTTTTTAAGTAGTTTTCAAAATTAACAATTGCATTAATAAAAATCAAATAAATTTACATCAATTTTGAATTTTAGAATTTTGCAAAATGATTAGGAAAAAAGTCAAATGAGAACGGAGGGAGTAATTAATTCATTAAAGTAGTAATTTCTTGAACATTGAACAGCTGTGGGGAAAAGATAAACTTACTTTTTGATAAGTAAGAAATGTGATAAACTTTTGCTATGTTTTTAACTATTTTGTGGGAAAATATTTATGCAACATTAGTTATAATTTTCTAAATCGAATTGGAGAAAATTTCCTAGGAAGTGTTTTCCAGACTTTTTTTTAATAAAAAATATAATTTTAATTTTAATAAAAATACATGTTAAGGTCTACCAACAATAACTAATAGATATTTATTTAACTTTTTCCAATATTAAAATTTAAGATTAATATTTGTGACGGAATATTTCATGGGAAAAAAATTATGTTTTTGGATGTAGTTTCCCAAATCTTAAATTGTGTTAAAAAGTCATATGGTACTACTCTTCCTAATTTCCTCAAAACACACTCATTTCCGGTTAGGGCACTGTCGGCAAATACTCGAATCCATTTTTATTTATGTCTTGGCATGGCACGCTCCTCTTCCAATTTACGCGATTCTACCCCTATTCACCACAGAGGAGGAGAAAAGCACGAGCTTGCCCTCATACACAAACTGTGAGAGAGAGAGAGAGAGAGAGAGAGAGGGGGGGGGGGGGGGGGGAGGGATCTATCCTGTTGGAATGTATGCCACCCCTGAATACTGTACTACTATTTTCAATGACATCTTGAAATATCACTGTTTTATTTCTATTGTGTCAGCTAATCTCATTTATTTCTTAAAGATGTTGAGCCGTGTTCTATTTGACTCTAGTTCGGTTTTTGAGGAGGGGAACTTCTGCGAGTCTTTCCATTTGAATGCTTCTGGGTGGAGGTGTTGTGAGTCATGTGGGAAGGTCAGCAGAAAATTTTAAGTATTTTCATTCGAATTTGGCAAATTTTTTTCTTTAGTAGATATTAAATTGTAGAGATTGGATGTGAAGACTTCGTTCTTTTTTCTTTTCTTCTAATGATAAAATATTCTTTTCGCAGCAAATACATTGTGGATGTATTGTTTCATTTCATATGTTTGTACTACTGGATGCTGGAGGGATTGAGTGCATAACCTGTGCAAGGAAAAGTTTCATTTTGGTAATGGATTGTCTTATATTTTTACAACATGATAATTTTAAGCAACTACCATGCCACAATTTCAGCCTTTCTACTTCAAATTCTACTTGTTGATGTGTTACTTACCGAGGATTGTTTGGTATATTAAAACAAGGAGCTTAGGCTCAACTGGTATCTGACCCTCCCTCGGATGAGAGCAGTCAGGGTTTTGAGGCTCAGTGAAGGCCTTATTTTTAGCTGATATGACTTAGTTTTCCATTGTAGGGTTCTAGGGTTAATTTCTATGCCTCCTCTACCAACAATAATAATTTAAAGAAAATTAAAAAATTTAAATGGTTGTTTGATCAATTTTACATTAGTAAAAATGTTCATAGACTCAAGGGTCTGAGTTTATTATTATGTTAGGCATCAATAGGGTAAAATCATTTTTTGCCCACCGTACTTGACCCCAATTTACAAATACATTATTATACTGAATTTTTTTACAATCAACTCACTGTACTGAATTTTTTTTACAATTTTTCAATTTTCGGTCCAAGAATGTTAGATTTTAACGGATTGCTGACATGTCGCCACGCCATTGCTTAGCTAGATATAAAAAATAATATAAAACAAACCTAAAATAATACTCAAATATTTTTTTTGTTTAAATTTTAAAAATATAATTTGACCTTGGTTTATAAAATCAATTAATTACCAATTTAATACAATTCATCTTCCTCATCTCCATCATGACTCCCCAAGTCTTTCACAGCATTCATCATCTTCACATGATGATTTATTCAACAAACAACAAACACCAGCAATAGATCCAACATATATGTTCATACCCACTCCCCAGGAATTACAATACCCAGAAATTTAAAACCACAAATCCAGAAATTTCAAAATCCGCCTACCATTGTTCTCCCCGGTTTCCTCCGATTCGTCCACTGTTGCCTACCATTGTTGTACACACGTATATACCACATATATGCATCTTCCTATTTCCATCTTCATGAACCTTATTATTCACATAAATCTAGCTATATACATATACTACACTGGGTGAACCACTGAAACTCACACTGAACAACCATTGGGTGAACCCATAATCATAAGATGAGAAAAGGATCTCAAAAAACAACCAGAATGAACCTACATATAAATGAACCTAACAAAATACCAAGAAATCAAATTCTTCATTTCAATTGGCATAGAATCAAACAAAGTCCCATTCAAGCATTTTATCAAACACTTGACGAGCATAATCAACACAACCACATCTTGCTTACAAACAAATCAAACAATTTTGCATAATTTTTTTTTTAAATCCAATTCCAAACTTTTGTATTAACCCATAAATCTGCATCCCTTCATTAATCAAACCCAACAAGCTTTTAGAACCAAAGAAATTGTAAACTTAACAAATATAATCTATTTCTAGAACAAGTCAACAGCGTAACCTCCGACCACCGATCAAATAAAATCTATGAAGCAAAATCCTCTAGAATGATAACCAGTTAGATTTTGAACAAACCCCTTGCCGTCGATCATCAACACCAACATCATGCCTTTCAGACAGATTTGTGGTAAATTGGAGCTATACTCAGTCTTGTGAGATTCAGATCCGGACAAGTAACAATCCGTAGATGTATGATTTGTATCGATTGGAGCTATAAGAACTCTCCGCTACTCTCATCTTCATCATTGCCGCCTTCATCCTCCACAATTGCCGCCTCTCTCTCTCTCTCTCTCTCTTCTGTCAGGAAAGAAGAAATGAAAGAGGGCTGACTTGGAGGGTTGTTTAAGTTACGTGGTTGCCACATGGATTCATGTATTACGTGGAGGGATGCTCCTTCGCACATGATACTTTTACCTTTTAAATGAATAGATTTTGTAATGTTTTGTAAAAAAAAATTAGTACAATGAGTCGATTGTAAAAAAATTTAGTATAATGATACATTTGTAAATTGGGGTCGAGTACAATGGGCAAAAAATGATTTAACCCGGTTAAAATATAAATAAAAGAGCTATATGTGATATATACCAACTCAGTCTGGTATATAATTAAAATTTATAAAATTCTACTGGAGTTGTGTTCCACACCAGCCCCAGTGTACTACAGGAACTATTATGTCTTAAAATAATTTTAGCTAGTTGGAGGCATTGGATAAGCAAACCTGGGAGTGGATTAGAGACTCCCAATAAATTTTTTGTAAGTAAAAAATTTGTAGAAGAAGCAATGAACTTAGATTATAAAGAACAAAAAATATTAAAATGTACTCTGTTGATTGCCAGATACCAGTTACATATTGATGTTCTTTGTTTCAGACACCAAATCCTGCGTGGCCGCCACCTTCACGTATCCTTCCTGAACTGCCTGATAGAATCAAAGATCTCTCGGTAAAAAATTGGAGTTCAATAGCTGGATCAGGACCAGTACCTTGGCGACAAGCACCTAGTTCATTCAATAATTCTACTGCACAGTCAGAATTGAATCCAAAGATGCCCTTTGAAGTTGACATACCCGGTGGCATTGATAGATTACTTTCCAGCGAAAGATTTTATGCCTCTTCCCTGGATAAAAAAAAAACCGGGGATTCTTTAGAAAGATTAATAAATGGAAGCCTGAAGACTGGGGCATTACAGATATTTGAGAATGGGACTTCTGGTATATGTCGTGTATAGATATAAAAATATGCTTACTAGTTACTGCATGGCATATTTGTGGTGAACCATGCAGTTGAAACACTTTATTAATCAAAACTTAGTTGTTGGCTAACTTGTTGAGACCATGTTGTCACAGGTAGCAAGTGTGAGGAGCAACTTAATCCACACGTGAATGTTACCCAGCAGTCGACCTTTTCAAATAATGAACCTTCTATTCCTCATTTAAGTTCGATTCTAAATCCTGCATCAAAAACTGAAACTACAGAGCGAACCAAGGCTGGAACTCATGCACAACGATTGATCCCTCCACCTGCAGCTGTTAAGCAATTCTCTAGTCCTAATGGAGTTGACTCATCTGGTGAAGCTCAAACTCGCAGCGGAAGGCCTAGAGGAGATTCTCGAGGTCGAAACCAGTTACTTCCACGGTACTGGCCCAGGATAACTGACCAGGAGCTGCAACAAATCTCTGGAGAGTATCCTAATTTTAAAGTGGTTGTCTTGATTTCATGAAATGTGGTCGATGGGTAATGTTTCATGATAAAAGCAGTTCTTGTTTGGATCACCTTCTTCCTTGTCATATATCTACTGCTTAACGTATTCTGATTTGCAATAAATCTAACAATATAAAATTTGGGTGGTGACATTTATTATTAAGAAATGCAGTCATTGTGTTTACCTTGACCAGATCTTAGTTCTAATTATGTAATTACTCCTTTATTTGAGAAGATGTTAAGTGCCAGCGATGCTGGGAGGATAGGGCGTTTGGTTCTTCCCAAAAAATGTGCAGAGGTGAATCTTTAGTTTATATTAATCTTTTGTTTTGCAGGACACCAATCTTCAAGTTCTCAACTTGGAATGTTGACACACTGTTAATTGTAGATATCATGCATCCATATTATATGTGTTAAGCATGTATTCTGAAGATACAATCGTATCATTCTGTTAGTTTCTGTATGCATAGACACTTTTATTTATTGAAATTATATGAAAACAATTGCAGTGATAATCTTTCCAATTAATTATCATGTAATGACCTAAGCAACTAAAAGTAGTAGTAGCTTTTGCTGCCAATTACAATTTTTCTATAACAATATCGAGGTCGCTTCTGTAACTGGATAACCAGCACAGAAAACCGTCTTTACATTGGATGGTTTGGTGTTTGATGATCCTAACCGTATTTATTATTGCCTTCATTGCTACTCCTCTAGTAGACATTGATGGTATTCGTTAACCAACCGTTATATATTTGTAACCACTTTACTAAACTTATAAAAACAAACTAAATTAAACTTATATACTATGTAGTATGTAGCAAGGATATAACAAAATATTGATACAATGACATGGTGATCCAAGTAAAGTATACCTGTACATATCAGAGAAGTCTCAATGTAGAAATATATCTTCTATATATAAACTTGAAGTGTATTGAGAAGTATTTTTAGTTAAAATGATATGATTGTTATTTAAATTCGTAATATTATGAATAAATATCTATTTGTCCTGTTTTCATAGTCCTAATATAAATGTGATGTTCAACTTGTCAATAAAAATAGGGAAATAAAAATGTTATCATCATGTTTACGTTGTCCTAATATGTTCTTTGTAGGCCTACTTTCCGACAATTTCTAATCCTGAAGGAATACCTCTCATGGTGCAAGATTTGAAAGGGAAAGAGTGGGTATTTCAGTTTCGATTTTGGCCCAACAATAACAGCAGAATGTATGTTTTAGAGGGGGTCACTCCTTGCATACAGTCTATGCAATTGCAAGCAGGCGACACAGGTAAGAAATCTATGCCACCTGAAAGTCATGTTATGGTAGTTCTTTACAGTTTTATTTTCACTGACTTTCTTAGGCTAAGTTGTTTATTGTTTTAAGTTAAATGGTTCCTCTTTAATTATCTAGTTCAGTGTTGCCTTAGGATTCACGTGGAAGGGAAAACAACTCTGTGACTCTTATTTTGTCTTTTCAATGACATCGCTTGGAGTTGCTCCTTGCTCCCCACCAACCTTTTAAAAAACTTTCGTACTGCAGCTTCATTTGATGCGTGTCTTGTTTCATCATACTACTGTTTTTCCCCTTTATTTCTTTTATGTGAGTGCTTTGCTTGGTCAGTCTCCTAAAACACACATAGTTATCCCTTCTGTTGTTTTCCAATTTCTATTTCATGCAATTTTGTCTCCATAAAGCAAGTTCTATGGTGTCAAATGTTGACTTTCTGATGAATGACCTTACTGTGGCTTGAAATGGAACTGAGAGACGTTCTTCTTTGTTCAGTAACTTTTAGTAGGTTAGAGCCAGAAGGAAAGTTGGTCATGGGATGCAGAAAGTCTTCCGCTCCTCCATCAGATCAGGTTAGTTTAGTATTTCTCTGTTAAAAATTAATGTGTTGATGTGGATTCAAATAAGTTGGTATATTTGGTATACATGTAACAAATTCTATGTTCAATTCAATTGACAAAAAAGGTGAAATGCAATATGTATAATGGTAACTGTAACAGATGTGCTGAGTGTTTATATTCTGTAATTACATTTATTCTTATAATTAACTTAAGATAATATCTGCCAAATAATAATATTCCTACCTGCAAAGACTTTGAAAACTCGGGCCTTTACTTTTAATCAGTGTTTAATTTAACAATTTAATAAGTTGAATCGAATATCATATTGCGATGATGAAGCTTGTATGTGTCAATTATTGGCAGGACCATCTTTTATTTCAATATGGATTAGACTCAGTAGTCCTCCTAAAATTCAGTAGTATGTCTTTATATGTGTATGATTTGTTAGGAAGTTATTAAGGGCGTACCATGGAACGTAAGCTATTCCTCCTCTTTCCCCTCCCCCTCTTTTTTTTTTTTCAGTTGCATTGTTTGGGTTTTATATCAACAACGTAATGGTGCATATAGTCTCATTCAATGCTAGGTGCATAGTGATTCTACAATCGATTATGGTTGTGTTCGATATGTGCCCATCCTAATCGGACTAAAACCCTATTAAAACTTAAAGCATATGTCTTTTAATTGTATGCAATTGTAGTTATCACCAAATTCGATAATGCTTTTACTATCTTATGAACTATTAACTGTTGACAGCAATCAGGCTGGTAAGGTGGTGGTTTTTAAGGAAGTGTAAATTCTCTATATAGGATCTACATTCATTGCAAGTATGAGACATTGCCAATAGTTAAGTCCCAAATAAGAGAAATTTTGCAATGTCTTCATTTTATTTTTCTGGAACCCTTTTTGGTTTAGAATGTTGCAGCAATTTTTTGAGTTGCTGACTAGATTATTCAGATTTAAATGACCATTAAGTGTTCTTATGTTCTTTATCCACAGAACAAAGAATCAATTAACATTGGTAATGGAGTTTCACATGGAGATGCTAGTATTAAGGCTACTAAACCTGGTGAAGTTGTTTCAGTTCATCGTCATTCCAAAGGTAATTCATTAGCTAGCCTTTCGGCAATCAACCAGGCAAATTCGGCGGACCCAGCAAGTACATGGTCTGAGGTTGATAAATCCAAGTACATTGCAAGGGAAGTACCTGGAGCTAAACCTGTTTTCTGTAGTAAGAGGAAGAACAATACCTTAGGTTCAAAGAGTAAACGCCTACAAATTGCAAACGAGGATACAGTAGAGCTGAAGTTCACATGGGAAGAAGCTCAAGGATTGTTCCGCCCACCTCCTAACCATGTTCCCAGGATTGTGGTTATTGAAGGCTACAAATTTGAGGAATTTGAGGTACCAAGTGATGATTTGTGATTAAGTACCCCGTATTTTTTTACATTCAAGTATTGATGAACTTCATAAGTCATTATGTTAATATTATTCGGCATATTTAAATACTTATTTTTGAAACAATTCAACTGATGTTAAAGCCTGGTAAATACAGTTTGGGATTTCTGACATGATTTGCTTTGGCAGGAGCCACCAATTATAGGAAGGCCTACTATTTTAGCAATAGATCACGTGGGGTAAGTTACTCGTGCTCTTTTTTTATTTTAACTAGTTTGTTATGTTATCCATTCATGTACATCTTTAAGGGGAACTTCTTTATTTCCACAATTGATTGTAATTTCCATTGCGAATGAAACTTTTTTTCAAGAATAAAGTATTTTTTAGGTGACTTATCAAAAAGGGAAAAAAAAGAAGAAAAGAAGAGTATCATTTTAAACACTCACACTGCTGCATAATTTTTTTGATTAGTAGACTCCTGCATATAATGCTGAAAGAAAATTGTGGCTATGAATTATTGAAAAATTAGTATGCTATTAATGACTGACATTTTCAACTTTCAAAATAGTCAACAGCTCCCAAGTTTCATCAAGTAAATGTTTGATGCTGTGTGTATTTGTGTAAGTTTCTAAAGGGGTTCATCAACGTTTGATAGTTGACTCATTCTCTCATGCATTCATAATTTCATGGGAAGTTAAATCATATTCGTTCTGCATTTTTCCACTTCAATTTTTCTAAAGCTTTCAGCTGTCACATTGATGGACTTTGTCATGAGCTAGTCTGTTCTTGATCTGGTCTATTCAACTAACTAACAGAAATAAAGGGAAATATGGAGAAATTAGAGAATAGAGATAGATATAGACAGAGAGAGAAGTATAAAATGGACAAATTGTCATTCATTTAGAGAGATATAGATTTCAGAATCTAGAGAGAAGACACTTCTTGCTCATTCATTTACATCATTCAACATGCTTATCCCATACTAGTTGCTCACTATTTATAAGCAAACTAACCAAGTAAAAACAGACGAGTCCTCAGGCATTAATATAACTACTAATTATTCTAGATAGCTACAATTTATTTTAGATGACTATTATTTAGTCAAATCCCTAGATATCCTCTACTGACATGTGACAGACTTGTTTAGTTTAATATACGCCTTATTGCCATGTGGAAGCTAATTCTATTTTCTCTCCTGTTTCAGTGGAAAGATTCAATGGGCTCAGTGTGAGGACTGTTTTAAATGGCGCAAAGTGCCTAGCGATGCTCTTTTACCGTCAAGATGGACCTGCACTGTAAACTTGTGGGATCCAGCAAGGTACAGAATTCACATATAATCCTTTCTTTGTTTCGAGGGCTTGGCTGGTTGTGTAATTGAAAATTATTATGAGCATATGCACATCAATCATTGCATTAATTGAAGCTATTGTGCATATTGTGTTCTTTAGAAGAGTACTAAAGTTTCAATTGACTGATTATTGTTTTAGGCCTCTGGTCTTGATGCTTTTTTTTTTTATGGTAATTGTGGATCTCTACAGACCTGTTTCAATTCTTGAATATTTTGTTTCCTAGAGTTTTTTTGTATAGCTTGCTTAAATGTAGTTGACCTTAGAACTGTGGGTAAATTTGATTCCGGTATTTTGCCATGTATGGGGTGGATGTTGTTGAACATCCCCTATTTATGATTAAGTGTGGCTGTGGTCAACACAGCTAGGTTGGCTGTAAAGACAACCCCAAAATGACATTGTATTGATTAGTAAAATGACAAAAATACCGTTAATGAAATTAGTGAATTGACAAAATTACCCTTCAATGAAAAGAAGCCACATGGAGATTGCTGTGGTAACCACAGTGATTACCTTTCATTTGGTTAAAAAGATGATTCTTTTATTGCCTTCATGAATTCAGCATAGTGCTTTTGCCCCCTTCAAAGTGGACTGGGGGTAAGGCCTGCATACAATCCAGATTGGTGAACCAACGTTGTCATGTAAAGCTTGGGCCTATAAGGGCTGTTAGATCTGAGAAAACTGCACAGAACCAGTTACTTTCATATTGTCATGTAAATTTATTTTAATTTCAATTTTTCTTGGGATCCCTCTCTCTCATGGAAAATTCACGCATGCTGACCCCCTTCCTTATCCCTACTTCCTCCTCCCAAAATATGGCAATTATAGTTCGATCTAGTCCATGGAGCAATTCAAAAGTTGGTTAATATGTTTATTTCCTATTGGCTTCCAGATCTCTTTGTTCTGCAGCTCAAGAATTAACACTGGAAGAGCTAGAAGATCTGCTATCCACTGGTAATCAGGGTATGAATTGCTTGAACATAATATTATTCTTATCAATAGTTTTACTTGGTGACTATGTGCTACTTGAGGAGCTTAAAGGCATTAACGGATGCACTTAATAGAGTACCACATCTAAGGTCTTTTATTTTACCCCTCTCTATGCTATTATAATCTTGGTGATGATTAGTACTTCTTTAGAGATAAACACATTCCAAACCTGGTCTATCATATTGCAACTTGTACATGATTGTCATGCAGCTGGAGCCAAGAAAATAAAAGTTGATAAAGTGGAGTTTGATTCACTCGAGGCTTTAGAGGGGCTGGATGCACTTGCCAACCTAGCTATCCTGGAAGAGGGAGATGCTCTCCCATCATCATCCCAGGCGACAACTAAACACCCCCGCCATAGACCTGGTTGTACATGCATAGTTTGCATTCAGCCCCCAAGCGGGAAGGGTCCTAAGCACAAGCAAACATGCACTTGTAATGTCTGCTTAACAGTGAAGCGCCGTTTCCGGACCCTGATGTTACGACGTGAGCAGAAACAATCAGAGAAAGATGCAGAAACTGCACGCCAAAAGCTGCAGCAGCCTGAGCAATTGGCTGATGAGGACATCCTGCTCGGTACTGACACTGGAAATTGTAGTCCAAACCATAAAATGGTGATCAATGAGGTTTCTGATGATGACCCAAATAAGAGAGAATCATCCAGTTCTCCTTTTAAAGTTCAAATTGATCTGAACATACAGCCGGAACGAGAGGAAGATTTGTCACCTATTTCAGATTCTGGTGGCATGATGAGGTTGCTCCAAGATGACACCGAGAGGTATATCAAGCAGCAAAAAAATTTAAGCTCTGTTGGAAACAGAAACTCAGTAGCAAGTCAAACGCATCCGGCTGGAGTTCAAGTAGGGAATTTAAGCAATGCTGTTATCCCTCTTGGTAGCAGCCATCAGAATGACGATTCAGACCATCCTCTGATTTTATCAGCAACTAAGAGTTAAAAGTACTACCTTGCTGTTCTATAGTTAAAGATTGTCTGAGCAGGTCAATCTTGCTGATGATGTACATTTATCCATATCGGGATCATGCTGCTTTAGATGTGTACATTAAGAGAGTTAGGATGTGGTTTATGGTTGTGCTGATTTCCGGGCTATGTTGTCATCCTCGCTTCTGTTCTCTTCTCTACATGGTTTTAAGTGAGGTACCAAAGTGAAGAAAGAAAAAACGAAAATGATTTTAATGCAACTACAGTGGGTGGTGGGTAGAAGCTATACTTCATTTTGCTTTTAGAAGCTCACCTAGCTGCCCTGGAATAGAATCATTTAGGATGTATCTATACATATTTATGTTTCCTCCCCTTCATTACAAGAGAAATCACTTGCGGGGGAATTTTTTAGACCACATGTTGATTGCTTGGGATAATATATATTTTTTATTTTAAAATTTATTACCTTATAAATTTACTGTTGTTACAATTATTGCATATTTTGCTTGCCATAATTGGATTGGCTGTTGACACAGGATGTTCCTATTAGTCTCATTATCATATGAGTTCGCACTTTTTTCTTGGAATATAGGTCATTTAGATTCATAGAGGACGACCAAGTGAACCATGTATCTGTCATTTCTAATAGAAGGAATGCCAAATGACTATTTATAAACATTCTCTACTAAATCTGACGGCCTGTTACAATAATTCAGATTAGTTGGGTTTTCCCTAATTTTCAACATGCCAACAACCATTTTCATACTAAATAATCTTCAACTACAGAGAGACAGAGGGGGGGGGGGGGGGGGGGGGGGGGGGGGGGGTGGGGATGTTGTGATCTGACCAACAAAGGAATGGATAGAATTGTAAAAGCATAAAGATCGGAAGGCTGCTAGTTACACATGTTTAGGATTTATCCATCATATCATACTTTATCCAATCTAAATATTTATGTATAATGGAGCTATACGTACTTTGGGCGCGTTTAGAGTCAGCTTTTTCTTGGCTTTCATTTTCCTTTTCTTTACGATGTCAATAATGGTGCCTAATTTTGAGAACTATGTTACCAAATTTAGCTTAAGAATACTATTTTAAAATGTGGAGGGCATAAGCTTCTTCATGTTGGAATAAATGTTAGGTATTATTAATCATGCACTTGAGGCCAGTTTAGACGTTAGGTAACAAGTTACAGGATGCATTTGATTGGTCCATATATGAGAAATGTGAACACTTGTTAATACAATTATATTATTACATCAATTTTTTTTTAGAAACTATTATTACATCAATTTTAAAATTAGAGATGCATTTTTAATTTTCTAAAGTCAATTTATAAATTCTTAAAATTCAAAATCAATATGATTTCATTTAAGTTTTTGATATAGTGAAAATTGGGATAATATCATAATCTTCTATATTGAAACGCCACCATGGAGACTTTGGTGGAGTTGGGTCACACTTTTTTTTTTCTTTCATCCCTACAACGTTAATTATATTATTATTTAATTATTTTATTTAATGTTCCAAATTTTATAAAATTCTCGTATAATTTATACACGTAACACGTGCGCAACCGGCGTGTGTTAGGATTTCGGGGATAATGATATATAATAGGAGTACAATATGGTGCATATTAGGTAGGAAATTGAAGTGTTAGTAATATTGCAAATGCATATTCCATTTTTCTCTGTAAGTATGAACACGATGAGTCAAAAAATCAGGTCAATGACGTTTCACACCCATTTAATTTGTTTCCATTTTCCTGTTGGGTCAATATAAGTAAGTGTGTCTGTCTACAAACGGTCAGTGCATCACCGACTTCTCTTGGTTGAAGAATGTTACAAAATGCTCTACTTATTCCACTTCAATATTTGGGTGGAAAAATGTCGCCCCACAAAATAAGTTAATTGTTACTATTAATTGAAAACCAGCAACAAAAAAAAACAGATTGAAGGAAAAAACATAAAATTCGCCGACAACTTTTTATTTTATTTCATAACGCGTTAATTCTTGTTGTTATACTCAATTTTTCCCCTTCTTTGTGCATTTTGCTTTTACTATAGAAAATTGACATTTATACAAAAAAAAAATTAATAATATTTTTTTTTACATAAATAATAAATGAGACTCATACTCATGTTACATCTCTTGATAAATGAAGTTTTTAACGTTTAGTTAGAGAAAAGAAAAAACAATGAATGGTGGAAAAGTCTAAAAATCCTTTCCTAGTGCACACAATGGAGTCAGTCGCATAAGAATATTCATTCCTAGTCATTTTTCCATTCCACCATTTCATCAAATAAGAGCAAGACATCGTATTTACATGCCCCCCTTCCATTTCCTGCAAGTTTCAATATAGTCGTAAATTCCATCATTACATTTACATACATGGAAATAAACCCACCACCAACACAACAACTGATGGGAAAATATATATATATAAACCACCTTCTTCTTCAAGGGAAAAGAAGAAGAAGATGCAAAAAAAACACCAAGAACCAAACCAATTTGTTAATAAGTACTGTATAACAAACTTTTTTTCTATTCCATTGACCAATATAATCATTTATATTTGGAACCCATAATTTGAATTGAATTTTTAATGGGTCTCACGGTTTACTCATCTCCATATACTGCTTCAATGACTCCTGCCTTTGCAGCCTCATTTCCTCATTAAACTTCCTTATGAACGCTTCCACTCGCCGATTCAACTCGTCCTGACTCAGCGACGCCTCTTTTCTCAACTTCCCTCCTCCCCCTGATCCCGGAGACGACGAGCTCACTGCCGCTGTCTCGTAGTTCGTGCGGTCCCTGAACGTCTCCGATTTCGTCACGTTCCGGTGAGACGGCGAATCAATGGCGGAGGGCCGGCCGTGATTCTCAAATGTGTCGGACTTCTTCAGGTGTCTCGTGAGCGGCACGTGACGACCGTCTGTTATCATCTTCCACGTGCTCTCCAATGTCTCCTGTCTCTTCGGCTTCGCCACCCGCAGTGCCCTTCCTCCTGTAAAAATTTCGAATTTCAATCAATTTCTAAATGACATATTTACCCTTAAAAATAAAATTAATTAGGCCTTTAAAAAAGCGACGCAAGCCAAGCTGCCTTAATAACACTAAAACGACGGCGTTGCTTGTGCCTAGCTCAGCTTGTCTTGAATGAATCAGAAGCGACACGTGTACCGGGGAAACGCCGGGAAGCTCTCATCTACGGCGACTGAATTGCTTTAATATTTTAAAATACTATGGTCGAGGTCAAACTCAAATCTAGCCGTTACGATATCAAATATTAATAAAATTAATACAAATAAAAATATATATAAATTACATACCTTCAGGACTGGCTTTTGTAGGTTTCCGGTGACTGAACCTTGAAGAAACTAGAGGTTTCTCCGATACCGGAAAGCAATACTCCTCCGGCGAATTAGTCCTTTGCGGCGGAGTCCATGTAGATCTGGATATCACAAACTCATTTTCATCTTCGTGCCCAACAACTTCTACTGTATTCACCACCACAGGCGTGATCACATCCAATGTCGGAGCTTCAATTCTTTCGAACACCTGCACCGGAGCAAACTCCAGCGGCAGATCTGACGGCAGAGGAGGTTTTTCTTGAATTAACGGCTCAGTGTTACTGGATTCGCCGTCGAGCTTTGAGTGGAAGAGAGATGAGGCGACGATGGTGATGATGATGGCGTTAATTACGAAATAGAGATATGGAGGTTTGAGCCACGAAAGTAGTGTGGCCCAAATGAGGGGGATTTCGTAAATTGCGAATTCCACAAGGTGTGGAACAGATAATTTCAAAAACACTGCTATGGATACAAAACCAGTCGAAATCAATAGAACTTTTAGAGAGAGGATCAAAGACCCCATTTTCTTCCCTTTACTGTATGTTGTGTGTGAGAGAGAAAAACTAGGGAAGAGTTTAGGAGTGAGAATAAAAGATGATTATGGTAAGAGAAATAAGAGAAATTGTGTGTATATATATATAGTTGGCGTTGGGGGATGAGGCTTGTAAAATTAAATGAAAGTGTGGACCGTTGGTTACGGGGGCAAGGGTTGCTCAATTAATAAACAGTTAATGGAGATAAATAGTTAATTAATCCTTTCGTCTCATATATAAATACGTATTTTTTAAATAATATATAAATTAAGATAATAATTTTACTTTTATTATATTTTTATTAAATTAATATCTTTAATTCATTCTTTTTTATTCAATATGTAAGTATATTTTAATTTTTAATACTTTAATTATTTGATTTAGTCAACCTTTTATTTTTTAGACGGTCAAGTTCTTAATGGTTTTATTTTTTTTATAAACTAATTAGCTGTATCTAAAAATTGTAGAGGGTACACTTGAAAAAGTTAAGCAAAAATATTACAAATTTAAAAATGAGACAATTAATTTGGGACAGCTAAAAAAAAATGAACGTCTAATATGAAATGGATAAAATACTTATTTAAGCCTAAAAAACCTCAATTTTGGGGTCCAATATTTTATTTTAAAAAGGGAATACTAAATTACATTATATTAGTCTGATATAATAACTGTTGAATTTGTAAGGACGCATGGATTAAATAACTAAAAAAGGAAAAAATAGTTTCATTTAGAATTTTTGGTAGTGGAGAGGGAAATAAGTAAACCCAAGTGTTATACGCTAATTCACTCTCACACAACAGCAGACATAGCATAGTGATATATAAATTTAATTAATAACTTAATTTTTCATATTATTCATATATTAATGTATTTATTTATTTATTTTTCATCTTTCAATTTATAATGTATCATATTTATTCAATCAGAAAAAATATTAATTATATTTTTGTATTTTTTTCAAAAACGTCAGTTAAAAAGATATAAAAGGAGTAATCTCATAACAAGTCAGATGTTTTCAAAATGAATTGAGGATAAAACAAGAGGGGAAGAAAATATAAATCCAAAAATTGGATATATTCACATGCATTCTTTTACGCGAATAATAAGGAAGATTCATAGTCATTTGAAAAGGAATAAAAATACTGAAGATAATTAGTTCGAGTGTTATTACACCCAACTCACTCATGATATTTATGAGATTCCGGATTTAATGCTTAACAAAATTAAGATGAATGCGTGTATATTTTTATTGATTTAACGAATCACGTAAATAAAGTTAGTCTCACGTGTTAAAATTCTAAATTTAGGAGATTGAATTTTTGTTGTTGTTTAACTTATAATTACACACATATATTAATATTATAATTTCGTATTGTCTGCTCAAATAGTATATTTGAATTAAAATATTTATAAAATAATCAGCTTGTTAATTTTATTAAAAAAAATTTAATAAAAAATTAAGTTTATTACGTTTAAATTTTAACTATAAAAATATTAAAATATGTCGAAGTGAATCATGTTTATGATGATAGTGGGCATAATTCGCAGAGGATGAGGGAGAATAATTATGATGGGATGGCAGTAGTATTGTCTGCAATTGTAAGTCTATAAACGTAACATGTCAGAAACATTTTAATAAGTAGGAGTATATTTAAAAAAGAGCCACCCATAAGGCAACGGTAATATTAATGACCGTTAAAGAAGGGGCTTGTATCGGTTTGGTGAAGCCCATAATCAGTGAATCACTGGGCGCGGAAGGGGTTCGACCCACTCACTTGCCGTACAAGTCGGTGGGTGCATCTTTCTGACCGACCTTTTGACCTTTTTCGAGGAAACAGCTTTTCCATATAATAATTATATTTGTCCACCTAATTAAATTCATCAAAACATATAGCTCCTCTTTCTGTCAAAACTCCCTCACATGATAAAAGTTTTAATTAATTTTTAAAGTATATTAAAAAATATATATATATAATAATAAAATTATTTATATTTAAATTCTTATTTAATTATATAATTTTTTACATATAATTAATTGTACTTTATAAATATGCATAGAAAATAAAAATATAATACTTCATCATTTTTATTATATAAATCGTTTAAGATATAATCACACATATTAAAAAATCTTATTAATACTAATATTAGGTAATTAACATTAATTTAAAATTTTATTACTACTCAATATCTAATTAATTACTCATCTTCTCTCTTTCAATTACTCTATCTTTAAAGGTAAAGTAGAAAATGATTTTTTTTTATTTTAAATATATATAAAACGTTTTATATTTTTAAAAGATTTTTTTTTTAAAACAACATATATATAATAGAAATAATTGAGTAATTAATACTAAAGATATTATAGAGAAATTATTATAAAAAATAAATTATTTAAGATAAAAAGATACTTAATTTAGAATTAACTAAAATAATAATAAAAAAAATTTATTCTGACACGAAAAGAGTAATATATTAGTATATGTTTGAAATAATGCAAGCATTCACAATTTTTTTTAGATATAAATGCTACGGACAATTAACAAACTTAAATATTGTTATGCAAAATAAGTTAAATTATTTAACTTCATAGATTGCGAAAAGAATTATTAATAAGATAATTTCATTAATTAATATGTATGGGTCAATTAATTATATAAAATATAGCTGAAGTATGTGACTCACCAGATTAATAACATAGCATATGATATTATTGTTGGTTATTGATATTTTCCTAACCATGCATGATTTATGTACTATAATATAATGGTCAACTTCTGTTAATCAAACTGGCTTAGTCAAATGGACTCATCATACACATATACGTTCGGACAACTGATGCCGTATTGTAAACATATATCCGATTATAAAAAAAATAAATTTAAAATCGTACTGCAGATTTTGCATACTTTGTAGCCTGTAAATTAACCAAATATCTGACTCGCATGAGCTTGCTTATACATAAATTAACCAAATATCTGACTATGAGCTTGCTTATACATAAATTAACCAAATGTTCTTCATAGTTTTAGAGAATTGGTATTTTTATAAATTAATTTAATATTTTTATAAATAAATTTTATTTAATTTTTAAAAAATATTAAATTAAATTATAAAAATATTAATTTTATATGAGAATTGATATTTTTACAAGTGAGTCTCATTTAATCTTATAAAAATATTAAATTAACTCGTAAAAATATTAATTCTTTAATTTTATATGACTAGTTACAAAATTAATTAATTAAAAATACAATAACAAACGAGTATAAAAAATACATATGTGATTTGTTTTCGACTCACATCTAGATATTTAAAAAAAAATTAAAGATAAAAAATTCACTAACCGAAACATGAGTATAGAAATATAATTAAAGTGAGACTCTCAGGTTTGATTCTCACGTGAGTTATTGTATAATAAAACTTAAATTATAATTCGAGTTTGTTAATATTATAATTGAAAAATGCTTGATATATATTAATTGAGTATGATTTTAATTGTAATTGTATTGATATCTTTCTAAGTGACGCATTCAAAATAGAATAATAATAAAAAAATCTCTTCTTCCAAGTCGTCTACGTTTTATTAGGCATACGACAATTTTCTTCGTAACTTGTCCACTATTATTATTAGTGACCTATTAGTTAGGTTAATGCATAGTTATTGCCTCTTATGGTGCATTATAAATAGACAGTTAACTGGTTGACCTGACCAACATGGCAACATGGGATGATTGATGTTAGCCAATTTAATGAATACTAGTGTATTTGACGTATTTACTTTTTTTATACATATAAGAAAACACATGAGTATGCTTATTTAATTCTTAATGGTAGTAATTTGAGTCTTGTTATATATATTTTTTTTTGTTGAATTACGATTACAATATATATGATTGGATATGATTATAAAATTAGCCTATTGCATCAAATATATTATTAAAATATTATTCACTATAGTTATATCGCAACAAAAAAAATCAATATATAAAATCGCAACATATATTATTTTTCTAGTAATTTTAACTTTCATTTTTATTTTCCTATTTTTTAATACATTAATACCCTATAAACATCGCTATAATTTATAATATTATGATTGTCGTCATAGATGATTGTATACTATACAGCTGTATATATACATATAACCTATATGTATATATACACACACACACACTAGAACATGTGGATTAACCAAATAAAATTCTATGTAAAATCATCATCAAAATTTCCACGGACCATATAAAATTCTCTGTCCTTTAAAAGTAGCTAGTAAGCATTTTAAAATACAGTTATTATTGTCGTTATTGTATTTTTCTGGACATGAGCAGATACAAATATCACAATCACCAAAACAACAACTTGTCAAAATCTAAACCTGATAAATTAAGCCCCATCTAATCAACTTTAAGGCCATGTTTGGATAATGTACAACAATTAATTACTCCATAAGATAGCGCAAAGTGTAAGAAGATGGAAGGAGTTCCAGGACTTCTTTAATTTGTCAACACATGGACGTACACGGCTGGGAAAGAAAAAAAAGTCCAACATTAGAGGGAATTCAGCTAGAAATATTAATTGTCCACAGTTGGTTTGGGTGGTAGGGTTTTGGATAATGTTATTAAATGGGTCCCATCCAACGAATGGGCATGCAGTTGGTACCTTGACTTCAAACTCTTTTAACCACCATTTTTCTTTCTCATGATATTGTAAATTTGTGACTTGGTTAAATTTTTGAGTAGGACAATTAATATAACATATAGATATATGTCTTATATAGCGTCATACTAGGTTGCACTCCTTGCTACAACTGCACGTAGTTGCAATTTTAGTCATGGCCGGTGCACGGGTGGGGGGTACAAGATAAGACTATATATATATATATATATATATATATATATATATATATATATATATATATATCTATTAATAAAGTGGGAGAAAAAAATAACTGTTTTTTGGCATAAATAATTTTATAAAGTCTTACCCTTTTTTATTCATGTTTTCTATCTCCCACTCCCTTGTTCTTTATTTTAAAAGTTTCATTTTAAATAATAGCAAGTAATTAACTAGTATATATAAATAATTTATAATCACAGTTGTAAGATAATTATAATCTTAAAATAGTACATCTCTCATTATCTACAGTTTGATCGACTGATAAGATATTTTTATCATCCCCAGTTTAGTTTAAAAAAAGTTTTAAATTAAATTGTGAACGAAAATCAAAATATATATGTATAGTTTGTTGGGTATATGTATAATTTGTACTCTTTTAATTTATTGTGTAACATCAAATTTTAGGACATAAAACTTAAAAGAATTATTATAAATTTATTATCAATGATATAGCAGAAATTCAGAGTTTTACCTTTTAAAAAAATTTCACGTTAAATATTATATTTTACTTGTGAATGTTTATTTGTTATTTGTTATTTTTATTATTAAATTTGTTAATTTTTTATTTAATTATACAAAGAAAAATAAATTTTAAAATAATTTTAGGTTCACTTTTTTAAAAATATTTCATATATAGCATTATTTTTTTTTTTTATTGCTAACTAATAGGGGGAAGAGAAAAGGGGGAAGGGAAATTGAATGTAGGACCTCTTGCTTAGCATCGTTGGCGTCAGTTTTAAGGATAGTTCGCCGCAACATATACGAATATGGAAATTGTAAGGAAGGAGCGAGTGAGGTAGTTTCTAGACCTCAAAGTCAAAAGTCTCTCTCTACTCACCGTCCAACTATTGGACGATTGCCACATGTTTGAGTTTTAATTACCTTTTTGCATGGGAATAGCTTTTCATTCTGTTAATCTGTACTACTAAGCAGTTAAGCAGGACAAAGACACATATGATGTGGTGGGGTCAATTGATTTCAACGAATTTTTTTGTTTTATTTTATAATATATAAAATTTTTTAAAATAAATTTTATAAATTTTTTAATATATAGAGTTAAATTAAAAATTTATAATTTTTTATTTAAATTTCAATCTCATATCATTTTTACTTCCTTTATATATACGTATATTCATATAATCTTCTTAAACTATTTAATAATATATTTTATATTTTTTTGAAGAATTAATTATTTATAAATAATTTGTCTTTAAAAAAATCTATTATGAATTAATATGGTGTATATATGCACGTATATAAATATATATAGAGTTAACAATTATTATTGTAATTAAATTTATATTTTATATATACAACTTAAAAATATAAAATTATTCAAAAACTTTGACTCAAGGACTCTACTCCCAAACCCTTGTTAAATTAATTATGAACTCATAATTTGATCACTGAACTTTATCTTTTGGCTTCGTCACTACTACTAAGATTTTATTTATTTGGATCCATTAGGAATTAGGATCTCCATTCCCTACTTGGGTTTCCATGCCATGCATATACTCATAAATAACACCCACATGCAGATAGCTAGGCTCCTTGTTCCATCTATGCACACGTACGTGACATAAGATATATTTTTAATATGTATTTTACAAAAAAGAATTTTATTTGTGAATTCAATGACTTATAGCATGTGTTATTATAAAGATTATTTAGGATCATGTAGCAAAAAAAATGAATAAAAAAATTAAAAATATCTTGCACATTGTACACCTGTTCAACAGCAACAACATTCATAATTAAATTATTTTTCTTGTTCCTGTTTTCTGTGATACAACAACAGCTCTGAATCTATTGGCATATATTGAAATAGAATAATACCAGTAATCCAATGAAGCCTCTCTGCGATGCCACTGTTAAATTGGAAATCAGGTGGAGTGATCTCACCGCTGGCTCAGATACCAAGAACAAACTCTTCAATCATCCGGACCTTGCATCATTCATTCTTTTTCCGTAGTTTGAATTTTGCTTCAACGTCACCAGAATAAGGAGCAACATGGTATGCATATTGCTGGAGAACAGAGAACACAACCATCTCAAGGCAAACCAAGACATTCTGAATGCCGTCTTCAATGCGCTCCACATCCAGCCAGAAATGGTGAGATCGGATTACACCCATTGAAACTAGGATATCAAGCACCACTCCCTGCATGTGCCATAAACAAAATTGTGCTGTAATTTAGTGAACACGGAAAAAGAATAAGAAAATAAGTACTTGTCCCCCCTCCCCAAAAAATGAGAGGAGATAATAAGAATAAGAGCTGAAGGACAGGAAAACCCCACATCACTAAGTCACACAACAAAGGTCAGGTTCAAAGGTTGAACACCAGCAAAAGATCAACAAAAGTAACAACTGAACCAAGATGGATCTCATTCTGCCAAACAAAACTAGAATGAAAAATAAAAATTTAATATGCACAAGTGACCTATCCTGCTCCTCAATAACTTCGACCCTCAGTAAAACTCACCAAAGACAATGAGAAATCATGTCCCATTTAGAACAGCTTTGCTTTGGAACTCTCGACTCCCCTCCAAACACTCAGGAACTTGACCAACAAATCAGGCATCACCCATATGCTAATCCCAACAAAGGAAAAACCAGCGACCATAACCGACTTACAACCACATGATGAAGTTATAAGCTTAAGTTTGAGGATTTCTATGAACTTATAAGCTAAAGTCTGGGGATTTCTTCACCAGCCATCACTATCTAGAGTTCTAGATGTATGGGCTTTCTACAAATAATGATCAACTACTGAAAGTTCCGACTATATTCCTAGGCCGCAGTTGATACGATCCTGACCAGGACTATGTCAAACGAGAAGGATTTAATTCAAGTCGATATCATTATATGGGCTAAAGGGTTCAAGGAAAACATTATTAGATGAATTTCAAGCAATTGGGCTGGAGTTTGTTCAAGGATGCTGAAAAAGGAGATTGATTCCAACCCAACTCAAGTCTAATTCAACAAAAAGTTGGGGAAAACTAAGTGATATGATATGGGACGTTTAAACTCAACATATTCAGCAAACCGAAATCAAGGACGTAGGAATTGGAGTAAAGGATTGGTGACATTTCAAGGAAGGTCTTGTCGGTTTAATTCGAGAGGTTCGGGTTGAGCAAAATGCGTCTAATTTAGTTCAAGATGGAGATTTAAAGTCGGTTCAAGTAATTAAAACAAACCCAAATCAAGCCGAACAAAGTGGGAAAAAGTTGGGAAAATTTTGCGACGTCAGAGTTCAACGCATCCAGACGCTAAAATGAACTAGGTTCAGCGCAACTAGCACTGAACGAAAGAGAGCTCAACGCGTCCTTAGCGTAGCCAACGCTGAAACGCAATTTCAGTTTTTATTTTCCGAATTTTGTTATTTTCAAAATTTTTCTTAGATTTTGTTTCCTTATTTAATTATGATTCTTTTGTAATGTTATTCCCTATCTTGTAAACATAACAATTATTCATTCAATATATTCTTGAGAGGGTTTATTCACCTTTTGGTTTTTTGAGAATTTTTGAGCGTTTTCTTAGTTATTCTTGAGATTTAATTTGACTTATCATACAACAATTTATAGTTGTGAGTGGCGTCTTCTATCATACATCAATCGTCGATTGTACCGAGGTTCTTATCTCTTTATAGACAACGTGTTTAGGTGTCCTTGATGTCCCATTCAAAGAAGATTTTCTTACACAAACAATTATATCAAGGTTCTCACTTCTTTATAAGTGAAGGGTTGAAGTGTTGTGCGTGTTCCACAATACAACTTTGCTAGAAAACGATTCGGGTAGCGTTCATCTTACGCAAGCGTACTGTGGACCTCATCAACAACCCATCTCACTACTATCGTGACTCAGATTGTTCTAAATGCCTCATTCAATTGGTTACTCAAGAATCATCATCGACAGAATCTGCAGAATGCTAGAAACTATGAATGTGAATGTTGATCCACTATTCTGAGCTGAGCGCAAAAGTAATTTGTGCATATCAGATGCCTTGATGCTTATTCTAAGCTAATTCTTGTAGGACTTCTTATTTGATAGAATAAGATTATTGACTTTTTATACTAATGGCATTAAATAAGGTGAAAAGGGATATTTCTATCTGTAGAGAAGCAGTTTCATTGGTGAAACTTTCTGTTGTTACCTTGGAAGTTTGATTTTATACATATCACATATATTGTTCTTTTTTGGTCTTCTCATTCACTAGACGCTAAAACTTCACCTCACTCTCATGCCTCTCTTTTCTTTAAACAAGTTAAGGTATATCAAGCAGAAATCATTCATTACGGACAAGTTTATGTGCCAGCGCTCAAGCATAAACACATATAATAAACATCATTGCAAGTCTAGGTGAGAGCACTGATAGGATTTCAGATTTCAGAATATCAAATATTTGGACTTGTTAACGTTGCAAATCACAGCCATTAAAGGAGCTTTCACTTGAAACTGTTTCACTTTTTCCAAGTAAAATTGCATAATAATGAATGGTTTGAGAAATTTTACCTGCCAGAAGCAGAAGAAAACAATTCCTTTGATGCAGATAAATTTCGCAAGTGGCTTGTGCGGTTCCAATTCTTTCGTAAACACATGATAAAATATCACCAAGGAGTATAGAGCCAATGAAACCGAAATGTTGAGAATGATGGTGAATGTCCAGCTCACCCAACTAGGATAAATCTCAAGAATTTGTAACGTTATCATCAAAATGGAGCATATTGGGCGGGTAATGACAAATTGCCATGTCCAGTACATGAGCCGCTTTAAAGTATGGTGGTCCAGACGAGTAGTATGGGGCTATATTTGGCAAAAAGAGGACTTATAAGATGTATCCATAAAATCTATAACCAGATTTACAAATGCACTGATCCTAGAATCATTAAATGACAATGCTGGTAAAAAAATTTGAAGCATATGCTATCTTTCCGCTGAACCATTTGAGCTAGAATGCCAAAGGGAAGGAATATCAACTAAAAATAAATGATTCTTGCTTATCCAAATTTGGAAGGGGAATAGAAAGTAAATATCTTGCAAAACTAGTTAATGAATACATGGAAGCCAATTGCTTGGGAGTTGGCAAAATATGTGGATATCAGATCTCTGGTGTGCACAGTAGTGAGTCACTATACTTCATATGTAAGCACAAGTTGTGGTTTGAAGGCAAAGGCAAGGACATGCCAATGAGTCGACTGCCAGTCCCCCCAATTTCCCTGTTGTCTTCTTAGTTGTTTGAACTACATGTATTTTATATGAGCAGGAAAAACTAATAAGGATAGAAGTGAGAGAGGTCACAGATTAACTACTTCTAAAACACATCAGCTTTGCATAGATGTGATACTGTGCTAAAAAAAATCACCTAACTCGTGTATCTTCCCCATCTGGGGCCTGCAGCAGGAGTAAACAAGCAAAAGGGATGAAAAAGGTCTCGCCTTTATATTTGACTAATTCTTTCAGTAGAATTTTATATTTGAACAGAGAAAGCTATACACCTGAAAAAGAGTCATTGGAAATGAATGGTGAATTTCCCTTCCTTTAATTTCATCAGGTACTAAGTTTCTGCTAATGGATATGTTCAAGTAAGAATACATTAAGGCCAGAAACTTAGCAATCACCTGCATTGGGAAAACAGAAAAAAACACACCATAAAAAACCACACATAAGTTAGCTTTGATCTGATGACGAAAGAGCAATCACGAATTACAAAAGGTACATACCAAAGCCTCGTAGCATTCCTTAATTGAATCTAAATACATGAAAAATGCTTTGCCTCGTTGAAAATTCAACAAACCAACAAAAGAGCTAATGGCGTATATGGGAGCCATAAGGATGATTATAAGTATGGCCTTTTGCTCCTTTGGATTCTTCCAGTAAAAGAGATGCTGTGATAGAAGCTGTATGGTGAAGTGCATTGAAAGGAACACACAACCAGCAGATGCTAGGACAGTAATTTCACCACGATTCATTGTAGTTATATCCATCATGTACTAGTGGTTCCGAACCCACAGCTTGATCTGGGAAAAAAAGTGCTAAAAATATTTGAGATCTTTTTATTCTGACACATTTCAAGAATATAGATTTGACTCAAAATGATGATTTCCAAGAGGCTTGACCGTATTAAATTTACAATGTTTTTCTATTAAATTTTCAGAACAGTGTTTCCGTGACTAGTCAGATAACTATGAAAATATAGGTTTGCTATATGATTTGGATCTAAACCAAAAATCTTCACAACAAATTCAAAAAATTAGACCTTTTTAGAAACAGTTCAATATCTAGTCCCACAAACTAAGTACAATTAGTAAGATAAAGCAAAGTAAAAACATGAATATTTAAAATTTTAAGCAAACAATCAAAGCTTGACTTAGTGGAAGTACGAACAATTAATAATTCAACGTTTGTGCATATTTAGCTTAGTCATTCAGTAATTTATTTTGTTATTAACACAGAGACAAAAACTACCGTACCTCTCTCTCTCTCTCTCTCTCTCTCTCTTTCCTTGGAGTTTTCGCGGCAGCCAGAGCATAAACCTGATCAAATAAAGGAGTAGAAAATATACAAATAATCGTGATTAAAATTGAACTCGTAAAACGTCAATAGGCATAGATAGATTCTTACGATGAGAACTGAGACCTATCAAAGCTCCGTCCGAACAGCGAGGTTGAAGAATGAGAAGAAAAAACGCCGGAATTTTGCACCGTTAGTCAAAGTCTTCGTCAACACAATGCTGCCATAGTTTGAGAAAAAAGAAGAGAGAGAGAGAGATTTTAAAATGTATTTGAGAAAAAAAATAAGAGAAGTTTTTTATTCTCGAGTTTTAGGAGAAGAAATTTGTAGGACCTCTTTTCTTTTACGGCCTAGCAAAGTGAGATAGATTTTTTTAATTTTTCTCTTTTTTTTAAATGTACAAATATAGTGTAGAAAAGTATAATTCTTAAATCTTGATGGTGAGAATTTTAAATGAACTGCATAATATCTAAAACATTATATATATATATATATATATTGGAATGATCCATAACAAATATTTATTATGAATTAAAAATAAGTAAACACACCATCTTTATCATTTAATATAAGGGGTTGAAATTATAATTGAATTTACGACTACTAATATTTATTATGAATTAAAAATAGGTAAACACACCATCTTTATCATTTAATATAAGGGGTTGAAATTATAATTGAATTTACGACTACTAATAGCAGTGGTCGTAGTGGATGACAGATACATTTATTATTATTAGTAGCGGATGAGAGAATAATTTTTTTTTAATGTCTATTATTAATAATAGCGGACGTAAGTCATTATTGTTCTCATGTCTGCTATTTACTTAACTATACTAGGTAGAACTATAAGATCAATAATTCCTAATATTTGTTAATCATTATAACCCAATTAATATTCAGAAGTCAAGTGATACTCAGATATGGAAAATGCATGTGCTTGTAAATTTATTGTTAAAAAAACAAAGTAGCTAATTAAGATATTCTCAGGACTTTAGTGAAATAAATTATATATTTTGTGGAGACTACGTACGTCTGGAATATGCACATCTTAGTTTGGCATTAAAATGATAATAAACATGCGAGTTTTGTAGAATTGTTCACATTCCAAGTTGCTTGTAAAACTTAGTATTATTGTCCATGCAGAAAGAAATGAAGGCGTTTCTTGCAAAAAATGTTAATTTAATGAAGGAGGAGAATCTTTTTGCATCTCAAGGTGGAACAATCATACTTGCTCAGGTGCCTTCTTCTTATCTTGTTGCCAGTCTTAATACGAATATACTACTTGTTTCAGCTTGCAAAAATCATTCATGTGTGTCTTAAACCTTTTTCATGTTAAATGTTAGTATTATAATGTATTTTATACTATACCCTTATAAAATATCGCCTTGTCCGTTATCAGCATCTGCTCTTTTAGGCTGGATATTATTATATAGTTATTAAGAGCAACGTTAAACCTAAGTCAATGGAAATGCTGAAGAAGGTGTATAGATGTTTACAATTATTTTTATTAGATTTACATGTAATATTTTGATGGTGAACACGTGTAGGTTGAGAACGAATATGGAAATGTGGAGTACGCTTATGAAATCGGCGGAGAATTAAAGGTCAAATGGGCTGCAGAAACTGCTGTTAGTCTTAATACTAGTGTTCCTTTTCGACCAGTTGAGGATCTGGCTTTCTCTGTTGCTATTAGCTTGGTCAGATATTGAAGAATTAATTTTGTTGTATCCAACATACACCTGAGGTTTGATGGTAATGCAATGCATGAAAGAGTATCCTTCAAGTGTTGGTGATTATTATGTGTGCTGTGCTTCATATGACAACTTAAATTTGAGATTGTTGTGCCAATTACTGCCTAGTAAGAGACATTTATGCAGGTTTTACTGGGCTACCAAAGTGGGGCCACCTGCGAGACTTACACCCGGCAATAAAGCAGTGTGAAGAATATATAGTCGATGCAGATCCGACTCGATCACCAGCAGCTTGGTGTGAATCTAGTCTAGAGGTATGTTGAAGTTTACCTCGTACAAGTGTATACCATCTTTTAAACAACTTACCGAAAACAAATGTGTATTTTTAAGTATCGGAGTGGCAATTTAATACGAAAACTAAACTTCTTCAAAGCCATTTAGATCTGATTTGATGAACTATGTATCTTAAAAAGAGACATTTTATCAGAAGATCATGGCAGAAAGTCTGATTATAGATTGTAGTCATGTGAAGACTTGATTGCATAACTTAGCTGAAACCTTTAGTTTGTTAGAGAATAGACCCAACAAAATATCTCATGCTTTACTACTCCCCCTCATGTGTTACTTGTAGGATTTGGTTATGGTAATCATGATGATGCAAGATTCATACTCGATGAGAAATTTAGTCTTAACTATGGAAGTAACACACTAGACATTCTGAGTATGATGATTGGTGTTGACGCCTGGTTTTGTCCGGCTGTCCTGTTGGCCGTCTGGATAAGATACCTGCACAAAAGTCCTGACGGCTTGGGCCGTTGGTGGACTCCTCCGGTGTAAGAGTTAGTGAAGGTTTTAAGAAAGGTCAACAATGGAGGTCCAAGTATTTAGTGTAGTAGTAAAGTGTATGTGTGCGTAACCTTTTCCTCCATCATTGACTGGGTATTTATAGTGCATACCTGACTCTTACCGATTCCTTTTAGGATTGTCCCTCAACGTGGTATAGTTTGAATAGGAAGGTAATCTCCTAAACCATCTAAGAACCTGACTCATATTCTAATTCGTATTAGATATAGTAAATAGCCACAGTCCAGATGGGTTAGGGACCTATCCCAAGCCTATTGGACTTAGGAGTCCTCATAAGAATTCGTCAAGCTGATGGTCCGTTGGGCCTAGCCCATCATATATTTACCAGACAAAGCTTAGCGAAATATTCATCCTAACATTGCCCCCCACTCCCTTAGTACATAAATGTGCTAGGGGAGTAGAATGAATTACCCCACAAGTATATATAAATGCACCGATCAAAAGGGAAATAACTCTTCGGGAATCCAGGTGCAGGAACACAGAAGATATTTAGACCGAAGGCAAACCCTCCTTAATCTTTACAAGAATTCTGGGACAACGTATCAGAGGAAGAAAGCTCCATCGGGATCCTGGAGGCATCAAAACCGATGGGAAAACGCCATCGGGAGACCGGAGGCATCATACCGATGGGAAAGGTTCATCGGGAGCCCGGAGGCCTCAAACCGATGGGAAAGGTTCATCGGGAGCCCGGAGGCCTCAAACCGATGGCAAAGGTTTTTGCGAAGCGACGCTAGGCCCTTATGAACGACATTTCAAACATTGGGTGCGACGCAATAACCAGACCCAAATCTTTGCTAAGCCCACCGTGCTCAGCCCAATAATCTGGGGGCCCATCAAACCCAAAGTTTTGCTTCTGCAACCCAACAAATCTAGCCCAACAGCTTGCACGACCGTTCCGTATAACAACTTATTTTTGAATTTCGAAATCCGCGTCCATTTAGCTAACGAAGCGTGCACGAGAAGCAGCATTTATTACACCGCAGTAAGTACTGCGCGTGCGCCCCATCCGTTCGATCATTTCCATCTGAACCGTTACAACGCTTGAATCAAGATAAAAGGGGTCATTTCCAACAGATCGTCTTTTTATCAGAAGCAACTTATCACGAGAGAAAGGACGTTTGAGAGAGAAATATTTCATTCCCAGATCCAACTCCATCGTTCCTGCTTCGTTGTTTTTCCATCGACCTCCTTTCTAAAACCAAGTAAGTCTTTTACTCTTTTTTCTTTTATACTTCCTAATGGCTCGCAGTACCCAAGATACAAGGGCTCAAGCTTCGTCTTCCCGGGTTGAGGACGAAGTTACTGTGGCCGAAATGGGGATCCCGGAGGGACAACCATGGAAACCTGTGGTAATCACCAGGATGAGGGATGTAGAGGAGTACAATAGGAACAAATATTTCAATATCCTGTATAGAGTAGCCAACATCCCTTCTTCAATCCGGAACCAATACTTCGATTTAGCCTCCACAGAATTCTATATCCCCGAAACATACGAAATCAAGAGACCCGGGGCCGGGGAGAGAATGTACTACCAGCTCGAGGGGGGATGGATTCCAATCCATAGGCAGTCACTGATCTATGGGGTCCGATTCCCTCTTCGCCCCTTCGTATTGGAGTTACTCCATACGACGGGGCTCAGTTTGAACCAGCTATCCCCCAATTCTTTTATTCATATAAACAGCTTCATCGCCTTCTATTTCTCTGAATCAACCCTCCCAGCCATAGATTTCTTTTTTCAATTCTTTTCCATTACCAATAACAAAGAAAAAGGGTTTTTCACGGTGATGAAGAACCCTGGAAGGGATACCCTGATGGAGACCCCCTCGAGCAATAAAGGGTGGCACGGGGATTGGTTTTTCATCAAGGGGCCGGACACTGAGATGGTCGGACCTTGGTCAGACCCGAACAAAGACCAGCTAAATCCGAAGAAAATCTCTCGGGCAAGGCTAGAAGAGTTCGAGGTCTTATATTCCAAGAGACCATCAGTGAAGTGGGATCGGAATCTCCTTAACGACCAAAACTGGTTGTATTTTTTCGGTTGTAAGTTCTCTGCCATGCCTGCCCCTTTATTCTGGACATTTTTTGATATACTCACTCTTTTGTTCCGATTACCTTGCAGTGGCTGACCAAGGAAAGAATCCTGATAATGAAGCCATCATAGGAGCAACTGGAGTCCCGAGGGTGAAGATGAGTGCCGCCGATAAACTGAAGGCGAGCCGAAGTATGAGGGCTGCAAAGCCCAAGGACTCCACCAAGGCCGCTGCCAATCCCGAGATGGCCACGGGATCTTCTCAGGTGGGTGATATTATCAAACCCACCGAAGGAGAGAAGTCTGCTGACAAAGACTCGGGGGCCAGCAGACCAAAAACAAAGAGGAGAAGGCTGGTGCTAACATCAGTTCTGGAGGCAAGGACCAAGCAGACTTCTGCTCTTCAAGGGAGTTCATCAACTCCTCCCGCCGAGCAGAACGTCGCCAGACAATCAGAGGAAGGCCTCGCTCCCCCTCCTCAGAATAAAGGGAAAAGACCTGCTGAAGGTCAAAAGCCCCCCAGCACCCAAAGCGGACAGACAGATCCCCCCATGCCGACCGGGAGTCCAAGACCCGAGGAGGGGATCAACATGCAGTCCTTGGGTACGTCGATGATCCCATTCGCCGAAGATGGTACCGAGGGTGCCGATCTAAAGACGCTTATGGAGATGCTGTTCTCCTGTCATGCAAAGGTAAGGATCTACCTGTAGAATTTTCCTCTTCAAGTTGGTTAATTTTCTGACTCATTCATCCTTTAACCATTTCTTTTCAGGGAAATGCAATTCTCCTTAGGGTTTCTGATGAGCAGAAGGTTCTGGAGAGAAGAGCCGAGGAAAGCAGCAAAGGGCATGCCGAGGCTCTGAAGAACCATCAGAAGACCAAAGACCAGCTCAAGGCCATGCATGACTCCTTCCATATCATGAAACAAGAGTATGAATCGGCCCGGGCGGGTCGTCTTGAGAAGGACAAGGAGATCGAACGCCTGACGGCCCGGGTGATCGATCTGGAGAAGGCGAATGCTCACGCTATGGATTTGGTGCAGGCCAAAGAGCTGAAGAAGATCCAGCTGGAAAATAACAAGAACGAGCTCGAAGCCCAACTCCAAAGTCAGAAGATTCTCTTGACCCAATCGGAAAACATCATCCAACTTCAGACTGATCAGATGAAGAATCTGAAAGATAACGTCGAACTGATCGTCGAAGGCTGGGGTGCAAAGGAAGCCGATTGGTTAAGAGGACCTATTGCCGCCGCCTCCCCGAGTGTCCTGATTCCCGAGCTTAAACAAAAGGTGATAGATGAATATAAGGCCTCGGATCAATTTCATGCCGATATCCTATCACCTGTTGTGAACGAATTCAGCGATGGGTTCGAATATGCTCGGGAGCTTGCCAAGGAGAAGGGTCATGACCCCGATCAGCTGGGAATTGTATTTCCCGAGGACTGATTTGTAAAGCTTTTGATATTGTGTTTTTTTTCCTTTGTAAACTTTTGAATATTTATGAACTGGATGGTTATGACTTAATCGTTTATTCTATTACCCTTTTCTCATGAGTTATATTTTATCGTCTGCATGTATAACTGTTTACTTATACTGCTTTACCCCCCCTCTAGCCTGATCGGGTGAAGACCCGATGAGGCTAGAAGATAAATTTGAAAGTGTGTATCAAAACAGAAATACAGAAATACGATGTAAAAAATATTCTCATTAATATCGAAAAAGATAATCCTATCGGCTAGAATGCAGCCTCAAAATTTGACTAAGTACAAATCCAAAGTAACCTCACTACTGATAATACCTACGAAGCCGAACGGCATGCCAAGTATTTGGAACATTTTTCCCATCCATGCCCTGAAGCTTGTAAGTTCCAGCCTTCAACACTTCAATTACTAAGTATGGTCCTTCCCATGTTGGCATCAGTTTGCCGGTTTCCCTAGGGGTGGATGCCTCGGCTTGCCGAAGAACTAGATCGCCCACATTGAATGACCTTCTTTTGACGTTTTTGTTAAAGTGCCTAGCAGTTCGTTGTTGATAAGCAGCCAATTTGAGGACTACTGAATCACGTTCCTCTTCCAATAAGTCGAGGTTCAACCGAAGACCTTCGCTATTGAGGATTTCATCAAAATTTAAGACTCTCGGAGAAGGTACTCCGATCTCAATAGGTATCAGGGCTTCGGAACCATAGGCCATCTTAAAAGGCGTCTCCCCAGTAGTAGTCCGAGGAGTTGTTCGGTAGGCCCAAAGAACATGCAAAAGCTCCTCGGGCCAGGCACCCTTCGCCTCTTCTAGTCTTCTTTTAATGCCATGAAGAAGTGTCATGTTTGTAACTTCTACTTGACCATTTGCTTGTGGATGGGCTACTGAAGTCCGACGATGCTGGATATTAAGTTCTGATAAGAACCCTTCGAAAGTTTTACCAACAAACTGAAGTCCGTTGTCAGAAACTAAGATCATCGGGATGCCGAACCGGTAGACCACTTGTTCTTTGAAGAATTGTAGACATGTGTGCTCGGTGATCTTGGCAAGTGGTTTGACTTCTACCCACTTGGTGAAATAATCGATGGCGACGATCACGAACTTCACTTGTCCCTTACCCTGTGGAAGAGGGCCCAATATGTCTATTCCCCATACAGAAAAGGGGATCGGAGAGAGTATCGGAGATAAGTCCTCGGGAGGTTGGTGTGGTACGGATGCAAATATCTGACACTTATGACATTTTTTGACGAAGTCTTTGGCATCTTCAAGCATTGTCGGCCAAAAATATCCTTGTCGCAAAATTTTATGGGCCAGTGCCTTTGCTCCCACATGGTCACCGCAGATACCTTCATGAACTTCTCGAAGGGCATAATCAGATTCCCTATGGTCGAGGCATCGGAGCAGTGGTGAAGAATAAGATCTTCGATACAGCTGATCATTCGTGATACAATACTTGGTGGATTTGTACTTGATTCTTCGGGCCATAGATTTGTCTTCGGGCAATTCACCGGTCAGAAGGAATTGAATGATCGGGGTCATCCACGAATCCGTCTGTTCGATATCCATTATTGTTTGAACCAAGGTGCTCGGATGCTGAAGATTGTCTAAATATACTGCTCCGTCTAGTTCCCCTTGATCGGTGGTTGCCAACTTGGAAAGGGCATCGACCATTGTGTTTTCCGACCTGACTACTCCTATGAGCTGGTATTTCGGGAAGAATGCCAACAATGACCGAACTAGTTGGAGATAGGCCTGTAAATGAACTTCTTTTGCCTCATATTCTCCCAACACTTGTTTCACCACCAGTTGGGAGTCGCTGTATATTGCCAAGTTCTTTACCTCCAAACTTCGGGCTAGCTTTAGGCCTGCCACCAGTGCTTCATATTCGGCGATGTTGTTTGTGGCTATGAACCCAAATCGTATAGATTGTTGTATTTTGAAACCTTCGGGAGAAGTGAGGATGATGCCGGCCCCACTTTTCGTCCCAGTAGCGGATCCGTCCACGAACAGAGTCCATACAATTTCTTCGGGTGTTGATGTCAGTTTATCACAGTCAGGTTCCTTGTCCTCTAGATCATTACGGAATGAGCACTCGATGATAAAGTCAATGAGTGCTTGTGCTTTGATTGCTGTCCGATGGCGAAATTCTATATTAAACTGGCTCAGCTCGATGGCCCATGCTGCAAGCCTTCCCGACGATTCGGGCCTATAAAGGATCTTCCGTAATGGCTGGTCAGTGAGGACGATAATAGTCCGCCCCTGGAAGTAATGTCTGAGTTTCCGACTGGAGATAACCAGTGCGTAAGCCAACTTTTCTAAATTTGGGTACCTTGTTTCAGCATCCCGAAGAACATGACTTACGTAATAGACTGGTTTTTGCCCTTGTGGATCTTCTCTGATCAAAGCTGACCCAACTGCCAAGCATGTGGCAGAGAGGTATATTTGTAGATCCTCCTCGGGCAGTGCTTTACTCAGAATCGGAGGTGAAGAGATATATCTCTTGATCTGTTCAAAAGCCTCCTGACAATCCTCGGTCCACAGAAAAGTTTTCTGATTCTGGGCTCCCTTCAAAGTTCCGAAGAATGGGAGACATTTCTCTGCTAGTCGCGCCACGAACCGCCGAAGAGCTGCCAGCCTCCCTGTCAACCGTTGAATTTCTTTGAAGTTCTTCGGCGGTTGCATTTCAAGGATAGCCGATATCTTTTCGGGATTTGCCTCAATCCCTCTTCGGCTAACCATGTATCCCAAAAATTTACCTGACCCGAGGCCGAATGTGCATTTAGTTGGGTTAAGTCTCATGTTGTGCGTTCTGACATTCGCAAAGCATTCTTTCAGGTCGGCTAGATGATCTTCTTCCCTCATGCTTCGAACAATCATATCATCAACATAGACTTCCATATTTCTCCCGATCTGGCCGCTGAACACTTTGTTCATCATTCTCTAATAAGTGGCCCCCGCATTGATTAATCCGAAGGACATTACTTTGTACGCGTAGATGGCTCGGTGAGTGATAAAGGATGTCTTAGGGATATCGCTTTCATGCATGGCAATTTGATTGTATCCCGAGAAAGCATCCAGGAAGCTCATTACAGTATGACCCGAAGTGGAATCAATCAGTTGATCAATATTCGGGAGAGGGTAGTAATCTTTCGGACACGCTTTATTCAGATCTGTATAATCCATGCACATCCTCCACTTCCCATTATGCTTTTTAACCAGTACCACATTCGCGAGCCATTCTGGATAATTGATTTCAAAGATGAAGTCAGCAGCCAGAAGTTTATCGATTTCGTCGTCAATTACTTGTTGTCTTTCGGGAGCTATGTTCCTTCGCTTTTGCTTAACAGGTTTTGAGTTTGGCTTTACACTCAGCTGGTGCACGGCCACGGTCTTATCAATGCCTGGCATATCGGCTGGGACCCAAGCAAAGATATCTGAGTATTGTTGTAAAAGGGCGACCAACCGTGTTCTGGTTTTTTCCTGAAGGCCTGTCCCAATCTGTACTGTTCTTTCGTCATCTTCTTGAAATAACGGAACCTGGACCGTATTTTCGGCAGGTGTTGCAATTGGCTCGGTACATCCCTCAGTGAAAGGCTCGAGCTCAATCTTCATGGTGGCTTTCTGTTTGCTGTTAATGATAGGGGACGCCTGAATGGTCTGTAGATAGCATCTTCGGGAAAGATCTTGGTCGCCGACTGATTCCCCGATCCCATTCTTTGTTGGGAATTTCATTTTCAAATGCGGGATAGAGGTAACGGCTTTCAATGCTGACAGAGTCGTTCTTCCCAAGATGGCGTTGTAATTACTTTCCACCTGGACTACATAGAAACGAACCATGATGGAAGCTTGCTTTGGGGCAGTCCCGAAAATCACAGGCAATTCGATCGTCCCTGCTATACGGACCGGGTTATTCCCGAAGCCATATAAGGGGGACTCATTGCAGATTTCCAGTTTCCTTCCTCCCAAGTCTAGCCGATTGTACGCTTGGCTATAGAGTACGTCGACTGAACTCCCATTATCAACAAGCATCATCTTCATATCCATGGTACCGACCTGAGCCGTGACGACCAGTGCGTCCTGATGCGGAATAACCATTCCCGACGGGTAATCATCGTCGGAGAAAGTGATGGGGTCGGTCTTGATATCCTGGGGTTTACCGGACACTTGATGGACTTCTCTACCGAAGGCTTTCCTCTTTCGGTTAGACAGAACGGTGATCGATCCTCCGGAGATGACATCAACCACTCCTCTTACCTCGGAAGCGGGTGGAGGTGGTTCCAGGCGATCGAAGGCTGATTGTCGATGAGAATCGGCGACGTAACAGTCGAGGTTACCCTTCCGTATCTGTTTTTCTAGGAAGTCTTTGAGCTGGTAACACTCCTCGGTATCATGTCCTTTTGCTTCATGGTAGGTGCAATATCTATCCCCGTTCTTTTGCCTTGCGAAAACCCGAATCTTCGGGGGTTTTTCGTAGAAGGGTTCGTTTTTTATCGCTTTCACGATGTTACTTTTGTTTGTATTCAGGGGGGTGTAATCTTTGTCGGCACCCCCTCTATCCCTCGGGGGATGGTTCTTTTGCTGTCGATCTCGGCTAGAATCCCTTCGGTCATTCCCCTTTTTGCCGGAGCCATTGGATTTCTTCTCGGCGCTTTCGTCTTCGGGGTTTCTCTGGTGAAACTCACCTGTGTTTTTCGAAGAGCCCCGAAGATTGGCGAGAGCCTCTTCCAATTCTACAAACTTGTCTACTTTTTCGTAGGTTTCTGATAGGGTTTCTGGAGCTTTTGAGATGAGTTCCTCGATCAACCTGCTGGATTTGTCAACGTTTAATCCCATATTTAAAAATTGGATTACCTGCTTTGGATCGATTCCGTTGATTTCAGACACAGCTTCCCGAAATCTTTTGACATACTGCCGAAGAGTTTCATTCGGCTTCTGTTTTACTTGTAGTAGAGAGGTCATCATTCTGGCCCGTCTTTTATTGCTCCCGAAGCGGGTATGAAATTGTTCCTGTAGTTCTTCCCATGACTTAATAGACCCGTTCGGGAGAGAGGTGACCCATTCTCTAGCTGTCTTCTTTAGAGTAGATAAAAACAGGTGGCACATCGCCACTGCATCATGACCATGGAAGTGCATAGCTTGCTCGAATGAGTAGGTGTGGTCATGCGGGTCTCCCGTTCCGTCATACATCTCCAAATTGGGTACTTTTCGACTTCGATCGATTTTGGCTTTCTCCAAATCCTTTGAGAACGGGGAGAACCGGGCCTTCTTGGACCCATAGTACTTGTCCGAAGCCTTCTTGGGTGAGGATTCTCCAGTATGGCTCCCGTGGCTGCGTCTGTCCTCCCTATCCCTTTTGGAGGGTGATCTGGCTCGCTTCCTCAAATCCGCCGTCCAAATCGACTTGGAGCGGGTCAGTTCCTTTTCTCGGGGTTGGGGGCCACCTCTACGGCGTTCCGTGTGTCTGTCTTCCCGTCTGCCCCGGTGGTCTGAGCGGGAGGCCGAGCCTCTCTGGCTCGAGAGATTGTCCCCTGTTTCGGTTAATTCCTCGTATTGCTTGTCAAGCTCTTTCTGCTGGATATCTAGAGCCTTTTTCCTGTCGAGGATTATCTGGAGGCGACGTTCTTTCTCAGCCGCCGTCTCCCGGCGAGACTGGGAGGGTGTTGGTCGCCGTGAATAACTTTGCGAGTGTGAAGTTTCCATATCAATGTTGATTGATGGAAATTTTACTTGGTGCCCTCCTTCTAGCGCCAATGTTGACGCCTGGTTTTGTCCGGCTGTCCTGTTGGCCGTCCGGATAAGATACCTGCACAAAAGTCCTGACGGCTTGGGCCGTTGGTGGACTCCTCCGGTGTAAGAGTTAGTGAAGGTTTTAAGAAAGGTCAACAATGGAGGTCCAAGTATTTAGTGTAGTAGTAAAGTGTATGTGTGCGTAACCTTTTCCTCCATCATTGACTGGGTATTTATAGTGCATACCTGACTCTTACCGATTCCTTTTAGGATTGTCCCTCAACGTGGTATAGTTTGAATAGGAAGGTAATCTCCTAAACCATCTAAGAACCTGACTCCTATTCTAATTCGTATTAGATATAGTAAATAGCCACAGTCCAGATGGGTTAGGGACCTATCCCAAGCCTATTGGACTTAGGAGTCCTCATAAGAATTCGTCAAGCTGATGGTCCGTTGGGCCTAGCCCATCATATATTTACCAGACCAAGCTTAGCGAAATATTCATCCTAACAATTGGTATACAGGTAACAGAGTTCTTCACTTCTGCATGGTATTTTGACTCTTATAATGACACCTAAGAACCAATCCTTTTACTATACTTGACCAACACACGGTAGTGAATAAATTTTTGAGTTTTGAGCCTTCCCCATTTTGAATCGCCATCCAATGGCATGATGTCTTGATTTCTGGATTGTTACAGTTCACGCTTTTGCTTCCTGTGCTCTTGTCAGGGTTCAGGAGGATTTCCTCTTATCCTAATATGTAAGATGCAGCTGTCTAGGACTTGTGTTTATATCCAAACTTTACCAGAAGATCATAAATTAAGCTGCAAGGATCAGTTTGATGATGAGAAATAATTAGCAACGGCTCATAACTGAACATTAGCCTGTGTCATTTCATCATTCTAAAAGGCTAGTTTCCCCTATTAGTTATGCATAACCAAAAAATGCAGGTCCTTCGCTTTATTAAGCTGCACGATCTGAAAATTCATGTATTATATCCAACAGGTCATAACACATCTACCTAAAGAATTTGCTTGCTTCAAATTCCAATGAATCGTTATTTATGTTTTGAAATGTCCTTGTCCAGAACTATGGACCATGGTTTGACATCGCGGGAGCAGGACTTTTTTCTGTTATTCTTACTGGTATGGGGAATGCCAAGGAGGATCTTTCTTCTAGAGAATGTACTTATCAGGTTTCAGTCTATACTTTAATTATTCAATCACTACAAGTATAAGATTTCCATAGAAATGTCTTAGACGTAGCTATAATGTAGATTTCCATAGAAATGTGCTTTTTTCCTTCTTACCGTGAACCATAAGGTTACATTCTATATCCATAGACCTACCATAAGGTTACATTCTGTTTCCATAGACCTACCATAAGGGAGAAATGATACAGATTGCCTGGCTTGGGGAAGAAATCTGAGGGCGTGGTACAGGGGGGATGCCTTGCTATTTTCATCAAGCAAACTTTTATGTTCTTTATTATGTCTTTACATTGGATTGTTCCCTAACCTATTTCCTTACGTTCAGGTGGGACTTGATGGAGAATACCTTGGACTTGATAAAATAAGTCTTGCAAATAATTACGTTTACAGCCAACAAATATAAAACGACAACATTTTTAGGAGCTAAAACCAAATCTTAGTTAACCATTGTACTGAAAATTTGGATTTTATTTTTTACTGAAAATTTAGATGGACCACTTTTTCTCTTTGTTTGTTATCCTATGATCTATCTAATATCCAGTTTAGACAAAATCCAGTTTCTTACATTTTCTGATAAATATTCACAACTAAATATAGAAGACAAATTATCCAGGTATCATATGCCACGGACTTGGGTACATCCTGTTGAGAACCTACTTGTTCTCCATGAAGAGCTTGGTGGTGACCCTTTAAAAATTTCTTTGCTGACGCAAACTGGGCAAGTTCTATGAGTATATGTTTCAGATGCTGATCCTCCGTCTGCTGAGTCCTGGAAACCATACTTAGATTTCAAGTCTCAAAGGCCTGAAGTTCGACTAGCGTGTGAGCAAGGATGGAATATTACTTCCATTCACTTTGCTAGCTATGGAACTCCTGAAGGAGCTTGTGGTTCGTTCAGTCCTGGGAGTTGTCATGTTGACGTGTTATCAATTGTTCACCAGGTAATAAAGCTCTTTCATTTCCCTATTTGTTATGGAAAATCTGTAGTTTACTCGGCCTAGACTTGCCGGGATCAAACCCTACTTAGGATTCATAGTTGCATTACTTATAGCTTTCTAGTTCGTATACATTTTGTTCTATTTTTATCGGTTTTTGATTTCCTTACTAGTTATATCACACTCCTAACTTGTTTAATTGGCACTGTAGGCTTGCATTGGGAAGCAAAAATGTTGGATTCCCGTCTCCACAGCTAACCTTGGGGATCCATGTCTACTGAAAAGCTTGGCAGTAGAAATTTCTTGTAGTGCTTAAAACTTTCTTCTTAGTCGGTGAATGAAAGAATTTATGGTAGAAGCTTTGTGATGCCCCAAAAGTGGATTGTCCTGCTTTGCCATTTGTTGAGTATGCTCCAAGCAAAATAAACTCAGAAAAGCTTCTAATGTAATAATTCGATAAACACAGCAACTTCACTATCTTGTATACTTCAATTTAATTTGAATTTACTGTGTATGAAATTTCCCCCTTGTGAATTCAATGGTTAGTAAGCTATTTGCCTGCAATTTGAGAATACAGTTTCAGAAGCCTTCTAGATGACCACCCTCGGTTTGTAGTTCACATTTATAAGCAACGTGATAGCAAATTCACAGATTTTTTTACAGACGACTTTTGTACATATATTATGTATAAAACTATCCAAAGAGATTAGCATGGCTCTAGTAGAACAACAAGACCATAAAGTTCAGTAAACAGTTTTATTTTATTTTACATACAAAAAAACACAGATAAAATAGCTACTACATGTTTCCCAGATACCATAGAAAGTTTTAATATTAATTGACACAATATTTGAACAAATAACAAAATTCATCATTGATGAAACTTCACCGAGTAATAACAAAAAAAGTCGTTTCATCCACACAGATTATCCACGTCATCATGGAATGAGAAGTATCTTCCCAATATGTATGCTGCTTTCCATGAGGCAGTGAGCCTCGGCTGCATCAGATAATGGTAAATATTTATAGACCACAGGTTTCACTTTGCCTGCCACGACTGCTGGCCAAACGTTCTTCTCCACTTCGCTCACAATCAGAGCTTTGTTTTCTAGGCTTCGGCCTCGCAAACCAGCCGCTGCATAAGGAGTCACAATTTGATATAAGAGGTTAGATTATGAAATATAAGATACTAAAGAATATAGGGTTAGAGATTATGTATCCAAGTAATTAAACAACAGATAAACATTAGAACTCTTCAGTTTCTGTAAAACGAAATCGTTCTTGAAGAACAAGAAACCATCTTTCTCAAGCATTCAATAGTAATACTGCTTTTTTCCCCTGAAAAAAAATGTCTGCTACTGTGGTTTTTTGCTTTGGAATTAAGTACTACTATACTCGCATAAAGTTTTACATAGATTACCAGATTCGTCAACCGCTGCCTCTCCATATGTTCCGGGTGTATTGTTCTAGTGTTGGGTTCAAGATAGCTTTAACTTGTAGATATCTAACACTACTGTCAAGTGGCATCTACATCCGCATACAAGTTAACAAAACTATGTTCTCTAATCACTAAGAGCAAAAACACTAGACATTTTCATGTTATTTTCAATCAAAAACATTATTAAATAGTATCACAAAACTAATTGGATGTAACTTTGAAGTGGACTGTATTATACATTTTGGACATTAAAAACAATAAAGCCATGTATAAAAAGGGTTTCCGTACACACCCTGCACTGTGAGGCGTTTTACCAACAAAGTACCAAGATTTGCTTGTGTTACTGCACCACCCATAAAGCCAATAATGAAAAGCCTCCCATCAATATTTAGGCTGTCAAGGTTTCTCTGAAAGTAGGATCCTCCAATATTATCTAGTATAACATCAACACCTGTTATGAACATTATGGGTTAGATTTACTCCACCTAAATCAATGTGATATAGAGGAGACATTAAATTCCTGTTACACAAATCGTTTTCAGGTTCCAACAAGAGCAACAACTTTAATCAATCAAGCTCTATATAAAGTGCTATGTTCAAGAGAGTTCACCCTTCCCTCCTGTTTCTTCCTTCAGTCGTGCAACAAAGTCTTCAGTCTTGTAATTGATGCAAACATCAGCCCCAAGATCCTTGCAAACCGCTAATTTTTCCTCATTTCCTAATGAACAAGATCGTTTAAATAATGTGAGAACATGGAAACAAGTGTAAATCTGACCTAAATAACTTCTCATGAGATTAATTTTCTATTAGACCTGCAGTGACGAATACTTTAACTCCTAGGTACTTGGCTATTTGAATTGCAAATGTACCAATTCCACTAGAGCCTCCATGTACCTGAAATTTAGAAGTACTCAGGTAAAGCCTCCATTAGTGGATTGACAACAAAATGATACCAGTGAAGAGAAGAAAGCATATTCCACCACGATGATAAGGTTCCCAGTTTAGAAAATCTAAATTGTTACACCACCTTACCACTATCCGTGTTGCCAATCTAAAAATTTAATATGAATATCTTGTTCTACAATTTTCTTCCCTGATGCAACTTTTGAAAGTGGAATATGACTAATTGTGATCCAAATACTCAACCTGAGAGGCAGGAATGTTTAACTCCTTGGCAGGAATGTTTACCCATTTCACATGACTCTTTTATAAAGTCAAAAACAACTAAAGAATTTTTTTTAAAAGTTATACATTCGTTTATCCCAGAAAGATTGCAGTTGGCCTTGCTGAGATTATATAACACGCGTATATAAATTTTTTGGTCAAATGTCAGCATTGGCATTAGTAGGTTGCGAAATTGGGTAGCTTTAAATATTTCTCCAACACAATTAACAAAATAACATCAGAAAGGGGCCTAAGTTACCAGGAATGTTTCCCCTGCAGATAGCTTGCTCATCATAAACACAGTTGACCAAACAGTGCAAGCGACCTCAGGAAAACTTGCAGCATCTTTCAAAGAAACACCATGTGGAACAGGAAGAATTAGTCCAGCTGGTACAGCTACTTTTTCTGCATACCCTCCTCCACTAAGAAGAGCACATACCTGATTAACAGAACTCTCGTAATTACTCAACCTTTTACCAAAAAAATAGTTTGTTTAGTACTCTATTGAAATGGAAGAATGAAAAACTGGAAGTACTATGTTTCAGCACCTCAGGTGCTACAAACATCATATGTAGGATAAAGAATAAAGTATAAGATCCACTTTTCATTATCTTTTACGTTCTCCACTTCCCAGCATCCATGCTAAGTACAAAATCACTCACACAACAAATTCCAATACATCAGCTGAATACTTATTCTCTTATTAAGTTCTTTTGAAAACTGTTTTCAACTGAACTACTTTTCAGAAACATGGGGAAAAAAATTAGTCTCCTTTCCATGCCTCTATTTTCTTAGCAACCAAACACAATTTTGGAGAGTCACTATTTCAAACTTAGTGCAGTTTCACTTTCAACAGTTTATAGTAAGTAGAACTATCATCTATATTTTAAGTACATTTTGATCTTAATCAGAAATTATGTTCAACTCAAACTTTGCTTAAAAACTTTAACTTTCACAAGTGGACTCTGGTGGGACAAATGGAGTGTGAAATTCAAATATTGACCATCTAAACTAAACTCCATCATGAACATGCAATAGTTTACACTACTATAAACTGAAAGCTTGCTTTTCAGATGGGTATTTTCCTATTTTCTTTAAGGAACTACAGGAGTAAACTACAAGAAAAAGTAAAAAAATCAAACAAAATTTTCTCAGCTTCCCAGAAACAAACTAAAACAACAAAACCCATCAAACATAATGTTCCCAATTTGCAGTTCTTGAAAGAAACTAATAATTTGCTTAGGAACCTACAAACTACAAAGACTGAACTGAAAATTCTCCTAATTACCTGGTCCCCTATTTTCCACCGGGTGACGTTTTGGCCAACGGCTTCAATAGTCCCAGAACACTCGAGACCCGGATAGGGACTGGAACCCTTCGGAGGCGGGTGAGCCCCTTTCAGCTGAAGGGTATCGGCTCTGTTGATGGCGGTGGCTTCAACTTTTATCAAAACTTCATTTTCTCCGATCTGGGGGTCTTCCACTTCCTGTAATTTCAACACTTCCGCCTCCCCTGGACTTGTGATTACAATTGCCTTCATTCTTTTTTTCTTTCCGAGTTCTAGAGGATTGAGAATTTGATCCTTGATCATTTTCCATATTAATTAAAATCATTGACTCGCTGTGTCCGATAAATTTTTATTATATTTTAAAAATATATCTCTAATAAATATATAGGACATAATTAGTGGTGATGATATCATGATTCATTTAAGAATTATTTTGTGCTTTTAAGAATCTTGTATAATTTGTCGCCAAGGAAGGAAGTATATAGCATGGTATATTCTTGTCCATAAATCATGGAGAATAATCTCCGGTCCACTATGAGCTAAACTTGAACGATACCCAACCCATGACTTCTGTGGAAATTTAATACATTCTAGATAACAAGTAACTCAACGCATGCTAGAATATTTCAATAAAAGGTAATTTCCAGTCAACCTAATAGTAATAGGCTACTACATGGAAAATAATTGCAGTCAACGGAACTCCAACATTTGCGCTTTCCTACTTCTTTCCTTCTTCTCCCATTGCCAACTAAGGAAGCTAGGATCTGCTATACATAGCTATATATATATGTATAATCGCATATTCCCATAAATAAGCAAGTTTTTCTAAAAATGAGCAATATTTTGGGTAAATAAATTTATATAATATAATACAAAAATTAAAATAATATAGAAAATTAAATAACAACTTATAAAATCAAAACAAGAAATATAAATTCCAGTTAATATTACACAAAAGTGACTACAAAAGTATTCTTCATTTTATAAAATTGTTTTTACCCACTTATAGGTATTCACTTCCAAAATAAATAAAAAAAACCCAATAGAAACCCCCAAAAAATATAATCAAAATTACGACTGGGCAAATTGACCACCTTGACCAATTCTGTATCCGCCCTAGCATGGAGTGTTCTATAAGTATTCATAGTTCATTCAAAGGACAGCAGCCACCCCCACCCACCACAATTTTCTTGCACAAGCCCTTGTATTATTATAAAAGTATAGAATATAGTATCTCAGAATTAAGCTTATATCTATTTAAAAAACGTCTTCCTGAAATTATGGAGATGTGCCTTGTTCAAGTTCCGCACTAGAAGTCTAGAACTCTTCCTTCTTCCCACTTCAAAAGAACCCAAAAACAAAAAGGTAAATGTTCTTTCTTTTTCTTTTTCCTATCCTCTTGTGCATTTACATCTAAATATTCTTCCTTTCTTTGTTTTTCTATCTGGGTTTGCTTTAATTTGCTAATCTGGAATGTAATGCTTAGTAATTTCTGATGCATTATGTAGTCATATATATATCAACAAATCAGAAACATTAATTTCATTTATCATTCACATGTTTGGTTGTTGGTTGGTGCTTTTGTCTCAGCTCGGTTTTGATGAAAAGCACTAAAATTTAAGCTTTGATTAAATGATCTGATTTCTCTGAACTGGATTAATTGCATGGAATTAATCTTGGCGATGATTCGTTAAATATTTATTTATAGTTTTTGTACTATCAAATGTTGCATTTTTAATTGCTTGTTGATTTATAGAATATAGTAATCAAATGGTCTCTTTAATTTACAAAGTAACTCATAAAATAATGCCGTAGATGTTTCTTGTATTGTGAGCTAATCTTGACAACTAGGGTTCTTCATTCAGTCATATAGACAAAAAAAATAAAAAAATCATACAAGTATATTATTTTGTGCAAAACAAATACTACTTTGTGTTTCCTGATAGTTCTATTGCCTAATACTGGGTAAATTCTGTTTTCTACTTTATTTTGCTCTTTTGCTGAAAGACTGTTTCAATATTGTGACAAAATTAAAAAATTTAAAACTTTGACTGTTTGTTCTAACTTCTACGATTAAAAAAAGCCAGACTTGGTGGGTAAAATTATTTGTTTTTTGGTTCCGTTGGAGAAAAACTTGTGAACTTTTAAACCGCTTTTTCTCTACATTCAGGTAACTCATGTAGGTTGCATTCAGGAATGCTGATTCTCTAGTTTTAAACTCCAATTTTGTTGGTGACAACATGTGCAGGGCCCAGCTCTTTAGAGTTTCTTCATTTAGATGCTTGCTATATTAATAAGCTGATTAGACTCTTAAGAATATGTCAGATTTGCCTACTTTACATAAGCTGCGGTTTTGGGTTCGTAGCCTAAAATCTGTTTTCATTTTCTTGCCATCTTTTCTATACTTGCCGATGTAAATACAAGTGAAATTAATAGTTGTAGGACTTCAGTAAGATAATTGGACAATCAATTGGAATGCTGACAGCATGCCCTATAATTTGTCCCAGGTCTCCTTTGTTTATTTATTTATTTATTTTTCTCTAGCACTTATTGCAGTGAGATTGTATTAGATGCTTCAGCTGCTATATTCATTTAGTAATGCAAAAGGACAACTTTTGTGTTTCTATTTTATGTTCAGAATTTCACAAAGAAATTTCTCTTTGGGGCTGCCATCATTTGACGAGCAAAGCTAAGTTTAATTTGTATTCTGTCACTTGGTCTTAAAACAATCGTTGTCTTGCTTTTGTTAACTTGATCATACTCTTTTGGACTAGTGCTCCAGCTGTTTTAACTGTTGTCTTTATCTTCACATTCTTTTGGAGAAACTTATGGCCTTATTCCTATATAAGACTGCATAGCACATGTTACATTCATTAAGAAGTCATATATCTCATTTCAGCATTTTCCCGTTTCAGTTAAACTTCAGTAAGTCAATCAGCTAAATTGCTTCAAATTTGAGGTTCCAAGGGTCAGGTCGTTCTCTAAAATCTTACTCACGATATGGCATTGGCAAGGATTGCGAGGAATGGCTTGAGACGATCAGGTGCCACTGGAAGTTATGCAAGTCAAAAGGATATGCCCTATGAGGGTGTATCAACTCGCAAGTATTCCTTACCATCCGTTGAAAATGCTAAATCATGTGGCAGTCTTTCATACCTTTTGAACATCAAGAGGGAAGATCATATAAGTTTTGGGAGCAGAGGAATAAGGGTGACCCCACAGTATCAGTTTGCTCAAGCACAGAGGGTTGTGGGGGGGTCTGATTCAGAGTATGAAAACCAAAAGTATCCTAGTCTGGAAGCCACCAAGCCAGGTGAAAAGCCTAGGGTGGTTGTCCTTGGCACTGGATGGGCAGCATGTAGATTCCTTAAAGGGCTTGACACCAAAATATATGATGTTGTTTGCATATCTCCAAGGAACCACATGGTTTTCACTCCTCTGCTTGCCTCAACTTGTGTTGGAACCCTGGAGTTCCGATCTGTAGCTGAGCCAGTTAGTCGGATACAACCTACATTGGCCCAGGATCCCAATTCCTACTTTTATCTGGCTACTTGCACGGATGTGGACACTGATAAACATGAAGTGAGTAGCTCTAACAGCTTGGTTTCTCACCATGGCTATTCTGCAAGAACACATAAACATATATATTAATGCATTGCCACAGTTTATGCCTACACTTGCGTCCAATCCGTAATTATCATAAGCTCAGAGACATAATGCCCTAAATGCACGAGTTTCACAATGTGCTGAAAAATAATTAGCAAATACTGTATTGCCTTCAATATATACATAAAAATTTGTTAAAAAACATTTCAAATTTAGTTTGAGCCACAAAGAAAATCAATTTATACCTCTCAATTATGAAAATGAGAGAGCTGATTTATTAATAAGATCATAGACATACAAATAGATGGTCAACTATGAATATTTGCAATTTTTGTTCACTACATTCATTTTTATTAGAAGCCTTATTGCTTCATTGAATCAGGTATACTGTGAGACGGTTGGCGATGCTGGACTCCCTCATGAGAATTATCGGTTTAAAGTATCATATGACAAGCTTGTCATTGCTGCTGGATCTGAGCCCTTGACCTTTGGTATAAAGGGAGTGAAGGAACATGCATATTTCCTTCGTGAAGTATATCATGCCCAGGAAATTAGGAAGAGGCTTCTGTTAAACCTGATGCTCTCACAAAATCCAGGTACTGAATTCAATTTTTTGTTCTTAAATTGATTTCTTACACTTTTAAGTGTTAAGAATAATCCATAGGTGTGCAACTATATTTGTATTTAGTCAATCATAAGATTATGATTGCTGACATAAGATAATGGGTTTTTGTGGCCAAGAGATAGACATAGATGAAAGGAACTAAAGCAGAAATTTTGCAGTTCACTGCAACATTCTACACTACTTTTCGAATGGTATTAGTAAATATGTTTACTGAATTACTGTTGCTTTTGTGATTAGTAGCCCTTATGTGATTTTGAATAAGTAGGCAATTTTCTGATTCCATTTTGATAACAGGGAACGTGTCTTGTATGATAATGAACTAAAGTATTAAAGGAATGCTGAATAGCTGAAGAGTTGTGTCTTGTATGATTGGTTTTAGAAATGAGATTGGGATTGATATGTGGAACATGATTGTTCCTCCAAGTTTTCCTTATACCTTCTACAAAAGTCAGGTGTCTTGCTTTCAGCATAACGTTGCCTTGCTTAAATCAACATTTTTTTTCTGTCCAGTTACATCTTATCTACTCAGTTATTGTACTTTAGTTCCCTTAACGCGTCTCTTTTCAGGATTTACAAATCTTTCATCATAGACTCTGTGGTCCTTGGTTAGGTCTAAGAAAAATTATTTGCAAAAAACACATTAACTGCATGTCAGTTGTTGATTATAAATACCAGGAAAAGAAGTTTAGTGATTTTATTTTGGCTTTTTGTTTTCAGTTTAGTTTAAATGGCTCCCTAGGCTTATTAGATCTATTAAAGAACATGAGACTAGTGCTAAATTTTTGTTTCTTTTCACCATCATTATTTTATAGTTGATTGATATGGGTTCTTGATGAAAAAGTTTGTTTTTTGGGCTGAGAACAAAGTTCTGTTTTCACTTTTGTGCATCTTCGCATCTTCATTATTTTATAATGCATTCGAGTTGGATGTAAGTTGAAACATGATTCCTAATTGTAGGTATATCAGAAGAAGAAAAGGAGCGCTTGTTGCACTGTGTAGTTATTGGAGGTGGCCCTACTGGGGTAGAGTTTAGTGGTGAATTGAGTGATTTTATTATGAGAGATGTCCGTCAGCGGTATACTCATGTTAAAAACTACGTCAGGGTTACTCTCATAGAGGTATAGTAAACTTTTGTCCTTTATACTTTAGTAAGGTGTCATGTAAATGAGAACAATTACTTAACTTATTGTCATAAATTTGTTCCATAAACAGGCAAATGAGATTTTGTCATCATTTGATGTTGGACTGCGGCAGTATGCAACAAAACACTTAACCAAGGTTATTTCAATTATTTTCCTTAATACTGGAGAATGTTGCTTTTGTAGTTTTTGGATTTTAGAATTATCAGTGACATTTCAAAATCTTTCAGTATGGAGTACGCCTTGTTCAAGGTGTTGTGAAAGAGGTGCACCCCAAAAAAATTGTTCTGAGTGATGGGAGTGATGTTCCTTATGGCCTTTTGGTCTGGTCTACTGGGGTTGGTCCTTCTGAGTTTGTTAAATCTCTGGATCTACCAAAGTCCCAAGGTGGAAGGTATAATTTTCACACCTGATTTAGGTTACCTTTTCTGTTCCTTGATTCAATCCTTTCTGATAATATGACATATTAATTTTATTTGATGGTATAGAATTGGTGTTGATGAATGGCTGCGTGTTCCTTCCGTGGAAGATGTATATGCACTGGGAGATTGTGCTGGTTTTCTTGAACAGACAGGGAGGCAGGTTCTTCCAGCTTTGGCTCAGGTTAGATTCCTAAGTCCTTTGCATTTTCTCCAAAAAAATATATAAATATATAAGTGAAAAGGAGTCTACATGTATTGTTTTATGGTTTTGTACTTGTGTAATAATGATGTATTATAAGATTAAAATGCCAGTTTTGGGACTGAAGCATAACATACCAATGAGTCAACGAGCTCTAGCTCAAGTACGTAGTATCGGTTCCTTACATGAGAGTGGTCAGGGGTTCAAAGTCTCAATCCAGACATTATTTGATCTGCCCTCGTTGGAGGATTATCTTATAGCCATTAAGGCTTTGTGTCCTTGTAAGATTGAGGTTAGATTCTATGCTGCCACAACCTAATATGATAATAAGACACTTTAAGAAAGAAATTGTGAAGCCTAACATGAAATGATGCTAGCCAGCAAACATATAATTGCCGAGAAATACCTATTGTAGAAATGGATATTTGTTCGTGGGGACAAACAAGTGACTTGAGCCCACTTATACCAGATAATGGTCTATTGGCAGAACAAGATTAAAGCATGTAGCATTAGAATCTTATGTAATAGGAATCCCAATATGCTGGATGAGGAAATTATCTGTCCGACATTGATTTGCATTTAGCAGGCTATCTCCTTTTTCAACATACTCTACTAATTCAACATTGTCCTTGATGTTATAACATCCACACTAATCAGTCACACAAGTTTCAAACAGGTTGCCGAAAGAGAAGGGAGATATCTTGTCGAGTTGTTTAGCAAGATTGGGAAGCAAAATGGCGGTAAAGCTCTCTGTGCAAAAGATGTCCCTCTGGGTGAGCCTTTTGTGTACAAGCATCTTGGAAGCATGGCATCTGTAGGTCGATATAAGGCCCTAGTTGACCTAAGCCAATCCAAGGTACTTTTGAGTATATAATCATTCATTTTCCATCTTTCTAAGGTTAGAATTTCATAATATTATTCCTTTCCCCAAAAAGTTTGAATTCAATACCGAATAAAATGAATAAATGGTACAAGTCCTAAGCTCGTAGACAAATCTAAGAGGTTTACTTGAGCAATACAGTTGTGAGTAATAGAGTTGATCTAATAAGCACTATCAACGCCAGATTGTTTTACTTAAAAAATTTCCTCCAAATAGCTTTGCATTTGAACAAGAACTTCAATACATTAAGCTTGTTAACCAATGTTCTGTGCTTGATTTATATGCTTGTGAATATCGTATAGACATTTTCCGAAATGCTGATGATAATTGAACATTATTAGGCTACTGCTTCTTGCAGAAAGGAAGTCCCCCTTCTTTCCTTTTCACTAGATTGATTAAACCATAGCTCACTTAGTATCGACGTATTTAAATGAACAGGACGCCAAGGGACTCTCGATGGCAGGGTTTGTAAGCTGGCTGATTTGGCGCTCTGCCTACCTGACACGTGTACTCAGCTGGAGGAACCGCTTTTACGTGGCTGTGAACTGGGCAACCACATTAGTCTTTGGCAGAGACAATACAAGGATAGGCTGAAAATCATGATTTCAGTTTACTTAGCTGGCTTTGTGGTTCCAGGCAAGCTCCTAGACTATATATAGAAAGATTCAATTCTTATACATTTTTAAACCAGTTGCCAGATAGCATTGGCCTCATTTTTTATACCCCACTTGTAGAAAATTGATGCTTGAATATTTAGTTTATGCCAAATGGGAAGTAAACATACGGGAAAGCCATAATTGCAGCGCGAACGGGATCATACCATGTACTACCACGAATATTTCAATCTTTTATAACAAAATAGAATTATTTAGCGATTTATAACATGGATTCGAGTTGCCATAGCACTTTAATTTCAGCATGAGATTGAAAATTGTTCATGAGAAAAATTACACTTCTATGACATTGTTGACTTATGCTCCAATGTACTAATCAAAATCCAGGATAGAATAAGTAGATACTACCAGCCCACAAGTTAAATTGTAATAGCAGGTCTTTGAACTGTACAGGAGTTGGAATTACAACTAAATTAACAAAATTTTGTACATAATAAGCTCATATTCTTCAAAGGGTGGCATAATAGTTGAACTCCACCACTTCTTGGCTTCTTCTTGCTAATCAACCAAAACTGGACTCACCTCACTCTCTTTAAATTTTATCCATTCCATCTCTCTCTCTTGGAGTGGAAGAGAAGAAAGAAGCAAAAGAGTGAGCCAGACCCAAAACAATCCCCACCTTCACCTGACCTCTCTTGGGGATCGGACGGCCATAATGAAATCTTGCAACATTCTCGTTCATCTCTCTTCTCAAATCTGCCATCTCAGACCAACTCTGTTGTTTTTTGGTGTAACTAAAAATGATTTGAGGAATTGCGTGGAACTTGTTTGTTGTTCTTTTGGCCTTCAAGTTCAGTGACTTATAAAGGACAAGGTTTATAAAAATACCCCTGGTTTATGGTAATAACTACTAGTACTACTTTGTTAAAGTAAAGCTAGGTTTAATATAGTAGTATTTGGTAGGAGAAGGGTATTATAGGAATATAAGAGGACGCGTAAGAAAGAGACAAGAGTGTGCTTATTTCCATAAATAAAGTCTTGAGAGAAATTATTATTTGAAGCCTAAACAAAGAGCATCTGTATCCGCAAATTAAAAAGTTATACTTGTCGCATAGAAATCACGTGCTATATATATTATTATTGGCTCCATCCACCACCAAAAGCAGTCACTCACTTTATAACGTGCTAGTGTGGGACATGGTGGAGGGCAGGCAGGCGGCCAACTTCATTGTGACTTGAGACTCATTTCGGGAGGAGAGAGAAAATACAAGTTTAACTCTTTAAAATTAATTTGAAGTATTTTGAAACTTTATGTGATTCCTTTAAAGTTTAAAAAATAAAAAATTTTGCTTAGATAATTTAACAATATTAGTAATTGCATTGTTTTAAAAGTAATATAAATATGTATATTATGAATCGGGAAAAAAAGTTAACAATTAATTCCTTTTAAAAAAAAATATTGTTTCATTCATTCTACGCATTAAGGTCATGTTTATTTACAAGTATTATAATTTTAATATTATGTTTGTTTGTAAATATTATATTTAATATTAGTTCAAAGTGACTTGTTTGTCTTTAAATTTGCATTTAAGACTATTAGTTCATGTATTATAAAATGATTTAATAGTCTTGAAATTATAATTCTTGATTGAACATAGTATTAAATAGTCCTCCATATTAAGTCATTTTATAATCCATGAATTAATATTCTCAAGTCTAAATTTAAAAATAAATAAAATACAAGAGATTAATAATACTTGCAAATAAATATAATTTTAGAATTATAATCCATGTAAACAAACGTAGCATAAATAAATGAGGTTAAAAAAAATTATTTCTAATGTAAATATTGATGACATAAATCTGGTTCATTGTGATGTCTTAGTGGCGAAAAATTATTACATGCTCCTGAAACAAGTGAATAATATGTAATATTTTTCACATACTTGTGAGTTCTACCATAAACAAATTTTATAAATATGTGAAATGAGAAAATATACCATTCACTTATATCATAAATATGGAATAATATCTCCTTAGTGGCGGAGGAAGGCAGTCATGTGCTTTGCATCAAGACTGAATTCGTTTGGATGTGGTGAATAATGTTTTTATAAAAAGCCTTAGATTTTAGTTTAACTCATCTTTAAGATGATTACATGTCAAATCAACAAATAAAATCTACGATATAAACGAACCCCCCCCCCCCCCCCCCCCCCCCCCTAATATTCTTAATTGAAAGCTACGACTAAGTAGGCCATCTAAATTCAATGAGCAACGACTATGCAGTCGGTTAAGTATTTCCCCGGTGTTTGAATGGTTTAGTAAAGATCTTGACTACGTTCTTGAATTCAAGCTTTAATCCTCAATATACTCTGCATTCGGTCATTTTAGGCATGGACCAATTGATGATTAGACGACATTAATTTTGTCTTCAAGTGAGGGTAAATTCAATTAATTAGCTAAAACAAATCAAATAACTACTCATTCCATTTTTTTGTTCTTGTTTCTTGATTGAAAGATACACGGCCTAATGTTCTTCTCTTGATTGTTCTAGACAAGTTGGCGCAATAATATATTTAAGTCTTTCGACTATTTTAAATAAAACACGCTAAATATGTTAAAAAATTTATTAATATTATATCGCATTTATAGTTATATGATAAAAAAATTTAAATTAATCTTATTGTACTATGTATACCGAACAATTATGACCACAATAAATTTGGAGTGGTAACAGAATAATCACTAAATTTGAAGGTGGCCGGCCTTCGGGTGATCATGTTGTCAATCAAAGTTGAATCCTCAACTTCTTCTTCTTGGGGTAAGAAACTGAGGCAACAAAATTTGAAGTTATGGTAAACGTGATACCAATTATATTAAATTAAAAAAAATAAAAATTAATAATTTAATTCATTGAGATGTTCATAGTACGTAGACTGAGATAGGCAATAAAACATCGTACGAAATAGTAGTATTTTATATATTAGTAGTATCAATTATTTGATTGTACGAAAAAAGGTACGACAAGCATTTTAGAAGAACATGAAAAAAAGGGGACAAGGTAATAACACTGAATCTAGGAAATGGATTAAAAATAAATAAAACAACCTAATATTTTTGTTTCTATTAGTAGTACAAAGAGCAAGAAAGCAACATGACTTGGACCATGTGATCTTTACCTATCTCTCTCTTCTTTCTTTCCCTTTATTTTTTTTATTTTTTATTTTTTATAGTAAACTCAAATTTAAACACGCGTCCATCTTATTATTGCTTGTTATTTATTTATTTGCATATAAGTATTTATTGAAAGCATCTGACCCGGATGATACTCTTTAACCTATAGTATTCCATAGTTTTAGGGATCAAATTTTCTTTTACTCTCTTTAGAAGTTCAAAAATAAAAGTTTCAGTTAATTTATTTTAATTTTCCACTCTTTCTTGACATTTCATTTGTTTTCATATTTTTTTTATGATTATTATTTTCATTCATTTGTTTTCTTTCTTGAGTTTGATTTGGTAGCTAAATAATTATTGTTTTCCATAATTTAAGAACAATTACTTTAAAGATATAATTTTCTTTTCAAATGCACCTTTAATTTAAGTTACTAATTTAGCCGTTGTTGTGTAGGGATAAAAGTTATGGTAAAAAATATAGCGATAAATTAAAAATATCATATTTATATTACTTTATAGTTTTACAATAAAGTTTTATCTCTTTTTGTAAATAGATATGAAATAATAACATATCCAGGGACGGATTCATGTTTTAGCATACCTGGGCAACTGCCCAGGCAGCCACCGACCGGCCCCTGCTTCTCAGCCTTCTCTGCCCCGGCAGCGCAGCGGCAGCGGCAGCCAGAGGTGGTGGAAATAAGTGTTTGGCTAATCCACAAGAGCGTGACACTGTGACAGGGACCAATGATGACAGAGAGATGGGTAGCCCGGTTGCCGGTTCCTCGTCTGCTTTACCTTTTTATCTGGGGTTTTGTTTCTTTTGCTAAGTCGGAATCTATGGGGTTTGGCCGGATTAGCATTGACGAAGATGACTTGCTTGGGTCAATTGTTGACCTCGACTTTTGTTTTTCAGCAGTTTTCACGTGAGCTGCATATGTTATGTTTCCAGCTGGATTCATGTTCTCTTCCTTCTGAGTTCTGACGGTGTTCCTGCCTCAAATACAATTTTCATATTGTTGATCTTGACATATGGGACCCATGTCACATGGGTATATTTCCTTTTACCCGCCTGTTTTCTATGCTTTAATATGGAGTATTGTTTTAAAACAGGCGTGTCTTGACTTCACACATCTGATAACCCGTGGGGTCCGTAGAAGTTTGGCCTTTTACTAGCTTTTGATGATTAATAGGGTCTGTTTGGTTGACATTTGGATCGCTATTTCTTGCAGCGTGTTATAGTATGGGTCACCATCTATTGTGTTTCTGGGGTATGCCCCTTAGCTATTGTAATATGTTTATTTTAATTTTTATACAACAATTTAGCAACAAACAAAAAAATTGAAGGAGAGGGTAAAAGGACAAAAAGGTACTATCACCTATTTCTTACTTCAGCAAATGCTCCGCGCACGAGTTCTGTCCCAGCAAGCATTGGTATATATGTACAACTATTAAAAAATATTGTATTTATAAAAAAAATAAATTGAAAATTAATAATTTTACAATTAAAAAAATATTATTTTTACAGTTAAATCATCGTTATAGATGTATAACGACGATTTTGACCAACGCTATACATCTATAACGACAGTTTAACTATAAAAATACAAAAAATAACTGTAAAAAAATTCCGCCGAGTAGCCTTACCAAGTAGCTTGCCCCGGCTGAAAAAAATTTCTGGATCCGTCCCTGAACATATCTCTAATTTTAAAATAAAAAAAACTTTATCTTTTATTTATTTATTTTATTATTATTATTATTATTATTATTATTTGTTTGATTACTATTCTCTCTCTCCATCCTTAATAACTCTTCACCTCGGGTCAAAACGAATTAAACATACATACATATATACCAACCCACTCTAGGTCTGAGGCATATACCACGTACGTAAAGACAACTCATTAGAGTTGAGCCGATTTAAGGTTACAACTAACGTAGTAAATCAAACTAAACGGTTTAGAATTTATTCACTCTCGACTCGAAAAAATATGAGTGAGATTTGAATATGATATAAATTTAAGTATAAAAAATAGTTCGAATAAAAATACGAGTCGAATTTAAATAAAGTTATACTCAACACGTTTATAATTAAAACTATTCGAATTTTCAATCATGATTTGATACATAGTCGATTGATACATATTCAAATAGATGCTCGATATATTTTCTTATAATATATACACAATTAAACAAATTTTGAATATTTAATTATTATTTTTATTGTATTTGTAATTTTAATTATAATTTTATATTTGTAAAGTATAATTATAACTATATTTTCTTTACAAAAAATAAAAAGCTAATTAAAAAATAATTTATTTTTTTTGAAAATAAAAATATTTTTTTTGAAAATCTAAATAAATTTAAATTATTAAAAGTACTTAATGAATTGAAACTTACAATTAAAAAAATTTAAAAATGATAATTTTTTTTAAACAAAAATTAAATTAAAAAATACAAAATAAAAAGTTAAAATAAAAAATTAATTTTATATTTTCAAAAATAATAAATTTTATTTTCAAAACTTTATTATATTATTTTTATTTTTTGTATTGTAATTTTTCAAGTTCATTTTAATATATTTTGTATTTTTAAAATTTTATTTTTTTGTAGTAATTTCTAGGTTATTTTAATTTTATTTGATTTAAAAAATTATTATTTTGTTATGAATTTTATATTATAATTTTTCAAGTTAATTTTAATTTTATTTTATTTTGCATTTATTTATTTATTTATTTGTTTATTTTAATTTTATTTTGTATTTTAATTTTTTTATTGTAATTTTCAATTTTATTAATTCTTTTTAATAATTTAAAATTTAAATTTATTTTATATTTTCAAAAAATTAATTATATTTTCAAATTTTTATTATTTTATTTTTATTTTTTTAATTGTAATTTTTGAAGTTCATTTTAATTTAATTTGTATTTTTTAAAATTTATTATTTTGTTTATATTTTTTTGTTGTATTTTTAAAGTTTATTTTAATTTTATTTTATTTTTTAAAAATTATTTTGTTTTTAATTTTATATTATTATTTTTCAATTTTATTTGAATTTTTTCAAGATTATTTTAATTTTATTTGTATTTTTAAAATTTATTTTATATTTTAAAAAATTATCCATGTCACTTTTTGGTTATTTTTTAATTTTTTTTAAATAACTAACATAGGAAAAAAATTAACTTCCATCCAACTAATTTGACCGAATGGCCCAATTGATATTTTTTAATTAGTTTAATATTATAATTTATTAAATTAAAATTTTAATAATGTATTAAATAAAATGTGTCAACTTTAATAAACAAATTATATGTTTTGCGACAATTTTATCTCTATTAATAAAGCATTTCTTTTTAACAACTTTTGTTGGGATTCTTAACCATTAGTTTCTTATTTAAATATTTTTGTCACTATCTTCGTCATTTAGCATTATTATGATTAGTTATCATGATATATGTATTGCGTGTGTAATTATTATAAGAATATAATAATAATTTTATCAAATTTAAAAAATAAATACTTCTTGTGGAATAGAAAAAATGGACAATAGAGCCTCTTTTTATAAAATAAAGGGGGCAATGATTATAATTAGAATTTCAAAAGTAATTATAGAATATTCTATCTTAAATGATATAATCATGGTATCTCAAGGTTGTGATGGATATTATTTATGACGTAAAAGAGAGTTTGGTTGAAATGACTACATACATCAATTAGAAATCATATTAAAAGTAAATGATGGATAAGATAAGTTGATTAATTTGTTAATATAACAAGAGAATTGATATTTTGATAAGTTATTTGATATTTTTGAAAGTGAATTTTATTTTATTTTGTAAAAATATTAAATTAATTTGTAAAAATATTAATTTTTTAATTATGACAAAATTATGATGAAATAATGACGTAAGAATTGCATAATTCTAAGAGGATATTATAGTGGTAGTTAACATCTATATCGATTTATAAGTATATCAATATAAGTTGTGAGTCACGACTTCGTAGAAAGAGGCGCTTTGGGTTCAAAAAGTTCGGAGGTAAGAACTGCATCATGCAGATGTCATGTGTAATAAGTTTTTGGATTTTCTTAAAATGTGTCCTAAGGGTATATTCTAAGCACTGAAAATAATACATAATAATATTTATTTATGTATTTGTACGGAATTCAATGTATAAAAAAATAATATACTAATGAACCCCATGTATTGAATTCCGTACAAATATAAAAATAAATAAAATTTACCCTTATTTTCCGCACCCTAAATTTTTTCCCCATTCGTACGCTAATCTTATTAAAACAACCGGTGTAAAAGATTGATCGCTATTATCTGGTGAATTTCTCTTTGCTCTTTTTGTTTAACAAAAACAATAGACCCTAGTCATGTACCGTCTTCATTTGCTTGGTGTAAAATAGAATTGGATAATTTTACACATATTATAATTAAATATTACTTCAAATATTATATATATTTTAATCATTAAAAAATATAATTTGAAACGAATTTTCGTGTTAGACCCTATCTTTTAATAGTTGAGATCAAAATATTATATTTGGTATTATGCACTTATACTTATTCAATAAATTTTCTTATATTCTTTTGGACTAATTAATTAATTCGAGAATAACATCTACTGAACTAAGAATAGTTGAAATTTTATAGGTATTATTTTTATGTGTCTTTAATATTTTTTTTATGTTGAGATTGACTCATATTTCTACAAGTTCGACTAATAACCACTACGATAGGGTAGTCGGGGTCTCACTCCCCTGTGAGTAAGCGACTTCTCAGCTCGTTAGTGAACTGACTGGGATTGCAAGGGACAATGCTCCCTGGAAGTCAAGCGTAATGGTGTAATTGAGTTTGAGAATTTATTTGTAGTCCAGTTTTTAATTTATTAATATATTGGGCTTGAACCAATGTTAGAGTAGTTAAGATTTTCTAATTACTATAAAAATAATTATTTGGTGTGTGAATCATTGTAAAGCGTATGAGCTATCTAATAAAAACGTCAGACAAATAGGATTAGTTAAATTGGCAAACCTCTTATATTTCTATTTTTTATCTAATATTATATGTGATTGTGTTACTATTCGATCCTAAATTCTAACATTACATGATACTTTTTCATGTGAATGTGAGATTTATTTTATACTCGTGTAAGAGAAAATTACTTAAAAATATCCAAAATATATGTTAAAATATCAATTTCCAATTTTTTTTTTAAAGAGAGATTCTGTAAGACTATCCATGCTCACTATGCCTAGAAAATATTTTTAATTTTGCAACAGAATTTTTAAAAAAAGTAAAATATATATAAGGAGTGATTTATACCAAATGTAAATTGAGTAAATACATATTGGACTGTCTAAGCGCCTATTCGAGATCGACTGATAAGTTAGTCAACCCAACTTATCACTCATTCTCCCAAAAAATGTGTTCGACTGCTATTTAATAAGAGACTTATAAGTTAAAAAAAATAAGTAACAATTTGTTACTTAAAAAAAAGATAAGTCATTTTTTTTAAATCGGTCAATTCAAATGAAATAACAGAAATGTAATGTTTTATTTTTTTATTATTTTTATTATTAAATAATATGTTAATAATCTTTATATTTTATTTAACTTATAAATTATTATTAGCCAAATACATATATAACTATTACTTATAATTTCCGACTTATAAATAAAAGTGATATCAAACACTTTTATTTATAAATCTACTAAAATTTTAATTTATAAATTTATTAAAATTTTAATTTTAAATTAATAATAATAATAATAATAAGTCATTTTCGAACGGCGGCCAAAGAAGAAAAGGTTTTGGATTTATCTGTCTTCTTCAACTGAACTGAACTGAACTGAAGTCTCTCCTCAATTTCTAGACGCGTGAGAGTGGTAGCAGATGGCCCCCATTATTCTCCCGCAAGTCACCCATGTCATTCTCAGCCTAATATATCCAAATTATATATTGCTTATAATGTTCTCGTTCCACATGCCCTGACCCTGTTCCCGAATCGATGGAATAATTTCATACCCAATAATTATGTAGCAAAATACTTCATCTTCTGCCCTTTTTTCCATAGAAATTCCCACCAGAATTCATCTAATCGAATTATTTCTCCCTCCAACCGAAATCAAATTGAAACCCATTTTTCTTCAGAAATGGCGGGTCAGCAGGACAAGTGGGAGATGGGGATTTCATGTTCTGAGCGGGTAAATTAAACTCCCATTTCTTGTTTTCTTGCATTTATTTTGAAAGCCCCCACTTTTTGGGAATACAATACTTTCATAATCAAGTACATCATTCATTGTGACAATATAAGAATCAATCAAGCCTCACTACAAGGGGAAGAAATAAACTCACAAATTAGTCTTTGGCAGAGACAATACAATGATAGGCTAAAAATCATGATTTCAGTTCACTTAGCTGGCTTTGTGGTTCCAGTTGCCAGATAGCATTGGCCTCATTTTTTATACCCCACTTGTAGAAAATTGATGCTTGAATATTTAGTTTATGCCTAATGGGAAGTAAACATACGGGAAAGCCATAATTGCAGCACGAATGGGATCATACCATGTACTACCACGAATATTTCAATCTTTTATAACAAAATAGAATTATTTAGTGATTTATAACATGGATTCGAGTTGCCATACCACTTTAATTTCAGCATGAGATTGAAAATTGTTCATGAGAAAAATTACACTTCTATGACATTGTTGACTTCTGCTCCAATGTACTACTCAAAATCCAAGATAGAATAAGTAGATACTACCAGCCCACAAGTTAAATAATAGCAGGTCTTTGAACTGTACAGGAGTTGGAATTACAACTCAATTAACAAAATTTTATACATAATAAGCTCATATTCTTCAAAGGGTGGCATAATAGTTGAACTCCACCACTTCTTGGCTTCTTCTTGCTAATCAACCAAAACTGGACTCACCTCACTCTCTCTTCAAATTTTATCAATTCCATCTCTCTCTCTTGGAGTGGAAGAGAAGAAAGAAGCAAAAGAGTGAGCCAGACCCAAAACAATCCCCACCTTCACCTGACCTCTCTTGGGGATCGGACGGCCGTAATGAAATCTTGCAACATTCTCGTTCATCTCTCTTCTCAAATCTGCCATCTCAGACCAACTCTGTTGGTTTTTGGTGTAACTAAAAATGATTTGAGGAATTGCGTGGAACTTGTTTGTTGTTCTTTTGGCCTTCAAGTTCAGTGACTTATAAAGGACAAGGTTTATAAAAATGCCCCTGGTTTATGGTAATAACTACTAGTACTACTTTGTTAAAGTAAAGCTAGGTTTAATACAGTATTATTTGGTAGGAGAAGGGTATTTTAGGAATATAAGAGGACGCATAAGAAAGAGACGAGTGTGCTTATTTCAATAAATAAAGTCTTAAGAGAAATTATTATTTGAAGCATAAACAGAGAGCATCTGTATCCGCAAATTAAAAAGTTATATTTGTCGCATAGAAATCACGTGCTATATATATTATTATTGGCTCCATCCACTAAAAGCAGTCACTCACTTTATAACGTGGAGTGCAGGCAGGCGGCCAACTACATTGAGATTTGAGACTCATTTTGGGAGGAGGAGAGAGAAAATACAAGTTTAACTCTTTGAAGTATTTTGAAACTTTATGCGATTCCTTTAAAGTTTAAAGAATAATAAATTTTGTTTAGATAATTTAACAATATTAGTAATTGCATTGTTTTAAAACTAATATAAATATCTATATTATGAATCGGGAAAAAAAGTTAACAATTAATTTGATGTAAATAAAATAATAAAGTTTATTTTACTACTTAAAAGATATGAACTACTCGTTAAACTCAAAAAAAATTATTTTCCTTTTTCTCACTCTTTTATTAATTTTTTTTTTGTAATATTGTTTTATTCATTTTACGCATTAAGACAATGTTTGTTTGTAAGAATTATAATTTCAATGTTATATTTGTTTGCAAGTATTACACTTAATATTAATCTCAAGTATCTGGTTTGTTTTTAAATTTAAATTTGAAATTATTAGTTCAGAGATTATAAAATGATTTAATAGTCTTGAGATTATAATTTCTAATTGAACATAGTATTAAATAATTTCTCATATTAAATCATGTTATAATCCATGAACTAATATTTCTAAGTTTAAATTTAAAAACAAACAAGATACTCAGGAGTAATAATACTTACATACAAATATTATTTTGAGATTATAATTTATGTCTTAAGATTATAATTCTTACGAATAAACGTAACATAAATAAATGAGGTTAAAAAAAATGTTTCTGATATAAATATTGATGAAGTAGATTTGATTCATTATGATGTCTTAATGGCAAAAAAAATTTCAGACTTCTAAAATAAGTGAATAATATGTTTTTCCTTTCACATATCTGCAAGTTCTACTATAAATAAACTTTACAAATATGTGAAATACAAAAATATATTATTTACTTATTCTCACATACAAAAATATATTATTTATTTATTCTAAGAATATAAAATAATCTCTCCTTAATGGCGAAGGAAGGCCGTCATGTGCTTTGCATCAGCACTAAATTCGTTTGGATGTGGTGAATATTGTTTTTATAAAAAGCCTTAGATTTTATTTTAACTTATCTTTAAGATGATTACATGTCAAATCAACAAATACGTCACAAACGAAAATTTAATGGCAAATTAGGCTATCTAAGTTCAATGAATGAATTGTGTTCCCTCCCTCTAATATTCTTAATTCAGAGCAACGACTATGCAGGCCATCTAAGTTCAATGAGCAACGACTATGCAGTCGGGTAAGTATTCCCCGCATTATATTTATTTACTAAAAATATATTTAAAATTAAATTATTTATATTAATTTAATATTATTTTAAATTATTTTATTTTATAATGGGAGATTAAATAATCTTATGATTTTTTTTTTATATTATTCTTAAGACTATTTATATGGGATTATATAATTTCATAAAAAATTTGGGATTAATAGTCCACCTCATTTTAAACTATTAAATAATTTTATGAGACTATTAGTTCAACATTAAATAATTAAAAATCTCTCATTAAATAATATTAAATTAACATAAATAATCTAATTTTAAATATATTTTTTATAAATAAATATAGCCCTGAATGGTTTCGTAAAGATCTTGACTACGTTCTTGAATTCAAACTTTAATCCTCAATATACTCTGCATTCGGTCATTTTAGGCATGGACCAATTGATGATTAGACGACATTAATTTTGTCTTCAAGTGAGGGTAAATTCAATTAATTAGCTAAAACAAATCAAATAACTATCCATTCCAAGCTTCGTACCATTTTTTTGTTCTTGTTTCTTGATTGGAAGATGCACGGCCTAATGTTCTTCTCACGATTGTTCTAGACAATTTGGCGCAATAATATATTTAAGTCTTTCGATTATTTAAAATAAAATACGCTAAATATGTTAAAAAAAAAATTAATATTATATCGCATTTATAACTATATGATAAAAAATTTAAAATCAATCTTATTGTATTATGCATACCGAATAACTATGACAACAATAAATTTGGTGTGGTAACAGAATACTCACTAAATTTAAAGGTGGCCGGCCTTAGGGTGATCATGTTGTCAATCAAAGTTGAATCCTCAACTTCTTCTTCTTGGGGTAAGAAACTGAGGCAACAAAATTTGAAGTTCTGGTAAACGTGACACCAATTACATTAAATTAAAAAAAAATAAAAAAAAAATCATAGTTTAATTCATTGAGATGTTCATAGTATGTAGTCTGAGAGAGGCAATAAAACATAACATGGAGTAGTAGTATTTTATATATTAGTAGTATCAATTATTTGATTGTACGGGAAAAGGTACGACAAGCATTTTAGAAGAACATGAAAAAAGGGGACAAGGTTATAACACTGAATCTAGGAAATGGATTAAAAACAAATAAAACAACCTAATATTTTTGTTTCTATTAGTAGTACAAAGAGCAAGAAAGCAACATGACTTGGACCATGTGATCTTTGCCTATCTTTCTCTTTCTTTTTTTTTCTTTTTTTTTTATTTATTTATATTATATTCAAATTTTAAACACGCATCCATCTTATTATTACTCGTTGTTTATTTATTTGCATAAGCATTTATTGAAGGCATTTGAGACACCGGTACTCTTTAACCCATAGTATCCATGAATTTTAGAGATCAAATCTTTTTATTTTCTTATACTCTCTCTAAAAGTTTCATTTAATTTATTTTAATTTTTCACTCTTTCTTGACATTTTATTTGTTTTCATTTATTTTTTTTAATATTATTATTGTCATTCATTTGTTTTCTTTCTTGAGTTTGATTTGGTAGCTAAATAATTCTTGTTTTCCATAATTTCAAAACAATTACTTTAAAGATACAATTATGTTTTCAAATGCACCTTTAATTTAAGTTACTAATTTTGTCGTAGGTGTGTAGGGATAAAAATGATGGTAAAAAATATAGCTACAAATTAAAAATATCATATTCATATTACTTTATAGCTTTGCAATAAAGTTTTATCTCTTTTTGAAAACGGATTAAAAATAATAACATATCTCTAATTTTGAAATGAAAAAATTATGTCTTTTATTTATTTTCTTTATTACTATTATTATTATTATTATTTGTTTGATTATTGTTCTCTCTCTCTCTCCATCCTTAATACCTCTTCACCTTGTGTCAAAAAGAGTTAAACATAGACATATACCAGCCCAGTCCAGGCCTGAGGCATATACTACATACGTAAATCGAGAACATTAGAGTTGAGTCGATTTAAGGTTGCATCTGACAATGTAAATCGAACCAAATGATTTAGACTCCATTCAAGTTTGATTTGAAAAAATGAGAGCGAGACTCGAATTTAATCTAAATTTGAGTAAAAAAAATAGTTCGAATAAAAATACAAGTAGAATCCGAGTAAGGTTATACTCGACTCGTTTATGATTAAAATTACTCGAATTTTCAATCATGATTCGATACATACTCGATTGATACATATTCAAAAAGAAACTCGATACATTCTCTTATAATATACACACAATCAAATAAATTTTAAATAATTAGTTATTATTTTATTTATAATTATAATTATAATTTTATATTTGTAAAGTATAATTATAATTATAATTTCTCATTTCTAAGTAAAACAATAAATTCAATTAGTAATTATATGTATTCTAAAGTTAGTTGTTATGTGGAGACTCGAATTCGAGTATGAATTTAAAGTTCGGTAGTAGTTTGAATATAATTCAATCCGAGTCGGATCGAATTCGAATAACGAAAATTCGAATTGAGTCGAATTTGAATAAATTTTTTAAAATATAATTCGAATCCGAATCGGAATCGAATTCAAATAAGAATTTAACCTTACGAATCGAATCTAAATAACTCTTTGTTCAAATAAATTTGACTCGTTTAATTACAGCAGAGTGCAAGGCATATACTTTCATTCTTTTCATAAAAATAGTATCATTTACGCATTTACAAATAATAAATATTCATTTATTTAATATTTAATTATTAATTTTTTAACTTAAACGTGATAACATGATGATAAAATTGTATTGAAAATTTTGGACATATTGTCTCGAATTATAATATTATTAAAATAAATAAAAACTTCTTGTAGAATACAAAAAATGGACAATAGAGCCTCCTTTTATAAAATAAAGGAAGTAACGATTATATTTAGAATTTCAATAGTAATTATAGAATGTCCAATCTTAAATGATATAACCATAGTATCTCAAGGTCGTGATAGATATTATTTCTGATGTAAAAGAGAGTTTGGTTGAAATGACTACATACATCAATTAAAAATCATATTAGAAGTAAATGATGGATAAGATAAGTTGCTTAATTTATTAGTATAACAATTATAGAGAATTAATATTTTTGTAAGTTAATTTGATATTTTTATAAATAAATTTTATTTAATTTTGTGAAAATATCAAATTAACTTACAAAAAAATCAATTCTGTAATTATGACAAAATTATGATGAAATAATGACGTAAGAACTGCATAATTCTAAGAGGATATTATAGTGGTAGTTAACATCTATATCGATTTATAAGTATATCAATATAAGTCGTGAGTCACGACTTCATAGAGAGAGGCGCTTTGGGTTCAAGTAGTTCGGAGGTAAGAACTGCATCATGCAGATTTCACGTGAAATAAGTTTTTTTTTCCCTTTCACTTGTGTCCTAATCTAATTTAATTAACAAACTAAGATTTATTATAGCAAGTTTGAGACATGATATCATTTCGAAATTTACAAAAGATGAAAGTGAATTTCCAATTCGCAGTAGAGACTGAGAAGAATCCGCCCACAATTTTATCTCTATTAATAAAGCGGCTCTTTTGAGCCACTTGGTGATTTTGTGTAGTACTTTTTTTTTTAATCACCGTAACGTTAATTATATTATTATTTGTCTTATCTATATTAATTTATTTTTTTAATTTTTAAAATTTTATATCTTATTTTATATAATTTACACACTCAACGCAATCTAATGGTTAAACCTAGGCATCTAATCCTTTTACGTGCTTATATGCAAAGCGGTCAAAAGTGTTGAGCCAGTTTATGGGCTGTTTGATTAGAATTTAATAAGGCCTAATAGCTGAATGACTGAATTGGTTAGTCATTCAGTGCGTTTGTTTAAAACTAAATGACTGAATCGGTCAAATTTTTGGACTAAATGACTAAGTTTAATTTTTTTAGCTGAATGGTTAAGTTCCGGCTGAATGAAGTAAAAAAAAATTAAATATTATATTACGTAATATTAAATAAATTTACAACAACTTTGAATTTTTTCAGATGGGTAAAATAGTAAAAATATGTTATTCAAATATTTCAGACATGTTACTTATCAAATAGTTTTTTTATTCAATATTCAGAAATCTATTTCATCCAGTTCATTTAAATTACTTAAATATTTAAAATTACTTTATACAATTTTTATCAAATATTTCCTTAATCAAGTGGGTGTGGGCTATGTCATGCCACAATACTAATGTTTATTTATGTAAGCTTGCTAAACAAAACATTCATAGCTACGTAGATCGTTGACCACAGTGAACAAAATATAAACATTATCATAATAAATACATTCATTAATTTACTTTGACCATATGGTTACACAATAAATATTGTAGCAAAATTTTTGTAAGATTACGAAGAGATGCCACTGAATTGGTTTGACGAGGGAGCATTCGTATATAGCTAAATTTACATTAAATTTGTACGACATTATATTATGAAATGTGTCATGTGAGTGGTTGCTACCTTGCTGGCTGTCCCTTTCTCTCTAAACAAAGCTCGAATTATTGGAATATGTAATGATAATTCAGCAAATTTAGCTATACGAGCTTTGAAATCAGATTAGACAGAAGTGGCTGAATCAGGTAACAGTAACAAATTTAGCTATACTTGCCTTGGCTCAATGGTTATATCCCCACCTCTTGTGTACCAAGAGGGTGGGAGTTCGAATCTTTGTAGAAGCTAGTAGTGTGTGAGAGTTAAATTCTGTCTTATATTAGCAACAAAAAAATAAGAAGGACGTAACACAGTTTATGCAAGTATTTGTTGATTGAAAAGGGATATGATTTTTAATCTTTGCCTTTTGTAGTTCTGTGCCTATGTTAAAATTTAAAAGATTATCTAATTGGGGTTTAGGAAGGAGTGGTGCCACCTCAACTTAGGTAGTAGCAAAATAGACGCTTTTGGGGTCAGTAAGAAGCTTTTAGTTGCTTCAAGCCTTGGCAGATCATTTGAGATCACCAAATTTATACACCCTATTAATTAACATAGAGGTAGGGTCAGATGCATCAACTTATTTGTAGGAATGAGCACACGAAATGTTTATACCAGCTGGGACATATAAGTTGTTGTATAGAAAGTTGATGTTTTTTCAATGAGATATATCGAGGCCAACTAAATATTTAATCAACCTACAGGTCATTGAGATTGCAAAGACATAACTTACGCAGTTACGCCACAGAAACATGATTACTTTGATTAATTGACATAAATTTTCAGCTAACTGAAAACTACTTGGGAAATCACAATGTTTAAACTACTGTTCTTCAGGCGACGCCGCATGCCTTGGAAGTAAACTTTGCTTCTCTGAAATTTATACATCTGTCATTGGGTGCTAAATTATTTCTGCTTGTGTTTTGTTAACAGACTGGAGTGTTCAAGCAACTGTCAGCTGGGTGCTCTCTGAGGCTTTTGGGAGTGAAAATGTATCAATTGTTGCTGAAGAAGATGTGCAAGCACTCTCTAAGACGGATGCAGCCGGTCTACTGGAAGCTGTGGTGAAAACAGTGAACATGTGTCTGGCTGAAGCACCCCGGTTTGGACTTAAAGCTCCTGGTTCTACTCTTGGACCAACAGCAGTTCTTGAGGCCATCAGTCGATGAAATTCAACTGGTGGCCGCACCGGAAGATTCTGGGTGTTGGATCCGGTAGATGGCACGTTGGGGTTTGTACGTGGGGATCAATATGCTGTTGCTCTGGCACTAATAGAAGATGGAGAAGTTGTGCTTGGAGTTCTTGGCTGCCCAAATTATCCAATGAAAAAAGAACTGCTAAACTATCAGAATGGTTATCAAAGGATAATATCAAAGTTGACTCCGCCAACATCTGACTCTTGGGCTAAAGGTTGTGTTATTTACACGAGGAGAGGTACTGGCAAGGCTTGGATACAACCACTATTACATGGAGAAAGGAAGTTTGCATGGCCAAACTCTGCGAGGCAAATTCAAGTGTCTCACATTGATAATCCAGAATTAGCAACATTTTGTGAACCAGTTGAAAAGGCAAATTCAAGCCATTCCTTCACAGCTGGACTAGCTCAGAGTGTTGGGCTCAGGTAAAAAATGTATTCCAATTCCTCTCTTTCTAAATGTTCAACTTTGATCTGAATATTTTTAATGATTTGCTTACAAAGCCTTATCCATCTTAATACAAATAGTAAAAAAAAAAAAAGAATTACAAAATGATTGGACTGCCAAAACATGTAGAAGAAATCCTATGAACTTGAACATTATATGAGATGAAAATTGTAGTTCTTAATTTCATTGAGCTAAGAGATAAAAAGAACAGTAGAAAAGAGATAAGTATGCATTAGTTGTCTCAAGAGGCCGTGTATTATGTCGACTGCAGGAACCAACCATTACGTGTATACAGCATGGTGAAGTATGCAGCCATAGCCTGCGGAGATGCTGATGATAATTGAACATTATTAGGCTACTGCTTCTTGCAGAAAGGAAGTCCCCCTTCTTTCCTTTTTCACTAGATTGATTAAACCGTATCTCACTTAGTATCGAGTTATTTAAATGAACAGGACGCCAAGGGACTCTCGATGGCCTCGATGGCAGGGTTTGTAAGCTGGCTGATTTGGCGCTCTGCCTACCTGACATGTGTACTCAGCTGGAGAAACCGCTGTTACGTGGCTGTGAACTGGGCAACCAAATTAGTCTTTGGCAGAGACAATACAAGGATAGGCTGAAAATCATGATTTCAGTTCACTTAGCTGGCTTTGTGGTTCCAGGCAAGCTCCTATACTATATATAGAAAGATTCAATTCTTATACATTTTTAAACCAGTTGCCAGATAGGATTGGCCTCATTTTTTATACCCCACCTGTAGAAAATTGATGCTTGAATATTTAGTTTATGCCAAATGGGAAGTAAACATACGGGGAAGCCATAATTGCAGCACGAATGGGATCATACCATGTACTACCACGAATATTTCAATATTTTATAACAAAATAGAATTATTTAGTGATTTATAACATGGATTCGAGTTGCCATAGCACTTTAATTTCAGCATGAGATTGAAAATTGTTCGTGAGAAAAATTACATTTCTATGACATTGTTGATCAAAATCCAAGATAGAATAAGTAGATACTACCAGCCCACAAGTTAAATTGTAATAGCAGGTCTTTGAACTGTACAGGAGTTGGAATTACAACTAATTAACAAAATTTTGTACATAATAACCTCATATTCTTCAAAGGGTGGCATAATAGTTGAACTCCACCACTTCTTGGCTTCTTCTTGCTAATCAACCAAAACAGGACTCACCTCACTCTCTTTAAATTTTATCAATTCCATCTCTCTCTCTTGGAGTGGAAGAGAAGAAAGAAGCAAAAGAGTGAGCCAGACCCAAAACAATCCCCACCTTCACCTGACCTCTCTTGGGGATCGGACGTCCGTAATGAAATCTTGCAACATTCTCGTTCATCTCTCTTCTCAAATCTGCCATCTCAGACCAACTCTGTTGGTTTTTGGTGTGACTAAAAATGATTTGAGGAATTGCGGGGAATTTGTTTGTTGTTCTTTTGGCCTTCAAGTCCAGTGACTTATAAAGGACAAGGTTTATAAAAATACCCCTGGTTTATGGTAATAACTTCTAGTATTACTTTGTTAAAGTAAAGCTAGGTTTAATATAGTAGCATTTGGTAGGAGAAGGGTATTTTAGGAATATATGAGGACGCGTAAGAAAGAGACGAGTGTGCTTATTTCCATAAATAAAGTCTTGAGAGAAATTATTATTTGAAGCATAAACAAAGAGCATCTGTATCCGCAAATTAAAAAGTTATACTTGTCGCATAGAAATCACGTGCTATATATATTATTATATACTCTATATTATTATTGGTTCCATCCACTACCAAAAGCAGTCCCTCACTTTATAACGTGGAGTGCAGGCAGGCGGCCAACTTCATTAAGATTTGAGACTCATTTTGGGAGGAGAGAGAAAATACAAGTTTAACTCTTTGAAGTATTTTGAAACTTTATGCGATTCCTTTAAAGTTCAAAAAATAATAAATTTTGTTTAGATAATTTAACAATATTAGTAATTGCATTGTTTTAAAAGTAATATAATTCATATATCTATATTTTGAATCGGGAAAAAAAGTTAACAATTAATTTGATGTAAATAAAATAATAAAGTCTATTTTACTACTTAAAAGATATGAACAGTTACCCGTTAAACTCAAAAAAAATTATTCTCTCTTTTCTCACTCTTTTATTAATTCTTTTTTTTATAATATTTTTTCATTCATTCTACGCACTAAGGCAATATTTATTTGCAAGGATTATAATTTTAATGTTATATTTGTTTGCAAGTATTGCACTTAATATTAAGTTCAAATGTCTTGTTTGTTTTTAAATTTGAATTTAAAATTATTAGTTCAGGGATTATAAAATGATTTAATAGTCTTGAGATTATAATCCTTAATTGAACATAATATTAAATAGTCCCTCATATTAAGTTATTTTATAATTCATGAATTAATAGTGCTAAGTCTAAATTTAAAAACAAACAAGACACTCGGGATTAATAATACTTACATACAAATATAATTTTGAGATTATAATTCATGTTTTAAGATTATAATTCTTACGAACAAATTTATAAATAAATGAGGTTCAAAAAAAGTATTTTTGATGTAAATATTGATGAAGTAAATTTGATTCATTATGATGTCTTAATGGTAAAAAATTATTTCATATTTCTGGAATAAGCGAATAGTATATATTTTTTCTCACATATTTACGAGCTCTATTATAAATGAATCTTACAAATATGTGAAATATAAAATATATTATTCATTTATTCTAAAAATATAAAATAATCTCCCCTTAGTGGCGAAGGAAGGCTGTCATGTGCTTTGCATTAACACTACATTCGTTTGGATGTGGTGAATATTGTTTTATAAAAAGCCTTAGATTTTATTTTAACTTATCTTTAAGATGATTACATGTCAAATCAACAAAAAAAAATCTACGACACAAACGAAAATTTAATGGCAAATTAGGCTATCTAAGTTCAATGAATGAATTGTGTTCCCTCCCTCTAATATTCTTAATTCAGAGCAACGATAATGCAGTCCATCTAAGTTCAATGAGCAACGACTATGCAGTCGGGTAAGTATTCCCCGGGTTAAGTTTATTTATTAAAAATATATTTAAAATTAAATTATTTACATTAATTTAATATTATTTTAAATTATTTTATTTTATAATAAGAGATTAAATAATTCTATAGATTATTTTTTTTTATCATTTTTAAAATTATTTATATGAGATTATATAATTCCATGAAAAATTTAGGATTAATAATCCACCTCATTTTAAGCTATTAAATAGTTTTATGAGACTATTAGTTCAACATTAAATGATTAAAAATCTCTCATTAAATAACTAAATAATATAAAATAATATTAAATTAATATAAATAATTTAATCTTAAATATATTTTTTATAAATAAATATAGCCCCAGTGTTTGAATGGTTTAGTAAAGATCTTGACTACGTTCTTGAATTCAAACTTTAATCCTCAATATACTCTGCATTCGGTCATTTTAGGCATGGACCAATTGATGATTAGACGACATTAATTTTGTCTTCAAGTGAGGGTAAATTCAATTAATTAGCTAAAACAAATCAAATAACAACCGATTCCAAGCTTCGTACCATTTTTTTGTTCTTGTTTCTTGATTGGAAGATGCACGGCCTAATGTTCTTCTCTCAATTTTTTTAGCCAATTTGGCACAATAATATATTTAAGCCTTTCGACTGTTTTAAATAAAACACACTAAATATGTTCAAAATAAAAAAAATCAATATTAAATCGCATTGATAACTATATGATAAAAAAATTAAAATTAATCTTATTATACTATGCATACCGAACAATTGTGACCACAATAAATTTGGGGTGGTAACAGAATAATCACTAAATTTGAAGGTGGCCGGCCTTAGGGTGATCATGTTGTCAATCAAAGTTGAATCCTCAACTTCTTCTTCTTGGGGTAAGAAACTGAGGCAACAAAATTTGAAGTTATGGTAAACGTGATACCAATTACATTAAATTAAAATAAAAATAAAAAATCATAATTTAATTCATTGAGATGTTCATAGTATGTAGTCTGAGAGAGGCAATAAAACATCATACGAAGTAGTAGTATTTTATATATTAGTAGTATCAATTATTTGATTGTACGGGAAAAATGATTTGCTTACAAAGGCTTATCCATCTTAATACAAATAGTAAAAAAAAAAAAAAAAGAATTACAAAATGATTGGACTGCCAAAACATGTAGAAGAAATCCTATGAACTTGAACATTATATGAGGTGAAAATTGTAGTTCTTAATTTCGGTGAGCTAAGAGATAAAAAGAACAGTAGAAAAGAGATGAATATGCATTAGTTGTCTCAAGAGGCCGTGTATTATGTCAACTGCAGGAACCAACCGTTACGTGTATACAGCATGGTGAAGTATGCAGCCATAGCTCGTGGAGATGCTGAGATTTTCATGAAGTTTGCTAGGGCTGCCTATAAGGAGAAAATATGGGACCATGCTGCTGGTGTTGTTATCATTCAAGAAGCGAGTGGAATTGTAACTGATGCTGGAGGCCGTCCTCTGGATTTTTCAAAAGGTATATGTTGGGTGTAAATATCTTGGGTGATGACTGATCATACTTTATGAGATTTTTGGCATAGTGGGTCACCTCCGAAAATATCTTTGTAATAATTAAACATTATATTTGGGGGAGGTGGTTACTTTATGTATTTTATATACTGGGAGTAAGAAGGAGAGGAAAAAAGAGGAGTCAGGATAAAGAGGAAGGATTGGCAGAGTGAATATCAAATCAGGGAAGAGAGAGAAAATATACATCATATATACTAAACCCAAAAGATACAGTTTTACCTAAATACTCCATCTTGGTCACATGCCGACATACACCTATATATACTGAGTTATAGTGATATACAACGTGGACACACAAACACCATTTATATTCGTCGATGGGCATCGAAGGGTAGTGTTATGCGTCGGGTGTATATTGAAGGGTAAACATATACACCACGTGTATGAAGAAACTTTGTTGTGTCTCGTTACAAATCATTATATATCGACATATATCGGTATACGTCGGCCCGTGTACGGATGAGTGTTTTCTTTGTGAGGATTTTGTAACAGTTCTGGTATCATTCTAGTGGATTTCTGGCGTATCACCCGTGGTTTTTTCTCGATTTGGGTTTCCACGTTAAACCTTGTGTTCTTACATTTTAAGTTCTTTCTTTACGGTACAATTTATATTTCCAGTATGTATTGGCGTACTTTTTGGCCTGCTCTTTTGGTGGTTTTGTCAGATGCAAAATTTGGCGTTAACAGTATATATCTTGAAGGACTTGATCGAGGTATAATTGCTTGTGCCGGAGCCAAACTACATGAGACGCTCATCGGGGCTGTTGATGCTAGCTGGAACTCCTCTAGCCTATGATTTTCACTATATGACACTATACAATATAGAGCAGCACTCCTCGCAAGGTAAACAGCACTACCAAATATGGTTTTCAAATTTTATGGTTTACTGGTTACAAAGAAATTATCACAAGCCTTTCTAAAATAGCTAAAAATTTTCATTCCATAATTTTTTTTGGTGTGTAGTGCAGTTTGTAGAAACTACTAATTATCTATTACCTTGATTCTCTAGTAAAGCTTGGATTTTTGACACACAAATGCTAAAGAATATTAAGTAGGATAACTGTGTTCACATTAAACTCCCACATGCCTGACATGGCAACTTGGATTAGAGAAAAAATACACTACTTCACCTGTGGGCATAGTGTTACATTCAAAAATCATAACTATCATTGCCATAGGCTTTTTTTTTCTCTCTTTCTGTTTGAACTCTCAAATTAAACTGTAGGGAAAGAAAATTGTGTGAAAAGATGGACAGTGGCCCATCATTTAGTGTTCCAACAGGCTACAAATTAGTTTTTGGGTTACCAAATAAGGATAATTAACCTGCATACCCTTTTTCCAACAAGTGAATGGCCCTTAAAAAAACATACCAAAACTCAAGTACTAGTAGTATACATAATTTATTGTACTGGGAAATAATAGAAAGATAATTGTCTTTGTGATAAACATTAGTACTTCCAAGTTCCAACTTATTGAAGTGGGCGAGGGAATGGGAGATGGATCCACTTGATACAAAATGTATAGGTGGGTCAAAATGTGTAAACAGGTAATGAGAATAATAGTAGCTGATTGTGAAGATATTAATGCGACATGAAATTTGATACTCCTATCTATCTATCTATCTATCTATCTATCTGTACTTGCGGACTATGAAATTCTTGAAATCGAATTGAATGACCATTTAATTCAATGGTCGGCCCTCCCCTTTAAATGACTCTTGCTTGTTAGCTAGTGGTGTATCTGGCTTCATGCCATGCCCAGTCTAGTACAGGTACATACATACATACATACATACATACGTACGTATGTACATACACAATAGATACATATAATATATATAGAGAGAGAGATACACTCTATGAAAAATGTACCCTTTCACGTTTATCTTATTGACCTTGGTGAGATATTAAATCTACATGAGGACAGTTGCCTTACTTACAAGCATGGTGTGATTTTAATTTACTGTGATTATTGTTATGCGACAACTCTTGCGCAACTTGGACCCGTAAAAAATGAAAGGACGGAGAGTGACCATTGCACCAAATAATTACTCTTTAGTATTTGTTATTTCTTTTAAGGGAATTAGTTTGTAAAATAAGTAAATACCAAGAGTCGGTTTTTTTTTTATATAATTTTTTTTTGTACATTTCTAGCAAGGAAAAAAATATTCCATACGAGGAGGATGAATTAAATAGGCCTAATTATATATTTGTTTAGAATGATTATTTATGAGATAATTTAAAATGATTACATGTTATGTTTGTTTTGTTTAAAATTATTTAAAGGATTGAATAAATTTTTTATCGTTTTAACTATTATACATTTACCAGTAATAATAAAGATATTGTATTCTCATTAGCGCGAGTATATAGATGGATGAAATATAATACACTTGTCATTTTAAAAAAGGCAAAGGTTAATTTTATCCACAAAATTTAAATCTCAAATAATAGGAATTATAATACGTGGTTGGACATGACAATAAATAGTCTTCCATTTTAAATCATTTTACTATTCCTAAACTAATAATTTCAAGTCTAATTTTTAAAACAAACAAAAAATTTAAAATTAATAGTCAAATTTCAAATATTATCCTTATAAATAAAGAGGTTATTCGATATACTAAAAATTATGTTTGATAACTTGATTTCAAGTTTTGAAATTGAGGGTCAAATTTTAAGTAAATTTTAATTTTACTTGAAGTAGCAGAAGTACAATTAATGTTATAAATTCAACTTTTCATAAATGTATTTTGGCTCAAGGTCGGTCAAGGGTTTGTCTGGTATATACCTTGATGGTTATGGCTATATCTGAGAAAAACTGGAATGGTTGAGAGTACTGATGCTCTTATTTAACATACTGAACCTGAAAATAAATAAAAAGAAAAAATGAAAAAGAAAATGGAGTGACTAAAAGACAAAGACACATCACACATGGTCACAGTTGAATGCGCCATAAGACTAGGGTAAGAAAAAGCCAAACCTAGGGCCATAAAAATCCAATCTGTACTAAAAATGGAATGGTTTAATTAAAGGGGGCCAACAAACAGCTTTGACCTTTTCACCTACATGTAAATGCTCCTACTGTGAATGACATGATAAGTCTATATACATAAATTAATTAAAAAAAGATAACATTTATATTGATCATAATTATTAAAAAATAAAATTTTATATTAAAATTCATGTTATATTTTATTTTTTAATAATTAAAATTAATATAATAATTAATTTTATAATTAAATATTATATATATAGACTTATCCCTCGCACTAATGCTCCCTAATACGTCAGTTTTGTTGATCCGGAAGGAAAGATACATTCATATACTGCCTAGCTAACTCAGCTTTATTCATTCAAAGAAGATCCAAAACCCTGGTCACCAATGGATGATCGATCACACCCTAGATTAGAAGCTGGAGATTGTTTCCCATCAACCCCTCAATATTCTTGGTTTCCCATCCAATTTGAATCAAGATTTAGATATATACTGTTATATCTATATGGGTGTAGCTAGTAGATCGGCTCCAAGCTAGATCTGCCAATATCTTATTTATTATTAATAATACATATAAGTTATAATCTTTGTTAGAGCGTGTCTGTGATGTGATGAATTAAAATAAGTAAAAAAAACATTATTACAATAATAAATTAAGCGTTAGTATGATTTAATTTGGTAAGTAACTAGAGTTGTTACAATTTAAATTAAACATGGTGAATTTTAATTTCATAAAATTTAGTGCATTTAAAAATGTTAATGTATTTGAAAATTTTATTATGATTTTTTTTAATTAACAAACATAATGCTATTCAAACACAACAAATCAAATATGATATATATTTGGAGTTCATTTATAAATATATCTATTTTTTATTATTTTTTATATTAAAAGAGGCTGTTAATTTTATTTATTTAACTTTATTTGAATTTACGTTTCAAAAATAAGAGTACAAAATAAATGTATCATGTATTTGATAGTTGGCCCACTACTGACCAAGATTTAACTGGTAAAACTTAAAATAAGCAAAGTCTTAAGGGACAGGAAAATTGGACCCGGCACTGGTTCAATTTTTATTCTTTTTACTCTCAAAAAATTTATAATATTTATTTTAATTTAAATATTTATAAAATTTAATAATTTAAGTATAATTTAAATACATAAAAATAAATAAAGTTATATAAATTATATAATTTTAATTATTTATATATATTTAAAATATATTTAAATTACTAAATTTTATAAATATATAAATTAAAATAAATATTATAAATTTTTTTAAAATTAAAAGAAATAAATAAATAAAAATTTTCCTGTCCCTAGAAGAGTTGAAAAATAAGTCAAATGGATTTTTAGTTTCGATGGGCAGTAGGATGTGTAATAAGTGCACTAACCTACCTTCCTGACTCGTGCATGATCCTTCAACTGTCATCCACTTCTATACCTCTCCTATCTCCTCTTTCTTACAATGCTTTTCTCTGTTCCCAACAACCGGCTATATATTCCTCACTCCTCTCTCTCATAATCTCATCAAACTGAACTCACCATGAACACCAAAATCACTTTTCTCTTAGCTCTCTTACTCATCACAGCCACCCTCTCCCTTTCCCTTACCACCCGACCTGAACCCTCCACACCAAACCCCACCAAAGCAAAAACCCTCCCACCAACCAAGAACCAGAACAAAGGTAGCGGTGGAAACCCAAATAATGGTGGAGGAGGAAACGGGTTCTTCGGACCTGGAGGCGGTTTTAACATACCCGGATGGGGCGGAGACGTTGGTGGCGGATGGGGAGGTGGCGCCGGAGGTCCGAGTGGAGGCTCATCGGGCGGCGGCGTAGTGAGGCCTGTGGTGGTCTGCAAAGAAAAGGGTCCGTGTTACAAGAAGAAGCTGAGGTGTCCGGCCAAGTGCTCTTCTTCTTGGAGCCGCTCCGGGAAGGGCTACGGCGGAGGAGGCGGCGGCGGTGGCTGCACCATGGACTGCAAGAAGAAGTGTACTGCTTACTGTTAAAATTAGAATAAAGTGGCTGTAGACTAGTAAACAGTTTCCACTTGTAAGAGATATATATGTAGCACGTTATATATATTAATATGAGCATAAAAATAGCAAGTGATGCTTTTTATAGTATTTGTTTGGTATGACTTATGAGTAATGAAGTAATGAGTAATCGAAAATTAAATGGGCTACTACTACCATACATGGTAGTATAGCACCTTAAAGTTTAATTTTTTTGGGTGCTTTTCGTTAGTGTTTTATCCTTTTACATTTCTGTCTACTTTTTATGTTTTTGATTTATAAAATTTAGAATAATGAAGAAAATCAGGGTTTGTTATGCTAAGCAGGTTATGTTGTCTGTTAATTCGTGGCAGAAAGAATATTTTAATCTGCCAGAAAATAAAAGGAAACTGACTTTAAAAAGAAAAAAAAATATAGATGTTATTATTAATAAATATGAGTGTAATTATAGGATTTTTTCTTAGAAATTTAAAATAAGTTTTACTATACTTATGATCCACCATACGTCAAGTCTAATGTTATAACTAACCACAATTATAGACATCATTTTCTATCTATTTTTTGGAAAAAATATACATTAATAAAAATCAATAATAAAATAAAATATAAAATATATTTTAATCATTAAAAAATAAAATTTTACATAAAAATTTATATTAAATTTTATTTTTTAATAATTAAAATAAATACGGTGTTTAATTTTTGTACATATAATAATCTCCCTTTTTTGTGTCCATCATGTGTGTTTTGTCTAAAATTTGTGTACTGGACAGTCTTTCCTTTAGTCTTTTTGACTTTTATTTGGAAAGTAAAATTTGTTTTAGTCTCTCTTAATGTCCTCATTTTATAATTATAATCATATCTTCTTCTTCTTCTTAATTTAAACCATTTGTTAGTAACATACTTTAAGACCCTTATGTTGTTCATTATCTATTAACTTCCTTATTTTTCTCATACATTTATTTCTTTAACTTCCTTGAGTAATAAATTTGTTACAATTTTTAATTTTTACTTCACACGATCCCAAATTAATTTTATTAAATACTAGTATATACTTAAAGAAATGGTATGTCATTTATCTTATTCTAAACATTTAAGATGGTAAGTGCGACTTGGTAGTCATTACAAAAAATGATAACATCATTCATTATAACATGAATTGTACCTTCCATAACTTATACTGGTCAATACTGCAGACATAAAAATCATTGTAGCATCCTGGATCATATCTTAAATAACAGTCATTTTTCTTCCTTCTAAAAAATTCTCACATTATAATTTAAAAAAGATAAAAGTTTTTTGCTATATACATTGTATATCCATTTTCCGAAATGTTTTTTTTTAATGATTATCCGACAAAAATAAATAAACCTCAATTTTGTAGAGGCAATACTGACTCTTCAATTGAAGATACGATAATTATGAAATTAGAGAGTTAACTGCCTTGTAGAACTTTTTACCAAATCAAATATGACGAAGTAAGCTTTGTAGCTACATAACCAGATCAAATACAGATCAATCCAAAATAACATGAATGGATTTACATATGTAGCAGCCATCACTATATTTCTAAATACATCAGTATGGAAAATCTCTCTCAGGTAACAACAAACAGAACAGAAAAACAATCAAATAATTTACGGCTTAAATGGAACAAAACACCAGTCGTAACACCCAACTTTCAATCTTCAACGTTTATAGCTCATCCATCCCATGTTGGGATCACTTTCGCTCCAGGTAGAGCAGGGTTATATTGCGGCTCGCAAGGCTCCTCGTGCTGCTTCGCGCTTCATCTCCGCTTCTTTGCCGCTACCACGGAAGTACATGTATACTTGCTGCATGATGGTAACAAAAGACATGTTTGCATACTCGTAAATAACTAACTGTTTTCCTGTGGGAAATGTTGGTGAGATGAAATTGAAAATTTACCTGAATAACCCAGATGCTGAGCACCGACTCAAGACAGAATAGTCCAAATCCAACGAAGTAGAAAATCTGAGGAAATGATTATCAATAACCATGGTTACGCAAAAAGTTCGAACATAGTACATGTTTATATTCACCAGAGATTGAATCTTATTCCATTTTGCAGCAAAGTACATATGCAAGACTTGAAAGAAGAAAAACTTAAAACAACTAGTGAGAGTGAGTTCTATATTTATTTAAGAAAGTAGGCACTGATCTGGAGAATCAACCAGGAAAGGAATATGAAACTATGCCTTGAGAAACAGTGTAACAAGGACTGAACTTACCCCAACTATAGCATGATCACCAATGAGATCTACCGCTGGCAAGATTCCTCTGTACCAAAAGCCAAGATAGACATTTAACAGTGGATAAAGAAAAAGAAATAATCTGTGTAAGATATAGTTAATAAGGACATAAAACTTGAAAATTTTAGTTTCCTATTTTTATCATTATCAGCTCTTATGACAGGTTTATCCATGTAACGAAAAAAGAGGGGAAAAACACATGGCAGAAATTTCAGTTACTATAATTCATCTTTCTTCAATTATTATCCACTTCATAGAGATAGTTGAGGAAAGGAAGAATTTCAACATTAAAAACTCACGCAAGTGATTTTCCTTTGAAAACAACAGGAGGAGCAACTGCAGCAAAGATGGAGAAACCAATGTGAACCTGTAGGTCAGGGGCAAAATGAAGCATCCTCCAGGACAAATAAATAGCAGATCCACAAGAAAATTAATAAACGTACCAGATAAAATAGGAAAAACCAACTATACTTCATAGCACTTTCAGTCCTGTAAACAAGGATTGTGATGTGTTGTCAACTAAAAAAGGAATTTTTCAAGCATAATAACTAGTCATAAGCACAGTTTATCAGAACTTTAATAAATTTCTATGAAGGTGATCCACGACATGTTGATCCTATTTCATACAATGATAATCAGATACTGCAGCAGTAAGAATAATTTATCCAAACCAACCCCCCCCCCCCCCCCCCCCCCAAACAAAAAAAAAAACCTTCGTCCAAATGAGAGTCTGCCTTTAAAAATTCACGTAGCTTGTGAAAATCTGTCAAATTCCAATTAAACCTACCAACTCAATTCAAAGTTAGGTTTAATTAGTGTAAGCACTTCTCATTAAGATTAAATTTGGATATATTAAGTCACTTTATAATCTACTTTTAAAAAAACTCTCTTTTAGGCTGCATAAAACTGGAAAGGTTGGACTCTCATTTTGGGACAGAGGGGACTATTTTATTCCCACTCTGGATATGACATTTAACAAGGCAGTACGACTAAATTGATCTTTGGTCCTATAACACAAACATATATGTCATGCCACTGCTTGACAACTACATGCCCACTAAGTTGCAGCTTGGACCTTCATAGATCTCTCGATGGTCCAAAACATTTAGAAATTATATCTACTGCGGAATACATGAAAACATTGATTTCGAAAAGACAAGTACCTAAAAGCACGATAGAGTGGACGATACCACAACACATAGCCTCCTGGAACCCCTGATACAAAGTAGATGATAGCTAGGAACCAAATTTTTGCATCTACAAAAGAAGACATAATATTGAGTTCCAACAGAATTTGGATATCAAAGTGAAAGAGAAAAAATAAGTAGGAAATATATAAATCAGTTCAGAGATTATTCCACACCCACCTTCTCCTTTAATCCAAGCTGTAGTAGTGGCAATAATATTCCAAAAAAGACAGAGTACCAGACCTGTTTACCATCAACAATAATAAAGGCTCAGTGAATGTCAGTTGCATAGCTTCATACTGGAGAAGCATTTAGATATCCAAAGGAGCTTAAATGATCATCTCACTCCTAACCTAACCTAACCTAATCTCAACCCTACAAGAAGTAGGCCCAAATAGGCAATTGGAGATATCTTCAATAAGATAATATGTTCTCCATTTAGTCCTAACAAGATTTGATCTTGATCCCTACACCTCCCCATTAGATGATGACAGGGATACCACTAGAGTTCACTAGAGCTAGAGCTCTAGCCATACTTTCTCTTAATGTAGTTCTGCAAGAGAATGTGGAACAGTCCATTTGATATAAATACAGAATAATCTACCAATCAAAAGGCATTCCCTTCACAGTTAAGTCTCCCTACTTCAATATGTTAATTTTGGCAACACAAAACAAAATAAGAAAAGAAGGTGGTAATTCGTATGATAATTATCATTTGGGCTTAAAAGCATGAATGTTTGCAGTAACTTGAGTATCAAGAACCTCAAGGTCAGAAACCTCATAACAAATGCCTTATATTGTATATGAACTTATTCACGAAAATATTTTCTTAAATGGAATTGATACCTTAACAACGGCAGACAAGAAAATATACAAGGACAAAAGTATTTTTCGATCAACTACAAGTCTACAACCACTTCCGCACCTTGGTTGCCCTCTCCAAAGGGGAAAATGGAAAGGTGAAAAAGATAGCAGAAAGCATCCAAGAAAAGTGGTTCGCATAATCACCCATAAGTTGTTCTCTTATATATTACCTCATGACAACTAGAACTAGAAATGTAACATAAAATTACCAAATCAACCTATTTTAATATATCTTAAGGATTCATAGATATAGACAAGAGTAGCATGCAATACTTTAACATTTGAGATGAGCTAAACATCTAACCTCCATACAATCATAGATAGACATACCTAAGTACGTTGTAAATGCAACATACTGCAGTTTCTGTAGATGGATTGGGATTTCATTAGCAATATCATGATGGATGATTGGGAAAAATGGTGGCCAATTTTTCTCCTCCAGAACAATACCGGCTGCAATCAAAAGAAAGAACTCAAGTGCTAAGTTGCCAACATTAGACCACAATATAATTTGTGTCGCTATATTTGCATCATATTTTGGATATATATGGTGGTGCTATTGTACCCGAATGAATTTTTGGTAGAAGTCTAAACATGTGAAAGTCCATAACATAAGAAAATGATAACAAAAGCAGAAACTACCTCGTGCTGCGGCTTCTTCTTTCCGTCTTACTACCTACATGGCATCAAAAAGACAAATTATAAAGAACAATAATGATGCATCATCAAATACATAAATTTAATTATTAAAATATAGACCTATGTTACATAACAATACACTTGAATTGAGTAAAGTTTCTAATCTCAACTTTGACACCCATGACACTTATCAAGTTTATATTTATGATTCATATAAGTAGGTGTTTGATCAAACAAATGATGGCTCAAGATAGCTGGATATTGACCAAAACAAATTTCTTGATTTTTCTCTTCCTTTCCGCATCACTTTCCCTATCCTCACTAATAACCACAAGATATCATACAGATTGTGGTGCTTGAAATTGAGGGAACTACTATACACCTAAAATCCAACAAACTAGGTCCGTACCCTGAATAAATGTACACAAATTTATTCAACTTCGAGATTTCTATCAGACATACCTCTTCCCTCTTTCTCAATTCAGCTTCCTTGGCTTGAAGCTCCTTCTCTTTCTTCTTTAAATCCTAAATTTGAACAGACAATAATTAGAGAGACGGTTAGTAACAAGGAGAAGCATAACTGAACTAGGTAATCCTCAATTTTTTACTCACTGTAGTTGAATCAAGAGGAATATCTACTGGGGCACTACGATCATAGAAATCTGCAGGTTCATGAGGAAGAGGTGAAAGCCTTGTGTTTGCAGCAGAAGGAACACTCCCACTATTCTGGAAACCCAACAAGACAATGATTTATGTGAGAAATCAGTAAAATGGTGATATTCACTCAACATACTAGAAAGTACACTACAAAATCTTTTCTGATTTAAATGAAAAAACTAAGAAGGCAAAAACAAAACAACACTCACAAACACACCAAAGAGCAGTGTGGCACTCAAAACCTTACTGAAAAGGATTTTGAATTTTAATATCTTGATTTTAATAAACCAAAGAAAATAATAAACTTACTGTTGTAAAAAATGAACCTCCACCAAAGTTTGTCTTTCCTGGTGGTTTTCCTCTAACTGCTGGGTCCTGGAGTTAAAAAGAAATTATTTTATTAAAAAAAACAAGGTTGAGTATATATATATATATCCAGTTATTAACAAACTTTGAAAATAAAAACAGATTGATTATAAAGAAACATGAACAAGAGATTCTAATAGCTTGCACTATAAAAATGCACATACAAGAAAATTATTGCATCAACCAAGAATTCCCTAAATAATTTTTATCAAAGTACTTTCGTTGCCCCTATGTAGGTCAGATAATTATATGTTTGAAGCTCAGTGAAGAATTGAATACTGCTCAGACCTTTCAGATGATACAAACCTGCCGCAGTTTTTTTACAAAAATAAACAGCAACCACTAATCCACAATTTATGCAATTGAAGTTTACTTATAAGCACCGAGGCTGAGGACACTGATTACAAGTACTAAATCAAAACTTAAGGATCACTATTATCACATCTCATGGAAAACCTCAAGCAAGAAGCCTTTTGACATGGGAAAGTTCTACTTAACGTGATGAACTCACATATATTACCCTATTCCTTAAGTTAGTGCTGGCATAAAAATGTTAATTCCAATCAAAATATATTTACCGAATGTCAATGCTAGCTACAGTCTGTCCACAACTATCTTTTTTCTTGGTCACTACACAAAATTATATATATACCGAAGATAAATAAAACTGATCTGAGAGAGAAATACTGGAAGCCATAAGTGAAAATTACAAGAAATAAGCTGCAAATCACAAATATACAAACAGATCAAACAATTCAAGCTAGCAAACTTCACAAAATTGAGTGTAAAAATTCACTTTTAGCAGCAGACAAAGTAGACCTAGAACTCCAAATATACAATTAACAAGTTAACCCCACTCAAAAATCAAAACACAAACAGCAGATAGAGTATTAAGCTTATAATACAAACAGAAATGATCAGAATCAGCTATACACGTATATCTGCCAGGAGAGAGAGGACTTGGTAGCAGAGGAACTTACAGAAAAGGGATTAACTTCATCTTCTTCAGCAAAAGGGTTGGCATCGTAGCGACCGGCCATTCCTGAACCTTTTTATCAATTTACAGACAGAACTAGAGAGAGAAAACAGTAATCGGTGAGATCTAGCAGTATTAGCCCAAAGTTAGAGAGAGAAAAAGCTGAATAGACAAGAAATTCAGAGAGTGAGGGGTCCTTGTCTTGTTTTCTGACTTTTCTCTGCTGTTCAAAATACAGATGTCCAAAGGGAGATATTAGAAAAATTATTCGGTGTTACGGGGCATTTGTTTAAATTAATTATATATTGTCATTTAACATGCATAGTGGATAATTAGGGGAAGACCCGTCGGGAAAGCTTTGAAATACACGACTTGGTTTTTAGTTTCTTACGGACTATTTTCTTTCTTATTTTACAACACAACAACAAAACAAAAAAGAATAATAAAGTACTTAGTATTAATAATCTCACTAAATAATTTTTTATAGATAATTCTTATGTTTATTGATCTCTATAATCTTATACTCCCTCCTCCCTTTCTAAAATGACGAAATTTTTACGTAAATTAAAATAGTCAAAAGAATACTTCTACATTTATTTATTTTTTTTTTAATTTTTTTATTCGTATATAAGATATATATATCATTGAATTTTAAATTTAGAGAAAAAAAATTAATATCAATAATTTATTTAAACTTAACAAATGGACTGGACTAAAATTAGATGGGGCCAAATTTGGACCGAGGCGGGCCAAATTTTTGTGAATTCAAATAAAAGATCTGTGATCCAAGGAGTGACGTGTCAGGTGGCCTGGGGGATTTTTCATAATTTTATTTGTTAATCTTTCTATCCATTTTATCAATTTAATTCATTCTTTAAAAATTTTAGGAATAAACCAAAACATTATATGTACAAAATAAAATAATCCTACAAGTAATAATAGTTATATTGTTCGAAATATCATAATTTCGACAAATGTACAAGTTAAAATTATTATATTGGGTTTATAATAAAAAATAAAAATGGGTTATTAAGTTTTTATTATTATTTCTTTAATAGTTGGATTACTCATGTTATTAGGGGGAAATAATGGATGGATTACTTGTAAAATAATATTAAATCATTATTATATTATGAGATAAATCATGAACATAGGAAGTGAAATGAATTTCATAGGCAGACTGTCCACCTACAGGCGAACCACAATGAGCAGGGCCAAAAAAATCTAAATTTCTTTGGCTAAAATATATAGCCCAAAACTAAAGTTTTAGCAGACGAATTGGGTCGGCTCGCAAGCTTAGGCCAATTTTGTTACGTCTACACTCATTTGTGATGTAAGTGATGTATGGTTAAGAATAAATTAGTTCATACAAAAATTTATGTAGTTGATTTGGTAACTTTGCTCATTCTTTTGAGAACAAGATCTTTTATCAATTTAGTCATTATTTTGAAGAGGGAGAGAGTATATGCTATTAAAAATATGTTATTTTTCTTTAAGCCTAATTTTGAAAAGTACAATACAATCTCATAATTAAACTACAAATATAAATCAAACTATTACAATAATAATAATCAATTAAATCTTACATTAAAAACAAAATATATTTTACATATAAAAAACACACTTCAAAATTCAAATAAATAAAGAAACAACGAAATGGCCGAGGCTCGAGAATTGATCTCAAGACAATGGAATATTTATTTGTTTACGAATGCCGCAACTTTAGGCAGGTAAGGTAAGGCCGTAACGTAAGGGACCCATTGTGAAGCTAATCCCAATTTTTGTCGGGGTTGTAATGTCAACGAAGGAATTTGAATTAAAGGGTTACTTTATTGTACTATTTTATTATATTTTTCAAAACTTGTAATATACTTTTAAAATAATAAGTTTCAACTTTATATTTTTACACCATTTTATTTTATAATTTTGAGTTGTGTACTTAAAATCATTCTTTGATGGACAAATTTTGTTAAACTTGCACGATTGGGTTGTTAAACATACAGATTGGGTTGTTAAACATACATTTGATTTGGACCCACCTAGCAAGGATTTTATTTATTTTTATTTTTATTTTTTGTGTGTACTCATTACTCACTCATGCTTGAGCTCAACCCTCAGTGGACCGCAACAAAGAGCAACCCAAGTAAAAAGGGGCATTTTCATAGGTACACAACAAAGTTTAAGAGACCAGGGGATGGAAAATCATGACACTATTTGGAATTAAATAAATTATATGTCAAATGGGCCAACAGACTACAATAAATTACAGGTCATTGCAGAGAATACAAGCTGTGTATAAGAGCAGCAGCCAAACAAAATTGCTGTGTCAAAACTCAGAAATGGAGTCCATGGTGGCGACGTTTCTGCTGTGGTGGTCTTCGTTGTCTTCTCCATTTAAAGGGTTCTACCCAATTCCCATCCTCCTTCACGGCTTGCTCCCACCGCTCCTTAAATATTTGAAGCTCTAATGTAGATTGCCTCCTTATCTGCTCAATCCATTTCGGATTAGGAAACATTTGTTACTACTACTACATTTGAGATATCATAAACAAATTTCCAGACCGATCGATACTAATGTTAATCCAACACCTACCCTACATCCACTGCATGGCTAATGATTCGACTATCTAGATGTTCTTAACAACCTTAAGTTCACGAAAAACAAGTCCTACTCCCACCATTTCATTCTTAATAGACATGGTCAACTTGGAACATAGTTTAAAACCCCAATATTTCTCATTCTCGTCTTAAAAGAAAATCAAATGGGAATCAAGTAAATTTGAAACTAAGGATAACAATCAATTTTTAGCAAATGTTGAAAATCAATATTTGAAATTATGACATATTTTATAATGGAAAGGGTGTCAATTAAAATGGGATGAAGGGAAAGAACTTTATAGACGTGGTAAATATCCTAGTCCCATAATCAACTTAATGAAGCATTCCCATACTCGGGGGAAACACATACTTGACTATCATAAATATCGGTATTTGTAACCAACTTAACAAAGGTCGGGTGATCCTAAGTACAGGCACTCCAAGAGAGTGAAGATTTGAAAAGACAGCTACTATGGGTTCAGTTATCTCACCTCAGCTCGCACATCAACAGCATGTCTCTGAAAATCACAATTAAATAATAAGTGAAAATCAAAGATGACCAAAGCATAGAAAAATACTTAATGGAGAAGAAAGTCAGTATTGCTCATATAAAATCATATATCTCCACAAAAAAAGTATAAAGTAAATATTGAATGTGAACAAGTGGAGAGTTGAAAAGGGAAAACAAAAGTATTAGAGAGCAAAGGGAATAATACCTTCAACAACTCTTCAGATTTTGAACCCTGCATAAAGACGAAAGAAAAGCTTAGATAATGCCGGTGCCAAAAAATGTAATGCAATTCGAAGACAGCTTCACAAGAAGTATTATAGTCACTAACCAACAAATTTAGTAGCTCTCATCAAGGAAATAGGAATACATGTATATATAGATATGTGAAATAAAGAAAAGGAGTGCTTTTATAAACACATTATAATAGATCTTGATCAATACAAAAGCAAACTCTTAGTCTGCATTATAAGTTTGATATTGAGAACTTCAGACAGAGGCGTGGAACAAAACTATTTTATGGTACACAAAATTAATTTAAGACAAAAAAATAAATAAATTTTGAGCAATATATAGTCAGGCAAATAACCTTTTTTGCGGACGGCCCACCCAAAGTTTGTATGCCCTGATGAACAACATATTCACTATCAACAACTCCCACATTCTTTGTACGGTCCCCCTGTGAGAAACCAAGATTAATAACTATCAGGAAATAAATATACCAACAAGTAGTTATATTCAGATAACCTCACCTGTGCACAATAGCCAAGTTTCATGTCCATTCCCCATCCATGAACAAGATCATTCTGACATAAAAGATAAGCAGGCTTATAAGGATTCAGTAACCTAAGCTAATAGAGAAAGAGACAAAAGAAGCTGCAATTCGTATTCCAATTTAGCACAAGTGACGCAGAGAGATCAAAAGGTTTTAAATTCAGTGATACACAAAACTTTAGCAGCAAAATAAACTCTAAAACAAAGTTTCGACAGAAACAAAAGTCATATGTCGTTCAGTATTTGTTGAAGAACTTGAGGGGTGGGTGCTCTTGCAGAAGACAGATCAGATAACGCACCTGAATAAGATGCCACGCACAATGCCAAGCAGATCTTGAGAACACTGGAGCCATTCCTTCAACAAATCTGCAAATATAAATGATTTAACTCATATACTAACAAAAAGAAAATTCAATTAAATAATGTAAGTAGTGCACTGAAATCAGTTTGTTTTATGAATAATTAATGTGTTCTTCGTATTGTAAGGAATTACTGAAATTTGCTCCTAGAAAGTTGATACGCATAAAGATGTTTTAGTTACGGGACGTAGTTTCTTGATTAAGATGTTGAAGTCAATTAAGAATGTCTTAAACAAGTCCAGTAAAAACTAGATGTCAATGGTGTATTTATGGTAACTTACCCAGTGCATGGTGGACCCTCACTGTCACGTGAACACTTTGTACTTCCTCTTGTATCATATACTCTTCTGCAATAAGTTAATTACACTGGTATTAGCATGAGAAGAATCCCAAAAGGATACTCCTTCCTTTCCCCAAAAAGAGTCATGCTTACAAATTTACGAACTTTAAGAAAATTGAGTATTTAGGTTAATAGTGATGGCATGATAATGGAATTGTAATGGTAAATTTGAGAAACATTGTATCATTTTATATTGCAATCAAATAAAATGGGATTCTACTTTTGAACCTAAAAGTTTGGTAAAATGGGACCTTTTTGGGAAACGGAGGGAGTATTATTTATCAGTAAAATCTTAGAAAGTGACAAATTCACCTGTGAATTTTTTTGGTTCTACTTCGTATAGTAATCCTGTGATGTATATCAGTTGAATTTGGGTCTAAAGCAGGCTGCGATATCTCCAGTCCTTCAGATTTCACTATTTCCATATATCTGAATAACAAAGAAGAGCTATCAAAGAATTTATAAAACCTATGGAAAAATTTAATACTCTAACTAAAGGTAGAACCATGATAACTATAACCACAAATAATCACAATCAATTCTCCTTGTGGATTGTCTTAACCTGTATTGCGGACTCATGTGTAGCCTAGGAAGATGGCAAAATGATAATTGATTGCCTTCAAATATGAATTTATGATGATAGCAGAGAGAGAGGTAGAGACACTTGGAGAGAGGGTAAAGAATTGCACTGAAACTGCATTCTAGAAATAAGAAGACAAACAGCACAGACCTTAAACTTGTAGACCCATGTTCCCGTGATTTACGTACACATTGTATTACATGTGCTCGACACATTTTCACGAACAAATATCTTTAATGGAAGAAAAAATAGATAACACTAAAAAATTGTTCGCCGGGTGCACTACAAGTACCTTCTCGGGTTAAAATGCTCAACTCCCAAATCTTCATCCCACAGAAATATATAATCATAAATGGCAACAACTGATGGATGTAGAAAGCGCTTTGCAAACCACCTGAAACAAGAAAAACAGGTCCACACAAACCAGAATTAGAAACAGTTAAACAAACATAGTTAAATCAAAAGTAGAACCTGTCCCCCCACCTAAACATATCCTTTGTCTCCTTTAAAGGCATTCGTTCAAAGAAAATAAAAATTAACTTCAATCCAACATTTGATGGTCCACTAGGGAGCAGTTTTACTAAGAAAACTGAATCCTCAAACTACTGGCGGGTCCCTACACTGGGGGCAGTGGGGCCCCCGCCCCCCCCGGACATTTTTAAAAAATTTATATATATGAGTGTTAATTGAAAGTTTAGAAAATAAAAGGTGCATAATGTCTTGATACTTTTAGTTAATACTCCCTTCATTCCATAGAGAAAGTATAATTTATAAAAAAAAATTGTTCACCATTTCTTTTTGATAATAGTATAAATGATATAATGTCATCAAGTTTAACAACACAATCTCACTATTATATCTATACTGTTAAATTAAACACTCGTTATATTTAAAGATAAATATGAATATATATATATATATATATATATATATATATATATATATATTGTTGAAGTAAATTTTATAAATGATACTCTTTTATGAAATAAAAGAAGTATTTTGTAGGATTATTAAATCAAGATACATGCTCTAGATTGTTTAATGAATAGCCTAATACAAATTTATGTCGATAATAAATACCAACCCACTATAATTTATTCTATCTTATTGCTAAAAGTTCCATGTTAGTCGGAGTTCAATTTTATCATAAATTTGCCAACATTTAAATCATTTCCCTAGCCCAATTTGTACTTTCAATTAGCCCCCACATTTGAAAATTTTCACTATCACGAACGTGGTTAGAAAAATTCAATCTGGAATCCAAGTCATTATTTTACTCATGCATTCATTTCGTGTGGCAGATCCTGTAGTGACTCTAGTGGTTGGATCTTCAATGATTTGAGTGTGATACTTTGCTCATCTCCTTCCTCAAAGAAAAATCTACCAATAATCATATGGGTTAAACTAGTCTATTACAGACATTACATCAAATTCTTTACTTCCATCCCTGGATCACAACTTAGCATTTACCTCTTTCCTCAACACACCATTACGAAACATGTGAGAATTATTTCATTGTTGTAACACCTTACGTACTTGCAAAACTAGCATAAGACTGAGATAGTTAAAGGGAATACTTTTATATTCAATCCTCGTGCCAAATCTCTATGTTGTTCACGTACCTAAACTCAAGTCCAAGAGACGTCAAAGATCAACTCCTAAAATGATGCATCGTCTGAAGTATAATTTACATCATATGCATTTGAGTCTCCTTTAAAAAGAGTAAATCAATGAATATTCTTCTAACTAACCATAAAATTTAAGTGATACTTGGCATATAATAAAGAACAACAAACTAATAGTGGTCAGTCTTACCACTTTGTTTGGTTCTGAGCGACAATATGTATGGCCTCGTTACTCCATTCAAGATTCCACCACCCATCCACTTTGCCGTCATAATGGAACAAAACAATTGTAAAATTCTCTGAAAGAAACTGAGTACAATTATATCAGGCTAAACAGTTTATGTAATGGCATGCCAAAGATTAATGAACAAACAATAAGAATGAATTTTACCTTTTGAACAATAGTATCGACATTAGCCATCTGTTTAATACCAACAGGGATTGCCAGCAAGTAACAAGGGCCGGAAACATTTGCCTAATACAAACATATAGACAAGTAAATGAAATGATCACCACAATAAAAACACTTTTCGTAGACTTAGTGCATCACTAGTTTTAAAATGTAAGAAATCTACTGAAACTCCATGTATATGATGAACTAATTGTTTCAGGAGTACAAGAGCACAAATCAAATGCAGTCTGCATATTGATGCCAGAGATAAAAGGATTAGAATTTAACCTTTGACTGGGAACTACTGGCCAACCACAGAGGTTTTAAGTCCAAATCAGATCTGGCCTGAATGATACCACGAGGTAAACCATTCAAACTTGTGGATTCCTCCCCCACTTCCTAGACAAAACATCACAAGCACCTTATGTTAATAACAGTTAAAAGCAACATTTGCCTTGAATTATCCAGTCCCTGAAAGTGGAATAGGCAAGAAAATAACCCCAAAAGGTTAAAAATTATCTGTGATACGTAATTTCATACAACGGGAATCAAATTTCATCTGTTTTGCATACAGAGAGAAGAGTGCACAAGGGAAATGAAGTAGAAACTAGAAATTAATGTAGTATTACCTGTAATGCATACAGAGGATGCAATTCTGTATCCAACTGATGACACAAAAACAAATGGGGAAACCATTAGCGGAAACACCATGGAAAGAAAGGTAAAACTAGAAAAGTAAAAGACGGTGAAACTTATTGTATCAGGGATTTTCAAGACAGCCATTTCGAAAGATCTATTATCAAGAAATCACTCTGAAAAACACAGCAGGTGACAAAAACCTTTAATACAACACAGTTTCTTAATAAAGACTTGGGGTAATATGTCTGCGCACACTTCAATGACCAAACCATAGGTGTGTCCACATATGCATGTGTTTGTGCCTACTATGCTTGCTTGGTTTTGAAAATTTTGACTACCATTTTTGATAACCACAGGATGTAATCACGAAAGTTGTTTTGGAATTACTTGGTAATAGTATCTAAAAACCTTCAAAGTGATCCCTAAATTGCCTAAGCCATTAGAATTTAGAAGTTCATGTAATCAATCCAATTGGTCCACTATCACCCAAATAAAACCGTAGATGTTGCCATACCTCTGTGTGCTGATACTGATAATTTGTAGTTCTATACACAATGAACAACATTACTGTACAGGCAATTCCCATAAACGGTTTCATCTTAAACCCGCAAGTTCCCTGCAGTTTACGTTATACGCAGTAAAAATCCCTTTCTACAGTTTCAATCTTCAACTATAATGTATAACATGTCAATCAGAACATCAATTTATCTAGGTTTAACAACATACCCCATCAAACAAGACATGTCGTTTTCTCAGCAGCCACCTCCATGATTTAAATGCCCTCATAGACAAATAAATATACTAGATATTCTCATACCAAGCTGCAGCCAACAGATGCATAGCAATGAATATCAAAGATAATTCTGAGTGTTTGCCGAGCCATTTCAGAGAACAAATGTTATTACAACTTTTGGCTGAAGATAGAAATTACAAGGAGAAAAAAAATTAGGCTCAATTTAGTTAACTAAATTTTGCACTAAACAGAACAAAAATTAGTACAAAAGGAAAGTCCAACACCAAATATTAAAGTTCAAATCTTGATTACGAGTTGAATCATCCTTCTGAAATTCACAAACACTATCATGATGCAGGGAAGGAGTCGGAATAGGAGTTTTCGTCGGGTAAACTTCAAACGAACGTAACTTTTGATCCGTTTAGAATTACGGAGGCCATAATACATCAAATCGAAACAAGACTCATAGCCTTTGATGACATATGCCGTTTAAAGCCAGAAAAATCTGTTTAAAGTGATCTTATTATTGGTTTCGATCAAACTTTGGATTATTTTTAAAAAATTTAATCGCTATTCTTTTTTCTGATTAGGGTTGGAAAGTGTTTTGGACTATAAATATATTATTTTAGGGCTTTGGTAGTATTCTTTTGAGAATTATTATCAATATTATTGCATTTTTCTCTTGGAGAATTGTTACTTTCCCTTGTGCGCAAAGATTTATTTGCCATTGTGTTAATAGACTAAACTAACCATCGTAATCTGCTGCATCATATCACCAGAAAGTTGTTAATTTTGTTTCTTTTGTGTGTCCATAGTATTGATTATTTGAAAAGGTCACATGCAGTGACTTAAAAAAACAAAAAATAAAAATAAATAAAAAGAAGTCACATAATGGTGTATTGTAAGTGTAGTAATTCTGTTTGTGTGATCCAGAGACAGAGTGAGGGGAGTTTATACTCCTGCTCTACATATTATCAAAGAAGCTCCAATATACTTCAGATTTCCATCTAAATTGCATTACAAATAAATAAATAGATACAGCCGAAATTTAGAAAAAAAAATTAAATTGAAGTACATAATAACTGCAACATGTACCCAAAAATTAAAAGACATAAAATAAATGCAACAGGTACCAAAATAACTGAGCCGACAAATTTAAACATAAACTTCAAAATCAAAAGATTCTCTCCCTTTTCAAGCAAACAAAATTCACGAAAATTAGAGTATTTTCTCAAAGCACATGCAGCTTCTCTGTTCTCTTCTCAGGTTTAAACATACATGTCAAGACCCAAAAAGGCGCATATATATATACATATAAGCCGGAAACAAAGAAGGAAAATAACAACTTTGGATCAGATGATTTAAATCGTCAGTAAATTAATTTTTTAATTTTTAAAAAAAAAGTAAACTACAAACTAATACAAAGCTAGAAATCATTCATGTCCGTAATTAACACTCTACTGATACCAAAGCATACAAATTCGGAAAGAAAGGAAGAAACAGGGGATCTTGGACTAATTCGTCATTTCACAATTAAGAACACAAACCTCTTCTGAGAACGGGAAGTAGAGATTGCAGCTGTAATGAAGCTCCGACTAACGTCCGGCGGCGGCGAATTTCTCCCTCTATATAATGGAGTAATCAAAAGTTTGAGGGTTTCAGGATTATTTGGATTATATCAATTCTAGGGAGAGAAATAGAGAAAGAGAAAGAAACGGAGAGGAGTCGAAAGACGGAAGTGTCGGAAGCGCCACGTTTTATGCGAACACAGGGAGACAACCAAGGAGAGAGAAAAATGTAATTATGTGCATGCATGCGTTCGCTGCCTGACGCGTGTCCAGTACAAGTACGATACAAACGGATTCAGTTAGGCCAAAGTTAACTTTAATACATCTTGGTTTAATTTTAATAAAATATTGACACACAAATCAAAATATATTTTTTTATGCCTGCCACATTTTTCCTCTCATTTTCGGTGTCGCAAAACACATACGGGTAATAAAAAATAAAATAAAAAGCTTAGGCAAGCGTATTTGTGAACCAATTATATAACACGATATTAAATTAAATATTCTTTTTTGTTTTAAATTATAAATTTTTTAAAAATTAATTTTAAAATTTAAAATTAATATTATTCATTTAAAATTTTAAAATAATAAATAGTTTATAATATTTATAATTGTATTGATATAAATTAAATGAATTTATCTCAAGTTTAAATTTAAAAATATTTGAAATTGATTTTTTAAAAATCAATATTAATTTTATAATTTAAAAGAGCGAATGTATAATTTTATTTAATATAAAAAAATTATTAATAATATGTCATAATTTAAACACTATTTTTATATATATTGATAATGTATAAAATTATTGAATTCTTCAAATTTAGGTCAATTTTGAAAATCAGCTCCTCTAGATTTATGTTTAATTCAAGTAATACAGGTTTATAGCCCTAATCCGTTTATCCTGGACATCCTTAATTTCAATTGGAATGACATTAGCAATAAACAATTAAATTTATTAGTATTATACTAACCACAGAGTAATACTTATTAATAATTGTGCATAGTCTTTAATTCTTTATTACTATTAATAATTTTATTGTTAAAATTTAGAGGGATTTTGCTTTGAAGTCTTAACATCGCATGAATTAGCGCTCCCAAACTGAAATTACTCCTATGCTAAATTGCCTTTTCAACCACGTTGTTTAGTAAATATTTTAATGATTTTTTTTTCAATATTTACCACAGTGGTGCTGTGAATTTCAATCCCAACAGATAAAAGGTAACGACGGTCGGTTATTCGTTTGTTTGTATTGAAAGATTATTTATATTTGTATATTCTGTTATTATTTTAAAATTATAACTATTTTTTAGGAGTACATTTGATGTTCATTAATTATTATTACGATTGACACTTTTCTTGATTATGTGTTATTATATTTAAAAATGTTACTATTTTAATTTTTTGTATTATAATATTTCCATCGTTTATAACACTTTACAATTTTAATATATTTCAGTCGATTGGATTGTTTGATCAAAATAAATAAATAAATACTTCTTCCGTTCTAAATTATAAGATTAATATTGATTTTTAAAAAATTAATTTGAGATATTTTTAAACTCAAAATTGACATTAATTCAATTAGTTTATGTCAATAAAATTATAAATATTATGAACTATTTAAAAAATACTACTAGTTATAAAAGTTATTATTTTTTAATTTTAAATAAATCGAGTCAATTTTAAATTTAAAAATATTTTAAATTAACTTTTTAAAAATTAATAGTGATTTTATAATTTAAAATGGAGAGCGTATATTATTATGCATTTGTTTGATTACTAGAGTTTGTAACTATAGCATTTAATATGTAAATTTTCAAATGCATCAAACTCATCGCACTCAAATTAGTGTACCGTATTTATAAATTAATTATATTGCACTTGAAATAAAAAGAAAATTATAAATATGTTAATAAATATTAGCTATGATATTATTCAGTATGTTTTCCTTTAAATGTCACTAGTCTCACTCACACCATATTAATCAGACGGTAATTAGCATATCTTCCTCTTATTTTCCCCAAAAAAAAAAAAAGAAGAAAAAGATAACAGGATAGTTGAGGACCTTGAGGTACATGTCCCAAACTTTAACTTTTTCACACCATATTCAAAAGCACAATCCAATTGGTGGACAGATCTTGATGGGTTGAAGTTAGAATTTGACATTTTCCAATATTAACAAAAGAATGGTGGAGACGCTGGACCAAAAAAAATTGTCATTTAGCAAAAATGTTGAAAATTTTAACAAGTATTTTTGTTTTCTCTCAAACAGCTTTTGTCCATTCATTAACAACTTCCATACAATACATCTTTCTTTGGTAGCATCCATTAAATTTGCTTTGCTCATAATTTGCATCCAATATATATATATATATATATATATATATTGGGGATGATATATAACAAATAGTTATTATGGGTACTATTTCAGCAAACGCATTTTACACCGTTGACATGATGATCTAAAAGTCTAATTTGAAAATAACTTTTTCCCAGCCGTTACTCGAGAATTATATTATTACCCTCCCAGCCGCTACTCCTCGTTGCGGTTGGATCGCCGTTGCAAAATTCTGGCTTGAAAAAAGGTCAATTAAACGATGTCGTTTAACTCACTGTCCTAGACGACGAAGTTTTTTTTGGTCTTTTTCTCAGCCACTATTCTTGGTATGCCTTCTTTTTTGTGGCGAGGAGAAAAAAAAATAGTATACGTTTTTTTGTATTGAGGACAAAAAAAATCAGTAAACCTTTTTTATGTTGAGGAGAAAAAAAATTAGTATACCTTTTATGTTTTTTACCCACAAAAATTAATATACCTTTTTTTGTGTTGAGGAAAAAAAAAATAGTATACCTTTTATGTTTTTTACCCACAAAAAAAATACTATACCTTTTTTTGTGTTGAGGAGAAAAAAATTAGCATACGTTTTATGTTTTTTAGGATAACTGTCAGGAGTTAGTTATGATGATGTGATAGGTCATTCAAATTGTAATAACAGAATTTCTGGTTTTGGGCGGAAAAGTTAGTTGAGAGCTAGCTGCATTTATAAGCCAAGTAAGAGAAGGAGGGGGTTATCTTATTGTTCATTGTGTAATTCTTTTCTCTTCCATGCTTGTAACTGCAGAGTTTGATTTCTATTCTAATACTACATGATTTCTTTCATTTCTTGTTCTACCGTTTTTCTCTCTCTGTTTGCCTTCTTTTTAATTAATTCTAAGAATATCATCAGCACCGTAAGGACAAGGCTTCCTCGTACTACTAATGTTTTTTTTAATCGATTCTAAGACAAACAAAGTCATGAATTAGATTCTTCCAACCAAACCTACTCGACCAAATACACTGCTGTATTATTCAATTCAATTTCCTACCAGTTAACTTCAGCCCAGTTACAACTTACAAGTGTCAGATAAGCCTAATAACGAAGCCATGCATTAGGTTAAACCTAAAATTTTAGTTAGATTAGTTTAATAAACAACAACGACACATCTTTATAAATAATTGGTTAGATGTATAATTGTAAAGCTAGGATTTCTAAAAAAACCTTTATTTTCATAATTGTATCCTAAACTGTAATCTTTTGCAAGCTTTAATATATTTTAGTCATATCCGTTTAATCAAAAAACAAGAAGAATAAAAGTAATAAAGAGTTGAGAATTTCGTGTTACTTTATAGTTTAAAAATGAAAACTTATCTTTAATTTTAGAACGGATAAAATGGAAAAATACATATCTAATTTTGGACAGAAGGAGTAATGTTAACATCATGCAATTTCCCAGACCGAAAATAGAAACTAACTTAACTCACCCAACATGAGAATGGGATTGTTAGCTAGGCCATATCATATTTTGGACTAGAGAGCTTTGCTACTTCTGTTATGGGATCAGAAAAAAGTTGGGCCTATTTCAGATCAAAATCTTCATTCACCAGCACAGTTCTATTTCTTTTCAAAATTTTCCATTTAGATCCGAACAAACAGATCCTCCATACCACAAAAAAGGAGATTTTTCCAGTCAAGTGATACTTATGCAGCACCTACATTGCTAAATGTAGTATCTAAGGCATTAAAAGGGCTTTACAAAGTGAAAGAAAAAGCAAACCTACAGGTTTGTTACCTTTTGTCCTGCTTTTTTCTTTCTTTCATCATCGGAGTTTTAGATCGATGATTAGCCGTTCCATGTCCCACCTTTCCGGTAAAGCCTTTTTTCGCCATCACCATCGGAAGATTGGAATCAGCATTGTTCAGGTTTTTACGTCCATGCGGAATCCCAGCATGTTTCTTTGCCATCACGAAGGATCCTAGTGGAGAAATGCTGGAATCAGCATTCCATAATTTTAAATACCCTTGCGGAGCTCCAGAGCTTTTCTTTGCCATCCCTGAGGACTGCAGTGAATGTGAAGGAGTACTGGAACCAGCATCGCCTACTCTTTTATTGCCAAGTAGAGTCCCAGCAATGCCACTTGCAGCATCATTTGGTTTTGCAGAAAATTTGGATTTACTAGGGCGGGGGCGAAAACTCCTAGGCTTTACAGGAAGATTGCATATTGGTGATAAACATACAATGGACGAGGAAGCCTTGTCCTTGCAGTGCTGATGATATTCTTTCGTGACAAAGTCTCTGAGGGACAAAGCAGACTTGTATTCACGTGTTCTTTTTGAGTAAAAAACCATCGCATTGTTGGCAAGCAAAAGCAAGTCTCTGAAGAGTTCTTTAGTTGATTTGATAGAGCCACTGCCAATTCTTGATCTTATTGTGTCGAGATCCGTGTGTTGCCGTATAATCTTCTTGTACCTTGCCCTCTTCTGTAATAATCAACTTATATGAGTTATTTCTACGAACAAGTGTGACAATTTCTTTATTTCAAGATTAACATTAAGGTGTGGCTGAGCATCTAAATTTGGGTCATACAGTCTCCATTTCCTTCACGCTCTTAGTTTCTCCATTTTGATATGGATTACTAGGAAGCGAATATGAAATAGAGACAACACAGGCAATATAAACTCCTAAAATTGCATTACCTGGCTATCAAGTCTTCGTCTAAAGCCCAATGCATGTTTGCTCTCCGCAATGAAATTAAAAATCCCCATCACGTCATCACTTGATCCCTTAAAGTGCTCTTCATTGTGACCATCTAAGCTGAAAGGTTTGATTGTTTGAACACAGCCACTGGTCGAGGTTTCCTTACAGGAGCTAGTTAGAACATTGGTTGAACCAAAATTATCGCTCTCTCCAATGCTCCCTTCTCTGACCTCCCAATTACAATCTTTCCTCTTTCTTTTACCTCTCGTCTTTCTTACAGTACTTCCTTTTTCGTTTCTCAACTCTGCCACCTTTATGCTTATAAGTTTCTCCTGCTCATCAGACTCCAAAACCTTTGGCTTTGTCTCCATCTCTGGAGCTGATGCTAGTGCTGGAATTTGACATTCAGGGGACCAGTTTGATTTGTAATCATGTGTGAAACTTCCAGCAGATAAACTGTCCTTGGATATTTCTTTACCAGAAGATTCATTGACCTCTGTTTTTGGTACAGGTGCAGGTGATTCTGTCCGGCTGGTATCATAATCAACCTGACAGTAATTTTCATTCTCAGTCTTGAGCCTTTTAAGCTTCGACTCAAGAGATCTGAACATAAAATTAAGACAAAGTGTATCAGAAATGAACAAGTTCAAGCTGTAGACTACGTCTATCTTTCAAACACAAACAACTTAATTTACAGAATACCTTCGCAATCCAAACAATAAAAAAGAACAATAATGCCATGCATGAGAAAGAGGAAAAAATAAGAATAAGTTTAATAGATGGGTACCTAGATCATCACCAAGTTGAATGAAAAGGTAAAGATTTTACTAACCCAATTGATCCTTCAGATTTCTCCAATTCCAGCTTCAACTCTTCTACTCGACGCTTCTTCAGCTCTTCAAACCAAGCTCTAAAGAGTAAACATTAAGGCAAATGAATGAACCATGTGTTAGGGCAAGGTTGATTTCTGAATGTAAAATAGACCTAATCTTGCTTTATTAATGAGAACAACTATGTCAAAGTGAAAGCAACCAAAATTTTGGACCCAGGTTTGTAGAACCTTTCCAATGAAAATTGAAATGATTTTTGGCATCAACACAGAAAGCTTCTTACTATTTGATACAAATTCATACATATCCAAAAAGATAATTCTAAAATTAAAAAAGAAAAATAATGAGAATGTGTACAATTATGTGTCTATAGCTTTGAGTCCACATGCAATGAGGTTACTAAATCTGGTGATTTAGCATATATGATATATCATTATTATAGCAGTATTCTACATGCTTAAGTGTTGATTTATTTACAATTATAACAGCACATATCATAGTAATAAGATACACATACAACATTAAACTACAAACTATACAAGATAACAAGTTAGAAGCAACACCATAATAAGGCCATCATCTTGATTAATTAAGTACATGTAAAATCAAATCAAGAATTAGAAATAGTTCTACTCACGTGCAGCCAGAATAACGCTTCCGCAAGTCCTCGTACTTTGCTTTACAGGCCTGCAATTAGGTTATAGTTTTTGTCATTTCAGAAGTGCAAGAAGTAGGAAGTTAAAATAAAACCATACTACATACCCATAATAGAAATATGAAGCCTACCTAGTCTTGTAGAGTACATAACATACAGTATAAAATATTATCAATTTTATCACCTTATTCATTTGTAGAAAAATAGTTTCAGGCGGCTAGGCTAGGGTTTAAGTGGATCAAGTGAAACTGAGTATTAGGTAGTTCAGCTCTGAAGTGCAACTCCTGATTTTGATGGGATTCAGTTGGAGCTTGACTTCAGTTTGTTTATCTTACTCCCTAACTGAACTGATTACGATAAATGTTCCAGTAGTTTGAGTGACATTTGGGTAGTTTGTCTTTTTACGGAAAGTCTTGAATGCTCCATCACATATCGAGTGAATTCAAAGCCAAGAAAAATAAAATGACAGAACTTTAAATGTGCTTCAAGGTGCACAATGGTGCGCCTTGGATTAGTATGCTGTCAGTTAGCTAATTTTGATGGATCCCAAAAATAAACTATCTTTTTATACCAAACACGATCACCACATTTTTTAACATTTTGTTGCTTTCAAATTGGGAATGAACTAAAGATGAATCAGATCAAATCGTGGGAAAATAAAAAGCGGTTGTGGATCAATAAATACGACCCCTATCTTTGGTGAGTGCTTTTTTGAGTGCTTGGAAGGGGAGTCTTCAAGTGGAACGAGGCTATTTGGGACAAGATACCTCGCTGTCTTTAGTGGGTTCCTTGGAGGGAGAGGAATCATAGATATTCCGAGGATCGGGAGAGGTCCATTATGTTCATCACGTCCTTGCTTTTTTTATTTTTTGTGTACTATTTTTTTGACAGAATGAGAGCTCTCCTGGATAGTCTATTGCTTGTTGATTTTTTGTCGGAGTTCAGCCTTAGAACATGATTTAGTTTTTGTATCACAGAGGACAGGTTTCATCTACATTTTGTTATTCAGATGTATATGTGTGGCACCACGTTGGTGGTGCCCTTTGAATACATCTCTTTACTTATCAGGAAAAAAAAATAAACAAAAAAAGAAACCTGTAAATCAACAGTGCTGAGACTGGTGGACTGCGTAAAGACCTAATCTCTAATTTTGATTACATGAAGTAATAACCCTCGTAAATGAATCTCATGATTGGTAGCTCAACGACATATATGATATAGTTTCACCAGACAATATTCCTCTATGTTTTCAAAAAAAATCTTTATCCATGTTTTTTGGGGCAAAGCCGAAAACCCATAAGCTTTTTAAGGAAGTGGGCAATAGTGCAACAAAAATGTTCATGTGCTAGTTAAGTACCCAAGGGATACATTCTATGAGCATGCATGTTCATGCTCATGTATTTTGAGGCTACATAATTATTTTTACTGCATTTAATAAATGGATGGGTATTCCTTTTTACCACTCTTGCTTTAAATTTACCACAAATTGCCAAATAAATGACTTTAATTAAGTTCTACGAACAAGTGTTTGGTCACACAGTACAGCTTCCTAACACATAATTAAACAACTTCCCGAGTCCAAAAATGATTATGACCTCTCAAAGCTTAAAATAATCATTTTCTTAAGACCTAAGCTATTAGTGCACGTACTTTTCATTTAAATGGCTTACATTACGACCCCACAGAATCTAACAAGTCCCATTTAATCTCTATAAATAATTATATATATACAGAAGTATAATTAAAAAATGACAGTCCTAAATTTATTCATGTACTTTGCAAAATTAGTTAGAAATAAATGTAACAGTCCAAAGGAGTTGGTTAAGTTATTAATGACCTGTGGGGTGAAGCTGAACGGGTACATGGTTCGGACTCGGAGCTCCGAAGCAATAACGTCCCAGTCTCGGTTACCGTGCCTTAAAACAGCGCTACCCAAAATTAGCTCCTCCCACGTGCCCCACCTCTTCCTGGGCCCCGCCACAATCTTTTCCTCCCCCATCACAACCCTCCACGTGTACGTCCAGAATTAATCTAGTACGCCCCAAGCAAAAACTCTCATCCCCTACCTAATAGCCGCACCCGGCGCACGTTAGCCCATGCCCGTCCTCCTTTCCGTAGAAAGAGAGGAAAAGAAAAACCACTGTTTGGTTCAGAGGAAGACTACCCAGAAAAGGAGGGAAAAAACCCAGAAAACTCGAAGGACGGATGATAAAACCGCTTTTGGGGAGATGGGTAGGAGAGAGAAAGGTGGTTGTGGAATTTGAAAAGGGTGGTTTTCCGGGGGTGGGGGATTGTTTTTTCTTCTATTTTGGGAGGGAATTTTTTGACACTTGGGCGTGAGAAAAAGGGTTGAAAGGAATTCTAATGATATTCAATGTTGGAAGAAGAAAACCCAAAATTTTATAAGAGAGAGCAAAGGAAAGGATGGAGTGGAACATATTTTTGTTATTTCCTGAAAATTCTCTTTAGTTTTCCTCTCTTTCCTATCTTTGTCACTCCCTTTGTAGGCAGCGCGGTGTTGCCCTTCTTTTTCACTCTTCCAAATTTATCCCCATGTTTTTATCCAATGACACGCGCATGTTTCTTTGTTTTTCTTGATATTATGTTTCTCAACCCTTTCTTTTTTGGTCATTTCACGGAATTATCCACTACTAAACTTTTCTCTCTCCTCCTCCTTTTTCAGATGCCTTTTGTAATTGTAATTAGTGTGTGGAATCTGTGATTAGTCCACATTATCTCTTTATAATCTCTTGTTTACAATATTTTTATGGAGTATAGCAAATAAAATTTAGTGATACAAGTGCGTCTTTGATTTGTTATACATACATGCATTAACAAATTAAAAGAAGCAGTAAAATTAAATTTAAGGTCCCATATAACCACCCTATCTCCATAAAAGAGTATATAAAAGACATAAAAGAAAGTATAGTTTTTAAGACATTAACGCATTTTAAAATCGATGGGTTGAAGATTATATTTTGATGATTTAATAATAGCCCTATGATTAGATTAAATTGGATATAATAATGAGAGGGGGACATATAAATGTGAAAAATGATATTTTTATAAGTATTTGTTTGTAAAAAAAAATTATTTAAATAATAAATGAATCTTACGATCGTACACGCATAAATCTTTCTCCAACTTTGGGGACTAATTTACATATGTATATACATACACAAAGGATATCAAGGTAAACCATTGCTTGGGTTTCTCACTTGGATCATTCTAAAATTAGTGTTAAATTATTTATTTCCACGATTTCCCTCCACGTATAAAATAATATTATCATATTTAGAAAGGGAAAAAATATGGCCATATCATAACCTACAAGCTGAGAAGAGGAATGAAAGAGGCCATAAGTACCGTAAGATAAATCATAACCCAAGGGGCATACACATAATATTCTACTACACTGGAAAATAACTTATCAAAGTGGAATATGCTCATGTCAAACCGGTAAAACAATAGAAACCAGAAAAACAAGCATCGCTTTAACAATATACAACTTTCGCTTTCGAGAATGTATGCCGTAGCAAGGAGACTCGATCAGTTCAGAATTAAGATAAGAACATTACTTATGAATTTATTTATTATAGATGCCGATTCATCCAAATTATCATTCTTTGTCGGAGGGAAGGCTTCCTGCTCGCCGGATGAGAGCTGTACGAGGGGTGATGTCCATGCACAGCTTCCTGAGAAAGACTGCAAAAAGAGGTGTCCTTGCTGTACCTCGCTTGCTTATGTGTACCCACGTAAAAAAAATAAATTGAATATCTTATAATCATGAAACTAGGTCTCAATGCTTGCTCAAACACATGCCATCTGTTTTTGCTTTATCTTCTCCAAGTTCTCAGAAACCAATGCAGTCAGGTTGGGATCCTCAAATCCCAGCTCTGCCCCAAGCCTGTGGCACAAATTTGAACAAAAAAAGGCCAACGTGAGGCTACAATCAAACAACTATCTTTAGTAGATACATATAAAATCAAACACTAATGAAACAAAACTAGAAATCATAGCATACTAATTTCTTCACTAATTCAAAAGTCTAGCTTGCAAGCTGGGGATTGCATTCCGGCAAATTATTAAGATGCTATCAGACTTTACTTATTCGTAACACCTGATTGTGAGGCAGCCGACCCACAAGTCACAAGACCACGGGTCAAACTACAGAGAGAGCTCTAATTTACTTACTTTGGATCAAGCACCAATTTTCGTACTTCTTTGATTGCTGAACTAGCTGCATACAGTGAGATCTTTCCCACCTGCATCAACAGCCAGATAAACTAAGAACATAATTGACATGGGGTGGGGAAGAGATGATAGAAAGAGAAAAAATAAGAGGCCGCTACACCAACTTTAAAATACCATTTTCCTTACCTCCAATATCTGCAGCTTAGCATCATGGTCATTTGGAAGACCGCGGATTTCTTCAGCCAATCTCACAGCCTGCTCGAGACTTTCAGGAGAAAGAAAATCAAGGCCTAACTGAACTGTAGACTGTGAAATGTCAAAAATATATATATCAATAAAAATGCAATACAATAAATTTCTTACAAATGTTTAGTTTTTGACACTTTAGGCTTTTACTTTCTTTTTTGTTATTAGTAAGTGATAACTTTTCTCATTACTCAGCATAAGATATTTAATTACTGCAGAGAAGCTTTGAAGTCCCAAATTCCTAACCCGAAGATACCTATCTTGTGCAAATTGAATGAGCAACTACTTGGATAAGTATTTTAGGCCATGTATAGTTCTAGAATGTATAAAAGGGTGGTCTCAAGCATCCTAGCCATACATGGCTTTAGGTTCACGTTGTATCATGGAGATTTACTTCAATGAGGTGTCGAGGCCCAATGTTGACAAATTCTTAAAGAACATGTTTTAAGATATGGAAGCCAACATAACGAATCACTCAAACAGAAGAATAGAATGGTTTGCATAAAAGAAGCCTATAAACACAATTGACAAAGCCACTACCACTTAAAGCAAAACTAGCATAACGAATTGTTTCCTTTGAACCGATACTAGGGAGGGAAAAGATAAAACACAAATAATATTAAATAGTGACCCCCAAGGGAATGCACTAGGGTAGAATACAATCATGCTTGACATAATAGTTGTTTGTAAGTCCGACAACGGATAACATAAAAAAAAATTCATCACATAAATTTATCCAGTATCCTGACAACTTGAGTAAGGATATGCAACCATAAACTTCTTTTTTTTAAGTTTCTTTATATGTTGAATAATCTTTTCGCAAGAATCAAGATGTATCCTGAAGTATACTAATCAGACTGGACTAACCTGAAGATTCCTCACTTGAAAAGGACATCCAGCAGGGAGGAATACAGCTTGCCCTAAATGCTGCTCAAATGACCATGGCTCTATTCCTGAAAAAGAAGGCAGTGATTGTACTCGAGCATTAGCAAATTTCCAGTATATCTAATTTATCAGTATGGGCACAAGACCAAAGATCACTACATAAATATATTAATAAAGTAGGCCAAAAAAAACTTAAAACGGAAATGTACTTTCCAAATTAATAATATTCTGGTTGTTATTTTAGATGAGAAATTTTCCTAATGAACAGTATTTTACTCATGAATGTAGCACAGCGTTTGTAAATAGATAGGTGCATCATAGCTACCAGTTTAACTATGGGATGCTTAGAATTGTTTTAAATTGAAACATTTATCAAACATCAGCAGGTCACTTTCTTTTTTTAAGATGAAAAGAATAATTTTGCTTATTCTAGGTTTATAAAACATTATTTACAAAAATATTAAAAGAATTGTGAGATTAACAAATGTTTTTGGGACCCAATACTACTTTCCTGTTATATAATAATTCGCAAAATTCGGATAAAAGCCATATCCTCCTGCAAACAGTTTCCAGTTGCTTTTACCACTAATTGTAAGGAAATAAGGGTTCCCTATTTCCCAAATGGAAGAAGGAAATGGCACGATAAGGTGAATAGATCACACATGAAACTTTGACACTTCCAATCATTCACGGTATCAATGATGTTGAGATGATGCTTTTAAGAGTTAAGGAAGAGTTTTCTAGGCCTTTTTGTATTTTTCGGATTTTTTTGATGACTTCATGTCAAGGTAGTTCTTGTAGCCCTTGGCAGGAAGTGTATAGATTTTCTGATAACTATGTTGCTTCCAGGAGTATATAGGGCCACAGCATCCTCCAGAACTCAATAAATAATTTACATACCTAATTCTTCCTTCAATTTTCTTTTATGATAACTGCTCAGGAATATCAAACCATCATAAAGAGGACGCGACACCTGAGATCCAAAGAATAGAGTCAGCAATGCACAACAAAACAACGTCAAAGAATCAACTTAATAATTATACAATTAAAGGAGCGATCAACCTACAGAATCATCTATCAAATCATCAGGTTTCCCAAATTCCTTCCAGTGAATTTTCAAATACTCAATCAGCTTAGGAACATCCTCTCGGCGGAAGACATCCCAAAGAGCTCCTGGACAACTCTTTTCACATGTGTCCCCACTAGCTCCATTCAAGTCTTCAGAAGTTACGGTTTTACCTTCAGCCAAAGAAGTAGCAATATCATCCATTCTCTCGTCCTTAGTTGAATCTAAACTGCCTTCACGCTCATCTTGTCTTTCATGTTCCCCAACTGATAATTTGGGTGACGTATCATTGTTTAAACTAATTTGTTGATCTTTTGGCAATTTATGTGCCTCAGATTCCTCGAAGACATTTTGTATCTTCTCAATCCTTGATTTTTGCCACCCTTTTATCTTCACTTCACATGTATGCACCAGTAGGTATACCTGACAATTATTCAGGAAGTGCTAACTAAAATCATTATCATATTGCAAAAGCCAACTTTGAATCAATAGGACAGAAAATAAACAGATGAACACTCCTAAGAGCACTTTGGTGCAATGAAATATTCAAGGGTTGAATTCCAACAAGTTGACGAATTAAACCAGGTTAACACTTGTAAGAAGTAAACAAAAACTTAACAATCCCATTGACCCAATAAGCAGAACTTTTTGATCAATTCAAGAACATAAACGATAGATATCCTATAATGTACTACAAAAACTCAGCTCCTTAAGCTGTATATTTTGTTATTCACTGCGCGTTGAAATCATTTACAAAAGTATAACTATTACCTGTATAATTTATATAGTTAACTATTCGATATCATAAGTTGGTTTATGGGAAAATAAATACGTGCTAGACAATTCATATAGAATTTACATTTATTTTCCAGAAAAGAAATATATGAGACCATTCCACCTCTAATCGCCTTTTCCAATTTCCAAGAGACTGACGAGAGACAATAGACAAACATAATAGAACCAAACTTAAAACAATCAGTTGTTACACAATATCTCATAATAGTTACAGGAGGACAACACTTAAAAAACACGGGAGCACACTGAGAGTGGAGTACATGGAGCTCACCATATCACACGTATTGAAATGGAGATTGTTCACTGAATCACCTCGACCAAGTTCCTCATGTGTCCCATACGATATGAAAACTTTAGGCCCTACATCATTCTGCAATGAATAATGCGGCAGTTTTGCAGCAACATTTAGAAGACCCCACTTGGAATGGATATACTCGAGCAAAGGTAGTTTGCTAATAATTTCAGGTCTTTGGTTCAATAAGAACTCTTCAAAAGCACTGGGAGAAGGCCAATTCTTTAACTTTAACATCTCTGGCCAACCATTTTCATGGACTCGACCCTCAGAGTATCCTTTGATGAACTGACCAAGTTCAATATCAATCTGGAATCACGTCACGAAATAAAACATAATTCAGAGAAATAAGATGATAATAAACTGGTAAACCATATGTTTGAAAAAGGAAACTTGATAGGTAGTATATGAACACTATACAGAATATAAACTGTAGCAGAACAGTATAATCTACCATATGCGCTGGGAGCACAGATTTGTTGAAACCTACCTCAGACCACTCTAAGCAATCTAGAGCCTTCACATTTCTGTTATCATCTTTCATCTTCTCTTCTACCGTCTTTCGAATTCCTCTCCATATAACCATTGGATCCCAGTTCGACATTGACGAGATATCCATAACCTCCTTTACAATAACAGGCTCACCATTGATCCACTGCTTTCTGAAGTCCCCAATCCCTTCTGCTCTAATATCTTCAGAAGATGGACAGTACAAATAGTTATCATCATCATCTTCTCGATATGCAAATTGGCAAAGTTTGAAGTTAAACCCAGTCTTCTGTGGACAAACAGCATCATATACCTTGCATCCATTAACCATTTCCTCAACATTTTTTACTAATTTTGCAACCCAATTCATCTTAAAGATGCGTTTTAGAGTTAGAGATGAGCAACCACAACCTCCATAGTCCTTTGGGGGGCATGGAATACTGCCATCTCTATTAGCTCTCCAACCGGAAAACTTATCCAACAGTTTAAGTTTGGAAGGTTTCACTTGCTCCGATATGGTTTCTTTCTCATCATTTCTCCTAGTAACATCACATTCCACCTTTACTTTGGCATCAAGTGTGGATACATTTCTAAGATCTTGGCAACAGTTAAGGCATATATCATATGAGCAATTCATGCAGTGCCGATGATAATCAATAATAGGTATCCTACAGAGATCGCTGCAAGAGAAACATCAAGATAAACTATGTCATTTGCACACAAGACACTCCAGAATCGTATAATTTATTAAATTTGACTAGAAGTAGACCACGGATGTACTTTTCCTTCAACTTCCTCAGTACAAACAAGGGAAATACCAATTACTTTAATAAAATGATTGTGAAAAACATTATCTTATAAGTAAATTCCATGAGCTGGTAGCTTGTAAAGAATAAATCACTTTAATATACACATCTAGAAAATTATTAGTTGTTGACAGTACCAACACATCTGCTCATCTGCATTCAATTTCATCCTGGCAAGATCTATTTCATTCCCTGGAGACAAGTAATAAGATAGTCAAGTCATGGTAACATATAAAACTAAAGCTCCAATGTGCAATTAGAACATCAGAAGCATTTCACCTCGAAGCCTTCTTTCAAGTTCCACCTCAGAACACTGCTCACAGTGTATCCGCTTAACTACAGGAAGCACTGAAGATAAGAGACAATAAAGATACTCCAACTTCTCTTTGACAGGTATCTCACGTATCTTCACCTGTAACTTAGAACAGTTATGATCATCTAAGTTATGATCATCTTACAGATTGTGACAAAAACTTATAAAACGAAATTAAAGTTGCATATTCAAAGTTTAATATATCTAATACACCCACTAGTAAATACATATATACCTTGATTAAATTATCGCTCTTTAAGCAAGCCTTGCAATTACAAGTACCACGACATGCAGGACAAACACTCTGGATCTCTTCCAAAGGAATATCAGAATACCTAATAGATGGAGAAGACAATGTCACCAAGATGTAGCATGGAAGTATGTTCTATTCCAGATAATAGTATATCTCACCAAGTAGAGACACAACTGTCACAGTATCCTCTCCTATCACATTTGAGGCACCAGATAACTTCTCTGCCATTCTGTCGGCATTGATGGCAAGTTTGCCCACCAGTATCATCAGAAGAATCTGAGGTTCCATCAGAGGACTCCTGAAAAGAGAAGTGCTCATTTAGGCAAGGAGAAATACTGATTATTTAGAGGAAAGTATCCCAGAATGCTGGCATGCCAATTTTTAGGCCCACCAATGGATTTAAAGTATACATGAACTCGCAATCTGATAAGTAATTGTCATCCTTTCATAAGAAATTCCCAAGTCCAACCAATGTCTGGGAGACTACAACTGGCAGTCAAACCAGGCAGTCAAGCGAGGCAGTGAGCTCGGCTAGACTATCGCCCCATAATTCAAACCTAAGTTTGCAGAAACTGACTGCTCATCTGTAGACTCAAACCATATTCTTAGGCAAATCATTTCTATCTTAATCTTGAATTATAAAGTTAACATGAGTTCCATGATTTTTATATAATTATATATGTTTTCTAGATCACAAATTTGTAAAGCCCAAATATGGTTTTACCGGATGTGAGCTAATCAGACCTGACTACCTGTAAGTGATCCAATCACATCGTGTCCCATTTAGAGCATTGTCAATGAACAGTTCCATATCCCCAATCTTCCCCATATTTCCTTTAATTTCTTAACATCAATTTGGTAAGTGCGCATTTCATACTTGGGTCGGAATTGGGGGAATGTACAGAGATCACGCTAGGAAAGTCTCACCAAATTCTAAGCGCATCAAGCTAGTAAATCTGTAAATAGAGATGAATACACAATTCTTATCTCATTTTGACATTATGAACATGGAGATAAGCTGATGTAAAGTTGTCTCTAAGAGGATCCAGCAATTTGATTATGTGGTAGAAAGTACATGGAAAGTTTCCAGTGAAGATTCTCCCATAAAATCAAAAGAGACATGCATCCTACCCCTAACAAGCACAAGGTTAGAAACAAGAACAGAAACTTGGAATGAGATCATTTTTCTGTAAGTAGACATGTCACATATAGTCCTCTGCTTAGAATTCTTTTTCTTCCCCATCCGCTATCACTACGGATATAAATTTTCGTGAAAAAACATTTATCGTAGGCACTCCTTAACTAAAATAGTTGTAGACTCCATAAAACAAACACAAGTTTATGATAGAGAGTCACAGTTCAACTTACCACCATAGGACTACCATCAAAGTTCTTTTGTGATCTACTTTTAGACGACTCCACGGCTGAAAGGGGTGGTGTATTGTATGACCTAAAATTCTCTTCACACTGTTCAACATCTATTTCATGATCATCATTTTGAACAGACAAATTCCTCATAGAAGGTGTTTCAGGCGAATGACAAACCCGACTCTTTAATACCTTTTCCTTATACTTCTTCCCAGAGACTGAGACAGGGTAATCACCAACTTTTGAACTAACTAGTGGTGAATCCATATCATCACTCTTACTCTCCAAATAGATATCGCTTTCACCTAAAGATTTTCTTTTAGCTTTCTTCATACTGGCCCTCAGTGCAGAATTTGCAGCCCTCTTCTTAGCCTGAATGTAGTGCTTTTCGCATACTGTTTTGTCTGGCATGGACAGCGCAGTGCATCTCCATTGTTTCCCATCTGACCTTTTACACCGCAAATCATCAGGAATCCCAGAATTATCATCGCCATTGCCGGAGGTTGATCGAGGATTATCCATTATGGCTATGTAATAATGAAAACTAATATATACAAAACCATATGCCAGCATCAACCTGCATGAAAGTAATCCAATATATCAGAAGCCATACAATTAACAGTAAGAAAAAGTTCAACTTCTCACTATTATTGGGGTATATATCAATTACCATTGCTCATAAAGCAAAAACATAAATGAAAAACATATTGTTATATATATAACAAATAGTTGTTATGGGCACTATGACTAGCGGCAGAAACATTCCTTATGGTGGCACGAGAAATAACACAATTATCCTATGGCCTTACCGTTAGTCCTCCTAGTGGCAGAAGTAGCTAAGTTCTTAATTTTTTAAAGCACTTCCCCCACTTGAGGATCAAAAACCTTGGTTATCAAGAATCAAGTCCCAAGATCAAAACAACAACTGTAAATAAGTAAACATTAAGAAAAATAAGTACTCAAAGTGCATAAGTAAACCTCTAGAAAAATAAGTACTCAAATTGCATTTTAGGATATCTATACTAGCATACTAGGCATAAAGTACATCAAATAAATAACATTTTGAGAAACCTACATTAACTACAAATTGTTCGAAAAACGACACAATGATCTATAATCACGAAATAAAATTAAGGAAAATGAACTTTTTTGAAATAAAAACGTACCTTTAAAGCCCCTGCGTTTCTTCTTCTTTGTCAAAGAATCAAAATCTAATCTTTATCAAAACTTATATCCACCAACGGTATATAATTGAGAAAATCAATCAACAAACAGAATTAATAATCACCGAATAGAACTGAATTTACGATATATAATGTTTTGGGCAGCCACGAATAAAAAAACAGTAAAAGAGATCCCAGATCAATGGAAAAATTGGGGGAGAATATAATAATGGAGGGTTAGGGTTTATTGAGGTACCAGCGATAATTATGATAATGGAAGCAGAGAGCCAGAATTTAGCCACTGGAGGAGAGAGAAAGAGGCCCAAAAGCAAAAGTGGAAGATGAACGGCTGCAAGCATTCGAGCTGTAAACCCCAGTCTCATTACAGAGAAAGGAAAGAAGACGATAGAGTAATTTACTTAATTGCCCCCAACTGCTTGTTTGTTAGATTGTGATTATGTACGGGAGAGAGAAAATTACGAGGGAAAATGAAGTGGGAAAAATTTCTCCAATGTTCCATTTTACGGTGGCGATTCTTGTGAAAGGGGAAATAAAATAATAATAATAATAAAAAAAAAAAAAAACTAACTATTGGTAGTAATGAATTTTATGATGCAACATAATAATAAATTTTTAAAAATAAGTTTTTAATTCTTTTATTAAAATATTAAGTTTTGGATAGGACACATTTTAATTTTTTTAGTACCATTTTTCATATTCAATAATTATTATGTGACTATATTATGCAAACCTTAGTACTAAAAAGGTCGAATAATTTAGGGGATTATGAATTTATGTATCGTTCCAGCTTTGTTTTCATTTTCTTATGTTTGCTTCTTTCCTTCACGTGCTTTTCTCATAAATTGAAGACATGCGAATTACGACATTATAAAATTAACTTACTATACCATATATATATATATATATATATATATATATATATATATATATATATATATCGTTAAAATATTATCAATTATAATTATTTACAACAAAAAAAGTCTACTTGATGTATCACTTTCCACTTTTTTAACTCAATTTAAAGTCAAATCGAATGCTGACTAACATGATAACATGTAGCACTTCAAAAGTTGACAAGTATAATCGAAAACAATTCATCCCTAAATACCTCCAACAGGTAACAGTGACATTTCATACACCAGGAACAAACATTACAGTGCCTAAAGATAATCAAACGGATAAATATTCGAAGTTGTTTTTTTTAAGCCAATAGATAATCAAAGAATTGAACATATACATTTCTACAAAACCCATGAAATCTTCCTGAAAAACCCATTGAATATTCATGACCTTTACTAGTCCCTACTTGGACTTGCAGCAGTTATATCATATATGCAAGTTTTTTTTGCCAATACATTTGCCAGGAAGTTGCCGCGTACTGAAACAAACACTAGCTATTGTCTATTCTGTCTGTTTCCTAATTTAATTCATTCCCAAATCTCAAGTCTTGTTCATGCTCTTCCAACCATATGTAGAAGGCCCTCAACAATTTCAGACATTGGCGGCCTGAATTCTGGCTCAGGCTGCAAAACAGACAATTCCAATAAGTGGGCTACCTTTTCAGATGAAGCACAAGCGGAAAAAGTAAAATAAAGTATAATTACATTCGACATGCACAATATTTCGTTAACTAAAATTAGCATAGCACATCAGAAAATATGGATATATAATGGCTCTATACAAATGATAATCTTGCCCATGAAACTTCTATCAGATTTTGCTTTATCTTGATATACTTGCATGTAATTTTGAAAATGCATTTTTAAGCATAAAGTTAAAGGTCAACAGAGACTAATCCATGCTTTCCAAATAGCTATTACAAAACAAATTTTATGTAGTAAACCTCGAGTCAACAATTAATTATTACCTATCGTCTTCCTTTACAGTTCCTTTTATAGAAAAATAGGGGAGGGGAATCTCCAATACATCTACAGTTTAATTTTTTAAAACCAACTTGGCAAATTGGAATGGCATCATAATGCATGCTGGATAACATGATTAATATCAAATTAAAACTATTTTGAATACTCGTTTTATTTGCCTGCGAAAATGCCACTCAAGTATTTCCTAATTCACATTTTATCCATAGAATATAGTATCAAAGTGACAGAAAAGAGTGATAAAGAAAAGGAATGAAGAAAGAAGAAAATTCACCTGGACACATAGGGAAATTATATCAGCTAAACGAGATAAAGACTTTGACGGATATGCTCCCTTTAGAGAAGGATCAACCATTCTTGATAATGCATCTATATCGTGAAGCTGAGGGGTTGCCCATCTAACAAGGAATTGCTCCCCTCTAGGCCGCGACCTAATCATTATGAATAATTGAATATGAGTGATTATTGGTTTTCTCTCACAGTCGCAGAGTTGATATTTTGAATAATTGGTTCTTATAGAGTTGAAAGAAGAAGCTCCCACGGGTATATACCAATGATCAAAATCATATTCTGTTGAATAAAATCACTAACCTGTCATGAGATATCCTCCCCGTAAGAAGTTCCAACATAACAACTCCGAAGCTGTATACATCACTCTGGCAAGTATAACTTCCCATCTCAAGTTCTGGGGCGCCATAACCAGAACCTTGTAACTGATATATGGACAGAATTCAGTGAAGTTAGTATACAACTAGACTAATTTCAACCACGTTTGAATAAGCTTGTGCACATCCACAAACAGAACATGTTTCCATTTGAATGAAATCACATTTTCCTCAGCTAAGCAAACAATAAGAATTCAGCTTCATGCTAATTATAGGATAGCATCAGTCCTTATTCCAAGGATTAATCTACAAAATTTAACGCATTGTAACTGATATCTGGTTCAAGCAGGAAGCCAGTCAATATCCAAAATGGTAAGCCTTAGATTAAATATCTTAGCCAGTACAAGATCTGTACACCAGCAGGTCCAATGGAGCAACTCTTATAAAAGAGAAGATTAATTGTATTATTCCAGTTACCAACTCACCAGTTTAAGTCAGTTCATAGAAGAATAAAGAAAGATACCTATATATTGAATACCACGAATCACCTGAGTTATGCAGTTAGATGATATCAATGGTGCCAAACCACAATCTGAGACACGTACTGCAAACCCATCATCAAAAAGAACATTGCCAGACTTGAAGTTCTGGTGCACAATGGGTGGTTGACAAACCTCATGCAGATACCTTTGTGACAAAACAATGGCAAACACTCAGTCTCCAAATAACTTAATATAAAGGATGTTAGATGTAAGACCTGTATTTACATTAACACAAGTATGCAAGCAATAGAAATACAATTAAACTGATTGAACAATTGATTCAAACAACTCAACCAAGGGAGCTATCATAAGGGACAGAGCCAGATAATCTTGTGAGGGAGGACCAAAGAAATGTATTCAATTTAGACATCAATATTCAAGAGCTAGCACTGTTAAATTTCATGGTAAAATTAGTATAGTGTATATATTGTTCCCTTCCCCTCTTAGTTATTCAATTTGAGTGTACTTGTAAACTACAAATTGTAAACTGATCTAATCATTTTTACCATTAAAGAATGATTATAACAGTAATAAGTAAAAGCATTGGAGCAGTAAAGCATAATATGAGAAGGGTATCGTCATGGAATGTCAGTTAAATTTGAAAAAATAAACAAAGGATATCAAAAGGTTTGGAGGGTATAATGCCCCAGCCATCAACTCTCTCCTTCTGTTCCTGGATGTCACCTTAACGACATATTAGATATAGAACATACAATCTTTTCCCAGATCTCAGTCTCCGATATATTGGATACTGACGGTATCCAGCTACTTACTCTAAGGCTCTTGCAGCTTGAAGTGCCAAGCGTATCCTAGCATTCCATGAAAGATTCTTGTGAATTTCATCATCTATGTGCAGAGCTTCATAAACCGTTCCATTACCACAATACTCGTATACAAGTAACCGTTGTCCATGCTCAGCACAGAAACCCACAAGTTGAACTATGTTAACATGCTGAAGTTTTGAGACTCTAGAGACGAACTCAAGAAAATCTTCATCACTCAATTGCCTGGAAGCTGCAACGTCCAGTTTCTTAACAGCCAGCAACTAAAGTCAACACCATAAATGGATGAGAGTCAGCAAGGATTTAACACACTTACAAGCAATAGATATGTGTGTGTGTGTGTGTGTGTGTGAGAGAGAGAGAGAGAGAGATTGGGAGGGAGAGAGAGAAAAGATGGGTTCTTGATAAAACTTCAATAGTACGATAACATCCACACCTAATTAAAAGTCAGCTGTTTGTGAAGCTTCAATACCACGCACCATATCAGTAGTTTAAATGCCATAAATTGATATATATCAAGATACAAAGTAAACCAACTTATATTTTGGAAATAGAAAACCTACATTCAGGGAGAGCAAAACTTTGCAATGCAATATAAGTAGAGAACCAAGTAAAAACATGCAATTAATACAACTGGACACAGATTTTCCTAAAAAGATGTATAACTAGTGTAACAAACAGACCCCATTTGGCACGAGAACCCCACTGTTAAACTTGTCTTAGCAATCCATTCCAATTTAAACCAGAACAATCTTACCTTTCCATCGGGAAGCTCAGCTCTATAAACTGTACCAAGCATTCCTCCTCCGAGAAGATTTTCTTGAGAAAAACTATTTGTATACTGCTGAAGAGTTGCAATGGAGAAGTTCCTTGCCGAGCTCAATTTCTCTGAAGTATGTTTTTTGAATGTCACTGGGGCCACATTTGGTCTGGCAATCACCCTTTCAAAAGGATTAAGTAGGGGAGGTAGGGGTGGTGGTGGCAGGATATTTTCATCCATTTCTGTTGTCTCTATCTCATGATCCTCTTTATGCTTAGGTACTGCAGCCACCTCCTTTTCTTGTTCAGCCTCTTTCTGAGCTGCGCACAAATAAGAAGAGACCAGTAAGTGTTACTGAAAAAAGAAATAACAGAGTAAGAGAAAAAGAAACCAAATGATTGAATGGACATCAGGTCTACCATTCTCAGTACGGCTATATGGTTTCGGTAACAACATGTTGTGCTTAGGGTCAACTTTGGGGTAATCATCTGCATACATTCCGTGCCTCTCAGGAACTTCATTGGTCAATGGTCTTCCTTTGCAGCACCTTGACATAAAAAGGCAAAGTCCCAAAGCAAGCACTATAACTATGACCAATGCTACAATAGCAATCAACACAACTCGTTTGCTCAGAAGGTTTTGCCCTTTTGAAGAATGTGAGTTTTCTGGAGCAGAAGGTTCTTCTGGTCGTATTCTAGGAACTTGTTTAGGAGGTGGAGCCCCAAGCGGGGAAAGTGAAGGAGGCGAGGCTGGTGGTGATGGGAGAACTGTAGTGTTAAACGGATTCCCAGCTCTTCTGCTTAATGAATGTAAATGTTACCATATGAAGCAATAATGTGAAAATTATACATCGTAAAACTAGATGGCACAAGACCATATAATCTGTAAGTAAACGCAACGATCTACCGAGTACCAATACATCAAAAAAAAATGGTGGTTTTGAAACCACTATTCTTTATTTCTTTGGTTCTCATGCATCTCATAACGAATTTATGTTCACATCCTATAAAAAAGTTATATTCAATTATATTGGGCTAATAGGTGTCATTGAGATCGCTTGAGTTGAGATATTACCAAACTTTATATTCAGTTTGAAATAATATCTCTGATAAATCCTAAAGGTTATATATGTGCATAAGAAACAAGGTACTGTGCATATTTAACAAGGCACTACCAACCCTCAATTTTGTTTTGGCTATCTTATACTAGAATCATGGTTCTGGTTTTTCTCTTCCATAACATTGTGAATTCTTTTTCACAAAATTGGAATGACCTCTTACATAATTGATAAATAACATCTAATCAGAAAGGGCTTTCAGGATGTACAATGTGAATTTGCAAACTCTGAAGCTCTTCTATAGGATAAATCATGGTGTCTGAGTTCTGTATTTCCGAGGGAAGAGTCCTCAGGATTGAAGATATGCCAAGTATTGCACCTTAAACATAGTATTCATACTAATTATGTATTATAAAGAAGTTTAATACACAAGTTTACGCATCACACCACTAAGTATAGTTGAAACACTAAACTTTATTTTTTACGCCGTCTCATAAAATACTTTAGTAAGCAAGTTTGCTACCCATGATTATGACATTTCCCTGAGTAATATTATCAAACTTTGAAGTCTCTTTGAGATTGAAGCATACTAGATAAAAAAAAATGTTATTAATAGTAATTTCATGCTCATAAGATGGATTAAAATGACAATTTTTAACATGCAATCACCATTCACCATTATATTTGTTAAACTTTCCTGCAAGGCGACTTTTTCAGTTCTAAGCTAAGGCAGCGAAATATATAAGATTTTTCCAACCTCAGAAAAAAAAATTAAGTACCAAGAAAAACACGAAATTCAAGTAAGGAAAAATAGATCGACTAAGCAATACTTCCTACACCGTTGAAGTGTTTAAAGCATATTTTCCATCAGCAAAATTCATATATTTGAATATTTCAAAGATATTTAATTCCTCTCAACTCTATCTGTAAAAGAAAATTAAACCAGTATACTAATAAGAACAAACATTACGTTTTCTCCAGTATTTTATTTTGGCAAAAAAAAAAAAAAGATTTTCATTTTCACATAAGCAATCCTTTGAGGCTCTGTAGATAAATAAAAATTTCTTTTTTTTATGAATACTGTTAAAAAAATTCTATTCGTGTTTGCGAAAACAACATCCTTTTTTCTGTTATTTAATACCAGTACCGGATTCAAGCACTAAATTAGAACGAATTTCATTTGTAAATATAGTTTCTTAAACATCAAATAAAACAAGAACCTTGGAATTAGTAACATATAAAGTTTTGGATGTTAGAAAATTAAGATATAATAAGTTCATACAAGAAGAAACCACGGATGAAAATACTTTTTTTGCTTGCCATCACCTGAAAGTGGGAATAGCCAGCAACTTCGGGGGTATAGGTCCTGAGAACAGATTGTTTTCAATGTTCCTGAGGTACAAGAAAAGTAATTAATCAAAATTTCTAAAACGTGTTGAAGTAAGATAAAGTTCAATGATCTAAAATGTGTTTAAGTAAGATAAAGTTCAATGATTTGATATCAATATCACAGAAGAAGAGTACAAATCTATTAAGGGAAGATCTTGAAAAATGTTAAGGGTCCCAACAAGACGATTGTCCTGCAAGTGCCTGCAATACAATAGATAATAATTTGTGAAGATAGGAATGTGCAATGTAACCAAAAACAAAAGGTATCAGTTAAGATGATTACGCACAATGTGGTAAGAGATGATAAGCTCCCCATTGAAGGAGGCAACTGACCGTCCAAATTGTTACCAGACAAATCCCTGCAGCACTATAAATAAGTACATACTCACATCTACACCTTATAATAAAAGGAAAAGAACAAAAGAGAAGGCCTACAAATTAATTAACCCTGTAAGCTGTTGAAACGTATCTGGTATTTCTCCGGTCAAATGGTTGTTGCTCAATGACCTGATAGGAACAAAAGTTAAGATATAAATGAGCAAGCAAAGTAAAAGGAAAATTATAAAGCTTTTTTAGCACAAATTGAATATAACTTACATGTCTGTCAGTTGACCTAAAGAGGAAAAAGTCTCAGGGATGCTTCCAGTGAATTGGTTACCCGAAAGAGAACTATAATATGCAAAAGGAAATAAATGGCTACAGTTAAATAAGAGAATATGAAAAACATGCCCAAGACACCAAAAGAGTTCAGAAGCACCCCCAAGTTTAATCAGAACCATCTCGATGAATTACGAAAAAGAGAGCAACTGAGGTTCACACTTACAAGCTCCGAGTGGTGATGGGCAAATTGGATGGAATACTACCCCCAATGTGGTTATTGCCCATGTCTCTGCTTAAAAAAAGGGTAAATTATCATAAGCCTCCTAAAAAAAACCTTTCAATAAAACATACTATATATATAGTTATAATTGAACGTTGGGCAAGGGGAAGTCCTTATACTTGCAACCAAACCTATTAACACAAAAACATGATAGCTCAAAAAAGGAACCGTAAAATTCATGCAGATGAACCTTGTCTTAATGAAATTGGTACTTACATTTGTATGATAGAAGCAAAGACCCCCAAGCTCTCGCCCAGTACACCCCCCAAATTCGCGCCATTTAAAACTCTGTCAATCTAAAAAACTTAAGGATATGACTGACACACATTCAACAGGCATCAAATCTAGAAATAAAAGCCATACATTCCGGTTATGTTGGCATTGACACACAGTACACCTTGCCAACCTTCCGCACACGGGTCTCCACCAGTTGGCACCCACCCTGGAAGAGGTGGTGACCCCAGAGCGGCATATAAATTATTTATAGCCACAACTGAAACATAAGAACAAATATATAATTAAGAAAAAATCCACATTCTCAACATATTACTTGGCCACTAACACTTCAAAAGCATGATTAATTACAAATCTTCTAAAAAAGGCTTCCCAAATGCTAGTAATGGACAAAAAGTTATTAGTTTTAAGCATAAACACATATATATACACAAGATAACGGCATATATAACATATTGAGAGCTAAATTTGGAGAACAAAGAAATTCGAAATAATTGAGCCATGCTTTACCATCTCGAGGATCTGTAAGTCCCCAGCAAGTTCCAAATGCTGCAATCAACCACAGAAGAACCCGCATATATATCTCCCAATTGAAACGCCCCATCGCCAATTTTGAGCACTCAAAAACTTAGAAATTTTAATCTTTTCAGCAAATTTCTTTCTTCCACTCTATTCTGTATAAAATTTTCCAATAGAATCTACAAGAAGATCCTCACAGCTGAATTACAAAGTACATTAGTGAAATTTTGAAAGAAAAAAAAAACAGAACCTTTGTGGATTCATAAAGCAAAGTTGCAGAAAACAAAAGAATAATAATAATCTGAACTACAATGTTAATAGAAATTTACAATAAAATAAGCAAAATTAGCGAGAATAGAGGGAAATAAGGAGTGAGAGAAACCCTACCCTGTGAAAATTTTTGCAAATGACAAAGATTCGGAACAGTAACAGAGAGAATGATCAGACATTAAAGTTGATATACGCTCTTTGAGTGACTAAAGCCGACAGTGTATTTTGTTCGTACATATCTTTTTGAAGGGGGAGAATATATTAAATTCTTTTCTTTTGATTTTCAAATTAATTTATTAGCAAACGTGAACTGTAGACCGTTGTATTTGTGTGGTTCAAAGCTTTTCGGGTTGGGCTTTTTGACCTTTTTTCTTTGGTTTAATTTATCTGGAATGTGTTTTTGTATGTAGGCCCGTTCTCATGAAAGACCCAACTTATGTTAGCCCATAGTGCAAGCAGCCTAACAACATAGTGACAAACAATAGAGTATAATCCCAAGGTCTCGTAGCTTCCCAGGATTTCACATTCTTTTTTATTTTTATACTTTTTTTTATTCTACAAAAATAATCTCATCTGTCATTTTTTTTTTAGAAAAAAATTATATAATAATAATATAAAATGACATAAGAATCTCAAATTTGTCATTATATTTTCATAATCATGTCGCACTGCTAAATATTAACTTATTATTTTTAGAAGCATACATAAATAAAAATAAATTTTTAATATTCATAAATTTTAAAAATATACTTTTTTTGTAAAACGACTCGAGTGACAATTTACCTAAGTATTACTATCAATTATAATATAAAACTAATAAAAGAGTCTTCGTATATTTTACGAATAAGCTTAAGTAGACAATTTTTTGATATAAATTGAAACACAAACTCTCTTTTAAATTATTAAAAAGTAGAGTCTGACACATAAATTTGTATTAAACTCGATTTTTTAATAATTAAATGAGAGTTTATATTTTAATTTATGACTTAAAATTGTGTATGTAATAGTATTCATATCTTACGATGTAAAACTTTTTTCAGAACGAATAGGGTAACAATTAAAATTTGATAGTGAGTAAACCTACTGTTAGAATATATAAGCACGTACACATACATTCGGTATTTGTTGTGGGTGTAAGCGTAGGGCCAGAAACTTCAGGCCTAGATTGCAAGAACCCGAGGCTCATTACCAAGGAGGTTCACACATCTGCCGGACAAGTGGTGCTGAACTTGTATCCATGGGCCCTGCTGGTCATTCGTCCTAATGGGACTGGGTGTCGCGTTACCCTGTGGGTTGGTCTCTCGGTTGTCATTAATGGATAGGACGGGTCAAAAGAATATGGAAGAATTATATTTACTAATATATTTTTAAAAATATATTACAACAAAAATATATACATAAAATATTTATAAAATTAGAGTATTTTTAATATTTAATTTTTAAATTAATGCATTGTTATGTCTTTAATTTAGTTAGGTGATTTAATGGGTAGTTGATTCCAAATTTCAAAATTTAAATTACTTAACAATATCTATAACACCAAATACTCTGATATTTTTTTTCTTTCATCTTCTCCAAACTTCCTCCGCCGTGTTATCTTTCCTCCATTTTCTCTTCCTCCGCCGCTTTTTTTCATTTTCTCCAAAACTTCATACGTCGTTTTCTCTCTCCTCCATTTTTTTCGTCGTTATCTCGACTTCGTTTTCACGTTCATTGTGATGTCAATGATCGATGTCATCATAACCACCGTCAATCCCTTCTACACTGCTGATAAGCTCATAGTGGCGCCAATGGAGTATTTGCATTCATCGTGACATCAAGAGTGGTGTCAATGGAGTATTCATACTCATAGTGGTGTCAATGGAATCTTCACGTTCACGGTTGGATTTCTCGATTTCTCAAAGTAACAAAATACTAGTATGGAGGTAACCGAACAATAGTATATCGATTTTTTGCTGCATTTAATCTAGGTAACCAAACTAGTATGAAATTAACCAAACATTATTATAGAAGTAACCAAACATTATTATGACGATTTTTTGCTGTAATAAATCTAGGTAACCAAACACTAGTATGTAGATAACTAAACACTAGTATGGAAGTAACCAACTCCTGAATGTATAGTAACTAGTTTTTCGTGCAGTAAATCTAGGTAACCAAACACTAGTATTGTAAGACCCCGAATTTTATGAAATACAAAATTTAATTTTTCTTCATATATATATTTTTTTGAAACAATAAGTGGTTAAATTAACAAAATTGAAAGTTAAGGATGTTATGTGCAAATTTTATTTTGTCGGACAATATTCGCTTTGTCGGGGAATATTCGTGTCGTACGACGGCGCCGAAATAATAAATTATTGGTGGACCCCACAACGGAATATTTGTCGGATATAGAAAACGACAGAAGTAACCTTTTTAAATAAAAATAGTCAACGGAACTGTTAAAATACCGGTGATAAAAGAATAGTAGCATACGGTAGTTTATGGTATTTTCTGTAGCACACGGTACTCTACAGTAACACACGGTATTGCATAGTGTCTCATATTATTGGTCTGATAATTGACACCGTAACTGTTACACATCATTTCATCGATAATTGTCACTGCATAATATTTTATATTATCAATTCAATAATTGTTGTTGCACTGTTTTTAAAATTATTGAACCTAATAATTGTCACAGTAACATATGCACAGTAATTCACATTATTGAATCAATAATTGTCATTACACAGTAACGTATGCTTTATTTTACATTATTGTTATCTCTATTATGATGTTATTTAAACAGTTGTATTTCATTAATTTATTGACTTGATATCTAAGAGCTAACTATACTGTATTTATAACAATTAGTCATAATAATTGAATTGATAAAGTTATTTGTTTATAATATAAAGTTAGGTGATTATTAGGTGATATGAAATGAATGGTGTAGATTAAAGTGTGAATTATTGTTGAATAATTGAATTGATTTGTTTATAATATAAAGTTAGGTGATTATTAGGTGATAAGAAATGAATGGTGTAGATTAAAGTGTGAATTAGTGTTGAATAATTAAATTGATTTGTTTATAATATAAAGTTAGGTGATTATTAGGTGATATGAAATGAATGGTGTAGATTAAAGATAATATAATATTTGAAATGGATGGTGAAGATTAAAAGATGATCTTTAAATGAATGGTTTAGATTAAAGGAATGATAAGATTTTTGGCTATAAATAGAAGCCTTAACTTAAGGATTTTTCATAAACTTCCTTACTTGTTCTTTCTTTCTCTCTCTAAATACTTCTTGTGAAAGTTCTCTCTAAGTGTGCTTAAGTCATCTTGAGTATTTGTGAAGATCTATAAGTATACGTGTACTGTTCAAGTTAATCAACCTCATTTAAATCAATATCCAGTCACGTGTTGAGGTAAGGGATACCATCTTTTTCATCTTCCATTATTCAAACATACTATGGTAAGGGATTATCATTATTTGATTCTCGATAATAATATTGTTTCTTCCTTACTCATAAGACGTGTCTTTTATTTCCATGTATTAAATTGTGGGAATAACCTTACGGAGCGGATTGCCGCCTGTTGGTGAATAACCTTTCGTATTCATTCATTATTAATCTCTGAGAATAACCTTACGGAGCGGATTGCCGCCTGTTTGGTGAATAACTCTTTGTACTCAAATTCTATTAAATTGTGGGAATAACCTTACGGAGCGGATTGCCGCCTGTTTGGTGAATAACTCTTTGTACTCAAATTCTATTAAATTGTGGGAATAACCTTACGGAGCGGATTGCCGCCTGTTTGGTGAATAACTCTTTGTACTCAAATTCTATTAAATTGTGGGAATAACCTTACGGAGCGGATTGCCGCCTGTTGGTGAATAACCCTTTGTATTAATTTCCTTCACCTTTTGTTAATCAAACCTGCTACGGTAAGGGATATTATTTTCTTTCATACTCCTAAATCGAAATTTATTATGGAACTATTACTTCTATAATTCCTGAAAATATTATATGTTCCATAATAGTTGAACTTCATTATTTCAACTGAACCTTCCTATTTACGTGAACCTTTCTATTGAATTGTAACCGTTATTCTGAACTGTGGATCTTGAATATCATTTTTAAATTTCACTCCACATCATGTTGACAATTTGGACATTATTTGAATCTGTACAAAGTAAACTTCCGATACTTATTGTTATCCTATTTCTTCTGTTCATCATTTATATCATTCTAATCATCCAAAAATCAAGCTGTTGTGAATATCTGTGGCCGGGGGCACAGATGTGATATATTTGTTGAACAGATGATAGGTTAAAGGCGATATAATAGGTTAAAGGCGATACATCTGTTCGGTGTCTTTTATGGCACGTGGTGAATGTTCTCTTTGGCCCGTAGTGCAAAGATGAACTGTTGTTTGGTATGATTATGACCAAAGGCTGAATCTGGTATAATCATGACCGTTGGTGCTATATTGAATATCTTTGGCCCGTAGTACAAAGATGAACTGTTGATGTGCATGATTATGATCAGGAACTGTGAATTTGTATTATCTTGACTAATGATATTTCAGATGATAAAAGTTGATGATGTTTTTTTCCTAAAAAGAGAACCGAGTGGACATTATAGTCTGCATTATTCTTCTAATAGATTACTCATTCCGCTGCTATTATTGATCTGAACGTTGTTTAAGAATTTAACTGCAGTTTTTGATATAAACCTTGTAGTCTATTGTATTCTATCAAGAACTCAACTGTTGAAGACTAATGATAATTTATTCGTCATTATCTTAGTCATGATATTCTTTACTGGGCTATTTGAGCTCACCCTTTCTTTTGTTCCATTGTTTTTCAACAGGAGATGAAAACATAACAGGGTCTAGCCGGGGAATAGAGTGAGGGTCCGAGGAATAGTTATCATAGTCTTCACGTTTTGTAAAATAGTGTGGCAATAATAGTGAAGACTTAGTTGTGTATTATTATACACTGTATTGTTGTACGTTGTGCTTTGTTGTAATAATTTTGTTGTAGTATTTTGACGACTCAAGTTTGGGCTGTGTGGGCCCAGATTTGGGGGCGTCACAGTTGGCATCAGAGCTTAGGGATATGGTCTTTAATGGCGATCTGGGGTAGAACTAGGAGGGGAGAGACGAATAGAATCAGTCACTAGTGTGTCCTACCTAAAATAGATTTTATTATCTAATGAGTCGATTTGAATGTAGGAACATGAAGTGATGAGTCAGTTTATTTGAACTAACATTTATTTTGTGACCACAGTTTAGTATGGCATCTGGAAATCAAGAGGTTAACTATGGAATGCCTGAAGCGAATGTAGCCGAGAATCAAGAGGCCCCAAACAATCCTCCTGCCAACTCAGGAAATAATGTTCCTGATAACATGATGAACGATGGATTCTTTAGGAATTTCATGCAGTTCATACAGAATCAAGCAAGAGGAAATCCAGTCAATAATAACGGTAGAAACGCTGGTAATTTGAGGATGGTCACTGTCAAGCAATTTAAAGAATTGGGACCACCTGAATTCCACGGGAAGCCTGACCCACTCAAAGCGGAGGCATGGCTGAAACAGACGACAAAAATACTTGATGTCTTACAATGCGCTGATGATCAGAAGGTGTCATTTGCCACTTTTATGTTACGAGGTGAGGCGGACCATTGGTGGGAAGCGGTAAAACGTATCCAACCTTCAGCACTCGAAATGTCTTGGACAGAATTCGAAGAACTGTTTAACGAGAAGTATTTCCCAGAAAGCATCCGCCATATGAAAGAGGTGGAATTCATTAAGCTGGAGCAGGGAAACATGACAGTCTCCCAATATGAAGCCAAGTTTGCCGAGTTATCTCGCTTTGCCACCCATCTTGTGGATGACGAAGCACGAATGAGTCGGATGTTCCTAAGAGGTTTGAGATTAAAAATTCGTCAACAACTTAGCTCTCATAAATTTAGTTTGTATTCAGATGTTGTGGATAGGGCTCAAAGGGTGGAGCAAACAGATGAAACATTGCAGCCAAGAGTTAATGAGCAACATAGAGAAAGGAATGACAACAACCACAGGAACGAGAACCATCGAGTAGGTAACCAACACTTCGGTGGTAATTCCACATCAAATAACAGAAGAGGAGAATCCAGTGGGAACAATTTCAAAAGAAAGAGATTCCATAATAATTATGGAAGGGCGCCAGCACCAGTACCAACACCAGCACCGACCCCAGTTTCAAGGGGAGAAGATCGACCACCAGTGAGATGCTATAGGTGTGGTCAGGAAGGTCACATCAGCCCAAACTGTACTCTGCAGTCTAAAAAGTGCTACAGTTGTGGGAAAGAGGGTCATCTTGCGCGGTTTTGTCCTGCCACAAAATCAAGTCCAGCTGCAATGATGATACCAAAAGCTAGCGCGGATAAAGGAAAATCTGTAGTTCAAGGAAGAGCTTTTGTTGTGACATCCCAAATAGCGCGAAACTCGAACGAGGTGATAACCGGTAAGCTATTCATAAATTCTCGTGAAGTCTACGCTTTGTTAGATACTGGCTCTACCCATTCTTTTATCTCACCTACATGTGCTCAGCGTTTAAACTTAACTCCTGAAAATTTGGACTTTGACTTATCAGTTGAAACCCCATTAGGAGAAATGACCATTACATCTACTGTCTATAAATCTTGCCTAGTTCAAATCAACAACCTCACATTACCTGTTGACCTTATTTCTTTGGAGATGCATGAATTTGATGTGATTTTAGGAATTGATTGGTTGACTATCCATCATGCTAAAATTGATTGTTTTCATAAGATTATTAGTTTTCATATTCCTAATCAACCTGTCATGCAAATTCAAGCAACTAAACCATTGAAATCTATAACTGTTATTTCTAGCCATAAAGCCATTCGTTTATTGAAAAACGGATGTCAAGCCTTTTTAGCTCATGTCACTGATTTGAACAAAAATACGTCAAACTTGAATGATATTCCCATTGTTAATGAGTTTCCTGACGTTTTTCCTGAAGAACTTCCTGGCTTACCCCCAAACCGTGAAATTGATTTTTATATTGATCTTGAACCCGGTACCAAGCCCATTTCCAAAGCTCCCTACCGAATGGCTCCCATTGAACTTCAAGAGTTAAAAGTCCAACTACAAGAATTGTTGGATACCGGTTTCATTCGTCCGAGTGCATCACCTTGGGGTGCTCCTGTTCTATTTGTGAAGAAGAAAGACGGGAGTATGAGATTGTGCATTGACTACCGAGAATTGAACCATGTCACCATCAAGAACAGGTACCCGTTACCTCGGATTGATGACATGTTTGATCAATTGCAAGGCGCTCAACATTTCTCAAAGATTGATCTCCGTTCTGGATATCATCAGTTAAAGGTTAAAGCTGAGGACATTCCAAAGACTGCTTTCAGAACTCGTTATGGGCATTATGAGTTCTTAGTCATGCCTTTTGGACTAACTAATGCTCCTGCAGCTTTCATGGACATGATGAACCGGATATTCAAGGAACATTTGGATCATTTTGTGGTTGTCTTTATTGATGACATCCTCATATACTCCAAGAGTCGCGAGGATCATGAACAACACCTGAGATTGATACTACAAAAGCTCCGTGAAAACAAATTATATGCCAAGTTGAAGAAATGTGAGTTCTGGCTTGAGGAGGTCGCGTTTCTTGGGCATGTGATTTCTAGTCAAGGAATATCAGTCGATCCTGCGAAGATTGAAACGGTACTAAATTGGGAACAACCCAAAACAGTAACCGAAGTCCGAAGTTTTCTGGGTCTAGCTGGTTATTATCGGAGATTCGTAGAAGGATTTTCTCGAATCGCCACTCCATTAACGCAGCTTACTCGGAAAAGCACAAAATTCATATGGAGCGAGGAATGCGAGAAAAGTTTCCAAGAACTCAAGAAGAGACTGGTTTCAGCTCCTGTTCTGACCATACCATCAGGATCAGGAGAATTTGTTATCTACAGCGATGCTTCTGGCAAAGGTCTAGGCTGTATCCTTATGCAACATGGAAAGGTTATAGCCTACGCCTCTCGACAACTCAAAGATTATGAGAAAAATTATCCTACTCATGATCTAGAGTTGGCAGCAGTCGTTTTCGCGTTGAAGATCTGGAGACACTACTTGTACGGAGAAAAAGTGGATATCTATACGGATCATAAAAGTCTCAAGTATTTCTTCACCCAGAAGGAACTCAACATGCGACAACGATGTTGGCTTGAGCTGTTAAAGGATTATGACCACACAATCCAGTATCACCCGGGAAAGGCGAACGTTGTAGCTGACGCTTTGAGCAGAAAATCTTATGCAAGTACAAGTGCACTGCTGACAACACAAAAGTGTATTTTGTACGACTTGCAAAAGATGGAGATAGAGCTAAAGACACCAGGGACCCGCTCGAAGATTGCTCACGTGCGAGTAGAACCAACTTTAATCGATAAAATTAAAGCTGCTCAAGCTACCGATCCGGAACTGATAAACATGATAAAGAAAGTACAAGAAGGTGCCATTCCCGAAGCAAGAATCGACGAGAAATGAATACTTCGAGTCAACTCTCGACTCTGTGTTCCTAACGATCCTGAATTAAAGCATAAAATCATGATGGAGGCACACAACACGCCGTTTGCAATCCACCCAGGAGGTACCAAGATGTATCGAGATCTTCGACATACATTTTGGTGGAACAATATGAAAAGAGAGATTGCGGAGTTTATCTCAAGGTGCCTAACTTGTCAACGTGTCAAGGCAGAACATCAAGTTCCTAAAGGTCCATTACAATCACTTGAAGTTCCCGAATGGAAGTGGGAACACATCAATATGGATTTCGTGACGGGTCTTCCAAAAGTTTCTCAAGGCTTAGATGCAATTTGGGTGATCGTAGATAGATTGACCAAATCTGCTCATTTCTTGCCTATACGAGAAAACTTTTCACTTGAACGTCTTGCCGGTATGTACATAAATGAGATCGTGAGATTGCATGGCATGCCAGTTTCCATAGTTTCTGATCGAGATCCTAGATTCACTTCACGCTTTTGGATCAGTCTACAAAAAGCTATGGGCACTGAACTACGTTTTAGTTCTGCATACCATCCTCAAACGGACGGACAATCGGAAAGGACGATCCAGACCCTCGAAGATCTTTTGAGACTTTGTGTATTAGACTTCAAAGGAAGTTGGGATAAGTACTTGCCGTTGGTGGAATTTTCTTACAACAACAGTTACCAAGCAAGCATAGGCATGGCTCCATTCGAGGCATTGTATGGAAGGAAGTGTCGCTCTCCAATATGTTGGAATGAGGTAGGAGAAGCAAAATTGTTGGGACCCGAGTTGGTACGCTTGACGACCGAAAAGATCCAAATGATCCGACAACGAATACAGACCGCACAAGAACGACAAAAGAGTTATGCTGATCTTCATCGGAGAGACGAAAGTTTCAACGTCGGAGATCATGTATTCTTACGTGTTTCTCCATGGAAAGGGGTTACGAGATTCGGAAAGAGAGGAAAGCTTAACCCTCGATTTATTGGCCCATTTGAAATCCTAGATCGAATAGGAACCGTAGCCTACAGACTAGCCCTACCACCAAGTATGTCTCGCATCCATAACGTTTTTCACATATCTATGTTACGTAAATATGTGAAGAACCCAAACCACGTCATTGAGTTAGAATCAGACGTTATAGCAGAGGATTTAACATACGAGGAGGTACCTGTTAAGATCCTGGATAAGAAGGAGCAGATCCTACGCTCAAAGGTTATACCTCAAGTTAAGGTTTTATGGAGGAACCAAGATACTGAGGAAATGACCTGGGAGCTAGAATCTGAGATGAAATCTAAGTATCCTTACCTCTTCGATATGTCAGGTACGTCAATTTCGGGGACGAAATTTCATAAGGAGGGGAGGTTGTAAGACCCCGAATTTTATGAAATACAAAATTTAATTTTTCTTCATATATATTTTTTTTTGAAACAATAAGTGGTTAAATTAACAAAATTGAAAGTTAAGGATGTTATGTGCAAATTTTATTTTGTCGGACAATATTCGCTTTGTCGGGGAATATTCGTTTGGTCGGGGAATATTCGTGCCGTACGACGGCGCCGAAATAATAAATTATTGGTGGACCCCACAACGGAATATTTGTCGGATATAGAAAACGACAGAAGTAACCTTTTTAAATAAAAATAGTCAACGGAACTGTTAAAATACCGGTGATAAAAGAATAGTAGCATACGGTAGTTTATGGTATTTTCTGTAGCACACGGTACTCTACAGTAACACACGGTATTGCATAGTGTCTCATATTATTGGTCTGATAATTGACACCGTAACTGTTACACATCATTTCATCGATAATTGTCACTGCATAATATTTTATATTATCAATTCAATAATTGTTGTTGCACTGTTTTTAAAATTATTGAACCTAATAATTGTCACAGTAACATATGCACAGTAATTCACATTATTGAATCAATAATTGTCATTACACAGTAACGTATGCTTTATTTTACATTATTGTTATCTCTATTATGATGTTATTTAAACAGTTGTATTTCATTAATTTATTGACTTGATATCTAAGAGCTAACTATACTGTATTTATAACAATTAGTCATAATAATTGAATTGATAAAGTTATTTGTTTATAATATAAAGTTAGGTGATTATTAGGTGATATGAAATGAATGGTGTAGATTAAAGTGTGAATTATTGTTGAATAATTGAATTGATTTGTTTATAATATAAAGTTAGGTGATTATTAGGTGATAAGAAATGAATGGTGTAGATTAAAGTGTGAATTAGTGTTGAATAATTAAATTGATTTGTTTATAATATAAAGTTAGGTGATTATTAGGTGATATGAAATGAATGGTGTAGATTAAAGATAATATAATATTTGAAATGGATGGTGAAGATTAAAAGATGATCTTTAAATGAATGGTTTAGATTAAAGGAATGATAAGATTTTTGGCTATAAATAGAAGCCTTAACTTAAGGATTTTTCATAAACTTCCTTACTTGTTCTTTCTTTCTCTCTCTAAATACTTCTTGTGAAAGTTCTCTCTAAGTGTGCTTAAGTCATCTTGAGTATTTGTGAAGATCTATAAGTATACGTGTACTGTTCAAGTTAATCAACCTCATTTAAATCAATATCCAGTCACGTGTTGAGGTAAGGGATACCATCTTTTTCATCTTCCATTATTCAAACATACTATGGTAAGGGATTATCATTATTTGATTCTCGATAATAATATTGTTTCTTCCTTACTCATAAGACGTGTCTTTTATTTCCATGTATTAAATTGTGGGAATAACCTTACGGAGCGGATTGCCGCCTGTTGGTGAATAACCTTTCGTATTCATTCATTATTAATCTCTGAGAATAACCTTACGGAGCGGATTGCCGCCTGTTTGGTGAATAACTCTTTGTACTCAAATTCTATTAAATTGTGGGAATAACCTTACGGAGCGGATTGCCGCCTGTTTGGTGAATAACTCTTTGTACTCAAATTCTATTAAATTGTGGGAATAACCTTACGGAGCGGATTGCCGCCTGTTTGGTGAATAACTCTTTGTACTCAAATTCTATTAAATTGTGGGAATAACCTTACGGAGCGGATTGCCGCCTGTTGGTGAATAACCCTTTGTATTAATTTCCTTCACCTTTTGTTAATCAAACCTGCTACGGTAAGGGATATTATTTTCTTTCATACTCCTAAATCGAAATTTATTATGGAACTATTACTTCTATAATTCCTGAAAATATTATATGTTCCATAATAGTTGAACTTCATTATTTCAACTGAACCTTCCTATTTACGTGAACCTTTCTATTGAATTGTAACCGTTATTCTGAACTGTGGATCTTGAATATCATTTTTAAATTTCACTCCACATCATGTTGACAATTTGGACATTATTTGAATCTGTACAAAGTAAACTTCCGATACTTATTGTTATCCTATTTCTTCTGTTCATCATTTATATCATTCTAATCATCCAAAAATCAAGCTGTTGTGAATATCTGTGGCCGGGGGCACAGATGTGATATATTTGTTGAACAGATGATAGGTTAAAGGCGATATAATAGGTTAAAGGCGATACATCTGTTCGGTGTCTTTTATGGCACGTGGTGAATGTTCTCTTTGGCCCGTAGTGCAAAGATGAACTGTTGTTTGGTATGATTATGACCAAAGGCTGAATCTGGTATAATCATGATCGTTGGTGCTATATTGAATATCTTTGGCCCGTAGTACAAAGATGAACTGTTGATGTGCATGATTATGATCAGGAACTGTGAATTTGTATTATCTTGACTAATGATATTTCAGATGATAAAAGTTGATGATGTTTTTTTCTTAAAAAGAGAACCGAGTGGACATTATAGTCTGCATTATTCTTCTAATAGATTACTCATTCCGCTGCTATTATTGATCTGAACGTTGTTTAAGAATTTAACTGCAGTTTTTGATATAAACCTTGTAGTCTATTGTATTCTATCAAGAACTCAACTGTTGAAGACTAATGATAATTTATTCGTCATTATCTTAGTCATGATATTCTTTACTGGGCTATTTGAGCTCACCCTTTCTTTTGTTCCATTGTTTTTCAACAGGAGATGAAAACATAACAGGGTCTAGCCGGGGAATAGAGTGAGGGTCCGAGGAATAGTTATCATAGTCTTCACGTTTTGTAAAATAGTGTGGCAATAATAGTGAAGACTTAGTTGTGTATTATTATACACTGTATTGTTGTACGTTGTGCTTTGTTGTAATAATTTTGTTGTAGTATTTTGACGACTCAAGTTTGGGCTGTGTGGGCCCAGATTTGGGGGCGTTACAAGTATGGAAGTAACCAATTCCTGAATGTGTAGTAACTAGTTTTTTCGTGAAGTAACTCTAGGTAACCAAACACTAGTATGGAGGTAATTAATTTTTGAATTTACTTATCTTCAATATGTACTTATATTTTTTGTTTATCGGCGCTTATTATAACTTAAGTTATGTAACGATCACGGTCTTCTTTTTTTTCTCAAGGTGGTGATCAACTATGACTTCCCATTAAATCTCGGCGACGGTATAGAAGAGATTGGTCAGGGTTATGACAGTGTCAATCATTGACGCCCCCATGAACGTGAAGACGAACTCGATGAAATTTTGAAAGAGATGACTTTAATTATACTTAATGGCGTTGATATGCTAGTGTAGTCAAAGTTGAAGAGAGTGATGAAGAAATTGAATTGAAGTGATTTAATTTACTTCTCCTTGATTAAGGAATTTGTGAAATTTAATTTACTTCTCCTTGATTTAAGGGATTTGTGAAACTAAAATAATTTAATGTGAGTATTGCATTGCACTTTTTTTTGTAATTATTTTATGAATACATTAATCTTGTATTTTTATTAATTGTTGTATATTACTGCAAAGAACCCAAAGAATATATTCCATTAATCAAATATACTAATAAAAGTAACATTTTGAAAACATGATAAAAGTTAAGACACTACTGCATAAATTTTTACTACTGAAAATAGAGAATTAAAATTTCCAAAATTTTTTTTGATATTTTTGCAGAACGAGTATACATATAATATAACTGGACACAATAATTCTCTTGGATAATAAGTGGGACACAACAATTCGCAGGACAAGTGTACTTAAAATTATTCATTTTCGCAAGGTCTCACTTAAATGAATAGTAAGTGAGACTCACTTTTATTTAGGTGAAATCTTACGAAAATATTAATTTTCTTGAAAATATATTAGCTTGATATTATATCTTTTATTTTATATGCTAACATACATGTTAATTTTACGTTAAAAACGTATTGTGTAGATTCAATTAAATCAATAAACAACGAGAAACGTAATGTGAACGACAAAATATTATCGGTATTGATTGATTTTGTAACAAATTTCATAACATTTTTAAAGAATTAATATTTTCACAAATTAATTTAATTTAATTTCATAAAAATATTAAATTAACTTATAAAAATGTTAATTTCTCATTTTTATCCCAAGATATATCTGCCAACTGAATTCCCTAATATCCAAGCGGATGAAGTTGAACATGAATGTTAATAGCACACAAATCCAAAAAAATGCGGCATCCAATGTATGTACTAAAATGGATGCAAGAGTACGTATATTAATACATCTTTACAGTTCGCAATCATTCAAATCAAACCAGGATTTGGCGTCTCTTCCTTCCCGGCCAATTGTATTTTTGAGATACTAGCTACATTAATTTTGACTCCTACTACTCTGTCAACAGTGCAGCGTGGTGTGCCCTATATTATTAATTTGTTTGCTTTTTATTTATCAACAACAATTATTTTCACCTACAACAATTATTTTCACCTGTTTTATTAGATTTATTGATTATTTATTGATTTTAGACTAAAGTGTGGAACATGATAAGTAAGTCGTCTTCATTTTCTTCCCCTATTGGCGCCCACAAAAATGATGGAACTCGTGCCCTCAAGTCAAGTAATGCTTTTATATTCTATTATTCAATGGCTTTTTTTTTTTTTTTGTAAAATTTTATTATTCCATATCTATTCTATTCAATTTTCTCTCTCTCTCTCTCTCTCTTCAGTTTCCTCTTCAATTAATTATTAAATTATGTATAATTAATTAATTTTTTAAAATTAATATTTTTACAAACAAAAATGAGATTTTCACAAATTTTATTTCACATGAGTGTAGGACTCATTTAATATTTATGTAAAAGAGATATTATAAAACTATCATTTTTATTTATACAAATATCAATTCTCTATTTTTTTTTTTTTGCTTGCATTATGTCTCTTAGATCTTATTTAGTTGTATGTTAGTTGTTTATAGATACAGTCTAAGTACGTGCATGCATTATATATGTTTTATTTTATTTTAAAATATCTAAAAAATTATATGCCCCTCGTCTTTCAACTTTTCTCATGTATAAACTTAAAATGATTACTAAAATATCTATATGAACATATACTATACTCTTTGCAAATAAAAAAGTACTACTCAAACATGATGTTTATTTAGAACTTGCTATGAGACTAATTCATTTGTGGAATACAAAAAAATGGAGGGAAAAGTATATTTAAAATATACACAACATACGCGTATAATATTAATTATTTTTTATTTAACTCAACTAAAGCACAAATTAACTTGAGTTTGGTTCAAATAGTTCATTAAATAAATTGAGTTCATACAACAAAATTAATATTCATTTGAAACTCGATTTTGACACAATTTATACAACTTTTAGTCAAATTTTGTTAAGTTAAAATACAGTTTAACTCGGTACGTTTATTAAACATTGTAGATTGCTCTTATTTCAACCATTAATAATTTTTAGTAAACTTCAAGTTTTGATAATTAAGTTCTAAACTAAACTAGCTAGACTTATTTAAATTTATAACCATAATCATACATTAGATAATTATAATCTATGAATCTCTATGCATAATGCATTAATCTGTATTATATTCCTTAGACGTTTTGTGTGGAACAAGTCAAAATACACATTTGATGAATTACTTATTTGTTATTAATTACCACCAACACACTAAACCCAAAAGACTCTAGGGAGTCTTTTTATGAGTTTTTTTAATTTGATTAGACACATCATGTTTGTTAAATTGGTTGTTTTGGACAATATACAATATACAATAAAAATGTGGCAACAAATTAAAAGTGCAAGTGGTCATGAATTTCTGCTATGATATACTTATATCATTCTCATATACCAACCGTACCTACCATTGCCATACTCATTGATTATTGCAGCAAGGTGAAGTCTAAATCTAAAAGGACCCGACAGGCCAATAATAATAGTTGTACATTATTACATTACTGCTTGACTCTGAATATAATTCAATATATCTATTCATGCAGATATGTATAGGCCAAGAAACCTCTCTCTCTAGACTGAGATTATAAGACTAGAGAATTTTAAATTTAACTTTTATTACTTTTATATTATAATAAATTTTATTTCTTTCTTTAATGTGATTAATGATTCTTATAATTTTGTCACCGTTAATGTGAGAAGTTTTCTTAATGTTATTACAAGACAAGTTTTAGTACTTATGAGAAAAAAATAATATTTTCGAAATATCTTATTCACATATTATTTATATAAAAGATATTATAAAAAAAATTAATTTTTTAAAAAATATTAATTATATTATTGTAATTGTGAATTATATCTTTAATATGATTAATTAATATTTTGATTATTATATTGGGATCGATTTTTATTTTAATTACTAGAATATTTTTTGTTATATTCACATTATTTCATTGACAAAAATATTTTAAACTAGTAATTTCTTAATTTTTTGTCTAAAAAATTAGCGGTGTTACTTATTTAAGTGGCTAATGTATATGATGATGCGGACATTTGAGTGTACTTTTTATATTAAAAAATAAATAAAATTATACAAATTGATAATTAGCATAAGTTTTTATTATTTTTTAATGCTTATCTGCAGCAAACAAATAAAAAAAATACAAAATATTCTTAAACAACCACCAAAACACTAATTAAAACACTAATTAAAGCCAAAGTATAATTATTTAAAAAAACAAAAAAAGCAAAAAGCTTAAGCATCTTTATCTTCTTTCCCGACCACTAGGTACATCCCCACTATTACTCCTCCATAACCGCCTCCTCCATCTCGCATGGCAGTGGAAATAATGATGCTGTGCACACTTACACCAAATGACCCAAATGCTCCGGTCACAAATTTTTTCTTCCTCCATCAACGTAGATATTGTCATCTCTATTAATAGCGTCGAGTTTCTCTTACATTTATTATGAAATTTGCTGATACAACCTCGTCTACTACAAGTACTCTACTATCACTAGTACAACCTCTAATGCACAATCCAGCCGTTGCTCCCGTGTGACCTAAAATCTCACTCTCCTGCCCCCCATGTACCAATCCTTTAAAACCTAACCCTAATTTGCCATAAGTTTATCAATAGGTAAGACCAACTTGATGTTTGACTTGTTGCCTTTTGATATCCACAATATGATGATCAATGGTGATGCTATAGGTATTGAAAGGCTGATGTCATTGGGTGGCGAGAGACGTGGAGGAGGGGGAAGATACAGGGAAATAGGATGGAGAGGGAATATGTTTAGTTTATTTACGTATTTATTTATCCACATAAATATTTTATCTTATTTTTTTAATCTAAACGCGAGTCATATATTTAATAACTTACGAAAAAGTATAAATTCATATAAATTAAATATAACATTCAAATACAAATATTATCTTCACCATTATTATTTTTTTTTTGTATAACACAAATTTTAATATAAAAATATATTTATTAATAATAAAAATAATATTGTGTTTGATTTAATTTATATGTACATATACTTATCCATGTCTCACATAACATGTGTCCAAATTTAGCCTAATGAGTATTAATGTATATTATTTAGACAAAAAATTATAAAATCATTAATTTAAAATATTTTTGTCAGTTAAAAGAATGTGAATGTAACAAAAAAAAATTTAATAACTAATATAAAAATTAGCTTCTAATACAATGATTAAAATATCAATTAATCCATCATCGATGTTATTAGGAAATTGATGTTAATTAGTAGTACTACTATCTCCATTATAAAACCGCCATGGGCTAATTGGTATAACCTGTCATGCTATTTCTTTTTTTTCTTTTGTCCCTATAAGTATAATTATATTATTATATTATCTTTTTTATATAATTTTTTTATTTTATACATTAAATTTTATAATTTATATAATATAATTTATGCATGAATTATGCACATGCCATCAAATGCGAGTTATTTATGAATTATGAGTTTCCAGTAAAGAAGAATATATTTTTGGTATACATGCATTAGCAGATTAGCTTCATGGTGTTGTGCCGCAAATTATGTTAAAAAAAAGTTTTAATTAATTAACTTTCTCCGCCGATCATCAGTACCCCGTCAGGACTTCAAATCTTCTATAGTAATTTTTTTTTTATATCTATTGTGAGACATATAATAATAATTTTTAGAATTTATAATAATAATTTATTCTGTTATCATAGAATATGTAAGAGTTTTGGCTGACACAAATTGAACGGCCACATATTTTCTCAAGGTTTTTGAGTTTTAACCAAAAATTAATTTTGACCAAATAGGCTCCATTGGGCTCAACCAACCCACCCCATCTCAAATCCTTGAAATCTAAGCACATCATCCGAGAATTTCATGTTACAGAAGTTTTCTTCAGTGGACATAGATTGAGAATCTCTCACCTCTTATTTACTTGTTGTAATAATTATGTAATTTTTCTTTAATTTTAGTTTAATTATGTAATTTTTCTTTAATTTTAGCTTGGAGAGGTGAGTAACGAAATTTAAATTTGCAGGGAGTTTTAAAGTTATGGATTTAGTTTATACTTATATATGTAATCTATCTATTTCAGATCTTGACATAGTGGTATTTTCTGTCGATGAGATTTATTGGGGTTGAGGAAAGAGAAGGGGAGGAAGAGTCAAAGGAAGAGGGAGGAGAGAGAATACGGAGAGGAAGAAGGTGAAGAAATAGGAGAGGAATTGGCCAGTATTAGCAAGCAAGTGATGGTTGTTTGGGTTTATTTGATTTTATCAAAACGACTTGAGGGCTTGTCGTATCGGTACCCGGAGTGTACATTAGTTGTACCTATAGATATATCCTTAATAAATAACTTTCTCCGGCTCTCTCCCCAATAAATACTTTCTTCACCCTTAAAAATCCCATTCACAATTTCCCAACACTCCATACTCAAAATTAACTCCAAACCTCTCTATTGTCCTCCCTCCCAAAGCAACCGGCCCAAGCTCCGCCGTCAATGAAACTTCAAAACCCATAACCACCAGCTATCTCATTGTAGCTCAAATGGGTTGTTGTGTCAGCTCAAACAAATCCACCCCTCCACCTCTTTCCACCAAATCAAGCCGAGCACTACCCCCACCACAGTCACTGCCGCCGCACCCATTAGAAGAGACGGTGAAAGAAGTTCTCTCCGAGACTCCTAAATCAAAACCCACCATTCCAAAGATCTTAGAAGAACACAAAAAGACCACACCATTGCTAGCTAATATACAAGAAGAAGAAGAAAAACATGATTCCCATTTCAAAAAGAAACCAAAAATGGTCAATTGTGACGAGATCTCTGAAATTTCAGAGATCTATAGTACTATGAGTGAGAGTATCTCCACAACTACTGAGAGGAGAGACGATGACGACAGCGAAGTTCGTCAAAGGGTTGTCAGATCGCCGGAGAAGTTCAAGCGTCGGTCATTGTCCTATGATTTTTCCGCGAGGAAAGAGAGAGGAGTGGCAAAGTCTCCGGCTAGGAGGTCCGAGCCGTCTCCCAATCGGGCGAGAATCGTATCCGGAAGAGAGAGACGAGGAATTGTTCCCGACGGGAGGGAGAGGGACACCGGAGAGAGCTCCAGGCGGAGGTCGAGGTCTCCGGCGATTCGTAACGACGGTGGAGGAGCCAGACAGAGTTTGGTTCGGAGCCCGTCTGTTAGAAAAACAGGGAAGTCCCCTGGGCGGGTCCGATCCGACTTGGCTGAGAAGAACCGCGTAATGGAGGGAGGTAATAGAGAAGGCAAATGGCCACCGACTAGTAGTGAGTTACTAGAAAATCCACTTGTGTCCTTGGAATGTTTCATCTTTCTTTAGTAAACAACAGGGTTAGAATGGTAAATTTATCCATATATTGGGCAACATAGACATGTCATTCTTGAGTCTATCTTCTTACTCTTTGTCCTCTTGTAAGTAAAAAGTCAATGGTAACTTTAGGAGAGAGAAGACTTATCCTTTTATGCCAAAATTACCCCTCCGAATATATATGGATACAACTGGCATACAGCAATGCCATTTCTTCTATTGAAGGACAAATCTGTCTCTGTCTTGTATTTTTGTTTCATACGGAGTTAAAGCAGGATTGGTAAACTCAAATTAAAAGGGGAAAATAAATAGAAGAAAAAGTGAAATTGAATGATGGGTTGGTGAATCACCATCAATATGTACAACAATATCTGCTGAATTGTTGCTGATTATACATAAAGTAGTACTATCAAGGACTTAATTCATCGACCCTACTTATAATTCTAAGTTGGACTACTGTATATTTGTGTTGGTTTTATGTTCAAACTTCAAACAAAGGAGAATTTGCTTCTCTCATTGTTGTATCTTTTTGTCTAGGTTTGCTTTTTATGGGTTCTGAAAAGTTAAGAAATCTAATTGTGGAGTTTTATATTAATAATTGAAATGATCACTAAATTAATTCTGAATAGAAATATAACGCATAATATTTTATGAAGAAATCACATGAGCTCAAAGTCGTGTTTAAAGAGATAATAGCAGTCTTGTTTTGAAAATTATAATATCGTGCATATACAGTTGTATATATATATTATTTTATTGAGAATTAATATTTTTATAAGTAAAAATAATAGTTCTATAAGATTTTTTATCACATGAATAATAAATAAATTTCATATTCACGTGAGAGTGAATTTATGAAACTATAATTTTTGCTTATGAAAATATTAATTCTTATTTTATTTTGTCAAGATATTGATGAATTCCGGTTTTCGATGTTACATACCAAAACACTAGATACATTTTCGTATGAAACAAGAATAATTTCTTATAAATGTGTGTATGTATAGTTTTGTAAATCTAAGTTGGTAATATTTTTCTTGGTAAAAACTGGTGTGAAAAGTGGATTGTAATGTGGGAGAGATTTTGGGGGTATGGGGAAGATCAAATGAGATGACAAAAGAAGATTGAGGGTGGTTGAATGAATCATATCTAGTCTAGTGGAAAAACATTTATGAAATTCCAGCTGGTTTGATATGGAAAGATAATTCCAAACCTTGATCAGGAAGGGAGGGGAATGGGATTCACGTTTTGAGTGACGCCAGCTAAAACGTGAACACGGTCACAAGAAAATTGATGAATCCAGATTTTTTATTTTAATTTTTACAAATTTATGTATAATAATTTAGGAGAAATACGTAAATGTCTCAACTGAGAAATAACACTCACGTGAATGAGAAATAAATGTCTAACTTAAAATGTTTTTTTGTGAGTTTTACATACGAAAGAAGGAAAAATTACGACTTTTTCTTTCTAAAATTAGAAAATTTCAAGGTAAAACTCACAAATACACCACAAAAGATTCAAGTTTCACGATATTAACCATCATGCAAAGAGTTTTTTGTTTTTAAATAATAAAAATGCCATAATTATATCTTAATTTAAGATGTATTAAAATAATAATTATATTAAAAAAATTAAAATATAATAAAAATGATACGGTGAAAGTTGTGAGACAGAAAATAAGAAATGAGAGAGTAAATAAAATATATAATTATAAATAGTAGTAGGAAAAGTCATAGTATTACATTTTTAGACGATGCCTTTGTCTTTTTGAAGCAAACACAAAGACCTTCTTTTTTTTCCCAAACCAACGGATAATATATAAAAAAATGTTCGAATTTCAATGTTCAAAATTCAAGTTTACATCCATCCCCACCCTCAAAAAGAATGTCCGATTTGAAATTTTAATTTTGAATTTAACAAAAATAATAATATATATATATATAGGAAAATTTTCAAAAGCGAACTTTAAAAAGCGAACTAAAGACGAACCGTCGTCTTTGGTATCTATGGCGATGGTCCGACCCGTCGTCATAAAGTGCATGGTTATGGCGACGGGTCGAGCCGTCGCCATAGATACCAAAGACGACGATTCGTCTTTAATTCGCTTTTTAAGATTCACTTTTTATATATATATATATATACACACACTCTGCTTACTCTCAATCTCTCAAGACGACTGTATTTTTTGTGTTTAATTAAAATAAGATAAAAAAGATAAGAAAACACGATCATTTCGAAAGGTAAAGAGTAAGTAGGATTTATGTATAGATTTGTGAAAAGAAAAAAGGAATTTATAGTTTGTCCACATCATGTTATGTTTTTGGGCATGTAGGCCTGGCAGGCTCACTTGTCAACCAACAGACTAAACATGCATACAAATACAAGGTCCAATGTGACTTGACTGCCGATGAAAATAATAATTTACAGGCCGATTTGATTGATTATATACCAATTAGGTAGTAGTATAAATAATAAGCACCCACAAAATTAATCATTATTTTAATCATTATTTCGACCAACTCAGCATATGTAGCACAATTCCACCGTTACTTTAGACACAGTCTGACCAATACAAACAGCTTATTATATAAAACTTTTTCCATCCTGAATTATAGGACAAATTTTAATTTTTAAGATCAAGTTAAGATATTTAAATTTTAAACTCGTATCATTAATTATAAAAAAATTAAACAATAAATTATTATTAATTAAAAAATATTAATTTAAATGTTAAATAAATTATATTAAATTTGAATTATAAAATATTAAATTAAGTTTAAATTTATTTATATTTTGGGACGGAGGTAGAAAAAAATCACTTTCGTAGTACCAAGTTCAAATCGTGACCCAAAATTAGATACAACTTAATCACTACTACAAACAAGTGTCAATCACGGGCCTTAAATCAATACTCATGTAGAGCACTACGGATTAGTATTATAGGCTATGGGCTCAAAATGCATGCATGCAAATTATTCGGGAGAATTCTTTTTGTTAGGAATTATATACACACAAATCAAATTTTAAATAAAGAGAGATAAAAAAACATCATATTTAACATAGAAAAATCTTTAAAAAAATACAGGTTAAACTTTGAATTTCTAATATATTAAAATAATAATGGACTTACAATAATCCTCTCAAATTTTACGTTTTAAAACTCAATACCGCAATACAAATTTTTCCACGGACTAAAAGCTGCAAAACTATCATTCCCACAATAGTATAATCTTTTTTGCACAAAATATAATAATTGCAAAAACTTTTTTTCTCATATAAACACAAAACTCACTCATATTTTCTTTTATTAGACCAAGTTAGTTGATAATGGATAAACATGTCATCTGACCAACACTAGCAACGGATCATAACAACTAACCAACAACACGTGACATATGTCATCCATTTGAATTACTATTAAGCTTATCAGATATAGAAGCTTATCATGTATAGTCAGTATTTATATATGATTAATTCTACACTTATTTAAACGTATTGGGTAAAATTTATAGGTAAAACTAGAATTTTTCTTTATATATACTCTCATGTATCAATAAAAGCAGTATAAAAAATAATCAATCATTCATCTCATTTTATGTCTTGCCATTCAGCGTGGCTGGTCACTTAAAACTATTTGACGTTAATAATGCTTTTCTTTATGGTTCGTAAATGAGACTATGTAGCAACCTCTTGGCTTTGTTGATCCCAATAAACCAGGACATGTATGTAAGCTTCAACAGTCCTTGTATAGGCTTAAACAAACACCTCGTGTCTGGTTCTCACATTTATCATCTTTCTTACTTCGCAGTGGTTTTCATCAGTCTCCCTGTTCATTTACTTTACCACATTAGGTACAGTATATTTACTCATCTACGTAGATATATCATTGTGACAGGGTCCTCCACATCTCTAATTCAATCCTTAATAAGCAGATTGGGTGCCGAATTTTCCCTTGAGGATCTAGGCTCATTGCATTACTTTATTGGTGTCGAGGTTACCTCCCATCCTACTGGCATCTTACTGTCCCAACACCGGTATATACAAAATCTTCTAACCACTACTGCATGCTCAATTCCAAATTTATTTCCACACCAGTTGCTCCCAAAAATGTCATTGCTGATTCTAATACTCCCTTTTCAGATACTAATTTTTTTGACAAATAGTTGGCTCCTTACAGTATCTCAGCATCACCAGATCAAATATTGCATATGCAATAAATAAAGTTTGTCAAACTATGCACAAACCGTCACTTACAGATTAGATGGCGGCCGAGCGAATCTTACTCTATTTAAATGGAACAGCTTCACATGACCTCCAAATCTATAAAGCCACAACCACACAACTTCAATTATTCACGGATGCAAATTGGGCAGGTTGTACTCATGATTGAAAATCCACTGTTGCAATCATGGTCATCTAGAAAACAAAGAACAGTGGTTTGCTCTTCAATTGAAGCGGAATATAAGGCCCTTGCTGATGGTGCATCCGAACTTCAATGGATTTTATCTCTTCTCTCTGAATTACTACTTACTCCATTACTTATTCCCATTGCTTGGTGTTATAATATGGGCGCCAAATATCTGACAACAAATCCAGTGTTCCATATGCTTGCACCAAGCATATTGAAATAGACTATCACTTTGTTCGAGAAATGATCAAGTTGCTTCATATTGCCTTTATTTCATCCAAGGATCAACTTTACAACTACCCACTCAACACTTTCACCAATTCAGAACCAAGTTGAAAGTTATTCCACCAACACCTTCATCTTGCGAGATATTATTAGACCAACTTAGTTGATAATAAATAAATGTCATCTGACCCACACTAGCAGCAGATCATTAAACATGTCATCTGACCCACACTAGCAACAGATCATAACAACTAACCAACAACACGTGATATATCTCATCCATTTGAATTACTATTAAGCTTATCAGATATAGAAGTTTATCATGTATAGTCATTGGTATTTATATATATACTCTCATGTATCAGTAAAAGTAGTATGAAAAATAATCAATCATTCTTCCACATTTATATCTCTCAACCCTTACTAAGTTACTACCTCTTGGTTGTGCTACATTTCTCTAAACACAAGACTCTATTTATAGAGTACCCATAACTCCTATTTTCCTAATCTAATGAAGACGCTCTCATATAATAAATATACCTACTACAAATAGGACTATTTTCAAAATAAATTCCTAATTCCTTCTCATGATAGGATTTGAGGAGTTTTGAAATAAAAAAGAAGATTTATATCGATACATGTATTGGATCAAATTATAAGAGACCTCTATTTATTACATTTCTCTAAAACAATTAATACTAATACTTATTCATATAATTTACAATTAAAACTTTGGAATACCAATATATATCATTTTCATAAAATAAAAAAAAATAAAAACTTGTGACAAAAGCATATTTTCCTCCACCTTGTTTAAATTTCTTAGCTAATACATTCTCAAAATTTTGGCAGAGAAAGGTAAAATATTGCATTTAAATAACTCCCACGCCTTGGTATTCAAAGTTCTAAACTAGTAGAGTTCCCCCGAATTTGCTCGGTTCCCGATAGATTCACTGTTCGCACACAAAGGGACACTAATGAAACAGGAAGAACAATTTGGAATCTAAATCATTTTCCTCTAGGTACAACCACAAACATTAAAATAATATTCCTCAATTTTCCATCTTAGATATATGGAGAGTTATCCTTTGGAGTCCATCTTGTACCTTACCTCAATCATCAAATGATTCAAATTCTATATATACAAACTAATTCAAGAACTACAGATGGAGATTTGAGGTACCTTCGCCGCCAAAAGTATTTTCTTGTGCATCTGGAATAATGTAGGAACGGCGTTTGTTGATATAGCAAGCACTTCTGATTTTGTTTCTTTCATGTTGACCTTGAGTTTGTGTTCGAAGTCAAGTGTTGGGTGCAATTGTTCAATGAAACATGCTGATGAGGGGGCCATGGTATGCGTTCCGGAGGAAAAGGCATGGGAGCAGGCTGAGCAATGAAGGTAGGAATATCTTCTCCAGGCATCAAAACTGAAACTTCTGTTGCCCTTGCAGGAATCTGAGAATGAAATGCGAGTCGGTAGAACTTCAATAACATGTAGTTTTACAAGTCCCAGAAACAGAATAAATGCTTGTGTCAAGTTTATACTAGAACACAAAAATGCCAGAAGGATCAATATTTGCTTTTACTAAAGAAGGAGCGTTGTTATATAATCAAACACCTATGAAACTTAATTATCAGAATTGTGGCTTATGTGGGATGAGAAGATTTGCTAGTAAAACAAAGATAAAGCTATGATACTCATGCTGTGATCCCAGATACCATAGTCCAATCAATAGTCCAATCAAGAATCCTTTGCATCTGACACTTATTTCAAATCTCGACACCTTATCCAGATTATAGAGTGAGATAATGTATAATTTTGTGCAAAGTACACATTAAGAAAAAAATCTGCTTCCATTCACAAAACAACCTATTAGAACTAAACCAAAGCCTCCAATATTGACAGTGTCTAATAAAGAATGGATAATTAAGATATGAGCTCATAGAAAAATTAATGTTCGACCAAAATAATAGAACATAAACAAACAATACAAATGCAAAACTAGAATAGATTTTGTTTGTCAGAGAAAAACATAGACCATTAACGTAGTGTATTTAGCCACATTGGTTATCCATGAATAAGTAGGAAATTTTGAACAACAAATTATGTTGGCAACTCCCTAAGACTCTATAAAACAAAAGAAACAAGCACAACACAACAGATGAGCTTTCAGGAAATTATTCACTGTGAGAACAAATAATATTAGAGATGTTAACTAGATAAACTAAACTTTTCACATATAATACTGCTTTATCTGCCATTTTGTTGTCTTTGTTCTAATTATTAATTGCCAAAAGATTAAGAGATAAAAGATTCAAGACTGACGGTAGAAATAGAAAATATATTTTATTTTTTACACAATCGCAAGGTACTTTTTTTTTGAAGTCCACATGAGTACTATTTGACTTTTGCTATACTGAGTTTGAGTACATGAAAAAAAGAATTTGATTACTGGCTATGTTTGACTTTGTTCATATATTGGTTAAAATATTAATGGTAGAGGATGACAAAAAAATATTATATATATATTTTTTCGGCTAATTAATATTATATCTTTTCAGATAAGTTACACACTAAAACGGTGCTAGCCAGACATAAATGATGCTATCACCAGCCCATCCCATCAAATCAGGGGATTGTTTATTCGTTGATTGACACCCACATATGGGACAGTTTTTATTGATTATATCTGTATAGCATTTCATCAATAAATAATTGCATAGCAATCAGCATTATCGAATGCTTCACATTCGGAACAAATTTTAGTACATAGCACACACTAACATCTTCATGTGATAAAAAATCAGATATAATATTACCTTCACCATTGGGAAACTTGGGTACAAAATAACAAACAATGCATAGTTACATTATCTATGGTCTTGTACAAACATTTTACCAAATCGATGGTATAGCCCTGATTAGTGTTACAGTTATTGCCCTAATGATAAAAGATTTTGGAACAGTAATGTGTATAAACACCAAACCCAATCCTGTATTGCATAATAGGCAACCCTGTTTTATATTAATAATTTTTTACACAATGAATATGAAATAATGCCAAAAGATTTTTCTTAGATGCAATGTAAGCACTCATTAAACAAGTCACATACTTATCTGAACAGTTATTGATTTATGTTTGTTTTTGTTTTTGTTCTTTTATTATTTTTTATATGAGAAGCAATTTGGATATCGAGTACAATTAATGCATAAATGAAGACAATAAACAAAGACTTGACAGCAAAGGAAAGATGACGGCTTGTCTCCAATCCTAGCGGTGGCCATGAGGTGATGTGAGAGGCACCATAAATATTGGTAGTGATGAGCCAAATTGGGTACCATGTACCGGAGTGGGACTAATCAACAAATGTGCAAGAACGACATGTAGACATATAAACCAGCTAGCAACATCTTAGATGGGCCAATTTTCAAGTATCATAATCAAGAGACAATTTTCTTTTTTACGTATCATAGTTTGAGGGACATTGCACATGCTTATATTATAAAGAAACTCTAATGTTCATTAATGCAATGCTTAATTTATATAAGACCCATTCTCATATTACTACAACCATTTTTTTTATTTGGTCGCTGAAGTAGCTGGGACCTATTCATGGAATTTCGATTATGGATAAGATCCCAATGAAATATACTTTCGTATTTTCTCTACCAGCAAGTGGGGATTATACAAACTAGTAAAATAATATAATCACTTAGATTCATAATTAGCTTCTTCTGTACTAAGCACAGAGATTTAATACTCCTAATATTAGCATACATGGTAGGTACTGAAATAACATAGAGAACTGTCCTTGAACAAAGAAAGACACAGAAAAAATAGAGATAAATAAGGAGACAGAATTAAGGCTAGCAGGGCCTTGTATTTCCCCTTTTTGCAATAGACTTTGGTGGTCAAATGAACAAACATAATAAGTGAAAAAAGAGACAGAAATAAACAGTTTCCAATGGAAAAAACAAGAAAACAAAGGGTAAAATATTAAAAAGAAGAATCTACGTTCACAATTTTAGCTCCCTAGATTCCTAAAATCCTCTGTTAAAATTGAATTAAATGGGGAAAAAAATTATATTCTTTATGTGGTAGATTAGATGTACAGTACTTGTTCATTTTCTGGGTTTTTGGCAGCTAGTGAAAAACTATCATAAACAACTCTACCGCATGAGACACATATAACTAAGCTACAACAAATAAATAAAGGCAGAATTACACACATACACACACACACAAAACTTGTTTGTAATACTCACTTTGGGTGATGGGTGACTGAGTTTTCTATTGAAACCCATTTGAGAGTCAATATCTGGGTGACTCCGGTCACCGGGCGGCGGCGAAGTGGGTCTGAGAAACCTCTCAAAAATAGCCATGACAAGGAACATTGAGATGAGAATGGCAGTGGCAACAAACCCACAAGAAACTGCATTAACTGAGTTACCAAAATGCTTCCAATGGCCATCCCTCTGTAAATATGGAGCTCCGGTAGGCGACCAACCCCCATGATCTTCTTCCCCCATTATTATAATTTTCAGTTCTATTCCTTTTTTGGGTAATTAAGTCTTTCAATTCCAAATTCAGCTACCAGAACTTCAGTAGCATTAAGAGTTGAAATTAAAGAACACCCAAAAAAGCACAGAACGTTTTTATAGATTACAGAGAAAATAGAACGCTTTTGAAGATGGGTTTTTTTTTAGGCCATTATCAAAGCATCCCAAGTGTTTATACAAAAACCTGGTGTGCAGGCCTCCAAAATATAAGAACCACCACCTGTCTGTGTCTGTGCGTTAAGAGAGAGAAGGGGGGGAGAGAGCATGTGGAATTCACTTTACATACACTTGGCACTAATACTATTTTGTTTGTCATAATAGTAAAATTGTAATAATTGAAATGGACTTCTATGTTCATGTATTTGCCTAATATGGGCCTCTATGTCTTTGGGCTTAATTACATCAAAGCATTTAATACTATAATTTAATCTACTAATTTGTTTCAGGAATTGAATATTAATAATCATATTAATCACCTTATGGTCCTCCAAGGACATTTTACCCTCTGAAGCTTCAATACTTTTACATTCACTCTTAGATACGAGAAACATAGATTATTGAATTTGAAGTTAAAGTTAAAGTACTCCTTGCTTGATGAATAATAATTTTAAAGTGTCAAAACACTTGTCCCAAATGTCTAGGAGTACCAGTTTACTCCATGGGCCCTTCAAGCTACATAGCCATGAATTTCTAATTTAGCAGTCCATCGGGACCTAGCCCAATAACTTCTGGATCATGGGAGATGTCAATAGTGTTCTAGCAAACTTTTAAGATATTTCATAATTGCCATCAGGTATCTTTCCTTGTAAGGTGCATAGGAGGGCAGTTGTGAAATTCAGCTTTAAAAGTTGGGCATATATATGAGTAGCTTGCTAATGTCTAAGTCTAAAATTCAGGAGGAAGACGACTAATTGACAACAGATTTCATGAAACTGATGAAAACAAAAGCACACCCACCATTTCATCTATAGACATCCAACATGATTATTGTGGTCCCCACTTCTTACATCTACGATAGTTTGTAAACCCCACTCGCATCTTCAAACTCGACAAGATGACTAGGACTCTGACCTGGCACCCAAGTTGTGTACGTGGCAATTACAAGGGTCTAGTACTCTGTGACTATATTTGTTTACAAAAAATATGTTTAGAATTTGACTATTTATCTTAATTCAATATTCTTATCTTGCACTATTTAATCGTTTGATAGGACTATTAATCTCTTAGGCTATGTTTATTTGTAAAAAACATATTTAAAATTTGACTATTTACGTTAATTTAATACTATTTTATACTATTTAATCGTTCGATAAGAGATTATTAGTCTCATCAAGTTATTTAATAGTTTAAAATGAGGGAGATTATTAATTCTAAATTTTTCATAGGATTATATAATTTCACATAAATAGCCTTAGGAATGATAAAAAAAAATAGTCCATAAGATTATTTAATCCTCCATCATGGGATAAAATAATTCGAAATAGTATTAAATTAATACAAATTGTCCAATCTCAAGTATATTTTTTGTAAACAAACATAGCCTTAATGTTAAACTATTAGTATCATAAAACTATTTAATAAATTAAAATGAGGGGACTATTAATCCCAAATTTTTCATGAGATTATATAATTCTACATAAAAAGCCTTAGGAATGATAAAAAAAATTTAGTCCATATGACTATTTAAAGGGTTATTAATCCCATATTATGGGATAAAATAATGTTAAATTAATACAAATAATCCAACTTCAAATATATTTTTTGTAGCCAAATATAGTATACATGTTTTAGAAAACTAGTCTGATCATATTAATTTTTTTCAAAAAAATAATTTATATATTGATAAACTTATGACGGATTTGAATTGTAATTAATAAGATATAATAGATTGAGACATTATAATTCTTAATTCTTATTTATACCGTAGTCACAATTTTAATTCAGCTAAAAACTTATGTAATACGTAGAAAGACTCATTTTCTCTAAATCAATTTTTTAAATCTTGAAATTTAAATATAGATGAATTAAATTTCTATATATGTAGCTATGAATACTATAACTATTTAAAAAGTATCACAAGTTATAAAATTTGTTATTTGAATACTTAAACAAATTCAAATAAGTTATAAATTAAGAATTTTGTGAGTTCATTTCAAAATGTAAAAATAATATTCTTTTTGTGGAAAGAGGGAAGTAAGTATTTTTCATACATTTAATTGTGGTTTAATATTTTTTTCACACAATAAATAATTTTTCATTACTTTGTTTCAATTTATTTAGAAAAAGAACGAAAATATTAACAATAATAAATTAGTTTAGAACCACTTCTATTTATCTATATCTATACTATATATAAAGGTGAACACTATCTTTTTGTTCCTAAATTTTTGTTTGTCCATTCTATAAGCTAAATGCTTAAAAAAACAACTAATTGAATGATAGTTATAGTAATTGTGACAAGTATTTAAGAGGTAATCAAATATCAAATACTCGTAAAATAAAAAAGAAAAAAAAAACACTTCATGATTGATTGAGTGCTAAAAATAATAATTAAAAGTAATAAACTAAGGATAAAAAAAATAATTACACATGATCACAGGCAAAATAACAAAAATTTACTAAAAAATGTATTAGGAATAAGTTTATCAATCTTTGTTTAAATTTTTCTTAGGCGATTTTAAGTGCGCACATCAATATCAACTTGATACATTTAAGATTTTTTTATTTATATATTGCCTAAAATTTGAACTCAAAAAATAAATTTTTTTTTCTTTTATCACCATACCAAGTTACCAACCCGTTAGAGTTAAGTTTTTCTCCCATTCATTATATGAATGAATGGAATTAGGGTCACATTCTATATTTTCCTTTGTGTCCAATATATGCCAACTCCTGATCCCCACAACTCTTTTTTGATCACATGAGTCGATAAGAGAACGAGTCTTTCCCCGGTGATCGGAGTGGCGACCAGTCATTCACACCTTCTTATTTTTTGGTATCTGTGGGATTGAGGGTAGGGTAAGCAACTAATACAGGAGGGGATTTTATACTCCTGGGGAGACTGATCGCCACTCCTGATCATCATTCCTGATCGTCCCAATTTTTTTTTAAGAGAACTCATCTCGTCATGGCCACGTGGCATAAACTGGGTTCGTTGTAGGTCAAACATTAATGAATAAGTCTATATATACAACATTCAAATACAAGACTAAATACTATATTCAACTTAATTATAAAAAAGTGGGGTATGACATGAATTTTAATACCATATCTCACTTTTTAATAGACGAGATGAATATAATGCATTTATACTTATTCAACATTAATTGTATAGTAGTCCCAAAATGAGTGTATGTTTTTTTTTTTGCGCTAAATTGAATGCACGTTTTTCCCTCTCTCATCCCAAATTAATAGGACCAGCCCGACATATCAGCCCAGCCCTTAAATTGTCAGGTCTTTTTAGGTAGTCGGCCAGCATTTGTGGGCCTATGTTCCTCCTCTCAGCGGTGCTATCATGTTAGATGGAATCTTCTTTCAAACGCAGCCATTTGTGGGCCTATGTTCCTCTTCTCAAAAATTAATTTAGGAAGATTAGAATAATTGAAGGGGGGGACTTCAATTTAATCTTAATTAGAGTAATAAATTAATATGCCACATTTTATTTTTTCACTCATTTTGGGTTTCTCAATCTCAATCTATTGATTGTGGATACAATGTATGTGGGCTTTGATCCGCTGGAGGTACGTAAGAAAAAAATGATAAGTAAACTATTGGTGATTTTTTTAAAAGAAAATTACCCAAATGTCAAATAATATGCTACCTACTCTCAGGTTACAACCGAACGCAAACATATATAGAATTGAGATTAATGTCAAATAATCTTTACTTATTCATTAAATTAATTAAAAATAAATAAATAAAATATAATAACAACAATATATGACAAGAGACAAGAGATGAGACAAAAAATTTAAACTATCTTTTGTCCCAACTGTTGTCTTATCTAGTGTCTCACTCTATATATTTTTACCTAAATATTTGTTATAAAATAATACATAGTGGATGTCTATTTATCTTCCTACACCTTTTCATTATCTTGTTCATTCATAAGTTTCAAGTTCATTCCATCTTCCATGACCTTTAAGCTTGCAGTGATGTTTGAGCTTACAAGATGAGCATGTGCTTATAAATAGGAATATTGTCAAGAATGATGCACACACAGATAAATACAAATATAAGATTACTCTCTCATTTTTACTAAATATCATTGTTCTTATTACTTTTATTAATTATATCGTATGGTTATAATACTTTTATAAAAATTCATTCTTTTTTATTTTAAAGTTAACTTTTTTAAGAGCTTTGCTATATGTAATGACCTATGCAATGATGACTACAATGACCCAATGTAATAATCTTTACTTATTTATTAAATTAATTAAAAAGAAATAAATAAAACATAAATAAAAATAATATATGACATATGACAAGAAATTTAAATTGTCTTCTGTCCTAACTGTTGTTTCATCTAGTGTCTCACTCTATATATTTTTACCTAAATGTCATTCAATCTTTTATTTTAAAGTCAATTTTTTTAGTGAATAAAGAGGACCTGCTACTATTACATGAGATTAGACCAGATGCATGACGAGTAAGAAAATATAACCTAAAATCTAAAATCGGGTTAAAATAAAAATAAAAATAAAAATTGCACTCTTAAACATTGTTTGTGGAGTTAAATGGTGCAATCTTGTAATGATTAACATATGCATATATAGACCCATTTGATATAAATTTATCCATTTATAGTCAAATAAAAAGAATCCATAGTCCACGTATGAAAATTATTGTTCAGAACCTTAACATTCACATTCACCTCCCAAGAGAAAGTAAATGATAGATGGGTGCCCAATTTCCTTAAAACTGGGAGCTTGATTTTAAAAAAATTCTATTAAGTTTGATGGTTGACTGTCGTATTAATCTAGTCAAATTATATAAGTGTTGAAACGCGCTACTGATTAATTAGAATAATTCTATAACAATCTACGGCCTAAATTAAATGAGATCCATTTATAAATGTTTCTGTTACGACCACATTCTGATGGTGCTGAGACCATGGCCATGGCACTCTTCCCATAGAACTCTCTTATTTCTTGGTTTTGCTATTTCTTTTTCATCCGTACAATTCCCATAAAAAGTTAAACCTTTTTCAAGTTATTAACCTTTCACGTATAGTACAAATGCTCTTCCCAAACTCATAAACTGAACTGAACTGGGTAAATTGATAATTGATTACGGAGTAAAAATTTAGACAATTTTAATTTTTAATTTTTTATAATCGACTTAAATAATTTAATTATTTTTTTATTAACCAAATCGACCGTTGAACACCCTTAACTTCTATTGCCTTCTGCCATTTAAATTCCGTTTTGATATTATTCTAGCTTTTCTTCTCTCTCTCCTGTTCAACACCCAAAAAACTTGATAAATTTTCAAATATAGAATCATTAATTCACCTTTTCAAAGTTTGATGAGATTAATTCAAATTATATTGGTGTTGAAATGTACTGATTATTTAGGATAATTCGATAACAATCTACGTACGGCCTAAATTATATACCCCTTCATTTTTTTTATATGTCCTTCTAAAGAGAAAATTTTGTTCATTTTTACTATCCATTAATGAAAGAATTAAATTTACTAATTTCTCATATTATCCTTATAATTAAACACTGTGCTTTGTTTCTCTCTCATATTTTCAATGATTTTTAAGTACACAGTCAAAGTCACATTCAAAGATATTTCTCTTTTCTCTCTCTACAACATTTTCTCTCTCCTACTTTTACTACTCTTAATCTCTTATTGTTTTACTTTTATCCGCGTCTTTGGATGTAGAAATGAATGTGCACATAAATATATTTATGATTTTTAAAAGTGAATATTAAAATTTTATACTTAACAACTAGACAAAGTATTAGTTATCTTATCTCTCACTAATCCCACGCATATAATTGCCCTATTAATTCTATCAATATTTAGTACAATATATATATATATATATATTCATTAGCAATCGATCGCATTACCACCACAAGTTTTTTAATTAGTGCATGCGTGTTATAATATGTGATGGCTGGTAGTATGCATATTTCACACCTTAATTGCAATTTTTGGAAAATAGTCCCTCCAAAAGCTAAACATGTTAGTGTTGTCTTTAAGCTTGTCCAATCTGTTCGTTGTACCACTACAATTTCTAACACACTGCCTATAGTTAGGAGATCAGGAAATTACCAACCTTGTATTTGGGACAACAATTTTCTGCAGTCTTTAAGAACCAAGTATACGGTAATTAACTTAATTATATTTTATTGGTGTCCACATTTATAAATTGAGTTATTAGTTTATTGCATTTCACAGATGAAAACATTATTTGTTCTATATATATTTACAGCCTGAAAGTTTGACTGGACGAGCTGATAAGTTGAAGGGAGATGTGGTGAAGATGTTTAATAATGTAGTTAAGCTATTAGATCACCAAGAGCTCATCAATCACTTGCAAAGACTTGGATTGGCTTATCTATTCGATGAAGAAATAGAGCGTACCTTGAAGAAAATATATAGTGATCATAGTAATAATAAGTGGGAATTAAAGGAGGACTTGTATTCTACCGCGCTTGAATTTAGACTCCTTCGACAACATGGATATCATATACCCGAAGGTACTAATCTTTCTTTTGGTTTTTGGTTCTTTGGGTTCTTAAGTAATATGTATTTGTCGTTTGTCCTTAATTATTCATCCTCGTCTTTTCTAAGAAAAATATTTTCACGCCTATACTATAATAGATAACTAAACCAAAAATTGCCTAGTTTACTTAGATAAGATATTACTGTGTTTTAGGTTGTTTAAAATCTATCAATATTTTGTCTAGGTAAATTAGATAATTTTTATCTAGTTACCGGCCTACTATTAATTAGGTCAATAATATATTGTGGTTACTTCTTAATTATGCAGTTGTTTTCAAGAGTTTTACTGATAACGGGAATTTCAGAGAATGTCTTCGTGAAGATGTGAAGGGAATGTTGAGTTTGTATGAAGCTTCCTACTGCTCTTTTGAAGGCGAGTGTCTAATGGAGGAGGGGTGGTGCTTCACAAGTAAAAACCTTAAAGAGCTCCATGGAAATATTATTGATCCGAATCTTGCCATGCATGTGAAACATTCCTTGGAGCTTCCATTGCATTGGAGGATGCCATGGTTAGAAGCAAGGTGGTATATCGATGTGTATGAAACAAGTAATGACATCATCCCTGTATTACTGCAACTTGCTAAGTTGAACTTCAACCTTGTTCAAGGATTCAACCAAGAAGAACTCAAACATTTGTCAGGGTAAGTATATACGTATATAGTAGATAATTTCCCTTTCAAATTAGAGATTCATCTTTTTGTTTTTTACAAAATTGAAGATACATTTCTTTTTTAATTACAAAGTGACGTCAAGTTTCTAAAAGGTGCCCACTACTACATTCCTAGCTAACATTAGGGATATGTTTGTGGAACCAACAGAGTATCTAATTCATTCCCTATGAACTTAATTATACTGCTTGATGAATTTGCCAACTTTAATTCCCTATGAACTTAATTTAAATATTAATTTATAAGGTACATAATTTTTGTCATTTGATTAGGTGGGATATTAATGAAATAAACCAACTTCCGGACTACATGAAGATATGCTTCCTTGCGCTTTACAACTTTGTGAATGAGATAGCTTACGACATCCTTGAGGAACAGAACATCAATGTTTTACCACACCTCAAAAAAGCAGTGCTTTATATTCTTCCACCCTTTAACTAATTTCTTAACTTTTGATTAAATAAACATTTATTTGTTCATTTCTTCAGGATCTTCAAATATATATTTTTTCTTAATCTTATGTTGTAGTGGCTTGATTTACTCAAAGCTGACTTAGTAGAGGCGCGGTGGTATGCCAGTGGACACAAACCAACATTGGAGGAGTACTTGAGCGATGCCTGGGTGTCGATATCAGTCCCTCTTGTAACGCTTCAATCTTATATTTTCACCACAAATCCAATCAAAGTGGAAGCAATAAAGTTTTTAGAGAGCAAGCCAGATATATTATACTTGTCATCATTAATTTTTAGACTAGCTGATGATTATTGGACGTCCTCGATATGAAAAAATTTCAACTATGAAATATTGTTGATATTTTTTTGACGAGGTTTGTACGTAACAATTATTTGGGTGGATGCATGCATGCGTGCAGGATGAGTTAAAGAGAGGAGATGTTCCAAAATCAATCCAGTGCTACATGTTTGATACCGGTGCTAGCGAAGATGTTGCCCGTGAACACATGAGGGATTTGCTGAGGAAAACATGGAAAGAAGTGAATAAATTAAGCCAAGATTCGGATATTCTTTTGTCTAAATCTTATATTGAGATAATGATAAATCTGAGTAAAACAGTCCACTGCTTTTATAGCTGTGGAGATGGGTTTGGTGTTGAAGATGGTGTGACGAAGGATAAAATTTATTCATTGCTTATTCAACCTATCCCTATGTAAGGAGTAGTAAATATCAACAGTGTCCTTCTAATATATATTGCTTGTCTTAAGGAGAATAAGGCATGTTCGGATAGGTCCTTTGTGATTTTGCTTTATTAAAAGATTATATGTTACTAAATCCCCATTTCGAGTTGAATGTAATGATGTTTAATATTATGTATGGTATTTGCGCTCTTCTATTTATCAAGCATTTTTAGGTTCTCATTAATAGACAGTCATTTCAGATTCAATTGAACATAAAAACGTTATACGTTAAATATTGGAGTATTAATTTCCAGATTTATTTCGCAACAAAAAAAAAATCATTTACAACCTGAGAAACTCTTATATACATAAGCAAATCCAAATTTGAAATAAGGTAGATATGCTGCGATAAGGTGAGTACCTACTTACTTCCCAACCAAATAATAATAATAATAATAATAATAATAATAATAATAACAACAACAATAAAAATAATAAATTTAACATATACGTTGAAATTAAATTTGAACTCTAAATTTTAATTATATGACATTACAATTGTACATTTAATTTCAATTTTAAAACCTGAAATAAGAGATATTGGAGATTATATAATTACATAAAAATTATCTTAGCTTTTTTTTTATCGGCATTTTTTTTTAATTAAAACCCAAAGTATTACATCCGTGACAAATCCGAAAGATATGAATAGGATCACAGTAAAATATGATACATCATAGATTTGATAGAAAAAACTTCAACATTTTTAAAATATAACATAACATTGAAAACTTACTGTTAAATTCCCTGAATCTTGTCATACGTATATCTAAAATTTTACCCGAATCACCTTCCAGCGGCACCATCAAAGCAACCCCAAAGCTACCTGCTATATTTATTTATAAAAAATATACTTAGAATTAGACTATTTGTATTAATTTAAAATTATTTTGGACTATTTTATCTCATCATGGGAGATTAAATAGTCCTATGGACTATTTTTTTTTATCAATCCTAAGGCTATTTATGTGGGATTATATAATCTCATAAAAAAATTATGATTAATAGTCCATTTCATTTTAAATTATTAAATAGCTTTATGGGACTAATAGTCCAATATTAAAGGATTAATAATCTCTCATTAAATGATTAAATAGTATAAAATAGTATTAAATTAATATAAATAGTCCAATTTTAAGTATATTTTTTGCAAACAAATATAACATTAGGAGTATTACCAAGGAAAAACCACATCATGTTGTCCCATCAAACCTTATTAAGAAACAACTTTTAAACAAATATAAAAGGTTTGGAAACTATGTTCTCACAATTACTACTATCGATGTTTAAAGTATAAACCTTATTTATTGAATATTGGGATTGAAAAATTTGATGTCGTTATGAAAGCTCTTCTTCTTTTCTTAATATATATTTTTTCTTTATCTTATTTTGTAGTGGCTTGATTTACTCAAAGCTGACTTAGTAGAGGCACGGTGGTATGTCAGTGGACACAAACCAACATTAGAGGAGTACTTGAGCAATGCATGGGTGTCGATAACAGGCTCTCTTATAACACTTCAATATTATATTTTCACCGCAAATCTAATCAAAATGGAAGCAATAGGGTTTATAGAGAGCAAGCTAGATATATTACACTTGTCATCAATCAGTAATTTTTCGACTAGTTGATGATTATGAAACTTCCTCGATATGAATAAAAATTATATATTTCGATATAGACATATTTATATATTTTAGTATATGACATATTTTTGAAATTACAATTATTTGGATGCACACATGCATGCACGATGAGTTAAAAAGAGGTGAAGTTCCAAAATCAATCCAGTGTTGCATGTCGGATACCGGTGCTAGCGAAGAAGTTGCGCCCTTGAACACACGAGGGATTTGACGAGGGAAAAATGGAAAGAGGTGAAAAAATTAAGAATAAATTTACACGCACAATAATTAAATATTATATTTATTTATTTTATTAAAAAATAGGATATAATATAAAAATTCATGTCATACTTTATTTTTTAATAATATAAATAAATATTAATATAATATTTAATTATTGTATGTATAAACTTATTAATAAACTAAACCAATTTTCAGATACTCGTTTGTCTAAATCTCATATAGAGATAATGTTAAATCTGCCTAAAACATTCCAATGCTTTTATAATTGTGGGGATGGGCATGGTGTTAAAGATGGTGTGACAAAGGATGGACTTTATTTATTGCTTGTTCAGCCTATCTCTCTGCGTGTGTGTGTATATATGTATATATTAGGAGATATCAATGAGTATTCAAATAGACTTTCAAATTTTATAAATAGATTTTGATTTAGTACACTTGATGACAGTATTGTCTAATATGAGTATCTGGCTTGAAAAAGCAGAACATGCAACAAAAAGAAGCCAATAAACAAGGCTTGAGTGTGGTTTTGTCAAAAGGTCAACTGCTCAGTGCTGCCCATCCCTCTATAATCAATAACATTCCCAAACTATATATATCTAGGCCCATAGGGTATTATTATTTTTATTTATATAATAATGAATAGGGCTACTATTAGCCCATGCCATTCATACATTCTGTACTATATTAGGAAATTGAATCTTTCAGCAGAGCCCAATAATCTTTTCCCTTTTATGAATGAAGGCTTTTATTTAATCTTTTTACTTTAGAAAATATAAGATAGAACTGAAAAGATTTTTATGAGGGTTGCAGAGAGAGCTGTGACCTCTACTTCAAAGACACATGAGCTGGCACACAATCAAGATTCAAGAAAAGTAATCAGCTTTTGAGAGAATAGGGGGAATAATAGGGCAAAACCCATAAAAAGAAACAACTCAGTACATATAAGGCTACAAATCGATTCAAATAATTCGGATTCTATTCGGATTTGATTTAAAAAAATATGAGTGAAATTTAAATTCGTTAATAATATAATTCAAATTGAGCACAAAAAATAATTCGAATAAAAATACAAGTAAAATCTGAATAAAGTTATACTCGACTTGTTTAAAAGTCAAACTACTCGAATTTTTAATCATTATTCGATACATAATCGATTGATACATATTCGAATAAATACTCGATACATTCTCTTATAATATATACACAATTAAACAAAAGTTGAATAATTAGTTATTATTTTTTTTATTTTATTTGTAATTTTAATTTATATATTTAAAGTGTAATTATAATTATATTTTTTCATTTCTAACTAAAATAATAAGTTCAATTAATAATTATATATATTATAAAATTAGTTACTATGTGGAGACTCGAATTCGAGTTTGAATTTGAAGTTCACGAGTAGTTTGAATATAATTCGATCTGAGTCGAATCGAATTCGAGTAACCAAAATTTGAGTTGAGCCGAATCTGAGTAAAGTTTTTAAAATATAGTTCGAATCCGAGTATGAATTTAACCTTACGAGTCGAATCCAAGCAGTTTAAAATTCGGATCGATTTGACTCGTTTACAACCTTAAATATATATGATAAACCAATTTTTGATACTCTTGTACATTCGAAATATTTTTTTTTTTTTTTGGATAAAGTTATAAATTAGGGATGACAATTTTTTTCATCTTCACGGTAAATTTTGCACTCTTTTGAATAAGAGTGATAATTTTGAATGATCGGAGATGAGATTGAAAATGGGAAATGAGCGAATGTTATATATAGGGATGTGATGATATTTGCTTCTTTTTTTTTTTTTTTATCTTAATTTCAGCTCGTACATGTCTCTGAATAATTATGTATTAATTAAACTAATATTAATACTATTATATATTACATAATTAAAATATATGTCATTGTGTGTGTGTATTATTTGATTTTTCTTAATTTGATTTTATCATATATGCGATAAAATATGATTATTTTTTTATGTATATGTTATTGTAAATATAATTAAAATTATTTTTTTATTTATAAAATTCACAAAATATTAATTCCCGTGCTAATATAATTTCGTGAAATTTAAATTCCCCGTAAAGATATAGATTGTTATTAAGTTTTAATTCCTATAAAAAATGAGACAAATTTTAATAAAATCAAGTATAGAATGGGATGTGTAATTCCCGCCCCCCACCCCCTTGCCATTCTTATTAGAGATTATAGAAAACCAGTACATGAAAGCATAAATCAAGAAAATAATAAGAGAACGCGCAAGACACCTGAAAAGGAAAAAAGCTCCATTTTCAAGAGAAAGATGGCTACAACTGGGCTAACAATTTGATGCATTGGGCCCTCACATTCTCCCCAATTGTAGGCTCCACTGAAATCAAGCCAAGAGGCTAGACCCAAAGAAACAAAAATGGCTCCATACTAGTGGCTATGCATATTGAGCTAATGGTTCCATTATTTAAGACATGTAATGCCCCTTATTTGCCCAGAATGACAAGTCAATGTGCAGACCCATACCTAACTATCTACAAAGCTCTACAGTAAGTAGCTGTTCAATCAGATGGGCCTAATTGAAAAGAGCTGGTGTAGGATAGGACAAAAGGGGAATTAATGAGAATCTGTAAAAGGCCTAGAGTGCTTTGAAAATGAAGACAAAAAGGGAGGGTATAAAAAAACCCAATTTCCCGTATTTTCTTAATGTCATCTGGTGGAGACAAAGCAATTTAGAAGAAAAAGAGCAGCTTGATTTTGATTGGTCATGATGAGAGATCTTGGCCGATTATTTCAACAGTGCCCCTAGTTAGAGTTTGAGCAGTGCTGCTGCCTACTGCTATACCCCTACATATTTTTTTTTATAGAATAAATATAAGGGTATAACATCTAAATATTGTATTTATTTTAATTATTAAAAAATAAAAAATAATATTAAATTTCGTATTATACCTTATTTTTTAATAGTTAAAATAGATGTAGTGTTTAGATGTTGTCATTGTTGTGTATGTAAACTTATCCCTTTTTATATATTTTTTCTATCCTAAGATAAAAGTCTTCTATTGATTTTTGTGATTAAATTGATTATTTTTAAAATTAACAATTAAATATATATATATATATATATATATATATATATATATATATATATATATATAAATTTTAAAAAAAACATTGAGATTAATACTAAATTGTATATAGTTTATAATATTTATATTCTTTTTATATATATATAAAAGAATAATAAAATATATTGATTTGAAAAATAATTAATTTGACTATAAGAGTAATAGAAAATTTTTATCGTGAAACGAAGGGATTATTAGTTTTAGCCTTTAAATGAAGGAATATATATCTTAAGGAGCTAAATATGGAGCTCTAAAAAATGAATCTGTGAGGGATCGATCTTGGGCAAAGACACTATTGGGATGGTCCCAGACCAGGAAGAAGATAACCTCGAGCAATAAAATGAGATTTATGTAGGATAAATAAAATTGACAAATAAAAAAAAATGAAGAGTTAAAGGGCTGAAGAGAGTGACAACCACATAAAACATGACAGGATGAAATTGTCATTTCATAAATAAATAATAAATACATTTGACGACTAAGCTAAACTAACTTAAAACTAAGAATTCATCCGAGGAATTTGGATTTAATGAGATCCATTTATAATAAATGTTTCTGTTACGACCACATTCTGATAGTGATAAGACCATGGCCATGGCTCTCTTCCCATAGAACTCTCTCTTTTCTCTCTCTCCTCTGATGGAATTTTATGCTCCCAATGCCAAATAAACTAAAAACCACAACACTGCTCACTGCCATCTCAAAGGCGGAGCAGCGCAGCTTCTCTTCTTTAAAATACCCACAAAAAGATTTTGCAAATTTTTTCTTGTTTTTGCTATTTCTTTTCATCCGTACAATTCCCATAAACCTTTTTCAAGTTATTAAGCCTTCAAATTTAGTATAAATGCTCTGCCCATGCCCCTCGTAGCTTTAGCCATTCAGATTCTGTTTTGATAGTATTGTTTAGCTTTTCTTCTTTCTATTCTGTTCAATACCCAAGAAGCTTTGATAATAAATTTTCAAATATAGAATCATTAATTCACCATTTTCAAACTTTGACGAGATTTTCGGCATCTAACTTGGAAATGGGTTTGATTGGAAGATTGGTGTGGGTGAATAGCTACAGCAAGAAGCAATGCAGAAGCCTTTTCTGGAGAATGAGAGCAGCCATGAAGAAAGCGGCCAAAAGTGGCCAAAAAGGGCAAAAACTCAAGTTTCAGTATGATCCCTCAAGCTATGCCCTCAATTTTGATGATGGGTTTGGAGAGAGAAATAGAGCAGTTCAACAGCCCAAGTTTTTGCAGGAGTATTCAAGAACAACTACTAGGGTTTATGTTATATGGGTTGAATCTTAGATAATATTTGGTGTTGGATTTTATTATGTGTATAGTGTTGGGATTTCAAAATGTTGAATTTGTTAATTGCGACTCTGCGACTGTTCCATATCTGGGTAGGGGAGAGAATTGCACTATTAAGTAATATTATGGGGATAGTTTTGTTCTGATTTGGGGATATATATTTTCAGTTAAACCTTCATGATTCTCTTGTTATATCTAAATTGCTTCAATTTAAATTTATGTTTGTTTGAATTATGGTATCCATAATTAGATGGAGCTAGTTTGAAATAATATTGTACAACCTTACAGAGCAGTAATGTTAGATTAGGTAATTTATTTGATAGTTTGTTCCAAATTATTTCCTTGAGGGGTACATTAGATATAACTTGATTTTTTATTCCAGTGAAGAGAATGGTCTCTTATATAGAGAACTGTGGATGCTGAAAAGGAGAGGAGAAGGGAAATTTTCCCCAGATAAAGCACAGGATAATGAGTCGATCAGAAGAAGCAAGACTTGGATTATCAGATCTTTGCCTCAATTTTTCTAGAGATGGAGAGCCCTTTGCCTCAATTTTTCTAGCCTCTCCTTGCCTACCTAGCTCGTCTTGTGTGTGTGTTAAAATAATAGAATTTTTTATTTGTCAAAGAATTCTTTGATTCGGTCAATAAAGGGATTTCGGCCAGTCGGTTGGCCCACCTAACAAATGATGATATTCTCCGACTGATTTGATCAAATTTTGAAGTCTTTCTCCTGTCAAGTGTTCAAAGTTGGACATATTATTAATGAAATATTTACGTTGAACAAAATTATTTGCATCTGTATTTTAGTAATGTATCATAATTCTCATATATACACCGTCAATTTATCATGTTTTTTTCTCCTTTTACTCGCGTCTTGAAGTTTACTTCTGTTCTCTCCTAAACCACCAGACGCGGTGAAATTGATCAATGGCCTAAAATGAAATACCAATGAAGAAGTTGCAGGCTTACAACCATCAACTTCAGCATACTATATACTATTTTACATAAATTGAAGATGAAATCCCTAAACCCTAACATTAATTGAATAAGATCGTCCCAGAAAACATAGAATCAAACAAGGAAAGTATTAACATCTGTACAACCCACTGAAAATATTTCAAAGATCACGTAACATCCCGAGGCAGCTCAAACATTGATATTTATCACATTCCATAAGAACTAAAATGAACTAGTATAGCAGAATTAAAGTACACGATTTCATTCCATTTGTTTCATCCTGTAGGCAGGGAAATCTGGATCCTAAACGAGCCTTGACACGGATCAAACAGCAGGGTCTTCAAGCGTCGCAGTCGATAAATTGTTAATGCGAGGATACACAGCTTTCTCATCAAGCTGGTTTTGGGCCCACAGGAGCATCTTTAATAAGCTTGGAAGCTTTGGATCTGCAATATATTTTATTATGCAGTTATCAGATTGTAAAGGCTAAGGGCCGTTTGGAAGAAAAATTATATTTTCCAATATAATCAATCGCTTAAAAAGAGTTATTCTATCATGAATGTACATAATGAATTTAAAGAGAAAGACGAGATGATTAAAGTAATCAACATAGAGATGAGATTATTTTTTCCAAAGAAGTTTTTGAAGATGAGACTGTGATTTTAAGATTTCCATCCTAAAATGTTAACACTTCATCCAACTTAAATGTAGAATCAAGTAAATCTTGCTTTTTTAAGAAATAAAAAAATTTAAACTAAATTTACTTATTGGCAAAAAAAACCATTGAACAATCCTGCACAGATGATTTTCTCTATCAAATCGGAAGGTGGTTTTATTGTCCATTACTGGATAGTCTGATAATCCAAGATAGTTTGCTTAAGGGAGGCTTTCCAATCAAATTGACGAAAAAGTTTTGAGCATCTTCCCAAACCAGACCCTTCTTTTGCAGTCATTACAGCTACTTAGTACTTAACATGCATGCAAACATTGCTAGAACTCCAATAATAATCATATTTTATATTAACCAGAACGAGTAAGACCATTGGCATACACTCCCTAAAATACTTAACCATTGAGAACATAATACAAATTTGACAAATTACCAGGGCAGAACAACTCGTGTAATTTCCATTATTATGTTGTTTTTTAAATTAAAAATGAAGTAAGCATTATCAAGTAACAGACAAGAAAATAATTTGCAAGCAATTCATATAATTTTTAGCAAGTACACACGTTGTCATATAAAAATATTGTTTAAGAAACAGATACTAACCTTTTTCATGACTCTGACTTGTAAGGATGGCTGCATTCACCTCACTCGCTGTCTTTAGGCGCTGCGATATGTCCAGAAGTTCTCCAACAGGGCAGTTGGTGACATCTTCAAAAGCCAACAGTGCAACAGTTCTCTCCAACTCTTCTAAAAAGCTTTGCTGCAAAAATTCAGATTTTCTTAAGGGTCAATTAGGACCAAGGGAAATTATATATTAATAATCTTCCTAAATTTAAAATATATCCCTTTTATCTAAATAAGAACATATTATATTTATTTGAATAAACTCCTGAATAAATTGTTAGGTAACAGATGTTCACTAGTTTATATGAATAATTTATCTTGAACTGATTTCAATTAGAAATAAGCTAGAGTAAGTATGACAAACTTCAGATCTTACAGACTGAGACTTACATTTTCCTCTCCCCGAGGAGCTAGCTCCTCCTGAGCAAATTCCAGAGCCTCTTCGACCTTTCCATTCCGAATTAGTTCTATCAACCTTTGCTGCTGGAGATGGAAAAAGAGTTGGGGATTCGTATCCAGTATCTGCATACAAAATACCATATAATGTGATTTTTTATAGCAAATATCAAGAATCTATCTCCACCAAAACAGAGACACCCTTTTTATGATTAGTAGAAAGTAAATTTACAAAGTGCAGACTGCACTATAAAAGACCTCAATACCAAACAAGATTCCGGTAAGCTTTGCATTTTGAACCGCTTATAGTAATTAAAAAGAAAATTATTGCTAAAGAAAGGAGCCTTATAAAAAAGAGACAGTGGTCAAAAGAAAAGGAAATAGAAAAATAGAGAGACTTGGTTAATATTATAATAAAACAAAAGAACTGAAATCAAAAAAAGAAAACCGAAAATTTAACAGCTTCTAACAGTGCATGCATAATTGTGATTTAAGGTAGCACACTCAATCTTGAATACATCTCGTCAAAAGCAACAATTGAGACAATTAATGAGCCAAAGTCTTTTGCTGCACTACACCAAAATTGTAGAAGTTGAGTGTTATTTTTTTCTTCTTTTTAAAATCCAAATCCCCCAATATTGTTACCACAGAAGTTAAATTTCCTACAGATAACTTGCTTAGACAATATGATTTCGGGATGGATAATGACAATTGGTGCCAGAAGTTTCCTGCATAATTGACAAACCTACTAACAGGAACTGGCAATAAAAAACCAAGGCCCTGCTTTAACTGGCATTAGATGCAGATACGTAGATAGAACAAAACAAACACGGTAAAACCTATGATTTGTAGAGATATTTATGTGTTCTCAAAAAGGACAACTCTCAGGCATCCAAACAGAAAAGGGTATTATAAATGTATTTAATTTAACAAAGAAGTATGTGTTGAAGCTAAAACGCACTGGCTGAAGATACAGCAAAAGGTTTATCAAAATTTTCAAATAAAATCATAGCACCCTTGAGTTTTGTATGTCTTTTAGGTAAAAGAGGTGGGGCCTATAACAGCGGTTATATTTTACTAGTAATTATAAATGTTTAAATCTTCTCATCATTATATATATCTAGTAAAAGATATAAAATACCCACCTCAGGGTTCAAATCGTTAACTTTTTCAATTGCATCCTCCACATTCCCTGATTGTACTGCTTTCTTAACTGCCATTCGGTCCGAAATTGTTGCAAGATCAATGTCTGCTATATGCCAATAAGGAAAAACATATATTTTCGAAAATGAACCATGCCACCATTTCATAAACATCAGACACAAACATCAATGAGATATCTTAAAAACAAAAAAGGATACGTTCTGTTCCAGATTCCATTCTGAATTTTTCTGCAGCATCAACATAACCCTCAGTGACAAGAAAGTTCATTACCAACTTATTCATATCTTCTTTTCTGATCTTTACATCATTGAGCTTTTTTTCCCATTCCTCCCTTGTGATCAACTTCTTTGAAGTAGCCTGAAATTAAAAAATGCAATTTATCCCAGTGTAAGAACACATGTATATCAATGTCAGTGCCATGTTTGCACATTGAATATTGAGTGAGAGTGCTAGATTCAGCTATTAAACACAACTCTCTATTATTTCATTTATTTTTGGATAAATAGCACAATTCTCTTTAAAATATTCATTTCAGAGAGCAGAAGGCCAGATTAAACTCCAATTGTTAGCATAAAACTGAAACAGAAGATAAAATTAAAGAAATCCTAAGGCTAAGACTTTTACCCTCATTATCATTATGAAGAATTCTTCCCAACTGTGACTTGTTCCCAAAAAGATGTTACCAAAAACACAATGAAGAATCGAAGCCATATAATTCTCTATGATTGCTCCATATACTCTGATTCATAAACTAGCACAAACTTGTGTACAAATCGATTTAGATATTACACATTACTACAAATTGTACTCCCTCCATCCCATATTAAGAGTAATTTCATTTCTGAAATAATTAAACGCAAAAGTCTATTTGAAAAAATTAAGATGTTGAATCTTATCTATTCCCTCCAATTAGAATTCAAGGGAGTCTTTATTTCTTCCTCTGGAGTGGAAAACTTTAAGATATAGAATGAGGATTAAAAGCAGTAGAAAAAAGTAGCAGATATTTTGACAATAAAATGTCTCAGTCTCTCAGACCTATAGAGATGTAATGAATTTAGTAATTTATCATCTATAACACACTCTTCCTTAACATAGAACTGATGGAAATAAATTTTTTCTTTGATACTCCCTCCCTACACCACTGCCAACTTCAAAACAAATGTTGCAGAGCTCACTATATTTAAGCAAGTTTCGTAGCCATTCATTATATTAAGAGTTAACTAGACCTCAGTAGCCCTTACAAAAAAGTTGCCAGTATTCTTTATACTTTGTGCATACGTAAAAGGCTACAACTGTGCACAAAGTACTACCAGTACAGTAATATGCTGACCATATTTTGGTCGTGGACATGCTCCCATCGATATAAAGTCAAACTTTTCTCACTTTCAAAGTTTGGTTTCTCAGTTTGAGACAGATGAATTGCTAACAAAAGACTTTTACATATGACTGTGAGAATTTTATCATGGGAAGGAGGGATTATTACATATAGCATTATGGATAAACCTTAAAACTTAAGCTTTTAATGTTATAGAAATAAATTACGAATCATTTGTTAATTCATTGTGAGATGATGGACCATTTGCTTCTTCATTGTGAGGAGACTCGGAGCTTATGGCCTTATGGGTGATGGCGAGATTCAAGTAATATGAGGCAGGCGTGGAAAGGGGTGGGTGAAGGTTGTGGGGAAGGAGTGGAGGAGGGATTTAGTGCAGTTTGGAAGTAAAGAAATAACGGAACTGGAATTGAGGGGAAGGACATTGGTGCATAATCATTTTTTTGGTTTAATGTGGCATATCCAAACAATGCATTTTGTGGACTTCTTTGGGTGAATTTGCTCTATGAAGTATTTTTTGTTGGTTTTATGTTAACCTTTTCACTTTGTCAGGGAATGGGTGTGCTTCTTATACTCTTTGTACTCTGCTTGGCCCCCTTTTTGGGGCCTCTAACGAATATATAACTCATCAAAACTAAAAATTAAGTTATGAATCAAAAGAAGAAAAATTAAACATGATCAAACACCCAAGAAACTTTAAACTCAACAGACTTTAAATCGCTAAAAGTTCCAAACTCCATCCCTTTAAATCGTAATTCCAGCATACTTAACAATGCACTAAATTGAATATTTAATAAATATTGAAACATATCATAATTTGATTAAAAAAAACTATCAAACCATAACGTGGATGGGAAGGGTATATGAATGTTAATACCATAGCTTCAATCTCTGCAAGCTGACGAATGACAATCCAGAACAATGACATCAGTGCGATGCCTTCAATCCCATCTAAATCCAACTCCTTTATATTCCTTCTTCAATTTCCTACTTTCTCTTGTCTAGATCTAATCCCAACAATCAAAACCAGCGAATTTACTGATTCGAAAGTGGATTTATAAAGTTCAGAAATTTATACGTATACGTATCTGTGTCTGGTAGATGTGACATCAGTGCGATTCCTTCAATCCCATCTAAATCCAACTCCTTTATATTCCTTCTTCAATTTCCTACTTTCTCTTGTCTAGATCTAATCCCAACAATCAAAACCAGCGAATTTACTGATTCGAAACTGGAATTATAAAGTTCAGAAATTTATACGTATACGTATCTGTGTCTGGTAGATGTATTGTATATATATCGCCGTCCTAAAAACCCTGGTTCAGCACTGTCTTCCCAATTATGCCCTTCGCCAATTTTTTCCCTTTTTGTTTTAAGAAATGATATATATTAGGAATGTGCAAGTGGATAAGCAACAAATAAAGATGTAATAAGTAGAGTTATTTTATTATATTCAATTTTTTTATTAATATATTATAATTTTTTATATTAATATATAACACATTTTATTATTTTTTTTCTCGTAAATTTTTTTATGTAAATAAATATAAATATTACTTTTGTGTATTGATAAATAAAAAGTTTAATGAATGAGTTTAATTATGTAGACTTCACATCTTATTTTCTCACACGTAAAATTAGTTTAAATTCAAGTACAAATGGACCAACAATTAAGTTTAAATAATGTCTGTGACGCCCCCAAATCTAGGCCCACACAGTCCAAACTTGAGTCGTCAAAAGACTACAACAAAATTATTACAATGAAATACAACGTACAACAATACAGTGGATAATACAACACAACTAAATCTTCATTATTATTGCCACACTATTTTATAACACGTGAAGACTATGATAGCTATCCCCGCACTCTCACTCCATTCCCCGGCTAGACCCCGTTACGTTCTCATCTCCTGTTGAAAAACAATGGAACGAAAAGAAAGGGTGAGCTCAAATAGCCCAGTAAGAAATATCATGACTAAGATAATGACGAATAATTTATCATTAGCCTTCAACAGTTGAGTTCTTGATAGAATACAATAGACTACAAGGTTTATATCAAAAACTGCAGTTAAATTCTTAAACAACGTTCAGATCAATAATAGCAGCGGAATGAACAATCTATTAGAAGAATAATGCAGACTATAATGTCCACTCGCTTCTCTTTTTAGTAAAAATATCATCAACTTTTATCATCTGAAATACCATTAGTCAAGATAATACAACTTCACAGTTCCTGGTCATAATCATGCAGATCAACAGTTCGTCTTTGCACTACGGGCCAAAGACATTCAATATAACACCAACGGTCATGATTATACCAGATTCAGCCTTTGGTCATAATCATACCAACCAACAGTTCATCTTTGCACTACGGGCCAAAGAGAACATTCACCACGTGTCATAAAAGACACCGAACAGATGTATCGCCTTTAACCTAGTATATCGCCTTTAACCTATCATCTGTTCAACAATTATATCACATCTGTGCCCCCGGCCACAGATATTCACAACAGCTTGATTCTTGATGATTAATACAAATAACAGTGATACAAATGATGAACAGAAGAACAGGATAAACAATAAGTATCGGAAGTTTACTTTGTGCAGATTCAAATAATGTCCAAATTGCCAACATGATGTGGAGTGAAATTTAAAAATGATATTCAAGATCCACAGTTCAGAATAACGATTACAGTTCAATAGAAATGTTCAGAAAATAGGAAGGTTCAGTTGAACTAATGAAATTCAACTATTATGGAACATATAATATTTTCAGGAATTATAGAAGCAATAGTTCCATAATAAGTTTCGATTTAGGTGTATGGAAGAAAATAATATCCCTTACCGTAGCAGGTTTGATTAACAAAAGGTGAAGGGAATTAATATCCCTTACCATAGTAAGTTTGAATAATGGAAGATGAAAAAGATGGTATCCCTTATGAGTATAAAGAAAAATGATATCACTTACGAATATGGAATAAAAGTGTCATGTGATAATTCGTGTAGACAAATTATTTCCACACGAGACAAATAAAAAGGGTTATTCACCAACAGGCGATAATCCGCACCGTAAGGTTATTCCCATCAATTTGAATACGAATAGTTATTCACCAAACAGGCGTAATCCGCACCGTAAGGTTATTCCCACAATTTAATAGAATTTGAACACGAAGAGTTATTCACCAAACATGCGATAATCCGCACCGTAAGGTTATTCTCAAAGATTAATAAGGAATGAATACAAAAGGTTATTCACCAACAGGCGGTAAACCGCGCCGTAAGGTTATTCCCACAATTTAATACATGGAAATAAATGGCACAAGAAAGAAACGATATTATTTTCGAGAATCAAAGAATGATAATCCCTTCAAGTAAGAAAGAAAATAATATCTATTTATGATGATGAAAAGAGTGATACCCCTTACCTTAACACGTGACTGGATATTGATTTAAATGAGATTGATCAACCTATATATTTTTAATATAATTAGTAATTACCACATATAAATTTCAAAGTATATGATAACTCGTATATTATGAACTATCAAAATTATATATATTTAACATAATTTTTGTAGTATAATATAACAACTTTAAAATAGTTTTTAAAATAATATTCCAAAATAAATCTTCCAAAGAAAGCTTTTAAAAATGAATCTTCTCAAAGAAGAGTCTTCTAAAGGAAGATTTGTGAATACCGTGAAAAATAGGAATTTATGAAATTACTACTCTTTAATAAAACACTTACTTGAAAAATTCCTGCACTCCTTTTGGCTTTCAAACTCTCAAAATAACCTTACTATTCTCAGAGAAAACTCATAAAATTCTTATAGAAAAATTTTATGTTTTAGGTGTGATTTTTCTATTCAGCTGAGCAAGCTATTTATAGGAGAAAAATGTTACTATGCGCGGTAGGTGGGTTGGCGTGCTGCACGCCAACCTGAGAATTCAGCAGCCGCCCACGTCAAAAAAATTCAGCAACTTTGCAATTCATTTCTCATGTGGGCCCCACATGGGTCCCACATGTTACTATTCACGTTACTATTCACGTTACTATTCACGTCACTATTCACGTTACTATTTCAAATAGTAAAATTAATTATTTTATTTTTTATTTATTTATTTATTTATTTATTCTTCCTGTGAGTCCAACATATAAAATAATGTTACCACAATAATGCAAGAAACACGTTACATATTTTTATTAATTTAATAATATAAATTATAGTGTATTTGCTACTGTGACAATTATTAGATTCAATAATTTTAAACTACAGTGCACCAACAATTATTGACTCGATGATATGAAATACAGTGTAATGACAATTATTGAATCAATAATGCAAAATACTGTGTAGCAACAATAACTGAATTGATAATATAAAATATTATGCAGTGACAATTATTGATGAAATGATGCGTAACAGTTACGGTGTTAATAATATGAGACACTGTGCAATACCGTGTGCTACTGTAGAGTACCGCATGCTACAGTAAAATACCATAAATTACCGTATGCTACTATTCTTTTTATCACCGGTATTTTAACAGTTAACACCGTTGACTATTTTTATTTAAAAAGGTTACTTCTGTCGTTTTCTATATCCGACAAATATTCCGTTGTGGGGTCCACAAATAATTTGTTATTTCGGCGCCGTCGTACGGCCCGAATATTCCCCGACAAAACGAATATTCCCCGACAAAAAGAATATTGTCCGACAAAATAAAATTTGCACATAACATCCTTAACTTTCAATTTTGTCAATTTAACCATTTACTGTTTCAGGAAAAATATATATGAAGAAAAATTAAATTTTGTATTTCATAAATTCGGGGTCTTACAACCTCCCCTCCTTATGAAATTTCGTCCCCGAAATTGACGTACCTGGCATTTCGAAGAGGTATGGATACCTAGACTTCATCTCAGATTCTAGCTCCCAGGTCATTTCCTCAATATCTTGGTTCCTCCATAAAACCTTAACTTGAGGTATAACCTTTGAGCGTAAGATTTGCTCCTTCTTATCTAGGATCTTAACAGGTACTTCCTCATACGTTAAATCTTCTGCTATAACGTCTGGTTCTAACTCAATGACGTGGTTTGGGTCCTTCACATATTTACGTAACATAGATATGTGAAAAACGTTATGGATGCGAGACATACTTGGTGGTAGGGCTAGTCTGTAGGCTACGGATCCTACTCGATCGAGGATTTCAAATGGGCCAATAAATCGAGGGTTGGGCTTTCCTCTCTTTCCGAATCTCGTAACTCCTTTCCATGGAGAAACACGTAAGAATACATGATCTCCGACGTTGAATCTCTCATCTCTCCGATGAAGATCGGCATAACTCTTTTGTAGTTCTTGTGCTGTCTGTATTCGTTGTCGGATCATTTGGATCTTTTCGGTCGTCAAGCGTACCAACTCGGGTCCCAACAGTTTTGCTTCTCCTACCTCATTCCAACATACTGGAGAGCGACACTTGCGTCCATATAAAGCCTCGAATGGAGCCATACCTATACTTGCTTGGTAACTGTTGTTGTAGGAAAATTCCACCAATGACAAGTACTTATCCCAACTTGCTTTGAAATCTAGTACGCAAAGTCTCAAAAGATCTTCGAGGGTCTGGATCGTCCTTTCCGATTGTCCGTCCGTTTGAGGATGGTATGCAGAACTAAAACGTAGTTCAGTGCCCATAGCTTTTTGTAGACTAATCCAAAAGCGTGAAGTGAATCTAGGATCTCGATCAGAAACTATGGAAACTGGCATGCCATGCAATCTCTCGATCTCATTTATGTACATACCGGCAAGACGTTCAAGTGAAAAGTTTTCTCGTATAGGCAAGAAATGAGCGGATTTGGTCAATCTATCTACGATGACCCAAATTGCATCTAAGCCTTGAGAAACTTTGGGAAGACCCGTCACGAAATCCATATTGATGTGTTCCCACTTCCATTCGGGAACCTCAAGTGGTTGTAAAGGACCCTTAGGTACTTGATGCTCTGCCTTGACACGTTGACAAGTTAAGCACCTTGAGATAAACTCTGCAATCTCCCTTTTCATATTGTTCCACCAAAATGTATGTCGAAGATCTCGATACATCTTGGTACCTCCTGGGTGGATTGCAAATGGCGTGTTGTGTGCCTCCATCATGATTTTATGCTTTAATTCAGGATCGTTAGGAACACAGAGTCGAGAGTTGACTCGAAGTATTCCTTTCTCGTCGATTCTTGCTTCGGGAATGGTACCTTCTTGTACTTTCTTTATCATGTTTATCAGTTCCGGATCGGTAGCTTGAGCAGCTTTAATTTTATCGATTAAAGCTGGTTCTACTCGCACGTGAGCAATCTTCGAGTGGGTCCCTGGTGTCTTTAGCTGTATCTCCATCTTTTGCAAGTCGTACAAAATACACTTTTGTGTTGTCAGCAGTGCACTTGTACTCGCATAAGATTTTCTGCTCAAAGCGTCAGCTACAACGTTCGCCTTTCCCGGGTGATACTGGATTGTGTGATCATAATCCTTCAACAGCTCAAGCCAACGTCGTTGTCGCATGTTGAGTCCTTCTGGGTGAAGAAATACTTGAGACTTTTATGATCCGTATAGATATCCACTTTCTCTCCGTACAAGTAGTGTCTCCAGATCTTCAACGCGAAAACGACTGCTGCCAACTCTAGATCATGAGTAGGGTAATTTTTCTCATAATCTTTGAGTTGTCGAGAGGCATAGGCTATAACCTTTCCATGTTGCATAAGGACACAGCCTAGACCTTTGCCTGAAGCATCGCTGTATATGACAAATTCTCCCGATCCTGATGGAATGGTCAGAACAGGAGCTGAAACAAGTCTCCTCTTAAGCTCTTGAAAACTTTTCTCGCATTGCTCGCTCCATATGAATTTTGTGCTTTTCCGAGTAAGCTGAGTTAATGGAGTGGCGATTCGAGAAAATCCTTCTACGAATCTCCGATAATAACCAGCTAGGCCCAGAAAACTTCGGACTTCGGTTACTGTCTTGGGTTGTTCCCAATTTAGTACCGTTTCAATCTTCGCAGGATCGACTGATATTCCTTGACTAGAAATCACATGCCCAAGAAACGTGACCTCCTCAAGCCAGAACTCACATTTCTTCAACTTGGCATATAATTTGTTCTCACGGAGCTTCTGGAGTATCAATCTCAGGTGTTGTTCATGATCCTCACGACTTTTGGAGTATATGAGGATGTCATCAATAAAGACAACCACAAAATGATCCAAATATTCCTTGAATATTCGGTTCATCATGTCCATGAAAGCTGCAGGAGCATTGGTTAGTCCAAAAGGCATGACTAAAAACTCATAATGCCCATAACGAGTTCTGAAAGCAGTCTTTGGAATGTCCTCAGCTTTAACCTTTAACTGATGATATCCAGAACGGAGATCAATCTTTGAGAAATGTTGAGCACCTTGTAATTGATCAAACATGTCATCAATTCGAGGTAACGGATACCTGTTTTTTATGGTGACATGGTTCAATTCTCGGTAGTCAATGCACAATCTCATACTCCCGTCTTTCTTCTTCACAAATAGAACAGGAGCACCCCAAGGTGATGCACTCGGACGAATGAAACCAGTATCCAACAATTCCTGTAGTTGGACTTTTAACTCTTGAAGTTCAATGGGAGCCATTCGGTATGGAGTTTTGGAAATGGGCTTGGTACCAGGTTCAAGATCAATACAAAATTCAATTTCACGGTTTGGGGGTAAACCAGGAAGTTCCTCCGGAAAAACGTCAGGAAACTCATTAACAATGGGAATATCTGTAAGACCCCGAATTTATGAAATACAAAATTTAATTTTTCTTCATATATATTTTTCCTGAAACAGTAAGTGGTTAAATTGACGAAATTGAAAGTTAAGGATGTTATGTGCAAATTTTATTTTGTCGGACAATATTCGTTTTGTCGGGGAATATTCGGGCCGTACGACGGCGCCGAAATAACAAATTATTTGTGGACCCCACAACGGAATATTTGTCGGATATAGAAAACGACAGAAGTAACCTTTTTAAATAAAAATAGTCAACGGTGTTAACTGTTAAAATACCGGTGATAAAAGAATAGTAGCATACGGTAATTTATGGTATTTTCTGTAGCACACGGTACTCTACAGTAGCACACGGTATTGCACAGTGTCTCATATTATTGGTCTGATAATTGACACCGTAATTGTTACGCATCATTTCATCAATAATTGTCACTGCATAATATTTTATATTATCAATTCAATTATTGTTGCTACACAGTATTTTGCATTATTGATTCAATAATTGTCATTACACTGTATTTCATATCATCGAGTCAATAATTGTTGGTGCACTGTAGTTTAAAATTATCGAATCTAATAATTGTCACAGTAGCAAATACACTATAATTTATATTATTAAATTAATAAAAATATGTAACGTGTTTCTTACATTATTGTGGTAACATTATTTTATATGTTGGACTCACAGGAAGAATAAATAAATAAATAAATAAATAAATAAAAAATAAAATAATTAATTTTACTATTTGAAATAGTAACGTGAATAGTGACGTGAATAGTACGTGAATAGTAAGAAACATGTGGGACCCATTGTGGGGCCCACATGAAATGTGAGAAATGTGAGAATTTGCTGAAGAGTTGGTGGAGGCTGCGCAGCAGCCTCTGCTGAATATTTTTCAGCCCACCTACCACGCATAGTAACTTATTTTCTCCTATAAATAGCTTGCTCAGCTGAATAGAAAAATCACACCTAAAACATAAAATTTTTCTATAAGAATTTTATGAGTTTTCTCTGAGAATAGTAAGGAATTTCATTTTCTTTCATACTCTTAAACTTACTACGGTAAGGAATATTATTCTTTTCACACTCTTAAATTCACTGTGGTAAGGAATATTATCTTCTTTCATATTCTAACTTACTATGGTAAGGGGTATCATTCTTTTCATCATCATAAATGGATATTATTTTCTTTCTTACTTGAAGGGATTATCATTCTTTGATTCTCGAAAATAATATCGTTTCTTTCTTGTGCCATTTATTTCCATGTATTAAATTGTGGGAATAACCTTACGGCGCGGTTTACCGCCTGTTGGTGAATAACCTTTTGTATTCATTCCTTATTAATCTTTGAGAATAACCTTACGGTGCGGATTATCGCCTGTTTGGTGAATAACTCTTCGTGTTCAAATTCTATTAAATTGTGGGAATAACCTTACGGTGCGGATTACGCCTGTTTGGTGAATAACTATTCGTATTCAAATTGATGGGAATAACCTTACGGTGCGGATTATCGCCTGTTGGTGAATAACCCTTGTTATTTGTCTCGTGTGGAAATAATTTGTCTACACGAATTATCACATGACACTTTTATTCCATATTCGTAAGTAATATCATTTTCCTTTATACTCATAAGGGATACCATCTTTTTCATCTTCCATTATTCAAACTTACTATGGTAAGGGATATTAATTCCCTTCACCTTTTGTTAATCAAACCTGCTACGGTAAGGGATATTATTTTCTTCCATACACCTAAATCGAAACTTATTATGGAACTATTGCTTCTATAATTCCTGAAAATATTATATGTTCCATAATAGTTGAATTTCATTAGTTCAACTGAACCTTCCTATTTTCTGAACATTTCTATTGAACTGTAATCGTTATTCTGAACTGTGGATCTTGAATATCATTTTTAAATTTCACTCCACATCATGTTGGCAATTTGGACATTATTTGAATCTGCACAAAGTAAACTTCCGATACTTATTGTTTATCCTGTTTCTTCTGTTCATCAATTGTATCACTATTATTTGTACTAATCATCAAGAATCAAGCTGTTGTGAATATCTGTGGCCGGGGGCACAGATGTGATATAATTGTTGAACAGATGATAGGTTAAAGGCGATATACTAGGTTAAAGGCGATACATCTGTTCGGTGTCTTTTATGACACGTGGTGAATGTTCTCTTTGGCCCGTAGTGCAAAGATGAACTGTTGGTTGGTATGATTATGACCAAAGGCTGAATCTGGTATAATCATGACCGTTGGTGTTATATTGAATGTCTTTGGCCCGTAGTGCAAAGACGAACTGTTGATCTGCATGATTATGACCAGGAACTGTGAAGTTGTATTATCTTGGCTAATGGTATTTCAGATGATAAAAGTTGATGATATTTTTACTAAAAAGAGAAGCGAGTGGACATTATAGTCTGCATTATTCTTCTAATAGATTGCTCATTCCGCTGCTATTATTGATCTGAACATTGTTTAAGAATTTAACTACAGTTTTTGATATAAACCTTGTAGTCTATTGTATTCTATCAAGAACTCAACTGTTGAAGGCTAATGATAATTTATTCGTCATTATCTTAGTCATGATATTTCTTACTGGGCTATTTGAGCTCACCCTTTCTTTTGTTCCATTACAGGAGATGAAAACGTAACAGGGTCTAGCCGGGGATGGAGTGAGAGTCTGAGGAATAGCTGTCATAGTCTTCACGTGTTGTAAAATAGTGTGGCAATAATAATGAAGACTTAGTTGTGTATTATTATACACTGTATTGTTGTACGTTGTGCTTTGTTGTAATAATTTTGTTGTAGTCTTTTGACGACTCAAGTTTGGGCTGTGTGGGCCTAGATTTGGGGGCGTCACAGTTGGCATCAGAGCTTAGGGATATGGTCTTTAATGGAGATCTGGGGTTAGAACTAGGAGGGGAGAGACGAATAGAATCAGTCACTAGTGTGTCCTACCTAAATTAGATTTTATTATCTAATGAGTTGATTTGAATATAGGGACATGAAGTGATGAGTCAGTTTATTTGAACTAACATTTATTTTGTGACCACAGTTAAGTATGGCATCTGGTAATCAGGAGGTTAACTATGAAATGACCGAAACAAATGTAGCTGCAAAACAAGAGGCGACGAATAATCTTCTTACAAATTCAGAGTTGAATCATTTGCCTAAGGCAAAAATTATGCGTGTTTTATCCAGTAAGGATGAAGGTGAAAGTTCTGCTACAGTCGTTCCAGATCCATTATTAGAAGCAATTAAAGGAAGTAATGAACTTGCGGAAATTATTGCCTTTAATTTACTCACTAATTGGGAGAGTCATATCACCTGGTTATGCTCTATAACAAAGGACCAGAATATATGGACGTTTCATATAAGTCTTTGGGATTTATGGTGTTCCAGTTATGATTTTCAAGATTATTTAAAAATGATGTTTCTATACTTTTGGGCGCTACAATTTAGAGGAATTCAGGTAAAGTTAGTCACTATCGTGGAAACTGCAGTCTATCGAAAATACTATTCTTACAGAAATCATTGGTACGTTACTACTGATGAAGTTGAAGAATCCGAGAAACAGTTCGTTAGAGAATTATTTAGTGGTATTCCCATGGTTGAAATACGTGAAGATCCGAATGAAGTACTCGGGATTCGATTTGACGATAACAGTCAAGAAACCGAATGAGGTGATAACCGGTAAGCTATTCATAAATTCTCGTGAAGTCTATACCTTGTTAGATACTTATTCTACCCATTCTTTTTTTTTCACATGCATTTGCTCAACGTTTAAACTTGATCCTTGAAAACTTAGACCTTGTCTTATCAGTTGAAACCCCATTAGGAGAAATGACCATTACATCTACTGTCTATAAATCTTGCCTAGTTCAAATCAACAACCTCACATTACCTGTTGACCTTATTTCTTTGGAGATGCATGAATTTGATGTGATTCTAGGAATTGATTGGTTGACTACCCATCATGCTAAAATTGATTGTTTTCATAAGATTATTAGTTTTTATATTCCTAATCAACCTTTCATGCAAATTCAAGCAACTAAACCATTGAAATCTATAACTGTTATTTCTAGCCATAAAGTCATTCGTTTATTGAAAAACGGATGTCAAGCCTTTTTAGCTCAGGTCACTGATTTGAACAAAAATACGTCAAACTTGAATGATATTTCCGTTGTTAATGAGTTTTCTGACGTTTTTCCTGATGAACTTCCTGGCTTACCCCCAAATCGAGAAATTGAATTCTGTATCGATCTTGAACCCGGTACTAAGCCCTTTTCCAAAGCCTAACACCAAATGGCTCCCATAGAACGCCAAGAGATGAAAGTTTGATTATTAGATATCGGTATCATTCGAGCGAGGAATACGAGAAGAGTTTTCAAGAACTCAAGAGGAGACTTGTTTCAGCTCCTGTTCTGACCATTCCATCAGGATCAGGAAAATTCGTCATATATAGCGATGCTTCAGGCAAAGGTCTAGGATGTGTCCTTATGCAACATGGAAATGTTATAGCCTATGCTTCTCGACAACTCAAAGATTATGAGAAAAATTATCCTACTCATGATCTAGAGTTGGCAGCAGTCGTTTTCGCGTTGAAGATCTGGAGACACTACTTGTACGGAGAGAAAGTGGATATCTATACGGATCATAAAAGTCTCAAGTATTTCTTCACCCAGAAGGAACTCAACATGCGACAACGACGTTGGCTTGAGCTGTTGAAGGATTATGACCACACAATCCAGTATCACCCGGGAAAGGCGAACGTTGTAGCTGACGCTTTGAGCAGAAAATCTTATGCGAGTACAAGTGCACTGCTGACAATACAAAAACGTATTTTGTACGACTTGCAAAAGATGGAGATAGAGCTAAATACACTAGGGACCCACTCGAAGATTGCTCACGTGCGAGTAGAACCGGCTTTAATCGATAAAATTAAAGCTGCTCAAGCTACCGATCCGGAACTGATAAACATGATAAAGAAAGTACAAGAAGGTACCATTCCCGAAGCAAGAATCGACGAGAAAGGAATACTTCGAGTCAACTCTCGACTCTGTGTTCCTAACGATCCTGAATTAAAGCATAAAATCATGATGGAGGCACACAACACGCCGTTTGCAATCCACCCAGGAGGTACCAAGATGTATCGAGATCTTCGACATACATTTTGGTGGAACAATATGAAAAGGGAGATTGCAGAGTTTATCTCAAAGTGCCTAACTTGTCAACGTGTCAAGGCAGAGCATCAAGTACCTAAGGGTCCTTTACAACCACTTGAGGTTCCCGAATGGAAGTGGGAACACATCAATATGGATTTCGTGACGGGTCTTCCCAAAGTTTCTCAAGGCTTAGATGCAATTTGGGTCATCGTAGATAGATTGACCAAATCCGCTCATTTCTTGCCTATACGAGAAAACTTTTCACTTGAACGTCTTGCCGGTATGTACATAAATGAGATCGTGAGATTGCATGGCATGCCAGTTTCCATAGTTTCTGATCGAGATCCTAGATTCACTTCACGCTTTTGGATCAGTCTACAAAAAGCTATGGGCACTGAACTACGTTTTAGTTCTGCATACCATCCTCAAACGGACGGACAATCGGAAAGGACGATCCAGACCCTCGAAGATCTTTTGAGACTTTGCGTACTAGATTTCAAAGGAAGTTGGGATAAGTACTTGCCATTGGTGGAATTTTCCTACAACAACAGTTACCAAGCAAGTATAGGTATGGCTCCATTCGAGGCTTTATATGGACGCAAGTGTCGCTCTCCAGTATGTTGGAATGAGGTAGGAGAAGCAAAACTGTTGGAACCCGAGTTGGTACGCTTGACGACCGAAAAGATCCAAATGATCCGACAACGAATACAGACAGCACAAGAACGACAAAAGAGTTATGCCGATCTTCATCGGAGAGATGAGAGATTCAACGTCGGAGATCATGTATTCTTACGTGTTTCTCCATGGAAAGGGGTTACGAGATTCGGAAAGAGAGGAAAGCTCAACCCTCGATTTATTGGCCCATTTGAAATCCTCGATCGAGTAGGATCCGTAGCCTACAGACTAGCCCTACCACCAAGTATGTCTCGCATCCATAACGTTTTTCACATATCTATGTTACGTAAATATGTGAAGGACCCAAACCACGTCATTGAGTTAGAAGCAGACGTTATAGCAGATGATTTAACATACGAGGAGGTACCTGTTAAGATCCTAGATAAGAAGGAGCAGATTCTACGCTCAAAGGTTATACCTCAAGTTAAGGTTTTATGGAGGAACCAAGATATTGAGGAAATGACCTGGGAGCTAGAATCCGAGATGAAATCTAAATATCCTTACCTCTTCGAAATGCCAGGTACGTCAATTTCGGGGACGAAATTTCATAAGGAGGGGAGGTTGTAAGACCCCGAATTTATGAAATACAAAATTTAATTTTTCTTCATATATATTTTTCCTGAAACAGTAAGTGGTTAAATTGACGAAATTGAAAGTTAAGGATGTTATGTGCAAATTTTATTTTGTCGGACAATATTCGTTTTGTCGGGGAATATTCGGGCCGTACGACGGCGCCGAAATAACAAATTATTTGTGGACCCCACAACGGAATATTTGTCGGATATAGAAAACGACAGAAGTAACCTTTTTAAATAAAAATAGTCAACGGTGTTAACTGTTAAAATACCGGTGATAAAAGAATAGTAGCATACGGTAATTTATGGTATTTTCTGTAGCACACGGTACTCTACAGTAGCACACGGTATTGCACAGTGTCTCATATTATTGGTCTGATAATTGACACCGTAATTGTTACGCATCATTTCATCAATAATTGTCACTGCATAATATTTTATATTATCAATTCAATTATTGTTGCTACACAGTATTTTGCATTATTGATTCAATAATTGTCATTACACTGTATTTCATATCATCGAGTCAATAATTGTTGGTGCACTGTAGTTTAAAATTATCGAATCTAATAATTGTCACAGTAGCAAATACACTATAATTTATATTATTAAATTAATAAAAATATGTAACGTGTTTCTTACATTATTGTGGTAACATTATTTTATATGTTGGACTCACAGGAAGAATAAATAAATAAATAAATAAATAAAATAATTAATTTTACTATTTGAAATAGTAACGTGAATAGTGACGTGAATAGTGACGTGAATAGTACGTGAATAGTAAGAAACATGTGGGACCCATTGTGGGGCCCACATGAAATGTGAGAAATGTGAGAATTTGCTGAAGAGTTGGTGGAGGCTGCGCAGCAGCCTCTGCTGAATATTTTTCAGCCCACCTACCACGCATAGTAACTTATTTTCTCCTATAAATAGCTTGCTCAGCTGAATAGAAAAATCACACCTAAAACATAAAATTTTTCTATAAGAATTTTATGAGTTTTCTCTGAGAATAGTAAGGAATTTCATTTTCTTTCATACTCTTAAACTTACTACGGTAAGGAATATTATTCTTTTCACACTCTTAAATTCACTGTGGTAAGGAATATTATCTTCTTTCATATTCTAACTTACTATGGTAAGGGGTATCATTCTTTTCATCATCATAAATGGATATTATTTTCTTTCTTACTTGAAGGGATTATCATTCTTTGATTCTCGAAAATAATATCGTTTCTTTCTTGTGCCATTTATTTCCATGTATTAAATTGTGGGAATAACCTTACGGCGCGGTTTACCGCCTGTTGGTGAATAACCTTTTGTATTCATTCCTTATTAATCTTTGAGAATAACCTTACGGTGCGGATTATCGCCTGTTTGGTGAATAACTCTTCGTGTTCAAATTCTATTAAATTGTGGGAATAACCTTACGGTGCGGATTACGCCTGTTTGGTGAATAACTATTCGTATTCAAATTGATGGGAATAACCTTACGGTGCGGATTATCGCCTGTTGGTGAATAACCCTTGTTATTTGTCTCGTGTGGAAATAATTTGTCTACACGAATTATCACATGACACTTTTATTCCATATTCGTAAGTAATATCATTTTCCTTTATACTCATAAGGGATACCATCTTTTTCATCTTCCATTATTCAAACTTACTATGGTAAGGGATATTAATTCCCTTCACCTTTTGTTAATCAAACCTGCTACGGTAAGGGATATTATTTTCTTCCATACACCTAAATCGAAACTTATTATGGAACTATTGCTTCTATAATTCCTGAAAATATTATATGTTCCATAATAGTTGAATTTCATTAGTTCAACTGAACATTCCTATTTTCTGAACATTTCTATTGAACTGTAATCGTTATTCTGAACTGTGGATCTTGAATATCATTTTTAAATTTCACTCCACATCATGTTGGCAATTTGGACATTATTTGAATCTGCACAAAGTAAACTTCCGATACTTATTGTTTATCCTGTTTCTTCTGTTCATCAATTGTATCACTATTATTTGTACTAATCATCAAGAATCAAGCTGTTGTGAATATCTGTGGCCGGGGGCACAGATGTGATATAATTGTTGAACAGATGATAGGTTAAAGGCGATATACTAGGTTAAAGGCGATACATCTGTTCGGTGTCTTTTATGACACGTGGTGAATGTTCTCTTTGGCCCGTAGTGCAAAGATGAACTGTTGGTTGGTATGATTATGACCAAAGGCTGAATCTGGTATAATCATGACCGTTGGTGTTATATTGAATGTCTTTGGCCCGTAGTGCAAAGACGAACTGTTGATCTGCATGATTATGACCAGGAACTGTGAAGTTGTATTATCTTGGCTAATGGTATTTCAGATGATAAAAGTTGATAATATTTTTACTAAAAAGAGAAGCGAGTGGACATTATAGTCTGCATTATTCTTCTAATAGATTGCTCATTCCGCTGCTATTATTGATCTGAACATTGTTTAAGAATTTAACTACAGTTTTTGATATAAACCTTGTAGTATATTGTATTCTATCAAGAACTCAACTGTTGAAGGCTAATGATAATTTATTCGTCATTATCTTAGTCATGATATTTCTTACTGGCTATTTGAGCTCACCCTTTCTTTTGTTCCATTACAGGAGATGAAAACGTAACAGGGTCTAGCCGGGGATGGAGTGAGAGTCTGAGGAATAGCTGTCATAGTCTTCACGTGTTGTAAAATAGTGTGGCAATAATAATGAAGACTTAGTTGTGTATTATTATACACTGTATTGTTGTACGTTGTGCTTTGTTGTAATAATTTTGTTGTAGTCTTTTGACGACTCAAGTTTGGGCTGTGTGGGCCTAGATTTGGGGGCGTCACAATATCATTCAAGTTTGACGTATTTTTGTTCAAATCAGTGACATGAGCTAAAAAGGCTTGACATCCGTTTTTCAATAAACGAATGGCTTTATGGCTAGAAATAACAGTTATAGATTTCAATGGTTTAGTTGCTTGAATTTGCATGACAGGTTGATTAGGAATATGAAAACTAATAATCTTATGAAAACAATCAATTTTAGCATGATGGGTAGTCAACCAATCAATTCCTAAAATCACATCAAATTCATGCATCTCCAAAGAAATAAGGTCAACAGGTAATGTGAGGTTGTTGATTTGAACTAGGCAAGATTTATAGACAGTAGATGTAATGGTCATTTCTCCTAATGGGGTTTCAACTGATAAGTCAAAGTCCAAATTTTCAGGAGTTAAGTTTAAACGCTGAGCACATGCAGGTGAGATAAAAGAATGGGTAGAAGCAGTATCTAACAAAGCGTAGACTTCACGAGAATTTATGAATAGCTTACCGGTTATCACCTCGTTCGAGTTTCGTGCCATTTGGGATGTCACAACAAAAGCTCTCCCTTGAACTACAGATTTTCCCTTATCTGCGCTAGCTTTTGGTATCATCACTGCAGCTGGACTTGATTTTGTGGCAGGACAAAATCGCGCAAGATGACCCTCTTTCCCACAACTGTAGCACTTTTTGGACTGCAGTGTACAGTTTGGGCTGATGTGACCTTCCTGACCACACCTATAGCATCTCACTGGTGGTCGATCTTCTCCCCTTGAAACTGGGGTCGGTGCTGGTGCTGGTACTGGTGCCCTTCCATAATTATTATGGAATCTCTTTCTTTTGAAATTGTTCCCACTGGATTCTCCTCTTCTGTTATTTGATGTGGAATTACCACCGAAGTGTTGGTTACCTCCTCGATGGTTCTCGTTCCTGTGGTTGTTATCATTTCTCTGATCATTAACTCTTGGCTGTAATTTTTCATCTGTTTGCTCCACCCTTTGAGCCCTATCAACAACATCTGAATACAAATTAAATTTATGAGAGCTAAGTTGTTGACGGATTTCGAATCTTAGACCACGTAAGAACATCCGACTCATCCGTGCTTCGTCATCTACTAGATGAGTCGCAAAACGAGACAGTTCAGCAAACTTAGTTTCATAGTGAGAAACTGTCATGTTTCCCTGCTCCAGCTTAATGAATTCCACTTCCTTCATATGGCGGATGCTTTCTGGGAAGTACTTTTTATTAAATAGCTCTTGGAATTCTGTCCAAGACATCTCAAGTGCTGAAGGGTGGATACGTTTTACCGCTTCCCACCAGTGATCCGCCTCACCTCGAAACATAAAGGTAGCAAAGGGCACCTTCTGATCATCAGCGCATTGTAGGACATCAAGTATTTTTGTCGTCTGCTTCAGCCATGCCTCCACTTTGAGTGGGTCAGGCTTCCCGTGGAATTCAGGTGGTCCCAATTCTTTAAATTGCTTGACAGTGATCATCCTCAAATTACCAGCGTTTCTACCGTTATTGTTAACTGGATTTCCTCTTGCCTGATTCTGCATGAACTGCATGAAATTCCTAAAGAATCCATCATTCATCATGTTATCAGGAATATTATTTCCTGAGTTGGCAGGAGGATTGTTTGTGGCTTCTTGATTTTCGGCTACATTCGCTTCGGGTATTTCGTAGTTAACCTCTTGATTTCCAGATGCCATACTAAACTGTGGTCACAAAATAAATGTTAGTTCAAATAAACTGACTCATCACTTCATGTCCCTATATTCAAATCAACTCATTAGATAATAAAATCTAATTTAGGTAGGACACACTAGTGACTGATTCTATTCGTCTCTCCCCTCCTAGTTCTAACCCCAGATCTCCATTAAAGACCATATCCCTAAGCTCTGATGCCAACTGTGACGCCCCCAAATCTAGGCCCACACAGCCCAAACTTGAGTCGTCAAAAGACTACAACAAAATTATTACAATGAAATACAACGTACAACAATACAGTGGATAATACAACACAACTAAGTCTTCATTATTATTGCCACACTATTTTATAACACGTGAAGACTATGATAGCTATCCCCGCACTCTCACTCCATTCCCCGGCTAGACCCCGTTACGTTCTCATCTCCTGTTGAAAAACAATGGAACGAAAAGAAAGGGTGAGCTCAAATAGCCCAGTAAGAAATATCATGACTAAGATAATGACGAATAATTTATCATTAGCCTTCAACAGTTGAGTTCTTGATAGAATACAATAGACTACAAGGTTTATATCAAAAACTGCAGTTAAATTCTTAAACAACGTTCAGATCAATAATAGCAGCGGAATGAACAATCTATTAGAAGAATAATGCAGACTATAATGTCCACTCGCTTCTCTTTTTAGTAAAAATATCATCAACTTTTATCATCTGAAATACCATTAGTCAAGATAATACAACTTCACAGTTCCTGGTCATAATCATGCAGATCAACAGTTCGTCTTTGCACTACGGGCCAAAGACATTCAATATAACACCAACGGTCATGATTATACCAGATTCAGCCTTTGGTCATAATCATACCAACCAACAGTTCATCTTTGCACTACGGGCCAAAGAGAACATTCACCACGTGTCATAAAAGACACCGAACAGATGTATCGCCTTTAACCTAGTATATCGCCTTTAACCTATCATCTGTTCAACAATTATATCACATCTGTGCCCCCGGCCACAGATATTCACAACAGCTTGATTCTTGATGATTAATACAAATAACAGTGATACAAATGATGAACAGAAGAACAGGATAAACAATAAGTATCGGAAGTTTACTTTGTGCAGATTCAAATAATGTCCAAATTGCCAACATGATGTGGAGTGAAATTTAAAAATGATATTCAAGATCCACAGTTCAGAATAACGATTACAGTTCAATAGAAATGTTCAGAAAATAGGAAGGTTCAGTTGAACTAATGAAATTCAACTATTATGGAACATATAATATTTTCAGGAATTATAGAAGCAATAGTTCCATAATAAGTTTCGATTTAGGTGTATGGAAGAAAATAATATCCCTTACCGTAGCAGGTTTGATTAACAAAAGGTGAAGGGAATTAATATCCCTTACCATAGTAAGTTTGAATAATGGAAGATGAAAAAGATGGTATCCCTTATGAGTATAAAGAAAAATGATATCACTTACGAATATGGAATAAAAGTGTCATGTGATAATTCGTGTAGACAAATTATTTCCACACGAGACAAATAAAAAGGGTTATTCACCAACAGGCGATAATCCGCACCGTAAGGTTATTCCCATCAATTTGAATACGAATAGTTATTCACCAAACAGGCGTAATCCGCACCGTAAGGTTATTCCCACAATTTAATAGAATTTGAACACGAAGAGTTATTCACCAAACATGCGATAATCCGCACCGTAAGGTTATTCTCAAAGATTAATAAGGAATGAATACAAAAGGTTATTCACCAACAGGCGGTAAACCGCGCCGTAAGGTTATTCCCACAATTTAATACATGGAAATAAATGGCACAAGAAAGAAACGATATTATTTTCGAGAATCAAAGAATGATAATCCCTTCAAGTAAGAAAGAAAATAATATCTATTTATGATGATGAAAAGAGTGATACCCCTTACCTTAACACGTGACTGGATATTGATTTAAATGAGATTGATCAACCTATATATTTTTAATATAATTAGTAATTACCACATATAAATTTCAAAGTATATGATAACTCGTATATTATGAACTATCAAAATTATATATATTTAACATAATTTTTGTAGTATAATATAACAACTTTAAAATAGTTTTTAAAATAATATTCCAAAATAAATCTTCCAAAGAAAGCTTTTAAAAATGAATCTTCTCAAAGAAGAGTCTTCTAAAGGAAGATTTGTGAATACCGTGAAAAATAGGAATTTATGAAATTACTACTCTTTAATAAAACACTTACTTGAAAAATTCCTGCACTCCTTTTGGCTTTCAAACTCTCAAAATAACCTTACTATTCTCAGAGAAAACTCATAAAATTCTTATAGAAAAATTTTATGTTTTAGGTGTGATTTTTCTATTCAGCTGAGCAAGCTATTTATAGGAGAAAAATGTTACTATGCGCGGTAGGTGGGTTGGCGTGCGTGCGCCAACCTGAGAATTCAGCAGCCGCCCACGTCAAAAAAATTCAGCAACTTTGCAATTCATTTCTCATGTGGGCCCCACATGGGTCCCACATGTTACTATTCACATTACTATTCACGTTACTATTCACGTCACTATTCACGTTACTATTTCAAATAGTAAAATTAATTATTTTATTTTTTATTTATTTATTTATTTATTTATTCTTCCTGTGAGTCCAACATATAAAATAATGTTACCACAATAATGCAAGAAACACGTTACATATTTTTATTAATTTAATAATATAAATTATAGTGTATTTGCTACTGTGACAATTATTAGATTCAATAATTTTAAACTACAGTGCACCAACAATTATTGACTCGATGATATGAAATACAGTGTAATGACAATTATTGAATCAATAATGCAAAATACTGTGTAGCAACAATAACTGAATTGATAATATAAAATATTATGCAGTGACAATTATTGATGAAATGATGCGTAACAGTTACGGTGTCAATAATATGAGACACTGTGCAATACCGTGTGCTACTGTAGAGTACCGCATGCTACAGTAAAATACCATAAATTACCGTATGCTACTATTCTTTTTATCACCGGTATTTTAACAGTTAACACCGTTGACTATTTTTATTTAAAAAGGTTACTTCTGTCGTTTTCTATATCCGACAAATATTCCGTTGTGGGGTCCACAAATAATTTGTTATTTCGGCGCCGTCGTACGGCCCGAATATTCCCCGACAAAACGAATATTCCCCGACAAAAAGAATATTGTCCGACAAAATAAAATTTGCACATAACATCCTTAACTTTCAATTTTGTCAATTTAACCATTTACTGTTTCAGGAAAAATATATATGAAGAAAAATTAAATTTTGTATTTCATAAATTCGGGGTCTTACAATGTCACATACAAATATTTAGTTACAAATATATAATTTACACTAGTAATATTAGTATTGTAAAATGCCATTAACTGAAAGATAATTTTGTTCAAATATATATTTTATTAATGATTGTTTGGTATCATGAATAAATTTTCAATATATATACTTTATTAATATATAAAGTTAGTAGAATATTTAGTTTAATAGTAATAAAATAATAATAAATTTATAAATACAGTGTTATTCTATTTTTGATTTTTTAAAAATAAAATAACAGTAATTTTATGCATACAAATACGTAATACTCCATGTATTATATGATAAAAAAAAACTAATATAAAACTTTAATAATTTTTTATCAACAATTTAGATAGTATGAATCACATAGTATTACTTTTTTTCTATTTACGCACAATAGTTTATATACAATTTTTTATGCACATACAAGAAAAATTAATTATATATATATAAATAATTTGACACAAACACTATTACTTCATAAATTAAATAATAAAAAATTATGTAAAAAAAATTATAAATCTTATCAATAATTTAGATAGCAGAATTTATGTATTACTTTTTCTTTTTATGTTTTACTTCAAACGCATAAAACCTTAAGAAAGATAATTTTAATGACGAAATTAGATTACAATTAACGTGAAACTCTAAATGAGATAAAATAATAATGTGAGCCTTTTTTTAATTTTTTTATATTTTATATATTTATATTAATATAAATTTATTATTATATATAACAAAAAGATCCAATTAAAAATAAATAATTAATGACACTCTTAATAAAGATTACTCCATAAAATTCTCAAAAACCCTATGATAAATAACTCATCTAATTACTAACATCCATAATTCTTAATGGAAATTGATATTTTCATGGGAATTTTTGATATTCTTACATAAAATATATGTTATAAATTTATGATGATAATTTTAATTTTTATTATATGTTTATAATAATAATTTATATATAAAAATATCACTTTCCAAACTGATATTTCCACCGCTTTGGTGGTTTGTGCACGTCTCTCTTTGAATCTGAAAATCCCAAACAGGGGAACAAAAGTCGCAGCGCCGAAACTGCAAAGAACCTTCTTACATATTCAATTCAACCTCCTTTAATTTGTCTGTATATATTACGCTGTATCTCTGTAAATATCTCTCTGTAGGACCTCTTCGTTGACAATGAGTTTTGATCTGCCAAAATTGCTTGATTAGATATCAGGGTTTTCAAGTATATCGGAATTCAAGAGTTGTATCAAATTTATTAGGGTTTTAAATATCATAATTTGATTGCGATGTTGATGGCTGACAATAGCTCTAGAAATTCGTCTTTTGACGCGATATTACCTGACGACGATGGTCCGGACAGGCTTTACTTTGATATGGACTCGTTATGGGACATGATTGGAGACACTCCTGATTCTTCCGAGGTATTTTGTTTGATGCTATTTTGAGGCAGAATTGTCAAAATTTGAAGTAATTATTATAATTCAATTGGGGGGGGGGGGGGGGGGGGGGGGGTTCTGTCTAATCGAATCAGTTGCTGTGCAATTGCATGAGAGTTTAGTGCATAATTCTGGGTGATTGTTTTAGATCGAATTGTGCTTAATTTTGTGTTGGTGATTGATTTGTTTTTATGGAAAGGGTTGCCTTTTCTCTGCTGGCAAGATTTTGCTCCAGTCAAAAACCGAGGTAACAAGGTTTTGGAATATCCAAAAATGGAAAAGGGAAGAATTATTTTGGGACTGAGAATTAATTTGGAACCATATAGGGAATTACTCTGGGACTTTGAGAACCCGTTGAGGTTACGTCGTATGGTAATCATGGGTTTGCTTGGTGCACATTTAACTTTGGAGATGGAGCTCGTGCCAGAATATGTTAGAAGGCAGAAGCTACTGACTACTGTTATCATTTACTCACGGTTTCAATGAATTCATTTTCCATGCTTTGTGCTCTGAGAATAGTAGGACAATTTTTTTATAATAAAGATGATTGTTAAATTGTGTGACGTATGGTTATTGTCATTATATGATTGATTGCAACAGCATCAACTTGTCTCTGCAGCGTATTTGCTCATTCATGCACAGCATACTTCTCTTTGTTAATTTAATGCTTCTCTTTTACTTGGGATACTAGTTTCTGAGTTGTCTTTTGCAGAATAAGCCAGAGGATTTACCGGTAAAAATTGTGCCTCAAGGTGAGTCAGCTTCAGTTGGTGGTATTAAATAACTTCAGGTTTTGTATTGGTAAAAATTATTGTTTCTGATCAGGCTTCTTTACTGATTCTGATGGGTTTTCTAAATTTTGGATGAAGTTTTACAATAAGCTAGATTGTGAAGTACAATGCTTTGTCCTTCTTTTAATTGTTCTTTCTTGGACTGATAATCAGGATTACCGGAGTTGGACGGGTCATCTTCACTTGGGGTTGGTGAATTACCAGGTTTTGATGCTTGTTCCGATTCATACAGCTCAGAAACTTCAGATACACGGACTGGGATTTCAGAGGGTTCGTTCGACTCTGCATCGAAATGTGTCATATTTGACAGTGCAAATCAACAATCTTCAACACCAAATGGATCTCCCATGCATAGCATATCCGGGAGTCTTGCTGGCTGGATTTCTCAGAAAGCTTCAAATTATAGCCAAGATAGCCTTTTGAAGATACCCGATTGTCCCAATAAGTTCAGTTTTGCTGCTGGAGATGCTGATCATGTTTCGGATACGGGAAGGACTATAAATGAAACTGAGTTCGAGTTTAGGTGTTTGGAATCGAGTTCTGATTCCAAAGGTATATATACATATGATTTAAGTTTTGACATTGCATGTGATAGTTTTTTGTTAGTTTCTTATTCATTTGTTCTCTACTTTATTTTTGTAACATTGATCGAAGAACAACTAAGATTTTTTTATGTTTCAGGTCCGCCTTACAACTCGTTGGTGGACAAATCTGATAGTACTCATGGAAAATATAGTGACCTAGGTGAAAATAGTTCTCAATCCCTAGGAGCACCACATACAGAGGAATCCTCCATTGTCAATGCAGGATTATCTTCTCATAGTGCAAGCCATACTCAATGCAGTAATTATGAACTCCCTGATATTGACTTTCCTGACTCGGAAAGTCCTGACATTATGGAATTTTTTGATCAGTATTCTATCGGTTCAGAGAATACATTATATTTTGGTTCCTCGAGACAATGTCTTACTGAAAATTTTGGTATTCAATCCGTGGCAAATAATGTTGAGAGGATGGTCAACATAAAGGATGAAAGCGGGAAGCTTCTTTCCGAGAGTACATGCTTGAAGGGTGCAATGAATTTTGAGGTTCAGGACCTTCAGGTGGAGAGAGCTGGTGTAGATGTCTTTGCTGCTTTGGCAACAAGGAACTCTGATATCACTGGGATGAATGATGATCACAAAGGCACGGACTGCATCTTACCAAGATATGAAATGTCTTCTAATAATGCAGATTTTGGGCTAATGGTTGACATGGCATCATCAACGCAGATTTTTCCTCGAACTCTGTCAAACATGTCTAGCAAGAAGCAAGCTGTTTGTGTGAAGGATGAAAAAAATAAGGAACTGTTGGCGACGAGGGGGACCATATTCCGATCTTATATGGATCTAGATGGTGTGGTTGGCAGGAAGTCTTGTGGTGTTGCTGATGGGTTGACTAGCAAGAATCGAGCATTTCTTATAAAGGATGAAAAAAATGAAGAAACGTTTCGATCACATGGAGCTGCATACCAATCTTTTATAGATGTGGATGATGTCAATGATGTGGCTGGCAGGAAGTCTTCTGGTGTTGCTGATGGATTTTTTGCTGATAAATGCCTGAGGCAATCAGTTTCTGGTGTTCTGACTTCCATTTCAAGTAAAAGCCAGGTGTTTGCAAAGGATGAAATAAATGACGTGTTACCTGCATCTAACAGGGCTCACCAATCTATTGATAAAGATGAAACTTGTACGTTTCTCAGTCCAGCTGGTGATAGTCATTGCCCGGATATACAGGCTTCATTACAATCTTGTATTCAGGGATATGAGTCAATTAGGAGGCAGTTGGTTCCCACAATGGAAGAAAGGGAGAGTAATTTGACTCAATCTAATAGCGTGGGTTCTCAATTTTCAAAAGTCAGCCTCCAAGCAGTTCAAAGTGATGCCTGGGTTCATAGATCTCATGTTGATGATGATTCCGATATATGTATTCTGGAAGATCTGAGTGTACCTGCATGCCGAAACCGATTTCCAGTGAATGTGAAGTCACATATTGCATCACGAAGTTCGCCATTTATTGATTCCCACAATCACTTTGAAGTAGGTGGTGTGAGACTTAAGACAAATGATGAAAGATTTATTTTTCGAGCTGCATTGCAGGTGAGTCTTATATTTTAAATCATCTTTACTTGCTAAAGGCAGTCAACAAAATTGGCTGTTGCCCATAATTTTTATTTGTACAAGTATATATTTGATGTGGAGTTCTGGAGTGTTTATTTGTTTAGTCACAAGTGATGAGGCAATATGTTGATAAATTATAAATTACAAGTTTAATTACTTAAATGTAAATACAAAAATAGGTAGTCTCTTCTGGATTTTGCAGAACTTAGCAGGGTTGAATAAACAATTTAAATTGAATGGAATTTGCATTCTATATGGACGCGGGTGTAAGTATTCAACTCTGTGTTCATGTTCAGAGTTCATAATGAAATTTTATATAACGTTCTTTCTTTCTTTCTTTGTGCTCCGATGATTCCCATGTATATATGTACCCTAAATTTGCCTTTTCCTTGTTGGGGGTAGGGGTTGGGGGAGGTTTTTGTAAGTATCTGGAAATCTGATGAGTCTGAGGCTGTGCATTGCAGGATATTTCTCAGCCAAAATCTGAAGCTACTCCACCCTATGGTGTTCTGGCAGTCCCTCTTCTGAAACACCAGGTTTGTGGCATGTTCTCTAATATATATATATATATTGTAATCTCATCACATGATTTTAAGTTAATTTGAGTTTAGTAAATAAAAATATGCACAGGGCATAATAATGCCTTGTGAGTTGTGATATAAGTATTCCACAAGGATTATTGAGGTGTTTGTCACGGTAACAGAGTGAAGTCAATTGTGTTTTGGCCAGGTAATCTGATGTGCAACATAAAATGTGATCAGTTAGGAAATGGAATTTGGTAGAGTCAATATGCCAATTTCTTAATATCCTTCTCCTTAGATGAAATTGTGAAAGGAATGAAAGCAAAAGAAATATGCTTACTAAATTAGATTTTTATAAAATCCAAAATAACTGGCTAGGGGTGTTTAAGTCTTACATGGTTATTCTCAGGTCACTTTCACTAGAGTCTTGCACCTTTTCATCGTCTGCCCTGTAAATAGTTTAACTTGTCAGTCACATTGAGTACTTGGTTCTCCCTTATTCTTTTCGTTTTCCCCCTTTGTTCAATTTGTTTCGGGGACTTGGATGAACTGACATTAATTGAAGTTCTGGGCAGCGAATTGCTTTATCATGGATGGTCCAAAAGGAGACGAGCAGCTTACACTGCTCTGGAGGAATTCTGGCAGATGATCAGGTTGGTTTTTGGTTTTCTTTCAATTTCTCGTATTTTCTAGTCTGTCTTAGTGGTACATTGGCAAGGATTTGTTCTTGATTCTCTCTGGGGTTTTATAAAATCACTATGGCAGGGATTGGGTAAGACAATATCGACAATTGCACTTATACTTAAAGAAAGATCTCAATCTTCAAGAGTTTGTACAATCAACAACAAACAAATGGAGACATTAAATTTAGATGATGATGATGGTGTTATTGAGCTTAATGAAACAAAACAAGGTGGTGTCTCTTGGCAAGTAATGGCTAATAGAAGTTCAACCAAGGGCAGGAACCCACCCATGCAAGCAACGGGTAGGCCAGCTGCTGGAACCCTTATTGTCTGTCCGACAAGTGTTCTCCGACAATGGTCTGATGAACTGCATAACAAGGTAACCAGCGAAGCTAATCTCTCTGTATTGACATACCACGGCGGCAATAGAACAAAAGACCCTTTAGAGCTGGCGAAGTATGATGTTGTTCTGACAACATATGCAATTGTTAGTATGGAGGTGCCAAAGCAGCCACTTGTTGATGCAGATGATGATGAAACAGGAAGGCATAGTCATGTCCCACCTGCGGGACATCCAACCACTAAGAAAAGAAAATATCCTTCTAGTTCTAGTAAAAGATCTTTGAAGAGTAAGAAGGGTGATAGTGAATCATTTGAATCTGTTTCTCGCCCTCTTGCCCTGGTTAGATGGTTTAGGGTTGTATTGGATGAGGCCCAGAGCATTAAGAATCACCGGACACAAGTTGCTAGGGCTTGTTGGGGCCTTCGTGCTAAACGTAGGTGGTGCTTATCAGGTACCCCTATCCAGAATTCCATTGATGATCTCTATAGCTACTTTAGATTCCTCAAATATGACCCATATGCTGTATACAAGTCTTTCTGCTCTACAATAAAGGTCCCAATACAGAAGAATCCAGCGAATGGGTACAGAAAGCTACAAGCTGTCTTGAAGACAATAATGCTACGTCGCACTAAAGGTGAGACTAAAGAAGAAATGTTTGCATAGATGCTGTACTTTAATGATCATCTGTGCAAGTCAGTTATATATGTCCTATTCAGTTTTGTTACTTTTTTTTATCTGTTTATACGGTCAAGTCATCTTGGAGCTTGTTTGTTGTTTATGAGAATTGTTACTAACCTGTCTGTTATCTCTTAAAAGATTATATTGTTGGAGGTGTTGGGTTCTCATCTCTTCGCTTTGTCTCTTAGTGCTTAGCTACGCCTATTTTTTTCCTTGTGATCATAATAGTCCCTCTGTCCTATTACTTGGAACATAGTTTAAGAAAAGGAATCATGACAAGGACTTCTATTTTACTTCCCCATATACCTCGTATAATACATTGCAAATGTGGTCTGGTCAGAGTTTTGAAACTGTATTTTTAACTATCCAAACATAAGTAGAGGTAAATTGAAAATGTATTGATATGGGGAGTTGGGTCACCTTAATCTGAACATCTGAAAAGGAAAGTGGGTCAACTAAAACGGGATAGAGGGAATATCTACTATCATAACCTGTCATCTTGTTGAGAAACATGTTATCAGTGTACTACTAACATATTATGCCTTGGCTAAAAAGAAGAAGAGGTCCTACTTGGTTTATAATTTCTGTTGAAATCTTGTCAGGCTGTTGTTTTGTTTCCGGCTAAATATTGCTGATATATGCTCTAAATTCGTGTCATAATCTCTTTTGTTCTATTCTGGAGATTACATTTTCATGCTTTATCGCGTCCTATTCTATTCGGGGTGATGGCTAGTTAAAGTATTTCAGTAATTTTGTTATTCTACAGTAGATTGTTCTATTGATTTACAACTTTCAAGTGCCTATATGGAGTTTCCCTTTGCGATGGTACTATTGTTAATTAGGTACTTGTGACTGTATTTTGGCCACCATAAATTCTCTAGTAGCATTATGGAGTTATTTTGACATTGGTTATGTGATATTTTGAGGTTTAAGTAATCTGCTATGACCCACTAGTCTATAGGTTCAACACAGGTGCTTTTGCCATTGGTAATAGATAATATGGCATGCCGCTTCAATTTCTGTATTCTGAGCTTAGTTGTTTTAAGCTTTGGAGTTTGGACCTGTACCATACCAGCTCTTTGGCTTTGTACCTTCTGTGGAATGCTACTTGGTCTGTATCAATATACTAAATGCTGCATGAACTCATGACTGTTTGGTGGTAAATGTTGTCTCTAGGCACAATTCTTGATGGAGAACCGATTATCAACCTGCCGCCAAAAACCATAGAGTTGAGAAAAGTAGATTTTACAATGGAGGAGCGGGATTTTTATTGCAGACTAGAGGCTGATTCACGAGCTCAGTTTGCAGTAAGTTTTTAATTTGAAGTAGTTTCAGGTCTAATACAACCAATTTAGTTTTTTGCACCTTTAAATTTTAATCTTTCTCTGCCTTTATGTGCATTTGTGCAAATGCTTAAGGATGTTGAATCTTATAATCTTGTTTTTTCTTTACAAGTTTTATTTCATCTCCCTTCGTTTATCCACAGGAATATGCAGCTGCTGGAACCGTCAAACAAAATTATGTTAATATTTTGTTGATGCTTCTCCGCCTTCGACAAGCTTGTGATCACCCTCTTCTTGTGAGTGGATCTGGTTCCAATTCCGTGTGGACATCTTCTGTTGAGATGGCAAAGAAACTTGCTTCAGAGAACCAAGTTTCTCTTTTGAATTGTTTGGAAGCTTCATTAGCAATTTGTCGCATATGCAATGTATGTAGTTCCCTTCTGTTTTCTTTGATCATTTATCTTCATTTTGACTGGCACATCTTTTTTTTTTGTATATAATTAATTTTATTTTAAAAATTGTTATTATGAGTTTATTTTAATAGTTCTTACTCTAATGTTTATAGAACAACAACGATCCTGATTGTCTTGTGTCTATATAAGTTGAAAATTGTCATTGGATTATGGATCTTTCAAGGGACAGGCAAGAAGGATTGAACTTAGCTGTTCACGTTTTGGAGTATATCATGCTTTTAGTCTAATTGATGTATTAATTAGAAGTTTGATTGATATATAATTGTTGTGGTGGAAGATGAGTGAAACAGCTTAAATGTCAAATTTATGTTGTCATGTTTGATTGTTTCCTAAAATGTTTTGACTAATTATCAAGGTAATATTTAATATACTCTTCTTTCATCCTAAAAAATGAAGATAATCTCATCAATTCCTTGTAAATAAAGTACTGGGATCTTTGCTTATTGATTTATGGTTATTCCGATTCTTTTAGGATCCACCTGAAGATGCTGTTGTTACAAGCTGCGGGCATGTTTTTTGCAATCAATGCATATGTGAACACTTGACAGGTGATGACAACCAGTGCCCAACCACAAATTGCAAAGCTGGCCTCAGTGTATCCTCAGTTTTTTCTAGAGCTGCTCTCAGAAGTTCTCTTTCTGAAGGTCAGGAAAGCGTTGCTGATTGTTCTGGTTCTGTACTAGCTGAGACACTTCAACCTTGTTCATCAGGAGCCTCATTTGATTCCTCCAAAATCAAGGCTGTTATTGAGGTTCTGCATTCGCTTTCTAGACCTCGGTATTTTACGCGAACAACTAGTTCTTTGATAACTGTTGATGGAGGTGCCCATTGTCCAGAAATTCTCTGTGATCCTCCTTCAGAGGGATTGCCTATAGATGTTCATAATAGCCAAAGTTTGGACTTGGATAGTGATTCAAATAGTTTGATTCCAGCAGTGGTAGAGAAAGCGATTGTCTTTTCTCAGTGGACGAGGATGCTGGATTTGCTCGAGTCTTGTCTTAAAGATTCTTCCATCAATTACAGGAGACTTGATGGAACAATGTCCGTTATTGCCCGAGATAAAGCTGTGAAGGATTTCAACACCCAACCAGAGGTTAGGACTAGTTTAGATGTGCATGGTAGAATGCTTGAATTTATTGTTTTTTATTAATTATCATCGTTTTCAGCCTTAACAAAAAACTTTTTTTTGTCAAGTTCTAATTCCAAAATTGAAGGGCATTGTTGGATTGCGTATTTACTAGCGCAAATGGGCTACCCATATTGGGTCTTATCCTTACATCCCATTAGGCCTAGTGTACGCACAAGAGGACTCCTAAGTCCGATAGGTTTGGGATCACTTTCCTTATCAATTCGGATACGAACTAGTTATTATATCCAATATTAATTGGTACGGGGGTTACCTATCCATCATTGATTAGTATGACAGTTACCTTCTCCAACAAAGTTTCTACTACACAATTCTTATTAGGAATTGGAGTCGTGTTGAGTAATGCGAGTACTATAAATACATGGTGAACAATAGATGTACAATCATCATATTCTACCTTTGTAAATACTTTCTGCCTCCATTGTTAACACACCTTGAAGCCTGTATTTACTTTCACACTTTAGGTATCCTCCAGCGGCCCTGGTTGTCAAGTACTTCTTGGTTGCTTCCTCTGTGCAGGTTCACGTCCAAGCCAGTGGTTGAATGTGTGGACAAATTCGAGTGTTAACATTGGCGCTATAAAGAGGTCTTTCTAGTATTTAGTAGCGATCTTTTCTCAACCAAAAAGAATTAACATGGCGACCTCACCATCCCCAAAGAGGTAGAACAACTCCTAGGGAGATACAACTCTCAGTCGCATTATATAAGCGTCGCCTGTAGGAGATGCTTGATAGAAAGAAAGCTCATGATATCTAACAAGAAGAGCTTGATAGACAATATGCAGACCTGACCAAGGCTAAAAATAGCCTATTGAGCAAGCGAGGCTTGGCCTATCGCTCGGGTTGTCATAACCCACATCAAGACTAACACTGCGACCGCCATCATGGTCGCAAAACAATTAATTTCCGATCGATGACTTATAGAGACCTAAGAGGGATGATTGAAAGCATTGCGAGGGTAGTTACATTATGACTTATAGAGACATAGTAGGGATGATCGAAACAAGAAGCATTGCGAGGGTAGTTACATTGGAAAATCATCCCCGAAGAGGATTTTTGAAAGGCATCCCAGATCCAAGTCAAAGAAGCCTTATGTATCACCTTCCACAAAAGAGCTTGACGAAGCCCAAATTGACCGAAGCCTCAAAGTCCATATTCTAGAGATGTACGACGGAACAAGTGACCTGCATGGCCATACTTTTTCCTATGAACAGGCTATATGCGGTTTCATGGTCATGATGCAGTGGTTATGTGCCATCTTTTTATTTCCACCATGAAGAAGATAGTAAGAGAATGGATAATCTCCCTTCCTCCACGCTCCATTGATTCATGGGAAGAGCTGCAGGAGCAGTTCCATACATGCTTCAGTGGCAACAAGAGGCGTGCAACAATGATGACTTCATTACTTCAGGTGAAACAAAGATCCGATGAAACTTTTCGGCAGTAAATAAAGAGATTCAAAGAAGCGGTGTCTGAGATCCCCACTATAGACTCAGCCCAGGTGATACAGTTTTTGACAATGGGCTTGAGTGTAGACAAATCCCACCACTTGATTGATGAAATCATCTCTAAAACTCCTCAAACTCTAAGCGAAGGCCTATGAAAAGGTCGATAAATTTATAGTCGGAAGAGGCCCTCGCCAACCTTCGGGGTTCTTTAAGATTTTATGATGATTACCATCAAAGAAGAGATCTTATAGGCGATGGAGCCGATCAAAGAGATGATGACAGAAGAGACTCTAGGGATTATCGACGACAAAAGGATGATAACTACACCGAAAGTGATGCTGAAATAATAACAATGCCACCCGAAGAGACCAATGAGCAATCTTCGGATCCCCGAAGCCTTCTATGCCTATACCTACCTGAAAAGATCTCCGTATGATTGTTGAAGAGCTTTAGACCACGGACATGAAGCTTATTTCTTATATACGGCATGCGGTTCGATTTTGACAATATTATCAGTTTTGTACTTCATATTTTTTAGAGGTTATTTTAACCAATCATATTACTTTTTCGATATTTATGTAATAAAAGTTCTGTTGAGACTATCTTATTTCTGTTTGATCCGATACACCACTTATTTCTCTCTAGCCTTGCCTTTAGTTCTATTCAGCTAAGGCTAAGAGGGGCAGGGAAACCTAAGTATTAGTGTAGCACGTTATCAAACAGAATAAAAAGAAAAACATATAGAACTCTTTTCATGAGAAGAAATTTTTTTTTATTAATGATTGTAAATTTACATAAGTGTTCAGTAATTATAAAAAAAAATGCAAGTTATCCATCAAGTACAACAAGGCCTAGCTCTTCGAGAAAATGTCTCTTCTTCCGGACCAATTGCCTGCTATCCCCCGAAAGCGTACTTCTTATGGTTCTCGAAAGTAGTATTTCTTCAGTCTCTTAAAAGCGTACTTTCTTCGATTCTCGAAAGTAGTATTTATTCGGGAGGCGAAAGAAATACTTTCTTCGATTCTCAAAAGTAGTATTTTTTCAGCCTCCTGAAAGCGTACTTTCTTCGATTCTCGAAAACAGTATTTATTCGGCCTCCCGAAAGCATATTTTCTTCGGTTATTGAAAGCAGTATTTTTTTGGTTTTACGAAAGTATACTTTATTCGGTTTTCCGAAAACAGTATTTTTTTGGTTTCTTGAAAGCATACTCCCTTCGGTCTCCCGAAAGCAGTATTTTTTCGTTTTTCTTTCGGTCTGATGCCTCCGGGCCCCGAAGGAGCTTTTCTTTTTGTCCGACTTCCTTGGAATCCCGAAGAAGTTTTCCTTTCAGTCTGATATCCTTGGAATCCCGAAGAAGTTTTCCTTTCGGTCTGATATCCTTGGAATCCCGAAAGAGCTTTCCCTTCGATCTGATGCCTCCGGGCTCTCGAAGGAACTTTCCTTTCAATCCGATGTCCTTGGAATCCTGAAGAAGTTTTCCCTTCAGTCTGATGTCCTTGGAATCCTGAACCTTAGGTCTGATGCTGTCGAGCTCTTGAAGGAATTTTCTTTTCGGTCCGACCGAAGAAGTTTTCCCTTCAATCTAATGTCCTTGGAATCCCGAAAGAGTTTTCTCTTCGGTCTGATGCTTTCGGCCAGAAAGCATGCCCTACCCTATTCAGTTGTTGTAGTCTTCGGACTCCTAAAGCCTCTTATCTACTCCTCCAACCCATTTCATATGGGGCCAATGTTGGGTTGTGTATTTATTAGTGCAAATGAGTTGCCCATAATGAGTCTTACCCTTACAACCCATTAGGCTTAGTGCGCGCATAAGATGACTCCTAAGTCCGATAGGTTTGAGATCACTTTCCTTATCAATTCGGATATTAATTAGTTACCACATCCAATACTAATTGGTATGAGAGTTATCTATCTAACATTGATTAGCGTGACAATTATCTTTTCCAACATAGCTTCTACTACATAATTCCTTTTAGGAATTGGAGTCATCTTGAGCAATGCAAGTACTATAAATATATAGTGAACAATAGATGTACCATCATCATATTCTACCTTACTAAATACCTTCTTTCTCCATTGTTAATACACCTTGAAGCTTGTACTTACTTTCACACCGGAGGTATCTCCCGGTGGCCTAAGCTATCAAGTACTTCCTGGTTGCTTCTTCTGTGCAAGTTAACGTCCAAGTCGGTGGTTGAACGTGCGGATATATTCGAGCGTTAATAGGCATCTTTATTCACATTTGAGTCCTGTACTTCTGCCCTCTCTGAAGCTGTTTATGCAGATTCAGCCTCTTGGGTTTTGAAAGAATAGCTGGGGTCCTCGATGTCTATTATCTTATATGTTCTTGAAAGTTGACTCCTTGCAGAGAGATAGTGAGGTTGAGATATCCTTACTTACAGAGTAAAAATACCAGGAGTGAGAGTTTAAGAGACTGACTTGCTGACTTGCTCTGCAACTATGATCGGGTGTAATGGCATGATGGCTAGAGGGAGCATATAACAGACTTTGAAAGAGTAGTCTGAAGCTGATATATTTGATTTCTCTTTTTCCTTTGAGGAGGACTTTGTCCATTGTTATCCGCGTATAAGTAGGAGGTGTTCGCTTACAAGTTACAAGGATGACACTCACGGGCCAGTAGACTCGTACTCTCAAAAACAGCCAAATAGATTCTCATACTCGTACATCTATTTGCATAGATCTTATATATCATACATCTCTTACCTCTTTATTTCTCTCATTTTATGATATATAATATAAATAGATGATAAGCGGTTTCATAGAATAATGCATTTTTTTTCAGAACAAGGCCTTAATGGTCCTGGGGATTATCTTTATTGTAATAATAATCAGTCTGTGTTTATGCTATTGATTTAGCTCTGACATTTACTGCCTTATACTTTATTTCAGGTATCTGTTATAATTATGTCTTTGAAAGCTGCAAGTCTTGGATTGAACATGGTTGCAGCTTGTCATGTCATTCTTCTGGACCTTTGGTGGAATCCTACCACCGAAGATCAGGCAATTGACAGAGCCCATCGGATTGGGCAGACTCGTCCAGTTTCAGTTTTGCGGTTGACTGTGAAAGATACTGTTGAAGATCGAATTTTGGCTCTCCAGGTAGTTTGCTTGTGTTGTTATGATTCTGTTATTCATGTTTTTCCTCCTCAGAATGTAGTTATAAAATGTTAATTTTAGTAAGATAGAGTATAATGTACGGACAGACATTTACAATCTATCAACCATCTTAAAACCATAGCAATTGAATAATGTCAACTAGCTCTATATTTCATGCCAAGTACGGGCTTTGACAATTGTAGTCATATTTATTTTAAACTTTTAATTGTATATTTTTTTTCACGTGTATTCCATAGATGTTTTTTTATGGGGACTTTAGGGAGGTACTCTCTTCGTTCCGAAATTATAGATACATTTTTAAAGCGACAACTTTTAAGGATAATTTTATGTTGTCAAATGTATCCTTAATAGTAGTTAAGAATTTAGTAATGATAGTGTGATGCTAGAAATGACTAACTATACCGTTAATGATAGGGTTATTTTTCTTGAGTCTCTTTGAACTTATGTTGTGGAGGTTTTTAGAGATATCTCTGTTATTGAATTATGTAGAGATTGGAGGGCTGTATTTTTTGAGTGTTTTCTTGAGGGTGGACTTCTTGTCCCCCATTTATTGTATCCTTTCTTCTCTATTAATAAAATTTCTTCCTTTTTTAAAAAAAATAAAAAATAACTGAAAAAGTAATGTCAAATTAGAAATATCATGTCACTTTATAGTCTTAGCTATAGCTATTGTTTATGGTTTCATTAAATTGGTTAGATATTGACTTGAGAAATATTTGGTCTTGCAGCAAAAGAAGAGAGAGATGGTTGCATCTGCATTTGGAGAGGATGAAACGGGTAGTCGTCAGACACGCCTTACGGTAGAGGACTTGGAGTATCTATTCATGCATAATTAGGGTGTTCTCGTAGAATTTTTTGTCATGATTTAAAGCTACGTACCGGGGGTGCATTTTGGCCTCTTGATTCTTTACTGACAGCCGCAGAGGTGGCATCAGTATTAGCTCTACAGTTGAATCCTTTTGTCAAGAATAGATACTTAGGAGTAACAGAAAATCTAGTGCCTTCATCTACAAAATGATCAAAGGCTTGTTATACTCTTGATCAAATTTTCTTACAATTGATCTCTTGTGATTTGTCCTTGTATAGGATTCAAAAGCTCATAGATTACACCAAGGGAGGAAGATAGGAAATTCCATAGAGATTCTTTAATCGGAAGCGTATGCTTATAGAAATCTTAGTAAATTTTTGTCTGTTTTTCTTTCCCTGTGCTGTGTGTATTCTTACTGTTTATAAGAGTATTGAAATTCTTGAATATTGTGGCAGTTTCTGTGGTGATGTATCTTTAAAGATTTGTTCGGATGGCTAATACCTCGGTGGCACACACCATAGTTAGAGTTGAAAATAAACTGTGTTTAAACATAGTTAAACTTTTGGCTTGTTTTTCGGTTTTGTTGAACAAACTAAATTATCGGTGTGTTATTTAAGCACGTGTTGAAATTATATGTGTTTTAAATCCACAAAAATAGAATATTAAAGATACATTTATGTTTTTTGTAGAGTTCTAAAAATAGTTTGTTAAATTTGTAATGTGATATGGTAATAAAATTATGATTATAAATATATTGTGTTATTTTATATAACTATCACTAAAAAAAATTAACTTATCGGAAAATATTTGAATATTTTCCAAAGTAGTCAAAATAATATGTAGTAATGAGCTTACTAGTTATTATAAACAAAAAATTTATGGTGATCGGGATCTGGCGATCGGTCGGTCGTCCTTTAGTGTAAAATTATCTTATGTATTAGATTAGATGTCGACCTCACTGAAACCAAAAATTAGGAAGGAGAGGTGATCGGTCGCCGTAAAAAGGCTCTATTATAAATGATCTACATTGCTCGTGGTCAGGACATTGAACACTGAATTTAGTAACCCTTGAGTTCAAGTCTTGGTGAGACCTTATTTTTTTAGGAATTGATTTTTTCTTCATAATTTTCCTTTACATTTATACTTATTATAATAACTGTAATGTCCTAGAATTTCCACATCTTTATTAATTAAATTATTAATTTAATTTCCAAAGAGTTAGTTTTACGAGATTATTTAAATCTTTTTATGTGATTAATTAATTATGTGATTAAATAATTATGTAATTAATTACTAAAATTAATTAAAGGGGGTCACTAATATGTTATTACATTAGTGAACAAACCCTAAAGTTTTAATATCAAAATAATTGATAAGTTTCCTATTAATTAAATATTCAATTAAATTGAATATAATGAGTGAATTAATTATAATAAATTAATTAATACGATTATTAATTAATGTAAATAATGTGAAATATTAATAATAATATTTATTAGTCCATTTAGTAATTTAATACTTATGGGTTAGAATATTTAATTATTTATTCAATCTAATTATTTATTTAATCATGGATTGAATAATTAATGTGTAAATTATTAAATTAGCCCAACATGGGTCAATTAGTAGCCCAAGTGGAGAATAATAAAATTTGACAATTTAGTAGCCCAAACAATTTAATAGAAGCCCAATTGGTATTTTAAATTAAAGCCCAATGATTGGCCCACTTGGAAAAAACAATTAAATAACTAATTAATTAATTAAAAAAAGTGGAATGTGACTCAATTTTGGGACAACCCAACTTGGATCAGCCGACCATGTGTTGAAAGAGAGAGAAAAATGATTTTTATTTGTAATTTTCATTTATTTATTTAATAGATTGCTTGTTTTATTTTTTCAAGTACAATGACCATGCCTCTTTTCACCAACTAAGGATGGGCTAAATTTCTTGTGTAAGTATACTTGCTATCTCATTATGGAGATTTGATAGATATAGATTTTATATCTATGACCATTGTAAGTATACTTACAATTTAGTAGTCTTGGAAATTCATTTCTCATCTTTTATTTTCAAACCAAAAGAGAGAGCTAGAGAGCATTTGAGAGTGAGAAATATAGTGAGAGCAAAATACTAAGAGGGAAGAAGGAGTTCTTGGTTCATGCCTTCAAATCTCATCAACTACTTTGGAAGAAAAAGAAAGATAGCCATTAAATCAAGGTAATGGTTATTCTAAATCTAAGTTTTATTTTTAAATTAAATAAATCATCATATTAGTATAAACATGTTAATATAGTTATTAATATGTAGTTGTAATATTTATGTCATGCTTGAGTTTAATATGTTTGGTTTGTATTTTGGTAAATTTTATATGCTAAAATATGTATTTAGTAGTGTGTAAACAAGTTTTGAAATATATTACCAAAAATATTTTTGTAAAGCTTAGGTTTGATGTTCTAATATTATAGAACATTAAATCATGAGAAAAACAAAGTTTGAATCACTTAAAATGGAGTTATACACAAAAAGATATGATTTATGGTAGTTTATGTGATGTAAAAATTTTTATAAAAAAATATTGATATTAAATCATGAAAAATTATTTTTTTATGTTATAAATTAATATAAGGTGATTGGTAATTTTTTTGGATTTTTATTGAAGAGTTAAAGATTTATTGAAGGTATATTTTTATTTAAAATGGGTAGCCGGAAACACTGTTCACGTTCTGCGGGAAGAAAAAAATTTTAAGGCTTTCCGCGCAATGCGCGGCTGCCACTGTTCACCGAGGACGCGGAGCCAAACGACGTCGTTTGGCGTCCGTAGAAAATTCACTCCGCGCGTACGCGCGGAAGCCGTTTCCGGCTTTTCAAAAACGGCGTCGTTTTGACCCGTAACAAACCAAAACGCGCGCCATGCGCGGTAAGAAACTTTTCGGCGAAATTACCATTTTGCCCCTCCGTGTTTTTCTTGGCAGAATTACCATTCTGCCCTCGGTCCGGTTTTTCAACTTATTTACGAAAATGCCATTCGGGTTAATTTTAATTAATTTAAATATTTGAAAATTAATTTAAAATTATAACAAAAATAATAATAATACAAAAATAATATTGGGGAGGATATTTTTCATAAAGTTTAATATTTAAATATTTTAAATATTAATCTAGTTAGCTAAACCATGGTTAGGTTAAATAAATTTATTATTTATTTATTATTTTAAATGTTAATAATAAATAAAGATGATAAATTAGCAATTATTATTTAATGCCTATTAAATAATATTTAAAGAGAGATAAAATTTATAAATTAATTATTTATTATTTAAATATTATTAAATAATAAATAAAGATAATTAAGTAATTAATTATTATTTAATTAACATTAAATAACGATTAATGGAAATTAAGTTATTAGAGTAATAATTTATTATTTAATTTAAATAATAAATAAGAATGATTTGATTATTATTTAACCTTAAATAATAATTAAAATTAATTAAATAATTAATTATTATTTAATTGACATTAAATAATAATTAAAGAGGATTAAGATTAGTAAACTATTATTTAATTTTCTTAATTAAATAATAAGTAAGGTTAATTACTTGGTTAATTATTGGTTGATTAACATTAAATTAAAGAAGGTTTAAACTAAGTTAATAATTATTTATTATTTAATTATAATTAAATAATAAGTAAGTACAATTAGTTATTATTTATAATAACTAGAGTTAATTAATTAATTTCTATTTAATCAATATTAAATAGTAATTAAAAAGAGATTGAGTTAATAAAATAAATTGAATTAAACTAAACAATTATAATAAGTTGTTTAAAGGTTTAATAAGTGTCCAACACTTAAGAAAAATATTTTCTAACTTATTAAATTATTAACCTAAAGTGATTAAGGGTCTATAAGGTTAATAATATTGTTTTGACTAATGTCAATTATGTGTTAGTACTTATGTGTGGTAAATAAGTTCAGTATTAAGCGTATAGTTATGTAAATACGCCGTACTAATTATTAGACCGACTTTATTAAATGTTAGGTCTTTCAAAGCAAGTTAGTTAAAGCTAGACAATTATTGTAGCTGAGCAGACAGGCAAGTTCTCTAACCCTACTCAATTATTATTGTTGAACAAGTTTCCATACTTGTATTTATTGTTAAAGCTTGAAGTGGTTTAATTATCGAAAATTATTCCACATCCATATTGTTTATACAATCGCACTTAGTGCATTTGAAGCTTGTTAGTTCTTGATTCACGAACTGTATTAAAAATGTCTGAAGCTAATAGTTCAGCTAGACATTGCGTTTCTAAATTCAATAACTTGAATACTTTTAAAAGCTTATCCAAACCATTGTTGGGTGCGGATTTCTTATATTAAGACTGAGATTTGAACAACCCTAAATTAGGGGATTTTGTGTCGGGAAACCGATTGTGGCGCCAGTGACTAAATGTAATGCATATACAGCGGGTTGAATAGGCTGATCCCCTTGAAAACCAAACAACTCAAAGGGTCGGAGGAAACTCTATTGTACCCTCGTTAGTTCAGGGTCCTTGGTGACCACTCAGCATTTTAAGATTCAAATAGTCTGTTTATTAAAATTTGAATCTTGTTTCATTCACAATTGTTATATCTATTGTTGAATCATTATTGATATTTCTCATTCATTCATGATATATTAAATCTCCATGATTGTTCTAAACTTGCTGAGCAAACTAGTTGCTCATTCTTGTTATATCATGAACCATTTTTCAGATAGACCCGATTGCTCGAAGAAGGATAAGGGAAAAGGAAAAGCCCGAGATTAAGTTAGCTTATGCATGCTAATTAGATATTTAAATATGTATTTACTGTTGAAGAACCTTTTGTAATTCCTTATGATAGGAACTGTTTTTATGTTAAGGTTGGTAGACCCTGGTATTGTAACCTTTTGAAGGGAACCAATATGTATTATTCCGCGATATTTAAATGCAATGTATGTATTTAATTGTTAGTAATGTGTTGAATAGTGAGAACCAAACTCGAGGTTATGGAACCCGGATTTGGGGTCGTCACAGGTTGGTATCAGAGCTGTAGGTTAGAAACGTTAGGATTTGCGAAACCTAAGTTATAACCTTAGTATTAAACTCATATCGAGTGCGTTAGGGGATGAATCGGGGAGATTCATCATGTTGTGTATTTTTGGAGATGGATTGAGAAAATCCATCGAGCCGAGATGTACATGATAAAATATCATTTCATTTCATCAATGAATATATTTTATTGCTGTACTAACGTGTGTTATTGTTTTATGATATAGGATGGCAGAGATCGGACAGTCGAGTCGCACTGCTGAGGAGGACTATATTGATATCCATATGGATACTGCACAGCCGCTGGTGGCTGCACCCATAGAGGAGCCAGAGTCGGATCCTGAGGAGGGGGATCGCGTGGAGCCCGTCTGGGGCGGAGTCATGAGGCCTTACAGTGAGGATGAGGCAGAGTCGGAGGAGTCTGAGGAGGAGGAGTCAGCTGATGGCATGGGCACCACTGCCGCTGACATCATAGATGGACTGACCACTAGGAACGAGGAGCTGGAGGCAAGGGTCCAACATTTGGAGGAACAGAATCTGACCCATCAGCACATGGAAGATCAGTATAGGGATGCGGCTTACCAGTTCTCTGGCGAGAACACAGAGCTGAAGGAGAGGATTGTAGGACTGGAGGATCAGGTACAGGAGTACGAGGATTCAGTGGAGCACTTTGCGGTGCTAACTCATCAGCTGGTAGATCAGGACGTAGAGCTGCAGGCCAAACTGGCAGTAGCTGAGACTAGGTTGGCAGAGGCTGAGCTGAAGGTTCAGCAAGTACAGGCAGAGAAGGACGCCATCCGTGCACACTGGCAGGAGGCGATAGAGGATCGGATAGAGATGGAGAGACAGCGGGATGCCGCTCATGGCCAGATGATGGAGTTAGAGGAGGAGGTCCGCGAGAAGCGGGTGAGGACGGATAGACTTAGCTATGTCTACCGGTCTTCATATGGTAGACTTCAGAGCAGGGTGTACTATTACCCAGCTGAAGAGGGCCAGTCTATGCACACCATCAGCAGGGATGTGGTGATGGCCATCGGGGATGAGGAGTATGACGACGCGATCCGTAGGGGGATGCGCACTCAGTAGTGGTAGTTGTTTTCTAATTTCGTATGTAAATAGATGCAGTATAACCCAACTTTTGTTTTATTAGAGGGTTAATATGTCACTAAATCCCAACTCTAGGAAGTTGTAGGATATGTCAGATCCCATCTTTTGTAGCTTCTCTGGGATAGAAGCATTTATAGCAGTATGCTTTTGATGTAAAGTGCTACGCACTACTGTTTTAGCATATAAATATAAATGCAGTCAAATTTATGTTATATGCGTGTTGAAATAATTACTTGTATGTTAGCTAAACATTGCCTAAGATACAAAATAATGAAATGAAAAAGATGTAATAAGTATAATAATGTAAATTTTTGTTTATAACAGAAAATGCCGCCACGTAGACAACCACCAAGGAACCAGGGGGTAGAAGAGTCAGTTAACAACGACGCGGGGGGTCACAATGTAGACCCTATGCAAAACTTCGTCGACATGCTAGCTGAGGCAATGCAACACAGACATCCTGTTGTAGCAAATCCACCACCACCACCACCAACTCAGTTGGCAAATTTCAAAGATTTTAAAGCGGTGGGACCGCCAGAGTTTAGGGGAACGTCGGACCCGATAGAGGCCCAGTCTTGGATAAAGGAGATAGAGAAGGCGTTCGTTATCGCAAGAGTAGCTGAGGAGCAAAAGACAGTTTTTGCTACCTACATGATGAAGGGCGAAGCCAATTTCTGGTGGGAAGCCAATCAGAATAGGGCTGGGGATGGTGTGGTGCCCTGGACAAAATTTAAGGAAATATTCGACGAGAATTATTTCCCGAAAAGTATGAAAAGTAGGATGGAGGTAAGGTTTCTAGAACTGAAACAGGAGAACATGTCGGTACCGGAGTACGCGGCAAAATTTAATGAGATGGCCAGGTTCGCTCCACATCAGGTAGACACGGAGGAACGCAAGGCCAGGAGGTTCGAGAATGGATTGAGACCTTGGATATTCAACAAGGTAGCAGTACTGCAGATTGACTCGTTCGCAACTTTGCTAGAGAAGTCAATCATTGCTGAAGGAGGAAGTGACGCGTTAACCAAGTACAACCAGGAGAGAAACAAGAAGAAAAATGAAGGGGGAAGCAAGAACAGCAACAGTGGAGGCAATAATAACAACAATAATAACAACAAGCGCAAATGGGACAACAGCAGCAACGACAAGAGCTCGGGGAATCAACAAGGAAGTGTTCAGAAAAAGCCAGCATGCAATATATGTGGAAAGAACCACTTCGGAGAGTGCAGGAAAGGGAAGAATACATGCTACAATTGTGGTCAGGTGGGACATATTTCTCCAAATTGTCCCCTCCCAAAGAAAGTGAGATGCTTTTCTTGCGGAGCATCTGACCACCTGATAAAGGATTGCCCTAAGAAGAAGAATGACGGGGGTAGCGGCTACAGGGGCAATAACAGCAAACTGACTATCGGGGGACCGGTACCACAGAACAAGCCGACAGCCCGGACTTTCAATATGACGGTGCAAGATGCCGTGGGGTCAAAAGACGTGGTGTCAGGTATTATTCCGATCAATAATATAAATGCATATGTATTGTTTGATTCGGGTGCTACCTGTTCATTTGTGTCTGATGATTTCGCTAGACGGTTAGAATTGCCTAGAGACAAACTAGAAAACTCAATGAACATAGAAGTTGCTAATAAGGAAGTGATTCCGGTAGAGTACATACATAGAAATTGTTGTGCTGAAATCAGGGGTCAGAAATTAAATGTGAATCTAATTCCAATACGTCTGGGGGAATTTGATGTAATACTTGGGATGGATTGGTTGTTTAACCACGGGGCGATAATTGATTGTCAGAAGAAGTGCATACACCTTAAGACACCAAATAAGTCTAAGGTCGTATTTTATGGCAGCAAATCGTCAAGACAGTCTTCTTGTCTGACGATGATGCAAGCCAAGAAATTATTGAAGAAAGGTTGTGTAGGGTATTTGGCTCATGTGGTTGATACACAAGTGGTGAGTCCCGAGATGGAGCAAATACCAGTAGTTAGAGAGTTCATGGATGTTTTTCCAGATGTACTGCCAGGTTTACCGCCGGACAGAGAGATAGAATTTACGATTGATTTAGTACCGGGGACAGCGCCGATATCAAAGGCACCATACAGAATGGCTCCGGTAGAGTTGAAAGAGTTGATGGTGCAATTGCAGGAGTTGTTAGATAATAAGTACATTCAGCCAAGTGTTTCTCCATGGGGAGCACCGGTGCTGTTTGTAAAGAAGAAGGATGGATCGATGAGACTGTGTATGGATTATAGGGAGCTAAATAAAGTAACAATTAAGAACAAGTACCCGTTACCACGAATTGACGATCTTTTCGATCAATTGAAAGGGGCGAAGTGCTTTTCAAAGATTGACTTAAGGACTGGTTATCACCAGTTGAAAGTCAGGAAGGAGGATGTACCCAAGACGGCATTCAGAACTCGATATGGGCATTATGAGTTTCTGGTGATGTCGTTTGGACTAACAAATGCGCCAGCCGCATTTATGGACATGATGAACAGAATATTCAAGCAATACTTGGATAAATTTGTAGTCGTGTTCATTGACGATATTTTGGTGTATTCCAAAACGAAGGAGGAGCATGCTGAACACCTAAGATTGGTGTTGGAGATTTTACGGAAGGAGCGGTTGTACGCTAAGTTTTCAAAGTGTGAATTCTGGTTGGAGAGAGTTCAATTTTTAGGTCATGTTATTGACAAAGAGGGAGTTTCAGTTGATCCAGCAAAGGTGGAATCGGTAAGGAATTGGGAACAACCAAGGACGCCGACAGAAGTAAGAAGTTTCTTAGGGTTAGCGGGTTACTATCGGAGGTTCATTCAAGACTTCTCAAAGATAGCAACACCGTTGACCAACTTAACAAGGAAGACGGTAAAATACGTGTGGACGGAGAAGTGTGAGGAAAGTTTTCAGGAGTTAAAGAAAAGACTTAGTGAAGCACCTGTATTGACTTTACCAGACGATACAGGAGGTTTTACGGTCTACAGTGATGCATCGCACAAGGGACTTGGCTGTGTGCTTATGCAAAACGGCAAAGTCGTTGCGTATGCATCCAGGCAATTGAAAGATTATGAGAAGGGATACCCTACCCACGACTTGGAATTGGCAGCGGTAGTGTTTGCCCTTAAAATTTGGAGACATTACTTATATGGAGAGAAATGTGAGATATTCACAGACCATAAGAGTCTAAAGTATATCTTCACACAGAAGGAGTTGAATATGAGGCAACGGAGATGGTTGGAATTGATCAAAGATTATGATTGTGAAATTCTATATCATCCCGGCAAGGCCAACGTAGTAGCGGATGCTCTGAGTAGAAAGAGCAGGGAGAAATTGTTCATATTGACAGATCAAGAACAATTGGTTCAAGAGATGGCTCGAATGGAGTTGGAAGTGAGAAGTCCAAACGAGTCAATAGAAGTCGAGGTGAGCCCAACCTTGTTAGATAGGGTGAAAGAGGCTCAAGACAAAGATGAGGAATGTGACAGAATCCGGGAGAGGATGACCGATGGAGAAGAGGTCAAGTTTAAAATTGATAGCATGGGATTGCTGAGATTTGAAAATCGTGTTTGGGTACCGCTAGTGCCTGAATTACGAGAAGAGATTTTGCAAGAGGCCCACAGTACGAGATACTCGATACATCCGGGGAGTACGAAAATGTATCAAGATCTACGTCAGCATTTTTGGTGGCCGAATTTAAAAAGGGAGGTTGCAGAATGTGTCAGCCGATGCCTAACTTGTCAAAGGGTAAAGGCCGAACATCAGAGACCAAGTGGATTGTTACAGCCGTTAGAAATTCCTGAGTGGAAATGGGAGCATATCACAATGGATTTTGTGGTAGGACTTCCAGCAACACAGAAGGGATATGACGCAATTTGGGTGATTGTAGATCGACTAACAAAGTCAGCGCACTTTTTGCCGATCAAGATTAGGTTCAGTTTGGATCAGTTGGCCAAATTGTACATCAAAGAGATAGTTTCAAGACATGGGGTGCCGGTATCGATTGTGTCAGACAGAGACCCGCGCTTCACGTCAAAATTTTGGAGAAGTCTTCAGGAGAGATTGGGGACACAGTTGAGAATGAGTACAGCGTATCATCCACAGACCGATGGGCAAAGTGAGAGAACAATTCAAACATTGGAAGATATGCTCAGGGCATGCGTGATGGATTTCAAGGGCAGTTGGGAAATCCATCTACCACTAGTTGAGTTTGCATATAACAACAGTTATCATGCGAGCATAGGTATGCCGCCTTACGAAGCTTTGTATGGCAGAAAATGCAGAACACCTCTATGTTGGGATGAGGTAGGAGAACGCCGACTGTTGGGGCCAGAATTGGTTCAACAGACGGTAGAAATTATCAAGGTAATAAGAGCTAGGCTAGTAGCAGCTCAAGACCGTCAAAAGAAATACGCCGATTTACATCGACAGAAACGAGACTTCGAAGTGGGGAGTTTTGTGTTCATTAAGGTATCTCCCTGGAAAGGGAAGATCAGGTTTGGAAAGAAGGGGAAATTGAGTCCAAGGTTCATAGGACCGTTCGAAATATTGAGAAGAGTGGGTGAAGTAGCATACGAGGTAGCTTTACCTCCTGAATTGGAACATATTCACAATGTGTTTCACGTGTCGGTATTGCGGCCATACAAACCAGACTACAAGCACGTTATCTCCTATGAGCCAATTCAAGTCGGGAAGGACTTATCCTATGAAGAAGTTCCTGTTCAGATACTCGATAGGAAGGAACAGAAACTGAGAAATAAGATAATTCACTCTGTCAAAGTACTTTGGAGGAATCACGCCATTGAGGAAGCTACGTGGGAATTAGAGGAGGAAATGAGGACAAATTACCCATTTTTATTTGAGTAACCTTATTTTTACAATTCCGAGGACGGAATTTTTATAAGGAGGGGAGAATGTAATGTCCTAGAATTTCCACATCTTTATTAATTAAATTATTAATTTAATTTCCAAAGAGTTAGTTTTACGAGATTATTTAAATCTTTTTATGTGATTAATTAATTATGTGATTAAATAATTATGTAATTAATTACTAAAATTAATTAAAGGGGGTCACTAATATGTTATTACATTAGTGAACAAACCCTAAAGTTTTAATATCAAAATAATTGATAAGTTTCCTATTAATTAAATATTCAATTAAATTGAATATAATGAGTGAATTAATTATAATAAATTAATTAATACGATTATTAATTAATGTAAATAATGTGAAATATTAATAATAATATTTATTAGTCCATTTAGTAATTTAATACTTATGGGTTAGAATATTTAATTATTTATTCAATCTAATTATTTATTTAATCATGGATTGAATAATTAATGTGTAAATTATTAAATTAGCCCAACATGGGTCAATTAGTAGCCCAAGTGGAGAATAATAAAATTTGACAATTTAGTAGCCCAAACAATTTAATAGAAGCCCAATTGGTATTTTAAATTAAAGCCCAATGATTGGCCCACTTGGAAAAAACAATTAAATAACTAATTAATTAATTAAAAAAAGTGGAATGTGACTCAATTTTGGGACAACCCAACTTGGATCAGCCGACCATGTGTTGAAAGAGAGAGAAAAATGATTTTTATTTGTAATTTTCATTTATTTATTTAATAGATTGCTTGTTTTATTTTTTCAAGTACAATGACCATGCCTCTTTTCACCAACTAAGGATGGGCTAAATTTCTTGTGTAAGTATACTTGCTATCTCATTATGGAGATTTGATAGATATAGATTTTATATCTATGACCATTGTAAGTATACTTACAATTTAGTAGTCTTGGAAATTCATTTCTCATCTTTTATTTTCAAACCAAAAGAGAGAGCTAGAGAGCATTTGAGAGTGAGAAATATAGTGAGAGCAAAATACTAAGAGGGAAGAAGGAGTTCTTGGTTCATGCCTTCAAATCTCATCAACTACTTTGGAAGAAAAAGAAAGATAGCCATTAAATCAAGGTAATGGTTATTCTAAATCTAAGTTTTATTTTTAAATTAAATAAATCATCATATTAGTATAAACATGTTAATATAGTTATTAATATGTAGTTGTAATATTTATGTCATGCTTGAGTTTAATATGTTTGGTTTGTATTTTGGTAAATTTTATATGCTAAAATATGTATTTAGTAGTGTGTAAACAAGTTTTGAAATATATTACCAAAAATATTTTTGTAAAGCTTAGGTTTGATGTTCTAATATTATAGAACATTAAATCATGAGAAAAACAAAGTTTGAATCACTTAAAATGGAGTTATACACAAAAAGATATGATTTATGGTAGTTTATGTGATGTAAAAATTTTTATAAAAAAATATTGATATTAAATCATGAAAAATTATTTTTTTATGTTATAAATTAATATAAGGTGATTGGTAATTTTTTTGGATTTTTATTGAAGAGTTAAAGATTTATTGAAGGTATATTTTTATTTAAAATGGGTAGCCGGAAACACTGTTCACGTTCTGCGGGAAGAAAAAAATTTTAAGGCTTTCCGCGCAATGCGCGGCTGCCACTGTTCACCGAGGACGCGGAGCCAAACGACGTCGTTTGGCGTCCGTAGAAAATTCACTCCGCGCGTACGCGCGGAAGCCGTTTCCGGCTTTTCAAAAACGGCGTCGTTTTGACCCGTAACAAACCAAAACGCGCGCCATGCGCGGTAAGAAACTTTTCGGCGAAATTACCATTTTGCCCCTCCGTGTTTTTCTTGGCAGAATTACCATTCTGCCCTCGGTCCGGTTTTTCAACTTATTTACGAAAATGCCATTCGGGTTAATTTTAATTAATTTAAATATTTGAAAATTAATTTAAAATTATAACAAAAATAATAATAATACAAAAATAATATTGGGGAGGATATTTTTCATAAAGTTTAATATTTAAATATTTTAAATATTAATCTAGTTAGCTAAACCATGGTTAGGTTAAATAAATTTATTATTTATTTATTATTTTAAATGTTAATAATAAATAAAGATGATAAATTAGCAATTATTATTTAATGCCTATTAAATAATATTTAAAGAGAGATAAAATTTATAAATTAATTATTTATTATTTAAATATTATTAAATAATAAATAAAGATAATTAAGTAATTAATTATTATTTAATTAACATTAAATAACGATTAATGGAAATTAAGTTATTAGAGTAATAATTTATTATTTAATTTAAATAATAAATAAGAATGATTTGATTATTATTTAACCTTAAATAATAATTAAAATTAATTAAATAATTAATTATTATTTAATTGACATTAAATAATAATTAAAGAGGATTAAGATTAGTAAACTATTATTTAATTTCCTTAATTAAATAATAAGTAAGGTTAATTACTTGGTTAATTATTGGTTGATTAACATTAAATTAAAGAAGGTTTAAACTAAGTTAATAATTATTTATTATTTAATTATAATTAAATAATAAGTAAGTACAATTAGTTATTATTTATAATAACTAGAGTTAATTAATTAATTTCTATTTAATCAATATTAAATAGTAATTAAAAAGAGATTGAGTTAATAAAATAAATTGAATTAAACTAAACAATTATAATAAGTTGTTTAAAGGTTTAATAAGTGTCCAACACTTAAGAAAAATATTTTCTAACTTATTAAATTATTAACCTAAAGTGATTAAGGGTCTATAAGGTTAATAATATTGTTTTGACTAATGTCAATTATGTGTTAGTACTTATGTGTGGTAAATAAGTTCAGTATTAAGCGTATAGTTATGTAAATACGCCGTACTAATTATTAGACCGACTTTATTAAATGTTAGGTCTTTCAAAGCAAGTTAGTTAAAGCTAGACAATTATTGTAGCTGAGCAGACAGGCAAGTTCTCTAACCCTACTCAATTATTATTGTTGAACAAGTTTCCATACTTGTATTTATTGTTAAAGCTTGAAGTGGTTTAATTATCGAAAATTATTCCACATCCATATTGTTTATACAATCGCACTTAGTGCATTTGAAGCTTGTTAGTTCTTGATTCACGAACTGTATTAAAAATGTCTGAAGCTAATAGTTCAGCTAGACATTGCGTTTCTAAATTCAATAACTTGAATACTTTTAAAAGCTTATCCAAACCATTGTTGGGTGCGGATTTCTTATATTAAGACTGAGATTTGAACAACCCTAAATTAGGGGATTTTGTGTCGGGAAACCGATTGTGGCGCCAGTGACTAAATGTAATGCATATACAGCGGGTTGAATAGGCTGATCCCCTTGAAAACCAAACAACTCAAAGGGTCGGAGGAAACTCTATTGTACCCTCGTTAGTTCAGGGTCCTTGGTGACCACTCAGCATTTTAAGATTCAAATAGTCTGTTTATTAAAATTTGAATCTTGTTTCATTCACAATTGTTATATCTATTGTTGAATCATTATTGATATTTCTCATTCATTCATGATATATTAAATCTCCATGATTGTTCTAAACTTGCTGAGCAAACTAGTTGCTCATTCTTGTTATATCATGAACCATTTTTCAGATAGACCCGATTGCTCGAAGAAGGATAAGGGAAAAGGAAAAGCCCGAGATTAAGTTAGCTTATGCATGCTAATTAGATATTTAAATATGTATTTACTGTTGAAGAACCTTTTGTAATTCCTTATGATAGGAACTGTTTTTATGTTAAGGTTGGTAGACCCTGGTATTGTAACCTTTTGAAGGGAACCAATATGTATTATTCCGCGATATTTAAATGCAATGTATGTATTTAATTGTTAGTAATGTGTTGAATAGTGAGAACCAAACTCGAGGTTATGGAACCCGGATTTGGGGTCGTCACAATAACACAAATTATGTTTTATTATATAAACTAATTGAGATATTTTGATTGTTCTTGAACCGAGTTAACTCTTAAATTTGATTGGTTGATATTTTATTTTATTTGTATATTTTTATTTTGTATATGTATTATCTTATTCATGAGATATACATCAAAAACTGTAATATTTATCAATTCTATTTAATTAGATTTTTTTATATATTACTTAATATCTACTTATTTATCTATTACTTAGTATATAATTAAACAAAAACGGTATTTTGTATGAGTAACTACGAATATTCGGTTGATCTTAAATTGACCCATATAATTATTTATTTATTTTTCAATTATCCAAACATATTTTAAACCTCATTGGTTTTAACTACTTTTTATTTTAGAAAAGATCGGCACAAGTGTCGACACTTGTTTCCCATTATACAATGACAACGTATGTTATAGCAACATTATAAATAACACACACAACGAACCAAAGAAATGTTTTCACATATTCCCTTCAGTATTATTGTTTTTTTGTCTATACTCACTCTCACATCGGATCACTCTTATTGGGGGTGACTAACGATTATCTTGAGTGCATGTAATTCGTATTTTAGTGATTTTTAATGGGCGTACAAATCTTAACGTTAACAACTATACTAACAAAGAAACATCAATTTAATTTTGTGGAAGGCACTACAAGAAGTTATTGTCAATTCCATCTTCATTCACATTTAAAGGTAAGTGTTATGAAGATCATGAAAAAGGTCAATTACATGCATGTAGATTAGGTGGTATTTTATGAAATTGCATGCACAAGGGTCCGAGACTCTGAGCATTTATTATGTAATTTTTTTTTTGTGTGATATAATTTTGTAGGAAATAATTATCTCCCTTAATGACATAATTTTATTTGAATAAAAATATTTTACAAGTTCTTAAAAAAATAAATAAAAAATGTATGAAACTGGTACGAGTTTTAGTTCTACTTATTAACTAGTTGTTTTTGCTCATTAGACAGATAGCTTCTTCATTGAGGGTAGAAAATTTACTCCTGGTTTACACCACTTGGTTGTTATTCTCCAAATTGTTGACTTTTTATTATGAATATTACTTTTCTAAAGTTATAAAAAAAATATACATTAAAAAACACCGAATTAGTTAAATTTGAAAAGAAACATTGAAGTTCTCATAATATATACTACTACTTGCAGTCCCTTTGAAGTTTCTTGTTGTTGTAGAGATTTATTATTATTATTATTTTGCTTTTACAGTAGTTTCAGTGCAAAAAAATAAATCTAACAACAACAAAAAGAAAAACACTTCAAATTTTGATTTGAAAATGATTCATTTCACAAAAAATCATTTGCTTCCAGTAGCAATAAGAAACGCAGCAAATTGCATTAAAATTTAAAATATTTTTGAAGTTTTTCACATTATTGTTGGTGCAATAAAAATAAGTAAATTGATATATTGACAGTATTTTTTTGATATCTTCACATAAAAATCGTTGTTATAGACTTATAGCAACGGTTAAAATTATCGTTATATACTTCTAATAATAATTTTAATGTAAAAATATCAAAAATTACTATAAAAATATCACTTTCCTAAAAATAAAGATGTAGGTAAGGCTGTTACAAATTATCACGATATAAAAAGAGCAGCTTTCATAAAACACCATGGCTCGTTAAATAAGAACTTACCATCATTTATCAATCAAATAGAAACAAAAATCAGCATTGAAAAAAAACATTTTTCATGAATTCAATCAAAAAAAATTTCCATCCATTAATTAGCAACAATCATTCAACCAAGTAAAAATATCAGTTTTCCCAAACAACAAATATGTTTGAACACATTACAAATCTTAAGACTCTTGTTCTTACTTTTGGCTTATTCATAAAACTCTCTACACACACCGCATAACTAACAACATCAACACTTCAATCAACACAATAAACTGAAGGGTAAAAACATCAGTCAATAGAGAAAGAGTCCTCCAGGAGAAAGTGTAGAATTGGGGGATTTGATGTTTTTTAGGCTTTAGTAGTCATTTTCTGGAGTTTGCCCCCAATAATGGAGGTGGGTTTTGAGGGGTTGCTTTTGTTCTTCCTCCATTTTTGGAGAAGGTTTTTTTGGGGGTTTTGGACTGTTGAAGTTTTGGAAGCTCTGGTTGGTTTTTGATGGGGATGATTTTTTTGTTAGTGGGTCTGGTGGGTGTTTGGATGATTTGGGGTTTTTGACTCAGGACTGAGTTGGTGACTCAGTGGGTAGTTGAAGAGTTTTTTACCTTTTGCAATTCCAAGTTTTACCGGAGGATAAAAAAGATTAATGCTTTTTCCCCCTACAAGATGCTTGCTTGAATAGAGCACCATCATTAACAAATATGCTTAATGAGGCTGCACAGGCTACGTCACTTAAATTCTTTGAGGTACTTTGTGATTAATTTCCCTCCCCTAAAAGATTGATGAAATGTTTTTCAATTCAATAGTTCAATTCATTTTAGATGTTATCATCTTATTGGTAACTAGAAAGTGAATGTATTTAGTGTCTGTTCGGAATCGACTGATAAGTTGATCAACCCAACTTATCAGTCATTCTCTCAAAAAATGTGTTCGACTGCTACTTAATACTAGACTTATAAGTTAACTTATAAGTCTTTTATAAGTCAGAAAAATAAGTAACAATTTGTTATTTTAAAAAAATGACTTATAAGTTATTTTTTTTAAGCCGGTCAACCAAAATAAAATTACAGAAATACCCTCTTTTATTTTTTTTAGTGTTCTTCTTACTAAATGACATTTTATGAATTTTTACATTTTACTTAACTTATAAGTCATTGTTAACCGAACACATATATAACTAATACTTATAATTCTTGACTTATAAGTAAAAGTAATGCCGAACACTTTTACTTATAAATCTATTAAAATTTTAACTTATAAATCTACTAAAATTTTAACTTTTAAGTCAGAAAAAATAAGTCATTCTCGAACGACCCTTCAAACCCTTTTGGAATTTTCATTAGGATTTATACTTCTATTTAGGGTAAAAGTATGACCGCAATAAAATGCTAGACGAATCTGCGATCATCTAAGTGATATGTACTGGAGATGAACTACCCCTCCCCACCCCACCCCACCCCACCAACAAAATCATAGTATCATTGTTAGAAGACTTGGTGTTTCTACCAGTATTACCAACTAAACGCGTGTGTGCATAAAAAGCTATGTGGCAACAGCCAATAAGAAAGCAATTTCTAGAGGTCAAGAGTGCACAATATTGATCATCTTTCAACTATATCCCTTTTGATTTTATTGGTGCTAGAAATCCATATGAACCATATCCAATACTTTTGTACTAGAGAAGTGCTGAGGAAAAATTTGATATGGTAACTTTTCAAGATGTAATATAGCGACATAATAATCTCTCTCTCTCTCTCTCTCTCTCTCTCTATATATATATATATATATATATATATCAAATGCCAAACTTTCTTGTGCTAGTGGGAGATAATCGGTTTTTTTTACTGAATCCAACAAAAAAATGTAGGCATGGTAGGCATTTAATATTAGCATCCCTCAAGAAGATACGAATGGGACGTATATTTCATAGAATAAACCAAGAAGTTTCACTTTTGAAAGAAGAGCATAATTTGGGGTATGTGGGAGGCAGAGTCCAAACAATGAACCATAATAATAAGAAAGGATAAAGTTAGCTATAAAAAAGGTAAAAACGAAAAGAAGAAGATAATGGATTACGGTATGAAGATAAAGTTAGTTACAGAAAACATAGGAGTATAATGGAACACATAGTAATACCTTCCTAGTACATTGGTCCTGGTCCAAGTAACTCTATCTATCACCAAGAACCCCTATTTGGATAAATGATGTTTTAATGAAGCTTTGATTTAAAACATATCAAACAGGAAGTGTTTTTAATACTCCCTCTAGATCACATGTTTTAGACTATGAAAAATGGTGGATCCATACACCAAGAAATTATGTTGGGTTGGACAAATAGGTTACAGTGATCCTTAGTGGCATTGGAGAAGGATTCTAAAGGCCCCACCATTGTAGCTTTTTGGGATGGTATGATTTTAAATTATACCGGTCCTTAGGTGGAATTGGATTGGGAAATTAAATAGGGTTTTCCACCAGAAGACTGTTTGACCTGCACATACTTTAGGAACATTTATTTAAAATTTATTGCTGAGTGCTAAAACATTTTACACCATATGATACAGAGAGGAACTTTCACATGGATTATTTAAACTTCAAAAAATAGTATTAGTATGTTTGTTGCATTCACAGTATGGTATAGTGTAATGGAACCCTAATATTGAGTGAAATTGCCCATGTTTTGCTTTGACAAACAAACTTCGTTGTTACAGATTCAGGAGGCCTTGCGACAACAGTTTTTAGTTAATTTACTGGGCATTCTCATAATTTATGAGCTAATTCTAAGCAATTTATTGACATTTGACACACATTCAGATTGTTGTGAAGCCCTGATTCCCATGTCAGAGCTAATTCTCTTTAAGGTCCTTTTGGTCATCATGAAGTTAATTACGAGCACAGTTGAGCATAATTCAATATAACATCATCCATTTCAAAATAGAAACGGAAGCTTCAAAAGCTTGTGCTCTTTCTCTCAACGTTAAGGTCTCTTTCTTTTGTTCTTATTCACACAGATCAGAAAGAATGAAACTCAGTCTGAGATTTTTCATATTTGAGATATGATCCACGCAATACTTTGGCACTGTCAAAATGTAGGCTTCAAAAGTTTTTCCTAGCTTTAGAATTTCTATTCAACTACTCGATTGGAAACACTAGGGTCGCCCAGTCAATGTAGGCATCTAAACCTGTTCATCTGCAATATGGAGTAAAGATAGATGAATGACTTAGCACTTGTACTATAATATAATTAATGCATGACCGCTTTATCTACATCAACCAAGGAGAAAGGCAATACTATTAAGAGTGGACGGCCCCATCTTCATCAGGAATTTTCGGTACTGAAATACCTTTCTCTCCTCTCGACAAATCTAATGAATAGCGTAAGTCTGGACCCTGCCTAAAGGCCTTTTCTTCTTTGCACTTTATAACCATTTGGACTAGTTTGGACACCGTGAATTGTGAGAAACAAGGAAACAATGTGCACAGTATATAATTCACATTAATATGAATATTATTTTCCTGCAGCCTGTAGGAATCCAAGCAGTATTATCATTGTCATATGGAGTGGAAAATATAATAATTGGACTTTGAGTGCACAATGTCGCCACTGCACTGGTCAAAAAAATAGTATAATAAACAATATCGAACATTTTAGGTGAATATACAAGGTGGAATGAATTAAACATCGTCTTACATGTAACTTCTTGTAGCCTTCCTTAAGTTGCCAAGGAAAGAGTTAGTTAATTGTTTTTTCTTCAAATTAGTTTTAAGTTTTGTTGACATGCTTGGCATCATGTCATGCATGATAACATGTCCAGTCAATAGTCGATTGAGATAGGCTTCTGCAGCCAGTTCAAACCACAAACTAGAGTAATTTCTGGATAATTTGAACTACTTTTAATATGTATCCATACATAGTGTCATGAGCATGACAGAATTCTCTAACCCATGGCTAGTTTGATAAAAATAAAATCTAGTTCCCATTCACAAGCTGATGAAGGGGGTATAGTATATATATACATACTTAAATATGTGTATAGATATATCCAAGTCTTGATTTCAACGTTTTCATGTAATGTATTGGTTAATGCTCTTTAAAGAAGGATCTCTGACATGGTCAGTTTTGCAAACATTTCTGGTTGCCACATTTGTTTTATCATTCCAAGAGGAGTGGATAAGTTCCCCATTAAGCCCTTTTTGACCTATTTGTTTTGTCATCTCTTAACTTTTGGATAAGCTTGTGTTCACCATTACAGACTTTCCGAACACTTGGCATATACTTTTTGGTTAGGTAAGAATGCATACCCATAGGATCAAATGTTATTAAGGAGTCATTTTTTTCATCTCACAACTTTAATGGCTTATAGCAAGATAACTATCTGATTCACTAAGAAAGAATACATGGGAGAAAAAGGAGATTCCTGTTGTCTCGCTACCAAGTATAGATATAGTTTCACTTTATATATAGGATTTCATATCAGCAATCCGTTCAGCTTTTACATCTCTGCATCTGAAAATTGTAGTTTTAAGAGGTATTACCATCTGTATTATGTTTCCATTACTACAGAGAATCTTCTGAATGGTTACATGATATAAATTTATAATCACAAATCATGGTTAGACACCAAGTATATAGAATTTGATTATGTCCATTATTTAGTAACGGATTTGATATTTGTGATTGCGGCTTCAATCACTGAAATTTTCAATTTGAGATCTATATTGGGAAATCTGTCATGCATACAATTTATAAGGATCTTGCTCATTTCAGTGTCTTTTAGTTGCTGACTATTTTGCATTTGAACCCCCTTATCCCCCTATTCCCCCCCCCCCCCCCCCCCCCCCCCCCAAAAAAAAAGTAAAACTTGATTTGCTGGTTGATATCCATCTCAGACACGAGTCTGCATCCTGATGCTTCATAACTGTGCCTCAACATTTTAAATTTGTCAAGCTTTTGGTGTGGGCATTTTACATGTTGTGATGCATGTCATATATATAATTATAATACATTGACAACCCAAATTGAAACTGATTTTACACAGGTTTTCTCTGTATTTATTTTAACAGATCTTAGTGTTGGTTAATTTAGGTGGACATTCATTGGTCAGCACTAAGTCGGTGATATTGTGCCCAGTGTAGGAGGTTTGTGGCGAAGGACCCCCTTTTGTTGGTGCCAAAAGATGAGGATATGTTGGACTAATGGTTTTGCACAGAGCACAAAATGAGAAACGTTTTCTAGAATATGAGGTGGATAGGATGATATCATCTACTAAATATCTTTCTAATCCTCAATGCCAAGTATATGTGACTGCTGTATATCACTACTCAGTGTATGGCCGACGAACTAACTAGCAGTATCCAGTATCAAATTGGCAACTTAGTTATACGTAACATTTCCTCTATTAATAATTATATGTGCACTAACAGTTGTGCATTAACAAAGAAAAAAGAGTATGTGGGCCCTACTATTTAGATTAATGATGAGGTTTCTTACTTGGATCTAGGTACTGTTTTCTCTGTGTTTGTGCACAAATGATAGTGCACATAGAAGTATTCTTCCTCCATAATCTTAGAACTACTGTCAGAATGCATTAGTTAATTGGTAGGAAACGAATGCAAACATAGCTATAGTGGACTTACATGTAACATGATTATGTCATGCTGGGGATGTATGAAGATGACAAAAAATAAGGAAGAGAAAGAAACTTGATATAAGAATATAATCTCAGAATCCTATTGACATTAATAATGATGACAAGATAGCTGAAGAAACATAAATCTATGTAGGGAATCACAAACTATTCTGAATAAGATAGTACGCGAATAACAAAGAGAAGGATTTCCATCTCAGTTTTCAACTATTGAAGTTGGAATCCAAGTCACGCTTCAACAGCCAACTTTGTTGTTTATTTCCATCTCTTTTCATCACCTTGACTTCAAATATCAAAGGTCAAAACCCCAAGGCTCGCCACAAAACTCCTACTTTCTTTGTTTTGATGATGGGATTCTGTAAAACGGCTTAGTTTTTTTTTTTTTTTTTTTTTATGTAAATCAAAGGATCCACCAGTTTAGAATATATGTGGTTGTGTCTTTCACTATGCAGTTCAATATGAAAACTAACTAGGACCTGGTCAATACTCTAAAAGAATTTTCATGAGCTACATGGTTTAGCTTTTGATTTATGCATTTCCAATTACTGTTATTGACTTAGTCATAGTAGATTCGATGTTATTAATCCGTGATGTATGTTTTTGCTACACAGTAGGTTGTTTTAATGGGTTCCTCCACAGTTTATTGATGGGTTAAGTCAGAAACAAATCTGTTAAATGCTCTTTTCCGTTGTAAAGTGAATCTATAGTGCTCTTGGTGTGTTATCATGCAATTCTTAATTTTTAATTACCCTGAAGAACAGATTTAGTTCTTTAATTCTTCCATAACATTGATAATTAGAAAGGTGCTATTACCTCGTTGGCTAAATTAAAAACCATTATCCTATTTATATTCCAAAAAGTGCTTTTGATAGTGCAATATCCTCTTTTTTTGGGTTACATATGGATATGTTGGTTTAATAGGTGCTACTCTTGTTTCATATCTCTCTCTCTCTCTCTCTCTCTCTCTCTCTCTCTCTCTATATATATATATATATATATATATATATATATATATATATATATATATATATATATATATATAGATATATATATATATATCTTTTTTTATCTCTTGGTTATTACATATCCGGCCAGCTAATGAATGACTCATATATATATATATGACTAGTTATCTGGGGCGATGCTGCTTTCTACTTGATGAATGTAGAAAAACAGGTTTTGGAGTACCTTTCGTTCTACTTTCTCCACAACAAATTTCTCTTTGAATTACATGGCATTATGGCAGTGATAGAAGAAAAAGGGTTTACTAGTTAAAACTTTCATAATAATATTGGGCTAAGCAACTCAAAGTGAAAATGGCAAGACGAGTCACATTGATAGTTACTCGTAATAAAATAACTACATAATCCTACCAAAAAATGGTGATACTTAAACTTTGCATGTTTACTCTTATTTTTCAAAGAATAATTACATTATATAATACTTTCTTCATTTTACTGTTCTTGCTCCCGTCTTATTTTACTTGTCTCTGTTTCCTTTGGCTGTCCCAAAACTAAGCTCTCCTATCGATCTTACCAATTTTAACTTGTCTTAGAGTACTCTTCAATTGAGGCGGGGCCTATTAGGATGGGTAGAAATAAAATTTACCCAATTCTTGAGCTTTCCTAAAATGGGTGAAGAAACAAAGGAAGCAAGTAAAGTAGGTACGGAGGGAGTATATGTTTTTTTTTTGCGATCAAAGTTATGTAAATTAAGCATCTAAAGAGTTATGTATTTCAAAGTTCAAACTTAAAACTAATAGATCCGCTATTGCCAATTTGTCTCCATTTCCAATTTGATTAAATGCCATAATTACACTTTTCATTGGTAACTGATGAAAAGAGGAAACGTTGTCACCTACTGCTGAAGGAACCATATCGTCTTCAGATTTATAAAAGAATATTTTATTTTCCTAGTTAATAAATACAAATAATGTATTCATAAAAAAATGTTATTTTTTCACCAATGCTGTTCACATGACTCTGATCCAACAACCCATAATAGAAAATGGAGGCTCCACAAACGCTTGTTCATGCAAGAGAAACTCTAGGACCTGTCTACAAACTATGTCAGATGCCATATAGTTACCAACTCAATTAAAAGACAGTTTTGCCACGTAGGATTCTATTCTAAATAAGCTCTTGATTAGTGGGATATAGGTAATACTCTCAAGTATATATAGACATATGTGGTCTGTATGTCCTTCATTTATATATTATTGTGAAAGCTGTCTCTAAGTTGGTAGCCTTATGGATTTTGTACTAAAGTTGATGGTTTTCCTTACTTTAGCTTATTTTGCGTTGTTGTCTTTGTCGCCTGTTTCGGGAGCTAGACATGGTCAGTTTCCCACTGATAAGAATTTGAATTCCTTTGGTAGTGATGATCTCGTGACTAACTTGCCTGGCCAGCCTAATATTGACTTCCGGCACTATGCTGGGTACATTACTGTGAATGAAATTAATGGACGGGCACTCTTCTACTGGTTCTATGAAGCATCGACTCTCCCGGATGATAAGCCCTTGGTGCTATGGCTTAACGGAGGTAAGAGAATGATATTAACATTAACTTATCTTTAGTTTTCACTCTTAATTATGTTTCAAGTGATACTGATTATGTTCAGTGAAATACTTGTTGGTTGCGACTTGGGAAGAGCCATCTAAACTGTTGTTTTGTTCTAGTAGTTACACCTATGTACCCTGTTCACTACTCCATTATGCTTGCTAACCTTGACAGGGTATTTGGACATGTTGTTCAGAGGAGGTTGACCGAGTCTCATGATAATTTTATAATCATAGTGAATGATAAGGAGTTTGATTATATTTTTGGGAGGATGTTATAGTACCTTTCAACAGCTTTTGCGGTCATAAGGACTCCCATAATAATCATTTTGATCATGCCCATATATATGTCTCCAAAAGTATATAACTTGCCTAAGAAGTTTGTGTGTGTGTGTGTGTGAGAGAGAGAGAGAGAGAGTGAGGTGGGAGATTCTTATAAACTTTTCATGCTGCAATCTCTTTAGGCAGTCCCCACATCAAACAAACAAAGCTTTTATATGTCCATTGTTCATTGATTATATTCTCTCTCTTTCTTTTTGTTTTTTTTGTGTGATAAGTGTTCATTGATTATAATTATATTTTGATTATCCCATTTCTTATTATTTGGTGGGCATCAACTTTATCCCATTCTCCATTCATTTGAGGAATTGTAGTAAAACCACTCAATTTGGTGCTTTGATTTCATTTTCTCCCATAAGTTGACAATAAAATATATTTTTCAGGGCCTGGGTGCTCTTCTGTGGGATACGGAGCAACACAAGAAATCGGACCTTTCATCGTGGACGCACATGCCCATGGGCTTAAATTTAATCCTTACTCATGGAATAGAGGTATATTTCCCCATCCAACAGACAAGTATGTTTGCTGTGCATATGCCAATGATTACTACATCAGTTCACCATGCCAACACTCGTTAAGAGAGAAGAAGTTTTCTCTCCTACTGGATTATCACTTTTTTCTTTTTTGGATGTTCATGTAGTGTGAATATTTTATGTATGAGCATAATATATCTTTTGCTTTTATTGTGGACTGATGATTCAGAGGCCAATATGTTATTCCTGGAATCGCCAGTAGGTGTCGGTTTTTCATACTCAAATACAACTAGTGATTATGATAAACTTGGAGATGACTTTACTGGTGAGTTATGTCTATCTTACTAAAACTGTGCTAATAATTGACAGTGTTATGTTCTCTGGGATGCTCTCTCTTTCTCTCTCTCACTCCTCCCCCTATCTATATATATCTATGTCCTTCATTCTTTTCTCATTATTTTGGGTTGAGTTTGTTTGTCATGCTTTCATATGGAATATATTACTATCGTATTGGATAATAAGAGGCTTCTGAATCTAATTATTCTTCATTTGTTTACTCTGTGGACTATTGCATCAGCAAATGATGCTTACGCTTTCCTCCACAATTGGTTCCTGAAATTCCCATCTTATAGAACACGGACTTTTTACATTGCAGGCGAGAGCTATGCAGGTAATTCTGTTGGGAAAAATTACCTCCCACTAGAACCGTTTATGATAAATTAAATGAATAAACCCCGCCAAATAAATAAGACAGTTCCAACGAAAATAATAACTGCAGAAAATAAGCCAAACACACAAGACACCAAATTTACGTGGAAAACCCAATTGGGAAAAACCACGGGGAGAGATCTCAGAAATCCACTATGAGAATAATATACAAACTTGAGAAAATAATATCACTAATTATTTTCTCCCTCTCTGTATCTAAGAAAATAAAATCACTATTTATTTTCTCTCTTTCTCACTTTCTTTCTATAACTCAATTGAGCTATTTTTCTCTCCACTCTTGGAACTCTCGGATGAATTCCCTCTAGTTTTCTCTACTCTCGTGCTCTCTGCATTTTCTCTCTTTTCTGGTGCATCTCTCCATTCTACCGGGTGCACACACTTATAGCCACTTCATTAATAAATGTCAGCAAACCAAGGAACGGGAAACAAGGAAGAAAAAAGCAACAAAACAAGAAAAATAAACCAGCTGCAGGAAACAAGGGGCCGAAAGCAAAAGAAGGATAAAATCAACATGGAAAAGTCAATAGTAGCAGCTGAGAATTAAATGCTTCACGTGGGATTGGAACCAACAATCTCCCCCTCCAATCCCATTAGAGAGGGTTTCCACCGTGACCCCGTCACTTGGAATCCATTCCTGCCAACTCCTTGCAAACCTCGAGCTTGTCGCGAGTCACAACCTTTGTCAACATGTCTGAAGTGTTTTCATCGGTATGAACTTTCTTTACTTTCATCAGCTCATTTTCCATCACTTCTCGAAGCCAGTGATAACGAACATCAATGTGCTTGGTACGATTATGATACGTGGCATTCTTGGTCAAGTCAATTGCACTTTGACTATCACAATAAACCACATACTCATCCTGTGTTACTCCCAACTCTTGGAGAAACCGTTTTAACCATAACATCTCCTTGCCTGCTTCTGTAGCGGCAATGTATTCCGACTCAGTTGTAGACAAAGCAACACACTTCTGCAATTTGGACTGCCATGACACAGCTCCCCCTGCAAAAGTAAACACATACCCTGAAGTAGACTTCTTCTCTTCAGAACCTGCCATGTCTGCATCTGTAAAACCCTCCAAGACTGGATTCGAATCACCAAAACCCAAACACAAACTGGAAGTAGCTTTTAAATATCTGAGAATCCACTTAACTGCTTCCCAATGTTCTCTACCAGGATTTGATAAATACCTGCTCACAACACCAACGGCATGAGCTATATCTGGCCGTGTACAAACCATTGCGTACATAAGACTCCCTATAGCAGAGGAGTAGGGAACTGCCGCCATATCATCTCTTCCTTCTTTAGTAGAAGGACTCATACGCTTCGTCAACTTAAAATGACTGGCCAGTGGTGTGCTAACTGGTTTAGCATCACCCATGTTGAACCTTGCAAGCACCCGTTCAACATACTTCTCTTGTGACAACCACAACTTCTTGGCTTTCCTGTCACGAATAATCTTCATGCCCAAAATTTGTTTGGCTGGACCTAAATCCTTCATATCAAAGGATTTGAACAACTCACCCTTGAGCCTGTAAATCATGTTAGCATCTTGCCCAACTATCAACATATCATCTACATATAGTAACAGAATAATGAAGTTACCACATGGGAATTTTTTTACATACACACAATGATCTGCAACTGTTCTGTTGTAACCTTGATCCATCATGAATGAATCAAACTTCTTGTACCATTGCCTTGGAGCTTGTTTCAGGCCATACAAGCTTTTCTTTAACTTGCAAACCAAGTGCTCTTTCCCTTTAACTTCAAATCCCTCTGGTTGCTCCATGTAGATTTCCTCCTTCAAATCACCATGAAGGAAAGCAGTCTTCACATCTAACTGTTCAAGCTCAAGATCCATATTAGCTACTAACCCCAAAACTACTCGAATTGAAGTCATCTTTACAACTGGAGAAAAAATCTCATCAAAATCAATACCTTGCTTTTGAGCAAAACCCTTGACAACCAATCGAGCCTTGTACTTCACTAGTTTGTCACCGTCTCTTTTCAGCTTGAACACCCATTTATTCCTCAAGGCTTTCTTGCCTTTTGGAAGTGTAGTCAACTCATAAGTGTGATTCTTGTGCAAAGAATCCATCTCATCTTGCATTGCTCCCAGCCAATTGCTCTTCTCCTTATGAGTCTCGACTTCTTGAAAATTCTCTGGCTCCCCCTGCTCAGCAATTAAAAAATATTCGGATGAAGGATACCTGACTGATGGCACATGCACTCTTGTGGATCTCCTGAGTTGAGGTTCTTCAATATCAAGATGAGGGGGTTGCTCCCCCTGCTCAATACCCTCTACATCCGACCCATTATCATGATGCAAATCTGTATCAGTCTCCTCTTCATTCTGAACTCTTTCTCCACCTGTGACATTTTGTAATGGAGAAGAAATCCCGCTGAGGCTTGGAACTCTATCATCTCTGGGCTGTGTGACGCTATAAAAATCCTCATAATTCTGGTGCTCATGAAACACCACATCTCTGCTTCTGAATAATTTTTTCTGAACTGGATCCCATAACCTGTAACCAAACTTTTCATCTCCATATCCAACAAATACACATGGAGTAGATTTGTCATCAAGCTTTGATCTGTGCTCCTTGGGAATATGTGCAAAAGCCTTGCATCCAAATATCCTCAAGTAAGAATATGACACATCCTTACCACTCCATATTTTCTCTGGAATCTGAAAATCCAACGGTGCTGATGGAGATCTATTAATCAGGTAGCAAGCAGTACGGACAGCTTCACTCCAGAATGGCTTAGGCAGTTTAGCCATTCTCAGCATGCATCGAACACGCTCCATAATAGTGCGGTTCATTCTTTCTGCCACACCATTATGCTGAGGGGTGCCAGGAACAGTCTGCTCATGTCGAATGCCATGTGTATCGCAATATGCCGCAAACTCCTTTGAAGTGTATTCCCCTCCGTTGTCACTGCGAAGACACTTCAATAATTTTCCAGTCTCCCTTTCAACCATAGCATGGAAACTCTGAAAGTACTGGAACACCTGGTCTTTTGTTTTCAACACATACACCCATACCTTTCGTGAAGCATCATCAATAAAAGTAGCAAAATATCTATTGTCACCTAGAGACTCAACCTCAATGGGACCACAAACATCTGAATGTACTATCTCAAGTATCTTAGATTTTCTTTTAGAGGAGCTACTAAAAGAAACTCTATTTTGTTTACCAAATAAACAATAATCACACGGGCTTAAATTAGTACCTTTAGCAAAAGGAATGAGGGACCTTTTTGCTAACATCTGCAACCCTTTCTCACTCATGTGCCCGAGCCTTTTATGCCACAGATTTAGTGAAGATTCATCTTCAACTGCATTCACTTCACTAGAACACATTTTCACATGAGCCTTGTACAATGAACAGCAAGCAACACCTCTTGCAACAACCATTGCACCCTTGGTAAGCTTCCACTTTCCGTTGCCAAAGTGATTATCATAGCCTTCCCTATCCAAGGCCATACCAGAGATCAAGTTGAGACGCAAATCTGGAACATGTCTGACGTCCCTCAGAGTAATAGTGCAACCAACGTCTGTCTGAATGCAAACATCACCAATTCCAATAATCTTGGAACGATCAGTGTTACCCATTCTCACATGGCCAAAGTCTCCAGCTTTGTACTTCATGAAGAATTCCTTCTTGGGCGTGGCATGATACGAAGCACCTGTATCAATAACCCAATCAACTTTCTGATCATCAACATGTAAGCATTCTTCTTCCTCGAATGAAAGAATCACAACATCCTCGGTAACCGTAGCTGCAGTATTCTTGTCCTCAACTTTTCCTTGCTCACCAGTTTTCTGCTTGTCTAACCAGATCTTGCAATTTCTTTTGTAGTGGCCTTCCTTGTTACAATGGAAGCACCTGAATGTACCGCCATCTCTGGTCTTTGACTTGCTCCTATGATTTCTGCTTTTGCTGTGATGCGAGTTTCCCTTGTGAGATCCTCTGAAATTGCTTCTACCTCTGTTTTCTGCTACAAGTGCTTGTGTCTCAAAATTCATACCTTGCTCCTTTCGCCTTGTTTCTTCATTGTGTATACTGTCCTTGACCATCTGCATAGTTATTTTTCCTTCCGGAGCTGAATTGCTTAGTGACACAACTAACGTTTCCCAACTGTTGGGCAACGAACTGAGTAGCAACAACGCTTGAATCTCATCATCAAGATTCAACTTCATGGTAGACAACTGGTTCACCAATCCTTGGAACTCACTCATGTGCTCGGATACACTGCTACCATCTCTGTACTTCAGGTTCACGATCTTCCGAATCACAAATGTTTTATTCTGTGCATTCTTCTTCTCGTACATGGACTCTAATGTAGTCCAAAGAGAATTTGCATCCGTTTCCTGCGAAACATGGTGGAACACACTCTGATCGATCCATTGACGAATGTGACCGATCGTCTTCCTGTTCATCTTTTTCCAATCAGCCTCAGATTTATCCGCTGGCTTAACTCCTTTAAGCTCCAACGGTTCATACAAATCCTTACAATAAAGGATGTCTTCCATTCTAGACTTCCAGATCGAAAAATTAGATGATGTCAATTTAATCATGGCGCCACTTGATTCCTCCATTTAATTTATCAAAAACAACTAAGCAACACGCCTAGCTCTGATACCAATTGTTGGGAAAAATTACCTCCCACTAGAACCGTTTATGATAAATTAAATGAATAAACCCCGCCAAATAAATAAGACAGTTCCAACGAAAATAATAACTGCAGAAAATAAGCCAAACACACAAGACACCAAATTTACGTGGAAAACCCAATTGGGAAAAAACCACGGGGAGAGATCTCAGAAATCCACTATGAGAATAATATACAAACTTGAGAAAATAATATCACTAATTATTTTCTCCCTCTCTGTATCTAAGAAAATAAAATCACTATTTATTTTCTCTCTTTCTCACTTTCTTTCTATAACTCAATTGAGCTATTTTTCTCTCCACTCTTGGAACTCTCGGATGAATTCCCTCTAGTTTTCTCTACTCTCGTGCTCTCTGCATTTTCTCTCTTTTCTGGTGCATCTCTCCATTCTACCGGGTGCACACACTTATAGCCACTTCATTAATAAATGTCAGCAAACCAAGGAACGGGAAACAAGGAAGAAAAAAGCAACAAAACAAGAAAAATAAACCAGCTGCAGGAAACAAGGGGCCGAAAGCAAAAGAAGGATAAAATCAACATGAAAAAGTCAATAGTAGCAGCTGAGAATTAAATGCTTCACGTGGGATTGGAACCAACAAGTTCACCTTCATGTAAAGTCCATTATAAATTGAAATCCTCATGTATACTTATAACCTTACACTCGACAGGAAAATATGTTCCAGAATTGGCAGGCCTCATCGAGGAAAAAAACAAGGATTCTTTCCTACATATTAATCTGAGGGGAATACTGGTAAGGTCTATTGCAAATCGTAAGCCTATTAAGACCCCAGTAATTGATAGGCTCATATTCAAGTAGCTCAATCCATATCAGTCCAATCTTTTTTTATTTTTTACTTTCTGTATCATATATTTTTAAATACCTTCTAATTTATGTAGTCTTAGCTCTACCCCTCTCCTCTGTAAATGGAGAGGAGAGGCGCAGGGATTAAATCCCGTCTTGGACTTATGGAGAACATATTATCCTGTTGAGGATATCTCCATAGCCTATGGGTCTACTTAAGTAGGGTTGAGGTTAGGTTCTATGCCCCCCTCACCCACCATAATAATAGTAAATAAATTAATAAATAAATAAAATATAGTCTCAGCAATTTAAATTGCATATGGAAGTATTGAATGCCTTAACTTTGACCAAGTGCAGTTGGGTAATCCTGAAACATGTGATGCTGAAGACTGGAAAGGTATTTTGGATTATGCTTGGAGTCATGCTGTAGTATCAGATGAAACTCATAAAACTATCAGAGAATCGTGTGATTTCTACAGCAACGACACTTGGAGCAATGAAGATTGCAATCAAGCCGTGGATGAAGTATACAAACAATACAAGGAGATAGATATGTACAGTCTCTACACCTCAGTTTGTATTGACAATTCAGCAGGTCCGGGAGACAAATCAGTGCAAGTTATGTTCAAGAAAGGCACATCTAAGATGGTGAGTTTTTTTTAATATATTTTGGGAGTGGATCGCTACTCTAAAGACTACTCTGAGTGGAGTGATTAATCCAAAAATTGTAGGAAGACGATGAAAAATAAAGTGGGAGTTGTTTTTTAAATATCATTCTATCCAACATAATAGGTCTACCACTTCTACATTATACTCCCTCCGTTCCAAATATAAGATCACTTACCTTACAAGAGAGTCTTTAGTGATATTCTTGGACCTGATGAAATGGCTTGGGAAGTTTGAGATCTAGGTAAATATCCTTTAAATATTGAATTGAAGGAAATATTATAACCATCAACAATGAAGAGGAAACCTTTATTTTATTTAATTAAATTAACATGATAGTAATTGATAATGCATATCAGATGCCACGCATAATGGGTGGTTATGATCCATGCCTTGATGACTACGCGAAAACTTATTACAACAGAGCTGATGTTCAGAAAGCACTCCATGTTAGTGACAGTCTCGTCCTCAAGAATTGGAGCATCTGCAAGTAAGTCTTATGTTGTTATTATTCCTTTGACCGTTTTCATAAGCATAGTGCTACATAAGTTTAAGTAATACCAACAATTCGCAAACAAGGATATATGGTCTTCTTGAAGCTAACCAACTCTTCTATGCAGTATGGATATTTTTCATGGCTGGTTAGATTCAAAGGAATCTGTTCTTCCAATATACAAGAAGCTTATAGCTGCAGGACTTAGAATCTGGGTCTACAGGTAAATATATATCCTAATCACATCAGTTTCTAATTATTTTAGTGAAATTTTGTGTTCCCTCTTTTGAATATCTAGTTTTTGTTGTTCAGTGGAGATACTGACGGAAGAGTCCCTGTATTATCCACAAGATACAGCTTAAGCTCTCTAGGGCTTCCCATCACTAGGGCATGGAGGCCGTGGTATCACCAGAAGCAGGTGATATTAAAATGCATTGCCACATTTTATTATAGAATTGAAGAACTCATGTTGATCGATCAATATGTGATATATTCTTTATATATATTTTTTATAGTTTTGGAAATGGCCAAGGCATATATAATGCAATCAATTCATATATTCAACTCAAGCATGCTTTTTTTTTCTTTTCTCGCCAACTGATGTGGAACTTTGTATTGTCTTTTGCAGGTTGGCGGTTGGATTCAAGAATATGAAGGGCTTACTTTTGCAACATTCAGAGGAGCTGGCCATGCAGTGCCCCTTTTCAAACCAAGCGAATCACTCGCATTCTTTTCATCCTTCCTTAATGGGGAATCTCTGCCTTTTCAACGCTACTGAAATGAGCTGTCTGAGTGCTTATCCTCCAAACGATTTTGCTTTTGCTACGTACTACTTCTAGGCTTGATGCAGTTTGTATAAGTAGCCGAAAACAATCCAAGTGAATGTTTTGGCTTTGTTTGTACTAAATTAGACACTTGCACCTTCTTCTTTCTCTTGTTCACTTGTTTGATAGTGAAGAAAAAGGAAGAGGAAGAGAATAAACTTGTATACTAATGTAAGCTTTGATTGAATCACATGCAGTAATGTCAAATTTCCACTTCCTTTTATTTTTTCACGTTGGAGAGGTAAAAATTTGTGCTTCAGTTCAGCATATTGCCGTTTACGCTTCAGTTCAATGTCTCCGTATACATATACAGAACAGGGACATGTTCTGCTACTGAATGTAGCTTATGCAATAAGTTGTCTGAATGAATTGTAGAATTAAATAAATCTAATTGCTAGTTTATCATGCTCTCTGGACTCTTTCTTTTGATTTCTGGGCTTGTTAACATTTTTTCAGAATTTATTTTTTCTCATAATGGATTGGTATCCCCTCTATTACAGTTATCTTCCAATATACATTTAGCAACGCATATCGATTTTAGCAACAGAATAAAATTTGCTGCAAACAATTAACGACATAATAAAATTCATTACAAAAAAATAACAGAATTTTTTTTTTCTTTTTTTCTTTTCCCTTTTACTTTTTTTTAGTGGAAGGGTCATTGGAGAAAAATTACTAAATGATGGGGTTGAAAATGAACCCGAGTGGTTTAAAACCCAGTTCAAGATCTACTAAAAAAATTCAAGTGGCTCGGATTCGATACTTAAATGAATCGAATTTGAATCCCTTTTGATACTTAAACACTTATAAAAGTCGAATATGAATATGAGCACCAATTGTTCGCTCATTTAGAATATCGAATTTTTCTTATATCACCAATTCCTACTCCATACAAGTTCATTGATCTTTAGTCGTATATATCGAGTACATTTGATTCATTTAATATATAGTATTCAACAACTAAATTATCCACAAACTCTGAGAAGCTAAAAGGGGGAAACGTATATATGTCTATCAATTGATTTAACAGTGAAATTATCATCTCATTAACTTCTTACAAGATTCAGAATCTAATTTGAGAAGTTCAAATTTAAATTATTTTAAATAGTTGATTGAGTTAATTTTATCTAAATTATCATAATATAAATAGTCCAATTCAAATTCGTGCATATTTTAAATGCCCGCGAGTAACTCAACCAAAAAACTAGTCTTGGAATCATTTTCAGTAAATGATCCTCTTAAAACTGGGTTCTTAAGAGCAAAGAGGCAGGGCCGACAAAGGATCTGAAATAAATAACGAGGAATAGGCCATGCAAATGGAAATGGGTTGGGCCGCTTACCAGTCATAATACTGTTGTTTGTTGTCGTATTACTGAATGGGCTGCTGTCCAGTTTATAGTTTTCTAAACCAAAAAATTAACTAACACGAGTCACGTTTATTGTTAAAAAGATGTTCTTACCATTTTAAAATATAAAATTTGTATCAATTTTTTTAAAGTTAATTTTAAATATTTTTTAAATTAAAAAAATAAAATAAAATTCAATTTTAATCAATATAATAATAAATATTATAAATTAATTATACAAAAAAAATACTAAATAGAGATTTTGTATATAAGGTCATTTAGAGATTGATTGTAGGTGAAATGAGAGCATCCATTGATAGAGAAAATGATGACAAGAAAGTGATTTTCAACCACTTAACTTCATCCAAAATTAAGCACTAATGACACCTATTCTCGGAAAGCTTTGTTGTTCTCTTTCCTCAGAATGGGGAGTAATTGGTGGACTAGATTAATTAATGAGTAAATATTATTCCTATTTATAGGTCAAATGGTCCCATTGTCACCATGTCAAATTGTTGCTTAGTATAGTATAGACCTTGGCCATGGATTATGCTTTCTCAAGTCTCATCAAATTAACCATAATAGAAATTATATAATGATAACTTGTATAATTAACCATAATAGAAATATATATAATGACACCTTGTATTTTTTACTGTATATTTTACAATAATATTTTTTTAGAAAACAATTTGAATGATTAACTGGGATGATCAAATATATATCAAGAAAAAACTCATACTTGAATATATAAAATCTAAGCATGACTGCTTTAAACAAAAGTAATGGGCATTCTCTGGAGTGTGCCTTAAACTTGAGAAATGTAGAGTAAAAGAAAAACTAAAATAAATGTAAAAAGGAAAATTAAGAAGATAAAATATAATTATTTATACTCGTGAAACTCTAATATCATCAACAATATTGAAAAATAGTCCAATAAAATTATAAATTTTCTTTTCTTTTTTTCTCGACTTGTTCAAGTTTTAAACATATTTTAAAGGACGAAAGTAATACTTTAAATCATGAATTGCGAAAAAAGCGCACGCGTGGATACCCATATGCACACATGCACGCGTGCACACACACACACACACACATATATATATATATATATATATATATATATTGGCGTGAGGGGGTTTGGAAAAAATGAAAAGCAAGATAATGACATGCAAATGAAGTGATCGTTTGAGTTTAAGTCGGGCTTAGAGCGAATAATAGATCAACACATGGCTTGATATGAAACAATGCAATAATAGGGTTAGGCTTAGTGCTTAACTAGTACTATTAATTTCCAATTAAAGATAAAAATAGCTTTCATTGAATTAAAAGCCATGCTCTCATTTTGACAATTGAAAACCAACTTATTGCTAAAATAGGAAGAAAGAAAGTATCAAGGACTAATGCTACGTCATTAGCAGAAAATACGTAGCTTTCTCTTAGCTGTTAAGTTATATATACATGCACATTTTCTCACTATGCATAATTATAATAATATTTCTTATTAACTTCAAAGCATAATATTCAATCCAAAGTAATTGATTATTCCAAAGATGCTCTCAATAATTAATTAATAATATCTACCTAATTTAATTTATTTTATTGCTTTTTTAAAGCCACTTTTAGAATGGTAGTCTGTATCTGGTTTAGTTTCAAATTCTTTTTTCTCTTCCATTATTTGGAATTGAAAATCTTTCCTTGTTAATTTATACAAATATATTCTAGTTCAGCTGACCATATTTCAGCCCTTGAACAATGAAGACCAAGCAAAATGGCCAAACATAACATCTCAAAATATATACTCCTATATACATATATCATATATGTGGGGAAGGATCAATATAGGGAGGAAGTGATCCCTAATTAATAAACATTAATTTACTACGTATGTACAGAACTTTATATGGATAATCCACCATAAATTATCAATTAGAATACCTTATGGACATAATTTTGAAAGAAATAAATTGAACCCTTTGCAACATTATGTTGCGCATGATACGTAACTTGCCCTCAATAATATGTTGTGGAGCATAAGTTACATCCACAACATAATGGTGATCATTCACAATCTTGTTAGTTAATTATAGACGTGTTAGTTGAAAATTAATTAATGAGATAGTCGCCATTAATCTATCTCTAGTAATCTAAGAGAAGATTAGACGCGCTGAATTAGTCAACTCTCTAAATCGTTTGTCATTTTTATAATGAATTTTTTTTTATGACTAATTATAAAAATGTTACTTTCTTTCAAATAATTTTAAAAAAAGTATTATATCTTAACTTATCTTGAACGACTGAAGATTAACTAGCTGACTTGTTAATTCATGAACGGAATATTATAAATAAGTAACAAAACAATAACAAATTGAACTAAACAAACTAGTTAAACCTCGCATGTGGCTTTTGTACTAATGAAATTGTGTTGTCTATATCATAATGAGAAACTAGACAAATCCATTACTCATCATCATATCATACAAAACAGCTCAAACTAATAGTACAGACTCTGTATATATTTAATTACCTATCGATATCCTCCATAGCATAACCTTGAAATCATAACAAGCTTATAATTAAAATGAATACTAATGTATGCCTATAGTAAAAAAATTAAACTCACCATTAATCATATCTTATAAGAATATTACTAAGAGCACGATTACATAAAATTTCTAACCTGGTTCTTCTTTAAAGTATATGTATCTATATACATATTATAATTAATTAAAATGTTTAAGAGTAATAAAATTACTGGCTAGTTCCAGTACTTCATGTTCGGTTGGTGCAAAAGGCCATCACCAAGAACAGTACTAGTATTTGAGTACTGAAATGGTGCACTACCTTGTGGAAATTGATTGATAAGCAAAGAACTAAACGAACCGTTTCCATGATCTGTTGCATTAAAACTCGTGTTGTCGTCGTTGTAAAATTTATTTCCAGATTCAATATTCCACAGCAGCTGATCATGAGATTCAAGTGTTCTTTTTCCTCGAGTTAATGAAGCCAGAGACATATCTGATGCTTTTGAGATTGAAGGATACTCCTCCACTTGTGACATAAAGCTATATTTTTGCATGCCATTTCCATTTAATGTCCCTTCAAAAATGCTTTCTTTATGATCTTCAAGTAATCCCACATAATTCCCTAACTTTGGAAAATTTATATTGTCCTCCAATATTGAATAATCATCGTTGTCTCTCTCCATCGGTCTGCTGCTAATCGTGGATTTTTTCTTGAAAATTCGACATAACACCCACTCATCAAGCTATTGATCAAGAACAAAAAAACAAAAAGAAGAAACAAATCATTTATACTAAATAAATATATAATATTTATCTCAGCATTATTATAGGATAAAAGTTTACATACCCTTGAGCTGTTTTTCTTGGTACAAGGAGGCTTCATGCTAGGCTTACTATTATCAACAAGTCTATACTCATGCATAATCCAATTAGTTTTGATCCCTTTTGGGGGCTTTCCTCCATAGAAAACCAGCGCCTTTTTTACACCAACCTTTTCATGAGCTCCCTTAGATGTTAATATGGGCTTATCAGTTCCGGTAGCCTTCCAATATCCAGAAGTTGCTGCCCTATTAGGCCTTGCTCCATTAGGGTATTTTCGATCACGTGGACTGAAAAAATACCATTCTTGTTCACCAAAACTCGCCTTACCTAACCCCCAAAAACAAATACCAAATAAATTCAATAACTAATATTAACACGATTGATAAAACAAAAAAGATTAATTAATTACTTGGGAGCTCCCATGGATCAAATTTATAGAGATCAACTTCAGCTATGATTGTAACGGGAAGGGGCACCGAGGCGACCTTTTTCTTGAGATAGTGTACGACAAGTTCCTCGTCGGTAGGATGGAACCGGAAGCCTGGTGGGAGCCGGGGATGTTGAGCGGTGGCCGAGGCATTTATGCTGTTCATAGCACCAGACCTTGAAATTAATTTTGTGCTATATTTTTGTTATGATTTTTTGTGTAGGTTTTCATATATATATGGGACTGATGATGATATGAAAAATGTTGAATTTTGGTGGTGGATAGACATATGAAGGGGAGGAAGAAAAAAAAGGTTGGGGTGCAAATAGTAGAAATAGGTGACTGTTAGGTACAACATGTACTGAAAGACTACCAGTTATAATGTGACACGTGGTTTATTGAGCCAAAAGGATTGAGGCACGTGGATGAGGAAAAGTGTGGGGACCACATCGACGCATTAGCCAACAAAAATGAAACTGATTGTAGGCTTTTTGATGTCATGCCTTTCTTATGTAACAGACAAGCCCCACTATCCCTCTCAGTCCAATCCAGAAATTGATTTTTTTTTTTCAGTCGTGATCTCTACACAATAGTTTTCTTCTTATAATAATAATTGATAATAATAATAGTAATTATGTCATTGGCTTGTAATTATGATATAATTGTCAAAATTTTACATAACATTATTTTATTAAAATATTCAACTAACAAATAATGTTGAATTGTTTTTCATTTTACTCTCAAAAGAAGCTAAATGTACGTCTCTTCTTTACAACTTCTTTTAAACCTCCTTCGCTCTGAAAAAAGTAAGAAAAAATGGTACAACCCCTTCGCCACTCCAGAATTAAAGGGTAGAGGTAATCTCATAGTTTTTGATCTGTAAAAATGCGTTGTTAGGTAAATAAAAAATACTGAAACAAAATGATCATAATGTTTATACTTTTATTTTAATGAAAAATTAACAATGACGTTTATAATAATTTTTCCCTTTGACAGAGCCTGCTAATTCACAATTTTAGCAACCGGTATTTGTCAAATAATTTTGCACAACATCGAGGTTGAGAAATGCAACACCTGCATGCATGCTAATGAGAACTTTTAAGTTATGTTTGGTACTTGAAAAATGTCGAGAGAGAAAAAGAAAATAATAAACTAAAATCAGGAAATTTATTGAAGCAAAATAGTTGTTGATGCAAACAAGGCATTAATTCCAAGTTTGGTACTGCACTTTTAAGGAAGTGCAGCAAAAGGTTCGTGATAGTGCAATTTGTACCCAATCATTTATACGAATTAAACAAATGTTGATTTCCCTTCATATTTATCGAAATGAAATTGGATTTTTTCAATATTTGGTGAGATGTTACGAGCAATTAAGTTGTCCACAGAACGAATGAATGCCTCAACATGCATCTTCATCACCATCATCATTATTTTTTGGATTTGTTGGCTCACCCTAGCTCGTATAAGTTTTTTTTTTTGTAAGTATAAGTCTCCTCATAGACTAAAAAAAAATGTTCCTTCAACCTTTCACATACATTAAAAAGTGATTTCTTTCACTTAAATTACTCGAATTAATTCGGTTACTCTCCATATTTTTTCTAATGCAAGTTATTTTAGTTATTAGACCTCTTTGAGACATTTTTTAAACAAAATCATATCGGTTGGGATTCACTCATATATCAGTCAGTTGGTCCGACCAATTTGTTGAAGAAAAGATAATTATATATGTAGTTTGAGAGAAATATATGATTAATTCTTAGAGTTAATTTATAAATCAAAAGAAGTAAAAGAACCAAGAAAAGAATTTGAACGGTTACGAGTTTGAATGCTAAGCTCATACGATGGATGGGTATCACTGCTTGTTGAAATTAAATGAATTTTTTAAATCTTCATTCTTGTAGGAGGGAATCAAATTAGAAGGTAAGCAAGTAATAAAGAATCTTCCAAGTCAAATTTATTTTGTAAGTCTACATTTATTCATTGATTAAAAATTACTCCATTTACAGTTTTACAAGGAAGAAAATGTGGACTACTTCACAAATTATTGATAGTCCCTGGACTCAACGAAAGGGTGCTGAAGTATCAGATGTGCTACGTGCATTTTGACACGTATTCCACCATACAGCAATTGAAAAATGGTGGTAAGAAAGAAATTAAAAAAAAAAACAGATTTATTAATGATTATATTTTTTTTTATAAAAAAAATCATTAAATATGTGAATCACGGACACTATGGTTTATGGTTATGTCAATCGTCAAAGGTAGTATATATTGTCAGTCATGGTTGCCGGCAAGCTCTTCTTCTTCTACTTCGAGCAAGTTCTTCATTACCGCGTCAGAAGCAGTCGTTAGAAATTCCGGCCAATCCCTGCATTTCCCAAATTAACCAAACACAAATTAGACAACCCAATAGCCAATCATAAATAAATAGATAAATGAAAAATCAAACCAACATTCATTTTTTTTTTTGGTACTACATAAAAACTCTGAAGGAGAGAATGACATGCATGCTAGGGATCGAAGAATCAAAGCTACATTCCTTTTCAGTCGGAGTCTCGAGATTTGATTTATTTAACTTGTAAAAATAATAAATTTTACAACTAGTAATATTTTATAGATAGTTTATAATTTTTAAAACTGCATTTATAAAATTAAATAATTTTATATTAATTTAAAATTTAAAAATATTTATATAAATTAATTAATTTTTACAAAACTAATTTGATCCTATATTTTGAAATTGAATCAGTATATTCATAATTATATTCCCAAAATGACCGCGCAGGACCAAACCTCATACGGGTCTGAGCATGGTATTGATTTTATAACACCCGTTAGGGTCAAGAGGGGTTGCATAAAATTGTAAGGTAAAAAGAGGGATTTGGATTCCAAGTAATCTAACTATAATTGGGCCGTTCATTTAGACAGATTTACTAAAAAGTTTAAAGTTAAAATTGTATTATATTTATATAATAAATTCAGTGTTTGAAATGGAATTCTCTGTCATATTAATACAAATCTTTTTTATACACTATTCAAATAGACTATTCATTCCGAACGACTTGAGATGAGCATCCTAATAGGAGTTGGATCTTATTGTATACGGTCTAAAATAGACAGTTCTTTAATTTATATGATTTTAAAAAATAAATTATATTTATATAACATAGAGTTGTAACCGTCGAAACTAAGATATTGCACTTACTCGTTCAATGAATTGAAGGTTAAGCCAACCGTATACTTTACATCCTCAAGAGCCCAGCTAAATCTTTGCAAATCCTCAGTCGTACAGCGACCATTGTCCTTGACATGAAGCTCAGATGGCTTTACATCAACAAATATTGGTATAACCCTTTTCTTAGCCTCCATAATCAGTGACAATTCATGCAGGCAAAAATAAGAATCACAATACCGGGGCGATAAAACAGAAATTCCAATCTTACAATTCCGAATCGCCGTGTCTATTTTATCAAACAATTTGTCCCCCGGCTTCATGTTCTTGTTGTCCAAAAAAGTTCTAAAACTGAGCCTGGTCAAATGATCATATAGCAAACCAGCTACATTTTTCTTGGTATCAATTCCCCGGTGGCTAATAAAAACGTCACACGGTGGTTGTCGCCTACTCACTCGGATTTGTTTCCGGTGGTGGAGAATTTGGCTGCACATGTTCTTGGATGAACGTTGCATGGCTCCTAGAACAAGGCTAAGACCAATTCTTTTAGGCTAGTTAAGTGGTTTTTCTTTTTTTTCTTTTTTGTTTGTATTAATAATCTTTGGCAACAAATGTAGCTTGATTGTGCTAGTTCCTAGCATATTTATAGATTTAGAAAATATTCGATGTTTTCACTATTTGATTGAGTTTGAAATTCAAGGAATTGAAAGAATCCAATTCTACGGTTTTACTCATTAGATTTGACCCTAGAAAATACTTGGTATTTTTTTGACAATTAATTAATACAAAAGAGGAGTGAAAGAGTTTGATTAATTGTCTTGACTCTCCAGATGTTATGAGGAATAGTTAAGTAATGTTTAATCCTTCAAACACGTCTGTTAGTTGAGTACAATAATAAGAATAAATGATTAACTATGAATTTCTCGGTATTATTTTGTATGTTATATTTGCATTAATCTTTTGTTTTCGGTAATTATTTAATTATTTGCATTTATCTTCTGTTGATCATAGTATATATTCTATGCAATTCTACTAACATGCATTTTTTAATTGCCAGCAATATATCTTACTAATATTTAAATTGAACTAGGAATTTGACCTTTTCAATGCCTGTGTCTTTGAAATTTGACCGGGTTGTCCTTGCCAATAAAATATATGCGGGCCAAATTAATTAAATATACGAGTCAAACATCTTCCAATTAATTACATCAGAAAACAGCGCCGAAATAATCCCTTGACGCCTACGTACATGCGATTATTTTCACATGTTGGGAACTGGGAAGCTTTGTCTTTGTCAGTACCCAGTACTCGCAAAGACTGTCATTATTCTTTTACACCGTATCATACGGTTCTGTTTTATTTATTAATCGTTTTAAAAAAAATTAACTTTTAATTAAGTATCGTTTTCAGACTTTTAAGAGATTTTTTCTCTTATTTTATTAGGTTATCGCTAAAGTATCTCTTATTTTCAAGTACAATATTCTTACTTCAATACTTATATTTTCAATTTTTTCTTTTTCTTTCACTCTCAATACGTAGTTAGTTGTATATGTATAGAGAGAGATAATTAAGGTTAAGGGATATGTATAGAGAGATAATTATGGGACAAGAAAAAAATAAATGGAGAGGAGAGTATTTAACGGATAAAAAGACGTAGAACGGAATTGATTGTCGAATTGGGGAATTGGGTTTGGCTTCCCATCCATGAAAAAGTAATATCAGGGCAATTTAGTAATTTAAATTTAATATTTATATTTTCTTTAATAGTTATACATCGATCTCTAACATCAAATAAAACAAAACTGAAAAAGTATATCACAATCATTTTAATATTAGTGATGTCACTCGTTTGTATTATAAGGGTAATGTTAGCAGATTTAAATTTTTTTGCCTTAAGACAAACTATACTTTATAATATAGTTAATTATAAAAATATACTCGATCAAAGTAATAATTACACGTTATTATTTTTTCTGAGAATCTACACACAATTATAATATAATAAATTTAGGCCGTACATTTCAAACCTAGATATTTAGGGGGAGATTGAAAAAGGGGCCATGAGATAGGTTAGGGAAAAGTTAGAAAAAAACTTATTTTTAATCTCTAAAATACCTAAAACTTTGCATATTAAAAAAAAAATTAATCATTAAATTATTACTTTTGGTCTAATTACACGTCATTTAAGATACTGTTTAAAATTTTTAAAAAATTAAGATCTCAATATTTGGCTTTATGAAAGTTTGTGGCGGAGGGATGTGCGTACATAATGAAGAAGAAGGGTAATTAAGAAGCAATTCATGCAATAATATTTGGTATAAATAGGGACAACGTTTAAATTATCTTCGTTTAAAATTGAGAATCTTATTCACAAAAAATTTAACATTAAAAGTTGTGTTTGGCAAATTCAAATATATATATTGTTAATTTGAACTCACATATATCTATTGCACCTATCTTGGCATTTGACAAGGAAAGAACTCCCAATCTTATAGTTAACATGAGTTGATAATATTACTTGGATCAATGACTTTTGATAAATTCAAAAATATTCTCAATATCTTCTTTAATTTCCCTAAGAAAATAATTCAAAAAAAAAAATGTGTGTTATCTATTGTTAACTTTTCTGTTTAAAAATAAAAAATAGAGCTCTCATTTTCAGTTAAATCCATGATGTAATACTTAAGAAAACATCATGAAGTTTTCATTCGTACGTTTACAGAAAATAGCTTTTGAAGTGTAACTCCTCATGTGCTAAAAAATGAGTAATTTCACTGAATTTGATCAGTGTCACAATTCAAAATTCCACATAAATAGGTAATGAGTAAGAAAATTTATAGCAAAAATATTAACAATAAAACAGTAAATAATAATAATAATAATAATAATAATTATAAGATTATATATGTTTCCCAAATCCCAAGAACGAAAGAAACTTTCTAGATTTTGAACAGGTAGTCTCAATGTCCCATGTTATACTCGTGTGTTAGAAACATTTTTCCACTTATGATTCTTTCAGCATAAAACACTCCATTAACTCACCCCACAAGGAAATGGTCGCATCAACTATAAGAGGCATGGCTTCAACACAAAACTATAAGATCGAGGAACACACATTTAAAGTGCTAGTGATAAACTCTTTTTATTATAATTAAAAAACTAAGGTTATATATATAAGATAATATTAAAGGTCTTAAATTTTTAGTTTCAAATTACATGATATTAAATATTTTAATAATAATTTATAATATAGTCAATCACATGAGATCTATCTAATCAATATTATGATAACATATCATTTGAGACATTTTCTGAGATCAAAAATATGAGATCTCGAACATCAACTATATATATATACTAGCATTACCCGTATCGTGCCTACGGCACTATGAAATGAAAGAAATGAAGAGGAAGAAGGGGGAGAAATGAAATGAAGATTTGTAAGCCACAGAGAGAGAGGGGGAGGATATTAAATAAGGGACGGTGGGATTTATCCCAAACTTTGGACGGCTTAGATCATTTAGTATGATGAGCGGAAAATTTAAAATTCATTGTATTTTGTTAGTATAGATATACACACACACACACACACACACACACACACACACACACACACACACATAAGGGTCGCATTCACAAGACCACAGTAGCCAATTACTGGGTTACTGTTTCAGTAATTAATATAGGGGCACCTCTAGTGGCAAGGACTTTTTAAAGTTAATTTTGGGTTACCGAAATAATAATCATAACAACCGGTTGCTATGGATAAACCCACACACACACATATGTATGTGTGTGTGTGTGTGTGTGTGTGTTGGTTTACATGGACAAAGGCACATAGGGGGTTGTGGGGTCAAAGACCCCACTGAAAAAATTTATTTTATTTTATAACATATGACTAAATTTTAAAAATTTAGGTCCTATATATAAATTGTCCCACTAAAATTTTATAAAATTTCTAATACATGGGGTCAAATTGAAAATTTATAATTTTCTTACTCAAATCTCAATCTCATATCACTCGTACTTCCTCTATATATCCATATAATCTTTTTAAACTAATTAATAATCTATTTTATATTATTTTTTTGAAAATAATTGAGAATTAATTATTTATAGACAATTTGTTATTAAAAAAGTCTATCACTGCTATAATCTGCTTAACGATGGACAAAGCAGTTGTTGATTATGTTATTAGCGACGAATCTTTTTGTTGCTAGTGTCATCGTCTATAGTCACGTCGCTTATATATTAGAAGCCAATAATGTGTATATTATATTATCATTGTAATTAAATAAATATTTTATATATACAACCCAAAAGTATAAAATTATTCAAAAAATTTGACTTGGGGGCATTCCCCGAACCCCTCCAAATTATTTATAGCCTCAAAATAATTTTGACCCTACTGAAAAGAAAATCTTGACGTCATATATACATGTTGGTTTACAATAACGGTGATGAGAGAAAATTATTTTCTCTAATTTAATGCCTTTAGGCACTATTTCATTTAATTATTTTGGTTAACCGTTCACTAGCTAGCTAACTACTTATTAAAGAGAACTAATCAACTAATTTTCATGGAATAGTATGAAAATCTGCATGTATGTTCGACAAGATGATTTTTGATTTGGTTAATATGAAATCAAGCTCCCTTTCTCTCTCTATATTTGTCTTTATCTCTCGCATGCCACATAAAATTAAGCATCTTTACACACTGACAATCTTTTAGGGCGACAATTTTTTATTTTTTTTTTGGACACTTTATTTTGTATATTACTACGTTACTACATTAATTACTATTCGAGTATGAAGCTTTCTTATATGCCGAGTATGAAAATTAAAACACCATATCTCTCCTTTCAGTGCCTTGTACAGTGAGTCAAATTAATGTACTGCATCTGCATTGAACAAGTCTGACGAACTCTATCAATGAGCGGTCCGGTAGTGCATGAGAAATTAATACGAAAATTGGTACGTATCATAAGTTATCAAATCGCTCGATCAACCGACCATATTTTTTGGCGTGATTTAAGTTGCTCGATCAACCGACCATATATATTATGCATGGTTCCGGCCGACTTCCAATTGCTTGCATAGAAAATTGAAGGAAAGAGAATTAATGTCTGACAGGGAAAACATGTGAAATTAATCTTTTGATCTATTGTCGGCATGCATGATCACATTCTAGTATTTTTCCCCTTAACTTGCGAAGAATAAATGTGATAAAATCAACCAAGACTGTTCACTTTTTACTTCTTCCTTACCCTACGTCAACCAAGGGAGAAGAATTTTCTAAATTTTGAACAGCTAGTCCCAATGGCCCATGTCATATACTCCTATGTTAGTAACATTTTCCCTCTTATGATTGATTCTTTTAGCATAAAACACTCCAATGACTCACCCCACAAATTAAGAAATGGTCGCAACAAACTATAAGAGGCATGGCTTCAATACAAAACTATAAGATAAACAAATTTAAAGTGCTAGTGAAAAACTCTTTTCTTATATATTTTAATTAAAAGACCAAGGCCGTATATGTTGGTTTACAATAATAATTGATGGGATAAAATTATTTGCTCTAATTTAATTAATGCCTTTAGGCACCATTAATTAGTTAACCTTTCACTAATAACTATTTATTTATTCTCATTAACGCGCCAATTATTTAAGAGATCAACTAAACTAATTTTCTAGGAATAGTATGAAAATCTGCATGTATGTTCAACAACCTGATTTTTGACTTGGTTAACGCTTATGAAATTAAACACTCTCTCTCTCTCTCTCTCTCTCTCTCTCTCTCTCTCTATATATATATATATATATATATATATATATATATATATGTCTCTATCTTTCGCATACATGCCACAGAAAATTGAGCATATATACACACCGGTCATCTTTTAGGGCGACATAATTATTTTTAATTTCTTGGATACTTCTTGGATATTACTACTACATCTGTAGTTTTCTTGTATGCCAAGAATGAAAAGTAAAACACCATCTCTCTCATTTCGGTGCCTTAGTACTGTACAGTGAATCAAATTAATGTACTGCATCTGCATGCCAAGCCTGATTAACAAGTCAAACGAACCCAAGAAAGAACTCTATCAATCAGCGGTCCGGTAATTCATGAGAAATTATAAATCAAAGAATTAATTCCAGATAATATTTTATAAACTTTAGAGTTATATTTAATGTGTTTAAGAAAATAAATATCAAAATTGGCACTTAATAGAGAAAAGGTTATCAGATCGCTAGATCAATCATATTTTTTGGCATGATTTAAGTATCACCAACTGCAAAATGAATAGACAATTTCTCGAAGGTATTGTATGCAAGGTTTCAACTTCTGATTGCTTGCATAGAAAATAAAAGGAAACAAACATGAGAAATTAATCTTTCGTTCTAATATATATGGCCATGATCACATTCTACTATTTTGCCCCTTAACTAAATTGCTTTAACTGATTTGCAAAAAAATAAACATGATAAAATCAAGTACGAGGGAAAAAATAATTGAGACAATTATGATACGGCTAGCAGTCCATATACGCATCAACTAAAACTTGAATTTTGTTCACCGCAAAAGAAAAAGAAGGTAAAACTTGAATTATATTTAAGTCATCAAAGTGTAAAATTATATAGAATTAGGGTTCCCTCAGGTAAACATTGAATTATAACTACTTAAACCCAACCCCGCAAAGACATAATTATAGAAGAAGTACTATATTGTATTTACTTTGTTAATCTTTCTTGATTATATTCTCTCTTTAATTCAAAGGGACCAACCAATATGAATTGCAGTAGTACGTACTATTCAGAATGCTGCTTGCAATATATACATAATTAATGTTTGATGATGGAAATTAAGAGGTTTCCTTGTAAGCTAGTTACTACCTGCTTCATTCCCCAAAACTAATGATTACATATGAGTAGTAGTTAGTGGTAATCCCACATGTCTAATTCAATCACTCATCTCTCTCTATCGCTATCTATATATAACGCATGTATTATTGGTTAGCTTTACATTAACATAAAGGAATATCCACCAAAATTAAGTCTACCTGCTGTTTACTTGTATATACTGAAGTAGGATTAGGGCAGGTAGATTTTCTTGTCAAATGGAAGAACTAGCTTGTTATTAATTGCACGGTTATATATATATATATAAGAGGAGATGTGTGTGTTTGTGTATATTCAATTCTAGATGAATTTCCTGCTGAATAGGTGGAATATACCCGTAATATTCTTTTACCTATGATTTATTGCTCAAAATAATAATCTCTACCAAAATTTTCTATTATTTTCTTGATAATTAATTTGAAATTTTGTACTCTATCTATCTAAATGTCTAATTCAAATTTCCATTTTCTTACGCATGTTAATGAAATTTGTACATAAATACAGAATACTCGTATGTTTAAGATAATATATCGTAGAACAACTTTTGGAACTCAAATAGATGCTCATCATAAGTTTTTTTTTTCCTTTTCCTATTGTTCAGAAGCTTCCAAAGAGTTAAGCTATTAAGCTAAGCTATTGTTAGAGAACTCAGGTACAAAGCCTCCTATGCTTTTATCAAAATCTAGTTCTTATGATGCAAGTTAGTCTCTTTAAATGAAAGCAATTACAGAGGCTTCGTGTCTAAGTTTAGTATATATGCCTTCCAATTTTGGAAGGCAAAAGCGATAATAATAATTTAAAAAAAAAAAAAAGAAACAAGAAAATGGATTTCCAATGAAAAAAGTAAAAGGCGATGAAGAAAGGAGATGGGTGGTTTGGATAAGCAAAGAGGAAGCGGAGAAGATGAAAAGCAGAACAAACGACAGATCGGAGGAAATCACTACTAGAATTTATTTTCAAGGACTAGCAAAGGATGGACACATGCAAAGGAGAAACATGGGGATTATGCAAGAATACAAGGGGGAGACTGATGCAGGAGCATCTGAGCTTGATCATGTTGAGCTTGATCATGCCGATCTGTCAGCTAGCACATTAATGGCTCTACAGTACCTTGAGAAAGCGGATCGGGACAAAGTTAAAAGGCGCCGATGCCCTCGGACAAGTAAGATGGGATTGACCTATTAACCTTAATCTCAGGTCGATAATACTCTTCGGGGGACCTTGAGGTCGGGACCGATAATACTCTTCGGAGACCTTGAGGTCGGGATTAATAATGCTCTTCGGGGATGGCTTCAATTCAGACGACTTCAGTCCTTTATTTTTGATAGTTTTTATTTCCTTTTATTTTATTTCCTTTATTATTATTGGGCATATAATCTAGCTATTAATTATTAGGTGTCATATGGTAAGTGCACGTGAGTTGGTTACTAAAGAAAGGTAGTGACAGATATTGGGGACCAGCTACGTGGCAGGAGAGAGAAAGATTTGTCAGAATCTGTCAGCCACCTTTCTAGTATTTTCCTTTTTAATATTTCCTTTTCTGATATTTTCTTTCTTTGTGCCCAAGTTTTACCTAGCTATATATACCCGGTTTGTGGGTATAGAAAGTAGTTGTTGAATATATTAATAAAACTTTTCTGGAAAGTAGAGTTGAGAGTTTCTCCTCTTATTTCTTTTGGTGAATCTCTGGTATCTTTGCTTGTAGATTTGTATTCACTTAGCCAGCAGGATAATCGCTATCCCGCTCCGGCGTCAGTTGGTATCAGAGCTCATCGTTCACCTGGAAGTTAATACTCACCGGTTTCAATGGCTGGTAGTCGTGGTCGTAGTAGACGTGGACAGGTTCCGACTGAGAAAGTTCCCCACCGTGATCGCAACGTTCAGGAAGTGATGATTGAGGATTTACAGAGACAAGTTGCAGAGTTAACCCAACGTCTAACGACGCGAGATCAAGGTCGTCGAGAGCGGGTTCTGACTGAGGAGGCTCCGCACCTTAATCGCCACTATCAGGGTCGTCATGGGCAGTTTCCGGATGAGGAAGTCCAACACCATATGTTTGAGGTAGTTGATACCGAATCTAATTCCAGTTTTGATAATCCTTATCAAAATCGGAACCAGTTCTGGGAACGAAGAGGTCAAGACGATTATCGTCGGGATCTGGGTTTCAAAGTGGAGCTACCGGAGTTCTCTGGTACGCTTTAAGCGGAAGGGTTCATCGACTGGATGAATAAAGTAGAAAGAATCTTCGAATATAAGGAGGTCCCAGATGCTATGAAGGTGAAACTAGTTGCAATAAAATTAAAGGGCAGAGCATCTGCTTGGTGGGAACAGTTGAAGAAGTCGACAGCAAGACAGGGAAGATCCAAGGTAACTGAGTGGGAGAAGATGAAGAAGAAGATGCAGTCTCACTTCCTTCCCTTCGGCTATACTCAGTCCCTGTACAAGCGCTTGCACTTATTAAGGCAAGGAGTCAGGTCAGTTGACGAATACACTGAGGAGTTCTACCAGTTAATCGCTCGTAATGACCTATCTGAAACAGAGGAACAGTTGGTGACAAGGTATTTAGGTGGTTTGAAGCAATCTCTGCAGGATGTGCTTAGCCTCCATTCAATATGGACTGTGTCCGAAACCTACCAGCGAGCACGTGAGGTCGAGCAACAGCAGAACAGAAGACCGATGCCCAGAGGCATCCCCAGTAGTAGACCGACCTCACCACCTCAACAAACACGTTCGGCACCAACCCAACCACAGGGTAATGTCGGATCTACTATTAAGTGCTTCAAATGTGGAGAACCAGGACATCGGGCAACTGAGTGCAGAAAACTTGCTAACCAGAAAGGCAAAAATCTTCTAATCGGGGAAGAGGTAGAGGAAGCCGAGGAGTTCAGCGAGCCTATCTATGATGACTATGAAGAGGAGGACGTGTTGTACGGTGATGGTCGAGAAACCCTAGTCATCAGGAAGAGTTTACTGACCCCTAAGGGTGATACCGATGATGATTGGTTGAGAACCAATATCTTCCACACTAGTTACACCGTAGCCGACAAGGTCTGTAAAATGATCATTGACAGTGGAAGCTGTGAAAATGTGGTGTCCGAAGAGGTTGTTCATAAATTAAGCCTGAAGACGGATCAACACCCAAAACCATACAAACTTTCATGGCTCAACAAAGGGAATGAGGTAACTGTAGATAAGAAGTGCCTGATTTCATTTTCAATTGGCAAAAAGTACTTCGACAATACTTGGTGTGATGTGGTTTCCATGGATGCATGTCATATACTGTTAGGACGACATTGGCAATACGACCGAAGTGTCACTCATGATGGTTGGAAGAACACTTACTCCCTTAGCATCAAAGGAAATAAGATTGTGTTAGCCCCACGTCGGGAAGCAGGGAGTTTGGGTTGGTCAGATAATCATCCCAATTTGTTATCCATGAAAAAATTCTTACATGAGGTCGGACAAGGAGTAGTGTACGCTTTACTTCCTTGTGAAAACAGTTCAGCAGATAACAGCACCGAAGTGTCAGCCGACGTTCAGGAGTTGTTAACCGAATATGCTGACCTTATGCCAGAAGAGCTTCCATCGGGGCTACCGTCGATTAGAGACATCCAGCATCAGATCGATCTTATCCCAGGATCAAGTCTGCCGAACAGACCAGCTTACAGACTCAGCCATAAGGAGTCCGAAGAACTATAAAGGCAGGTGGTCAAGTTACTGGAAAGAGGATACATTCGTGAAAGTATGAGCTCGTGTGCAGTGTCAGCTTTGTTGGTACCGAAGAAGGATGGTTCGTGGATAATGTGTATAGACAGCCGAGCCATCAACAAGATTACTGTGAAGTATCGATTTCCAATCCCACGTTTAGATGACATGTTGGATCAGCTGTCAGGAGCCAAGGTCTTCTCCAAGATCGACCTCAAGAGTGGCTACCATCAGATCAGGATCAGACCAGGAGATGAGTGGAAGACAGCGTTTAAAACTCAACAGGGGTTATATGAATGGATAGTTATCCCCTTCGAGTTATCCAATGCTCCGAGCACATTTATGAGGTTCATGCATTAAGTATTACGACCATTCATGGGTAAATTTGTGGTTGTATACTTTGATGATATTCTAATTTATAGTCCGAACCGAGAAGCCCACCATGAGCACCTCTGAGCTGTCTTTGAAGTTTTGAGAAATGAGTGTCTGTTCATCAACCAGAAGAAGAGTTCATGCTTCACTACTTCTGTAATTTTTCTCGGTTTTGTTGTATCAACTGAGGGTGTGCATGCGGATCAATCGAAGGTAGATGTCATTCGGGAATGGCCAACTCCAAAGAATATACATGATGTCAGGAGCTTCCATAGTCTGGCTTCCTTTTACCGACGGTTCATCAGAGACTTCAGCACCTTAATTGCACCTATCACAGAGTGCCTTAAGGGTAGGAAATTTCAATGGTCGGAAGAAGCCGAAATCAATTTTCAGCTAGTGAAGCAGAAGATGACCGAAGCACCGGTGTTAGCACTCCCTGATTTTGATAAAGTATTTGAAGTGAACTGTGATACATCAGGGATCGACATTGGTGGAGTATTGAGTCAGGCGGGTCGGCCAGTGGCATTCTTCAGTGAGAAGTTGTTAGGATCGAAGAAGAATTACTCTACATATGATCTGGAGTTCTACGCCCTAGTTCAGTCTTTGAAACATTGACGTCATTACCTGATACAGCGGGAGTTTATTCTCTTTACCAACTAAGAAACTTTGAAGTATATCAATGGTCAACATAAGCTGAGCCGAAGGCATGCCAAGTGGGTGGTATACTTGCAGGAATTCACCTTTACACTTCGGCATCAAGCAGTAAGTCTAAACCGTGTTGCCGATGCTCTCAGTCGACGCACAGTACTTCTTACTACCATGAACAATACAATCACTAGGTTTGAAGTCTTCCCTAATATGTATACAGAAGATCCTTCCTTCGGGAAGATAGTTCGGGAAGTGACTAAAGGTCAACGATGTGACTTCGTCCTGCACAATGGTTATCTGTTTAAAGGGCTTCAACTTTGTGTACCAGATTGCTCGCTCAGACAGCAGATAATTGGTGAGCTTCACAATGAGGGTCACTTCGGGAGAGATAAGACACTAGCCCTAGTCTCGACTAACTACTATTGGTCGAAGCTGTCAGGAGATGTGGCTCGACATGTTGAAAGATGTTATGTCTGTCAGCGGTCAAAGGGGGCGCTCACTAACGCAGGTTTATATACTCCCTTACCCGTACCAGAAGCTCCATGGATAGATGTAGGTATGGATTTTGTGTTGGGATTACCTCGAACTCAGCGGTCAGTTGATTCTATCTTCGTGATAGTAGATCGATTCTCGAAGATGGCTCACTTTATTGCGTGTCGAAAGACCATGGATGCTGACCGAATTGCCAATCTTTATTTTCGGGAAATCGTCCGACTGCATGGAATTCCAAAGTCAATCACCTCTGATCGGGATACCAAATTTGTCAGTAACTTCTGGAGGAGTTTATGGGGAAAGTTCGGAACCAAGTTGAACTTCAGTAGTGCTTATCATCCTCAGACCGATGGTCAGACCGAGGTGGTGAACCGAAGTCTAGGCAATATGTTGCGATGTCTGGTTGGAACAAAGCCGAAGCAGTGGGATCTTGCTTTAGCTCAAGCCCAGTTTGCTTACAACAGGTCTAAGAACAGAACTACAGGGATGAGTCCTTTTGAGATTGTCTATGGTCAAAATCTATCAGGAGTTCTGGATTTGTTCCCTATTCCCAGGATCGGACGAGTGCATCCGAAAGCAGATGAGATGGCCGAACACCTTCGGACTATTCATGATCAAGTCCGTCTATCTATCATCGAACATAATGCCACCTACAAGGATCAAATCGACCAACGCCGACGTCAAGTACTTTTCGAAGTTGGTGATTTTGTTTGGGTTGTTCTGACCCGAGAACGGTTTCCTGCAATAAGCTTAAGGATCGAAAGATCGGCCCGTGTGAGATCCTACAGAAGATCAATGATAATGCCTACCGTCTGCGCATACCGAGCCATTTACGGACCTCAGATGTCTTCAATGTCAAACATTTAAGCCCCTGCTTTGACGAAACCGAAGACACTAATGACAACTCGAGGACGAGTTCTTTTCAACCCGAGGTGACTGATGCAGGAGCATCTGAGCTTGATCATGCTGAGCTTAATCATACAGATCTGTCAACTAGCACATTAATGGCTCTACAGTATCTGGAGAAAGCGGATCGGGACAAAGTTAAAAGGCGCCGATGCCCTCGGGCAAGTAAGATGGGATCGACCTATTAACCTTAATCTCGGGTCGATAATACTCTTCGGGGGATCTTAAGGTCGGAACCGATAATACTCTTCAGGGACCTTGAGGTCGGGATCAATAATGCTCTTCGGGGACGGCTTCAGTTCAGACGACTTCAGTCCTTTATTTTTGATAGTTTTTATTTCCTTTTATTTTATTTCCTTTATTATTATTGGGCATATAATCTAGCTATTAATTATTAGGTGTCATATGGTAAGTGCACGTGAGTTGGTTACTAAAGAAAGGTAGTGACAGATATTGGGGACCAACTACGTGACAGGAGAGAGAAAGATTTATCAGAATCTGTTAGCCACCTTTCTAGTATTTTCCTTTTTAATATTTCCTTTTCTGATATTTTCTTTCTTTGTGTCCAAGTTTTACCTAGCTATATATACTCGGCTTGTGGGTATAGAAAGTAGTTGTTGAATATATTAATAAAACTTTTCTGGGAAGTAGAATTGAGAGTTTCTCCTTTTATTTCTTTTGGTGAATCTCTGGTATCTTTACCTGTAGATTTGTATTAACTTAGCCAACAGGATAATCGCTATCCCGCTCCGGCGTCAGAGACGTTTTGGGTTTGTTCGATTTAAAAGCAAAAAGGCGGCCTTTGACGCCATTAATTAGAAGGTTGAATGGATACAGGTACGTATCTATCAATGAAAACTGCTCCATTCACAACGGAAAACAGAGGTGGTGGTAACTATGATGAGCAAGAGAGACACTACAAGAAAAAACTTAATTCTGATGAAATACTTTTGTTAGAAATTTTGTCAAATATAATCTAATCGGAAATAAGGCTGTCAGAAAGTCGGTCGAAAATAGTTAAATTCAACGAAATTATCCCCAACAAATAGCGTCGAAAATAAGTTAAGTCCAACGGACTTTATCACCAACCGGCGATGTAAGTATAACGCCACGTGACTTTCCAATTTTTTTATTTTCGTCGAAAATAAATTGACACATGTCACCACAGGATAGATCTTTAACCAACTTATTTCCGACGGATGTTGTGTCGGAAATAAGGTATTTTTTTTTTGTTTTTGCAGTAACCAGTTTTCAATCTCAACAACACATACATGTAAACAATCCCAACTCACAAAGAAACAAGCAAAAAGATTCCGAATGTTGATCACTCTTTCATGGTACAAATCCGATCATCTACTGATTATCAGTATGACTTTCAATGGAGAACAGACATAAGCATGGTTGAAGACTCGAGTGTACCCTCCCAGCCTGAAATTGTTTCCCAGGAAGTTTCACAAGCCAAGTTTGGATTGCCTGGGGCCTTTGAGCCAGATGACCCATGTGTCATGCTTGCACGGGATTCAGGATTGTCTCCTGGGGCATCTTGGGCACCGGAAATGGATTATGAAACTGAAATTTCTTTTACAAGATCTGATAAAAAGTCTGCTCCGGTTCAAATGAATAATCACACAGAAGAGAAGACTCCCACAAAGAGTCACCAACAGTAAGAAAGCTGTAGGCCCTGGAAAAAATAATTTGGGAAAAGAAGCAAAGCCTAAAGTTTTTCGGGGATCTCTTGCATCAAGTGGATCTGATATTTTGTCTAAAAGCAAAAGTAGGCCTGTGGCTCAGAAAAGCAAATTTGAAAAGGTATAAATAAAACTTTCAAGTGCTTACTTTCTAATGTTGCTTTAGTTTCCATTTCGGGTTGCGCCGTTATAAATGACATGATTTCAAATATTAACTCACTATCCTTAAAACTGATTATATGACCCAGTGTTTTAAAAAATTTAATAAGAGAGTTGAAATATCATGGACACTTTTTTGTACGTCTTGGTCAGTATGTGTGTTTCTTAAACTCTCAAACTTAGTGGAACAGAGAGATTTTAATTTATTTTTTTGGGTCTATTCCATCTTTACATGCATTTGTTCATGCAGGAAGAAGAGATTCAAAAGAGAATGGAAGATTTAGTTATTGAAAGCCAAAAGAGAATTGCTGAAAGAACTGCAGCTACTGGTTCAAGCCCTGCAGCATCAAAGAGGATCCCAGTAGGAAGTAGAAAGGTATCAACCAATTCAGCCAAAGATCAGGTTGTACCTGAACAGATAAAGCAGAAGGGAGGATCCGATCTATCAAATCTGGGCCAGCTTAGAAACAATAAGTTCTAACTTCTAAGGTGATCTATCAAGAATTCTCATACTGTGACACTTGAGAAGTGTAAAGAGGATGGCTAACCACTCGGTGACTTCAGTTGCACTTTGGATTACAGAGATGCAAATCATGCATGATGCGGATTGCAAAGAATCAGGCCCCACCTATGAATGGAAAATGGAGAAACATACTAGCAGAATTTGACCATCGAGCAAAAACTCATTCAGGTTTATGAAAATTTTCAACGTCAGTTAGTTGAAGAGCTTCGAAACTCATTTAAGTTGATCAGATCATGCCCTTTGTGTTCCGAGTTCTAAGTTACAGCACATGCAATTTTTCAATAAACAATTTCAGGTATTTTGGCTCCTGATGTATATTATTTATTAATAATAAAGATTTAGAAGCAATAGTACTCATTCTTCAGTTCTGCAGCAGAGGTTTGTCAAACATTGTCATCTGTTGATAGGTTTAGGCGAACCCTTAGCTCGGCAGAATCTTAGATTCCTTCTTGTATGTATTATATTTGTATAATTTTAAAACTGGGGAAGTATTTCCGTGGAATTGAGCAATTCTTTATACTAAATTCAAATGTTGTTTCCTAATTCACAATGCTGCTATCCAGTAATCAATTTTGCTCATTCTCTTCATTATCCTTAAAAATAAAAATAAAAACTATCACTTGTGTTGCAGAACCATGGTGATTACAGATTGTGTTGCTGCATATCAAAACTCCCTAAACAAAAACAGTAGTGCTACTACACATACCAGCAGTGCTACCATAAATCCAGCACAAGCTACAACTGGGAGCATCAAAATGGGCCAAAATAGTGGCACTAATAGTGGCATTAGGATTGCTGCCACTAATGGCATTAGTATTGCCTCCAATTCTGGTTCTACTATGGTTCCAATTTTGCCTTTAATAATTGGCATAAGAATCCTTGATAATGTCACTTCTGGGCTAGGATTAACCAGTTGGTAATGGTTTTTCCAGGTCTCGTAAAGCCGCCAACACCACCATTTCAACCCTTCCCAATCAGCACTTTCATCCAGTCCACCATTCCCATTTCCGGTGTTATCTCCTCCACCTCTACTATCACTGTTCCCTTGACCATCACCACTACTATTTTGACAATGGGTACACGAAAAATCAACCAAAAAGAATAATCGATTCATTTAAATATTCAAACAATAAATACTATAATTAGTAGTACTTTTTAATTAATATATCATAGAAAATTTGTGTTTGTTCTAAACTTTAATTAAATTTTATCTAACCTTAAATTCCTATATTTCACAAATTGACTTAAAAAGCCAAAATGTATCTCTAATTTTGTTACTAGTAATTGGAATTTATACAAATCCACCAAAATCAATCACTTCAAATCATTCCAATTCTCAAATCCTAGAAGAAATATTATCTTGCTATAGTTTTCTTCCTTCTCATTTATAATTTTAAACTAAATTTTGTTTCTTTGCAACAAATTCTAATAAGAGTAATACGGGGCAAATATAATCGTTAAAAAATGGGTGATTTTTTTATTTTTAAAATGCAGAGTTTCTCAACCATAATCGGACTAATCTCTTCAGTCCGGATCAACCTTTTTAAGATCCGTGACCCGATTAACATTTCTATCATAACAATTGTTGCAAGTTAAATTCGATCCAAAGATATCCGGATCTACGACTCATCCCGGAACATCATTTAAACTACTGTACGGCTTAGTGATTGTTGTTCTAGGTCAAAACTAAAAAGCGGGTTACAACAGATTACAAGAGTGTCGTTGTGCCAACAGAGTACTACTTTATAAAAGATCAAAGTTTGAGAATTTACCCCATAATGGAATCGGATCCACCATTAATTCCCTCATTATCTTCAAACTGGCTGATATTATAGTTGAAACTTGAGGCTGCGCCGTATGTTCCATCAACAGAACTAAACCCCACACAGCATTTACAGACCTTGTGAACTAGAGCTTCTGCTGGTTTCAAAAATCTTGATTTTGGGTTATTTTCAATTTTCAAAATTAAGGGTTTTGAAAAATCTTTATTATTCTGCAAGAACCCATAATTCCCTGTTCTTGGATAATGGCCTCCTCCAATGTAGACGGGAAAAGGTTCGGAAGTGGGGGCCGAAGTGATGAAAAGTACAAGTGACATCATTATATTCTTACGAAATCAACATTCAAAAGTAAAATAAAGAGACAAAGATAAATGTAAAAAAATTCAACTGAGAAATAAAATAACTCAAGAGCTCTCAAATTCATTCAAACTTTATACATCGTACACCTGGCGAGCCCTAGAAAGAAGCACAGTGTTGTTTGGGTCAAAGTGTTGGGCCAAATCTGATTCATATCATAACACATAAAAAAATAATGATAATGTTGTCTGAAACTGTTATTTTATGAAAAATGATATAAAAGCCGACTGAAAATATGACGACTTAAATTGTCACTCACGTGTCATTTTATTATTGTTAATGTATAAAAAAAATTAATCAAATAATAATGTTATGGGTTTCTCTTTTTATTTTTATTTATCTCATATATTTTTTTTTGGTCGCACAATAAAAAATTAATAAAAAGTGTCAAATATATATAGAATTACTCTTATTTTATTATTGTGTCTAGTGTATATACTAGATTTTTTAATTTATTTAAATAAAATTGTTCTTAATTCGTTTACATAAAAGTTAGTGATGGGCTAATTCCTACCTAAGTCGTGAGAACCTTGCTTGAATTGCAGTACTATTTGGTTTTTTGGTATGTTTAATTAATGAATAATAAAATAAAATGATTCATATATATATTTATTTATTTTTAAAATAAATTTATCAGTTTAATTTTATACTAATTTTATTTTAATTGAATTCATTTTATTGAACAGATTAAGAAGTTGCAGAAATAAAAAAAATAAAGTCCAAATTATGAGTTCAATTCCAGTTTTAAATTATTATTTTTTTGGGATGGGTTCGCCATGAGGGTCCCGCCTGAGTTTCAAGTTACTGAGGATTGTGGTATGGTTTGACCCTTTATAAAGATAAAGCTGCAAAAGGAATAAAAAGATAAGGATAAGTCGACGTGCATAACTTAAAATATAATTTAAAATATTATATATGATCTTAATTATTAAAAAGTTAAATTTAATATAAATTTTTGTATTAAATTTTATTTTTTAATAATTAAGATTAAAAAAATTTATTTTAAGTTGTGCTTTAAACTATACACAGACTTATCCAAAAGTAATGTTTATAAATTCGAACAGGTTATCAAATTGGAAAGAGTACTGGGTGGATGAGTTATTGGTCTAATCAGTGGTCGAATTGTTATTAAACCGGTGATATTATAAATGCATAAAAAAATATTATTAATAATTAATAAAATTTTAAAACATCTAATTTTTTATAAACTAAAATATAGTGAAACACTGTCATAATATTAGTAAAAATACATAATTTTAAAAATAAAAATATTTATGTACAAAAAATAATAATTTAAAACCATGTCAATTAGGTCAATGAAAATATATCTTTTGAGTTTAATCGGACCAGTGTGCCAACTGGTTCCGATCAGACCGCCTGTCCGATCCGTTTTATAAACATTGTCCAAGAGATAAAAAAAAACAATGGAGATAAAGGAAGAAAGAGAAAGGATAGCAAAAAAGCGAAAAAGATAAGTATTATTATATTATAAAAGCATTGAAGAGGAGGCCAGCAAGGGTAGAGGTGTTCATTCGGTAAAAATTGAATCGAATCGGTACTGAAATTATATAAAATTTGATACCAAAATCGGTACCGTTGAACTTGTATATCAAACCGGTTAGCTGGTTCAATACCGATTTTTATCGAAATAAACCAATTATTATTATTATTATTATTTTATTAATAAATAATTAAAAATAACATAAAAAATAATAATAATTTTTTTTATTATTATGTAATGTTATTATTATTTATTTATTATTATTAATAATAAAATAAAATAAAAAGGAAATCGATACAATCGGTTCGGTCCGGTTAATAACGATACAATCGGTTAGTACCGATATATTGAATCAGTACCGATTGAACCAATATACCGAATCGGTTAGCTGGTTCGATACCGATTTTTACAAAAATAAACCAATTATTATTATTATTATTATTATTATTATTATTATTTAATATTATTATTAATAAAAAAATAAATAAAAAGGAAATCGATACAATTAGTTCGGTTCAGTTAATAACGATACAATCGGTTAGTACCGGTATATCGAACCGATACCAGACTGCTCTTTTTTGTACCGAATAGGTCGATTTGGACGACCGGTCCTGTATACCATAAATACCGAAAAAATCAAAAAATTTGGACACCCCTAAGCAAGGGACATTAAAAAGGAGTGCTGCAGAAATTGAAGTACAGCGACAACATGATGAAACAGTATTAAATATGTATGGTTTGAAAATTAATTATAATTTTTAAATTAGTTTCAATGTTAATTTTTTTTTAAAATTTTTATTAATTGATTTAAATTATTTTATTTTATTCTTAATGCCAAGTATTTTGAATGGTTATAATTAATTTAATATGGGTTGTGATTTAAAGTTTTAACTTTTAATTAAGAACTTAGATTATTTGTTTTTTGAATAGTAGATAAATATAATACTTTAGTCTTATACATTAAGCCTTGAAAATAAGAATTTACAAAAGAAATATTTTTATGTATTTAATTAAAAAATCTCGAGAAAGCATCGAATTGATACTCCGAATTCAAGGAATTGTTAATTGAATAGTAAGATAACATAGTTAATATTTGTGGATTCCGAATCTCAGAACTTTTCTTCCGTTGATTAAAAATTAGTTTATTTATTAGTATTGATTTTTATTATATGTTAATTTAGTTTAGTTTTAATTAATTCAATATTCACAAATAGTTAACTAGATTAGAATTATATTTTATTTATATTTAATTATTTTTTCAATAATCATCGTGAGATCGATTTCATACTTTGCATAAACTATTTTATAATAAATTAATGCACTTGCGAGTATTTTATAAAATTTAAGCACAACAATTCAATCTTAAAATTTCCCTAAGCAAGTTATGGTTTGTACATAGCCTTCTATCAATTTTCCTTTTTCTTTAATCAATTTAAAAAAAAAAATAGTACTTTTTTATCTAGAACAATCAAAATCAAACTTTTTCCATTATTTTATATATTAAATTAAAAAGAAAAATAAATAAAAAAGTGGACTAATTGCAAACTTACCCTTGAAGCTTCCTCGAAGCTTCAATCGTTCACTTTTCTGGTCTCCGAGTTTAAAAATTCATATATTGTTTCTCTTTTAACTTTCAAAAATACGAATAAATATGTCATATGCGTCACAAAGTATGTAATTATATACAATTTCAAACATGTACAAGTCTTTCAAATATGGTCGAACCGTGTTAGATCGGTCATGTGAATTCAAAATTTGCTCAAACAAGCCAAATAGAACAGGGTTGTGAATTTTTAAAGTTAAAAGGTACAAGATTGTGAATTTTTTAATTTCAAACCAAAATTGTGAAAGACTGAAACTTTAAGGGTTAATTTGCAATTATTGGGAATTTAGTTGTTGAAATGCCAACCCACATACAAAGCTTCCAATTACCAATCGTGTAAATGGTCTAAAGACTAAAACTGCCTTCACATTGCTGCTATCCGGCATATAACAAACAAACATTTTGTCCATCCCAAAGAGATATATTTATAAACTCGACTTTTAAGAAGGATATTGATATTGTCAAAGTAAAAATAATGTTACCACAATAAATATACATTTAACACATTTTTATAGTTATTCCAGCAACACTTGTAAAACCCTGAAAATTATAGATTGTGATGCTGAGAATACTGGAAAAACAAAACCAACATTGCTACTACTACTACACATCCCAGCACTCCTATCGCGAACAACAATGCCACCATTGATACTTCCAAAATAGCTCCAGTAAACACTGCAATTGGGAGCACAAAAAGGGGCAAAAATAATGCCATTAATAGTGGCATTAGGATTGCCTCCAATTCCGGTTCTATCATAGGTCCAACTATTTCTTGTATAATTGGCATTATAATTCTCGAAAACGTTACTGCTGAGCTATAATGACCCAACTGGTAATAATTTTTCCACGCCTCAAAAAACCACCAGCACCACCATTTCACTCCTTCCCAACCAGCACTTTCATCTAGTCCACCACCACCGCTTCCGCTGTTATGACCTCCACCTCCACTATCACTGTTCCCGTGACCACTGCCGCTACTATTCTTGACAATTGGGAAGACAAAAAATAGACCAAAAATTAATGAAAATCAACCAAAAAGAACATGATCACCAATAATAATTAGTATCAACTAAGAATCATTAACTTGATTTATTGTGATGGCTTTGTTGGCACTTCTATGACGGCTAAACACGCTGCATTACCCCCTTTTATTATATATACTTCATTCACACACAAAGATTTAGTGATCTGCTGCCGAACTCATTCAAATTACAAGAGCTCGGATCGAATTCTATCCGAGCTCTCTTATGGAACATGAAATTCATTCCAAAATTTTATAAATTTTAAAATATATTTTTGTTTCATGTTTATCCCTAAATTTGTTTAAATGTTTAAATTAATATTTTGATGAAATGATAATAAAATTGTGATGATCAACCGGAAGACATCGTAAGAATGAAATGATTTTTTAAAAATTTCCAGGGATGTTTGGTTGGATTCAGATAAGTAACAAGACTTAATGGAATAAAAAAAAATTAAAATGTCCCAAATACTCATGAAAAATTTCCCCATTTTCTAACAAAACAAAAAGACACAATTGACCAAAGCATCATTCCCCAACAAAATCAAAAGCTCGAGATCAAAGTAAAAGAATTACCCAATATTAGAATCGGATCCAGCGATGGTTACACCTTCCGCCATCTCTAAATCTACCCTTCCCTCATAATCTCCAAAGTCACTGATATTAAAGTCAAAACTTGAAGCTGAGCCACATTTTGCAGCAACAGAACTAAACCCAACACAGCATTTGCAGATCTTGTGCACTAGAGCTTGAGCTGATATAAAGAATCTTGATTTTGGGTTGGTTTCAATCTTCAAAACTGATGATTCTAAAGAATCTTTCTTGTAAACAAACCCAAGTTTTGTTCTTGGAAAATTGCTTTTATTTTCATTGTAGAGAGGGTGAAAGTTTGAAGTGGTAGCCGAACTGACAAGAAGAGAAATCGACATTATTGGATCAATCTTAATCAGGCTTTTTTATGAGAATTTCTTCTGAGCTCAGTACCCAGTAGTATGGTACTATGGTAAAGGTACCAAACAATGTCAATCTGGCTTGACTTGAGTTTGGATGGTTTGTCTTGGTCTTCTCAATTAATGAAAATAATTATTAGCGAGTGGTACCCGGGCCATCCTGGGGACTAAAATCCTAACGGACCCCGAACATTTTTTAACCTTATGCACTTACATTTGAACTTGTCTATAACAATTTTAGCCTAAGAAAGAAAAAAATTCCAATAGACAATTATCTTAATATTATCTATATATATAAATGAGGGACTTCATACGTTTTTACACATATGCTCATATTTATAACCTTTATTGTTGTTACTAACTTAATTATCGAAATCAAATTTGAAGGCCAACTGTCCACGTATTTGTTTATTCACAGGTAATTAGGAGCATTTAGATCCAGCAATTGATCCTGTCAAAACACAGCATCATCATTTGGTGCTAAAAATAAGGTCATCTGAGAATTAATCAACAGCTACATCTGTTCCGTTTTTCATCATTACTCAAAAAATAGCAAAACAAAGATTTCAATCAAAGAACTACGAAAATGGTCAGAGGAATTCAACGTTTAACCACCTCAGTTCAAATACCTTCAATTTTTTGATCCTAGAACTTCGCACTGACGGATAAAATCCTACGCGCAATGCCAAACAAGATCCTGAATATGAACAACCCTACACCTTCGGACCTACGCTCAACTCTCAATGAGTGTAAAGCCTGCCAAGAACACTTGGATCTCCAAAATCATTCTCAAACGAGTTATCTGGAGCGTGAGGTGAGGGAGGATGCCCGCCTGACAGTATTGGCTGAATAGAAAATAGCAGTTATTGAAGAAATAACTTATATCGATGCCAAAAAAGCTGAGAGGCGAAAGAATGTAGATCGAGAAATGACCCTTAAGAGCATAAATGATCACACCAGAGAATCCCGCGGGGCATACCCTACTTAAATTTCAAACGTGCATGCACAACCACCACCCAAACTAAATAATAAAATCCTTACTATTGGGATCTCTACCCTAAACCTATAAACACCACAGTAGCGGTCTTCACACAGCTAAACCCCATCCCACAGGCCGGTATCCCATCCTAGTTGTTCAAAACAGGGATAAAGGCATCCTAAAAAATATGGATGACTTAGAAAACAGTTGAAATTGGCTCGAGCAATGAGGGCATTCAGTGTAGATTCCTTATTTACGGAGGTAATACAAACAACCCCGGGGCAAGTAGAGGCCACAATGCTGAAGTTATCAATGTATAATGAGAGAGGAGATTCCTATTAACACCTGACAAAGTATAAGTCGGTGATGACACATTTTAAAGCACGATGGCATTGCTCTGTGCATATTGTTTACTAGAACGCTAAAGGATTCGATAAATGCATGATTCCGAACCCTCAAACCCAGATTAATAACCAACTTTGCATAGTTGAAAAAGTAGTTTGTGAGCCATTTTCATATGTATAAAAGAAAAAGGCAAGCAAACAACGTCGCTGTTGTAGGTCACATAAGGGGCTAATGAGTCTCTACAATCCTACATGAAAAGGTTCAAGGAGGCCGCTTCCAAGGTGACATAAATAAATCATGCACAAGTTCTCAAATTCCTGTTCACTGTGATAAACAATGAGGTGTCGAAACAATTAATGGAATAATGTATAAAGGAGATGCTGACAACTTTGAACGAGTTTTACAATCGGATAAAGTTATATGTCGAAATTAAAGACGACTTAGGGTCCTTGAAAAGTGGTTGTGGAAGAAAAATGATGACAATAAAATCGAAGAAATAATCGTCGAGAAGAAAAGATTGACAGAAAGAATAGAGATGAAGGATGACGGTCAGGTAATAGCTTATTACAAGGGGTAGAAGGTCCAAAAGCCCCCTTACACACCCCTAAACACTGATAGAGCAAAGATTATAAATGAGATAAAAAATCGCATGTTCTTCAAACATCCCCCGATCGAGGATGATAACTGAGAGAAATAGAAGAGACAAGAGGCAGTATTGTGATTACCACAGAGATGTAGGGCATGGCACGAGGTTAATTGATATTTTGGTCACTATACTATGAGTCGATTTTCATTGTGGTTACCGATTTTTTACTATAGTCATAATAAGTTACAAAAATAATCATTAGTTAAAATTTTGTCCAAAAAGTGACTGAAATTGCTGACTAGACTAACGGTTAATAGGTGTTACTAATGTGGCATATGAGACCTAGCTTACGTGGATTAGGGGGAAATTTTCTAAACCATATCAATGTTAAGGTGGAAAATAATTAGTTTTTGATTTAGTTTTTTACTGACATAATTCATCTTAAAACAATAAGAAAAAAATAACACACACACTTTCTTTCTTAATCAAATATCAAACCCATGAAACCCTCCTCTGGAAATCCCTCAACAACAATGGTCGTACTATTTTAGTCAGCCAGAGTTTTAGCAAGAAGCAAAAAGGTCAGCGGTGGGAAAACCCATGTGTTTGTTCATGAAAATGGATAGAGAAGTGGAGAGAATTTGTAGTAAGGAATTCTTATACAGGGAGAATTTGGTGGAGTCCAATGTCCCCAATTCATGAACAGACACAAACTCCCAAAAGTGATTAACCCAAAAAGGAAATTCTTCATAGTCATCCCTATAGCCCTCAATAGCACAGATTTCAAAAATCCTGTTTCCTCTTCAATCACACAAGTGTCAATAATAAAGAGAAAAATATATGGCAACAAACTGGGTTGCTTTGAATCGGACGATTGGTACTCAATTATGGTGTGTTAGGGGAAAAGCTCCGCTGGAAGATTGTCATCGTAAATGGAGTGGTAGTGAGGGGGAAACGATTCTGGTGGAGACATAAGGAATAGATCTAGATCTTGGTGGACTAATTGACGATGGAAAAAGGTTTAGGACGGATCAATAATTGTGACAACGGATGAGGAGTAGGGGAAAAGAGGGGTGGTGGAGGGTAAGGATTTGAGAGGGGTGTAAATGGCAGAGACGGGGATTATGCATTATGCTGATTCTTGTTTTGTATCGGGGATCACTTTCCATGGCATCCGCATTGCGTGGGAATTTTGTGGTGGAAAATGGAGTTGTTAACAAGTGGGAATTTTGTCCAAGTTCTTCTTCTTATTCTTCATCAAAATCAAGGTCACCACCTTCATCAAAATGGAGCCCTAATTTTCCCACCAAACTCTGAAAATCAAGTGTCATGTGTTATGCACATAATGATACACATCGTAAAAAGTGTCACATCGACAATAACAGACAATTACATCAGCAATTAAGCTTCACGTTATATGCACGCTCAGTAATTTTCGTCACTTTTAATGAATGACCATTTTATAAATTTTTATGACTATAGTAATGCGTTTGTAATTATATAAAAAAAGCGTTGGTAACCACAATAAAAATTGACCCCTAGTACAATGATTAAAACATTAATTAACCTACACGACACGGAACTGTGTTATCAACTTAAGGAATTAATTGAGAAACAAATAAAACCAAGACAGTTGGACAGATATATGTGGCCAGGTATGTGGCATTACAGCGCAATTGGGAACCGCAAACCAACAATACTGAAGAGAGGCCCAATCGGGGTCATATCAACACCATTAGGTGTTGACCAGCCGTCGGAAAAGAATATATTAATATCAAAAATGTGTTTGCCTAAAAAGTCTACAACCTTTACAAGCAACTCACCAAAAAGTTCGAGGCTGATTAGACAACCTCTTTTTCGGACGAGGACTACGTCGGGATCATCGCCCCACATGAGGATGCTCTAGTGATCACTACCTCGCTAGTAGACTACACAGTAAGTAAGATGTTAGTTGATAATGTAAACTCGGTGGACATTTTGTACCACCATACTTTGATCAGGATAGATCTACAAAGAAAGAAAATAAAGCCATACAAGGAGGCTCGTTTATACGAATTTGAGAATAAATTGATAAACATAGTAGGAATAATAACTCTTCCCATGGTAGTCAGGCAGGCCCCTTGTCGAGCAAAGATTGATGTGAAGTTCTATGTAGTGAAAGTTCTTTCGGCCTATAGTGTAATATCTGGGAGAACAACTTTGACGAGGCTAAGGGCCGTCACCACACCGAAAAATGAAATTTCCCATGGAGAACGGGATATGGGTCGTTAGTGGATGCCAAAAAAACCTCCCAATAGCTGTACATGAATGAGTTAAAAAAGGTGGATCCTGACTATGGGAAGGGAAAAAGGAAAAGAAGTTTGCATGACAATAGAAATTATCAAAATGGAAAAGTTCGGGGAGAGCTTCACTGAACCCTTAAAAGAAACAGAGGATGAAATGGAGGAGGTAGATGTAGTGCTTAGCAACAAAGAAAAACTAGTGAAAATCGAGAAAGGACTAAAGACAGACATTAGGGAGAAATTGATATTCCTACTTCGGGAATTCTCGGATGTGTTCAAATGGTCCTCCAAGGACATGCCCAGAATTTGTGACATCCCCAAAATCCGAACTATTTTTAATCCCGATCTTGTGCGTTGCAATCTCGTTCTTCTACCTTTACAACATTCATTATCAATTAATTTATAAAAACTCAATTATTTAAAATTTTACAACATTTGTGATCATTATTGCTCATTAAATTTGTGTTAGTTCCCGGAGGCACACAAGTGATCTAGAAGGGGGGGTTGAATAGATCTCTTATAAACTTTTTACTTAAATTTAAATGATATTACCAAATAGTTCATTTAATCAAGATTAGTTTGCACAGCGGAATATTAGTTTGAAAACTCCCCTTAAAGATTTATAAAACTTCTTAGTTAAGTTTAGACTGTATTGAAGATAGCCATTTGTCCAGTAAACCCATCATAGCAGTTATATCTATATATGACAGAATGTAAATGACTGAATATAAATGACACCAGAAAGTTTAAGTAGTTCAGAAACTGAATAACTCCTACTCCACTCTTCTACTTTAACAAGTAGGAAATCCATTAAGGATGACTCATACAGAACCATTCAAGCTCAGCAGGCCTGGAAACTCTGGTTCACTAAGAACCCTTCAAACCTGGCAGGTTTGGCTAGTTTAGTCACTAAGATAAGGACACAACTGCCCTCTTCAAGTCCAGCAGACTTGGCTTCTTTAGTCACTAAGACAAGGACACAACTGCCCTCTTCAAGTCCAGCAGACTTGGCTCCTTGTTTGTTGATAGATGTTGGAGTTGCTACTGAGTTATACTTTAAGTTCCATTGTCTTTAAATACTCAGTAGCAGGATGTGATCATGCTTGAAATGATATTGAGTTCGGCAATGATGTTTGGCTTCTTTATATGCTCAATAACTATTTGTGATCACCCATTGTACTGCTAAGCTTTGGCAATTCAGCTCCTTTGGTACTTGATAACTTCTCGAGACGAACTTCTGAGATGACTGTGAAGCTCCTTCCTTTTGGTACTCAGTTGTTCCTTCTTATCATAGACATTTTATTGCCTCTTGAGATGTGCTTCTGAGATGACTGTGAAGCTTCTCCTTTTTAGTATTCAGTAGCTAACATGTCTGTATCAAGTTGGCATTTAGGCTTCTCTCTTTCACGTGCTTAGCAGCTTTGAACACTTATCTTGCAATAGAGTCATTTCTCTCTATGTCTCTCTCAATTCAGTGTTAGTGTTCTGGTGGATCGTAGAGTGTTCTTCAGCATATTCATTTTTTGTTTTGCTCTACGATCTATTGTTGTCCACCATCCTCTCTTGTATGTTCAACAACTACTTCTTTTCTGTGAATCATTAAAGCCTTTATATCTTTGTGCGTATTTTACCGTTGAAAGAAATCCCGTTGTTTTCATTTGGCTTTGTGCAGATCATTAATATCTTCGATGTTGACTTTCTTGCTGCTTGTGTCAGTTCTTTTTCCCTTTTCTGACATGTTCTGATATATCAAACTGTAGCTTAGCTTTCTTTGAATTTATAACCGTTGCACTCCCAGAGTTGGTCAGCAAAGATTATTATATTCTTTGCTAATTAATCTTCTTATTCATCAATAAATATCTTCCTTGACTTTTAGAACCATTTGTTCTGATGCATTCATAGATGTCCCACTAGTCTGACTTTATTCACCATTTTCCTTAGCAGTGGGTCCTGACTTATAGTCAGCCACAAACTCTTCTGTGACTCTGACATGCATCTGTATCTCAAAAGCACTTAATCTTTCTTGAATTTGAGCGAGGAGTATTCTCTTTTCTCTCGCACTATATTGTCGTTCTGTTAGTTTACTGGTTCTGAACTGCATAGTGAATTCGTTGAGTGACTTACTAATCATTCTGACTTTATGAATTCGGCTCCATGATTGTTACATGAAGTAGGTCAAGTAGAACGTTAAGTTGGAGCGATCTTCTCTCTCACTCTATGATCTTGCTATTTTGTTCAGATCGTAGAGTTACTGACTGCAATGCTTTGATTTACGATTTCGTTCTACGATCTTGTCTTTCTGTGCAAATCGTAAAGTTGCTGACTGCAGTGCTTTGCCTTATGATTTCGTTCTACGATCTTGTCCTTCTGTGCAAATCGTAGAGTTCTCGTATTGTGCTTGCTCTATGAATCCTCTCTACCATCTTGCCAGTTTGTGCATATCATAGAGTACATTTCTTCTCTGGTTCTACGTTTCCTGAATGCTTGCTTAGCTATTTGTTCGACGATCGTAGAGTTCTGCTCTACGTTTTGTACTTGATCAATTCTTCAATTTAGCTTGTATGTTCTGTAGAACTTTTGCACAGTTGTCTCTCCTTGATGATCGTAGAGCTATCCTAGTATGGAGTCGTATAGTTCACTCTACGAATCATACTGAATCGTTAAGTCTTCTTTGCTTGGAATCGTAAAGTTCATTCTACGATCATATAGACTGATCAGATCTAACATAAGATCAACCTATCAGATTTGATCTTTTCTAACTAAGTCCTTTCGTACATTATTACATCATTATATATATTGAAATGACTTTACAGACTCTGTCATACACAAATACAACAATGATTCATTCTTATGTTACTCTGCTTATATCATGCATCTTTTATAAAGAGTGACTCCTACAAAAGGATCAACCTAACATTTCTAATCTTTAAAATCTAAGTCCTTTGTACACATATATCTTTTAAAAGGACTTTACAACATTTGAACCAGATAACTTTCATTCTCTTTTATAAGCATCAGATAGTTTTCAACAAGATCATATTTGTGCTATACAAGTGTGTAAATCACAGTATTTGAAATAGGTAATATATATCATACACACATAATCATGTAGGCACATAATTTGATTAACATATAATCACTTTGTCAATTAACCACATAAGCACTTTTAGAACATCTACGCACATAATCAAGTAAGCACATAAGCACATTAACACATAAGCACTTTGTCAGATACACATTGACAATCAACCAAGTAAGCACATTTACCACAATCATTTTTGCACAATAGTCATCATCATCAAATCAAACAACCTTCAACAATTTGTTTAATTAAAAACTTTACAACCTTATCTTATCCCCGAATCGCAATATTTAAAATTCATCTTAGTTTTCAAAATCATATATATATTAATTGATCTCAATATGTTAATTATAAGTTTACAAAAACTCAACTTTCAATACATACTTCGTTCTATACATCATTCATTGTAATCCAGCATTAAAGGTATTATATAATAACCTGGATTCCCAAAATAGTATGCTAAAATCATAATATACATTGACTTTTTTTAGTACCTCCATCGTATAGACTTTTCGTTACAAGAATCAACGTAAAGTCTATAACTTTACTTCAAAACAAATATCTTTTATTCGATATTTCAAAGTTTATTACAACTTAAATCATTTTCATTTCAATAAGTCTGTATGACTTAGTATACATTTAATCAAAGAAATAATACACGCTTGCTTATTATACACGCTTCAAGTCTTTATGGCCAAATTCATCCGATAATTTTTCATTTAACTGCAAATAGAAATATTTACAAGAATGAGCACGACAATTCAACAAGTCTAATAGTTATCACTTTACATGCTTCACGTAATCCAAATTTTATACATGATTTATAATTCTCATACTTTATATTTCTATACACGTTTCCAAATTATCATGCATCGCATTTAAATCAAACTTCATGTTTCATCATGTTTAACGTTTCTTATGTCTCATATCTAATATATATACATCACAGTTTCTCATAATTCACATATTACAAATTGATTGAGTTTCCATAACTTAATTAACTTCAGTCATAAATTGACTTCAACGAATTTATATCGCATGTAGCACATAGTGCAATTTTCAACACACTCATAAGAACTTCATATGATACAATATAACTTGCACATAATCAATACTAAGTTCACACATAACAATCAAATCTGAAAAACTTGCATGCATTCTAGTTCATCGCTATACGCTTATCTTCTGCCCGTTATATAACTTTACTCGTCGATTAACATAATCCAAACTTTATCATTTACGCTAATACTTTGTGTTCCTCGTACAACTTACATTTATAGATCGGTCTACCTAATTAGTTACCAATGGACCCTATACGTACATTGGTTTAATTAATTCGACAAAAAAAGTTTTACTTAAATTTGATTAAACTAATTTATGAAATTTAAATTTTAAGTAATGATTTAAAAATATTTATGAGTTTAAAATAAAAATTTTATACTTGGTCATATTTTGTAATTAGTTTACAATAGTTACAATTACATTAACAAAATAAATATTATTTTTGAATTTTAAGAATTAAAAATTGGCTTGGATAAAAATTATGTGAGACATTTATATAAAATGAAGAGGGATTAATAAATTAATTTGATCCCCTTTTTCTGCAAAAAAAAAATGATTTTTTTTGCTTTTAAATTTAATAATTCATTATACATTTGAATACCATATTAGATGTCATGTTAGCACTAATTGTATTTATGCATTAAATGTCATGTCTAATGTCATATTATTTCTAGTGTAACTATGGTTGGAGTTATGGTTAAATTTTAGATAATTTTAATAATTGTTTAAAAGTTTAATATTATTATTGTTAAAAAATAGTGTATATATTTTTTTATATCTTAATAATAGTTTAATAATTTTTTGATAATTAAATCGTGTTTCGTAAATATGAAGTTAGGCAATATGAATTCTATCCGCGCATTAGGTGATAATAAATATAAAGGAATTTTTCGGTAAAGTTTTAACTTTAATCATGTGGCTTTTTAATTTATTACTCTGCTCTTTTTGATGCAGATCAAATAGAAGAAGTAGGCTGCATGCACCTCAAGAAACTAGGTAACATAAAATCTCCGTGTTCACAAATTAAACTATCGCGCTTGGATTGAAAGTATAAATTATCATCTATTTATTCATAGATTTAATTTAAGTAATTAAAAGTTGGCTATATAAATAACTTCAAAATATGGCACGTCAAAATTAATTGTAACACTAGATGTTGATAATCCAAAATAATAATAATAAACAATTCGCAAGTATGTGCCTCTGGTCATAGTTATGGATTTATTAATGAATCAGCCATCTGGTTAAAAATAACAAATCATTATATATATATATATATATATATATATATATATATATATATATATATATATATATATATATATAATAAAGCAAGTTCATTGCACATGGAAACCAATTTCTGTCTTCAATCTATAAACTAATGATATATTTAGTTGAATATATTTGGGGGTTGTGTATTCCAGGAAGGTGTTAATTAATTAGTCACCATTTAACTAATTTTCAACATAAAGTTGGTTCTCTTTTCCACCATGTGCACTCACGGTCAAGCTTTTCTCCTTTTTCCTTTCTTTATTTAAATTTTCACCTGCAACCAAACTAAATTAACACAAATTGATGATATATAACATGTATTCACGCAAAATTACAAACGTAGACACTAGAACTGAATTACCTCTCTATTTTTCTTAATTCTATATAATCATTTAGGGGGTGAGGTTCTCTCTGTTTTTCTGTGTCAAAATTTATTACGACAGTTTTTAAGGTCTATAATGACGATATGTACCATCACCACAATCTTTTTTTTTTTTTGTAGGACTACGACAACGGACATACCGTCGTATAGAAATTAAAAACGATCGTCATAAATCTTGACACAAAAAAAAATAATAATAATTATAAAAAATCTCATGCCATCATTTAATCCAAATTTTCGGTTCCATTTTATCTCATCATATGTGACGTGTCATTTTGTTGTTGTCGGGGTTATTTCAGTCACTTATTTACATATAATTTTGTGAATATATATATATATAGATAATGATTACTTACATAAAATGAGACAGGTGATAAAGACAAAAAATAGGACAACGGATATAAATTCCAAACTAATAACTCAGAATCTTTTTAACACAAAGTAAAATTTCTTAAGACAGGATCAAATTCCGAATCAAAGAAAAAAATAAATGCATTAATTTTCCATGAAAAAATTGATCATAAAGTGATCAATCTAATTCCTTCAACTTCGTTGACTAATCATCAAGCTCAATCTTGATACTTTTAATGCTCACAAAACCACCACTCCCAGGCTTTGGCACCAAAGTCACCAACACGTTATCATCGTCTTCAGCTCCCAAATCCTCCAACAACTCCGTCAACGCCAACCGCAGCCGTGTCTTTATCTGCTTCCCATGCTTATGCTTATGCGGCACATTAACAAAACTCCCGGCAAACTCCGTCTTATCCGGTGCACTCTTTGCCTCATCTTCGTCATTAATAAACACATCAAACTTCACAAAAGCTTCCCTCTCCACCTCAATCCCCTCAATCACCAAAACCTCCTCTTCCTCTTCCTTCTCTTTTTTGCTCCTATTTTTCTTAGGCCTAGGAACCAAAACCTTCACAACTTTATCTAGTTTCCTAGGAAAAACATCTTTAGCTAATGAAAAATCAGCCGCTTTCGCCTCTACTAACTTCTTAAACTTGCTCAAAACCCTTTTAAGCCGTGGCGTAGGGCGTGTATTCAGCCATGCAACGTCCACGTTCTGATAAACATACCCTAGTTTCTTGCTATCCAAGCACTCCCCAATTTTCACACGTACTAATTTAGCATTTTCGTCGTAGAACACGAATGAAGCATCTAGCCAATCCTTATCGGTGAAATCATTCCTTCTTCCACCAAGGGTTTTCCAAATACTCCACATTCGATCACAATTTGAGTGATGAGCATAGAACAATGGATCTCTACCGGCTGAATAAAGGTTTCCCATGTCCTCTCTATTAGGCTGGGTCCGGTCCCCGGCCCATATATGGACAGGACCGTGTGGCGTGGCCTCGAAGTTACCGCCACCGGGGTCAGACTCCTCCCCGGCACGGTAAGGGCTTCCATGAAATAGCCTAGCAGTTTTAGAACCGCCCACCATTTGCCTATACATTATGGTGAGATTTTGGTTCACCTGCTGTTGTTTGCTTATGTTTTCATCCGTTCCATTGAAGTCAAGATCAATCAGTGCTGGAGATTGGTGCTTGGCATCGCGGAACCGGTTGAAAAGCGGTGAGTTCCGGTCAGTGTAGATCCCCGGCATTGTCATTCCTCCTGCGGAATCCCAGTTCCAGAAGGGCATGGCAAATGTAGGGTCATCAATAAGTTTCCCCAAGATTCTCTCGAAAAAGTATAAGTACCATCTATGGAATGGAAAGAAGAGCCATGAGTTGTGAACTTGGATATCTAATTCGGGAAACCCTACTTGTTCATAAGCTCCGTCGCAATAAGCGCAATGAATATTAGCTTGTTGTGTGAAGCTACGTGGATCACTGTCCGGAAGGGCTTTCATGAGCTCAATGGCTTTGTTAAACTTGGCTTGGTAGGCCTTATCGACTAAATGAGCGGCCGGCCTAACACGCAAGGTGGTTGGCGGTGGTGGAAGCTTGTAATCCACCACTGTGCCGGAAAATGGAGGGCAGCAGTTGGTTGGCTTTGCTCCGGCGGGTAAGTCGGCCTGGTGGCATTTTGAAAGCTCGGGTGCTTTGAGAGGAGCTGCGAAGGCAGCGGGGTTGGGGCCAAGACTTGTAGCGCCATAGAGTCCGCCTAAGCCAATAAGCAAATCTCTCCTATCAAATGCGTTGTTTTTGGAGGTGGTGGTTTTAGGCTCTTTTTCATCGTCTAGGGCTTTGCATGAGACTTTGAAGCGGGGGTTGGATTTTCGGGTTATGGAGATTTGAGTTGCTTTAGGAAAGATAGGGGAAGAAGACAAGGTGGAGGAGGAGGAGTAGGCGGTGGCGCAGGTGGTAAGGGTTGTGCTTGAAAGAGAAAAAGAGGCCATTGTGTTCTTTTTGGTGGTCGCCTAACTTTTTAGGCTAACGAGATACGTTTATATAATTAGGTGGTCAAACACTCATCTTATTAGCAGATGGGTTCCCAAAGTTGACGAAGTGAAAAGACGTATTACGATCACCACGTGAGAATAATATGAAAAATAGAGAGATTATCCGGATCTCAAAAAACTTTTAGAATTTAGTTATTATTTTCAATATTTTTTTGTATTAGTGCACTTAGTTAATTACCTTGGAGTTGGAAAATATATTCACATGTGATCGATGACAGATATATTACCATTATCTTCTTTATTTTAATACAACTATTGACTAAAACAGATAATTTTGAATAGTACAAGTGGCACCTCTTATTATAGACTACTGCATTTTTTTAAGAACATGGCATCTGGTATTTGGTATATATGGTAAATTAATCCATGGTTGTCTCTTGGCATACTATGGGCGGCTAAAATCGGTAACAGATTCTCTGTTGTGAATTTTTCTGTTTATTTGTTTCTAATTATTTTGCAGTTATTGAATTGTGTTTTATAATTTTTAATATTTTAAAAATTAACATGTATTTAAAAATTAAAAATATACGAAAACAGAGAAAAATCCGAAACAGAGAATTTGACCCCAGCTAAAACCTACTCTCATACGTAGTTAATTCAATTTAATAAAGGCTGTTGTAATAATCTACTAATAATAATATAAAGTCCAGTCAACAAAGTGACAAACAAATCACTAACAAAGTTTTAGTTTTGTATTAACGCTTTACACACTACACGTGGTTTGATTTCACCAAATCCATTATATGTATTTGTAATAATATTTTCCATCGTCGTAGCACTTGATCTTAGTGCCCATGCTCAACTTCATCATGATATAAGAGATAAGGTTATTTTTTTCTTTTTATGTGACCTAAATAGTACACATATTACGAATATTTATTAATTAAATTAGATCTCGAAACTTATTATTTATATATATATATATATATATATATATATATATATATATATATATATATATTCGAGAAATTTCTTTATTTATTAGCAATTAATTTTAAATTAGATATTTTAATAAATAATAATAATAATTTATAACAAATTAAAGATAAAAATGAATGAAAATATTTAAAATATATATAAAAAAAATACACCCAGGTGTAGAAAAGTGTATACATACATATAATTAAAATATATATATATATATATTGAAAATGCTAACATAAAAAAATATAAAATTATTTCAACAAATAATAATAATACTTTATAACAAATTAAAGATAAAAAAATGAATGAAAATATTTAACATATAAAAAAAAAAAATACACCCAGGTGTAGAAAAGTATATACATACATATATATATATATATATATGTATATATATATTGAAATGCTAACATAAAAAAATATAAAATTAAAAAAGCTAATCCATCAGTAGCTATATATTTCGCTGTAATATTCTTTATACTCTCGAAGACAAAAAAACAAAACATTTATTTAACTACTGAAGCATCGACTCTCTATCCCTTTCTATCTCAAATTGTTCAATTCATTAGAAAATATATTTACTTCAACTAGTTCCACCATTCTTAAACTTGTTCTAAAAGGATGATGTTTGACTTATACAAGTGAAAATTAATTTTACTTGTGACAGCAAGTCAATGCCAAATTTAAATAGCAACTTGGCAAATTTTTAAGCTGTTAAATTATAAATTTGCAATTTTTTCTCATTTCCAAAAAAAGTTATAAATTTGCAAGTTAATTAATGTGATTGTGATTTACCTTAAACCATAACTCCATTTGTGATTTTGCAAGCTTCAGCTTAATTTGTAGTTTGAGGATATTTTTTCTCCCCGTCTCTATTATGAAAGTTTATTAATTAGTGATATATTGCAATAACCCTACCTAAAAGTTTATGTGAAACCTTCCATATATTTTGGCTAAAATATCTCTTTTTTTGGTGAATAAATGAACTGATATTGTTTGTAAATTAATATAAATATATAAATAATTAATTTATATTTTTTTATTCCCACCTACTCTCATCCTCGAGAATCTCATCCGCTATGTATTTTATTTCATTCTCGAATCCATAACAGTTGATGGCTTCCACTTCACGTTGTTAATGGTAGTAGTACAGTAATATCCAAAAATTAATCTCTAGATCTATTAAACTCTCTCTTTTTCACACTATTATTTTTATTATTTTCATGGCAAGTTGAATAAAGTATACGTATATTAGTAGTATCTTAATTAAACAACTTCTTTGGAATAGTTGTAGATCTAGATGTATTCCGGTAGTGACTCTCAAAGCTTTGTCGGCCGTGACTTAATTTCTTATAATGTTTTAGTTATTCAAAACAGCAGGAGGGAAAAAAAGGTCCACCGTTATATATATATATATGAAAAAAAATTAATTTTTTTAAATTAGTAATAAAATATTATCAAATTTAAAAGTAACGTAATTCATTTAATTTTTAAAATTATAATTCTTGTAATTAGTAGTATTTTTTAGATATTTTATAATTTTTTAGATTTTTTTGTTTAAATGTAATAAACTCATATCAAATTTTAATTCAGAAATATATAAAATTAATTTTAAAAAGTTAGACTTGATGTAATATTTTGAAATGGATGGAGTATACCATATTTCAAATGAAAATAGGCGAGGGATTAAAGATCAAACTTTGATGAGAATTTGGTTTAATTTTTAAAATTATAAATTTTGTAGTTGGTAGTATTTTTTAAATATTTTATAGTTATTTATAATTTTTTGTCTAAATTTAATAAATTCATATCAAAATTTAATTCATAAATATATAAAATTAACTTTAAAAAGTTAGAGTAGATCTTATATTTTGGATGTACATAATATAACATTTCATTTCAAAAATAGGTGAGAGATTAAAAGATCGAACTTTGATGAGAATTTGGTCCCAAAAAAAGGAAGAGATGTTATTTAATATTCAAAAATAGTATTGATTAGTTCTACCTAATCTTTATTATTTTTCTAATAACAAAGTTGGGATTGACATGTGTGAAGAACAAAGAATATGGATAACCTTGACAGGCAACCATAACACCTAGCTTGCACTTAATCCTCTATATATCTTGCAGAAGAGAAATCGTTTAATATATATATATATATATATATATACACACACATATTTATTATAATTAAGTACTATTTTCCCAAATAATATTATTGCTACTATTACCAATATGAGATGTCCATTCTCGTATGTATTCACATTCTTCCATCATTGAAATACTCAAATAGAAGCATATTACATACCAAACAATTAAATTTTAAATAAAATAAAAAAGATTGAAATTCTCAATATTCTCGCTCTCAATTACGCGTCGCAACATATGACGTTCGTTTTCAGTTTCATGTGCTTCGTAAATTCCATAAACATTTTAATAAATTAAGAAAATGAAGAGGACCGAAAGAAGAAAGCTCAAGAGGTACTCCAACTGACAAGAAACTATGTACATGATATATAGGCGGCGCCGCAGCGTGTTCTTACATCTTATTGACGGTTGAAAATGGAGTATTAATCAACAAATTAAATAATTAATTAAGACTAGGTGCATTTTTTCTTCATTGAAGTGTTTGTTTTTTTGAAAACAAAGGAAATATTATCATTCAACTGTTGAATTGCCTAACTTGTAGTTTTTTCGGATTAGTACTCTGTCTAATCTAACAACTAAAGGTTCAAATTTCTTTCACTCAAATCATACTTCCTCGTGCCATAAAAGGGTCCAATTTAGAAAAATATGCTGTTGTTCTTTGTTTATCCACATTTTTTTAGTTTACTAATAATGACATGGAGAATCAATTTTATATGAATTATTTATAAATTAAAGATTTCACCGCATTCAATAGAAAGCAAACAATTTTATATATTTTTTAAAAATTAAAGAGTTTTGATTCTTTTAACAAATTATATAATATTATTTAACATGATAAAATTTATTTAATAATTTTAATACAATCAAAATAATTTTATCTAAAATTATAGCCAATTTACAGGCAATCCAGTCTGTATACAATTTATTCTTAATGACATGATAATAAAATTTCGATTAAAAATTTGAGATATACAGTGTCATTTTTATACTAGAGTAATGACACTAAAATTCAACGAAATTACACATTTTTTCTATTTTAAACAAAGTACAAAATTTTCAATTCAATATTAAAGTTAAGAGAGAATTTATTTTCATCTTTCTTTAAGAGACGTAAATTGACCTTTAAAATTAAATACGAGGCATTAAAAATGACAAGAAAAATATGTCATGTGACACCCCCAAATCTGGGTTCACACAGCTCAAACTTGAGTTGTCAAAAGACTACAACAAAATTATTACAAAGTAATACAACGTTCAATAGTACAGTGTATAATAATACACAACTAAGTCTTCACTATTATTATCACACTTAATTTACAACACGTGAAGACTATAATAGCTATCCCTCGGACTCTCACTCCATTCTCCGGCTAGACACAGATACGTTCTCATTTTTCTGTTGAAAAACAATGGAACAAAAGAAAGGGTGAGCTCAAATAGCCCAGTAAGAAATATCATGACTAAGATAATGACGAATAAATTATCATTAGACTTCAACAGTTGAGTTCTTGATATAATACAATAAACTACAAGGTTTATATCAAAAACTGCAGTTAAATTCTTGAACAATGTTCAGATCAATAATAGCAGCGGAATGAGCAATCTATTAGAAGAATAATGCAGACTATAATGTCCACTCACTTCTCTTTTTAGTAAAAACATCATCAACTTTTATCAACTGAAATACCATTAGTCATGATAATAAAAATTCACAGTTCTTGGTCATAATCATGCAAATCAACAGTTTATCTTTGCACGACGGACCAAAGATATTCAATCTAGCACCAACGGTCATGATTATACCAGATTCAGCCTTTGGTCATAATCATACCAAACAACAGTTCATCTATGCACTACGGGCCAAAGAGAACTTTCAATATAATACCAACGGTCATGATTATACCAGATTCAGCCTTTGGTCATAATCATACCAAACAACAATTCATCTATGCACTACGGGTCAAAGAGAACTTTCATCACGTGCCATAAAAGATACCGAACAGATGTATCACCTTTAACCTATTATATCGCCTTTAACCTAACATCTTTATTTTGTGCAGATTTAAATAATGTCCAAATTGTCAACATGATGTAGAGTGAAATTTAAAAATGATATTCAAGATCCACAGTTCAGAATAACGGTTACAGTTCAATAGAAAGGGTCAGAAAATAGGAAGGTTCAGTTGAAATAATGAAGTTCAACTATTATGGAACATATAATATTTTCAGGAATTATAGAAGTAATAATTCCATAATAAGTTTCGATTTAGGAGTGTGAAAGAAAATAATATCCCTTACCGTAGCAGGTTTGATTAACAAAAGGTGAAGGAAATTAATTTCCCTTACCATAGTAAGTTTGAATAATAGAAGATGAAAAAGATGGTATCCCTTATGACTATAAAGGAAAATAATATCACTTACGAATATGAAAGAAAATGATATTACAAACGAATATGGAATAAAAGTGTCATGTGATAATTCGTGTAGACAAATTATTTCCACACGAGACAAATAAAAAGGATTATTCACCAACAGGCGGTAGTCCGCGCAGTAAGGTTATTCCCACAATTTAATAAAATTTGAATACGAAGAGTTATTCACCAAACAGGCGGTAATCCGCGCCGTAAGGTTATTCTCAAAGATTAATAAGGAATGAATACGATAGGTTATTCACCAACAGGCGGAAATCCGCGCCATAAGGTTATTCCCACAATTTAATACATGGAAATAAATGGCACAAGAAAGAAACGATATTATTTTCAAGAATCAAAGAATGATAATCCCTTACCGTAGTAAATTTAAATAATAAAATATGAAAGAATATGATATTCCAATAAAAATGACATTCCTTACCGTAGTAAGTTTAAGAGTGTGAAAAGAATGATATTCCTTACCGTAGTAAGTTAGAATATGAAAGAAGATGATATTCATTACCTTAACACGTGACTGGATATTGATTTAAATGAGGTTGATCAACCTATATATTTATAATAAAATTAGTAATTACCACATATAAATTTCAAAGTGTATGATAACTCGTATAATATGAATTATCAAAATTATATATATTTAACATAATTTTTATAGTATGATATAACAACTTTAAAATAATTTTTAAAATAATATTCCAAAATAAATCTTCCAAAGAAAGTTTTTAAAAATGAATCTTCTCAAAGAAGAGTCTTCTAAAGGAAGATTTGTGAATACTGTGAAAAATAGGAATTTATGAAATTACTACTCTTTAATAAAAGACTTACTTGAAAATTTTCTGCACTCCTTTTGGTTTTCAAACATTCAAAATAGCCTTACTATACTTAGAGAAAACTCATAAAATTCTTATAGAAAAATTTTATGTTTTAGGTGTGATTTTTCTATTCAGCTGAGCAAGCTATTTATAGGAGAAAAGATGACACTATGCGCGGTAGGTGGCAACAGGCGTGATGCACGCCTGTGTTAAAAATTTCAGTAGATGGCGGCTGCTGCTTTGTTCCTCACCAACTTCAGCACCCCAAAATCCATACCAACTCTCATGTGGCCCCCACAGAGGGCCCACATGTTTACTATTCCAAATAGTAAAATTAATTAATCTTTTTTTTTATAAAATTTATTTATTTATTTATTCTTCCTGTGGGTCCAACATATAAAATAAAATAATACTACAACAATAATTTAACAATAATGTAAGAAACACGTTACAAATTATTATTAATTTAATAATATAAATTACAGTGTATTTGCTACTGTGATAATTATTAGGTTCAATAATTTTTAAACTACAGTGCACCAACAATTATTGAGTCAATGATATGAAATACAGTGTAATGACAATTATTAAATCAATAATGCAAAATACTGTGTAACAACAATTATTGAATTGTTAACATAAAATATTATGCAGTAGCAATTATTGATGAAATGATGCGTAACAGTTACGGTGTCAATTATCAGACCAATAATATGAGACACTGTACAATACCGTGTGCTACAGAAAAATACCATAAATTACCGTATGCTACTATTCTTTTATCACCGGTATTTTAACAGTTAACACCGTTGACTATTTTTATTTAAAAAGGTTACTTCTGTCGTTTTCTATATCCGACAATTATTCCGTTGTGGGGTCCACCAATTAGTTGTTTCGGCGCCGTCGTACGACCCGAATATTTTCCGACAAAACGAATATTCCCCGACAAAACGAATATTGTCCGACAAAAATAAAATTTGCACATAATATCCTTAACTTTCAATTTTGTCAATTTAACCACTTACTGTTTTATGAAAAAAATATATGAAGAAAAATTAAATTTTATATTTCATAAAATCCGGGGTCTTACATGTCATGTCTAATATTTTGCTAACATAATCTCAAACTCAAATAATAAATTAAAAAATAAAGGAGGATAAAAGGTTTATTTTTAAAAAATATTATTAAATATTTATAATATTATTTATATATTATTATTTTAATATTTTAAATTAAAATATTAAAATAACAGCACATTAATAATATGAGATAAATAGTATGGGACACCGTAACCAAACCGTCAGTCTTTCTTTTCATCGTCAATTGCAGATTCTTTCCTACTCCGACAAATTACCAATAGTATCAATGGAACGAAGGACGAAGGGTTTTTTTGCCATTCTTTCTTCCTCCAGTTATCAATGGCAAATTACTGCTACCATCAAAACACCACTGGCTTCAAATATCATAACCAAAGTCTCCATCAAAACCCTCAATTGTTTTGGTTACCATTAAAAAAAAGAAAAAGAAATAGTAAGGGGGAGGATCATCTCGCCTGAAAACACCATGATTGGCTGTTCAAATCAAGGAAAAGAGTCCATCTCATTGGGAAGAGTCCATTGAAGTGTTAGAATCAGAGCTAACCTAGGCCATCTCAGGATCGAGTTGTCGATAAAAGATTCAATTTTTTAAGGTTAAGGTTTGGAATCGAACTCAAGGCAGGGGATTTGAAGGGGGTATTGAGCCAGGGTTTGGAATCGGAGGCAGTTAAAGGTTGGAATCGTAGACGCCAGGGAATTTGTTGGCGAAGATGGAGACGCTGACACCAGTGCCGCAAGGAGGAGGCCACGGGTTTCAATGGAAGCATACTCCAGGATTGAAAAATATCCACGTCATTTTATACTAAAAATATCCACGTCATTTTTATGAAAAAAAATAACAATTTGAAAAGCCATGTCATTATAATAAACTGTTAAACTAAGTCAACCGACTTCTGTCAAAATGATAAAATAAAAAAATAAAAAATAAGTTTTTCTTTCTTAATTTTAATGTTTATTTTAAAAAAATTGTACTGATTATTTAAAATAAAAAATACGTGTAAGTTTGTTAATTTTTAACGTCATTTATCCTTTTATGTTAAGAAAAAGCTTGTAACTTTTTTTTTAATATATATTTTTTTAACAAATGATACATTGGAGTTAGAATTTCTTAAAAAATTAATGAACAATGATTTATTTAAAGCATTTATATATGCTAACTAGGGATACACCTAATAAACAAAATGACAAGGTGGATATCTGTACTTCGTTGTATGGAGTTAACTACATTTGAAGCGTAGGCCTACAACTACGAATGGTTAAAATTATGTGTTCAACGAATAATATTTTCAACGATAATTTAGACCACAATTCGAGAAGCTACAAATTTACAAGATTCACAAATAACTATTCTAATGGCTTATAGAAAACTCTCTATTTTGCTCTCAAGTTGTTTGATGTTTGGTGCTTCAAAATGATCAGTAATGCTATCTTTTTATACTCAACTTCAAGAAGTGTAACTTAAATATATTAAATAATAATTAATATAATTATGTAATTTATTTGTAACTCCTAAATAAATTACACTAATTATAATGTAACTCCCATGTTTAATATATATATAACTCCCAAGTTGCAAATCTAAAAAGATGGAACTCCCAACCCAAAAATATGTAACTCTTCAAGAGCATAATAAGATATAAACACATACATGTTCATTGTGACGCCCCCAAATCTGAGCCCACACAGCCCAAACTTGAGTCGTCAAAAGACTACAACAAAATTATTACAACAAAGCACAACGTACTACAATACAGTGTATAATAATACATAACTAAGTCTTCACTATTATTGCCACACTATTTTACAAAACGTGAAGACTATGATAACTATTCCTCGGACCCTCACTCCATTCCCCGGCTAGACCCTGTTATGTTTTCATCTCCTGTTGAAAAACAATGGAACAAAAGAAAGGGTGAGCTCAAATAGCCCAGTAAAGAATATCATGACTAAGATAATGACGAATAAATTATCATTAGTCTTCAACAGTTGAGTTCTTGATAGAATACAATAGACTACAAGGTTATATCAAAAACTGCAGTTAAATTCTTAAACAACGTTCAGATCAATAATAGCAGCGGAATGAGTAATCTATTAGAAGAATAATGCAGACTATAATGTCCACTCGGTTCTCTTTTTAGGAAAAACATCATCAACTTTTATCATCTGAAATATCATTAGTCAGGATAATACAAATTCACAGTTCCTGATCATAATCATGCACATCAACAGTTCATCTTTGTACTACGGGCCAAAGATATTCAATATAGCACCAACGGTCATGATTATACCAGATTCAGCCTTTGGTCATAATCATACCAAACAACAGTTCATCTTTGCACTACGGGCCAAAGAGAACATTCACCACGTGCCATAAAAGACACCGAACAGATGTATCGCCTTTAACCTATTATATCGCCTTTAACCTATCATCTGTTCAACAAATATATCACATCTGTGCCCCCGGCCACAGATATTCACAACAGCTTGATTTTTGGATGATTAGAATGATGTAAATGATGAACATAAGAAATAGGATAACAATAAGTATCGGACGTTTACTTTGTACATATTCAAATAATGTCCAAATTGTCAACATGATGTGGAGTGAAATTCAAGATCCACAGTTCAGAATAACGGTTACAATTCAATAGAAAGGTTCACGTAAATAGGAAGGTTCAGTTGAAATAATGAAGTTCAACTATTATGGAACATATAATATTTTCAGGAATTATAGAAGCAATAGTTCCATAATAAATTTCGATTTAGGAGTATGAAAGAAAATAATATCCCTTACCGTAGCAGGTTTGATTAACAAAAGGTGAAGGAAATTAATACAAAGGGTTATTCACCAACATGCGGCAATCCGCTCCGTAAGGTTATTCCCACAATTTAATAGAATTTGAGTACAAAGAGTTATTCACCAAACAGGCGGCAATCCGCTCCGTAAGGTTATTCTCAGAGATTAATAATGAATGAATACGAAAGATTATTCACCAACAAGCGGCAATCCGCTCCGTAAGGTTATTCCCACAATTTAATAGAATTTGAGTACAAAGAGTTATTCACCAAACAGGCGGCAATCCGCTCCGTAAGGTTATTCTCAGAGATTAATAATGAATGAATACGAAAGGTTATTCACCAACAGGCGGCAATCCGCTCCGTAAGGTTATTCCCACAATTTAATAGAATTTGAGTACAAAGACTTATTCACCAAACAGGCGGCAATCCGCTCCGTAAGGTTATTCTCAGAGATTAATAATGAATGAATACGAAAGGTTATTCACCAACAGGCGGCAATCCGCTCCGTAAGGTTATTCCCACAATTTAATACATGGAAATAAAAGGCACGTCTTATGAGTAAGGAAGAAACAATATTATTATCGAGAATCAAATAATGATAATCCCTTACCATAGTACGTTTGAATAATGGAAGATGAAAAAGATGGTATCCCTTACCGTAGTAAGTTTTAATAATAGAAGATGAAAGAAGATGACATTCCTTACCGTAATAAATTTAAGAGTGTGAAAAGAATGATATTCCTTACCGTAATAAATTTAAGAGTGTGAAAAGAATGATATTCCTTACCGTAATAAATTTAAGAGTGTGAAAAGAATGATATTCCTTACCGTAATAAGTTTAAGAGTGTGAAAAGAATGATATTCCTTACCGTAATAAGTTTAAGAGTGTGAAAAGAATGATATTCCTTACCTTGATATTGTGAAACAAGTTTATAGCCGAACAAATCCTTCCTTGTTTGTAGCAGTAAAGAATCTGACTTTTGAGTCTTCTAGAGTTTTTTAAAATCTCTTTATGTTTTTAAAATAATGTTACTCTCGGAAAGATAGACGACATAGACTCAAGAATCACTCAATTCGGAGTTAATATGAATGAGTTATGAATTTTCAAAACTAAGACTGAAAATAGTGACGAAAATCAGAATAGGTTACAGTTTTTAGTATTTTAAGACATGAAGATGATTTCAGATGACTTTTCTTCCTTCTTCAAAGTTGTAGAGGACGAAAAACTGAAGAGACAGGCTTTTAATTCATTAAATTCTGACAAATAATGAATTTACTACGATTTTTCGAAAGAGTTGTTGTACATAAGAAAATTCTACTCGGGAATTCAAAGAAGAATGCAAAAGATTTCAAAACTAGGAATGACTTAAGAACACTTAGAGAGAACTTACACAAAAAGTATTTAGAGAGAGAAATAAAGAACAAGTAAGGAAGTTTATGAAAAATCCTTAAGTTAAGGCTTCTATTTATAGTCAAAAATCTTATCATTCCTTTAATCTAAACCATTCATTTAAAAAAAATCATCTTTTAATCTACACCATCCATTTCAAATTTTATATTATCTTTAATCTACACCATTCATTTCATATCACCTAATAATCACCTAACTTTATATTATAAACAAATCAATTTAATTATTCAACACTAATTCACACTTTAATCTACACCATTCATTTCATATCACCTAATAATCACCTAACTTTATATTATAAACAAATCAATTCAATTATTCAACAATAATTCACACTTTAATCTACACCATTCATTTCATATCACCTAATAATCACCTAACTTTATATTATAAACAAATAACTTTATCAATTCAATTATTATGACTAATTGTTATAAATACAGTATAGTTAGCTCTTAGATATCAAGTCAATAAATTAATGAAATACAACTGTTTAAATAACATCATAATAGAGATAACAATAATGTAAAAGAAAGCATACGTTATCGTGTAATGACAATTATTGATTCAATAATGTGAATTACTGTGTATATGTTACTGTGACAATTATTAGGTTCAATAATTTTAAAAACAGTGCATCAACAATTATTGACTCAATGATATAAAATACAGTGTAATGACAATTATTAAATCAATAATGTAAAATACTGTGTAACAACAATTATTGAATTGATAATATAAAATATTATGCAGTGACAATTATCGATGGAATGATGCGTAACAGTTACAGTGTCAATTATCAGACCAATAATATGAGACACTATGCAATACCGTGTGTTATAGAAAATACCATAAACTACCGTATGCTACTATTCTTTTATCACCGGTATTTTAACAGTTCCGTTGACTATTTTTATTTAAAAAGGTTATTTCTGTCGTTTTCTATATCCGACAAATATTCCGTTGTGGGGTCCACCAATAATTTGTTATTTCGGCGCCGTCGGAATAAACGAATATTCCCCGACCAAACGAATATTCCCCGACAAAGCGAATATTGTCCGACATAATAAAATTTGCACATAACATCCTTAACTTTTAACTTTATCAATTTACCTACTTACTATTTCAGGAAAAAATATATATGAAGAAAAATTAAATTTTATATTTCATAAAATTCGGGGTCTTACATTCATTATATCTAGACAATGAACCATGTGGTTATACCCACCGGGTCGTTCGCTTCATGGGCGCTCCGGTTTGGGTCTATAAACCAACATCTTCCACTTGCCCATAACGAGGATGACGTTGTTATCATATAAATTGATGAAGTCCAAACATGTAAGTCAAAAATTTGTTTAGTCACCGAATTGTGCGACCGTTGAGTTTACCTGCAATGCGGGAGCTCTAAATCAAACTCATTAGAGCTAAAATAGAAACATCAACCATTTAAACAAAACATGCAATGTGGGAGCCGTCAAGTTAAACTTATTAAGGTTTGCATAAAGGCTACAACCTCTCAAACTCAGAGTACCCCAAATTAAATTCAATTTTCACCTGGTTAAGTATCTCTGATCCTTCAGAATACCGTACTTAACCCCTTTAGGACTATTTATATTTTGCATTTCATTTATTACTATATCGTTTTCAAAAACGTTATAGCTGTCGACAATAAGTGTTGAGCACGGTAAAATTAAGTTTTCTTCATTTTGTCCTAATGTTACTCAAATCAGAATCAACTATTTTTTCAAACCCTATATAGTCTCATAGTCCAAACTTTAGAAAATAAAACCAAAATAACAACATTAATTCATCTCTTTGTAACATAATCAAAGGTCACAAATAGTACTTAATAAAATAATTAAGGAATACTTTATCCTTTAAAAGGACAACGCATGGGTGAGAAAATATGGATCAATTTTCTCACCTCCTTTATTTTGTCGCTTAAACTCATGTTATATTCTCACAACGTACTAATTAAATAGTCTTGTTGTGTGGACTCAAGTCTAGTTACTCCCCGAGTGTCTAACTTAAAACTTTTAAATTGCTCATTTTTCGAAGCGTTAATTGTGAAATTTTGTGTCCATTTAACATGTCATGATAGACAATCTCACAATTGCGAGCATATGTCTTACAGTCATACCGTGTGAATCTTAGTTCAGTCACTCATCGAGTGCCTAACTCGAGTTCTTGAATTGCTCGCTCCTTTAAGCGTTAACTCTAAGATTTCGCACCCGATTATTTATCAAGTTAATATGGATAGTGGAACTTACCATATTTGGACAAACATACTTGACCTCATCTTAGTTCTAACCAAGACGATATATTAACATCTCATTTTTCTCTTTCGCTACTAAGCGTCAATTGACCATTATCCGAAGTGTCAATAGCTCGCTATCCAAAATGAAATCAAATGAAATATCTCATCTTTGCTCGTTTCTCAGCACTAATTGATTGTTATCTTAAACATCAATTGCTCGTTATCTTAAGCGTCAAAGGTGATTGCTCGTGTGAGAGAGTCAATCAACCTATTAGACATATAATCCTAAGATTATATATATATATATATATATATATATATATATATATATATATGTGTGTGTGTGTGTGTGTATGTATGTAGTTATAACTATAGTTATAGTTAATAATTGTGTGAACTCAATTTATCATATGCTAATAAAAACAATGTGGAAAATGAAAGTTTCTTGCATTAAATGATAAATAATTTTAATACAATATCCAATGATATGAATTTTTAATATAAGTCAAATAATAAGTGATACATTGAAACATCATAAGTACATCAAACCCTACGAAGTCCTAAAGAACTAACATGTCTTTGAAATGAATCTCTAGGAATAGGCTTCGTTAGGGGATCAACAATCATCTGATCAGCAGATAAGTACTTTAGTACTATTTTTTTAATTGTTACGTTCTCTCGAATAAAACACGTCCTCAAATTAATATGCTTCGTCCTGCCGTGATACTTTGGATCCTTGATAAAATCAAGTGCTATTGTGCTACCACAAAAAACTGTCACAAGATTCAAAACACGAGGTACGAGATTAAGATCCTCAAAGAACCTCTTTAACCTAAGGCTTATTGGACTGTTGATGTAATGCTACAAACTTTGACTCCATTGTGGACAAAGTCGCACAAGTTTGTTTTTGCTTAGTCAGGTCAGGCACCTCCATTTAGAAAGAATGCATATCCTGAGGTAGATCTTTAGTTCTCATGATCGTCTCCATAACTAGCATCAGAGTATCCAACTAAATAAAGATCAAATCCTCTATAGCATAACATGTAGTCTAATGGGCCTTTCAAGTATCGTAGGATTCTCTTAATTGCTCTTTAATGTGCAATTTCAAGGTTTGAGTGGTATCGACCAAGAACATGAACTGCAAATGCAAGGTCTAGTTGTGCACTGAACTGCATATATCAATTTTCCAATAACTGTAGCATATAAAACACGGGACATCTTCTCAATTTTCTTAAGAGAGGTAGGACAATGCTCAGGGCCAATAACATCACCTTTTACGATATGAGTGTCTACAGGTCTGCAGTTGTTCATCTGAAATAATTCAATAACCTTTTTAAAGTAAGTCTCTTGTGACAAACCAAGAAACTTTCTTAATCGATCTCTAAAGATCTTTACTCCAAGAACATATGCTACTTCTCCCGTATTTTTCATTTCAAAATTAGAGGACAACCACCTTTTAGCGGTGACAATCATCTCTTTATCATTCCCAACAAGTAGAATGTCATCAACATACATTGAAAAGATAATAAACTTTTCATTGGACCTTTTGAGATACACGTAATGGTCCTCTTTGATCATCGTAAATCCATCACTAATGATTGCTCGATGAAATCGAAAATACTATTGTTTAGATGCTTATTTCAAGCCATATATAGAACATTTGAGCTTGCATACTTTTTGCTCAAAACCTTTTTCAATATAATCTTTTAGTTGTTCCATGTATATCTTTTCGGTAAGTTCTCCATTGAGAAACATCCATTTGGTATAGTTCTAGATCCAAATGTGCAACAATAGCTAATAAGAGACGGATCAAGAAAAATCTCACAACAGGTGAAAAAGTTTCCTAATAATCTATCATTTTCTTGTTGAGTGTAGCCCTTGGCTATTAAGCGAGCTTTATATCTTTCAATGGAACCATTTGACTGACGTTTAACTTTGAGAACCCATTTGTTCCCAACAACTTTTGGCCCAATCGGAAGATCAACCAAATCCCAGACTTGATTAGTTCTCATAGATTTTGTAATGATCACGAATTTCATTAGACATTGTAATTATGATTATTAAATAATTAGCCATGAATTAAAATTTTGTACTAATTAATTATGCATTAGATAATTGAATAAATATACTTGTATATGTGTATATTTATTTAAAGCAATGAAGCAAGATGTTATAATTAACTAAAACAAGTCTAATTGGATTATATTTTAAATCCAAATGAGTTGTTAAACTAGGTCAATTAAACTTACCTAGTAGTCTATGTAATTAATTAAACCCTAGCTCAATGCTTGATTTAATTAAATGTGACATATGTGAATTAATGTTAGCCCAATAGAACGTTTAAATTGAGCTCAAACAAATTAAATGGATGAACCCAATATATTAAATCCTAAAGTCCAATATGGAGCCCAATAGAAAGTCAAAATTGGTCAATATTAATATATATATATATATATATATATATATAAGCGTATATATATAGATGTATATATGTATAATTAAAGCATGAAAAATAAAGGAAAAATGACCATAAAAGGCCATTTGGCAGGTCAAGCTAGGGGCCTATTTGGTGTGGCTTGTTTTGCAATGTTGCTTCTTTTGTACATAATGTCATAGTAGGTGAACAACTCTAGTCAATCACCTAGTCATTCAACTTGTCCATCCATGCAATAGTAATCCCAATTAAGCTTTAATTTGACTATGTTGGTAAATTAGGAGAATTAATGAAGTGTTAGTAGATTTCTATAAATAGAGTACTCTACTCATGTGTTATGTTGGTTAGTTCATTTCCTAGTATTCTAGAGAGAGAAAAATATTTGAGAAAGAAAAGAGAGAAAACACTTTTGAAGTTGTGAGAAATAACAAGAGGAGGAACTTGGTGTCCACTAGCCTCATTCCATACTTTGGTAGGAGAAAAAGAAGAGCACACAAGTTATTAAGGTTTAAAAGTACTCCAATCATTTCTTATTTTATTTTTATAGCCTATATGTGTTTTAATCAGTTAAAATATATTTTTGACCGATCAAAACTTGTTTTGATGGTTTAGAAGTCTTAAACTATATTATATATGTATATTCATGGTTTGATGTGGTTATGTCATGTTTTGGTATGTGTGGATTGCATAAAATTGAAAGTAATGTCCATATTGAATTTTATCGGTAAAACCCTAGTTAAGCATGTGATGTTTAATGATGTAGTTTGAAATGTACAAGTTGGAAAATGAATTTTTATGGCTAGAAAGTTACATATATGAGTTTTAAAGAAAACCCAACTTGAAGCTTTCAAAAATAATGAAAAACAAAGGAGTTATGACTTTTACCGCAAAGTAGGTCGTTATTAAACATTAAGTGGTTCGATCTTTAAATTTCGTATAAAACGCTTTCAAAAATGTGATCGAACCATGAAATGTTGTAAAACAAAAAATTAGGAACACTCAAGACTGATTTTGTGCCATTTGGATGTGTAGATTTCATTTTATCAAGGTTTGAATCAAAAGTGTCAAAACTGTCAAAAAAAATTAAAAAATTGGAAAATGTTTCTGCAATACAGCGTTGGGGCGCCGTGTTGCAATATAAAACACTGCGCCGGGGCGCCGTGCACTGTTCCAGAAAAAAAAATTGAAATCCGAACCGGGTTGGGTCAGGTTAGTCCGGGTAAGAAAATAAAAAAATTTCCAAAAATTATTTTAGTATTTTTTGACTTAATAAATATATTTTTAAAGTTGTAGATAATTGATTTAACAATTAAAAGTGTATAAATATTATTAAAGGATTATTAATATAATTAAGTTAATAAAATATTATTAAATAAATAATAATATTAGAAAAATATTAAAATATTATTAAAAGTATAATAATATTATAAAGTCAATAAAATATTATTAAATGAGTAATAATATTAATAAAAAGATAAAATATTATTAAATGAATAATAATATTAGGATATGAATAAAATATTATGTAATGATTAATAATATTAGATAAATAATAAAGTATTATTAAATAATTAATAATATTAAATATTTAATAAAATATTATTAAGTGATTAATAATATTATATAATTAATAAAATATTATTAAATGATTAATAATATTAGATAATTAATAAAATATTATTAAATAGTCAATAATATTAGATAATGAATAAAATATTATTCAATGGTTAATAATATTAGATAATTAATAATATTTAAATGATTAATAATATTAGAGGATTAATAAAATATTATTAAATGGTTAATAATATTATAAGACTAATTAAATATTATTAAATTGTTAATAATATTAGATAAGTGTATGATCTAAATTAGATATTTAATATAGGTTTTATGTGATTGAAATATTATCAAGTAATGATAATATTTCCTAAATGTTAATATACCCGTAAATCTATAATTATGTGGTTACGAAAGAGTTATAAAGGTTATCATATGTATGTGTATATGGTACTAATTTAAGATCAAACTGATTAATTGTTAGGTCTGCTCAAAGCAAATTAAATTGAATTGATTAGCAGTAGACTATGTACGAGACAAGTTTTTCTTAAGCCTAACTTGTATTTATTGTTGCAATTTTTCTTCAACTTTATTTACATTGAGCAATTCAATTATTGTTGAGCAAGTATTTACACTTGTAGTTATTTGACAGAGCTTTAAGTGGGTTAATCATCATAAATTATTCCACATCATTACCATTATTGTATTCGCACATAGTGCATTTACAAATGTATAGTTCATTAATTCAAGAACTGTTTAAGAAAGTCTAAGCTAATTATTTTAGCTAGACAATGCAAGTTAAATTCATCACATTGAATATTTTAAAAACTTATCCAAACCATTGGTTGGTGCTGATTCTTATAGTAAGACTGAGAATGAACAATCCTAAATAAGGGAGATTTTATTTGTTGGGAAACCAAATTTATGCACGATGTCTGAATGTTATACATATACGTATGGTACAAGAAGTTGATCCCCTTGAGTACTAGTTTTTTAAGGAGTCAGATATATATAAATGTCTGCTCTCCTTAGTAGCAGTTCATGGTCCTTAAAGACCACTCAGCAGTAAAGAGTCAATCCATTCTGTTATTGAAAATTGATTCTTGACCTTTCATAATTGTTAGCTATTGTTGAAAACCCTGATGTTAATTTTCCTTTCATAATGATATATCTTATACTATTTATTTATAAACTTGTTGAGTCATTTAGTTGCTCATTCTTGCTAAAATTTGTATGATTCCATGACAAATAATGCTTCCTTAGGTACCTTTCTTTGCTACTGCTTTAATGGATGCAAAAATTGGTGCGGAAGGGCGGAAGGATCTTTTTGATTGGTTGTCGAGACAACTTGCTGGATTAACAGACTTTGCTGAGGCCATACATTTGTTAAAACCAGTTGCCAAATGTATTGGAGACTTGAAGTTTAGTGGTTATTGTTCTTTTAATTGATGCTACTGTATGGATCTCTTCATAGGATAAATCAGCAGATGTACGTAAAGCCGCAGAAATATGCTTTGGTGAAATTCTGAAAGTCCGTGGACACGAGATGGTGCGAGGGCTGAAACTTTTTTGTACCTAATTTGGTTTCTGCAATTTGGAAAATCTAAGTTGTCATTATATCATCCCCTGTAAGTGACCAAGAATATAAGAGATATACAAGGGCCTGCTTTAGCTATTGTCCTCGATCGACTGAAGCCATATGGGGCTTCTCGTGGTATATTATTGTTGTTGTTGTTATTATTATTTTATTATTATTATTATTATTTCATTGTTCTCTTTGTTCCTGAAGCTGTCTTCCGTTGATGCTCAAGTAACTTGTTTGATCCAGAAACATATGAATCCACAAGAAGCATATCGACAGGGCCAACACCCAAAAGTGGCTCTAAGATTGGAAAAGCCAATGGGTATGGTGCGGTGTCAAAGCATGGAAACAGAGCTGTATCTTCGGTATGTTCTACTGACTTGAATTGCTTATGTTTTGAGTTACGTGTGGAGACTGACACTCCTTTATGTGGAAAGAGAGGTGTTTCGGTGAAGGGCTCAAGGCCCGAGACTACCATGTCTGTTGAAAATATCACCATGCAGACACAGACTTATTTAAATATTAAGGATTCAGGCAAGGTACATATGAACAGAGTTTTTAATTTCGATAGTGTGGATACTATATGCTTAGTGCAGCTGTCATTCTGGATGATGTATGTGCAGGATGAGAGAGAGACTAGTTGTTCGCAGGTTTAAATTTGAAGAGCCACGTTTAGAACAGATTCAAGATCTTGAGGTTTATAAATGCGCAGTGTTCTTTATCTACTTAATGGTTACTATTATTTTCTATTGGAAAGCTGTTAAACTATTTCTTTGAATTTTGAAACAGAGTGATCTTATGAAGTACTTCAGGGAGGATTTGTACAGGAGGCTTTTAAGCACAGACTTTAAGAAGCAGGTTGATGGGATTGAAATGCTGCAGAAGGTGCTTTGGCTGTGATCTTTATTGTTTCTTTTATTTGGTTTGAATATGCGATTTTTTTTTTGTTTTTTGTTTTTGTTTTTTTTTTTGTGTGCGCACGCATCAGTACGAACCTTCTATTAATCTTAATAGTGTTGTGGACTTCTGCAGGCACTTCCATCAATTAGCAAGGAAATTACTGAAGTTCTGGATATACTTTTGAGATGGTTTGTTTTACGATTCTGTGAATCCAACGCGTCATGCCTATTGAAGGTGCCATAAGTTGCTCATTTTTACTTATCCAATTTTGATTTGGTGACTGGTAAATTTGATTGATTACATTTAGTTTTTTAAAATTGAATCTTTTACAATAGGTGCTGGAGTTTCTTCCTGAACTTTTTGACACGTTGAGGAATGAAAGCTACACCATGACCGAGTCAGAAGCTGCAATTTTTCTTCCTTGCTTATTTGAGAAGGTGTTGTTGTGACCCAAGTTACTTAATTTTAATTTAAAGGAGGTTTTTATTTTTAACGAGGAACACAATAGTGAAATAGATTATATGTAGATATTTGGAAAGCTATTCTTTAATTTGTTTAGATTGGGTTGCTTTTAATCTTATTTATTGATATCGTGGTGAATTTGACTTGTTACAAAATTTGCTTAAAATTTACCAATTTTGCAGACCCCTCCCCCCCAGTTTGGTGGCTATTCTGGCATCATTGGTGTTGCATATTGCATCATTAACTTATGTCCACTTGTTTGTAACATGCTAGCGCTACCAAATTGTCTCTTAACTTTGTCATTTCTGCTGTGCAGTCTGGGCACAATATTGAAAAAGTACAAGAAAAGATGAGAGAACTAACAAAACAAATTATTAATACATATTCTGCGGCAAAGACTTTTCCTTATGTATTGGAGGGTTTACGTTCTATGAATAACCGAACTCAGATAGAATGTGTTGATCTTGTTGGATATTTACTTGATAACCATGGAGCTGAGGTAAATTGTAAACTTCATTATAATTTTTTCCTTCCATTTTTGAAGGATGCTTGAAAGGTTTTGCATTATTTTTCACAGATCAGTGGGCAACTGAAATCCTTGCACAAGCTTAACAGCAGAACGAGATGGTGAACTTAGGAAGGTTGCTCTTAGTTCTCTTGCTACTGGTTATAAAATTCTTGGTGAGTTATGATACTAGGCACTGTGACTAGTTTTTGCTCTTTTATCTAGCTGGTGTCTGGAATTTGTTTTATTCAATAATGAACAAGAGGGCAGATGAATGTCTATATTTTTATAAGAGCAGTCTATTTGCACAATGAAAAAGCAATATCCATCCATTCCTGCCACCAGAGAACAACTCCTCCTGTTCTACAATCAGTTTCCATTGGCCATATCTCAATTTTCTTAGTTCAAAAATATAAGTCTCATTTCTATTGATGATAATATAAATTGACACAATGCCCTTAAGTTTACAATCACAATTTCATTATTACACAACAACTAATATACCCAAGTCTTATTATATTTAAGGATAAATACGGAATGAAACTATATCCTTAATGTTAATAAATTTTCCAAATGGGACTCTTATTGTGGAACATAGTGAGTATTATTAATCTATTCTTTTTTTTTCCAGGTGATGACATACGGAAATATGTTGGAAAGCTGACAGAGGCGCAAAGAAGAATGATAGATGATCGGTTTAAGAGGAAGGTCAGCATATATTTGTGCTGTTTGTGCCTCTTTTGTTCGACAATATCTTACAGTGTATAATTTTTCAGGCTCGGGAGATGAACAGAAGGAAGGAGGGGAAGCTAGGGCTGCTCTGAGGCATTCTGTTAGAGAAAACGGGTGTGTATTTGAATTTAGAATTTTACCTTTTCTGTAACCTCGAGGGGTGGGAGAAATAGCAGAGGCCTTGAGGAATTTCCATATTTGAGTCCAAAATTACCTATTAAAATAATAATAAAAAAGGCTTTTGCTTTTTATTCCCTTCTCTTCACTGCTAGATTTTATGACCTTTCATGCTTCTTGCTTGTGGCATTTAAATTACGAGGGTTTGTATACTCAGAGTTGGTTTAGTTTTCCACAGATGAAAATGGTGTCATTTAGGAATTTCGTGAGTTGTCGCAGGTATTGTTTATTGTTATGATTACCAACAAACCATGCTGCTCTAAGGACTCCTAAAGTAGTTGTCAAATGGGTGAAATCAAATATATTATGAATCACCTATCCATAATTACAACGTAATAATAATCAGGGGGGATTTTCTATCTATATAAACATTAGAAATGACAGACAAGAGTGACCAGGTAGCTATGATCGTCTCCATCCATAATCTGCATTAGCTTTAAATGAATATATTATAACCTTTCCCCTGAAGCTTAAATCTTCTACAATCACTAAACTTGAGTCTTCTGTAACACTTTGTTATTGTTTCTAGTTTTGTTAATAATTGTATTGATAACTGGATTGTCGCTTCTTTTGGTTTAGAGGATCAGCCATCAGAGCAATACCTGAGCAAAATTTCATGAAAAGGCTTTGTGGGATTTAAATTTCTTTGACTCACAGGAAGGATGACTTATTCCTGTCTGAAAAAATCATGACAGCACAATACGTTTTGATGACATATTGGCTAGTTTATTTGATTATTTGTTTCTGGGATTGTTCACAGCATGATTCTAGTTTATTGATTCTTCACCTATCATTAAAAACATTAGATTTCTTGATTTGTCGTGTACCTGTGATGTCTGCTTGTCCTAAATTCATAAGGTTAGACGTGTTTGTATTTTTACATCTAGGTCGGAATTGGCAGAGCATATCTGGCTTTTTTTTCTTTTTCTTTTCTTTTTTCTTTCTTCGTCTTCTTCAATTCATATCTGGAAGTTTAAATTCATCTTTATGGAAATACTTTATCATCCTATTTTGTTATGTGATGATTATATAATATATATATATATATATATATATATATTTTCTTCTTTCAGGGAGAATTATGATCATCATGATTTTCACATGGAGAGGCATTCAATACCCCGGACACTTGCTAGTTCTATTGGTCCCGCTGACTGGAATGAAGCTCTTGATATAATAATTGCGTATGGTTCTCCTGAGCAGGTTTGCTTTTACCATCCATTGACTTTACTGTGACTAACAACTAGGTCAGGTTTGTCTAATAAAGTTATTTTAAACCCCCCATCAAGCTGAAACTCTGCTTGAAACATTGAAATTAACGTCTCATCAGGTTTATCTAATAAAGCTACAGTGAGTGAATCCAGTTTAGCCGATAGAGACTGTGAAATTCATGTCACCTGTGTCAGATCTCCATAAAATTTATAGTCATCGCCGTGATCTCGCATGCAGCATTTCTTGTTGGATATTACTCCCCTTCCCAGTTGAGTTTCACATGCAAAATTTTGCCCGGGGTTTCTAATTTACCCATACTTGGATCCTACCCCAAAGTGGAGAATGGTTAGTAGAATATTTTTAAAAACTAACATGACAATGTTTTGGGACAATCCAGAAAAAGAGAGAGGGGCTATAATTTTTTATCTTGTTTTGAAGGTTTATAAACAACGAATGTACAAGTTGCTGGTGTAGCTAAATCATTTCTTCCAGTCTAGATATAGTAAATCATCTATGTTTATCTTGAATATTTTGATGCTTAAAATCCTGGTAGAATTGATTCAGAATTGTATATTCTATTCTCGTCATTGTAGGTGCACTGTTTTTATTGACCACCGGTTATGAATGCAGGATAATGCAGAAAGAACGTCATCATTTGTTGTACTGATCAATCTGTTACGCCCTCTAGGTGGCCATCTCCAGCATCAAATGAGTCGTTTACCATAAGAAATCAGAAGTTCTCAGATTTAGTTGTTAAGTGTCTGATTAAACTAACTAAGGTGGTCTTTCTTTCTCTTTACATTCACTTTTGATCATCTTTTAGTCTAGAATGTTCTGATTTTCATGATACTTACGCACACATAATTATAAAATCTTCAAATATTAAAAATGCTTTTGAAATTTATATAATAAAATTATATTGCTAATCTTTTTTATTAGGATGTAATATTTTGTAAACTTGGCTATTGTGCTGATTGAGCTCTTGGTAGGAAGGGGTTCCTAATTTTCGTATGGAGCAAGCAATGGGCACACTTTAAACATGGGGTGTTTTGTTAAATGCTAATTTACTGTCCAATATATAGCTCATCTTTCATTAGCAAGGCACAGTATTGTGATCTGTTAAAGGTTTGTTTTAACAGTATGGTGGGATATATATTAGATGTGTTTTATTTCGTTACAGGTTCTTCAGAGTACCATATATGACGTGATCGCATCCTTCAAAGCATCCATGTATACCTGCAAGAATTAGGAATGGAAGAAATTAGGAGAAGTATCTATTAAACACTGTTTAAACACTCTTAAGAATTCAGTGCTTAGTTGATTTGCATTAAGAACATTTTGCCACTTGAATGTTTTGACCTGTTTTTTATTCCTAATATTTTGGTTACTGGACAAACACCCTGAAAAATCATTTTTTTGGCCAACGGTTATCTCAATTTCTTATCAAGGCTATGGTTGAGGAGTTGTTTCATTTAAAGGTTTTTTGGTTAATTGTCCAATTGGATCCTGAACTTTATCAGTTTTGATATATATTTCTTGTGTAGCAATTTGTGTTCTGCACTCAACTAACGATCTCTTTTAGTCTCTAGGGTAAAAATGGTAGATTTTGTCCTTCTCCCTCCGAAATAATTCTTGTCCCATTAGGCGCCAAAATAAGTTCTCTTCCCCTAATAAATTCCCTGTAGTCCGTTCCAAACAAAACGGATGCTGAAGTTAACTTCACCGTAAGTTGATTCAGAAACTGAAAAAGTATTGACATGCAGGCAGAGAGAATATACCCCCCGCTTACGTGTCAATACTTTATTGGTACCTGAATCAACTTACGGTGAAGTTCCAACCGGATCCAAACAAAACGTATCAATTAAGCTCCAAACCCAAAAATTGAAGTCAAAGTTATTTGTTTTTGGAATAAATTGTTTTCCTTGTAGTGCAAAACCAAAATTAAATTAATCATTATCCTAATATTTTATCAAATCATTCGTAAACATGAAATTTCTAGACACTCAAAAAAAACATATCGTGTTTTCCTTTTTTGGTAAAAATATAGATTAAAAAAACAAATTGTTTTGGAAGCACAAAGAAGTGATCTGCCATTTCTACAACTTAATGGATGAGTGCTTGTGCTATGGAACCCCGGGATTAAATTTGATCCACTAGTTTAGTGCAGAATACAAATCGCTATAAACTATGTGACGGGACAATTTTAGTAAAAATCAACTAGGTTAAGGGTCCAATTGGGCAAATTTCCTCCAAATGCTTTCTGGCTTTCGTCATAATGACATTTTTTAAATCTCATGCCATTTTTCACTCCATCGGGGCCTGTTGGCCAAGGTAACTGGGGTGATTCGGCAAACAATCCCTCTCCCGCCACACAGTCTGCGGACTCCCAATTGAAGGTATTGTTGTGCTTATATTTGTTTTTCTAAACTAATCACTCTTTGGCTGATCTAAAACACTTTCTTGTATATTATGATTATAAAGCAAGAACTGGCTGCAATATTCAAGAAAATTGGGGACAAGCAAACATGCAGCATTGGTCTGTATGCACCATTTAGTGTTCATAACATTGGTTGTATATCACAAGCTTGAGCTTTGATATTGACTATTTGGCTTTTATGCCTGTAATCAATATTATTAAATCATGTGATTTTTAAATGTATTTTCAGAAACTCCCGTTAACTTTTTGATTGGTTGACTACTCTGAGTCTTGCATTGATAATTTATTTGGGTTGATGGTTTTACATTTGCTTTCCATAATTGTAATTACTTGTTACAAAGCTCACATCTCTTTTTTGCGATTCCATTGCACCTCTTTGCTATTCATCTTTTCCAGTCTCAAGAAAAGGTCTTCACTCTACTCGATGTACCACTTGCGAATGCTCGAATTCAATAGGTGCCATTCAATGGACAAGATGGCTAGTATCGTTCTTTGAAATGATAACACTCTTAATTCTAAATATAGAGAAAAGTTGTGACTGCAAGGTAGTAACAGGTGAATTTTTAATTTATATTCATACTTTTTATTTATTAGACATAACATCGGTACTGCTACATCATACCTATATTATTTCCCTAGGAGATAAAGCTGGGAAGATCCAAAGGGAAACTAGCTGGTTTTGTCGGGGTACAGATGATCCATGATTCATTAATTTTGGGGGGAGGGGGGAAGGTTAATGTCTAAAAAGTTATAATTTGATCTCTGAAGATCTCATCATTGCAGTACTTATTCTGTACTCTGCAACCTGATATATATAATATATATAGAGAGAGAGAGAGAGAGGGAGAGAGAGAGAGAATCAAAGTGCAAGATGAGCTCCTATTCTCATGAAATGGAACAGGGCAATTTTTAGTTTCTTCTCAGTTAGTTTCTTGAAAATATCAGTCCTAATAAAATTGTGAGAGCAATGGAGGTACACAAAGGGACGAACGTTAACATGTTCTTTTGTTTTAATACAGAAAGTTGTACCAAACCTCCAAAGAAAATAACTAGTGAGCCCCAAGTTCTAGTGTACAACTCAAATGGGGACGAGGAGGAAGGAGACGGAATGATTCTCTCTACCACAAGTGGACACCAATAATAAGCAGACAATATCAAAATAATATGACTCAATACATACACAAAATTGTACATATATATATACATATATATTCCATCACATCTTCTCAGCCTACCCCAGCATATCTAGGCCCACTCTCCTCCCTCACCTATCAAAATTTATCCAATTGTATGAAAATATATGGTGAACTCGGGAATTGATGATTGATCGCTACGTTGAGCTAGCTAGTCTCGTGATCTAGATATGTCGCGATATGAAAATGGATAACTTTATATACACTACAATTAAATATTATTTTAAATACTATATACATCTCAATCATTAAAAAGTAAGACCTGACACGGATTTCTGTATCAGACCTCACTTTTTAATTATTGTGATGCATGTAGTGTTTAGAGTTGTGCTCTAAAATTTTGCATCTAGACTTATTCTTTGGAAATTGGTAATGATTGCTATGTTTGCCCAGCCAACTCCGTCTTTAAGAAAGGTCGCAAGTAAGCAATGTCTACTGGTAATCTTTGGACATCTCTGGATCTCTTTAAGTCGGCAAAATAATCATAACCAACCTATAATAATAATAATAATTATTATAAATAAATAAAAAACTAGAGGAACAGAGAAATAGAGCACAAAAATATTCAATCCTCAAGAAGCTGAAACTAAAAAGGACAGCTTCAAACAGTATTTTATACATATATTACTTTACAAGTTGAGAGTGACAACTATGAGTGTAGACGTCATCATCCAATAAATACAAAAAAGCTTATACATATATAGTGATACATACATATATATTAGATGACTAAGATTAGACTCTGTTACATCTAACAAGCAGACAGAGAGAAAAGAACAAATGAAGTAAAATCCAATATCAAACACAATAAAGCACCATTCACACAAATCTGACATATACACAGTACTCCTAATAATTAATATCACACAACTTCCTCTGTTTCGTCCCAAGGTATATTGAGATCACCTGCTGATCCGATTAATGTTGTATCAAAATCATTCCAATTCAATAGCTGCTGCCTGGCAATTCCATCATACTGCCACTTTGCACTAATTGGAGCATCTAATTCCCATGCTGGACAAACATCACTTGGCGCCATAATACTAGTTATAATTGATTCCTCCGTAGTTCCCCCCTTTTCATTGTAGGTATAGCCACTCAATGATTGAAAAGAGGTGCCAATATTTGAAGACCGAGTTGAATCCGGGTTAGAACTCAATGAGAACTGCAAGCTTTGATCATATGGAGGCAAACCCATAAAATTTTCCATATTGAATATTGCATTATCATTTAGGAAAGATGGTTGATGAATCATAGCTTGGTATACGGAATCAGATAAATTTGAGAACTGTGGCCGACTTTGACTGGTAGTGGCGCGGTGGTGGTTGTGGCCGTGGTGGTGGCGTTGATTTGAGACCATGGCTTGTGACGCTTGTTTTTGCGGCCGCCGCCAACGGGGACATTGCGAAGAGTGCCGCCTTTAGTCCAGTGGCGTTTGCAAGCTTTACAGAAATGGCGGGGCTGTGATTTATTGTAGTTGTTATAGTAACAGAATTTTGTGTTTGTGGAGTCACACCTCGGGCAATTCAACGGCTCCGGTTGCTGGTGGTGGTGCTGCCGCCTGGCGGCGGCAGGAGGCTTTGGAAGCTCCGGTGACTGCAAGCTCCAATTATCAAACACCTGGTGATCATGATCACCAGAAACCTGTTTGGTACTCAAACCCATGTTTAATTAATCTTAGCTAATATATATAATTGAGTTTATATATATACCAAATTGAACACAATAAAGAAAATTGTAGTGGGGTGGGCTAGCCTTTGGATGCTGGTGCAAGAAGAGGGAGGAATCTGAATAGAATGAGTAGTAGTACGTCGTTCAGGTTAGGAGAAATAACCAAGTGTTGTTTTTGTGAAGATATTATTAGAGAGTATCGGAGTTTAGGGAGATGATGAGAATAAGTGAGCATATATGTTTGAAATTTTCTCTCTATATATATCTATATTTATATATGTCCCAATCTAAAATCTATGTCTATACATGTGCAAAACGTAAAATAAGAGAATTAATATTTTTATAAAAAAAATTGATATTTCGACAAGATTCTATTTGTAATAATACTAAGTAAGTCTATGCGAGTATGAAAATGAAGAAGACTTAGCTATGCTATTTGAGGCGAGCTCAAATCACCTGTATTTAAATTTTATTCTATGTCTCAGTGTCTAGAGACATAGAATTATAAAGTATGTATACACATGTGACTTTAAAATATGAAATTTGCGCATATCTCATAATTTTATGTCTCTAAATATAGAGACACAAAATAAAATTTTGATACAAATGATCTCAGATCATTTGAGAGTACTTAGCTTGCGGTCTATAATATAATATGTGGGGTGTGTAGCTTTTGATATTTTAATTTCACATTAAAATATATGAGATGTAAATATATTGTATATAAAGCTTAAGATTACTATTTAAAATATCAATATTATTATCATTTAATATAATTGAGTTAAAGATAATCAAACAATACTCTTATGGCCGTAAATTTATGACTTGGATTCGAGCTTGAGCAGGTCAAGATCGTTACAAATATATTTATAAAATAATTTATTCTTGGCATTAAATAGAAATATAATGTTTGTAAGATTATGATTCATATTAGAAACTTTGTATCATATACCACTTATGTTTTAAATTATAAAATTAATATTAATTTTTAAAAATTAATTTAAGATATTTTTAAATTTAAAATTAATATAATTTATTTAAATTTTAAAAATAATAAATTTTATAACTACTCATATTTATATTTTTAATTATATTAAAATAAACTAAGTAAATTTATATTAATTTAAAATTTAAAAATATATAAAATTAATTTTTTTTAAAATAATATTAATTTTATAATTTAAAATAGAGAGAATATTTCTAAACTTCACGGAATATAAATTTATTTTGAGAATAATATTGGTTTCTTCCTTTCCCTCTCCACACAATTATTTACTCCATAAAGAGTTGGAGGGACTAGGAAGGTTACTTCGGGATGAAGGAGAAGGGTGAGAAGAACACGTACACGTGGGTGGGTGTATTGAGACCATTGGTTGTGCCTTGTGTCTTTTGCTGTAAAGGAAAGGAATGTAATTAACTCATTAATTTTTATAATGATGTTAGTCGTATATATTGCAATAATATTCCATATATACTTAATAATATATTCCATGCGTGTGTAAAGTTTTACATCACCTAAAAATAAAGTAGCAGAGCCGTTATGAGTACAGTGTAGTTTAAAATTTAAATTATACATAAAATTATTTATGTGCAATTTGATAAATTTAAAATTATATATAAAATTGTTTGTGATTGGTACGATGCGATTTCATTTGATAGGATTTCAATTCCAAAAATAATTGAAACAATTAAATTTTATAATTTAAATTAATAATTTAATATCACACAATATTAAATACCACTTCGATAATACACACATCCTTATTTATAATATTTTGTCTAAACAAAAGTAAAATAAAAATTACATGAGAAATAATTTCAAATGAATTAATTGAAAATTTCTGCTTACATATAAAAATTCTAAATAGAGATAATTACATGAAGGATAATTTCATATGAATTAATTGAAGGGTAACTTCTATAATAATTGTAAGACCCCGAATTTTATGAAATACAAAATTTAATTTTTTTTCATATATATTTTTTTGAAACAGTAAGTGGTTAAATCGATAAAGTTAAAAGTTAAGGATGTTATGTGCAAATTTTATTTTGTCGGACAATATTCGCTTTGTCGGGGAATATTCGTTTGGTCGGGGAATATTCGTGTCGTACAACGGCGCCGAAATAACAAATTATTGGTGGACCCCACAACGGAATATTTGTCGGATATAGAAAACGACAGAAATAACCTTTTTAAATAAAAATAGTCAACGGAACTGTTAAAATACCGGTGATAAAAGAATAGTAGCATACGGTAGTTATTGGTATTTTCTGTAGCACTCGGTACTCTACAGTAACACACGGTATTGCATAGTGTCTCATATTATTGGTCTGATAATTGACACCGTAACTGTTACGCATCATTTCATCGATAATTGTCACTGCATAATATTTTATATTATCAATTCAATAATTGTTGTTACACAGTATTTTGCGTTATTGATTTAATAATTGTCATTACACTGTATTTTATATCATTGAGTCAATAATTGTTGCTGCACTGTTTTTAAAATTATTGAACCTGATAATTGTCACAGTAACATATGCACAGTAATTCACATTATTGAATCAATAATTGTCATTACACAGTAACGTATGCTTTCTTTTACATTATTGTTATCTCTATTATGATGTTATTTAAACAGTTGTATTTCATTAATTTATTGACTTGATATCTAAGAGCTAACTATACTGTATTTATAACAATTAGTCATAATAATTGAATTGATAAAGTTATTTGTTTATAATATAAAATTAGGTGATTATTAGGTGATATGAAATGAATGGTGTAGATTAAAGTGTGAATTATTGTTGAATAATTGAATTGATTTGTTTATAATATAAAGTTAGGTGATTATTAGGTAATATGAAATGAATGGTGTAGATTAAAGTGTGAATTATTGTTGAATAATTGAATTGATTTGTTTATAATATAAAGTTAGGTGATTATTAGGTAATATGAAATGAATGGTGTAGATTAAAGATAATATAAAATTTGAAATGGATGGTGTAGATTAAAAGATGATATTTAAATGAATAGTTTAGATTAAAGAAATGATAAGATTTTTTGGCTATAAATAGAAGCCTTAACTTAAGGATTTTTCATAAACTTCCTTACTTGTTCTTTCTTTCTCTCTCTAAATACTTCTTGTGAAAGTTCTCTCTAAGTGTGCTTAAGTCATCTTGAGTATTTGTGAAGATCTATAAGTATACGTGTACTGTTCAAGTTAATCAACCTCATTTAAATCAATATCCAGTCACGTGTTAAGGTAAGGGATACCATCTTTTTCATCTTCCATTATTCAAACGTACTATGGTAAGGGATTATCATTATTTGATTCTCGATAATAATATTGTTTCTTCCTTACTCATAAGACGTGCCTTTTATTTCCATGTATTAAATTGTGGGAATAACCTTACGGAGCGGATTGCCTCCTGTTGGTGAATAACCTTTCGTATTCATTCATTATTAATCTCTGAGAATAACCTTACGGAGCGGATTGCCGCCTGTTTGGTGAATAACTCTTTGTACTCAAATTCTATTAAATTGTGGGAATAACCTTACGGAGCGGATTGCCGCCTGTTGGTGAATAACCCTTTGTATTAATTTCCTTCACCTTTTGTTAATCAAACCTGCTACGGTAAGGGACATTATTTTCTTTCATACTCCTAAATCGAAATTTATTATGGAACTATTGCTTCTATAATTCCTGAAAATATTATATGTTCCATAATAGTTGAACTTCATTATTTCAACTGAACCTTCCTATTTACGTGAACCTTTCTATTGAATTGTAACCGTTATTCTGAACTGTGGATCTTGAATATCATTTTTAAATTTCACTCCACATCATGTTGACAATTTGGACATTATTTGAATCTGTACAAAGTAAACTTCCGATACTTATTGTTATCCTATTTCTTCTGTTCATCATTTATATCATTCTAATCATCCAAAAATCAAGCTGTTGTGAATATCTGTGGTCGGGGGCACAGATGTGATATATTTGTTGAACAGATGATAGGTTAAAGGCGATATAATAGGTTAAAGGCGATACATCTGTTCGGTGTCTTTTATGGCACGTGGTGAATGTTCTCTTTGGCCCGTAGTGCAAAGATGAACTGTTGTTTGGTATGATTATGACCAAAGGCTGAATCTGGTATAATCATGATCGTTGGTGCTATATTGAATATCTTTGGCCCGTAGTGCAAAGATGAACTGTTGATGTGCATGATTATGATCAGGAACTGTGAATTTATATTATCATGACTAATGGTATTTCAGATGATAAAAGTTGATGATGTTTTTACGAAAAAGAGAAGCGAGTGGACATTATAGTCTGCATTATTCTTCTAATAGATTGCTCATTCCGCTGCTATTATTGATCTGAACATTGTTTAAGAATTTAACTGCAGTTTTTGATATAAACCTTGTATTCTATTGTATTCTATCAAGAACTCAACTGTTGAAGGCTAATGATAATTTATTCGTCATTATCTTAGTCATGATATTTCTTACTGGGCTATTTGAGCTCACCCTTTCTTTTGTTCCATTGTTTTTCAACAGGAGATGAAAACATAACAGGGTCTAGCCGGGGAATGGAGTGAGGGTCCGAGGAATAGTTATCATAGTCTTCACGTTTTGTAAAATAGTGTGGCAATAATAGTGAAGACTTAGTTGTGTATTATTATACACTGTATTGTTGTACGTTGTGCTTTGTTGTAATAATTTTGTTGTAGTCTTTTGACGACTCAAGTTTGGGCTGTGTGGGCCTAGATTTGGGGGCGTCACAATAATACTTCTCGATATGTTTCAAGTTGACAGTATTACTCATTTCGGGACTCATATTTTGCTCCCTACTGTTTGAAATTAATTGGAACGAAATCAACTTACAGTCTTGAAGAAGGGAGAAGCAATCTCTACTCAGAGAAGAGACGAACATTTAAGACTTGGTGTAATAACATTGTTTGGGCCATGTAATTTTTTTTTTTAAAAATAGCGAGTGCAGTTTTTTTATATATGATTTTGCCCAGAAATCAAACTCAAACTACAAATTCGATTTTTCAACTCACTTAAAAATGTTACATACGTCAAAACCATTAGTGAGATTTTTGGTGCGATTTCAGAGGCAAATCGATTTCTTGTTCAGCCCTGATCCGTGGTGTTACCATGCAAGTACTCTCTCTCTCTCTCTCTCTCTCTCTCTCTCTCTCTATATATATATATATATATATATATATATATATATATATATATATATATATATATATATGTGTGTGTGTGTATGTGTGTGTGTGTGTGCGCGCGCGCGCGCAGCTGCTACAACAATTTTCCATATGTTTACATTTATGCTATGAACTATTGCATATATGCCTATTGTTCAAGAATAAAAGGTATGGATTAATTGAATAAAACTCTATAACTTTAAGGTTTTTAAATTAATTTCCATGTTAACTGAAGGTCCCTATTGACGACAACCTTAAAAATAACACTACTACTTCCATCCTAAATTAAAAATTCATAATACTACCTCTATTCTAAAGTTAAAAATATTATTTGATTTTTAAAATTAAATGACAGTATATTAAAATTTAAATTGATATAAATTTATTTAATTTTAGTTGATACAATTATTATAATTGTATCGTATATAACAAAAATTATTAATCACAAAATTTATTTTATTCTAAATTCTTATAAGTCATACAAATTTTAAAATTTAATGTATCGTTATTTGATCTTAAAAATTAAATTGCATCTTTAATTTTATAATAAATGTGGTATATTTTTAATTTATCATTGACTAAGTCGTATAAAATAAAGACATTGACCAACCTTACTAAATGAGTCAAAATTGATATAAAGACATATCCATACCGGACCATACGTTAGGACAAATTTATATCAATAAAAAAATATTTACAAGTGTGTATATATATATATATATATATATATATATATATATATATATATATATATATATATGTGTGTGTGTGTGTGTGTGTGTGTGTGTGAGAGAGAGAGAGAGAGAGAGAGAGAAAGAGAGAGAGAGAGAGATAAAAAATTTAAAAAAAATCAAACATTTTTATTATCTTTTGTCTCACGTTAATTATAATTTAATCTCGTCATCAAATTTGTCAACATATTAAATTATAATTTGAGTACTTAAACTCGAGTTTTACCTAAACACGAAGCGAATCACATGTTAACATAAGTGCATACATGATACTGGTAATTAATTAATTAAATAAAATGAAATTCTTTGGTGTGCTTCTAAAGTAGGGTTACTAGCCGGTCATGTCTACATCAATAAACTGCAACTAAGAACGAACTCTAGCTAGCTTTAGATCTTATTATATATGTTTGTTCTTAAAAAAATGTTATCACTGTAACCTAGTTATAATTATTCGATACTATAAATATATATCCGATAGATAAATTGTTAAAAGAAATTAATATTTTTATATAAAAAATATTTATATAAATCTATAAAGATAATTTTAATTGACGGTATATTTCTATAACGACAATTTATATATAAAAATATTAAAAAATTATATAAAAATATCGTTTCTCATAATTAAATACACATGTACTCCATTTATAATCCGCTTGTACGTTGTCACATTAGTGTCTTTTCTTAACAAACCATGCACAAGAGTAGAATCATTGCAATTTTGATGTTTCCACATATGTAACAATTTACCAAATTAATTCATATTTTTGTTGGTCATAACATATACATATAGGGCTAATTATATGTATTTGAAGAAAAACTATGAAGCTACATAGGAGGCGGCACCTTAGTCACAAAAAACATGATGCTGAATTGAATGAGCCTTATATTATTGATTCAAAGCGTCCGGTAATTCTTCAACCAGTAATTCAATTTTATATTTATTAAAAATAATACCACAACCTTTTATCCCAAAAATAAAAGTGTCACTTGACTCTTAAACTATTTAATTACTCGTACAACTATTAAGTATTAATATTGTCATAGACATATTTTCAAAAGATATTTTGAATATTTTGATATTTATTACTAACACATTATTGACTTTTCTCTCGTCTTTACAAATTTAATTATATAATTATTTTGTTTTTTTAAAATTAAAATTATTATATCTTTTTATTTAATTTTCTAAATTTTATAAAATTATAATTTTATTTTATATAATTTATCACACAAATGCTACCGAGCGATAGTTATAATAATAGTAACTGTAATAGTAATACCACTTGCACGAACCAGTGGCATAGGATTAAGGTGTCGCGTTGGCCGGGCCATGAGTCAAGCACACAGTAATAGTTATATATATATATATATATATATATATATATATATATATATATATATATATTATGATGAGCAATTATAATGGTAGTTATATTGTGCTATATAATAATATTTATTAATTGATTAATAATAATCTAAGGAACATGTATGAAATCAAAGTTGGCCGGTCGATCAGTTAGGTAAACTAACTTTAAGAACAAAAGAATTTTTGTCGGACAACTATTCATTAAATTAAATAAGTAAGCTTAATAGTCAATCAAGTAGTATAAATTAAATCCAAATAATGAATGTTCTTGCTTGTCTTAACTTTCTTATTACTAGTAATCCTTTAGGTTTTAACTAATCAAATTGAAAGAAAACTTTGTACAGTACATTATCAAACAAGTAACGCGTGGGAACATTATTCCATGGCCCTTGATTTATTATTTTATTATCACTAAACCCTTGGTTTATTAATTTTATGTACCTATATATTAATACAAAAGGAATGATTTCATAAAAGAGTGTATATATATTATATATATATATATAATGGAATGATTTTAAGATCAATATCTCCACGTGTTGATTCACCATGGTCTGGTGGGCCCATTTCAGGACCTCTCGATTGAATCTGACTGTTCCAGGTTGGAATCTCATTCTATCTAGGTTTGTGAAAATTGGTCATATGTGTCTGCCGGTTGAGGGATTGTTGAAGAAGAAAGGAAGTATTATTTTAGTGATAAAATGTGGTAAACAGCTAAGCCTATGCTGAATCTGAAAGGGCCCAACACAAGTTGTAGCATAAGAAAACACATGGTATTTTTTTTAATCTCAAAGCTTAATAAATCAACAAAACTCAGTAGTGCGTTGTGACGTACGTACCTCTACTTACTAGCTTTAAATCTGCCTCATGGATGACGATGATTCACATGGGCGGAGAGATCTAGACCAGTGTTTGGTAGTTAGAACCTGCTCTCGAATGATTCAAGGATCAAAATCTCGTTTGATTCATGTATTGTTTTGATTCATTTTGATTCATTTGAAAATGAAAAAGCTTACGTTTTGATGGGTGTCACTCATTTCTAATAATTTCGAAAAACGGTTTTTTTTATTCGACTTTTCAACCAAGTAGATATAGTAATAGTTTACAAATATTTATATAATATGTCATTATATCTGGTCGGTTGAAAAGTCGACAAATGTAACAGGATTATACTTTTGATTATTTTGATGGTGTCCAAAACAAAATTTGTTTTTACTTTGCAACCTTTTTCATGGAAAGATTATCTACCAAGTTTCCCATATAATCCTGATGGGTTTCCTCAAAAATATCTTTCATTTACAAATTTAGTTATGACCTCTCACCTTTCATACTTGATCTTTCTTAATAGCTAAGAAGGGAAAAATTATAAAGTGCTCCTAAGACACTTGTCACGTGATATCCCACATCACTCGTGTGCTCCACACTACATGGCAGATATCTCAAAATCACTTAATAATTTCTCCCAAGAATATCACAATTTTGATAATTGTACACTTTTCACATGGTCACCTTGGGAATTAAGAATTATTCAATTTCTAACCTTTTTTCCGTGAGGTCACTTCTCTTCTTTAAAGCTTAGGGTAGGCAAAACCTTACCTTCCGTACCTCAAAATTTGTCTACACATCAACCTATCAACTTCACCACCTCAAACTTTGCCTTCCATCAGTTCAAGTGTTGGCCCATATATTCCTACATTTGTATGCACATATTATGTCCTTTCCCATAAAACGCAAATTTGAAAACTAGAACTAGATAATCTTAGATTATAAGATGCAGCAAATCTAGATAATAGGATCTTGTCCCCTCCCTCAGACCCTCCAGTAGCCATCCACATGTTAGAGGGATGGATCTTTCCTTCAATAATAATTCATTTGATGTTTTTCAACGAATCTTTCCTTCATTAATAATTCATTTGATGTTTTCAACGGATTTAATAGTAAATTTAAGAAAAAAATTCATTTTTAGCCTTCTTTTCCTTCACTCTTTTTTCCCAGGATTCATGCCAAATTAATTGTATGACCGCCCTAATAGCTAAAAGACTGGTAAAAAAACAAGGAACAATTACATTTTCTAGTATATTTTTAGAAAAAATTACAATAAAAGTGAATAAATAAAATATCTATAAAATTAGTACATCTTTAATATTTAATTTACAAATTAGTGCATTCTTATCCCTTTAATTTAGTTAGTTATTTTAATGGGTTGCTTATGTGGACCATTTTTCTAATTGATTGCACATTTCAAAATTCAAATCTATATCCATATTTAAACTAGTTCATCTCTCTCCTCTGAAATCTATTATACCAGTCACCATGCCTATTGCTAAAAGTCACAGAGGAGACTTCATCAAGCCACGACGATTCCGTTCTGTTAGAACACCGTCGAAAATCTTCGAACCAAAATTAAGGGACTTCCGATCTTTTTCTTCTTCTTCCTCTTTTTATTTTGTCTTTGTATAATCTGAATTTGTGGTGTGTGGCGGTAGTTTATGGTGGTAAGTGGCGGTGGATGAGGTGTTGGTAGTGGTTAATTTTTTCGTTCAGTAAATTTAGGTAACCAAACAATAGAATAGAGGTAACCAAACACTAGTATGAAGGTAACCAATTCCTGAATGTGTAGTAACTAGTTTTTTCGTGTAGTAAATCTAGGTAATCAAATACTAGTCTTCTTCTTTCTTTTATTTTGTCTTTGTTAATCTGAGTTTGTGGTGTGTAGCTATGGTGTATGGTGGTAAGTGGCGGTGGATGAGTTGTTGGTAGTGGTTGGTGATAGATGATTGATAAATGGTATTAAATCTTCTGGTGTCATATATAATTTTGTGAGGTCGACAAATGAGGACAAAGTCGTATTTTCTGAATGTGTAGTAATCAGTTTTTTCGTTCAGTAAATGTAGGTAACCAAACAATAGTATAGAGGTAACCAAACACTAGTATGAAGGTAACCAATTTCTGAATGTGTAGTAACTAGTTTTTTCGTGAAGTAAATCTAGGTAACCAAATACTAGTATGGAAGTAACCAATTCCTGAATGTGTAGTAACTAATTTTTTCGTGCGATAAATCTAGATAACTAAACACTAGTATAGAGGTAACCAATTCTTGAATGTATAGTAACTATTTTTTTCGCGCACTAAATCTAGGTAACCAAACACTAATATATAGGTAACAAATTCTTGAATGTGTAGTAACTATTTTTGATTACCTTTGTATTAAAGGTTGGTTACCTCTGTATTAAGGTTTGGTTACCTCTGTATTAAGGTTGGTTACCTCTGTATTAAGGTTTGGTTATCTCTGTATTAAGGTTTGGTTACCTCTGTATTAAGGGTTGATTACCTCTGTATTAAGGTTTGGTTATCTCTGTATTAATGTTTGGTTACCGTTGTATTAAGGGTTGATTATCTTTGTATTAAGATTTGGTTACCTTTGTATTAAAGGTTAATTACCTTTTATTTTAAGGTTGGATACCTTTTGTATTAAGTTTTGGTTACCTGTGTATTAAGGATTGGTTACATGTGTTTTAAAGGTTGGTTACATCTGTATTAAAGTTTGGTTACCTTTGTATTAAAGGTTGATTACATTTGTATTAAGGTTGGTTACCTTTGTATTAAGGTTTAGTTACCTTTGTATTTTTGTATTATGGGTTGGTTACCCCTTCTTTCTCAACTCCTTTCCATCACGACGACATAGTCGTCGCCGTCCACCGTTTCCCACCACTCCCTAAAGCCACTCGTGAGCTCACCATCAACTTCATCGATGATAATCAACGATTCTTTTTGCCCCAATAATCGTCTGATTTCCGCCTCCCCATCTACGCCTCTCCCCATCATGGTATTCTTCTTCATTTTTTTCTCAGGGTGGTGATAATGGTCATCTTTTTTTCTGGTTTGATGGAAGGGGTGCCCGACGAGAAAGGTAGTTTTTTTTTATTTTGAATTATTGATTTTGTTTTGGTAACTGGTAAATATGGCAGTTTCTCCTTGTTTTCAGGATTCTAAAGATATGTGGTGTAATTAATTTTTTCTTATTGTACTCTTTTTGTAATTATTTTATTTATACATTAATCTTGTAATTTATTCCTAATTGTTGTATATTATTGTAAAGTACCCAAAAAACAATCCCTAAACAAACCCTCAAACTTTGGACCCTTAAAATATAGCTACCGCAAGCTAACACAGTTGCATTCCTCTCCTCTCTTTAAACACTAAACTTTCGAATTTTCATATTATCGATTCATCATATTTCTGATCATGTTAAGCTTTGGAAGTTGGATGAGTAATGTATCCAATCAACAAAGTGAGGCAACAAATTTAAGTACAAAATGAGGCAGCAAATTTTAAGTATCACAAAAGGCAACTGTCTCGTATAGGCACATTAATAAAGTAATACATTAGGACCACTCAATGTGTAGAAGACTACAAGATTTGTTGCAGCACAATGAGGCCACAGATACAAGAAGCATCATAACTCAAACATCATGATCCTATACAGTGCCTAAAACTTGAAGTCCTTCTTCTTTGACTTGCTATCCTTTTCCTGCATCTTCCGTTTCCTCTTCTTCTCATTCTGCATCAAATTCATATTAAAATTAAGCCATCTCAACAACAAACATAAAAAAGAAAAATCAAAATCAAGCTACAGAATAATTTGCAGAGAGTCGAACCTCAGCAACCATGTCACTGAAATCCTCCCGCTGACTACGGAGCTTCTCTTCCTCCCGGGCTTCCTCATACCTGCAGAACCACCAGTTAATAGAACACCCTGCAAGAACATCCTAAATTGAAATGATTCAAGAACTCCACTTACTTGGCTGGCAAAACGTTGTCCATTACTTCCAACTCTTCTGGGTTTAGAGACACATCAACTCTATCTGATTTTTGACCTCTAAGCAAATCGACCTGAAATGAAAAATGGTGTTAGCCACAAACTTAGGCCTGAGCTACTAACTCAAATATTTTATTAGACCTAGCTCAATTTTAAAAGTAAATAAAACATGGAGTAATTGGGTCCCTTTTCAGTTTGCCAAACATGTAAATGAACCCAAAATCCTTTAGCAGAATCCAAAAATTTGAAGTATAAAGTCTAGACTAGAATTGTAAGAGGTAGACAATTTAAGATGCATGTTACTGATCCTGTGTCCTCTGGAATGGCCAAAGGTAGACAATTTAAGATGAGGTCACTGACCCAGTGTCATATATGGATCACCGATGTAAATAACATAGTAGCAAGACTACAATTTACTTCCTCTGCTGCTATTAGACTTGTAACAGCAAAATGAAGAAAAGGGGGAATTATATGCTTCCACGCAGGGGAAAAGAAAATTAATGCACATACCCTTTTTGCTGCTGGCTTGTCTTGTGTACCACCACTTATCACATAGCTGCAGGTAGGAAGTATAATAATCAAGGATTGCCCAGGAATTAAATTTCTTAAAAGAATATGCAAAAGTAGATAGCTTACGTATGACTTGTTCCAAGTAAAGTCCCTGGAGCTATCTTTTCTTCTTTTTCTTCAAGCACCTTCAGAAAACAAGGAAACAAACATTAGCTGCAGCGTCGGCATAAATTGATTTGAGATTAAGCCAAAGGGTAATATACTCACTTGGTAAAGAGGCTTCTCAGGCTCCTTCCTCTGCTGCTTGCGAAGGTCAATAACATCTGGTGTCTCAACCCCAGTAGGAGTGCTGGAAAAAAGAAAGAAAGAAGAAAAGGTGACTTACTCAAAAATTCAAGTTTCCGAGGACAACTCAACAGGACATGACCAATTAAGAATATCACCTACTATTATTGTGAACTATTTCTCTTTAAAATAAATAAAATATAATACTCTCCGTCTCGTAACAAATGTCAATTTGATTATTTTGCACAAATTAAGCAAGTTTTTATTGACCAAAATTTTATATTATGCTTTAATTTCCCATTTTACCCTCAGATACTACATTGATTTATTTACACAAGCAGGCCATGAAATTCCATACACAACTGAGTCCCCTACCCATCACACTATTATCTCAAAGGGTAACATGGTAACATTTGTTGCCTTTTGAATGAGTGAAACTTATTTTGAAACAAAAGGCCCTAAGGTGACATGTTGAATGGAGTAAGAACCTAACCACACTAAGCATTCACCTGCTACAATGGTTATGATTAACATGTACATGACAACCTCAGTAGGCACCAAACGTAATAATGCTAATCCACAAAAATTTGCACCCATAAAAAAGAATGGTGCCGGCCTAAAAGAAAAAAGGCCAGACATTACCTTGAAAGGCTATCCACTGACTGAATACCATCTTCCATTTCCTCCTCATCCAGTTCTTCCGCTTCCTCTTCCTCCTCCTCTTCCTCCTCTTCCTCCAAATCTCCCCAATGCTTAGTTTTATCCTCTGGTTCCTCCTGATCAATAAGGAGATAGTCTAAGAAGTGAGTATGTCTTCTTTTCTTACTAACAGTCTAAGGACATAAACTTCTGATAGATCCAACAAAAGGCCATTTTTGTCTATAAGAATTTGTCGGAACTATCCACAAGCATGGCAATGCTAATATACTAATTATGGAAACCAGGAGATCTGAAATAAAAGCAGGAAACAGTTTAAGATAAAATACCTCATAGTTTGGTTGTTCTGGTTGCTGACCAAACACATCTCCATATAAAGGGCGACCAAGCTATGTTTAAACAAAAGGTAAACAAATAATCAAATAAATAAAATGAGCTAATATCAAATACACTATAAACAGAGCACCAAACTAATTATTGAGACAAAAAATACCAGCACGTGATAACTTACTTCATCAACAGGTGGTTTACCCCAGCCTCCAGCATGATAACCAAATAGAGCTCCAAGCGGAATAGGAGCATTTAGCCCAGGAATTTTCAAGTGTGGATAAGAAGGTGGAGGACCATATCTCTGGCAATAAATTATGATCAAGACATAACAAGATTGAAACAGTTTTCATCCTAAATCAGTAATTTATTGCCATTCAGACATAACAAGACTGAAACAGTATATTCAGTTTACATTCTAAAGTTAATCAACCAAATATCAAGTGCATACTACTATCTTAGCTACCTGCATATTGATGAGCCATGGAGGAGGAGCACCTTCAGGCATACCAAGAGCTTCTTTTAGTTCCTGCGACAGCATTCCCGGCTTCATCTCCCTTAGTTTTACCTGTATGGAAACAAGAAGTATAAATTAAATACAGCTTTACATTATCGAACAGGTGGGACATGCTGAGCATTCATGTAGACGTACATTCGTAGAAGAAGCTTAAAATGATCGGGATGGCATCTACTTGTATTGGACTTGACCACAATTTAAAATCAGCTACCGAAACTACGTCACCCTCCCCCCGGGTGGCCCACATCGTAAGTGCAAAGAATAAGATTTTTTGAAACCATCATCAAAAGAATACATGCGCAAGTCCACATAACATCTGTGAAACATTATATCTAAGAGTGACCCATCATCCTGCATAGTATTTTATAGTTGACATATCGATAAGAAACATTACTTTATTTCAGCACAGCATCTTTTATCCAATCGACCAATCCTGTTTCAAGATTTACATCTCTCTCACATGCCCAACTTCTCTCTCACTTGGTGAAATGTTAACTTCCAGAAGTTAATCTTCTTTTTTTCTTGTTTGCTTTATCTTGGTTGTGCAAGAGACATGGAAGACTTGCAGTCCAAAGTAAAACAACAAAATAAACAGCTGACTAGGGAACAGTACATACACTAAACATATTCAGTTCAAGTCACCATCCCAGGAGAATTCACAAAATTGCAACGTAAATAAACAGCTTTGTCAAGTGAACATTATGCATACATTTCTGTCTGTATATTAAGCACATACCTCAAACTCTTTTCCTTCATGATACAGGTCACCATGTGATGTCAACTTTGGTTTAGTCTGGTATTTAAAAAAGGCATCATGGAGAACCTACAAACAAGACACAAGAACAAAGACTGTCAAGACACTGAAAAAATAACAATGCTGCAAGCACACTCCTCCAATTAACTGGGAAATAAAACCTGCATGTCCTAAGATGAAATTGATATTAAGAATTTAAAGAAACCTGATAATCAATGTCCATCTTCCCCATTTTTGGCTGCATCCTCTCACGTTGTTTCTGTTTAAGTTTCTTGTTGTCCTCCTTTTCAATGTAGGCCTGCATAGAAAAATCAGGGTTTAGTCAATGTAACTCAACACAATATTGCATCTCTTCATGTGGGCTGGAAGATGACGAGAGGGGGGAAGGGGGAAGTGAAAATGAAGTGTGGCAACTCTATTTCACTAGACGAGCATCTGTAATGACATAACATGTACACCACTACCACTAATATGTTTTATAAAAAAAATATGGATGCAAGGACATCAGAATTTCTTGTTTCCTTGCCATCCGGATTCCAGGCATTGCATGCATAGAAATTCAGAATAGACGAATGAGAATGAGTAGACCAAGATAATATAGCTAGAAAGGAACTATGAATGAGAAACAAGACCAAGCACCTTCCTGTCAAAAACCAGGTACTTTCCAAGGTACTTAAAAGTTTCAAAGTTCAAACAAATAAGATGAGTATTTGAAAACGGAAAGAACCCATTTGTGGATCCTAAATTTACCATCTTCTAGGAACAGCTAGCTAAAAAAATCAAGTCCCACTTAATCAAGTGTAGGTGGGGAATATAACATTATAACATTTTCATTTAAGTTATCGGGAAAGGCAAGAAGATGTATGATTTAAATGAATACAAATTATTATTTATGGATAAGTGAAGTACATTCAAAAGGCGCCAAAAGGAAGAGAGAATACAAATTAAATAGAAAATAAACCAATGCTTATGATAAAGAATTTGTAACATTAAGCTTACTTGTCTAATTTTCTCAATGCCTGTGGCAGCAATGAAATCAGGAAGTTGAAATGGCTGCTTCTCGATACCACGCTTCCCCTGCAAAATAATTTAACAAAAGATGAGGCCCAAAAATATGATAAAGAAAATCTGCAGGAAACTTTGGTCAATTATCTCTGACTGGTAATAATCAGAAACAGCACAAGAATGTCAGTAGTATAGAATATATCTATCATGACCATTATGCACAATGCAAAAAAAAAACTGAAAATACAAGGTAGATTAATTAGCATCCCAGTGGTAAAGAATCCCAAGTATTTAGCATGCATAAAAGGTATTCTATCCTAGCCATGTTTATTTGTCAACAAATGGCTTCTTGTGTACAAGTCCCAACCCATAGCAAAACATATTGAAAGAGAAACCATTTAAGGGTCCCTCATGCCAAACACCTACATGTCCAGGCTCCAAGGTTGTCACAGCCGCTCGCCTGCAAGAACCAGATATATTCGTATAAGACAAACCTTATTGACACTATCTTCCATCACCTCTTCCCTAAACCCCTCAATTAATGCCCATCAAATTTCATTTCCTATTCTTTATAGCAAACAAGGGGAAATGGTCATATATAATGCATCTGTATATGGACCCATAGTAGTTATAATAGCTACAGTGACTCACCTGCAAAAATTTTCTTTTCTGACACCAATGTCTTGGTACTGGAACAGTATTTCGGTATGATTTCAGAAATACCAGCAGCTTAGGGTCTGCCGAGGTAGCATCCCACACCTGGGAAACATACAAAACCCTAACTTGTAAAATTATGATAGATCATATTTTCATGTTAATACTGATGCCAACAACAATCGCAAGATTAAAATTAAATTAAACCCCAACTTGAAAAATTAAATTATTATTACTACTAAAGTAAATGACTACACAATACTAAACCCACAACACAAACAATATATCCACGTAACAAATGGAAAGGAAATGGTTGATCTAACATGACAAGATATGCAAGTAGGTTATTGGTTATATACCTTTATGGCAGAAGAGAAACGGGTATTTTGTTAAAGAGGAATTATCAACAGAGAAGTGTTTCAGATATTAAAGTCCTCAGTATATCTAGAAGATTAAAACATTTCTGCAAAATTTAATACCTCATCTTTTGCAACATAGTAACAGGAGCTAAATATTTAAATGGGGAATTTTTTGTAATCAAAAGAGTTGAAGCTTAACTACTGTCTGCTTAGAGAGAGAGGGGGGGGAGGGAGGGGGGAATATTATTAATAGAGGAAATTATATAACAGCTGGAGCTAGAGTTCAAAAACCACAAAGCAGAAACTGTTCAATGTAAATGATAGCTAAATGCAAGTTTGCCCTGTGTCAATCAAAAGCATGTAAATGGGAAGCATTTAATTAATTTTATTTTTTCCTTCTGGTAAGAGCATTTGATGAAATTAAAAAAAAAAAAGGGAACTCGCAAATTATACAGGAGTCGAGAAAAAAAATTCAACTATAGCGAAAGCTGATGATATTGAACACAATCGCCAAAAGTGTTAAAATAAAACTATAAAGAAATACCAGTCGCTGTCCATTATATTTTATTTTCTTTGATAAGTACCATTCACCATCCATTATTACCTCTACTACATCAGGCCTCACGCAGATTTGTTTCAGTTCTGCTATCTTCATCCGACGCTGAAGCTGAAAAAGAATGCAATTCGCAAGCATTACTATCTCAAGTTAGATAGGAATAAAGAGAACAACCAGACTAACCATGAAACAATAGCAGTTAATTAATAATAAGAGGGAGATGCTGGAAATTTGAACCTTTTTCTTTTTATTAGAGATGCCACCTTTCTCCTTTTGCATGGCATCCTGCTCGTCATCTTCCTCATCCGAATCAGCTTTCTTCTTTGTAGATGTATCAGTAGCAGTCTCATCCTTCTTTTCATTCTCCTGAACCAAATGAATGGAAAAAATAAAAATAAGTTATTTAATCAATAAATCAACATAATAAAGGCAAGTTCATGAGAAAACGTAATTTCTCAATACATTATCTACTCCTTTTACCTCAAAACCAGCAAGTTCACTAAAATTGAATTTCTCAAAGACCTTTCTGAATTCCTCATCATTAACTCCATCTAGTTCTGCCTTTTCTGGGATGTATTCCACTTCAACTTGCTCAAAAGCCTTCAAACAAACAAAAAGTTGCACAAGTTAAGATATAAGCACAAAGTTAGCAGTTTCGTACAACTATCAGTACAGTAAGGATGGCAATTTCTCAACCTTACAACTACTTGCACATAAGTTCAACTTAGGTTGAGAAATAAATAGAGTATAAATGAATCGGTGAGACAAATTGAAAATTAAATTATTCTTTTTACTACTCATGCATTATATATAGCTAATACATTCATTATAACAAAAACAAACAAAAGGTTAGCATTGATTCTTTACCTAGTATAAAACAAAAAACAATAACAGATGTTTCAATCTTCCACACTCTTATCTTCACAACAAACAGACATACCGGAAGGCGTAATGAAGTAAGATTTACAAGAGCTTAGAGGCATTTTTATTCTATTCCAATTTCCAGTAAACCAAAGGTTTGTTGCAGTATAATATAATGGGCATGTTAGATATATCAAACTATATGTTTAGAACTATATAATTATTCATCTTTTTTCGAACATAGTTGCACATAATATAGAGATATAGAAGATGTCTAATTTTAGTAAAAAATTCTTGCAGCACACGACATCTGTAAATTGAACTTATCAGAATAAATCATATGTACTACACTAAATATATGTCCAAACAACATAATACCAAAATAACAATACTTGAGCAAAAATGATAATGGAAAAGCATGTTTTGCATCTATAGGAGCATCACCAGATGACCCATTGCTCCACCCAAAATCAAAGAAATTCCTTGAACCAAACCTCATGCCTACAGACTAGTACAAGTAGAGACTTTGATTAAAAGAATATGAAATAACTCTTTTCAAATTCAAAAACAAACTACTCTTCAAATTTAGGAACCAAAATCCCAATAAGAACTCCAACTCGCCATGTTGTTATTTATCAGGTCTAGCACAACCAAGATTTTATGACACATCTATGTAGAAATGCTAAGCATTCACTCCGTCTCTGTAGAAATCCCTTACTCAAACTCTATAATCATCAAAACAAGCTCAAAGTGTATCAACGATAACCTAAAATTGAGCAGGAAACAAAACTACTAATTTAAACAAAGATGGAGTAGAGTAGACCACTAAAAAAGACAAGACGGCTATTCAAAAACTCTCAACACCAACCCCTATTATACCTTCAGGTCAATCTCAACTAGTAATAGCTTAAACAGTCGTTCAACATTCAAAAATGAAAACCTCACCGCTCCAAAAATAAACAAATGCAAAATGATCTTATAAACAAATATATCTAACCTAATTTTTAATAGATCTAAACCACGTATACAATCTCCAGTAAAGCAAAGTATAAAATCAAAAACCCTAACAACAGACACACAAATAAAGATTATTAAAAACAAAATAAAAATTACCATCAGAGGATCGGAGTTTCCCTTGGCATTATTATCATCACCGTCAGCGGCGGAGTCTGTTTCATCTCCGGCCGAAGTATCAGCTGCCTTGTTCTTCTTCTGCTTGCGCCGCCTCCGGCGACGCTCACTCTCGCGCGATTTCTTCCCCGCGGCGGTGGGGCTTTCAGTCTTCAGGCCGCCATTTGGCAATTCGGGTGTCATGTTTGTTTTGCGCTCCTCCTCCTCCGATTTTAATGGAGTTTTATTATATGGTGTAGCGAGAGTGGGAGAACATAGAGGGAAGATGGCGACTTGAAAGAGAGGTCCGTGTATATAGAGAAGAAAATTTCTTACAAAAATGTTCCTTATAACATATTAATAAAATTATTGGTTAAAATTCATGTTTTTATATAAATTGAATACATATTTTATATATATAAATATAATAATATATACATTATATAAAATATAAATAATACTATTAAGTGAATAATTTTAATTTATAATTTTACTAATGTGTTAAAAAAAATTATTTATAAAAAAATTAAATTTGAACAAATATAATTAAGAAAGTTGGTATGACTAAAAATAAAATTTAAAGAGACATTTTTATAATTAATTCAAAAATTAATAATAATAATTATTATTACTATCTGAAAATATCGAACAGGTAGCAATGCATGGCTTTCGGATCTTGTAGAAACTTTGGATTGCTGAAGACAATACCCAGATTTTGGGCCAAATTGGACATGGTTGGGTTTTTGTTTAGGCCCCCAAATTCTGGACCTCAATAAATTTGATAGAAATTCAGTTTGGGCCTCATTCATTACTTTTAATTTACTTCTTGTAACCATTTAAGATTTGTGAAGAATAAGCATGTAAATTAATACTGAATTTTGAAAACATCTAAATCACTTCAAGAAGCCATAAATCATTTGATGTTTAATATTCTTATATTTTAGAACGAATAGAGTATATTAAAAATTACTCATAAAGCGGTTTTGAGATTTAAAAAAAAAAAATCGATACACGTTCAAAAATTTTAAAAAAAAAATAATTTGAAATTATATTGACACAGTTTTACTATTATATCTCTGTTTTTAATTTTTTTACCATCCATGTTTTGAAAATTTCTAAACACATTTTACTGGGGTAATTGATAAATGTTTCATAACATAACTATAAAAATAAAAAGAAACTTCTTACTCCCTCCATTCTCATTTATTAGTTGTTTTAGGAGGTAAAAAAAATTCTTACTTATTTGACGTTGACACATTTTTAGGAGACATTAACTACGATTTTTCCCGTATTGTCCTCAAATATCTATTTTTATAATCTCTCTCTCATCTTTCTAGACAACTTTTTGCATATTCAACTTGACCTCACATATTTATTTCTCTGTATATTATATTTGGATTAAAAAAATAAAATTGATAAAAGAATAAAATAAAATAAAGAGTAAAATATTTTATTTTATTTTTTATTGAAATAAGTTATTTCGTACACTTTTCTAAAAAATAAAATTCACAAATTTGATAAGAATAAAAATAATTTATTCCGTTCTAATGAAATAATCAAATATAATTTTTTTCTACTACTATATTAATTTCTGCAATTTAAATGTAGCATTAATTCATACAAAGGTAGTTGTGGTAAATAGATATCAATCGTAATAGTAAAACTAGAATAATAAATGACTTCTTAAATAAATGTGCAATTGTAACACTTTAAAACATCAAATAAATAACAATGGAAGAAGCCAAGTATAATTGTTTTTTTGGTGGTGGCATAAAGAGTGACATTGATCTTTGTAAACTGTTGTCCTAAAACGGGGTGATCGATTTGCAAGTTTGTGTGTTAAACACAAATTACGTGTGCCAAGCTGCTAGTCTATTACTTATATATAAAGAAGCAAAATGAGAAAAATTATTGGTTTGGTAGTTCTTTTTGGGCCCAAATAAAATTTGATTGTGGATGTTATTGGCCGTAATAAAAAAATTTTGATAAAAATTAATATTTTTATTTTGTTCATACGTTACAGTTCTCCTATAATGGTGATTCATTCCTTTCAGTAATAATATGTCTATTAAATATATAATTATTTTGTCCATACATTACAATTATCCTATAACGATTCTTTCTCTTGGGTTACAAATATGTCTTTCCTAATATTAATCAAATTATTACACTATAATTACATACATTAATTATAGTAAAAATAAAACTCTTTCAGATTTGTATGATTCATACGTTAAATCATACAATAATAACAAATATATATAATTGGTCTAACCCTCTTATCAAGAGTTGTACAAATATTTTTTATTTATTTATAACAATCAGCATTCAAAATATAAGTAAAAAATTGATTCTAGACCTGAACAATATAAATTAACCCATTTGTAACTATTTTTTTATAGATATTAATAACTATTTGTAAGATAAATTAACCTAATTTTTTTCTTTATAACAATCAACAAATAATCTCAGTTGCTTTCGTTTACAAGTGTGTTCCAGAAACATAGGGGAAATATTTGGAGCAGATTGAAATGTTTTTCCAGAATGAAAGTGAATAGAGAGCTGGTGAATTGAAGCTTGAAGATGAGGAGCATTTAGTTCAGAAGCAATGACTCTAGATAAGTGAACAGATTATGATTCCATACAAAATTTAAAAGGGAAAATATATACACTCAACATAAACCATACATTAGTTCTGGGGTGAAACAGATGGGGTGAAATCTTATAACAGAGTTTTGTTGCTACTTTTTAATCCAACTTTTTTCTACAGTTTACCTGTATCTCTCATCTTCAGAATCATATAACTGAAAATCTTGTAGAGTTTTTCTCTACTTATCAGGTTTCTGCAAGAAGAATCTCTAACCTAAAGAGATGCACCTTGGTCATAGGACCACCTTGAGATATTTATATCTACATGTCTTGCACACAACTGAGCTATTAAACCCGAATTGATCTTACAGAAATTAACTAGAACTAATTATTCTTTTAACTATGAAATACTTGGAGGTTATTTTTAAGTTATGTGAAGGGAAATTATGAGGTTATTTTTAAGTTATGTGAAGGGAAATTATAATTATACGTGCCTTTTCATCGTCTCAACGTTTGTTCATCGTATGTTTGACGTATGATCCTTTTTTAAAAAAAATGCAAAACTCCATTAGGCGTAAGCATTAGACCAGAAAGCGGAGCAAGCATAGTTGCTCAAATTATATCTGCAGTAAATTTGAAAATTAAAATAGCCATGGTTGAAACTCAAATGTAGATTCTGACAAGGAAAGCACAAAAAAGGTCACATGCACAGGAGAGCACTACAATAAAAAGATAGGGATGGCTCATAAAGGTTCTACCCACTAAAAACATTATGGGCTGGTAGTTGATCTTGTTATTTTTTCTTTAAATTCTTGCAGGTTTGGGATTATCTAAATTCCCAGTTCAATAAGTCATCATCACAAGCACCAGTTTAAGTATAAACAAACATAATGAGATCAAATATGTGTACATGGCCCCATTGCCATCTGCTCTATCATAATACTTATTAGATTAGATAAAAGACCCCCTTACCTGCCAAGTTTGAGCATACACAGGTACACAAATGGAGAGCGTAAAATATAACATGATGAATTCAAATAGTTCTAATCTAACACCTGCATCAGAATGGCAACATGGTTTTAAGAGGAACCGATAATGTTCAAGATTTTATGGTAACTATATTTAAGCCAGCAAATATACTAATGGATTTAAGTTAAGATAAATAACGCATGAAGTTAGTTATTGAGCAAGTGGAACGTCCATTTCCTTTCCTTGATTTTCAGTGGAAAAAAGTAAGCATTCTGCTATTAAGTCGCAGATTCTCATGCTTGTATACTCCGCAAAAGTCGAGTATTCCAACTAATCCATGCATAGCGAGAAAACAGTTAGATACTTAGATCACAACTTCTGTGTATCCCAAATTTCCCAAAAGTCATCAGACTGGGAATGAAAGCTATCATATGCAATTATAAACATTAATTATTCGAAAATTATTGACATCTCCCATTGGTATTTCATATATTGTTACTAAATAGCAGAAATTTACTTTTACTGCTTCATCAACACATAGGAAGATGAAAAAATGATTTAAAACCTCTAAAAAATGATAACAACTTAAATCTTATTACATGCCCGTATTATGAGCCGTTAGCATTAGCAACAATTGAAATGTGTGATCTATCAGAACAGAAACATGCATATGGTGATGTACTTCCAAGTTTAAACAAATAGACAAATCCCAATAACTTATCTAATCAAAAGCGAACATAAAGTGGCCAATATGCTTGAAATTATTCTTCTATTTGCTATTTCGATATTCAGATCATACAAGTGGAACGACATTAACAAGATGAGCACAAAATTCTTAACTATGACTAACCTAAGCTTGTAAAAAAGAAAAAGAAGACATTTTTCTTACATTTTGGTTGCAAATGGTATGAACTGAGTTGGTTCATAAGCGCATACAACAAGACTTCAACATCGTACATAGATACAGGCAATGAGATTATGCGTAATTTTGACATCTTTATTCTATACACATTAGGTCGATGCAAAAGAAGAATTGCAGAACATGCAACAATCTGACATAATTTGTCTAATTATGCTCCCTTCTTCAACCTTAAGCCCTCTACTCCACTTATTCCAAAGGTGCACTGCATAGCTCTGGTTGCGAATATGCCTGAGCTTAGCAACCAACCATCTTGAATCAGTCTCATATCTAGGCCCCTGAAAGAAACTGCCTATTCTACACCAATCAACCGGATAAAATGCAATTGGCGGCAGAACAGTAAAATTAAAACCAGGCCTCCCAGTAACCCTCGAAACAACCCTAGAAACCAAGTAAGGACCATTATGACCCCATTTATTCCCGTCAAATGTGAGTGTAAATTCTTGGATGAACTTGTAAAGCAAGGGATGCCCTTTATCAAAGATCATCACAGCATTGTTCAACCTAGTCCAATTTTTTGTTTCGGCATCAATAGCCTGTGCCCCAATTGCATTTCTTAGCTTCTTAAAACTTCTCAAAACTATAACGTCAGCATCTATATAAACTCCACCAAACTTGTATAATAAACCAAGCCTAAGCAAATTTGAAAGGTTTTGACCAAGAGAAATTTCCCCAGGATGCACATTCCCTCTTCTTAACCTATTAAGCCAAGATTCTGCACCCGTGTTCTCAAATAAATAACTAAAATCAGGTGAAATTGCAGTCACCCGAAAACCCTTGTCCCAAAAGGGCCTCAAAATCTGCTTTCCCCTTATTGAATCCATAGAATTTGACACAATTAACAAGCACCCATTTGGGTGTGAATTAAACAAAGCCTCTACAGTAAACAATTCTCTATCACCAAATGACTCTAATGAAGAAATCCAAGTCATGAAAAAACGAACCTTACAGAAATTTCCACCAAAGAATTCCTTCACTTTTAGTGAAAACTGCATCGGCCTACTCTTAGAACGCAAAAGCTTGAATACATTCTTGCTATTTTCCCTCAAATTCGTTGGCGCGTTGACTACAGAATTATTGGAGAAAGAAACCAAATTGCAAGATTTATGCAAAAGGGACAAATCTTTTTTCAAAATTGGCGGTGGGTTTTCTTCTTTTACTGCGTACGTCAAAGAAGAAGAGAGCTTTATGGAAGAAGAACGAACCCACTTTCCCGCTTCTCCGGCGGAATTTTCCCGCGAGAAGCTGGCGGCCTCCGCTGGGGTTTTGGCGGGAACAGGGAGGTTCAGTAAGAGCATAGAAGCTCCATTGTAAGCTAAGAGGAGAAGAAGGAAAAGGGATAGAAGAGCAAAGAGAGATCTCCTGGTCTTTTGGAAATGATGAAACTGAATGGTGCTGGAGTAGTAATTCTTGGTGTGGTCCATGGGTGATTTTGGAACTATTTTTGCCCTGTGATCGGTTTGTTCTTGTGGATTGTTGAGTGTGTTTCTACTTTCTACTGAAGAGGAGGGGAGAGATTCTGAGCATTTTCAATGGCGGACGGGCAAAAAAAATCAAAAGTTGTTTTTGGTTTTGTGGGCTTTTCAAGAGAAAAAGATTGAAGAAAATGTCCAGGAGAAGACTTATTCTAAAATAATTTATAAAGTTAAAATTTAAGTAATAATTTATAAATAAAATTATTTGATATTATTTAATTTATAAATTAAAATAAAATAAAAATATATTTGGTTAAAATGATTTACAAATTAAAATAAGATATAAAAATTATAAGATAAGGACAAAATAATTTTTATATTTAATTTAACTATTTTGTTTTAAAATGACTTATTTATCATTTTATAAAAAATTAAAATTTATTATTTCTTAAAAATAATTTATAATTCAAAAAATAAGTTATTAATTTGCAAGTTACGGTCGAACCTCCCTACTGACGTGTAGCTCAATTAATTTAAAAGTTCAATGGGGGGGGGGGGGGGGGGGGGGGGGGCATAAGCAAAATTAGATAAGATTAAATAATATAATACATTTTTGGTATTCCCTATTGAAGTGTAGCTCAATTAATTTAAAAAGTCATGAACTTAGATTTAATTAAACTTACTTGTCATGTTAAACTTTGTTTCAATAATGACTCCCCTTTCTAGCAAATACCTATAGAGTATTTTATTATTTTTTGGTTTGAATTATTCTAGGTAGCATAGGACATATTAGAAATATTTTTTTGACATGTTGACTTTTTTAATTTTTTTTGGTATTCATTGATAAGATAAGATTAAATCATCTAAGAAAATAAAGTTTTCGGTCATGCAACTTACTTGAAAATGCTTAACCAATTGATCAAATACAAATGTATTATAATAATATTATATATATCAGGTCCGTAATAAATAAAAAATATAAATTTACACTATATGTGAAAAATATAAGTTTACACAATTTGTGAATATCGAACGTGAGTTCTAATTGTTACAGAATTTGTTCATATTAACGATTAAAAATTGAGGCATAATATAAATTTTAATATTTTATTTTATTTTTTAATAATTAAAATAAATATAATTTTTGAATATTATGTTTGACCGTTATGCTTATTCTTTCTTTATATTCAAAGATGTTGGATCAACCACAATGTTCCACCAAACGAGCAATTAATGAGCTCTATCATTCTCTGTATTTTATTTTTATGATTTTGGCAGAAGAGAAGAAATACAGTTTGTCACCGAGAACAAACAACTCGGCAAAATGGGGAGAGCCAGCCAACATGAGAGTAATGAGAGTTAAATATTCTTCGTATTTGGACATGTGAAATAATAATTCCCTTTAAATTATTATTTTCTTTTTTTTATATAAGGAATTTTCTTTTATAAATTTTGTAAATACATATATATTAAATTTATTTTTGAAAGTAATAAATTGTTAATTTTATAATAATAATAACAAAATCATACAATTACTATTGCAAATTTGAGGATATTAATAAATTTATATTATTATTAATAAAGAAGGAATTTTTTGTGAAAAAAGTACGAATTCAAATGCATTTAATATATGAAATATTTAAGGAATTAATATTTTTACAAGTAAAATTAATAATTTTATAAAAAATTTCTTATATGAATAGTAAGTAAAATTCACCCTCATGTAATAGATGATTTTATGAAACTAACATTTTTATTTATAAAAATATCAATTTTGAATACTTATTATTACCAAGGGGTCATGTTTGAGAATTTTTGAAAATATGGAGAGAAAAAAGACATATAAAACTCCCTTAAATAAGGAAATTATTATAAAACATCTCTGTCGTACACAAACGTTCTCTATTTATTTATTTATTCATGGTTTTTTAGTTTGATTAATGGCATGACATTAAAGTTATAATGACAAATTTAAGAATATTATGTTATTTTATTTTATTATTTACTAAAAAATTAATTACTTTTGTGAAATAAAAAAAAATAACAAATAAAACTTCTTTATGAAACGGTTGGGATATTATTATTTCCTACCTTCTGCGCTTATTTTTTCTTTTCGAAGTATCATTAATATATTTGGTCATTATCAGGACTGAGTCATTAACATGGCAAGCTTCCTTCATTCTTTTTGGTAATGTATAGCTGGTCAATATTAACTATCAATGACTGCGTCCAAGTTTGATTTTTTCTTTTCGCTTATTAAAGACCAATACATATGAAAAATCCAATATCCAACTATAAATTAAAAATATATTATTAAATAGACAACTTTATATATACACAAATTTTTTTATAAATTCTATTTCAACCATTAAAAAATAAAACTTGACACAGATTTCTGCACCTCACTTCACTTTTTAATGATAAGATAGAATTGGTATTTAATTATTTATGTAAATAGACTTATTCTTATTAAATTTTGCATATAAAGATTTTGGGACCAACAATTTGGTTCACTTTTAACATTGATTGTCCAAATTCACCTTCCATAGGTGCAAGTATAGCTAATATGACCACATAATATGCTATTAACTATCAATGAATGAGTCCAAGTTTGATATTTTCTTTTCGCATATTAAAAGACCAATACATTTGAAAATTCCAATATCGAACTATAAATTAAAAATATATTATTAAATGGACAACTCTATATACATAAATACAATTTTTTACACAAATTCTATATCAACTATTAAAAAATAAAATCTGACACAAATTTATGTGCCAAACTTCATTTTTTAATAGTGAGATAAAGTCTCTGTTCGAATGTTTGTGTAAATAAACTTATTGTTATTAAATTTTGCATATAAAGAGTTTGTGACCAACAATTTGGATCACTTTGAACATTGATTGTCCCCCCGCCCCAAAAAAATGAATCCATGTAGATTGCAGCATTCTATAGCATGCAAGAATTTTTCAACTAGTGACAATTTCGTGCAAATAAACTTATAATGTGACATGGACACATAATTTGTTTACTTCAATCATTTTGATTTATTATTTTAAGCTGTTTGATAATTAGATTGGAGGTCATTCAAATATACACATGTTCAAGGATGTAAGCATCTACCCACTTGCCAAAAAATGTACTCTCTGATGCGTCTAACCAGCACATTTATTTAAAAACGAACATCCCAAATATTCCTTTCTTGCTAAATGCAATAAGATACCCTCTACACAAGAAAATTTATCAGTACAGAACATTCAACAACAACAATAAAACCAAACTCCCAGACAAATTAAAACCTAAGAAAACATTCTCCAAGTCGATTCGGATTCACTGAAAAAGTTCTCTTCAGATGAGATTCTCCTTTGCCTTTGTAAAATTCTACTGGTTATGCTCCTCATAACCTTGGTGAATTCCTGATCAAAAGAGCCAGCCATAAAATAAATTAAGAAAGGTTACGTGAATAAATTCGTGAAGTAAAAAACAGAGGAAAATAAACTAAACTAATAAGGAAAAGACATAATAGTTAAAAAGCTAGAAAGCTAGTTGTCTTCAACATTCTGCTTTTCCATGCCTTCCATATAATAAAGACATGAAAAAGTGGTAAAAGAAAACTCTGCATCCTTCATTGTAAAATATGCCTAGTTTACTTTTATTTAACAAACACATTTTCTTAAGTCCATTTCTAAAACATGCTAATACGATGCCGCATATGTCCCCCAAACAAAATGAATAAGCAACATAGTAATCCATAACAGGCTGTCTTATTCAAGTTTACAGCATATATAAAATAAACCAACACACTCAACAACGATAACATGGTATCTCTAGAAAGCTGACACTAGGATAAAAGAGGAAGACTTTGTGCCACTTGACTTTGTGCTAATCCTTCAAATATAACAACACAATAATGGGAACCTTGGCCCTAACCAGGAGAAACTACACTACTACATAAGTTGGCCAATGTCAACTTTTTGGCATCATGCACTATGCTTTGAGTTTCCTCTAGCTTCCTCAAAACAATGATATTGCCTACGGCCCAGCAGCAATATAATCAGACTGACAACCAGATAAGTCAACAAGCAATCATTGCATTATAAATTCCAAAATATAATCCAAGATTTCAATAGACAACCACCTGATTATTATGGAGGAAATAAAGTCACAACAACAGAATAGATGATCAAGCAATAACAAATAAGTAAGATGAAAGAAGTTTAGAACTTGCATACATTTATGCAGAACAGCGGAAGCCAAAAAGCTCACACCTGAAAATTCAAATAAATAAACAACTGATGAATTATGTCATCGGAGGCTTTATTGAAAAATATGCCATATATCAAAAAGCAAGTGAAGCAAGATAACTAGATAAGGGCAAATTATTATTTTTTAGTCAATAATGAGAAAATTTAAAAAATGTCTTCAGTTGAGCATTTGTACAATCTTAATACCTACACACAGAAAAAAGGTAACTTGTAAGTAAAATCAGCCCATGATAAGTGAATGGTGACAAATCTTAAGTCAAAAAATTCTTAAAGCTGCAAATACACTGGTACCATTTGACAATGCTTCCTATATATACTTTTTTGCTTTCTCCAGTAAAGAATTTCTTTAAAATGATTATAAGAAGCACTACCAAACAGTACCAGTACATATCGTCACATTATACAGCAACGGGAACTGAAAAACTTTGTCAATGTTGCAGATAAATGGTTTGTTGAAAAGATTAACCAGAGTAAAATGTCAACTGATATTTCTCTGAGGCATTATATAACTACTAGACAAGAAACATAATAGATGAGGAACACATGATCAAGGGTCATTGGGTTGAAATGGTTAAACACTGTCATTCAAGTTTAGAAATCCAAAGATATACATCACATGTTACAGTTGTAGCCTGTAGATGGTCCAAAATTTCAACTTGTGATGCAATAGAAGATTTGAGATTTTAATTTATCCACATCCCAAATTAAAGCAAATTCAGACAATAATGACAAATCTAGAAAATATGAGGCTAGTCATATTGCTGAATGAAATTTAAGAATAAGAATGCATTAAAGACACAGTTCCTAACTAGCCAAACTGTAAAGAGTTTCTTACAACTTCATATAAATCAAGAATAGAAACAATAATTCACGGTAACATATCATAAATCATACTCAAACAAATTCAACGTCTTTGGTCTGAGGGAAAAGTAAGTGGCGTGTGTAAACTGTAACCTATAAGCCAAGTTTGAGGATTTCAAGTTCAAGAATAATTGCCCCATTAAGGTGTTAGCAAGTTACATGTGCTAGATATAAGGATTTCTTAATCTCATAACTAAAAGCTTCAAATGGCTCATGATTAATGAAGACAATTACCCGATTTGTTAATGTTGCCTACCAAGTGTTTTATTTGAACCAACTTAGAATGGGTTAATAGAAAACATCTTCTAATCGCAATTTTGGGTCCAAATAAACCGGCTAAACAATACTGCATTATTTGTATGGCTGTACTGTGGGTATAGTTGTCTTTTCTAGTTTAAAATGGACTGTAATTATACCCAAATAATTAATGTCTCTTACATGTCCTCCAATATATTAGTTTTAAGACTCGACAGAAATCTCTCTCTCCGAAATATATAACAAGTAGAGACAGAAATTTACAAGGTTAGAACACTAGCATGAACTTCCCCTTTTAATATGGTTGATAGGGATTCACAATTGAAATTTGGGCCTCAACAGACTTTATCTTGTAGAACAACTGTGGTGGTTTTCTCCCAAGAGGCATGGTGCCTGCAGGTGGAAGGGTGGTCTGTGGTCCAGTATAAGGTCCTAACTCTAGTGGGGAGAACAAATTTACAGGAAAACAGCATAAGATACAAATACAATTGTAAGTTACCAAGACTTTGCTGTGCACAAGATACAAAAAGAATTTTAAGTTGCCGATCGAAACTATGACTTTGTTTGTAAGTTTATATATAAAGAGAAGAGAGAGTTTAGGAGAGATCTCTTTTGTTACTTTGGAAGTTGGGAAGAAAATAAAGGAAAGGAAAAATGAAATAAAACAAAAAGGAAAAGAAAAAAAGAGAGAAGCAAGTAGGCTAAATAACCCCAAAAAATACAAATAAAGAAATTGTATACTTTTCTCTTCCTTTCTCATTTCATTAAAACTCACAAGCAAGTAAATATTGGAGAAAAAGTGAGGTGCTTTACTGCTTTCCTACCATTTCTCTTGTTTTCTCTCTTTAATTAAACTCCTAAATTAATGTCAATCTTCCCAAATTTTGAATAAAAATCCTGTCAGCATTTGAATTTACTGGCAAGAAAAGCTAGTCCCTCCATAAAACTTTTGTGCTTGAGATGAAAATTAGCAGGAATTTCCAGCACTGTTTGCACATCATCTGTCAAAGAACTGTGGCTGGAATGTAATGCTCAATAGGAGGGCCGATAAAAAAAGATCGGAATTTTTTTGATCCAAGTATACTAGTAGCTAATAATGGGAGTTAAGACCACATGGAAGAAACCTACTTCAAATTGATAAGAGTGGAACTTTCCTATATTAATGACTCAGTCCTGATTCACAAACCACTACACTTGGGTCAAAGATTTTGTCTGTGTTTCATACAATAGGTGACAGCAAATTATGCTAGTGATTCAACTATGTGCACTAGGGAATGCTACAAAGAGTTGATGAACCAAGTGTGTAATTGAGTCTTTCATCAAAATTTCAATTACACCATCTAGAAATGAGAGTCCTACATTTTTTCAAATATAAAACAAATTATCTAAAATCCTATGTCTAGGCATGTCATATACAATGTTAAAATTTCTAAAAAAGGCCAACAAAAAATTAGGACTCCCTTTTCTAGATGGACAGAGGAATTATATTGTACTACATATGTTTCTAGCAATCACATGTAATAGGGAAAGCACTTGGGCCACTATCCGTGTCTCTCCACCAAATGTTTGATCAATTAGTCCATCAATACAAATCGCAATTAGTAAATTATCATTGCAAAAGAGTCGAGACGGTGCTAACCAAAATAATGCGCATGTCCGATGCAATGATTTTAACCTAAAAGAATATTTCAAAGAGCACAAGTCAACATAAAATTTCATTCCAAAACTCCAGTCAACCATTAAAAACCAAGCCCACAATTAAAAGAGCAGCACTATCTATTCAAACTGATGAGACAACGCGAAAAGATTGTTACCTATTGCATAGCATCATGGTTCAGAGCAGTCCTCTCCGCCTCTTGTAGTCGCTGACTGTCAATGTCAGTGCATGTCTCCTCCCATCATTCTCCGGGACCTGGCATCCTATTGTTGCTTCCATCCTTTGTTTCCTTGCCATGAATCCCGCTTGAGCTCCATGAGCCCCACCAAACTTTTGAAGAATAGCCAATGAAATTGGCAGCTCAAAATTATGCAGCATATTTGACTCTGTCCCTTGATCCACGGGAGCACTTGTATCCACCAACTTCCCTGCATCAGCAGCAGCCTCCAAGGCTGCTGCAGTAGCTACAATACCAGCCTCAGATGTAACCCCACCTACTTCTCCAATGCCTTCAGGGCCTGATGCAGCAGCAGGATCACCATTTTCTGCCACTGCAATCTCATCCCCTCCATTTGCCTTTGGAACATAGTAATTTCTCGACCTAGTCCATCTCCTTGAAAATGGATCGTAACCAGCTTCACCAGCCTTTAATCCTATGTTTACCGGTTTTAATCCAGATGCGTTTTTGAAATTCTCAACTCTGTTCTTTCTGTTCATTTCCGCCAGTCTAATAGCCTTGTTATCTTTCTCTTGAGTTTGCCGGGATGCCTCCAGCTCTTGCAATCTTGCTTTAATCCTCTCAACCTCTGCCTCATCATGCTTACTTTGGGCCACTTCCATTTCCCTTCTCAGCCGGTCCTTCTCAGCTGCAACATTTAGTGGCCTCCATGTGGCCGATTTTTTCTCCTGGAGCATCTGCTTTACAGTGGCTGCCGAGTAGACAAATGTGTTGGTTTTCTGTATCGCATCTCTCTTGTCTAACACGTCCTGTTTGCTAGGCATTCGCCCACCACTACGCTCCACCTCCTTAATCCACTGGTCAAACTCCTCTTTGATTGGAGGAGAGTCTGAAACCATAGCCATCTGCCACCTAGCAGCAGAACTTTCATTGCCCCAAACAACATTCAGATACTTGTGTGTCATTTTGTTATCTAGTTTGTACTGTCGATCAGGGTCTGCTGCATCAACATTCCTGACCATGCAGAGCCTGTAGATTGGCCCAGTCCTCGACTTCCCAATTCCAACCCTTACAAAGCAACCTACAATTAGGTCATCAAAGAAAGGCTCCATAAGCCATTTTGCCAGTTTTGATCTTCGAATAGTGATTTCCTTTATATCCTCAAATGTTGGCACTGTTGACTCTGGTGAGGTCTTGTCTTCGTCACTGTCATTTATTCCACCATCCCCTGTTGACTCTTCATCTTCACTGTGGGACCCACTTCCACTCCGGCTGGAGCTACTTATAGCTGCTGCTGTAAAGGATCTCCGCTTGACTGGTGAATACCTCCGGCTGCCAGAAACTCCCTTTTCCTTTAGTTTACGGTGAGTATCTGAATCCTGCTGCCTCAATCTTTTTGCTCGTAACTCATTTAATGCATCATCTTTGGCAGCTGTCCTATCAGCGGATCTGGCAGAGGAGCGCACACCACGAGATGATATGCGAGGGGGGCTATCTTTTCTGGACTGCATCATCTTCTCTTTCTGCTTTCTCAACTTTTCCTGCATTTTTTTATCAGTTATCTTTGTTGAACGCTCTGACAGTATCATCTCTCTTTCAAGTTCTGTCATCTGTGCAAGCTTTCGCCTGTCATCTTCATCCTTGTAAAGATCACTCCCAATAGAGTCATCATCACTATCACCCTCACGATCATAACCATCCTCATCATCAACTTCTTCCCGGCTGCTACGTTCATCATCTCTTTCTGAGGGGTCCAACCTTTTCTTCAAAGGAACCTGTGATGACGAGCGTTTCCTGCTTGCATAACCACGATCATCATCCGAATCATCGTCCCTTGAGTCACTTCCATTGTCAGAATATGAATCCTCTCGTCGCCTTCTGGATGATGGAGGGGAATGTCGATTCCTCCCAGATGCACCGGTTCTTCCTGCTGCTTCAAGGAGCAACTTTTCCAAGTCTGCCATGGTCTATTTCAATTATCAAGCAGCAAAAAATCGTACTCCAACCTGCATCAGTTGCAAACTGTTGTTGGAATCAATTCTAATAGAAGTCAAAGGAAGCTGCTGATTACCATAGCTTGTGGATTTAGTTGAATCATTGGAAAAAGTGATTAGTCAAGTGATAAAGTAGTATTACAATACGCATTTGGAACACCATTTTTAGAAGAACATTTGGAACTCTAGCATTAGCCGATGTAACAAAATAGATATATGATGTTCATTAACGAAAGATGAGTTATATATAGACGGTAGTAAATCTGGATTATTTGGAAAATTTATCATGCAATATAAGAGCCAGGTCCAAGAAAGAAAGAAGCTCTTAAGTTATGTGGCAGCTAAAGCCAAATATAACTATGGCGAGTAAATGGCTCATCAAGGAATTAAATACGCACCCATCAGCCTCCAATGAAAGTGAGATTTGGTAACGGCCCTTAGTTTGTAACTAACACCAGATGGCAGATGCGTTGCGTGTGTAAATAACATGGGGATAAAATGAAATTTTATAAAATTTGGAAGACTAAATAAAAGGATGTATAAGTTTTAAATCAAAAAGAATAAAATAGTACTATAAGAAAACTTGTAAGGACAAAAGAGGGTGAAAATTGTTGTGGCCCAATTACAGCAATGACGTTAGCGGCTCATGGGAGCCGCTTTATTAATAGAGATATCCCATGATAGGAGAAGATCTCTTAAACTGGGAAAAAATTAAAAACAAACAAGCTAAGTCTTCAGCCGTATCTTATTCACATTAAATATAAAAAAGATGAAGTGTTTTATCTACTTTTTTACAAGTAAAACTTACCTCATAGTTTACACGGTACCTTGACCGGAACCGTGTAAAATACATAGAACGAAGAGTTATTCAAACATCACAATCCAAAAAATAAAACAATGTATAAATCGCCGAGCCGCTTAAATTGATGTTAACAATAAAATTAGCAATTCAGTGATACCTAAAACCGACTAAACGAACTGAAACTACAACTATATAACATCATATAATTTCTTTGCGCCAAGGAGCAAAGCTACGGAGCAAAAAAATTGCAGGTGTCAACAGGTTACCAAATTTAATAAAGATGGTACCAAAGTATAGTAAATAACTAATCAAAAAAATCTCGTCAACAGCTTGAACTTTTTTACACCAATATCAAACTTTACCCTCTTAATTGGTTATTTTCACAAAAATAATGATAATCGGATTTTAATTAAATAGTTCAAATTTTAGGTTTAACTGAGCATATCATGTGCGTATGAAGTACCAACAACCACAAACTAGACATGAATAAACATAAAAAATTGTTCTTTCTATCCAATCAGATAATTAAAATTACATATGTGTGAATATAATGAGAAGACAACGCGATTAACCAAATTCAAGAGAATTGAAGAATATTTAGGCGTCAATATTACCGAATAGGAGAAGAACCGACTTAGATCGGTGAGATCAGTTTCCGGAGCTCCGGCAGGAGAAATCGGGAGAAGAATTAACACAGCTACAGCAAATCGTCTGCTGAATGTTTGTTTGCACGGCTGTTTGAGAGCTTGTTCATGTGGTCTCTTTCATTCTCAAAGATCGTTCAAGTGCCAACGGGTTGAGGGTTTTTGTTTTTAACCTTAATAAAATACTCTCTGCTTTAAATCTTTTCTTTATTTTCCAAATAATTAGTCAGAGTATTATTTTTTTCTTTATTTTCCCATTAAATGGTTGGAGTATTATTTTTTGAACTTTTTATTTTGTTTAGTTGAGCAATTATAATTTTTTTTTTGTTAGTAAGCACTTTTTTTCACGATTTTAATAGTAAAAAAATATACAAATAAGTCTAAGTGTACAAATTTTGTGTATAAACTCAAAACACAAACTTACATCTAAACAATTAAAAAGTAAAATTTGGTACAAAATTTCGTATCAGGTCTCATTTTTTAATAGTATAGATGAAATTTGTGTAAAAAATTTACGTTTGTAGACTTGTGCAAATTTTATCAAGGAACTTATTGTATTGATTTAAATAATTTTTTACATACTTGTCTTATTTCGTTTATTTCTTTTATTCTCCTCTTTACTCCAAAAGTATATGTTTATAAATTTAAAGGAGTTATTATTAAATATATTAATAAGCAGATTGAGAGCAATTATTTGAAGCTGAAGATGAAAATTTATGGTTAATTATTTAATTAGACTTTTGATATAGGTTAATATTGATCGTTATGAAAATTTAGTGCTTATGTTGTTACATAATTTGTTATTCATTTTCGTGTATGGGCTATAATTTGAAATTAAATATTCCTCTATAAGTATAATATTTTTAATTTTATGAGATGCATGTTGACAAATAGATGGTAAATTCAAAATCATTATAAATTTGTATCTTGTATTGAAAACAAAAATTCACTATGATTTTATAGTTACAACTTTAGAAGGCACTGGTTTTTTTTTTTTTTTTTTATAATTTTTTTTATCAATTTTTAGGTATTTAGTAGTTCCTTTTGTGGCATCGATTTCAATTCTGTATACAACTTATTCTAGCCATATTTTTTGGATTACTGTTTTTCTTGACGGTGAATGGCTCTTTGATTTAATAGAGATAGTGATATTTAAAAAGAAATAAGAGGTGACATCCAAAAAAGAGAAGATAAAAAGATTAAGAAAGAGTATATCAGTAAAGATTTAGAGAGACAATTGATTTACCGAAGTAATTTTAAATTTTTAATGAAAGAATAATATTATATACATAAATTATACACAAAAATTATTTACAATTAATGAATTAAATAACGTAAAAAAAGAGAAAAAATAGGAAGCGGGTTATATCATTAAATGTTTTATATATTTTTATTAATATGCAATATATGAGTTTTATCTTTTACGTACAATTTTTTGTTTATAATTTATATATATACTATTACTTTTATTAATATGTATAACATGATGAATCCTATATTTTATCACAATTATTTGTGTACATAAAAAAAAAATACTACTATTATTCAAATTATTCTTGTCTTCATGTCTTGTTATAGATAATAAAGGGTAGCATCATCTTACTAAGATCTTGTTCGAGACTGAGCCAAGTGGATATATTTTGTTGACATTATTTTTGTCCTGTTATAAGCAGCCAGCAACTTATCCAAAGTCTTGTTATAGAAATCATTATATAATTAATATTTTTTTGCAAATTTACTTTATTACTCAATTCGGCAAATTTCTGTTCAATTTTCCGTGAAGTAACGAATAAAGTAATTAATTATGCTTTAAAATTTTATAATTAATTCATATGATTTGTGATTTTATTATATTATACTAATGAATTTAATATTATTATTAATAATAAATATCTTAATTATATACTAATAGATTTTTTCCCCTAAAAAAATGGTGTTGAAGGACAAAAAGAGATTCTTTTTGGAATAATTATAGACTTACCCATGTTTTTGACCCAAAAATCTTACCCGCAAATAGGACAAATAAGTATGACCCACTTTTGGGTTAAAGATATAAATACATTGGGGTCAAACTCTTTTATCTTATTTACGGGTAGGTGTAGAGAGTAAGAAAAATAAGTAAATGTAGAAGTACCTTCTTTTTGTGCTTTTATATGTAGAAAATATTGGTAGCATCGCCTACCTTTTGTAAACCATAATAACAAGTACTACTAGTACTACAACTACTATCACCTGTCAAAACTCGCCCTCCTCCTCCTCCTCTCTCTATTTTTCTCTCGGAATGGATCAAATTCAACACAAGTTCATTGATGCAAGAGAACTGAAACTTCACATTGCTGAGATTGGAACAGGTATTACCGTATTATCCTTTTTGTTGTTATTTTGCAGGATAATTAAGCTGTTCGTTATTACACCATCAAAGACTATTTCTTGCTTTATGCAGGCCCTTCAGTTGTATTTTTACATGGGTTTCCAGAGATATGGTATTCATGGAGACACCAAATGATTGCACTTGCAAATGCCGGATTTCGTGCAATTGCGCCCGATTTAAGAGGATATAGACTATCTGAAAAACAACCTCAACTTTAAAGGGCATCTTTCAATGACTTTGTGGAAAGACACTTTATTCTTGTCACATATATAAGGTATACCCTTTTTTTTTTTTTTTTTTTTTTTCTGATAATGTAGAGTTTTCCAACTGCAGTCGAACTGGACCAAGCCCTTTCAAGATCCGTGGCTCTGTTACCTGTTCTTATGAGAAGGTAGAACTGTTGTTGCAAGTGTGACTCGAACCAGGACGTCCGAGTTTACGGTTCGTCCCTTTTTCCTTCTTCTCTTCTCTAAATTTGCTCAAGTTGGCCTGAATTTGCACATCGTGTGTAGTTTTACAAATGAGTACAACTGTATATGATCTGTCAAGCCCCAAATCCCGTACTCGTTACGGGAATCTGACCGAACAATCATTTTCATAATATCTACGACATTCATTAATAAAAACTCTCGTTTATTCAAAACTTTACAACATTCCTTCATTCCATAATCGGTCTTTCTCTTTTACATTTCAAAATCATATAGATTATGATTGTACAATAATTATGAGTATTCATAAACTCACAATCTAACATAAACTTTCTTTCTATACATCTTTCTTCATCTAATAATTAGCCAAGACTTGCATTAATAACAACAAAGTATGATCGACTGTTGAGTTTTCGCGTACCCGTGAATAAACTACACTTAGAATGATTTTTTTAAATTTTTTATATTTAATATTTAATAGTTACCTTAGTTGATCAATTGCAATTTACAGGCATTTCTCATTGGAAAAGATTTTGGAGCATTTCCTGTTTTTCTTCTTTCCCTTCTTCACCCAACAAGGGTCTCTGGAGTCGTGTCATTGGGTGTACGGTGTACCATTCTTTCCTCCTCGGCCTAATCGATACCAAGGCCTAGCTGAAGGTTTCTTCATTAACAGATTGAAGGTAATTTCAACCAATTCAATTTTCTTGGTTGAATTGCTGATCAATTCTTTAACTCTATTATTCAAGCTCCTATAGACTTGCAATAAATGATCTCGAGTAAGAATTACAAGTGTAAGAAATAGATCTTGTTCTCTTAGAATTTTTCATGTCATTCATAAATTTCTTTCCTGTTAAAATTTGTACGAGACCAACAATTTGCCAAACATAGCTTCAATTCTAAACATCGTACAGAGATACAAATGAATTACATAATCAAGAATCTCTTCATTACAATATCAATAAACCTATTACTGGAGTACTTCATCAACCTGATTAGTAGTCATTTAAGAATTAAGAGATCAATTAGTAGGACATACATCAAAAAGGAGGAACGTAGTTGCAAACTGGAAATCTATTACACAGCAAATTACAAATTACACAGCCAATGCAGATGTAGACGACTAATTTTACCACTGTTATTTGTAGCATTCGTATACATGAATCAGCCTGCACCAGAGATGGTGAAAAGAGCTGGAAGAAATAATGTAAAAGAAAAGAGAAGAAGACTACAAACAAAATGTGTTCAATGTTCCTAAAAAAGAGCTAAAATAATGGGGTTAATCAGACTATTAGAAGCTTGGGGTCAGTTTAATAGCAGGATGCAACGGATGAACATCTCACAGAGAGGTTGTGGAGGGAGACGAGGATGTACAAACAATCCATGGCCTTGAGCTTTCATTGCATTCTACATGATTCGATTACTTCAAGAACTGTTGTGTGGGTCTCCGGTGAAATCATGTTGAGCGTCAAATGAAATTCCTGGAGAAAATATTGTTATTATTATTTATTACACAAGACTCGGTGTATATACCTGGGCTATAAATAGATGTGTAATATATTGATATCATCAATAAGCTTTTACCCTTCAATAAAAGATACACCTTAGATGAGCACTATCACTATCGGAATACAAGCCAACAATAAAAACACATTAATATGCTAATCAAATGAAGTTCATATATCAGGGAAGCCCTAGACTTCACCTGTTGGCTTGCAGCATTAATCATAGGGATTCTCCCAATTCCCAAGTCATTTATCTAGAGCACAGACAGTTCTAACACACAATAGAAGTTAATATAAGGTCTCATAATCCTAGAATATACAAGTGTATGCCACTATTCAGTAGTTGCCTATCACCTACTGAAGCACAACAGATAATATAACACAGGACGCTGCAATCGCTTTAGCAGTTGAGCAAAAACAATTGTCATGTTGCTTGATGATTGATGGATCCAAAAATAAGGACACAAAAATTGCTATCTTGCTGTCACTATTGATGATGTGACCCCACCAGTTGGTAGGTTTCTGAACTATCCCCTGCCTCTAAATAGACAGGGCAATTGTCATGCTGCTTGATGATTGATGGGCCCAAAAATAAGGACAAAAAAATTGCTATCTTGCTGTCACTATTGATGATGTGACCCCACCAGCAGGTAGGTTTCTGAACTATTCCCCTGCCTCTAAATAGAGAGGGCAATACCAATAGGCGGCTTCAAAATGAGATGAACATATGGAGAAGCAGAGAACAAGTGAATCAAACACCTAATTTAAGCTGCCAACTATTGGTCTTTAAGACAGATCAGGGAGGCTCTAACCTAATTCTTCCCTCAAAACTCTGAAGCAAGGCCAACAGGTCTCTCAGATGAGAAACCCAGTCCATATGGACAGGGTCAGGGGAGTGAATTACTATACAACATTTATGCCTTAATTAAAACCCACAAGAAGAGCAACTTACCACAAATCTCTCCAAAACAGGTACAAGAATCGCCAGCTTGTGATCTGGGAGACATTCAGCAATTGCATTACGTATGCTCTTGCTGTTGGTCAAAGAAAGAAACTTTCATTGAGAACCAATAAAAATAAGACCAATTATCTGGGAAAATAAAAGGTCCCACAAAAAGTTCACCAACCTTTCAGTTGAAAGGAATGCAAGAAGAAGGGCTGAATAAGCTTCAACAATCATTTTCTCAGCTTCTTTCTCTCCCTGTAACAGGGCATCCTCGTCATCCTGCATATTACAAAACAGTTAAAAAATCTAGGAATTTATATATAACCGTTCTTTGCGATTATCACCCATATGAATCAAGGTGTTCTAAATCTATTTCAGTCAACCATCCTCAACTTTCCTTTACAACACACATAGTATCATCTCAAAACAGTAAATATTCTATACAATCTTCATGGAATCCAAAGAAGACACAAGAAGTATCTCTTACACAGTTTTAAATTTTCAAGATAACATCTGAGATGATAAGTACAGATAAGAATTGATAGTTCAAAAAGTCCCCATTCAAATAAATGGCCAAAGAAAAACACAATGTAGGGTAATCCAACCCTTGACCACAACTTCTCAAGTGCAGTGGATATATTTCCAGCAAGATCAACAGTCTCCACAAAACCTTTATAGGGAAACCATTTCTAAAAATGCTATTCAGAAGAGAAGATTTATAAAAAATAAGAATAAAAAAAGTAAGAAATGATATGCTCCTGCTGACGACCAATTTTACATATTGCGAAAACTTGGGAATGTAGATGAAGCATGGAATTCCATGATCAACTCTTTTTTTTCAAAATTTTAGAGTTATTTTGTAACAAGTTTTGCTAACAATATTCATGTTTTCAATGGAATATTAAATATATTTGTGACTACGGCCGTGTACAAACCAGTTTTTCATGAGCCCGACTCGAGTTGACATCAAGTAATCTTCTTCCCCCCTATAAGAGTTATGCCTTATCTGACTCGAGACCAGCTCGTTTAAACCCCACTTGAGACTAATTCAAGACTGTCTCGTTTATACCCGGTTATATAAATACATAAAAATTATAATTTTTAATTCATGACATGAAATATGTATCATACATAAGTAAAACCCTGCTGGAGCTCAAACTGACTCAAGCTCGATAAGCAGCTCATTTATTAAATGAGCCAAGTTCGTCCCAAGGCCTGTTTAAAACTCGACTCGACTCAGCTTCTTCACAGCCTATTTTGTACACAAGTCAAAACAATTTGCATAAGATTTCATTCTATCAAAGACAGAAAGCACTGTCATGTTCTTCTGGTACAGATAATACATTTCTTTTGCAGCTTAATCATTCAAAATTTGGTCATTTAATTGTATGCGATTTACTTTTGCCAAATCTTTCACTATCTTAGCAACCAATTTAACAAATGACACGCCATTCAAAAGAAAATGCTACAAATAATGATACGTTTATAAGATTGTTTCTTCTTTTTTTTCCCATTGTCATATCAGCAACCAGAGTATAGAGTCTTAGAAAGAACTAAAGCCAAGCAACAGTAAAATCATATGAGACATGTAAACTCACCGAGGGCGAATTTCTTCCTTCTTCAGCTGCCTCACCTGCCCCTTGGTTGGCCAAAAAGATAGAGCATAATAGGGGAATGACATTCCTACTCTCATTCTCAGATCCTTTCAAGCTAGGGAAGGAAACACTGGTTGCCGCTAGCCGTGATCTACAGTAAACGTAAATTAAGGTATAACTTTTTATAACCCCCTTAGTTGAGATTTTATGAGTTCTCACAAACAAATATCCACCAAAAGATTCAAAAAGGAACCATTAGACAGAATTGCGAACTTTATATATTGGGTTAACTATCCTGTTTAGGATAAGTGAAATTTTAGATGAAACACGCAGGTGAAGGGCGAGAATTTCCTGCCCAAAGAAAGTTGATGACATATAATTGAAGTCATTACAGTGAAATCGCTGACGAGGGTCCAAGGATAGACGTCCAAGAATTGTAATGGTAGAAAAGGAGTAGCAATAAGTCAAGTTCAAGTAAGGACATAGGGATTGGGGCAGATGACTCAAAGTAAGATTCAAGAAGTACACACACGCCAAAATTAGAGAAATCGCTAACAGACTGAAGCTACTGATGATACTGAAAATAATAAATTACCTGTTCCGACCATCCTTCTCCACCAAATTTACAAGCAGGCCCAAAATAGCAACAAGAAAATCCAACTCTTCATCAGTGAGATGTACATTGTTCTGATGATCAAATTCGACAACTGACTTGGATGACAAGTTAAATGATGGGAAATGTCCAGCTATCAATGAGGATAATGTTTCTAACCCTCCACAGGCAGCAATTAGCTGACAGCCAACAGAGTTGTCATTTGTCAAGTTCATCAGAACCTGTCACGTGGAAATACAAGTGAGTTTTCAAATTTTCAATGCTTTATCACACACTGCCACATAATCGTAAGTCAGAACCAATTAAGCATATGTCAGTAAACCATACAAGTTACAACTATAGAAACAAGATTTTAAAAAATAATAATTAAAAAACTAAATAATGGCATCTATAATATACTTGCTTAGTTATATTTGATTTAATCAATCACTCTGAGAATAATTTTGAGAGATGTACCTAACTCAAGCCAATTAACCAATCAAAGCACTCTAAGAACAATATTAGAGAGAAGACCTTAGCAATTAACAGTTTACTAGATGAAATGACGTCAACAAAGACCTCTCTCATATGTCAACCAACAACTGTATGGAGCATTCAGGACTATTTGACACGAATTATCTAGAACTAATTAAGGATCAAATCTTGAATATCTCCAGATATAGTAGAGAAATTTAATACAAGAAAGAAGAAAAAAGAAGTTCAGTAAGTGAGAGCAGTTATAACCAAATCTGAAGTGAAGTAAATTACTTTGATAGACGTTAGAAGGCAATCTGACAGAAGGCTGGACTTCTCTGAGTCAACAGCAGAAGAACAAGAGGCCTGAGGAGAGGTTTGAGGAGAGTCTTGACTTTCCATGCTACTTGGTTCTTGGACCAAAATCAGCTGAGACTGATGCACACTTTCATATTCTCCAACTGCTGACTTTTTTTTCCGACTTTGCAATACCTTTTGTCTCCCAGAAAGTAAGTCCCACTGAGAGGGTTCAAATTCATCTTCATGAAAAGCAAAAGGATCCTGGCTTTCCTCCAGGAGATCAAATTTGGTGTCTTCAGAGACCTCAGATTTGTTGCCAATACCTAACTTTATCCATGAAGTATTACTTACTCGGGTTTCACTATTTGAACACCTTAATGTTCCGCTGCATGAGCTACTTGTGGAAGAACTAGCTCTAATCTTTAACAGACGTGTGTCAGCTGGACAGCTGGTGGTTGTTTCAGAAGATGATTTAAAACCCCCCAAATGAATAGAAGCCAACCGTTGACTGTTCTGAGATATGTTAGAACTTTTCTGAGATGAGGTCCACTGCGTGCTACAGCCCTCCATAGAAGAGATGATGGACAAAATCTCATTACTGCCCTCTGAAGATTAAAAAAAAAAGAAAAGTTACTGAAAAAAGAATACCAACTCGGGCAGCAAATTCTTTACTAGACTTTTGGGCCTGTTTGGAAAGAATTTTCAAACTTGCTTTCTGTTCTCAATTTTTGAAAAAACTTAGAAAATATGTTTGACTAGTGTTTTGTGCTTTCAGAAAACATTTCTGAAAACATGCTCACTTCAAAGAATACCGGAGTGCTGTTTTCAACTTGTTGCATATTCGGATTAGTATTGACCTATTATGACCACAAAGACACCCAAAATACATTGTAGCCTTGATTTTGTGGTCTTTAGATGTAGACCAAAAATTTTCAAATTTTCCTTTTTTCATAAAATAAAAAACAATCCTTTTTTTTTTCAAAAGCACGAGCCAAACATGTACTCTCCCCCTCTCAGAAAATTTTTAAAACCAAAAACTACAAACATAGATAGAAAACAGAAAATGAGATGGTACCTTAGCTTGTAAATTAGAATCTAACGAATCATTGCAGCACTCAACAGTTGAAATAATTTCAGAGGTTTTTCCCGACTTTTTTGGTGTTTATGATAATTGACCTGCCTTAATTAAAGAGACCAGTTGTGTATTGATTAAAATCTAGCTACATCCGACTTCCTTGTTTGAGGCTAACTTTATGGATTATCCTTTAGTATGGATGCTGATATTGCCATAGTAAAAATTATGTTGCCAGAGCAAAAATCTTTCAATGATCCTTTTGTACTTGTTCTAGCAACACTTAACACTTTAAACGTCACTTATTACTCTGGCGACATTATTTTTGCTCCGACAATATCAACCGTCTTTAGTATTGTTAGTATTATTATTTTTTCTTGCCTAAGTAAACTGAAACAACATATTTTCCAAATGTATAAGCTTAGTGTCAAATTGGCTAAGTACCATTGTTGTTGACTATTACAGGTCTTTCAGAAGCGTGATGAGTCTCGCTAAAAGATCTGCATAACTTTTCATCGTCAGAACTGCCAGAAGAGCTTAAAAGTAAAGAAACACCTGAACATTGATACCACCAATCATCAGAATGCCAAGTATATTTAACCAAATAAAAGTTGTCTGTGATTTTAATCAAACATCAAGGGCAAAAACCCTTAAAAATTAAACAATTGCAAAGTAATTTTCTGGCTTTCAGCACTACTACTGTCGTAGATACCTGACAGTATCTTGATGATGCTTAGCATAAGTTTTGAGAAAGACTGTGGTTGATGCTGGGTGTTGGATTTACTTTTCATTCCAAGCAAATGGCTCTGCACATAATATATCAAATGCTTAGCAATTGCAATTGACTGAGGCAAGTAATGTGTGCACCTATATAGGTGATATTTTCATTAAAGGTACCAATTATATGTCCTTTTACCTGATTATCCTGACTAAGGAATGTAGCATTTTCCATTATTTTCAAACATTTTAAGAGCAGCACCAGACTTTCTAAATTCACATCATCTTTGGATTCCAAAATTTGAGATGAGAGCTCTGCAAACCATCTCTGCAAATAAAATAACAGTTTAGAAAACTATGAAGCTACAACAAACAGTGCAAAAACACACATTTAATTTTTCAAAAGTTGTAATTAAAGACAAGGATATTCAATATAATTTCATCTAGCTGATGCTGATGAGCTGTTATAGTTCACAAGCATTATATGCCTTCAGCCCAACAAAACCTGAAGCTTTGTGAACTCATAATTGATTCTTCATTTTAAATTAATATTCTAGTTCAAAAGGTGAGTTAATTTAACCCATACTAATTTACAGAAGAAAGTAATATTGTATAACTTAGCAAATATGCTATAGTTTTTAATTTTCTAATTATGATTGCTCCAAAAACAGCAAAGAAGGAAAAAAGGTCTGGTTTCTTTGCTCAAGTTAGCAGTTTGCCAGTTTCAAATGACCCATTTCAGCTCTGCAGCTTCTGATTTAGTAACACATATAACAAGGCATCCAAACGTACAGGCTCACACCTCCACATTTGAGTGACAATGTCTGGTGACATCAAAGACCGCATCTAGCCCTCCATGCTCTCTGAATTTTTCCTTGAAGTTGCCCCCAGTCTTACGCACATTGCCAGAGGTGTCTGAATTAATTAAGAATCCAAAACCAACAGGATAAGAAACCCAAAACGTAAGGGCCAGTATTGTATAACTGAAAATGAGCTGACAAGATATCAGTATAAGGATGGCATATAAATTGGGAAACAACAAATAGTAAAATGTAATTTACCTACTTCATATGCTCATTTCATAAATTCAATATGATAAAGAATAAGAACCATCACACGCAACTTTATTTTATTTATAATGCATATTTGAGACTCTGCTCTATTATGCCTTAATAATAACAACAACAAAAAAGTAACAGCTAAACTCAAGAAGTAATATTCACCCTGAGGACCCTGACACATATGTTTGTAGTTTGAATCATTGAATGTCCATTAAATACTTGCAATTCTCCCAAATGATTACAAAAGAAAGTAACAATTCATATAATATATAGGATGAGGGAATGGGGTCAGATAGACCTTCAAATGAAATGGTAGATAAGCAAGCTTTCTCCATCGTCAATAAAGAAATCCATCTTGGACTCAACTCTGGCTTTTCCCTTCCATTATCTTTTCCATCTCTTGACTTCATCTGCTTGCAACTAATAAGAATTTCCTGAACCTTGAGTAAAATGGCAGCAGAGGAGGAATCTACTCCATTACTATCTTGTAAGTAGGAAGCATCATTCTTTAATGCTAAAAGTCTACGGCCAATGGATGGAGCTTTACACGTAGAAGTGTTAGAGGTTACGGGTTTCAACATTTTCATTAGAAAACGAATGCAATTTGGTGAATCCATAAGGTGATCATCATGTCCCTGTAATAATGAAATTCAAAGTCACGACTCAAAAAGCTCTACCAAGAATAGTATGTGTATTACATACGTCAACTTGGTGAGACATGTAGAGGAAAAGCATAACTGTAGATATTTGAAATCTAAAGTTTATGATCTATAAACAGTCAGTTACAAAGTAACACAACGGATTTAAAACAAAAGAAGATAAAAAAAAAAAAAACTTCATCCTATTGTTCCATGAAAGCAAATTTCTCTACAAACTCCATGCAGACACTCCAGGAGAAGACTCATGCAACCAAAAAACAAATAGAAGGCTAAAAAACAAAGAGCTCACCCATCAAAAAGGAATGCTCTACCTTTTTTCTATTAGTGTTTTTTTCTCTGTGTAGGTGAGTGAAGCGAGGGCCAAGGTGAAATAAGTATTTTATTATAGGAAACTGACATAGAAGGCGATGCTTCCAAAAAGGCAAAAACACCTACTTTAGCTGAACAAAGAGAAAGTATATAAAATCTTATCAAGCAGAAAGCTTCATAACAATTAATCGGCTTGGAGAATTTTAAGTTTAAAGTCAAGTAAGGGCTATCACTGTTCCCAAACCTCCTATTGGATAACAGTAAAGGCAAAACAAAGAAAAGCAGAACAATTGCACATCGTCTCCTAACAGCCAAAAATGTTAAATGCTCGTGATACTGAAGTTTCATTCTCATGATATATGTTAAACTTGGAATACAAACATAATTACATGACCAAAAAAATTTACAAAATGCCAGCTGTCAAGCCTGAAAATAAGGATTGGAGGCTTAAAGCAACCCTCTGTGTGCGAAGTATGTTAAATTTTAGGTAGATCTGGCACAAATGAACGAAATGAGAACTTATAATGTGTTTCTTCTCTAATTACAACATATATTATACCATTCTAAATACAATTCTTATAATATGCAAATAAGACAAAATTCCAAAAGTTGATATACCACTCAAAGCCTCAAACAATCTTTTTGAATTGAAATCCTACAATGTAATTCCTTGAAGACCATGGACAATGAATATGACTTTGACCAGTTTGAGAGTTGAGACATTAATTTGGGAACACAAGTACACAAATCAAGGAAGTAGGCATTCCTTGTCTCTAGCCTATCTATTATATGTAGATACTAATTGAGTGGTAAAAAATATTGACAGCATGTACTAAGAGAAATCATGAAACATGTCCTTGTCCATATTTCTATAAATCAGAGAGGGAAAATTCATCATAACACCAATAGCATACATCACTGGTAAGAATGTAGAAGAGAGCTGCCACAGCCAGGTTGCTAGGTGGATCATCAAAGCTGAGTCCCATTACAGCATCTAAAATTGTTTTTTCCGTCCTGAAAAATATATTAAAAAGTTAACAAATACGCCATAGAACAAGAGACTGTACATTAAGCTCTCACAGCGGAAAATATGGAAATATAAGCACCCTTAACAATGAAACAAATTTTTTTTTCTTTAAATCTTTTGATAAGTAATAAATAATTTAGAGGAAGAATGAAAATTTCAAACACAATCTGAGCAGCTGAACAGGAGAGAGTCAATAATAAGAATTAAAACATCTGATCTATCCCTTAAAACTGTACACTATACTGCAGATGGCCAGATTATGATACTCAAATCAAACTTTGAGAACTGAATTACAGGATTGGACTGTTCAGGAGAGCAAAATTTAAGCACTGTATTATGGGTCTCTGAACCGTTCAGGAGAAATAAAAATTCTTAAAAATAACAGTACTTCCATTATAACTTTAGAGTAGATTTTTATACATAGCAAACTAATCATGTGAACACAGCAATTAGGTGCTACTGACAGTACACAATCTTGCTCCACCCATAAATATGAATCTATCTTCTTATTTATTTGAACTTATTACTTAATCAGTACACAATAATTAAATTCAGGATACATTTTGGTAGCGTACTAGCATCATAAGATGCCACTGAAATTCAAACTCAACTTCAATAGTGAATCATTTAATTCAAATCATGGAAAATCAAATTACCAATCACATAAAATCTTGAAAATTCACATACCCATTAGTTCTTAAGAGCCGACGCTGTTGAGCTGTCCCGCATATGGACAAAAGGGATAACAAACTAGCCCGCCGAATCCTCACTGGTTGGCCTTTCCTCAACCCATCCAATGCAAAATAAACCTCATCCTCGTGCTCCATCATCTCCCCGAACTCCTGAGTCTCCATCAATGTCTTCGTCAGCTCCTCAGGCACAAAAAATGAACTAATCTCCTTCGATTTCAACCCCTTCTTATTCCCATCCTCAGCCTTCTTCGGTTTCCGAAAACAACCGTCACCATTCTCCAAATCAGCATCGATCACAGGCTTCTTAGGGGGCAGAACCGCCAATTTCCGTGATTCTTGAGAATAATTCAAACCATAAGGCTCGAAATCGAAGGAATTCCTAGGTTTCTTCGACACTCGAAAACCCCTATCACTATCCTCAATATCACCGCCAATCAGTGGCTTCCTCGGGTGCATAATCGCCAATTGACCCGATCCTTGAGACGAATTTGACCCATATGGCTCGGAGTCGAAGGCCCAGTGGGACGATGAACCTTGGGACGAAAATGCAATACTGTAAATATCTTGAGGGCTATCTTGGGACAAAGGGTTTTCGGATTCGTCGGAAACAACGTCGTCGTCGAAGGCAGATTCCGAGCAGCTTCTGGTTAAACCTCTGTTCCGGCGATTGTACTTTCGAACGATCATTTTCCTTATATTTCAATTCAAATCTTTCATATGCGAACGAAAGATAGGGTTTTTATATGGTAATAAATTGGTATATGGAGGGTATAACATTAAAGTGGTTAGGGATTCGAAGGGGGATGAAAATTGTGAGCTTGAGAAATGCAGGCTTCCAAGAGAGAGAATGCCGGAATAGGGAGGAAATTGACAAGATGGGATTTTCGTATAGAATTTGGACATTTCAATTTTTTATTTTTATTTTAAGTTAAAGCCAATGAGGAGTATTTTGATTTTCAGGTGAGGGTAGTTTTGGAAATTAAGGGTGGGTTGACAGCATGGCTAATCTTGACCGTTGGGTTTTACGCCATGGCTTACGTGTCAGAATTGGAGTGACCGAACTGTTAATTTGGTTGATTAGGAAAAAATTATTCTATGCACTTGAGGCAGGATGAATAGTATACTCCCCCTCTTATATGAAGGTGGGGGTCACGCGTGTTGGGATACGTGCACAACACGTGACCCCCACCCTCATGTCAGAAGGGGAGCAAAGTGTTCATCCATGTTCCAAGTGTAAGACCCCGAATTTTATGAAATACAAAATTTAATTTTTCTTCATATATATATATTTTTTTGAAACAATAAGTGGTTAAATCGATAAAGTTAAAAGTTAAGGATGTTATGTGCAAATTTTATTTTGTCGGACAATATTCGCTTTGTCGGGGAATATTCGTGTCGTACGACGGCGCCGAAATAACAAATTATTGGTGGACCCCACAACGGAATATTTGTCGGATATAGAAAACGACAGAAATAACCTTTTTAAATAAAAATAGTCAACGGAACTGTTAAAATACCGGTGATAAAAGAATAGTAGCATACGGTAGTTTTTGGTATTTTCTGTAGCACACGGTACTCTACAGTAACACACGGTATTGCATAGTGTCTCATATTATTGGTCTGATAATTGACACCGTAACTGTTACGCATCATTTCATCGATAATTGTCACTGCATAATATTTTATATTATCAATTCAATAATTGTTGTTACACAGTATTTTGCATTATTGATTTAATAATTGTCATTACACTGTATTTTATATCATTGAGTCAATAATTGTTGCTGCACTGTTTTTAAAATTATTGAACCTAATAATTGTCACAGTAACATATGCACAGTAATTCACATTATTGAATCAATAATTGTCATTACACAGTAACGTATGCTTTATTTTACATTATTGTTATCTCTATTATGATGTTATTTAAATAGTTTTATTTCATTAATTTATTGACTTGATATCTAAGAACTAACTATACTGTATTTATAACAATTAGTCATAATAATTGAATTGATAAAGTTATTTGTTTATAATATAAAGTTAGGTGATTATTAGGTGATATGAAATGAATGGTGTAGATTAAAGTGTGAATTATTGTTGAATAATTGAATTGATTTGTTTATAATATAAAGTTAGGTGATTATTAGGTGATATGAAATGAATGGTGTAGATTAAAGTGTGAATTATTGTTGAATAATTAAATTGACTTGTTTATAATATAAAGTTAGGTGATTATTAGGTGATATGAAATGAATGGTGTAGATTAAAGATAATATAATATTTGAAATGGATGGTGTAGATTAAAAGATGATCTTTAAATGAATGGTTTAGATTAAATGAATGATAAGATTTTTGGCTATAAATAGAAGCCTTAACTTAAGGATTTTTCATAAACTTCCTTACTTGTTCTTTCTTTCTCTCTCTAAATACTTCTCGTGAAAGTTCTCTCTAAGTGTGCTTAAGTCATCTTGTGTATTTGTGAAGATCTATATGTATACGTGTACTGTTCAAGTTAATCAACCTCATTTAAATCAATATCCAGTCACGTGTTGAGGTAAGGGATACCATCTTTTTCATCTTCCATTATTCAAACATACTATGGTAAGGGATACTATCTTTTTCATCTTCCATTATTCAAACGTACTATGGTAAGGGATTATCATTATTTGATTCTCGATAATAATATTGTTTATTCCTTACTCATAAGACGTGCCTTTTATTTCGATGTATTAAATTGTGGGAATAACCTTACGGAGCGGATTGCCGCCTGTTGGTGAATAACCTTTCGTATTCATTCATTATTAATCTCGGAGAATAACCTTACGGAGCGGATTGCCGCCTGTTTGGTGAATAACTCTTTGTACTCAAATTCTATTAAATTGTGAGAATAACCTTACGGAGCGGATTGCCGCCTGTTGGTGAATAACCCTTTGTATTAATTTCCTTCACCTTTTGTTAATCAAACCTGCTACGGTAAGGGATATTATTTTCTTTCATACTCCTAAATTGAAATTTATTATGGAACTATTGCTTCTATAATTCCTGAAAATATTATATGTTCCATAATAGTTGAACTTCATTATTTCAACTGAACCTTCCTATTTACGTGAACCTTTCTATTGAATTGTAACCGTTATTCTGAACTGTGGATCTTGAATATCATTTTTAAATTTCACTCCACATCATGTTGACAATTTGGACATTATTTGAATCTGTACAAAGTAAACTTCCGATACTTATTGTTATCCTATTTCTTCTGTTCATCATTTATATCATTCTAATCATCCAAAAATCAAGCTATTGTGAATATCTGTGGCCGGGGGCACAGATGTGATATATTTGTTGAACAGATGATAGGTTAAAGGCGATATAATAGGTTAAAGGCGATACATCTGTTCGGTGTCTTTTATGACACGTGGTGAATGTTCTCTTTGGCCCGTAGTGCAAAGATGAACTGTTGTTTGGTATGATTATGACCAAAGGCTGAATCTGGTATAATCATGACCGTTGGTGTTATATTCAATGTCTTTGACCCGTAGTGCAAAGATGAACTGTTGATCTGCATGATTATGATCACGAATTGTGAATTTGTATTATCTTGACTAATGATATTTCAGATGATAAAAGTTGATGATGTTTTTCCTAAAAAGAGTACCGAGTGGACATTATAGTCTGCATTATTCTTCTAATAGATTACTCATTCCGCTGCTATTATTGATCTGAACGTTGTTTAAGAATTTAACTGCAGTTTTTGATATAAACCTTGTAGTCTATTGTATTCTATCAAGAACTCAACTGTTGAAGGCTAATGATAATTTATTCGTCATTATCTTAGTCATGATATTTCTTACTGGGCTATTTGAGCTCACCCTTTCTTTTGTTACATTGTTTTTCAACAGGAGATGAAAACATAACAGGGTCTAGCCGGGGAATGGAGTGAGGGTCCAAGGAATAGTTATCATAGTCTTCACGTTTTGTAAAATAGTGTGGCAATAATAGTGAAGACTTAGTTGTGTATTATTATACACTGTATTGTTGTACGTTGTGCTTTGTTGTAATAAATTTGTTGTAGTCTTTTGACGACTCAAGTTTGGGCTGTGTGGGCCCAGATTTGGGGGCGTTACAGTTGGCATCAGAGCTTAGGGATATGGTCTTTAATGGAGATCTGGGGTAGAACTAGGAGGGGAGAGACGAATAGAATCAGTCACTAGTGTGTCCTACCTAAATTAGATTTTTTTTTTATCTAATGAATCGATTTGAGTGTAGGAACATGAAGTGATGAGTCAGTTTATTTGAACTAACATTTATTTTGTGACCACAGTTAAGTATGACATCTGAAAATCAAGAGGTTAACTATGGAATACCCGAAGCAAATGTAGCCGAGAATCAAGAGGCCCCAAACAATCCTCCTGCCAACTCAGGAAATAATGTTCCTGATAACATGATGAACGATGGATTCTTTAGGAATTTCATGCAGTTCATACAGAATCAAGGAAGAGGAAATTCAGTCAATAATAACGGTAGAAACGCTGGCAATTTGAGGATGGTCACTGTTAAGCAATTTAAAGAATTAGGACCACCTGAATTCCACGGGAAGCCTGACCCACTCAAAGCGGAGGCATGGCTGAAGCAGACGACAAAAATACTTGATGTCTTACAATGCGCTGATGATCAAAAGGTGTCATTTGCCACTTTTATGTTACGAGGTGAGGCGGATCATTGGTGGGAAGCGGTAAAACGTATCCAACCTTCAGCACTCGAAATGTCTTGGACAGAATTCGAAGAACTGTTTAACGAGAAGTACTTCCCAGAAAGCATCCGCCATATGAAAGAAGTGGAATTCATTAAGCTGGAGCAGGAAAACATGACAGTTTCTCAATATGAAGCTAAGTTTGCTGAACTGTCTCGCTTTGCCACCCATCTTGTGGATGACGAAGCACGAATGAGTCGGATGTTCCTAAGAGGTTTGAGATTCAAAATTCGTCAACAACTTAGCTCTCATAAATTTAGTTTGTATTCAGATGTTGTGGATAGGGCTCAAAGGGTGGAGCAAACAGATGAAACATTGCAGCCAAGAGTTAATGAGCAACATAGAGAAATGAATGACAACAACCACAGGAACGAGAACCATCGAGTAGGTAACCAACACTTCGGTGGTAATTCCACATCAAATAACAGAAGAGGAGAATCCAGTGGGAACAATTTCAAAAGAAAGAGATTCCATAATAATTATGGAAGGGCGCCAACACCAGTACCAGCACCAGCACTGACCCCAGTTTTAAGGGGAGAAGATCGACCACCAGTGAGATGCTATAGGTGTGGTCAGGAAGGTCACATCAGCCCAAACTGTACACAGCAGTCCAAAAAGTGCTACAGTTGTGGGAAAGAGGGTCATCTTTCGCGGTTTTGTCCTGCCACAAAATCAAGTCCAGCTGCAATGATGATACCAAAAGCTAGCGCAGATAAGGGAAAATCTGTAGTTCAAGGGAGAGCTTTTGTTGTGACATCCCAAATGGCGCGAAACTCGAACGAGGTGATAACCGGTAAGCTATTCATAAATTCTCGTGAAGTCTACGCTTTGTTAGATACTGGCTCTACCCATTCTTTTATCTCACCTGCATGTGCTCAGCGTTTAAACTTAACTCCTGAAAACTTGGACTTTGACTTATCAGTTGAAACCCCATTAGGAGAAATGACCATTACATCTACTGTCTATAAATCTTGCCTAGTTCAAATCAACAACCTCACATTACCTGTTGACCTTATTTCTTTGGAGATGCGTGAATTTGATGTGATTTTAGGAATTGATTGGTTGACTACCCATCATGCTAAAATTGATTGTTTTCATAAGATTATTAGTTTTCATATTCCTAATCAACCTGTCATGCAAATTCAAGCAACTAAACCATTGAAATCTATAACTGTTATTTCTAGCCATAAAGCCATTCGTTTATTGAAAAACGGATGTCAAGCCTTTTTAGCTCATGTCACTGATTTGAACAAAAATACATCAAATTTGAATGATATTCCCATTGTTAATGAGTTTCCTGACGTTTTTCCTGAAGAACTTCCTGACTTACCCCCAAACCGTGAAATTGATTTTTATATTGATCTTGAACCCGGTACCAAGCCCATTTCCAAAGCTCCCTACCGAATGGCTCCCATTGAACTTCAAGAGTTAAAAGTCCAACTACAGGAATTGTTGGATACCGGTTTCATTCGTCCGAGTGCATCACCTTGGGGTGCTCCTGTTCTATTTGTGAAGAAGAAAGACGGGAGTATGAGATTGTGCATTGACTACCGAGAATTGAACCATGTCACCATCAAGAACAGGTACCCGTTACCTCGGATTGATGACATGTTTGATCAATTGCAAGGCGCTCAACATTTTTCAAAGATTGATCTCCGTTCTGGATATCATCAGTTAAAGGTTAAAGCTGAGGACATTCCAAAGACTGCTTTCAGAACTCGTTATGGACATTATGAGTTCTTAGTCATGCCTTTTGGACTAACTAATGCTCCTGCAGCTTTCATGGACATGATGAACCGGATATTCAAGGAACATTTGGATCATTTTGTGGTTGTCTTTATTGATGACGTCCTCATATACTCCAAGAGTCGCGAGGATCATGAACAACACCTGAGATTGATACTACAAAAGTTCCGTGAAAACAAATTATATGTCAAGTTGAAGAAATGTGAGTTCTGGCTTGAGGAGGTCGCGTTTCTTGGGCATGTGATTTCTAGTCAAGGAATATCAGTCGATCCTGCGAAGATTGAAACGGTACTAAATTGGGAACAACCCAAAACAGTAACCGAAGTCCGAAGTTTTCTGGGTCTAGCTGGTTATTATCGGAGATTCGTAGAAGGATTTTCTCGAATCGTCACTCCATTAACGCAGCTTACTCGGAAAAGCACAAAATTCATATGGAGCGAGGAATGCGAGAAAAGTTTCCAAGAACTCAAGAAGAGACTGGTTTCAGCTCCTGTTCTGACCATACCATCAGGATCAGGAGAATTTGTTATCTACAGCGATGCTTCTGGCAAAGGTCTAGGCTGTGTCCTTATGCAACATGGAAAGGTTATAGCCTACGCCTCTCGACAACTCAAAGATTATGAGAAAAATTATCCTACTCATGATCTAGAGTTGGCAGCAGTCGTTTTCGCGTTGAAGATCTGGAGACACTACTTATACGGAGAAAAAGTGGATATCTATACGGATCATAAAAGTCTCAAGTATTTCTTCACCCAGAAGGAACTCAACATGCGACAACGACGTTGGCTTGAGCTGTTAAAGGATTATGACCACACAATCCAGTATCACCCGGGAAAGGCGAACGTTGTAGCTGACGCTTTGAGCAGAAAATCTTATGCAAGTACAAGTGCACTGCTGACAACACAAAAGTGTATTTTGTACGACTTGCAAAAGATGGAAATAGAGCTAAAGACACCAGGGACCCACTCGAAGATTGCTCACGTGCGAGTAGAACCAACTTTAATCGATAAAATTAAAGTTGCTCAAGCTACCGATCCGGAACTGATAAACATGATAAAGAAAGTACAAGAAGGTGTCATTCCCGAAGCAAGAATCGACGAGAAAGGAATACTTCGAGTCAACTCTCGACTATGTGTTCCTAACGATCCTGAATTAAAACATAAAATCATGATGGAGGCACACAACACGCCGTTTGCAATCCACCTAGGAGGTACCAAGATGTATCGAGATCTTCGACATACATTTTGGTGGAACAATATGAAAAGAGAGATTGCGGAGTTTATCTCAAGGTGCCTAACTTGTCAACGTGTCAAGGCAGAGCATCAAGTTCCTAAAGGTCCATTACAATCACTTGAAGTTCCCGAATGGAAGTGGGAACACATCAATATGGACTTCGTGACGGGTCTTCCAAAAGTTTCTCAAGGCTTAGATGCAATTTGGGTGATCGTAGATAGATTGACCAAATCTGCTCATTTCTTGCCTATACGAGAAAACTTTTCACTTGAACGTCTTGCCGGTATGTACATAAATGAGATCGTGAGATTGCATGGCATGCCAGTTTCCATAGTTTCTGATCGAGATCCTAGATTCACTTCACGCTTTTGGATCAGTCTACAAAAAGCTATGGGCACTGAACTACGTTTTAGTTCTGCATACCATCCTCAAACGGACGGACAATCGAAAAGGACGATCCAGACCCTCGAAGATCTTTTGAGACTTTGTGTATTAGACTTCAAAGGAAGTTGGGATAAGTACTTGCCGTTGGTGGAATTTTCTTACAACAACAGTTACCAAGCAAGCATAGGCATGGCTCCATTCGAGGCATTGTATGGAAGGAAGTGTCGCTCTCCAATATGTTGGAATGAGGTAGGAGAAGCAAAATTGTTGGGACCCGAGTTGGTACGCTTGACGACCGAAAAGATCCAAATGATCCGACAACGAATACAGACTGCACAAGAACGACAAAAGAGTTATGCTGATCTTCATCGGAGAGACGAAAGTTTCAACGTCGGAGATCATGTATTCTTACGTGTTTCTCCATGGAAAGGGGTTACGAGATTCGGAAAGAGAGGAAAGCTCAACCCTCGATTTATTGGCCCATTTGAAATCCTCGATCGAATAGGAACCGTAGCCTACAGACTAGCCCTACCACCAAGTATGTCTCGCATCCATAACGTTTTTCACATATCTATGTTACGTAAATATGTGAAGGACCCAAACCACGTCATTGAGTTAGAACCAGACGTTATAGCAGATGATTTAACATACGAGGAGGTACCTGTTAAGATCCTGGATAAGAAGGAGCAGATCCTACGCTCAAAGGTTATACCTCAAGTTAAGGTTTTATGGAGGAACCAAGATACTGAGGAAATAACCTGGGAGCTAGAATCTGAGATGAAATCTAAGTATCCTTACCTCTTCGATATGTCAGGTACGTCAATTTCGGGGACGAAATTTCATAAGGAGGGGAGGTTGTAAGACCCCGAATTTTATGAAATACAAAATTTAATTTTTCTTCATATATATATATTTTTTTTAAACAATAAGTGGTTAAATCGATAAAGTTAAAAGTTAAGGATGTTATGTGCAAATTTTATTTTGTCGGACAATATTCGTTTTGTCGGGGAATATTCGTTTGGTCGGGGAATATTCGTGTCGTACGACGGCGCCGAAATAACAAATTATTGGTGGACCCCACAACGGAATATTTGTCGGATATAGAAAACGACAGAAATAACCTTTTTAAATAAAAATAGTCAACGAAACTGTTAAAATACCGGTGATAAAAGAATAGTAGCATACGGTAGTTTTTGGTATTTTCTGTAGCACACGGTACTCTACAGTAACACACGGTATTGCATAGTGTCTCATATTATTGGTCTGATAATTGACACCGTAACTGTTACGCATCATTTCATCGATAATTGTCACTGCATAATATTTTATATTATCAATTCAATAATTGTTGTTACACAGTATTTTGCATTATTGATTTAATAATTGTCATTACACTGTATTTTATATCATTGAGTCAATAATTGTTGCTGCACTGTTTTTAAAATTATTGAACCTAATAATTGTCACAGTAACATATGCACAGTAATTCACATTATTGAATCAATAATTGTCATTACACAGTAACGTATGCTTTATTTTACATTATTGTTATCTCTATTATGATGTTATTTAAATAGTTTTATTTCATTAATTTATTGACTTGATATCTAAGAACTAACTATACTGTATTTATAACAATTAGTCATAATAATTGAATTGATAAAGTTATTTGTTTATAATATAAAGTTAGGTGATTATTAGGTGATATGAAATGAATGGTGTAGATTAAAGTGTGAATTATTGTTGAATAATTGAATTGATTTGTTTATAATATAAAGTTAGGTGATTATTAGGTGATATGAAATGAATGGTGTAGATTAAAGTGTGAATTATTGTTGAATAATTAAATTGACTTGTTTATAATATAAAGTTAGGTGATTATTAGGTGATATGAAATGAATGGTGTAGATTAAAGATAATATAATATTTGAAATGGATGGTGTAGATTAAAAGATGATCTTTAAATGAATGGTTTAGATTAAATGAATGATAAGATTTTTGGCTATAAATAGAAGCCTTAACTTAAGGATTTTTCATAAACTTCCTTACTTGTTCTTTCTTTCTCTCTCTAAATACTTCTTGTGAAAGTTCTCTCTAAGTGTGCTTAAGTCATCTTGTGTATTTGTGAAGATCTATATGTATACGTGTACTGTTCAAGTTAATCAACCTCATTTAAATCAATATCCAGTCACGTGTTGAGGTAAGGGATACCATCTTTTTCATCTTCCATTATTCAAACATACTATGGTAAGGGATACCATCTTTTTCATCTTCCATTATTCAAACGTACTATGGTAAGGGATTATCATTATTTGATTCTCGATAATAATATTGTTTCTTCCTTACTCATAAGACGTGCCTTTTATTTCCATGTATTAAATTGTGGGAATAACCTTACGGAGCGGATTGCCGCCTGTTGGTGAATAACCTTTCGTATTCATTCATTATTAATCTCGGAGAATAACCTTACGGAGCGGATTGCCGCCTGTTTGGTGAATAACTCTTTGTACTCAAATTCTATTAAATTGTGAGAATAACCTTACGGAGCGGATTGCCGCCTGTTGGTGAATAACCCTTTGTATTAATTTTCTTCACCTTTTGTTAATCAAACCTGCTACGGTAAGGGATATTATTTTCTTTCATACTCCTAAATTGAAATTTATTATGGAACTATTGCTTCTATAATTCCTGAAAATATTATATGTTCCATAATAGTTGAACTTCATTATTTCAACTGAACCTTCCTATTTACGTGAACCTTTCTATTGAATTGTAACCGTTATTCTGAATTGTGGATCTTGAATATCATTTTTAAATTTCACTCCACATCATGTTGACAATTTGGACATTATTTGAATCTGTACAAAGTAAACTTCCGATACTTATTGTTATCCTATTTCTTCTGTTCATCATTTATATCATTCTAATCATCCAAAAATCAAGCTATTGTGAATATCTGTGGCCGGGGGCACAGATGTGATATATTTGTTGAACAGATGATAGGTTAAAGGCGATATAATAGGTTAAAGGCGATACATCTGTTCGGTGTCTTTTATGACACGTGGTGAATGTTCTCTTTGGCCCGTAGTGCAAAGATGAACTGTTGTTTGGTATGATTATGACCAAAGGCTGAATCTGGTATAATCATGACCGTTGGTGTTATATTCAATGTCTTTGACCCGTAGTGCAAAGATGAACTGTTGATCTGCATGATTATGATCACGAACTGTGAATTTGTATTATCTTGACTAATGATATTTCAGATGATAAAAGTTGATGATGTTTTTCCTAAAAAGAGAACCGAGTGGACATTATAGTCTGCATTATTCTTCTAATAGATTACTCATTCCGCTGCTATTATTGATCTGAACGTTGTTTAAGAATTTAACTGCAGTTTTTGATATAAACCTTGTAGTCTATTGTATTCTATCAAGAACTCAACTGTTGAAGGCTAATGATAATTTATTCGTCATTATCTTAGTCATAATATTTCTTACTGGGCTATTTGAGCTCACCCTTTCTTTTGTTCCATTGTTTTTCAACAGGAGATGAAAACATAACAGGGTCTAGCCGGGGAATGGAGTGAGGGTCCGAGGAATAGTTATCATAGTCTTCACGTTTTGTAAAATAGTGTGGCAATAATAGTGAATACTTAGTTGTGTATTATTATACACTGTATTGTTGTACGTTGTGCTTTGTTGTAATAAATTTGTTGTAGTCTTTTGACGACTCAAGTTTGGGCTGTGTGGGCCCAGATTTGGGGGCGTCACACCAAGAGCATGGAATAATTTCTCCCAAATAGGGAGGGAGCTTAGAAAAATTATTCGATTCAATGATCCGAGAAAACGCTATGTAATGTTTTAAATTAATAAAAAAATTATATTTTATTAGTGTCTAATTACTTATAACTCATATTTATTAAAATAAAAATATTTTATTAATCTAAAATACTACAAGAATTTATCCGAGACTATTAAATAATGTCTCGGGGAGTTTACATAAATAGAATAATTTATTTTATCAACTCATATTTGTAATTGTAACTGTAGAAATAAAAAAACTAAAATCGTAAGTCATTACATGATTTAACATTTTTTGTCTTTTCAAAACGCTACATAATCTTGAAAATCTTAAAGTGAGCCATATATATCATCGTAGAAATTGTTCACTTGTTCATAGAGAGGCTTGCGAATAACTTATAAGTTCAAATTTACTTTAAATTATGAATTATAAATAAAATATTTTATATTATTTTAATTTATAAATTAAAAAATAATTTAAAATAAGTTGCGAAAGTATTTTGTTAAAATAACTTATAAATTAAAATAAATTATAAATATTACTAAAATAACGACGAAAGCCTCTTTATATTTCGTCAAACATACTTATTTTAAAATAATTTAAAAATTATTTTTTGATAAGTAAAATATTGTTACTTCTGAATTAAATTATATGTAACAAAAAAAGTCATATACGAACACTAAAATAGTAAAACACTATTTATAAGTCATTCTCAAATAAGCCTTTACTATGTTCTCAATTTTTAAACCTAATTTACTTTATTAAATCATCTCATTCTTAAAGAGTTCTGAAAAATAAAGTGACCGTTTATTTTGATTACTTCTACATGCACATATATATATAACAAATATTTTACGAGCCGCAATCTTAAATAAAAAATTAAAAAAAACTATAAAACTACGATCTTAAAAAACGGATAAAAAAAAAAAAAAAAAATACTTTCCAAGCCACTTTAGATAGCGGTAGGGAAAGAAAATATATGTATATTCCAAGCCAAGCCACTACCTTAGATATGTAAATTAAAAAAAAATAATTGATTGTGTAATTATGATGTCATAATAATAAAATTTTAGTGACAAATTATACAAATAAAAAAATTAAAAAAATAAATATTCACCTCTTAATTAGCATAAGGTGCATATTTATTTTTTATTTATTTATTCCATATGCTTATGAATCTTTAATAAGCTGGCTGAGTTTTGTTTTTATTTTCTGGACCAATAAACAGGGGATTTTTTTTGCTGGAACTTTCTTATGCCTAGAAGATGGAGTTTGATGTTCATGACAGCTACACCATATGTTATTATTGTTATTGGTGCTGTTAATTTGAAACAATTGTGCAAATACTGTTTACATGGATTTTCTGGTGTGATAATCTGCATTAAGATCACTGGAAACAAGTATAAAAAGAAACCCTTGAACTTCTGTTTCCTTAATTTGACTGGGGGGTTGCAAGACATGGGGTCTGTGGCTCAAATTTCATCATCTGGTGAATGCACATTCTTGTATTCAAAATACACCATGGAAACATTGTCTATGAGGTTTTTATAACTGCCATTGGGTTCAATTGAGAATGACATTTCTTTCTTTAATTTGATTTGGTACTGCAACTCTATCTCCCCCTCTACTGCATATATCCCAAGTTAGTTATTTGAACATAATAATGCCTAATATATATATACACATTAAAGCCCCAAATTTCAAAGTGTAGAGTGAAAGTCAGCTCTCTAAATATATAGTATCTTTTGTATCTTCATGTGAGAGAATGAAATGAAAAAAGACGAAGATAAAGACTTTAGACGAAAATAAGAAATTTTAGAAACCGACTTTATGGGTTATTTTAATGAACAAGTGAACGTATCGTATGCCAAAAAAGAAAGACTTTAATGTGTTGTTTTAACTCTTATCATATCCGTGTTGCGACTCGAGTGCTGCTCATTTTTTGCCTCCCCTGCCTTGAGACTCTTACCATATACTCCTCAGGAAGTTCATACTGGATTGATTTTTACTAAACCTAGTTACAAAAGTTTTATAAGCATTGGGATATATGCTTCCCAAGTAACTGTTTTTGAGATTGTACATTTTGTGGAGTATCCAGCTGACTGTTATATCATTTTTGCTCTACAAAAAAAAGCGCAAGGGGTCAGAAGGCAATAGATGATGCAACAACTTCTATTCGAATTGCACTAAAAAAAATCATTGCTCAAAACTAGTCCAAATAAACCTTAATAGGCATGGGTCTCGCAATTAATATTGAAAGCTAATATTTTCCTATTTTTGCTCATTGCCTACAACATTGTTAATTAAAACCTTTTTTGGCATAGTAATATGTTTCTTTCTATACACCGAAGCCTTTAAGTAGATGGTAGCGCCGTCTCTTTGCAAATCAAAGAATGTGGGATTGAATCTTGGCGTACTAAAGTAAAGATGTGCGAGTTATTTAAATTTTAATCTAAAAATAAATAAATATATATATACATATATATATATATATATATATATACATATATATATATATATATATATATATATTTGACAAATTTTATTATATGAAAAAATAAATTATGTAGAAATATCAAAAGTTAATAGGACTTGTAGTTTTGGGAGGAGGCATGAGATCCTGTGTAATCAAATGTGTCGAAATCTATGACGACGTGTTTCAAAATTTATGACAATGGTATGTCCTGTTGTCGTAGTCCAACAAAAAAATAAGGCTATCGTAATAGTACTCATGGCTCAATAGTAAAACCACTACTTATACAACATTGGGTGTTTGAGCTCTTTATATCCAATCTTGACAAAACTAAAATTGTAAAAATTCTGTTCAAATTACAAAAAAAAAAAAAAAAGTTCCCTTATATAAGTAATGAAGTATTAAAATTCATTTTAAAAATTAGTGGTTAAGATTGCCACATGTACAATACAATCATCTAAAATTATAACTTATAAGGTCAGTTTATATTTTCTCTTAATCAATGATAAAAATTAAAGCTAATAAATCAATAATTATGATTATTAAAAATAATAACAAATTTAATGAAGCCTGCTTAAAATTGTGAAATTAAAATATAATTTTGGAAAATTGTAAAATTTTGAAATTTATACTATAAATTAAAGATCAAATGGCTTCATTTCCATCATCCACTACAAAAATATCCATCGGGAGAGAATACAGCGAGACAGACAAAGGGAAGAGAGAATACAGGAGAATGTCGTCGTCGTTTGATACATACAGCATGGATGGTGAAGAATCGACGATCCCGTCACCATCGACGATCACGTCGTCTCGTCCTTTCGACGATGGCTATAGCTTTGACGAATCAACTTACTCCAACTACTCCTCCGCCACCGTTCCTCCGCCGTTCGGCAGCGGAGCTATTCCGGACGATGAGGTCACACTAGATCACGTTTCTCACTCCGTCGACAGTCCCGATCCATACGAATTCGGTTTGGATCCCAATCCTAACTACTCCGAATCCTCTAGGTTTACTTCCTCCGTCCCTGTGTCCAATGGAAATGGCAAGGGGTACGAAATTGGAGACGATACTGACGGAATTTTCAGTTCGGACGGCCCGGTGCTTCCACCTCCGGGAGAAATGCAAGAGGAAGGATTTGCACTTCGCGAATGGCGGCGGTGAGGTTTCAATTTACTTTATTTGGTCAATATTTATTATGTAGTGTAGATCTGTTTTACGTGAGTTTACTTGTGGATCTCTTAGGTTTTGGTGTTTTGCAAATTTATAGCAATTGATATTAGTTTATGGAGCTGATTTCTTGTAGTTACTTCGTTTGATTTTATTTTTTCGGTTGCGATCGAATTTCTCTATTGTAGCTTTACTCGTGTAGCTTTGGCTTGCTTGCTCCGGAGAGGTGTATTTTATGCTTTTGTAATTGTTTGATAGAGGGACTTGATAACTGAATTCTCAGTTAGGCTTGCTGTTTTCTTTGAAATTATTTATAGGATTTTTCAGTTTATAGGACCAAGACAATTTCTATATCTAAAAATAGAAGTATTAGAGGTTAAATATTTTTGAATGGGATTATTTAAATGAAAATATCTTCCCGATCTAGAGAGTGGAGATTTCATTTAGGACATTTCATTTACTGCTTGTATAGTTGTATGGGTCAACTTTGATCTGGGGTGAATCTCAGCTATTGCAAGTTGGTTACAGTATTTTTAGTGGCTTATTCATTATCACCTTTACGACTACTGCTGAGTACAACAATTTCCAGAAATTGCCCACTTCTATGGATAATCATAACTGATGATGTTATGCTAGAATGAAGGTCCAAGTGTAACTCAGATGATTAACTTTTTTCGGTGGTTCTAGGGGTTTTCCTTTTAGTGCTTTTAACCAAGCTAAACAGGTAGCTGCCAAGAGTCTACATTCAAAATAACTTAAAGTTGGTTAGCGGACTCTCCAGACCACGCTCATAATGAATTATAATTACTAGTGATTATTGACTATGCTATCCTTGTTTTTCCTTCTAATTAGTGAATCAAAGTAGATGCAACGTTGAGCCTCTTGGCAGGTGGTGCAAAAGCTCCATTCGTTTTGGTCTTGCTGCATTATGGCACCAGAACTTAGAGCAATAGATTAGATTCAATCCATTGACTTTAGTGGTCCTAGCACACCGGATGTGGTACTATTCTACTATCTACCCAACCCAAAGCTTTTAGAATAACTTCTTGTGTGTTACTTTTTATCATGATATAAGAGTTGTATGTATGGCTATACCTTAAAAGCTGCTGAATATAAAGCACAATTATTGTATGCTAATTTAGGCAAATACATAACAAAGGAAATATCTTTGCATGTGCATCTAGGTGTGTGTGCAGGGGTGGCCAACATTGTAAAGTAGAATTGCCCCTCTCTACAACATTGAACGCCTTTTAGCTGTCCCTGAATCCTAACTTTCAGTTATTGTGTGAGTCTGACATGTAGACATGAAGACTTGTACCTATACGGCTATACTATAATTTAGACCACTAAATCTTGTAATTCCAGCAGGGTATATGTGCTGCTGCTATAGAAATTTGACTATCAGTGCTATGTGTCTTCTATAGATGCAATGACGACCTCTTTACCTTTCCTTTTAAATTGAATAATTGTTTAGGTTACATTGTATAAACTTCCTGAAACTTCTCAGCTTGTCAAAATTCAACTGTACTCGATCTCACTCAAATAATAAAAAATAAAAAGGTATACCCAGCTCTCCCTGTTATAGATCTGGTAGCTTGTGAGAGTTTGGTAGTTTCCTTTCTATCAATAAACCTACTTTTATCTAAAAAATACCAATTAGAAGTATCTAATTGGTTCTTTCATACGAGTTCAGAATGTTCAGATGAGACAAACAGCAATTGGACCTTTTCAAGTGTACAACTTTGAATTTTGGTTATGGTATTGTAGGGAGAATGCTCTCCGACTTGAGGAAAAAGAGAAGAGGGAGAAGGAACTGCGTAACCAAATTATTGAAGAAGCCATAGACTTTAAGAATGCTTTCTATGAGAAAAGAAAGGTTCATATTGAGAATAATAAGACTACAAACAGAGAAAAAGAGAAGGTAAAATTTTTAAAATGCTTTGGTTAGCAGTTTTTGCCATATTCTATTCTAGTCTTCATATTCTCTTACAAAAATCATGTAACACCTCTTTGTTTGGGCAGCTGTATGTTGCTAATCAGGAGAAATTTCATAAAGAGGCTGACAAACAGTACTGGAAAACAATTGGAGAGCTCATTCCTCGTGAGGTTCCGAATATTGAGAAGAAGAGAGGCAAGAAAGATCAAGACAAGAAGCCATCTATTACTGTCATCCAGGGGCCCAAGCCTGGGAAACCTACTGATCTTTCAAGAATGCGGCATTTACTGTTGAAGCTGAAGCACACGCCCCCACCTCACATGATACCGCCTCCACCTGCTGCTGCTAAAGATGCCACAGATGGAAAGGATGGGAAAAATGCGAAAGATGGACCATCAAATTCAACTGGATCTGCAGTTGGAGTGCCACCTGCCAAAGATGCCGCCTCTAATGGTTCAAATACTGCTAACCAAGAGCCTCCTGCTGCAGCTGATGACAAACCTGCTAGCTAAGGTTTAACAGCTCATCTGCTTCTCTCCAAAAACTTATATGGGTTAGGTGTAATTTGCTCCGCATTTGGGTCTGTTTCTGGAAACCTATTCATACATAACTTTTGAGTTACATGGATTGAGATTTAAGTAGTTACTATTGTACTGTGTTCATGAAGTCCCATATTTTGTAATGAAATTGCACCTTTTTTTTCTTCTTCGCATAATCTTAGTCATTGACTGATATTTTTACTTGTTGGTTTATACTGTTGGTTTATTGACTCTTATATATATATATATTAAATTATAAATTAACATAGAATAACATTGTAAGTTTTTAACACGTAATTACTTTATTCTTAGTTGACTTGAGTGTTAACATACCATTATTATAATAAAAACAAATACAACATAAATATGTTTTTTCGCACAGTAAAATATAAGTCTAGTCTGTGTTTGCCCCTGAAAATAATCCCTTGCTCAAGAGAGGGTCAGAAAGAGGATACTCCCTGATTCCTGAATGAAATTATTTCCTCATCCTTTTATAATAATATCAACGAAAAAAATCAGCTATTGTACAATACGTAACTTCGAAGTATACTAAATAAAACCTGAAAACCTCTTGATAACAAGGGCAGCCTTTATTTTATTTTATTATTTTAAAAAAAGTATTCTATGGGTAACTAAGACTCCATCCGTTTGGAAAATATAGGATTACTTGGTAAGACGTATATTAGGCTAATTAGCCTTTGTTTCCTCCTCTTTTCCCTACCACCAAACAAACACCACTTCTATGAATTAGCCTGGGGCCAAAATTTCCTTGTCGTTGAGATGGGTGTTTCTTGAGAGCATGTCAACAACTTGGCTCATTGTTGGCCTCCTGCATGCTGTTGCTTGCGTGCAGAATAAAGCTACTTTAATATACCTAATGACTTCGTCCTCAGGGAATCCTTCCAGTTCAGGATCAGCCATCTCTATGAGCTGCCCTTCTTCATAGAGCTGCCACGCCTGTGTAAGTAAACTATGGTCGTTATATCCAACATAAAGAAATTATAGTCTATGTTACATGGACTATTTTGCCCTGAAGTACCCGTATCTTGCATTTGATACTCGGACAAGGGTACGAATGCTCGACACTTCATCTTAGCATAAAAAATTATAAAATTGGTAAGTACCCGTATCAAACTACCTGTTTCTAGTGTCCAAATTGTACACTCCATTCGAGTCCATTCAACTTAGAAATTAGTTTAACTAAAAGAAATAAAAACAGATGGCTTTAGAGTGACAAAATTTGATCACTGGATACGGTTTTTGTCTGCCTTTAACTTAATTAGGGTCATCATAAAGAACTACGGCCTCACATGTTCAAACTCATTAAACAACTAAATTTCTGCTGAAGGTGTGTGTATTTGTGCACGTGTGTTGTTTGTTCCAAGGAAAAATTAACAGACTTACCCATTCCAACAGAAGTTTCTGCATTCCACCCCAATTTGCTTTTCCACTGCTTCTGCCGCTTACTATTTCAAGTACGAGGACCCCAAAGCTGTACACGTCTGCCTTCTTCGTTAACTTACCACCCAATACATACTCAGGTGCCAAATAACCACTGGTGGAACAGAACTGACATATAAGTTCCAAATGTTCATCCTATAGTTCCATAAACAAAAAATAAAGAAGAATCCACGTGGAATGCTAAATTAGTAGCTCAACTTATTCGAAAGGACTTTAAGGTAATGCACAGCATATGGATTCTTCAAGCACAAGTTGGCCAAGTTTCCAAATTTAAAAAAAAAAAAAAATGAAAAATAGAAGAACATTGTCTCAACAAACTGCATACAATAACTAGGGGCCAACCTGCCAGATTGGTGACCGGGTGGTCGCCCAATTTTGGGACATTATCATTGCCATAGTTAATATTTTAGAATGAGCTAAAAAAATCCTCAAAACCCTGTATTAGATTTGTACAGAAAAAATGCTGAAATCAATGTATATAATTTAGTAAAAATGATTAGCCAAAGGGGATTTTGATATTTCTATAAAAAAAAATCCTCAATTTTTTTTTTGGTTTAATAAATGGCCTTGGAAATGTAAAAAAAAGACACCGTACATTAAGTTAAGTTCCTCCTCCAACTTAATAATCAATCAACTTGAAGGTTCTACACACACTAAATACAAGGTGTAAAGATTTGTAAGAAGGTCTTAGAGATCTGCAGACATATCCATTTAATGCAAGTAAATGAAAAGTGTAGATCTAAAGACCTTCAGAAAGAAGAAAGGAACCTCTTATAATAAATTTATAAACTAGCAGCCAAAGCTTCAAACAGAATACGAAAGGGAAACATACGAGGTTCCTCTTATTTCTGTGGTAATATGGGTGATGTTGTCTGGAAAAAGTTTGGCCAACCCAAAGTCTCCGATTTTTGGTGAGAAGTCTTTATCGAGAAGTATATTACTAGCTTTGATGTCCCTGTGCACTATATGTGGCACAAGTTCTTCATGAAGATAAGCGAGACCCCTGGCAGTACCCTTACAGATATTAGATCTTCTTTCCCAATTCAACTTTATAGTTCTACTGTCTGAACCTGCAAAGACATGCAAATAACATATTAACTATAAGCTATGTATGAAGATCTTAAGAAAATATCAACTATTCATACCAATTTTTCTGGTTACCTAATAGAGCATCATCAAGGCTGTTATTTTCTAGATATTCATAAACCAAAATCCGGTTAGTTCCTTGAACACAGCATCCAATTAACTCAACAAGGTTTGTGTGCTTAACATTTGATATTATATCAATTTCAGTTAAAAATTCACGAATCCCCTGCTTTGATTCAGCAGAAAGTGTCTTAACAGCTACTTGTATTCCATTTTTGAGGATTCCCTACAGAATAGCAATTGGAGTTATTATATGGAGTAGTTAAGAATATGGGATAGAAATAAAATAACAATTGTAGTTACAGTCCTGAAAAATCCTAGTGTCAAACATTGGATTAAATTCATCACTCATCAGAATTGAACCTACAAGTCTACGAATTCCACTGAAGTAGAGAATCACTTCAGTTAGTAAAATTCATAGAGATTTAATGCAATTTAATCAATACTTCAGCTAGATTTCGATTTTATCGTTACATTTCTAGATATCTTAATCCAATACAATCCTGATGTGCCTAATTTTGTCAACAATTTGGAAGATAAACATGTCATAATTACCTTGGTTTAGAAGATGGATCCATGAGTACAAAAAGAACTTTTTATAAGAACTCTTCTGTCTAGTGATGCAGGAACACCACATTGATCATGTGAATTTAAACATCTATAATGTTGTAGAAACCTGGGCAAACTGGATCATTAAAGTTTGAACAGTTTGGATCATAAGTCGTAACCAATTGGGTTTATATTTGTGGGTGTTCCTGATTAAGTTCAAGCGTCTAGAACTGTTCCTTTACTTTTAAACCAGATTTTACAAAATTAGAAAGGATAATAGAGGTCCAAGAAAAAACATTTAGTCAAGTGCACTTCATTTGTTGAATCATTCTTTTGAAAGAGTGTTCAACAAAGGGTTCCATTATTCTATTTGGACTACTAAAAATTATAATTACAAAATACTCTCTCTGTTCCAAATTATAAAATCACTATTGACTTTTTAAAAGTCAAATTAAAATATTTTTAAATTTAAAATTGACATAACTCATTTAAGTTTTAAAAATAATAAATCTTATACTTAGTAATACTTTTTAGATAATTTATGATATTTATAATTATACTGACATAAACTAAACGAATTCATTTTAATTTTGAGTTTGAAAATGTTTTAAATTGACTTTTTAAAAGTCAATATTGGTTTTATAATTTGGAACGGAGGGAGTACCACAGACAACATAGATGAACTAGCTGAGCAAGAGGAAAATACCAGTACATTTAATTAAAAGGAAAAAGCTTCTGTAAGACCAAGTACCTTGTAAACGGTTCCAAAACCTCCTTGTCCTATCTTATTTTTTGGATGAAAATTATCTGTTGCTGTTACTAATTCCTTGTACAATAATTTTTTTATAGTTCCAAGCAAATGCCCTATGAAGCAAAGAAACAACAGAAAATCAAATGTATGAAAGCAAACTGTAATCTTCATTTTGAAATTTTAAAATACTCATAACTGTGCTTTATGCCGCTAACGAGAAATTCAAAAACCACACCAAAAATTACTAAATAGTCGAAGTTAGAACACAACTTAAGAGAATAGAGAGTATTCAATGACAAGGTAGTGCTATTACGCTGTCCCAGTCCACATCTAATAGTTTTTTGTGATCTGATTAATCAAAAGCTGATATGGTCTAACAAAAACTTAATTGATAGTTACATCACCCTCTTAGGTTATTATTTTTTTGTTACTGAGATGTTTGTAGCGGCACCATATTAGTGACTTGGAGTTGACCAATAATTCACCTCTTTCAACCACCTTTCTATAATAAGATATGCAACTATCAAACTTATGAATCAATAATGAATATCTGTCAGAAGATATGGCCGTCCCTGCAATGTCAAATTTCGCAACCAAGTTCTCACCTTCTAAGTCTCCAGAACCATGAACATCATCTTTTTTCCGTTTAACAGATGCAGCACCAAAGCAGCTACAACTCATTAGCTTTAAATCTATGTCTGCTAAGCACACAAACATGCAATTAGCACCGCTATATAAAACTTCAAAATAGAATCAATTCTTATATATAAAAACAAGAAAGGAGATAAATTGATTAAGTTACCATCTGAGTTAACTCATCAATTAAAATGAGTTAACTCATTTTAATTAACTCGCCGTTTATTACTGTATTTAATTTAATACATTTTATTAATATTGATAAAATACTTATAATTATTAACTATGTGCATGAATCATTTGAGAAAAATCCAACAAGAGTCTTTTCAATTAACTAAAATTAATATTAAATTAATTTAATACGATTCATGTATATGAACTCTAAAAGCACAAAAACTAAGGCACTAATAAATAGATATTACATGTATAATAACTTTTAGAAGACCTTTTTCACCTTATATATACTTCTCAACAAAAACATACTTCACTACAAATATTTTATTAGTATTTAAAACAAAAATCATCAAATCCTTCTTCCATTTTCCGACTACAGCGGCCCAAGCCTTCCTCTTCTTTTGGAGCGGACTCACTGTTCTTTGTTCCACTTCCACTACTCCCTTTGGTGATTCTTCTCTCTCCTAATTAATTATTTTTTGGTAATTCATACGTATCTGTATAATTTTGATCCCTAATTTTATATCCATTGCTCTTAATTTCATGAGTTTTATTTGAGACTATATTTTTGTTCAATTTGAAGTTCACGTTTAAGGATTAATAAAAAGTTTTGTGTTAGTACTAAAGAACATATAAGCATCATTTAAAAATATTATGATACAAAATTCTACTTGACACTAGAGGAAGAATATAAAAGGTTTTTTCTCAAACTACTAAAAGTTATATGTAATTTTAATCAATTAAATGTAATTATTTTGTAATTTTTAATATGGAAATATGAAAATCTCCTTTTTGACAATTATTTGTAATTTGTAATTGACAATTATTTATAATTTTTAATCACACAATAATATAAATAATTAAATTCTTTTTAATTATGGTAGAATATGCTAATCCAAATTATTAATATTACTTACGTCAATGAAAAATAATAAATATATGTCAATAAAAAATTATTAAATATTTAGAAAAAAAAATGATACAAACTAGCCCATGCCTGGTATAGAAAAAGAGCCATAACAACATTAATTTAATTGAAGAAATCTCGCCAAACAATCTAAAACCTTCATAATTCGAAATAGAGCAATCTTCATCATTCGGAATGGAGCAATTTCAGAATAAATCAATTGCAACACATATAAATATGAAAAGTAAAGTAGGTTAAAGTTCACATCAGATCGACGAACAGTAAGTTTAGTTTAAGTTGAAAAATGAAAAGCCAATACCTCTTTCTAGCAAAATTTAGCAGACGGTTGATGAATAACTGAATTGTATTGACGACAGTGTGTCTGAATTGGAAAGCGGGTTGTTGATTTTCAGGTGGAAACGGGGGCGTGTTGTTGATTTTCTGGTGGAAACGGGGTGAGCGTCAGTATTGGTAGTCACCACAAGCTAGATTAGTGGAGTACCAAGTATAGTTCGCACCTTGTACGTCCATTTTCTATTTGGCTAAAAGCGACAGATGTTGGGGCCGTTCGGGAGACTTTTTTTTTTTTTTTTTTTTGACTTAAAGTTAAGATTTGAGTAGATTTATAAGTTAAAATTTTAGTAGATTTATAAGTAAAAGTGTTCGGGAGTATTTTTACTTATAAGTCGGGAATTATAAGTAATAGTTGTGGATGTGTTCGGGTAATAATGACTTATAAGTTAAGTAAAATGTAAAAATTACTAAAATGTCCTTTAGTAAGAAGAACAGAAAAAAAACAAGGAGGGGCAATTTTGTCATTTCATGACACTTGACCAACTTAAAAAAAAATGACTTATAAGTCATTTTTTTTAAGTCAGAAATAGTTGCTTTTTTTTTTTGACTTTTTTTTTGACTTATAAGTTAAAAAAAAAATTATTCCCGAACGAGCTTAACGACTTAATGACTTATAAGTTCGTTGACCGACTTATAAGTCGTACACGAACAGGCCCGTTGTCTGTTGGGTTATATGCCTTTGAAGTTTAAACATAGAAACGTGATATTTTGGAAGATCTATATATAAAAATATTAAAATTTTATATGAATATATCAGTTTTCTTAAACACATTTTCAAAGTTTGGTATGTTTTTTTGTTTAAATTTAATTGTTATTTTAAAAAAAATTGTTCAAATATTATTTTACTTTTTGTAATAATTTGGTATCTTTCTTTATTTAAATTTAATTATTGTTATAAAAAAATTTTGTTCAAATATTATTTTACTTTCAGTAATAATTTGGTATATTTTTTTGTTTAAATTTAACCGTGGTTTTGATTTTTTTGTTCAAATGTTATTTTACTTTTAATAATAATTTCGTATGTTTTTTTTATTTAAATTTAATTGTTGCTTTGAAATTTTTTTGTTCAAATGTTATTTTACTTTTAGTAATAATTTAATATTTTTTTTGTTTAAATATTTGAAACTTGCTGATTTAGAAATGACACCGACAAAAAGTCATATCAACTACACAATCTGTTAATTTCGTCACTTTTTTTAACTGAATTTTAACAGAGTGACTATTTTATAATTTTTAACGACTATGCTAATATATTTATTACAAAAAAAGAGTTAATAACCACAATAAAAATCGAACTATAATACAATAATCAAATTCCAGGACTAGTTCACACCTTCTACGTCTATTTCTATTTGGCTAAAAGCAACAGATGTGGGTTACATGCCTTTGAAGTTTAAACATAGAAACTGATATTTTTAAGTGATATTTTGATAGGCCTCAAAATCTCGTATGAACATGTTAGTTTTCTTGAACATACTCTCAAATTTTGATAGTTGCTTCCGATTATTTGAAACGTAATTTATTTAATTTATAAACGTAATTATATAAGTTCAAATGCAATATAATAACTCATCATTTTATTTAATTTATAAATGCAAATTACGTTATATTTGAAGTTTCAATATGATATAGACTCATCATTAAAAATAACGTATACGATGTATTTATTGTCAGTTACATACATAAATGAGTATTAATGATAATTTTTTAAATACATATTACATGATGGGTCATCTTTATAAGTTTATATAATCTCATATATCGATTTATTTTACGATTATAAATTTATTGAAAACTTTCACAATAAGTAAAATAGTAATGAAAACATAGCCTCATGCAAAAGGCAATAGAAAATCCAACTAGAATTTTAAAAAATAAAGTTAGCTAAATAAACTTAAATAACATTCAAATTTATGGAGCCCAATTAATACAACAATTTTATAATAATATTACTAGTGATTTGAAGTAACAAAAAACATCATGATGATGGCAGAATTATGGAGAGTCTATGCTTAGCTTTTAACCTTGGAAGAATTAAACATATTGTTTTATAAATTGAAACTGTTTTCCGGTATGAATCTAGTAGTACTAATGCAATATAATCGGGTTTGGTTGAAATTTACAGGAAACTCTTAGCTAATGATAAGTTAACTACGAGAATCTTCGACTCAGTGATATATTTTGTAAAATTTTAAATGTATGATAAGGTTAATAAAATACATTATATATATATATATCAATACCTATCTTAATAAAAGTTTAATCATAATTTAAATTCTAATATATTTTTGATATTTTGAAAAGATTTTTAGAAATATAATATTTAATTTATTAAAAAAAGTATATATCACTTAAATTAATAACATGTGTAAAGTTCGTTGGTCTAAAAAAAATAAAATGAAAGCAGAAAAAGGAAACAAAAGAATTCTAAAATTGGAAAGGAGATGAAATTGTGAAAAAATGAAAAAGAATCTTAACAGGCCGGAGTCCTCTAATACAGGGAGGACCGGAGGAGAAACTGATTAGCATATCATAGAGTTTCAGAAGCTGAATTTGAGCTCTGATCAGTTCAATTGCAAAATTTTAGAGAGAGAAAAAGTGAAAGATGAGTAGCACGACGATGCAGGGTGGAGCGCACGCGCTGGCGTTCAGGGTGATGAGGCTATGCCGACCGACGTTTCAAGTGGACACAACTCCCCTCCGCTTTGATCCCTGCGATCTCCTTGCCGGAGAAGACCTATTCGATGACCCTATCGCCGCCTCTCACCTCCCTGGTCTCCTCCTCGACAAGTCCAACCCATCAGTTAGCACCACCAGCGACTCCTCAGATCTCACTTATCGCACCAGATTACTCCTCCATAATCCTTCCGATGCCATGGGCCTCTCCGGCCTCTTCGTTCTCCCCCAATCCTTCGGGTCGGGTCTCTTTCCGCAGCTGTAATTATATGTATCTATGATGAATTTGGTTTGATTTTGTGTGTTTCTGTGCAGGGCAATATATTTGGGGGAGACATTTTGCAGTTATGTAAGTATCAACAACAGTTCCAATTTTGAAGTGAGAGACATCATTATTAAGGTGATTATACTTTACTCAATTCAGACGCAAGCATAATGTATTGCAGAAAATGCTGAATGAATGAGCACTTGTTCTTTTTGTTTTCTAATTTTGACAAGTAATTGAATGAACACCTGTAAATGTTTGAATCAACGAACTTGGCTACTAATTACTTGCCAGCTCCAGTCTAGATCAACTAATGCAAATGTGATCCATAAAAACGATTATTTGATTGATTATAGGCAGAAATTCAAACTGAGAGGCAGAGAATAGTGCTTTTGGATACGTCAAAATCGCCCGTTGAATCGATACGTGCAGGTGGGCATTATGATTTCATCGTGGAACATGATGTAAAAGAACTTGGTGCACACACGTAAGTTGCTTCTTGATAATAGTAACACGCCTTTCTCTTGGTGATTAATATTTATTTATTAAACAACCGTAATCTGATTTGATCTTATAAGGTTGGTTTAACATCTGTAGGTTGGTCTGCACTGCTCTGTATAATGACGGTGACCGTAAATATCTTCCGCAGTTTTTCAAGTTCATGGTTGCAAATCCTCTTTCAGTCAGGACAAAGGTACTACCCTCAAGAATAATTATGCATGACCATCCCCAGGGGCAGTGGTTTTTGCCTCTTATCCTGTATGCTTGCACTACTTACTCTTTTGGTTTACTTTTTAACTCAATGATGTCCACTTTTCCTTGTGCAGGTCCGAGTTGTGAAGGTAGGTTTACACTGGTTAAAACTTTGTAACTGTGAGTTCATGATCTGGCCTTAGTTAAACATACATTTGTGCACAGACATAAGCAGTGTCAATTGCTCTGATGAATTCTTGGTTAAGAACTTCTGAATCTTTGGTAAGGTGGGCGGTGATGACTGACATCCATATTTTCAATGGCATGGATCCGAGGGGATCTAAATTATATGTTTTGTTGACGTGCATTTATTGTTGCTGCTATTAATAATGATGAAAAACCTTCTCAGCTGCTTCATATACTTGTATTCGTACCTAAAATGTATATCTGCTCCTTGTAAGCAAAGTACTGTAACAACTAACAAGTAGGATTTACTGACAGTAAAGGTGACTTCCATGAGAGCATATATATCTCTCACCATGATGTGACTAATGTTTATCTGAGTTCCTTACCATGAATTATAATTTTTTTTACGTTATTGGTGGCATCTGTGAAGATTCATCCTTTATATAATAGGTGAATGCCCTGCTATTCTCAGGATACTACATTCTTAGAGGCCTGTCTTGAAAATAATACTAAATCAAACCTTTACATGGACCAAGTTGACTTTGAGCCAGCTCAGCATTGGAGTGCAACACTACTAAAAGCTGATCATCATGATTCAGAAAACGGTATTATGAACAGGTTGTGTGACAAGTTGGATCTACCTATATGTATATTGCAGTTTCAGTGCATTATAAATGTACTTGCTCAATGCATCTTGATTCTAATATGGTCGCTTTGTTTTCGATAAGTGTTAATTATGTACTATTTGTTCTCACAGAGAGGTGTTCAAGCCACCTATTCTTATTAGATCTGGGGGAGGAATTCATAATTACCTCTATCAACTGAGATTGTCATCTCATGGATCTACACAAATAAAAGTCGAGGGGAGTAACACCCTTGGAAAACTTCAGATAACATGGCATACAAATTTGGGTGAGCCTGGGCGCCTGCAGACTCAGCAGATTCTTGGTAGTGTAAGTTACTATGCTTGGATACCTGTTTAATGAGAAATATCTACTTCTATGAAGTCTTTACATAACTTCGGCAATATCCTTTTTACTTTAAAATAAGTGCATACAAGATATCACTTCTAAATGTTCTCATTGTTAACTTACTCTGTATATGAAATAGATTTTTTAACCCTATATTATTGACAAAAGTGTTGCCATTAAGAGAGCTTTCTTTGATATCTAAAATTACTTTCCCACAGCCTATTGCACGAAAAGAGATCGAGTTGCAAGCTGTGGACGTACCATCTTATATCAGCTTGGAGAAACCCTTTATGGTAAGTATTATTTGATGTTAGTAGAGCAAAAGAAGCAGCTTGACTGGCAATATTTTTCCATCTAAAAGATTTGATGTCTATCTCCTAATTGATGACACTCTCATTTTCATGAGAATTCTTTCAAATTGTGTGAAATACGTCTCTTTTATGGGGTCCCCATTTACAATAACATTAATTTCATTAATCACTCAAGAAGCCAGCTATTCCATGTTGCCAAAAAGTTGATTAGACCTTAGTCAGAAAAATTGTTACTTCATTTTTGGAGTTCCAAATTATAGAAAAATTAACGTTTTATTTTATTATGCTTCATTTTAATTTGACAATTCTAAGAAATGTAGTCATATGGCCCATGTCGGATAGTTAACCAGTCAAATGTGAGCTGTCAGCTTAAAATGTGCAAAATATATAGTGAAATTGTCTGTATCAGAATCCTAACTTAGTATTTTCATGAGATCAAGAATTTTGTTAAAAAGATGGTGAATCATTACAGCTTATCTGACCTATTTGCTGTCCTGAAGATTTCAGTTTGCCGAATATCATAATCCTTGGATGCTAACTTAGATACCTTTTCTTACTTACTATTTAGAATCTTAGGATTCTTTTAGGTGCACATTTTTGCGCACGTCATCGGAGGTTTAAAAAGTAAAGGGTTGTTTTGGTACTTGGGAATCGTTTACAAGTTTATATTTAAGAAGATATTTGGCTTTTCCTAACTCTAAAGTAGAGTTGCCAGATGCCCTCATTGGCCTAGCAAATTGCGTATTGGTACTTGCGTACCCAAACACGATATTTTTATGTGTCAATGCTCTTAATTTAGCATACCAAAAAATTTCTTTGTTATTTTACCTATAATTGCATAAATATCAATATTATAACTTAGTATAAGATGCTCAAACATTACATTTGTCCTAAACTATTTATAAAACAACTAACTTGTTGATTCAACTAAAAATTTTCTATAAAACTTAGCTTTATTTTATTTAGATTCTAAGAGAATTCCTAACTATAAGAACTTATATAAAGATACCCTAGCGTACCGCATTTTAGCTATGTAGTGTACTGCGTACCTGTATTCGTACCATATACCGAAACGAACAACGTTCTAGGTAACACTGCTCTAAAGTTGCTCGTTCTTGTTTATAAACTGAATGGGTCAAGTGTTGCATACCTTCTGGTAATCACAGCATTATCAGATTATTTATATTTTCCACTGTGATGTAAACATATGCTGAATAATCGTTTGGTTTGGTAGAAAACAGTTTGATTTTATTACATGCATTCTAAATTTGTTAATTAAGAGGCTAAATTCATGAACTAATATTTGGCCTTGTAAAGTGTTACAGCTCAAATGGGTCAAAAGATATTATTTACATACACAAATATTTAGAGGGAGACTATTTATCATTTTCTTTCGGTAAGAAGAGAGATTGGCATTTACTTAGTTTTGCTACTTCCAAAAATGAAAAGAAATAAAGTTCCATTTTGGTTGCTATTGTTCTTTCCACGAAGAAACTCATCATCTTTATCATTTGAAGTGGGAAAAATGTTTCTGGCTAAACAAAACCATCACACACACACACACACATATATCCCTGTAGACAATATGTAAGTGAGGGGACATTGTAGTTGTAATGGCAAGAATTTCAGTTTTAAATGCAACTACACAACTATTTACCTCATTTTGCTTTCATTCTTATTACATATGATTATTCCCTAAGTTTTTGGTTTTGATGTGAAAGGTCAAAGGTACAATAGTCTACGTAATCTTTGCATTGTGGATGAAGTAAGTATCAATTTAACAATAGCTAAACCATCATGAATCCTAACATCTGGTTGATACTTCCATAGGTACGCTTGAATCTCACAAACCAAACGGATAGGAGACTAGGTCCTTTTGAAGTTTGGTTATCACAAAGTGATTTGCACAACGAGAAAGCTGTCATGGTTAATGGTCTTCAAACAATGGTAAGCCATTTATAATTTGTTGTATCCAACTTAAAAGTCTCTTTGACTATGTTTGAAATTTAGAAAACTCGAGAAAGGTGGAATAAGAAAAGGGAAAGCAAAAAAACTAGAAAAATCCTCCTGATGAACATTATTTTTGCTGTATATATTATAAGTAAATGTGATAGCAACTATAATTATAAAATTAAGAGTAATATACTCTTGATAAATTTATTAAAAATGGAAAGAAATTTTGTTGCCCTTTTTTTCTCGTATTTTGTCCCAAGCATGGTCATTGTTCTGCTAGAAGACAGACTGTGCACCCTAGCCTCTTTCTGTTTGTGACTAAATTAGGAATTAGATTTACCAGAAATGATAAATTAGCATTATTATTTCTGTTATTCTCCTCTCAACTTATGAATACCTCACGTTGTTGTACTAAATTTACTGTTTGACACTCCTCACAGGCTTTACCTTGGTTGGAGGCCTTTGGCTCTTCAGATCTCCAGCTGGTAAGAATAGAATATATACACAAGTACCTTTTATAGCTCTTATCAGTAAGGAAACAACATATACCTTCTATATCATTGGTTTATAGGTTCTTTCAGTAATAACTTAAAATATTTTTTATGTTCGTAGGGCACAAAAGGGGAAACATTATTTATAAATTATACAAAGATATTGTTCACAGATGTCAATCTATATTTCCTGTTTAAATACATTTGTTGCTTGGATGTAATAAACTTTAGAATTGATTTTTCAAGTTAATGATATGTATACACACCTCAAACTACATTTTATTGTATGGACTACACATGCACTTACGGTTATGTATACACAGGCATAGCGATGGCACATTATATCCTCTGATTGCTTATGGTTATGCAGAAATTAATTTGCTTCAGTACTTATTTCCATCCTCATTAAGTGAATCCTCAGTAGTAGTGCCTTCGATTGTGCAGAACCTGATCGCTACAAAACTTGGGGTTCAGAAAATTACAGGCATAACAGTGTTTGACACACACGAGGAGAAAGCTTATGACCCTTCACTAGATTTGGAGGTTAGTTATCTGTATTTAGCTCTTCTTGTTAGCCTTCAAATGCTTAACACAATGTTTTTTAAAACAGTTTAGACAAATCTAGGTTTCTTTGTTAATTATGGTTCTCAATGAATCATCCTTCATGTTAGTGATTAAACCTAGTTTCTTGCTAGCAATCCACCAGCAGTAGCCCTGTCTGGTTATGTGGTGGTATTCGTGTGACACTTCTGAAACCAGACATATAATGCTCGATTATCATTCTGAGATGTTGCATGTGCATGCTGCAGATTTTTGTTGATTCGAATTGATCAATTGGCATGTTTAATGGGGTTGCACTATGCATGCTGATCTGCCTCCTATTGTGCCTGTGTTGGTTTTTATGGGGCCTTACATGGCATGATGTGTCCTATTATCAAAAGCACAGGATCTAGCGTATCAGAGCCAGTCTAGTGAATGCAATTGACGACTGACATTTTTTATGTAGAAGGCTTCTTATGGTTCCAAATGGTTCCAAATGGGAATTTCTGTGTCGACAAGTAGGACAACTGGGATATTATCATCTGCACTTTAACTGATTAGTATTTAAAGGATCGACTGAAACACTGTATTATAATAGGCAGAACTGAAATTGGTTTATTGTATTTATGTGTGGGGAGAACTTGTTGGAAATTTCCTTCTCCTTTTTTGCACACCCGAATAACGCGTTGCCAGTATCTAGTAAACGCCAGAGGTGCTGTTTAGCTAATAAATTTATCTGTAGTCTATGTAATGCCCCGAATCCACATCTGAACATTTGCGTTATAATGTATCGACAAGACCTTTGGGTGCACCTGAGGTGGACTTGACCTAAGTTGATGCTATTGAGATGTGAGCCTTATTCTAGACTCATTTTAGGCCGGTAAAAAATTAGAAAATTACCTCAAATTTGAGCGATGACAGTTCTTGTGATATAGCACATATAGTCCTTCTCTTGACCCTAAAGAAGCAGGATTTCTTTACTTGTTCCCGGCCATTTGGTTTCTTACCAATAAGGTTATTCACAATATTAAACAAGTAAATGAAATCATAGAAATCAGCAACGACAACAACAAAATAAAAATAGAACAAGGCAACAATTAAATAATAGAGATTCTCTGATATCAGAAGCCATCATTCTCAATGGCAATTAATTTATACAGAAAGGAATAGAGATAACATCAATGAAAGACCTACAACAACTAGTATTTTGTCAATGTTACATCGTTAATCCATTTTTGGGTCATTGAAACCTAGCCTAGGCTAGGCTTGTTGGCCCCAGTTTGCTGCCCAGTTGGCTTCACTACCCACGCGGGACATGGTTTTGGTCTTGGAGTAGGCATCAACCTTAAAGATGGCTCCACACATGTAACCCTCACTATCAACCCTCGGCATTGCCTTCAACTTGTTGGTTGGATGCTCAAAGCTCATCAACCCTCCTTCACTATGATACATACACCCTGCATCCATTCCAAAAATTATTATATTACACATTCATGTCTATATATATATATGAAAAATAATCCACAAACAATAAATGTTGGTTGTAGCCAACCAAATAGTTGGACGAATGCTAGGGCTACATCCAGCCTTGATTGCATTTTCTTTATGTTGTTACATGATTGTGTTAATGTTAATACACATGATACTCTTGTCACAAAAATGAGAGTCCTGCATAGACTAAACATGACGTGATTTATCACATTTTGGGACATACAAGAGTATTAAAAAGTGATATAAATTTGATTTCCATGTATGACCAAAACCCAGTTTAGTTTAGTTTAGTTTACTTACCAGTAGGGAAGGGAGCAAATGATTTAGCACAACTGGACTTGATGAGCTCCAAATTATCGGAAATCATGACAGACCCATCACTGGCTATGCCCCAGAAGAGTTTCACTCCTCCATCAGCACCCAAAGCTACAAACACAGTTTCTGCTTTGGTATCATAGAGCACAAATCCAAAGCTCCCATCAAGGTCCTTGAGGACCTGATGGGCCGGGAAAGGGCCCCTATCGCGCAGGGTCCGGTAGGCCTCAATCACAAACGTTGCCTCATTCCCACACTTTGATAGCCCATACTGCTTGTTGAGGGTGGACAAGTTGTTCAAATTCCCCAAAAATGTGCAGTATATATCATCCACCCCACAAAACAACCTACAAAACAGTAGCAGAGAGTTTACCATTTTCATGATTAGTAATACTTTTTAAATAATATTTAAACATTCTCATAATTTATCTAAGATAATATAAATTCAAATTAATCTTGAATTCAAAAACACTTTAAATTGACTTTATAAAGTCAAATTTCAATAATCTGAGAAAGCATTGCACCTTTTTCGAAGGCCTTCCATTATGAACCATGCACATATATATATATAAATGTATGCTATGCTACTATTCGGGTAAACAACCTTCTATGAACATTTTAAAAAAATATTGGTATCCGTTATTAAATAGAAGTAAAAGGATTAAAATACAGTCTGATATATATATTTGTCCGACTAGTATCCGTTAATGCTTGAATTTGAACAAGTATATGAAATGAAACACTTTTCATATATATATATATATATATATATATATAGAGAGAGAGAGAGAGAGAGGGGGGGGGGGGGGGGGGGGGGGAGAGGGGTACCTAAGATTTGGGAAAGGGCGAGCAGGCGGGGCAAAGGCAAGGACGGCCTTATTAGCAAAGGAAAGAGAGAAAGCATTGGTGGGGTGAGAGGATGAGAAATCCTTCAGTGAGTCTTGAGGGAGCTGCTGCTGCTTCTTCTTAGGATTGGTAGGGACTTGCAATGAAGCCGGGCTATTGAGCTCCTTTGGTGCATTTACCAATTCCTTATTGAATATTCCCAACATTATTCTTCCTTATTTAATCAACACAAACCCACAAAATGTCGAAACCAAGCTAGCAAAATGAACTGAACAACAACAACAATATATGTAACGAGAGTACAGAGTCGGTACGTATATATGGATAGATATTGTGAAGAATTAATGTGTGTACATGTATATATATATATAGCACCTACAGCTGATAACCAGAGGAGAGAGAATCAGAGAGAATTAGTTTTAAACACATACGTGGATTGGTGTAGGAGAGAGAAAAAAACACGAGACGTTATATTAGCTGGTCCACAAATCAGTGTGTGTTTTTTGCTTTTTATAGTATTTGTTCTGAATTATTTAATTTTTAAATTTAAAATTTATATAAATTATTAAAAATTATAAAATAATAAAATTTATAATAAATAATATTTTTTAAATAATTTATAATATTTATATGATTAAATTTTATTTTATTTTATGTATACTAATTTTGAGTTTATAAATTTTATTTAAAAAAATTAATAATAATTAAATAATATAAAAAAGAAATATAATAATCTTTGATTTGATTGATTCATATTTATTTATATTTTTTTTGGTTAATGAAATCCACTAATAATGCTATATTTTTAAGGTCGGTTATTAGAAGAGTACGGAATTTACATCTATCCACCGTGAAGGAAGGGAATCGGTCTTTGAGTCTTATCCACAAGGCCAGGTGACAATGACACTGATCCTAGTCAGCACGCGTTCTTTCTTTTTAATCGGTTACTCCACCGCCGTTGGATTTACTTCTTCATGATGATCATGTTACATTCCACCACGTGGATAGATAAGTAAAAAGTCTACCCTTTCCTTTTATTTCAAAGAAAAATGATATATATTATAATTTTATATATTAATTTTTTGTTGGGATTATGTAAATAATTTTATTAATAATATATTTATGTATCTAATTTTATTTTATATATGTATTGATATAAGTCGTAATAATAATTCGACAGAAAATATATAACGGGTCTACATTACATATATATATTTTTTTCAATAGAAAAAATAAATATTCATTAAATAGGGGGGGGGGGGGGGGGGGGGAGAGGACGTCTTGTTATTTATAATTTTGTTTTATATCTCAATAAATCAAGTAATAAATGTTGTTTCAACATTATGCGTTTATATATATATTAATGATGAGTAAAAGAAATCTGAGGAAATATGTATTGAGAGGGGAAAATTATTTTATACACTTAGGTTATGTTTGTTTATAAAAAATATATTTAAGATTGGATTATTTGTATTAATTTAATATTATATTGGACTATTTTATCCTATAACGATAGATTATTAATCCCATAATATTAGATTATTAATCTCATAAAACTATTTAATAGATTAAAATAAAATGGACTATTAATCTCACATTTATCATGAAATTATATAATTCATCATAAATAGCCTTATGAATGATAAAAAATAGTCCATAGGACTATTTGAAGGACTATTAATCTCCCATCATAAAATAAAATAATCTGAAGTAATGTTAAATTAATATAAATTGTTCAATCTCAAATATGATTTTTGTAAATAAACATAGCCCTAGCAAGTGAATAGTATGCTCCTTTTTTCACATACATGTGGGTCTCATCACAAGCGGACCCCACAAGTATGTGAGAAAGAGAAGTATACTGTTCACTTATATGAAATAATTTCTCATTTACAGGAGTTAATTCCTTTGCTTTTGGGTTGTTTAACATTATGTTCTTTAGGGCTCTTATTTGATCTTTTTACAAGTAGATTGTATTTTATTTGGCCACATTATAAAAAAAAAACAAAAATCAGCTGGAATTCTGAATACAAAATCAAATGGTCACTCTTAACATCAACTTTGTAAATATCAATTTCTACAGATAAAGCATAAGACATATTAGAACAGAAAATAAAGTGTCTCATTCATAGCTTGATATGATATTTAAAAATATATCTATGCATAGCTACTGCGGATATAGGCCCAAGGTTAGCTCTGCTGTGTCATGGGCCGCGAGGGCATTGGGCTCAGGTCCTTTATAGTGTTTGGGACACGTGTTGCCCAAGAGGTTTGTTTTTATAAGGCTTGTACAGTGGTCATCAATTAGTTGGCTATTTAAAGCATTTTGGTTCATAGAAATAAGATGGAGTACGAAGATTAAAGGTTCTTAGCAGATAGTTAATAATATATTGAAGCCCAAGAGCAAATTTTGAATTGGGCTTTCATCAGCTATTGAAACATGGAAAACATGGACTTAAGATATAAACGTCTAGTTGCCACATGCTCAAACCATATATATATATAACTGATCTATTGACAATATTATAAAAAAATTATTCTTATAACAGATCTCAATCTAGACGGGTGAGATATGACTGTTTAAATGGCCCTCGTCTCCAGTATAATATTCAGGTATCCGCAATATTATATTCAGGTATCCGCAATATTATACTGCAGATGGTATTAAATATCCAAAATACCCCTAATATTTAAATGAATAACTCATCGTCCGCAGATGATGAAAATTGCCAAAATGTCATCTGCAATATTAAACAGCTGATGACATTTTTACAATTTCTTCTGTCTGCAGTATTATACTGCGGACGATAGAAATAGTATGTGTTGACGTTTTTGACTTTCCTCCAATTTACAATTTCTATCATCCCAGTATTAAACTGCGGACGATATACGTCGATTTTTTTGGCTTTGGCCTTCTCCCAATCCGCAGTTTAATAGGTAGATAACAGGAAAATAGCTTCATCAATTTAATCATTTATTTTTGGCTTTGACTTTTTTTCAATCCGCAGTTTAATAGGTAGATAACATGAGAATGGCTTCAACAATTTAATCCTCTGTCAAAACTAAGGGATACAACTTCTTCATCATTATCGTATTTTACTTTGTGTATATTTTGGCCCTATATGAGAAAGAAATAGCACAGACAATACATAAGAAAAAGATAGAAGAAGATAATTGAAAATTTTTGTTTTCTAAATAATATTATTATAATGCATATGAGATTTTATTATGTAATTGCTTGTGTAGATATTTTTGGCCTCTTTAATTTGTTATCTTATTTAGTTCAAACTAAAGGGTTCATCAAATAAGGAAAGATGCTCAATGTGAATCTATCTATTATTGGGGAAGACCCAAAGCCAAAAACGTCATATATTATTTATAACTTCCTTCTACCTCTATAAATTTTGGTGTTATTTTACCTCTTTTTTTTCTTTTCTCTAAAATCTGTTTCCTCCCCTATTTTTCGTACATTCATCTTTGGGAGGGAACAACCTTCGACCTTTATAAACCAAATTGGGTTAAGCCAAATTTAGTGAAAGTACATATACCGTCCGCAGTCCAATATTACAGAAGGTATAATTTTTTTTCCCTCGTCTACGGTATTATACTGCAGACGGGAGATTTTTTTTATTAATTATCTGCAGTATAATACTGTGGACAAATAAAAATAATGAAAAAAAATAATTATATTGTTCGCATTCTAATATTGCGGGCGATACATGTACATTCACTTAATTTAACTTAACCTAATTTGCATTCTAAGGTCGAAGGGTCGTTCATTCCTAAATACAAGAAATATGAATCTATAACAAGCAGAACAAGAAAAGCATGGGATGAAACATATCTTACAAAAAAAGAGATAGAATAAAATTAAAGTCTATAGAGGAAGAAAGAAATTAAAAATAATTACAACGTTTTTTATTTTAATTATTTTGTTATATCTTTTCCTTATGCATTATTTGAGCTATTTCTTTCTCCTATGGGGCCAAAATATATACTAAGCAATATACGATTATGAAAAAAATGTATCAACCAATTTTGACAAAAAATTAAATTGATGAAGATATTTTTATTCATGTTTAATGTGAATTTATCTATTAAACAATGATTAGGGGAAAGCTAGAATTAAAAACATAGACGTATATTATTTCTATCGTCCACAATTTAATACTACAGATAATAATTATTTAAAAAATATTATCACTTAATTAATATTATGGATAATATATACTTTTATAATACTATTAATGAATTAATATATATATATATATATATATATATATATATATATATATATATATATATATATATATATTCCTTCTAATTATATTTTTTATTAAATCGAGAAGATATTTTCTAGAGAGTTCCATCCTATCCTCTCTCTATCTTTCTTGAGCCACGAGAGAATCTCCAATCTCAAAACTTGACCGCCAAATCTTAATACTCCGTACGACTAAATCTTAATACTCCGTACATTAAATCTTAAAAATTCACCGGAACAACGATAAACAAAATAGGGTAATCAAAGGTCAACTTCACAAATTGTAATCGATTCTTAAAAGAATTTATTTATTTTTAAAAAAATTATATTCTAAATTTTAATGTTAGAACATTTTTAATTCACTGTAATTAAAATTTTTAATTCCGCCACTAAAACAAAACACAACCATCCATTAAAACACATGTTGGTGCATCGCGGGAATGGATAGAAAATACGTTCACGTCTACGGTAAGGATTTGTCTGGGAAACGTCAACATTTGTATGTTATTTTTAATTGTGGTGTGTGCAATTAAAATAAAATTTAAATAAAAATTATAAAATATAAGTGAAAAAATATATGAAAAATTGTAGAGATTAAATATAAGGAAAAAAAAATATAACTTAAATGTGACACATTTTTAAAAGGGACGATTATTTTCACTTCTCTCCCTTTATAATACAAATAGATGTTATTTCTTATCTATTTATAAAGTGACCGTGTCCACTTGATCTTTATCAAACTTTTTCTCTCATACCCTTTAAATTGTAAAAAGAAAAATCATGTATTACCCTCAAAATTTAATTATATTTTTATTTTATCTTTTAAATTAAATTTATATATTAATTAAATATAAAATATAAAATATAAATTACACATGTAACGTCTCGGACCCTATCCTATTATAATAATCATAATTTAGCATCTCCACGCTGCATGTCGTTAGATTCGTTCATGATGAGGACTAAATAATGAATTATGAGGACACCCAACGCGGTCGAGACGCGGAATCAGCACCACTCATTCATTCAACTTTTTTGTTTTGTTTATCGGGTCCTTTTAATATGTGTTTTAAAAACACATATTAAACATAAAATATAAAAAATGAGACTTATTAAATATTATTTATTTATATATTTGCATTGAATTTAATACATGGAGTTCACTAATATATTATATTTTTATACATTGAATTCAGTATAAATACATAAAAAAATAATATTTAGTGGCTCTCATCTATTGTTTTTCGCGCTTAATATGTGCCCTTATGACACATATTAAGAAAATTCTTGTTTATATATATACTAGGGATAACTCATGTCTGAAGACACGATGCAACTAATATAACAGTTGAGTACTATATCCAATATTTTTAGATTGAAAAATCTAAAACTGTTGTGGACTCTCAGTTCCATAATAGAACCGAGAGTCTAACCATTAAAACAAAAAGATTGATACTCAATCCAGTCATAGTTTCTTTTTGAGACAAACATTAGTGTGCTACTTATTCTCAACTTAAAATTAGTTATTGACATGTTTGAACAATTAATTGATTGATGATAGCGGGCTTAAATTTGTGTAGTATAGTATTTTCGGGTATTCCACACATATTTTCTTTATTGACAAAACAGAATGAGAAGTTTGGCAGCATTTATATGCCTCCAATATCTCTAACCATCGATCAATATGATCCATGAACAATATTTTCTATGGAAAAGGGTAGTACTGCAAGCCATTTGGTGGGATCCAATGAGTAAGAAAAAAAATATGTAACAATCTAAAAGAAAGACTTTTGCATATATACCAAAAAGTATAAAATGAGTCTTCTAAGTTCAAACAAAAAAGTATTATCATAACACTAACTAAATCGGATCATTATAACATTTTTTCCTCTATATTTTTTTTCTTGAAATTGGACAAAAGATTCTCATACCATGAGTCAAAGCCTACTACAATAGTTGCCCTCGATATAGCCCGCAAAAACACCAAAGAAATGACACATAATTGCTCGTGCCTTAAGGCACGACGTAGATTAAAATTCCAAAAATACTTTTTCCAACCTAAAATAACTTACAAATCAATTAGAATGAATCTGAACCGTCTCTGTGATTTTCCGCTCAAATCAATTTTCATGTGAAAACATAATGATCACAATACCCGAAAAATAGGAAAAATGTGTCAATGCTAAAAGGGTGACCCGTGTTGTTTACGTGCAATTTTTTTTATACTATAATAATAATAATAATAATAATAATAATAATAATAATCATAATAATAATAATAATACTAATACTAATAATAATAATAATAATAATAATAATAATAATTATTATTATTATTATTATTATTATTATTATTATTTTTATTTATAATAATAATAATAACAATAATAATCATAATAATAATATAGTAATAATAATAATAATAACAATACTAATAATTTTACTACTACTACTACTACTACTACTAATAATTTTACTACTACTACTACTACTACTACTACTACTAATAATAATAATAATAATAATAATAATTATTATTATTATTATTATTATTAGTATTAGTATTATTATTATTATTATGATTATTATTATTATTATTATTATATTTATTATTATTATTATTATTATTATTATTGTGTAGTGGTTAATTTGATTTGGACGGAAAATATGAGTGGATAGATTTTTAAAAAAAAATGTTAATGATAGATAAATTAATGACCGTTGGATGTTGAAGCCCCAAATGATTTTAGACTTTTGGATATTGAAGTCTAAATTAATTTGAGGCCGTTAAATGTTGAAATTTTGGGATTTGAGCTGCTCTGTTTTATATATATATATATATATATATATATTTTTTTTTTAATGGCAATAATAATGGCAGGTATGGTACGGTATGATTTTTAGTTTTGGAAAGCGTCAACACTGACGAAACGACGGCCGGAGGGATAAAATTATTGTTTTTGAATTTTTATCGTATTGGAATGGGTCACTATATATCTATCTTACTGTTACATTTAGCGTAAATTTAATGAAACGATTTGGTGTGGGAATAAAAAGTAATTTTAAATTAAAATTAAAAATATTTTTTTATATTTATCGACTCTTCAAAACTATTTTTATCGAATAGAGTTTTACTTAAAAAGTACAAGTGTGATTTATATATAATTATGTTCTAATAACTTATAAGCAAACATTAATATACATTATTAAGATAAATGTTATTAAAAAATCATAAAAATTGATTATTTTTGGGACGAAGAATGTACGATACAAGAATTAAAATTAAACCATATTCATGTTATTTTGACCCTAAAATTTAAATGCATTCGTCTTTTGAACCGATTTTGCAGTAACTTATGAATAAATTTACATACACAATATTTAAAATATAAAATAAAATATTATATTTATTTTAATTATTAAAAAATAAAATATATTATAAATTTTAATATTATATCTCATTTTTTAATAATTAAAATAAATATAATATTTAAATCATTATGTAATTATACTTATTCTTAACTTTGTGGTCAGCATCGTTTAATTGGGTCAAATCTTATCTCCCATATAAGAGGAAAAGGGCAGCCCCGTTTAAGAATTTGAAAATGTGAACTGGTGGAATAATTAATCACAAAATTCTTTTATTCTTGAAATATTCCCACAATGAAATCTGGTGCTTTTCCACGAAAATCTGGTCCTTCAAGTACTTAAGCCGTATCAATGGTGCAGTTGCTACGAACTGACCCCGCCTGATAACAACTCTACAAGTTGCAGCAACATTAATGTCAATTTTTCCCAAATAAACATGTTTTTATATATTATGTATTTATTTTGATAACGTGCAACTACTTTAACCACGCACACCTTGGACTGGGTAACCGGTAAAAATCGGTCGAATTAAATTTTGATATCAATATTGATATTGATTAGACTAGTATACTAAATTAGCAAGTCAGTTTAGTATCGGCGGATAAAAATCAAAAATTAATATAATAATTATTTTATTATTTATATTATTATTATTTATTAATAAAATAAATAAATAAATAATTAGTATAATTGGTACAGTCTGGCATTTATCAAATCATAAAAATTCAATACTAAAAAATTATTATATACCGATTTTTTTGTACTAGTACTGAATTGATTCTTTTTATCTTGATTTGGTCGATTCGGACTGATCCAAAAAATAAAAAAACTGTATATACCGAACAAAATGCACACCCTTATGTCATGCATGATTTTATTACAAACTCTACACGTATCATAAAGTACCAATATTAGTTAATGGTATATTTTACGTCTAGTGAAAGTAAATTTTATATACGCAATTATTCATAAAATACCAATATTAGTTAGTAGTATGTTTATGTCATATGAAAATCAAACCTATAACTTTTTATATTTTATTGAAAAATTGGCGAAGATTTTAAATTCAACCTTGCAATTGAGGCATTAATTCGTGTGGGTTTAGTTAACATTGGTGTGTGAGTTTATTTTTTTCTTGGTTGATTGATTTCATTTTCTTTATAAGAAAGTTTTGTCTCTTGTAAAATCTTGGTTTTTTTATTACGTAAAATTGAATTTGTTAACGCTTGTTTTTGTTCACACATTCAATTACCAGTTTGAATGTGAAACTACACAAATAAAACTACCAAAAGTACTAACGGTTTGGACCAACAAGGAATATCTCCGGTCTGATAATAAGAATAGACTTTAAGTTAACAATGGAGACAAAAGTATTAAGTATGTTTAGAATAAAATAAGATGTATGTATTTTAATCGTTCAACTGTATTTATGGTTTATTCTCCCTGTCTCCATAAAATTACAACTCCTAACTAAAATTGTTTAAAGAGATTCAACTAGAAAAAAGTAAGTATCATATATAAATTAGTATTAGACATGGTAACTGCATGATATCTTAATTGATAAGACGGTGCCCTAAGCCTTTTAGACTTAAAAGTCTGTTATGAGCGCTTAAATGATAATGGGTTGTCCAGGGATAAATCATAAAACCCATTAAAACAACCTAAAATACGCATCTCAGCAATACCCCCACTCTTTCAAATGATGAAATAAAATGGAGGAGTGGAACAAAATAGGTTTCAAGAGTATGTGAGGCTGCTGAGACTGAAGGCAAAGCCCGAAAAAAAAGGAATTCGATTTATAATCGAAAAGGTCACCCTTGATTTAATTTGGAAGTGATGTAACTACACAAAGAGGAGCGATCACTTAATGTGGGCTGATAGGTGCCCAAAGTTTACGTTATTTTAATATCCAAACAAATATCTAAATTATGATGTAACTGAATAACCAAATTTTTTATTCGCTTATTTCGGTTAATAACCAAATTAAGTTTTATTTTTGTTAAACAAAAAAAATCAATTCAATTTTTCAATACTAGAGCTTCCAATCAATACTTAATAACAATCAACAATTATAATAATTCATAACCTTAATAAACTTTAATGGTTTAAAATTTACAATACATAATCCATAATTTCATAAAGTCTAATTAATGTCATAGCAATTACCAATTAAAAATAGTTTTTTTTTTTAAAAAAATTTAATTTGGTTAATCAGTTAACTGGATAATATAATTTTCATATTTAAAACTGAATCCAAAAATTGAATTGAAAAATGGTTATAACCGAAAATGTCTAAATAATCAAAATATTTTGGTAAAAAAAATCGGTTTGATTCGGTTATTCGATTTTATCCGTTTTTTACTTAGTCATATGTGAGAGTAAGAACGTGTTCTAGGTTAACAATGGAAGCAGAAGTATTTTGTAGATTTATAATAGAATAAGATGTATGTACCTCTATCGTTCATCTATATTTATAGTTTAGCCTACCTCGTCTCTATAGGGCTATAACTCCTAATTAAAATTGTATAAAAGGTCCTATTGAAAAATGTAAGTACCGTACAGAAGTCAGTATTGAATATGATAACTACACGATACCTTAATTGACAAGGCGGTGACACAAGTCTTTTAGACTTAGAAGTCTATGATGGGTACTTAAATGATAATAGGCTATCCGGGAATAAAAACTCATTAAGGCAGCCAAAAATACGTGGCCCAACAATTTTTATTCACGAATACGGAAGATCAACGTTCTTATCAATAATGGTAGATTTGTACAGATTTGGATGCAAGATTATTTTTTGCGGCATGTTATCTAAGTTCTCGTATCGAAAAATTGGTAAGATTCATAATTTTTTTTTAATACTTGTGATATCTGTATTTCAAGAGTTATTATAATATTTACTAGTTTTTGCTTACGACCTACTAATATTAGTTTATAGTATATGTTACATCGAGTAGGAGTAAATTTTATATTTGAAATTATTCATAAAATACCAATATTAGTTAGTTGTATGTTTACATCCGATGAAAATCAAGTATAACTTTTTATCTTTTATTAAAAAATTGGCAAAGATTTTAAATTTAGCCTCACAAATTATTCATTCTTGTGGGTTTAGTTAACATTCTTTATTTGTTTGTACACCTATGTATAGTCGAAAATATTGATTTAAATAACAAGTACTATCAAAACTCCGCAGCTTTAATAAACACGGCTAAAACAAAATTTATTACTCAAACACGAGCTTTTGGCGAAAATGAATTTTGCGAAAATTGTGTTCCATAAAGTTTCTGATTTTTTTTTAATTATTAAGATAAATATAATATTTAAATATTATATATTTATATTTATTATTCTGATATTTTGTCCTCATCTAGTGCAAATTAATTATGCCAAATTATAATATAAAATAATTTTCATATTTTTGTGTTTATTCGTATAAAAGTAAATTTATAAAAAAATTAAGTAAATATAAATCACTATATGTTTGAATTGAGTGAATAAAATATAAAAATAATATATTTAATGATCACTTTAAAGGATAAACTATTTTAGTGAAATAAAAATTCATTACATACTCTTAGTTTTTAATTCATGAGATAAGTGATGGAATAAAATAAATATATATAATAATTTTGTCAAAATATTATTATTATAAAAAAATATCTCATATAAGGGCGTGAGATAATTTTCTTTTTCCGTGCCCTCTCTTTATATATATATACTAGTAATCGTCCGTGCCTAAAGTCACGGCATAACGAAAAATTAAATTAAAATTAAAATTCAAAAAATATTATTATTATCTGTATTATTATTAAAAAAAAGTATAAAATGTAAAAATTATTATTATAGTTATTATTATTATTATTATTATTATTATTATTATTATTATTATTATTGTTATTACTATTATTATTATTATTATTACTATTATTATTATCGGTATTATTATTATTATTATTATGAATATTATTTGTAAGACCCCGAATTTTATGAAATACAAAATTTAATTTTTCTTCATATATATATTTTTTTTGAAACAGTAAGTGGTTAAATTAACAAAATTGAAAGTTAAGGATGTTATGTGCAAATTTTATTTTGTCGGACAATATTCGCTTTGTCGGGGAATATTCGTTTGGTCGGGGAATATTCGTGCCGTACGACGGCGCCGAAATAATAAATTATTGGTGGACCCCACAACGGAATATTTGTCGGATATAGAAAACGACAGAAGTAACCTTTTTAAATAAAAATAGTCAACGGAACTGTTAAAATACCGGTGATAAAAGAATAGTAGCATACGGTAGTTTATGGTATTTTCTGTAGCACACGGTACTCTACAGTAACACACGGTATTGCATAGTGTCTCATATTATTGGTCTGATAATTGACACCGTAACTGTTACGCATCATTTCATCGATAATTGTCACTGCATAATATTTTATATTATCAATTCAATAATTGTCGTTACACAGTATTTTGCATTATTGATTTAATAATTGTCATTACACTGTATTTTATATCATTGAGTCAATAATTGTTGTTGCACTGTTTTTAAAATTATTGAACATAATAATTGTCACAGTAACATATGCACAGTAATTCACATTATTGAATCAATAATTGTCATTACACAGTAACGTATGCTTTATTTTATATTATTGTTATCTCTATTATGATGTTATTTAAACAGTTGTATTTCATTAATTTATTGACTTGATATCTAAGAGCTAACTATACTGTATTTATAACAATTAGTCATAATAATTGAATTGATAAAGTTATTTGTTTATAATATAAAGTTAGGTAATTATTAGGTGATATGAAATGAATGGTGTAGATTAAAGTGTGAATTATTGTTGAATAATTGAATTGATTTGTTTATAATATAAAGTTAGGTGATTATTAGGTGATATGAAATGAATGGTGTAAATTAAAGTGTGAATTATTGTTGAATAATTAAATTGATTTGTTTATAATATAAAGTTAGGTGATTATTAGGTGATATGAAATGAATGGTGTAGATTAAAGATAATATAATATTTGAAATGGATGGTGTAGATTAAAAGATGATCTTTAAATGAATGGTTTAGATTAAATGAATGATAAGATTTTTGGCTATAAATAGAAGCCTTAACTTAAGGATTTTTCATAAACTTCCTTACTTGTTCTTTCTTTCTCTCTCTAAATACTTATTGTGAAAGTTCTCTCTAAGTGTGTTTAAGTCATCTTGAGTATTTGTGAAAATCTATAAGTATACGTGTACTGTTCAAGTTAATCAACCTCATTTAAATCAATATCCAGTCACGTGTTGAGGTAAGGGATACCATCTTTTTCATCTTCCATTATTCAAACGTACTATGGTAAGGGATTATCATTATTTGATTCTCGATAATAATATTGTTTCTTCCTTACTCATAAGACGTGCCTTTTATTTCCATGTATTAAATTGTGGGAATAACCTTACGGAGCGGATTGCCGCCTGTTGGTGAATAACCTTTCGTATTCATTCATTATTAATCTCTGAGAATAACCTTACGGAGCGGATTGCCGCCTGTTTGGTGAATAACTCTTTGTACTCAAATTCTATTAAATTGTGGGAATAACCTTACGGAGCGGATTGCCGCCTGTTGGTGAATAACCTTTCGTATTCATTCATTATTAATCTCTGAGAATAACCTTACGGAGCGGATTGCCGCCTGTTTGGTGAATAACTCTTTGTACTCAAATTCTATTAAATTGTGGGAATAACCTTACGGAGCGGATTGCCGCCTGTTGGTGAATAACCCTTTGTATTAATTTCCTTCACCTTTTGTTAATCAAACCTGCTACGGTAAGGGATATTATTTTCTTTCATACTCCTAAATCGAAATTTATTATGGAACTATTGCTTCTATAATTCCTGAAAATATTATATGTTCCATAATAGTTGAACTTCATTATTTCAACTGAACCTTCCTATTTACGTGAACCTTTCTATTGAATTGTAACCGTTATTCTGAACTGTGGATCTTGAATTTCACTCCACATCATGTTGACAATTTGGACATTATTTGAATCTGTACAAAGTAAACTTCCGATACTTATTGTTATCCTATTTCTTCTGTCCATCATTTATATCATTCTAATCATCCAAAAATCAAGCTGTTGTGAATATCTGTGGCCGGGGGCACAGATGTGATATATTTGTTGAACAGATGATAGGTTAAAGGCGATATAATAGGTTAAAGGCGATACATCTGTTCGGTGTCTTTTATGGCACGTGGTGAATGTTCTCTTTGGCCCGTAGTGCAAAGATGAACTGTTGTTTGGTATGATTATGACCAAAGGCTGAATCTGGTATAATCATGACCGTTGGTGCTATATTGAATATCTTTGGCCCGTAGTACAAAGATGAACTGTTGATGTGCATGATTATGATCAGGAACTGTGAATTTGTATTATCTTGACTAATGATATTTCAGATGATAAAAGTTGATGATGTTTTTCCTAAAAAGAGAACCGAGTGGACATTATAGTCTGCATTATTCTTCTAATAGATTACTTATTCCGCTGCTATTATTGATCTGAACGTTGTTTAAGAATTTAACTGCAGTTTTTGATATAAACCTTGTAGTCTATTGTATTCTATCAAGAACTCAACTGTTGAAGACTAATGATAATTTATTCGTCATTATCTTAGTCATGATATTCTTTACTGGGCTATTTGAGCTCACCCTTTCTTTTGTTCCATTGTTTTTCAACAGGAGATGAAAACATAACAGGGTCTAGCCGGGGAATGGAGTGAGGGTCCGAGGAATAGTTATCATAGTCTTCACGTTTTGTAAAATAGTGTGGCAATAATAGTGAAGACTTAGTTGTGTATTATTATACACTGTATTGTTGTACGTTGTGCTTTGTTGTAATAATTTTGTTGTAGTATTTTGACGACTCAAGTTTGGGCTGTGTGGGCCCAGATTTGGGGGCGTCACAGTTGGCATCAGAGCTTAGGGATATGGTCTTTAATGGAGATCTGGGGTAGAACTAGGAGGGGAGAGACGAATAGAATCAGTCACTAGTGTGTCCTACCTAAAATAGATTTTATTATCTAATGAGTCGATTTGAATGTAGGAACATGAAGTGATGAGTCAGTTTATTTGAACTAACATTTATTTTGTGACCACAGTTAAGTATGGCATCTGAAAATCAAGAGGTTAACTATGGAATACCCGAAGCAAATGTAGCCGAGAATCAAGAGGCCCCAAACAATCCTCCTGCCAACTCAGGAAATAATGTTCCTGATAACATGATGAACGATGGATTCTTTAGGAATTTCATGCAGTTCATACAGAATCAAGGAAGAGGAAATCCAGTCAATAATAACGGTAGAAACGCTGGCAATTTGAGGATGGTCACTGTTAAGCAATTTAAAGAATTAGGACCACCTGAATTCCACGGGAAGCCTGACCCACTCAAAGCGGAGGCATGGCTGAAGCAGACGACAAAAATACTTGATGTCTTACAATGCGCTGATGATCAGAAGGTGCCATTTGCCACTTTTATGTTACGAGGTGAGGCGGACCATTGGTGGGAAGCGGTAAAACGTATCCAACCTTCAGCACTCGAAATGTCTTGGACAGAATTCGAAGAACTGTTTAACGAGAAGTACTTCCCAGAAAGCATCCGCCATATGAAGGAAGTGGAATTCATTAAGCTGGAGCAGGGAAACATGACAGTTTCTCAATATGAAGCTAAGTTTGCTGAACTGTCTCGTTTTGCGACTCATCTAGTAGATGACGAAGCACGAATGAGTCGAATGTTCCTGAGAGGTTTGAGACTCAAAATTCGTCAACAACTTAGTTCTCATAAATTCAGTTTGTATTCAGATGTTGTAGATAAGGCTCAAAGGGTAGAACAAACAGATGAAACATTGCAGCCAAGAGTTAATGATCAGCATAGAGAAAGGAGTGACAACAACCACAGGAACGAGAACCATCGAGGAGGTAACCAACACTTCGGTGGTAATTTCATACCAAATAACAGAAGAGGAGAATCTAGTGGGAACAATTTCAAAAGAAAGAGATTCCATAATAATTATGGAAGGGCACCAGCACCAGTACCAACACCAGCACCGACCCTAGTTTCAAGGGGAGAAGATCGACCACCAGTGAGATGCTATAGGAGTGGTCAGGAAGGTCACATCAGCCCAAACTGTACACTGCAGTCCAAAAAGTGCTACAGTTGTGGGAAAGAGGGTCATCTTGCGCGGTTTTGTCCTGCCACAAAATCAAGTCCAGCTGCAATGATGATACCAAAAGCTAGCGCGGATAAAGGAAAATCTGTAGTTCAAGGGAGAGCTTTTGTTGTGACATCCCAAATGGCGCGAAATTCGAACGAGGTGATAACCGGTAAGCTATTCATAAATTCTCGTGAAGTCTACGCTTTGTTAGATACTGGCTCTACCCATTCTTTTATCTCACCTGCATGTGCTCAGCGTTTAAACTTAACTCCTGAAAATTTGGACTTTGACTTATCAGTTGAAACCCCATTAGGAGAAATGACCATTACCATCTACTGTCTATAAATCTTGCCTAGTTCAAATCAACAACCTCACATTACCTGTTGACCTTATTTCTTTGGAGATGCATGAATTTGATGTGATTTTAGGAATTGATTGGTTGACTACCCATCATGCTAAAATTGATTGTTTTCATAAGATTATTAGTTTTCATATTCCTAATCAACCTGTCATGCAAATTCAAGCAACTAAACCATTGAAATCTATAACTGTTATTTCTAGCCATAAAGCCATTCGTTTATTGAAAAACGGATGTCAAGCCTTTTTAGCTCATGTCACTGATTTGAACAAAAATACGTCAAACTTAAATGATATTCCCATTGTTAATGAGTTTCCTGACGTTTTTCCTGAAGAACTTCCTGGCTTACCCCCAAACCGTGAAATTGATTTTTATATTGATCTTGAACCCGGTACCAAGCCCATTTCCAAAGCTCCCTACCGAATGGCTCCCATTGAACTTCAAGAGTTAAAAGTCCAACTACAGGAATTGTTGGATACCGGTTTCATTCGTCCGAGTGCATCACCTTGGGGTGCTCCTGTTCTATTTGTGAAGAAGAAAGACGGGAGTATGAGATTGTGCATTGACTACCGAGAATTGAACCATGTCACCATCAAGAACAGGTACCCGTTACCTCGGATTGATGACATGTTTGATCAATTGCAAGGCGCTCAACATTTCTCAAAGATTGATCTCCGTTCTGGATATCATCAGTTAAAGGTTAAAGCTGAGGACATTCCAAAGACTGCTTTCAGAACTCGTTATGGGCATTATGAGTTCTTAGTCATGCCTTTTGGACTAACTAATGCTCCTGCAGCTTTCATGGACATGATGAACCGGATATTCAAGGAACATTTGGATCATTTTGTGGTTGTCTTTATTGATGACATCCTCATATACTCCAAGAGTCGCGAGGATCATGAACAACACCTGAGATTGATACTACAAAAGCTCCGTGAAAACAAATTATATGCCAAGTTGAAGAAATGTGAGTTCTGGCTTGAGGAGGTCGCGTTTCTTGGGCATGTGATTTCTAGTCAAGGAATATCAGTCGATCCTGCGAAGATTGAAACGGTACTAAATTGGGAACAACCTAAAACAGTAACCGAAGTCCGAAGTTTTCTGGGTCTAGCTGGTTATTATCGGAGATTCGTAGAAGGATTTTCTCGAATCGCCACTCCATTAACGCAGCTTACTCGGAAAAGCACAAAATTCATATGGAGCGAGGAATGCGAGAAAAGTTTCCAAGAACTCAAGAAGAGACTGGTTTCAGCTCTTGTTCTGACCATACCATCAGGATCAGGAGAATTTGTTATCTACAGCGATGCTTCTGGCAAAGGTCTAGGCTGTGTCCTTATGCAACATGGAAAGGTTATAGCCTACGCCTCTCGACAACTCAAAGATTATGAGAAAAATTATCCTACTCATGATCTAGAGTTGGCAGCAGTCGTTTTCGCGTTGAAGATCTGGAGACACTACTTGTACGGAGAAAAAGTGGATATCTATACGGATCATAAAAGTCTCAAGTATTTCTTCACCCAGAAGGAACTCAACATGCGACAACGACGTTGGCTTGAACTGTTAAAGGATTATGACCACACAATCCAGTATCACCCGGGAAAGGCGAACGTTGTAGCTGACGCTTTGAGCAGAAAATCTTATGCAAGTACAAGTGCACTGCTGACAACACAAAAGTGTATTTTGTACGACTTGCAAAAGATGGAGATAGAGCTAAAGACACCAGGGACCCACTCGAAGATTGCTCACGTGCGAGTAGAACCAACTTTAATCGATAAAATTAAAGCTGCTCAAGCTACCGATCCGGAACTGATAAACATGATAAAGAAAGTACAAGAAGGTGCCATTCCCGAAGCAAGAATCGACGAGAAAGGAATACTTCGAGTCAACTCTCGACTCTGTGTTCCTAACGATCCTGAATTAAAGCATAAAATCATGATGGAGGCACACAACACGCCGTTTGCAATCCACCCAGGAGGTACCAAGATGTATCGAGATCTTCGACATACATTTTGGTGGAACAATATGAAAAGAGAGATTGCGGAGTTTATCTCAAGGTGCCTAACTTGTCAACGTGTCAAGGCAGAACATCAAGTTCCTAAAGGTCCATTACAATCACTTGAAGTTCCCGAATGGAAGTGGGAACACATCAATATGGACTTCGTGACGGGTCTTCCAAAAGTTTCTCAAGGCTTAGATGCAATTTGGGTGATCGTAGATAGATTGACCAAATCTGCTCATTTCTTGCCTATACGAGAAAACTTTTCACTTGAACGTCTTGCCGGTATGTACATAAATGAGATCGTGAGATTGCATGGCATGCCAGTTTCCATAGTTTCTGATCGAGATCCTAGATTCACTTCACGCTTTTGGATCAGTCTACAAAAAGCTATGGGTACTGAACTACGTTTTAGTTCTGCATACCATCCTCAAACGGACGGACAATCGGAAAGGACGATCCAGACCCTCGAAGATCTTTTGAGACTTTGTGTATTAGACTTCAAAGGAAGTTGGGATAAGTACTTGCCGCTGGTGGAATTTTCTTACAACAACAGTTACCAAGCAAGCATAGGCATGGCTCCATTCGAGGCATTGTATGGAAGGAAGTGTCGCTCTCCAATATGTTGGAATGAGGTAGGAGAAGCAAAATTGTTGGGACCCGAGTTGGTACGCTTGACGACCGAAAAGATCCAAATGATCCGACAACGAATACAGACCGCACAAGAACGACAAAAGAGTTATGCTGATCTTCATCGGAGAGACGAAAATTTCAACGTCGGAGATCATGTATTCTTACGTGTTTCTCCATAGAAAGGGGTTACGAGATTCGGAAAGAGAGGAAAGCTCAACCCTCGATTTATTGGCCTATTTGAAATCCTCGATCGAATAGGAACCGTAGTCTACAGACTAGCCCTACCACCAAGTATGTCTCGCATCCATAACGTTTTTCACATATCTATGTTACGTAAATATGTGAAGGACCCAAACCACGTCATTGAGTTAGAACCAGACGTTATAGCAGAGGATTTAACATACGAGGAGGTACCTGTTAAGATCCTGGATAAGAAGGAGCAGATCCTACGCTCAAAGGTTATACCTCAAGTTAAGGTTTTATGGAGGAACCAAGATACTGAGGAAATGACCTGGGAGCTAGAATCTGAGATGAAATCTAAGTATCCTTACCTCTTCGATATGTCAGGTACGTCAATTTCGGGGACGAAATTTCATAAGGAGGGGAGGTTGTAAGACCCCGAATTTTATGAAATACAAAATTTAATTTTTCTTCATATATATTTTTTTTTTGAAACAGTAAGTGGTTAAATTAACAAAATTGAAAGTTAAGGATGTTATGTGCAAATTTTATTTTGTCGGACAATATTCGCTTTGTCGGGGAATATTCGTTTGGTCAGGGAATATTCGTGTCGTACGACGGCGCCGAAATAATAAATTATTGGTGGACCCCACAACGGAATATTTGTCGGATATAGAAAACGACAGAAGTAACCTTTTTAAATAAAAATAGTCAACGGAACTGTTAAAATACCGGTGATAAAAGAATAGTAGCATACGGTAGTTTATGGTATTTTCTGTAGCACACGGTACTCTACAGTAACACACGGTATTGCATAGTGTCTCATATTATTGGTCTGATAATTGACACCGTAACTGTTACGCATCATTTCATCGATAATTGTCACTGCATAATATTTTATATTATCAATTCAATAATTGTTGTTACACAGTATTTTGCATTATTGATTTAATAATTGTCATTACACTGTATTTTATATCATTGAGTCAATAATTGTTGTTGCACTGTTTTTAAAATTATTGAACATAATAATTGTCACAGTAACATATGCATAATAATTCACATTATTGAATCAATAATTGTCATTACACAGTAACGTATGCTTTATTTTATATTATTGTTATCTCTATTATGATGTTATTTAAACAGTTGTATTTCATTAATTTATTGACTTGATATCTAAGAGCTAACTATACTGTATTTATAACAATTAGTCATAATAATTGAATTGATAAAGTTATTTGTTTATAATATAAAGTTAGGTAATTATTAGGTGATATGAAATGAATGGTGTAGATTAAAGTGTGAATTATTGTTGAATAATTGAATTGATTTGTTTATAATATAAAGTTAGGTGATTATTAGGTGATATGAAATGAATGGTGTAAATTAAAGTGTGAATTATTGTTGAATAATTAAATTGATTTGTTTATAATATAAAGTTAGGTGATTATTAGGTGATATGAAATGAATGGTGTAGATTAAAGATAATATAATATTTGAAATGGATGGTGTAGATTAAAAGATGATCTTTAAATGAATGGTTTAGATTAAATGAATGATAAGATTTTTGGCTATAAATAGAAGCCTTAACTTAAGGATTTTTCATAAACTTCCTTACTTGTTCTTTCTTTCTCTCTCTAAATACTTCTTGTGAAAGTTCTCTCTAAGTGTGTTTAAGTCATCTTGAGTATTTGTGAAAATCTATAAGTATACGTGTACTGTTCAAGTTAATCAACCTCATTTAAATCAATATCCAGTCACGTGTTGAGGTAAGGGATACCATCTTTTTCATCTTCCATTATTCAAACGTACTATGGTAAGGGATTATCATTATTTGATTCTCGATAATAATATTGTTTCTTCCTTACTCATAAGACGTGCCTTTTATTTCCATGTATTAAATTGTGGGAATAACCTTACGGAGCGGATTGCCGCCTGTTGGTGAATAACCTTTCGTATTCATTCATTATTAATCTCTGAGAATAACCTTACGGAGCGGATTGCCGCCTGTTTGGTGAATAACTCTTTGTACTCAAATTCTATTAAATTGTGGGAATAACCTTACGGAGCGGATTTGTAAGACCCCGAATTTTATGAAATATAAAATTTAATTTTTCTTCATATATATTTTTTTCTGAAACAGTAAGTGGTTAAATTAACAAAATTGAAAGTTAAGGATGTTATGTGCAAATTTTATTTTGTCGGACAATATTCGCTTTGTCGGGGAATATTCGTTTGGTCGGGGAATATTCGTGTCGTACGACGGCGCCGAAATAATAAATTATTGGTGGACCCCGCAACGGAATATTTGTCGGATATAGAAAACGACAGAAATAACTTTTTTTAAATAAAAATAGTCAACGGAACTGTTAAAATACCGGTGATAAAATAATAGTAGCATACGGTAGTTTATGGTATTTTCTGTAACATACGGTATTGCACAGTAGCACACGGCATTGCACAGTGTTTCGTATTATTAAACTGATAAAGTGGTTACCGTATAATATTTGACTTTATTGTCACATGCACAATAATTCATATTATTAAACTGATAATTGTCACAGTAACATATGCACAGTAATTCACATTATTGAATCAATAATTGTCATTACACAGTAACGTATGCTTTCTTTTACATTATTGTTATCTCTATTATGATGTTATTTAAACAGTTGTATTTCATTAATTAATTGACTTGATATCTAAGAGCTAACTATACTGTATTTATAACAATTAGTTATAATAATTGAATTGATAAAGTTATTTGTTTATAATATAAAGTTAGGTTATATGAAATGAATGGTGTAGATTAAAGTGTGAATTATTGTTGAATAATTGAATTGATAAAGTTATTTGTTTATAATATAAAGTTAGGTGATATGAAATGAATGGTGTAGATTAAAGTGTGAATTATTGTTGAATAATTGAATTGATTTGTTTATAATATAAAGTTAGGTGATATGAAATGAATGGTGTAGATTAAAGATAATATAAAATTTGAAATGGATGGTGTAGATTAAAAGATGATCTTTAAATGAATAGTTTGGATTAAATTAAAATTTTTTGGTTATGATAAGATTTTTGGCTATAAATAGAGGACTTAACTTAAGAAATTTTTCATAACATTCTTACATACATTTTCTTCCACTCTCTAAACACTTCTTTGTGTAAGTTCTCTCTAAGTGTTCTTAAGTCATTCCTAGTTTTGAAATCTTTTGCATTCTTCATTGAATTCCCGAGTGGAATTTTCTTATGTACAGTAACTCTTTCGAAAAATCGTAGTAAATTCATTATTTGTCAGAATTTAATGAATTAAAAGCCTGTCTCTTCAGTTTTTCGTCCTCTACAACTTTGAAGAAGGAAGAAAAGTCATCTGAAATCATCTTCATGCCTTAAAATACTAAAAACCGTAACCTATTCTGATTTTCGTCACTATTTTCAGTCTTAGTTTTGAAAATTCATAACTCATTCATATTAACTCTGAATTGAGTGATTCTTGAGTCTATGCCGTCTATCTTTCCGAGAGTAACATTATTTTAAAAGCATAAAGAGATTTTAAAAACTCTAGAAGACTCAAAAGTCAGATTCCTTAGTGCTATAAACAAGGAAGGATTTGTTCGGCTATAAACTTGTTTCACAATATCAAGGTAAGGAATATCATTTTTTTCACACTCTTAAATTTACTACGGTAAGGAATATCATTTTTTTCACACTCTTAAATTTACTACGGTAAGGAATATCATTCTTTTCACACTCTTAAATTTACTACGGTAAGGAATATCATTCTTTTCACACTCTTAAATTTACTACGGTAAGGAATATCATCTTCTTTCATCTTCTATTATTTAAACTTACTACGGTAAAGGATTATCATTATTTGATTCTCGAAAATAATATCGTTTCTTTTTTACTCATAAGATGTGCCATTTATTTCCATGTATTAATTTATGAGAATAACCTTACGGCGCGGATTACCGCCTGTTGGTGAATAACCTTTCGTATTCATTCCTTATTAATCTCTGAGAATAACCTTACGGTGCGGATTATCGCCTGTTTGGTGAATGACTCTTTGTATTCAATTTTTATTAAATTGTGGGAATAAACTTACGGTGCGGATTATCGCCTGTTGGTGAATAACCTTTTGTATTTATTTTCATGTATTAAATTATGGGAATAACCTTACGGCGCGGATTATCGTCTGTTGGTGAATAACTTTTCGTATTCATTCATTATTAATCTCTGATAATAACCTTACGGCGCGGATGACCGCCTGTTTGGTGAATAACTCTTTGTACTCAAATTCTATTAAATTTTGGGAATAATTTACGGCGCGGATTATCACCTGTTGGTGAATAACCCTTTGTATTAATTTCCTTCACCTTTTGTTAATCAAACCTGCTACGGTAAGGGATATTATTTTCTTTCATACTCCTAAATCGAAACTTATTATGGAATTATTGCTTCTATAATTCCTGAAAATATTATATGTTCCATAATAGTTGAACTTCATTATTTCAACTGAACATTCCTATTTTACGTGAACCTTTCTATTGAACTGTAATCGTTATTCTGAACTGTGGATCTTGAATATCATTTTTAAATTTCACTCCACATCATGTTGGCAATTTGGACATTATTTGAATCTTCACAAAGTAAACTTCCGATACTTATTGTTTATCCTGTTCTTCTGTTCATCATTTGTATCACTGTTATTTGTATTAATCATCAAGAATCAAGTTGTTGTGAATATCTGTGGCCGGGGGCACAGATGTGATATAATTGTTGAACAGATGATAGGTTAAAGGCGATATACTAGGTTAAAGGCGATACATCTGTTCGGTGTCTTTTATGGCACGTGGTGAATGTTCTCTTTGGCCCGTAGTGCAAAGATGAACTGTTGATTGGTATGATTATGACCAAAGGCTGAATCTGGTATAATCATGACCGTTGGTATTATATTGAAAGTTCTCTTTGGCCCGTAGTGCATAGATGAACTGTTGTTTGGTATGATTATGACTAAAGGCTGAATCTGGTATAATCATGACCGCTGGTGTTTTATTGAATATCTTTGGCCCGTAGTGCAAAGATGAACTGTTGATTTGCATGATTATGACCAGGAACTGTGAATTATATTATCTTGACTAATGGTATTTCAGATGATAAAAGTTGATGATGTTTTTCCTAAAAAGAGAAGCAAGTAGACACTATAGTCTGCATTATTCTTCTAATAGATTGCTCATTCCGCTGCTATTATTGGTCTGAACATTGTTTAAGAATTTAACTGCAGTTTTTGATACAAACCTTGTAGTCTATTGTATTCTATCAAGAACTCAACTGTTGAAGACTAATGATAATTTATTCGTCATTATCTTAGTCATGATATTCTTTACTGGGCTTTTTGAGCTCACCCTTTCTTTTGTTCCATTGTTTTTCAACAGGAAATGAAAACATAACAGGGTCTAGCCGGGGAATGGAGTGAGGGTCCGAGGAATAGTTATCATAGTCTTCACGTTTTGTAAAATAGTGTGGCAATAATAGTGAAGACTTAGTTGTGTATTATTATACACTGTATTGTAGTACGTTGTGCTTTGTTGTAATAATTTTGTTTTGACGACTCAAGTTTGGGCTGTGTGGGCCCAGATTTGGGGGCGTCACAGGATTGCCGCCTGTTGGTGAATAACCTTTCGTATTCATTCATTATTAATCTCTGAGAATAACCTTACGGAGCGGATTGGCGCCTGTTTGGTGAATAACTCTTTGTACTCAAATTCTATTAAATTGTGGGAATAACCTTACGGAGCGGATTGCCGCCTGTTGGTGAATAACCCTTTGTATTAATTTCCTTCACCTTTTGTTAATCAAACCTGCTACGGTAAGGGATATTATTTTCTTTCATACTCCTAAATCGAAATTTATTATGGAACTATTGCTTCTATAATTCCTGAAAATATTATATGTTCCATAATAGTTGAACTTCATTATTTCAACTGAACCTTCCTATTTACGTGAACCTTTCTATTGAATTGTAACCGTTATTCTGAACTGTGGATCTTGAATTTCACTCCACATCATGCTGACAATTTGGACATTATTTGAATCTGTACAAAGTAAACTTCCGATACTTATTGTTATCCTATTTCTTCTGTTCATCATTTATATCATTCTAATCATCCAAAAATCAAGCTGTTGTGAATATCTGTGGCCGGGGGCACAGATGTGATATATTTGTTGAACAGATGATAGGTTAAAGGCGATATAATAGGTTAAAGGCGATACATCTGTTCGGTGTCTTTTATGGCACGTGGTGAATGTTCTCTTTGGCCCGTAGTGCAAAGATGAACTGTTGTTTGGTATGATTATGACCAAAGGCTGAATCTGGTATAATCATGACCGTTGGTGCTATATTGAATATCTTTGGCCCGTAGTACAAAGATGAACTGTTGATGTGCATGATTATGATCAGGAACTGTGAATTTGTATTATCTTGACTAATGATATTTCAGATGATAAAAGTTGATGATGTTTTTCCTAAAAAGAGAACCGAGTGGACATTATAGTCTGCATTATTCTTCTAATAGATTACTTATTCCGCTGCTATTATTGATCTGAACGTTGTTTAAGAATTTAACTGCAGTTTTTGATATAAACCTTGTAGTCTATTGTATTCTATCAAGAACTCAACTGTTGAAGACTAATGATAATTTATTCGTCATTATCTTAGTCATGATATTCTTTACTGGGCTATTTGAGCTCACCCTTTCTTTTGTTCCATTGTTTTTCAACAGGAGATGAAAACATAACAGGGTCTAGCCGGGGAATGGAGTGAGGGTCCGAGGAATAGTTATCATAGTCTTCACGTTTTGTAAAATAGTGTGGCAATAATAGTGAAGACTTAGTTGTGTATTATTATACACTGTATTGTTGTACGTTGTGCTTTGTTGTAATAATTTTGTTGTAGTATTTTGACGACTCAAGTTTGGGCTGTGTGGGCCCAGATTTGGGGGCGTCACATTATTATTATCAGTATTATTATTATTATCGACATTATTATTATTATTACTATTATTATAATTATTATTGTTATTATTATTACTATTATTATTGTTATTATTATTATTATTATTATTATTATTATTATTATTATTATTACTAATTAAAAATTATAATAAAATTAGATAAAAATTCAAAAAATAAAAATATTATTATTATCAGTATTATTATTACTAAAAATATTATTAATATCGGTATTATTATTATTATTATTATCGATATTATTATTATTATTATTATTATTAATTATATATATATTATTAAGGATATTATTATTATTATTATTATTATTGTTGTTGTTATTATTATTATTATAATTATTATTATTACTAATGAAAAATTAGATTAAAATTCAAAAAATAAAAATATTATTATTATTATTATTATTATTATTATTGTTGTTGTTATTATTATTGTTATTATTACTCTTATTGTTACTGTTATTATTATTGTTATTGTTATTATTATTATTATTATTATTATTATTATTATTATTATTATTATTATTATTGTTATTGTTATTGTTATTGTTATTATTATTGTTATTATTATTGTTATTATTGTTATTGTTATAGTTATTATTATTGTTATTATTGTTATTATTATTATTATTATTATTATTATTATTATTATTATTATTATTATTACTACTACTACTTTTGTTATTATTATTATTATTATTATTACTTTTGTTATTATTATTATTATTATTATTATTATTATTATTACTTTTGTTGTTATTATTATTATTATTATTATTATTATTATTATTATTATTATTATTGTTATTATTATTATTATTATTATTATTATTATTACTATTATTATAATTATTATTACTGTTATTATTATTACTATTATTATTATTATATTAATTATTATTATTATTATTATTATATTGATTATTATTATTAGTAGTAGTAGTATGAGTTTTGGAGGGAAATTTGGTATGAGTTTTGGGGGGAAATTTATTAGGGAGGGATCAATCTGGACCATTGAATTTGGGTAAGTTAATCTGAGACGTTGTTGTGGTTTATCAAATTAAAGATTCAAAATGGGTTGTGTTTTATTATATAGATATATTAATTTTATAATAAAATTATATCGACAAATTAAAAATATTGTGTCAAATGAGATTTTTTTTGTAGAATTAATGGAGTGAAATACAATATTTTACAGTTTTAGCTGTCAAATGTAGTGGTCAAAAACCGGGCCACCGGCAATTCCAGGTAAGAGTTGTCCTATAAATGCCTTTACATTTCCGTTTCTTTCTCAATAGTTATCATTTCTGACTTCACAGCTAAAATTTGTCATCTTCTCCCATTTAGCTCACAAATATTTCTCTCTCTAGAATTCTCTGTTATTGTATGGCAGTTAGCTTTCTGAGAAGAGAGGTATCAGATCTTTGCCTTGGCAAGCCGCCGTTGAGGTCGCTTCCGGTCGCCGCCACCGTCGCCGACGCGTTATCGGCGCTGAAGAGGTCTGGCGAGAGCTATGTGAGCGTTTGGAGTTCCTTTAACAATTCAGATTCCGCCGGAGATTGTAGATGTGTTGGGAAGATTTGCACGGTGGATGTGATCTGTTTCCTCTGCCGGGAGGAAAATATTGTCCGGCCGTTGGATGTTCTTCAGTTTCCTATCTCGGATATCTTGCCTAAAGTGCCTGGAATTGTCCGACATTTGGAGCCCAATTCTAGGTTTGTGTTTGTGTGTGTTTTTTCTAATTGATTTTATGATTTAAGTTTTTGATGAGTTCCTTTTGAATGTTTTTGGTTTGTTTAAATTATATATTGCCATTTTTGATATAAGATTTTTAATTGCAGCTTTTTATGTTTGTTAAATTTGAGCTCAAATTTTGTATTTGATTAATTGACGGGAAGCTTCATTTTAATTTCCAAAAAGAATTAGCTGATTATGGCTTTTAATTACTCAATTACAAAATAAATAGAATTTCTATTGCTGCATTCTTAGCCCTTAGGGACAATCAATTGATAGCTTAGTTTTGTGGTGGTCAATCTTTTAGATGCTCTTGAATTGGACTTATGTTGTTGAACACCAATTCACCATTTCGATAATTTTTATATTTGGTGTTTGAATTTTTTATATTGAAAATCAATTTTATTTATAATCTTCATTTGTATTTTGTGGTTAACAATTCATCTGAAATGAGACCAACATAGAAAAGAAGAACTTCAAAATTATATAGAGGAAAGAATTGATAACATTCTTCTCTATGGAGTTGTTTGGTTTCCCTCAATTATTCATCAGGAAAAGACAAAGAAGTTCATGTGCATGAAAAAAAATCCGCTACTCTAATTTTTATGGTAGAGAAGTCACAAATACAGAATTATTCGTTCAGGAAAAGACACATAATTAATCTACTTGGGACAAAATCTGGTAATTTTGTGGTGGAGAAGTCACAAATACTCATGACAATACAGAATTATTCGTTCTGGAAAAGACACATAATTAATGTACTTGGGACAAAATCTGGAAATTTTGTGGTGGAGAAGTCACAAATACACATGACATCACAACAAGGACGATGAACAAAGTTGTGGTTGATATTTCTTTAATTAATCCCTCGTGTTTAGGATTTTGTTGTCTTGCAGGATAAAGAATGAGAGAATATTTTGTTTTTTCTTTTATTATATGAGATGATGCTTTGATTTATACGCTATAAACATACGATGTTATGTTTGTGCAATTATATAGTTTCTGGTTCTCATATTTGATATTTCTTTCTTGATTTACCAGCTTGTTGGAGGCAATAGATTACATCCTTGAAGGCACCCACAACTTGATTATACCAATACAGAGCCATACAAGCACCAATTTAAGAAAAAAGGTCCTCAATAAACCATCATCATTTTGCTGGCTAACACAGGAAGATGTTGTCCGCTTCCTCCTCAACTGCATTGGTGTCTTCTCCCCTGTCCCAACCTTCACAGTTGAATCGCTTAACATGATTGACACGGACATCATGACTGTACATTACAATTCCCCTGCCTCCTCTGTGTTGGCCTTGATTTCTCGCTCTCATATTGAACAAAGTTCAATTGCGGTCATTGATGAAGATAATAGACTGATAGGTGAAATATCTCCCCTCACTCTTGCCTGTTGTGATGAAACTATCGCTGCTGCGATCATTACTCTTTCTGCCGGTGATCTCATGGCCTACATCGACTGTGGTGGTCCATCAGAGGAGTTGATTCAATTGGTGAAGATGAAGTTGCAAGAGAAGAATTTAGCTGGAATGCTAGAACTAATCGAGGACTATTCAATCTCTTCATCATCTTCTAGTTGCTGTTCTTCGGATGAGGAATTAGGATCTAGTAGAGGTAGGTATTCCCCGACGAGAAAGTCAGAAGCAATTGTGTGCTATCCATGGAGCTCCTTGATGGCAGTGATGATTCAAGCACTTACACATCGTGTAAGTTGTGTTTGGGTTGTGGAAGAGGACTATAGCTTGGTTGGAAATGTGACCTTAGCAGGAATGTTGAAAGTTTTCCGGAGTTTTGCTGCCCCAAGACAGAAACCCCAAGGAGAGATTAACTCGATGCAATAACAAAGAACAGAGAGGTTGTCCCAAGTTATAACTTGGTTCGAGTGTGGCTTGTTTCAAACTTTCGTTAATGCTAATTTTACATATCCTTGATTAAGTCCTTTGATCCCATCATAGTTGATTTGTGTAAAATTTGAAGTGCTTTCAACTTTTAAATTTTTGTTTATGAAGAAAATCGGACCACCTTGAGTTTACGGGTTGGATTGGACATTTTGGTTGAACTTTAGAACTCAATTAACTTAACATTGATTTCAAATCATGCAAGGACAGCTGCAAGCATATTGCCAATATGTCGTCAAACTTGAACTTTATAAAGGAATTTGAACATCCTGTTTTGGTAGGGTTTTTTTTTTTTCCCCGCCTAGTTTTCAGTTGTGGCTTATTAAAACTTGGTGCTTCCTCCCTGGCCCAAATGTCCCTCCAAAATCGTATTCTCCCACCATGCCCTATAAAAAAAAGAAACATGAAGTCGAAACTCCTCCCATTATTCTGTAATACACTTCCACAAGTCCATTAAATATTGTACCTCAAACTACTAGCAATTACAGCCTGTTATTATCCTTTGTTTTGTTGAAGCATGTTAGATCCACAATGTTCTGTTTATTTTGATGAAATTTGGAATTTCTTTATTTGAAGTATCAGGCAAACTAGCAACTAAGCAGCCATATAAACAAGAAAATGATACCAGCAAATAAACTGAACCATTTTAAGGAGGAGAGAATAGTATTTTCTAGTCAAAAATTATCTTGGAGACTTCTATAAATTGATCAAAGTATCTCTATTGCCTTCATATTATAAATGCAAACATATGACAGTAGACCAAGATGTTCTGAGATTCGTTAGCATGGTTAACATACCATGTAGGAGTATTATTTAAAAGATTGCTAGTTGTGCTTCGCTTCCAAGTGTCAAATTTCTATTTGTAAATCTTAAATGATGTGTAATCGTCCAAAATCCAGACCAAACTATATATACAATTGTGCTGTGTTTTGACACAATATAGGAAAAAGAAGCTGTGATACAAATGGGGCGATAATAAATAAAGATCCATACCCTGAACATTCTCCAGGTGTTTAACATCAAATGACTACTAATTCATGTAATTCATCTCAGATATGCAGGATACTAAGGCTTTCCTCACCTGGAGATTATCAGAGTCCATATGAAGTGCATCTTCATAGAGCCTCTTCGCCTGCTGAAGTAACTTCACTTTCTCTTTACTATTCCTTGTCCTTAGGCGAGATCTTTGTTGCAATGCTACACCCCATTTGAAAAGAGCTGCAATCCAACAGTGCAAACTACTGTCTTTAGAAACTTCGTAACAGTGAAAACAAAATGTCAGCTATTAGTTTAACATGTTTTATGCTAGGAATGTGTTTGAGTGCATTGCTTGTTAAGTTGTTATCCATGACGTTTTTGGTGAGCAAAGATATTGAACTACGATGAAGTGCAAGTGAAGAAACATCTTGGAAGCTTTAACATCAACAGCCCTTTTTTATGATAAGTTCACATCACAAGTGCTTTACACAACGCATACACAGATCATGTGTTCCACTTTAACTTGAGGTAATAGAAGCCACACAGTAAACAAACTCATAACAAAATGATCATTGCCGGTTGAATAAATAACTGGACTGACATTTATGCAAACCAAGGTCTTGGAATCGCAAGTTCCAGTTTTTCAACTCACTCAAGCTCATGTATCTCTTCTTATGTGTATGCACATTGTTTTAAGTATTATAATTATCATTCTATGATAAGAAAATAAGAACATAGTGGTATCATTAAATTACAGAGTGACAAAAAGCAATAACATACCTTCAGGTGCATGAGTGTTGCTTTTACACATCATTGCGTCAAATTTATCAATCGCTGCCAAGAACACCTTGTCAGCATCATCAGCTGCTTCCTGAAAGTAATAAAAAGATACTAATATTACGAAGTACAAGGAAATAGTTAAACTTAATAGTCAAACCACCCAAAGTAGCTTTATGGAAAACTATGTAAACTAGGTAGCGTTACATATATCAAAAATCAAAGTACGAGCCTATTTTTGCTTGTAGAAGCTCAAATTTGATAATTTGATACATGCAAGTTCATGACTTAATGTTAAAAAAACATAAGTTAGTAATGTTGCGGATAATTTGATTTTGATATGTGTAAGTTCATAACTTAATGTTAAAAAGCATAAGTTAGTAATGTTGAGGAGCTTACAGGTCCAACATCTGCAATCAACTGTGCTCGGAAGGACAGGGCAAGACCCCAATTGTACAAGGCTCTCATATCATCTCCATCAATTGACAAGGCTGACTTATATTTCCTACCTGCCTTAACTAGTAGTTCTTCACACTCTTGACAAACATCAACGAGAACAGATGCAACTTCTTCTTTACTGTCGATCTGAGCATCTAGTCCTTTTAAATTTTTAGCCTCTTCAAGTAATGATGGATCGCTTCTCACAAGTAGAGCTCTCAACTCATGGCTGACCTTTAATTTTAGTTCTCCATGAAGAAGATACGTGTTTCCTAACTGGCCCATTGCTAATAAACTCATAGGCTTCATTTCTATGGCTTTGGATAGTAAGAGTGCAGACTTTTGCAATGCATTCTCTGCATCGCCTTCATTACCCCTATGCCTTAAAGTCTCCCTGGCTTGTTTAAGAAGAGCATTGGCTTCCATAAGATACCTGTTGAACACCATATCATCTAAAACCTTCAAAGATGGAGAGGAAGCAATGTCACTCTCGTTTACAGACTGAGGATTAGTGTGAGAGGGATCATCCTCAGATTTTACCTTTTCCCTAGTAAGAGACCCGTAACTTTCTTTATTGCCGTTATCAGTGCGGTCAGAAGACGTATAGTTTCCGTTAATTTTATTAAAATTTTCTTCTTGCCTGGACGATGCCTTCGTTCTCATTCGTTTAAGGCTGACATTAAAATCTAAATCAAGTAAATCATCATCAGATGTCCATGTTTCAACAGTATTACGATGACCCGTCTTCATAGAGATTTGTTCATTCTCCATGAACCTTTCTCTGTTATTATCAAAGCTGTAGTCTTTGCTGTCAAAAACTGTTCCAATACCATCATCGGTCTCCAACATATTCGTTCTCTCATTTTCACCAATTACTTTAACTTTTATAGTTCCATCAGTTGATTGTTTAACTCGGTCTAGAATCATAGATGGGCTATCTCCAGAAAATCTTGCATGTCCATTTACTACGTTACCTTTGGACGCAGAGCTTGGACTCCTTTCTTCAACTTTTGGAGCTAAAATACCTCCTCTAAGATTATCATTCACCTCCATATCTGTTGACTCGTTATTAATATCCTTCAATTTTTTAGGCTTTGAAATAATCAAGCTTTCCTGAAACATGCAGGCCATAAACTGCAGTAAATCAAACCCCGTCCTATCAGTTTCTTTCTTCCTCTTACTTGAATTCTGTTTTGAAATTTGCTCAACTTCTTGATTCATACTATCAACACATGCTTGAACAATTGTTCTACCGTTCAAAGCAGAAAACCCAATTGATTCTGCAGCCATAAGATAACTCTCCAAATCATCCACCGTAATTTTATTACTCTTGATACATGTTCTTATATCATTCTTCAAATTCACAACCTGACCATCAAACTCACTAAACAAATCCATCAAATTCCGCAGCTTCTCAATCGAAACACTGATATTGCAATTATTTTTTGGCCTTTTCTTAGTCCCAATTAAGCTCAACTCATTAACCTGACCCCCATTAACAAACCCAATTGAAAACCCAACAGCAAAAACTATAACACAAGCTGGAATCAGAATAATGGAAGAAACCCTAACCCTAGAAATGGCCAGAGCACAAACAAACCCCAACAAATACACAAATATGTTTTTCTTGTCATAAAATCCAATAGAATTCATAAAATTACGGAGCTGATTGGACTCACCAGAATGAACTGAGTCTCCATCGAGTCTCAAATCATCCCATCCGCCGTAACTCAGTGACCCAGAAGATGTGTCAGAACAGAAAGCTATAGCCTTGGGTTTGTGAGGCCATCTTCCATGAGAGAACTTGAGAAAATTCGGACTTTTCCGAAAGAGTGAAGGAAAATAGAATAAAAATTTTGTTGGAGGACATTGAGGAGAGAGAGTGTTAGAAACTAGAGTTTCCATTTTTGGAGCTGGGGGAAATGGAGAAGGTGCACGGACAATCTGGATCACATGGTAAATTGGTAGTAACCTTCGGTTGTCAACTACCACAATAGTGAACACTGTTGGTTTGTTTATGGGGAAAGAACTCAAGGAGGGTATTTTCATAAATAAAGATGACAAAGAATACTTAAAAAAGTCCAGTTAACGAATTTAAGGATATGGGCTTGCCCAATTAAGGGCACCATTGGGCCATTCCAGGTTTCCTTTTTAGTATGTTTAGACTTTGGAGGCAATTTCAGTTGAAAGATAATTTGGTTGCCAATAAAATACCTTTATCCTTGGACTTGGAGTTTAAATTTAATGTACTTACAATGTACAAATTAACGGTGTTAAGATTATGATAAATTATTAAAATAAAAATATTTTTTCAAATAACGTGTTATAATTTTAATATTGCTCATATATATTCCATCAATATATTAAACTTTAATTCTTATTCTTAATAGTAAATATTGTTAAAATAAAAATTATACTGTCAAAATAATAAATTTTTACTTAAAATATTATGTGTCACTAAAATAATTATAAAACTGTCGTTATTATATATTTACTTTAGTAGTATCATTAGTTCTCAAACAATATCAACAGTCTAATTCTTTAATGAAAAAATCTTCCATTCATGAACATCCATCCATCCACGTGTGCGTGTGAAAAATAGACTCCATTCTTCCAAAATATAAGAACTTTCTTTGATCCTTTTTATTGTTAATTGATTTTAAATTAAATAAATTTCTTTATATGTAAGATTTGGCCAATTTTATTAATCTAATGTAGTGTCACATGAGCATGTATAATTGGGTTATCTAGACACTTTCATATTTGCATTCTATTTTTTAAATTTTATGTGTTTATATGTTAGATTTCGCGGTTTTTTAAATTAAAAATAAAGTCAGTGAAAAATAAGAATTAATCTATTAATTACGACAAATCCCGGTAGTGCTTGATAAATAATTTCTAAAAATAGGAAATATTTTAAATCAAAATGTAATCATAAACGGACAAAAAATAAAATGTAATTTTCCAACCCTTTTATTTTTATTTTTATACAATTAGAAATTTTATTCTTACAAGGCTCCACCAGGCAGACAATAGTTTTACAATATCTTTTGGCTGGGATGGGAATGATAATTTGGTATTCAATCGTTTTCACCTCATTCTGGGCTATTATATATAAATATCTAATTAATAGCTGTATGGTACTCATAATTGATTTTTATTCTAAAGGGAAATAATAATGAATATAAAAAGTTTAAGGAGACAATAACATTTATGTCCTTATTGAATAAATAAATATTGAAAGATAACAGCTGGAGGGAGATAAGGTTATTGCTGTTGCCTAATGAGTTGTACACCACCAAATAAATAAATCATTTTATAATATTATTACACTTTTTCACTAAAAAATAAATAAATTTAAGTTTCATTTTATTTTTAAAATCAATTTATAAAGTTTTAAAATAATAAAACAATATATATATATATATATATATATATATATATATATGTGTGTGTGTGTGTGTGTGTGTGTGTGAGATAACATTTTTATCTTAATATTTTTAATTTTTTTACTCATTAAAATTATAATTCCTTAAAAAGAATTAAAGATTGCAATTTTAATATATAAAAAATATATAATTTCATCGAAATAATCGTTTTGACTAAATTCAATGCACCAAACGTTAAAAAAATATTCTTAATCAAAATAAACGGCACATAATATCTTAAGCTAAAAGTCAAAGGATTGATAATTAACAATATAATAAGTACCTCAATGAAGTGGCTGCTATGGTTCAAAACTCCACAATGGCCTTTTGAGGTTGTACACCAAAAAAAGGGAATGGTGACGAAGGATTTTTTTTTATAACAAAAATAAACAATTTATTCAACCGTGTTCAATTAAGACTCAACTTGAATATTGTTAAAGTGATCAAATAATTTTATAATTTTTTTTTTATAAAATAAAGTGATAAATTATAATTAGTTAATAATTTATTATATATACATGTGTTTAGTGATAATAATTAATTATAATCAATTATATTATTTTTGTCCATATTTAATAACTAATTTTTAAGGCGATTAATACTTAACAGAGCAAAAAAATTATTCACAGCATAGTAAGTATGTTTAAAATATAAACTTGATATTTTTGTTTTAAAATTTGATAATTTTATAAAGTTCTCCTCATATAAATAATAAATAAAACTCGTATTTATATGAGTAAGATTTTATAAAAATATTAATTTTATTACAAAAATAACAATTCTCTTAAATATCAACTATCAATAAAATAATTATAAAAATATCGCTAAATGTATATCATTTTATTTTGACAATATCAATTGCCTCCTTTCTTTAATCACAAAATATTATTGATTTGAAAAATAACAACACAAAGTATGTGTCTAGGTGAGGACCAAAGTGTCATTTGACTTAAGAAGGGTATAATCGAAAATATAATAAAGGAGGAAGGGCAAAATTGTCTATGAAAGCAGGTAAATGATTGTGGGCGGAACAAACAAATAAGGTGGACTATTATACTGTACTATTAGTAGAGGAAAAGTGGATAGGATAGACCGGGACCGGGAGCGTCACTCCCACTGTTTTTATTTTAATCTATAAAAATATATTATTTTTAAAAGATTATAAGAAGAAATTATTATTATGAAATATGAATATAAAGCATTATCTATTGTTTTATTTAATAATCAGACTAAATTAAAAATTTTATTTAATAAAATTATTTATTTTCAAATTTATAAAAGTATAGTAAAGCTACTGATGGTTTATGTTCTTTAATAATGTTCACATTCTTTAATAATGTTCACATTATTTAATTTTAATACTGCATAATTTTACGATAAATAACATAATCACAATTATATAAATAAAAAATAACGTATATATACAATCATCACAATTATAATTTGCATATATAATACATAATATGATATATTAAATAATGTTTATTAAGTTCAATTAAAATCATTTAATTTAAATTAATAAATAATACATTATAAGTATATTAATTTAGTTATGTCTTTAACATACTGGTAATTATTTAGTGTGTCAAATTAGTTTTTAAATAATAGTAATAATAATAATATGTGTATTTAAGAATTCAAATTTGAAAGATCATGTATTGAGCCCAGCATTATTCTCTGTTTTTATTTATTTATTAAAAACATAAATAAAATAAAATATAAAATAATAAAAAAGTATTAAATTATTATTCTCAAGGCCTACGTGTAACATCAACTCTTTGTCCACAGTCGCCTCGATAACGACCCCCCTCTACTCTATTCTCTACTTGGTCTTCTTCAATTCAATTCAAGAGGAGAGACAAAAAGAGGAGAAGGTTGCAGAACTATCTTCCTTTCTAGAGAGAGAGAAAGTAGTATTTTCTGTTCAGTTTTGGAGAGAAAAAATCTATTAATTAGGGTTCTTGAGGAAAGTTGATGCATGGTTTTCTGGGTTTGTCTCTGAGGTAACAGTTTTTGGGAGAAAGAAGGAGATGTATGCAGGTAGTGGTGGGTCCATGCGAAAATCTTTCAAGGATTCTCTCAAAATCCTTGAAGCTGATATTCAGCACGCCAATACTCTGTAATCCCCCCATACCGTTCTTCTTCTTTTTTTGTATATAATTTTTTCCCCATAATTTCTCTCTCTTTGAAAATATGTTCATATATGTGTACTTTTTTTTGATTGTATGTCCAATTTTTTTTGCCAATTTTTAGTTACTAAATTCTAGGAAAGTAGTGTTTTGCGTTCAGTTTGTTAGTGGTTTATATTTGATTCTTGTACTTTGCTTTCTAAATGATGAAAGTTGTGGTGTTAGGTCTACTTTTCTCATTGCCTCATTTTGTGGTAAAGATACCACCTTTTTGTTATTCTGAAGCTTATTAATTATGATGCTCAATTTCTAATCATTTATTACTTTGATTTATGTTCAAAGTGTCAGGATATTTGAATTTTGTTATATTTCACTTTATCTACTTGATTGGCGTGTATTGTGGAGGATTTGGTAGCCTGATTCACTATTACTTTGAAATTCTGGCAATTGAGTTAGTTTGTGTTACTTGGTGGATTTGATGCTCACAAGGAACTTGAATGCTGCTTGGTTGTTGACAAAATGTTTGTACACGCCTAATTTAGGACTTCAGATTCCTCCTTTGGGGTGTCAAAATTGATTCCCCCTTCTGAAGCTATAAATTTCTGGTGTGATACTTTAACGATGCCTACCTTAACAGCAGTCTTTGTTTTTCTTAAATAATGATGAGGTATTCTTCACCAATCAGAAGTCTATACATTCTTTATATTTCACAGTTTCAAGTAATAAAGGAGCATAGTTTGTTCTCCATGCACCATTCTAAGTTAGTATATGTTTAATCATCTTGTAAATAACACCCCATGGTTCATACGAAGCAAAGATTCACTTCTTGCTGATTATGAATTTTGATCATCTTACATACGTTAGCCCTTATGGTCTTTCTTCATTTTCCTTGTCATATGAGATTCATTTGCAGGGGTTAGTTTAGGATAAAAGGGGCTGTTGAGCTGAGTTGAGTTATATAAGATGCTGAATTATGTAACAGTCCCTCCTTCCACTTCCACAAAAGGAATCCCATTTACAAAATTGGGAACTTTAAGAATAAATTTTCTTTCATGTTTATCCCTAAATGTAATTAGTGTTTAGTTTAGTAGTGGTAGCATGATAGTGAAATTGTGATATTAAACGTGAGGACATTATAACATTTTATACTATCATCAGTGAAAAGAGGATTCTTTTTGCGGAACAATATTCTTGCAGATGGCTCTCTTTTTCTGTAACGGAGGGAGAACCTTGTCAGTTTGATAAAAAAAAATTAAGTTTTAGTTTTTCTGTTTCGTGCTTAGGGCCTTGCCTTGCTATGTGGGTGCAGGGCGTCGGATTTTCCAAGAGATTATGATGGTGCCTGCCTCCAGATGAGAATGTCCTACAGCCCGGCAGCACACTTGTTCCTGTTCCTAGTACAATGGACTGATTGCCACCTTGCTGGTGCTCTTGGCCTATTGAGAATCCTAATTTACAAGGTAGAAACTTATTCATTGTGTATTTGTATCTTTCTGACATAACTCTGAGTCAGGATTGTGTATTTTATTCATAACTCATGTCTTAGGTTTATGTGGATGGCACCACAACCATGTCCACCCATGAAAGAAAAGCAAGTATTAGAGAATTCTATGGTAAGGTTCTGTGATTTGAATAAATTTAGTTCCGTAATTAACTAGTTATAGACTTGTGCAATTTCTATTCCTTTTCTTTGGGAATTAATATCCACAATTTTGCGTCCAGCGATTATTTATCCCTCTTTACTGCAACTTGAAAGAGGTGTTACTGATACAGAAGATAAAAAGCAAAAAGCAGTATGCATGGAAATGTACAAGAGAAGAGATGACGAAGAGCACAGACAACGGTCAGATGTAGACATTGAAAGAGAAGAAGAATGTGGAATTTGCATGGAGACAAATTGCAAGATTGTCTTACCTAATTGCCACCATGCTATGTGCTTGAAATGCTACCGTGAATGGTAATTTATTTTCTTTCTGATATGTAACGTGACTGGTAATTTACTTCTTGTTTTACTATTCCATGATCCTTGTGACTAATTTTCTAGATGATTAAGATAGTTTGGTTTTCCAATTTGGCCTGGTTCTGAATGTCGGTTCCATGTTATGATATACAAGTTGAGCAATCAACTGTTGTGTAAACACAACTGTGGTGATGACTTACAAGTCAGTTTAGTCGAAAGGGGACTGCAGGAGAGGTAAAAAATGCTTGCATTTGGTAATGTAATTTACTTCACAAGGGAGTTGCTTGGTGTTTGATCCATAGAATAATTTTATATGACAAAAACATCTCTTTGTTTTCTATGCCATTTGGTTTTTGTATCAAGGGTTTGAGGTCCACAGTATCAACGATGTTTTTTTTAAGAATAAAGCTGTGTGTTATTTTAAGACACATTACACTACAAATTTGTAGGAAATATGAAGTTTGAATTCACCTCTTCTATATGCTTTGTATATGTGTTCACCCTCCTCCTGTATGTGGTATGTGGAATGCATCAGATTGTTTTTTTTTAATGCCAACCAAGTCTGAATATTATATGAAATCCATATTGGAATGGCAACCTAGTTCTCTAGTTTGGTGTCATTGTCATATGAAACCTTTATTAATTTGTATTTTTCTTTCTGTGGTGTATGTAGATAACAAACATGTATATCTGTGGTTCCAATGACTCGAATATTATCTGTTGTATTTAAATACATTGATATTAACAAATTTGTGGAAAAAAATGCAGGCGTTCAATATCACAATCCTGCCCTTTTTGTCGTGACAGTCTGAAGAGAGTGAACTCTGGTGATCTCTGGGTATATATGGACGGCAGGGATACAATAGATATGGCGACATTGACAAGGGAGAATCTAAGAAGGCTGTTCATGTATATAGACAAGTTGCCACTGGTTGTACCTGATCACCTTTTTGACACTTGCGATTCCCACCTAAGGTAGGCAGTCGAAGGTCTGAAATACTCGGGCCCCCTGCCTTCTTTAGCTGAGTTTCATTTCTTCTGAGTACATAAGTTGTCTCTTTTCTTCGGATGATCTCGCGTGGTGATGTTAGGTTTAGAGATGCAGTGCTCTCTTCCTAGTTGTAATTAGAAGAATACCTGGCCCAAGTTATTGGTGGCATGGGGTTGAAGCTGAGATAATTTAACTATTATCGGCTTTATAAATTGTATTCGGTAATTATGTATATGCTTGTACAGCTTGAAAGTTTTCTTGTTAAATCTTTTAAGTATATCCTTCCTTCGTGTTGATGACTTGCGTAATCATGTGAAGCTTGTGAACTTCTGTTGTCATATATTCAATTCATAATTACAACTTTTTAAACCATCTATACACCGCCAGATGGTTTGATTTCTTTAGAAATTTTGAAATGTTTGAAACAGAATTGCTTTTTGGGGGGGGGGGGGGGGGGGGGGGGGGGGGTTGGGGTGTTGATGTTGTGGTGAGCTTGTGGGTACCTGCGGGCTTTATTTTGCTATGTTCGACCGTGTTCGCAGATGCACCATGTTATTGCATATGCTTCAGTGCAAGCTAGTCTCAATTGGTGTTGAGGGAGATTTGGGTTTTTATTTGATCGTGGGTGTTTGCACAACTGAGCTCATCTGGAGACTGGGGAGCGAGGAATAAGTAATAACAAGGTTCTAGTAAAAAGTTTGATAAGAACATGTACCATTTAAAATTGCCAACAAATCTATTATATATACTAAATTGCAGTACATAACACCAGAACTTGACAAATGACATTCACATATTCAAACACGTCTATATACTAACACAAATATTATTTTCATTATTTTATATATCTTTATCTTATAGATTCCATTATCACTATAATTACTGATCTGATAAATATTTTATTAATTTAAATATTTTCTCAATAATAAAATTAGATTCATAATTTATTTTTTTAACTTTATTCGAAACAGTAACATAAAGGCATAAAAACTCTCATATTTAATTTTAAATCAAATTATTTATAAAAAGAAAAAAAACAACAACAACAACGAAAAACAAAAACAAATGGCATTCACATATTCAAACACATGTCCTTCATATTTAATGCGGTGCAACCTTACTCCTGCGTAAAAAAAATTGTCCCATTTTTATAGTTTTCTAATATTATACCTTATATATAATTATACCATTATACCATACATATTTTTTCCTCCAGCCACATCACTTAACGCATTAAATGCCAACCACTTACTTACCTTTTCCTCCACTTTTCTAGCTATTCTCCCTTATCACAAAGTCTTAACAACTTCATACTTTTAAATTTTTCATATATTAACACAAACATTATTTTATATATCTTTATCTTATAGTTCTCATTATCACTATAATTACTGATCTATTTTAATATATTTAAATATTTTCTCATTAATACAATTAAATCCATAATTTATATTCTCAATTTTATTTTTAAATCAAATTATTTGATTTTTTAATAAAAAAAAAAACGAAAAACAAAAGCAAATTTTCAAATTACTTGCCATTATAACCCCTTAACTCTTGCTGCATCTCTGTTCTTCCTCCATTACCCTACTGATTTCCCTTAGCTCAATTTGTCTGAAGAAGATAATTCTTTTAAGCACATGGTTAAGCATGGATGGCCTTAGGCAGCTTCTTCATTTGGATTCCCTGTACACACAATTTTCAACTTGTGAGATTAAATTCATTTTGTCTTTTATACCCAATACCGAGATTTAACACTAATTTAAATTTGTGTCATGGATCAACTCAAAGCGTAGGCTTTAACATATTTGTGAGAACCTGCTCTGATACCAATTGTTAGTTCACGTGGACACAATAGAGATCTAGAAGGGGGGGGGGGGGGTTGAATAGATCATTTAAAAACTTTTTTACTTTTGTAACGAAAGCATATTAGTTATAAATGATAGAATCAATTCAAGCACAACGGATTTTACTTTTAATAAACCCCTTAAAGAAATACGAGCCATTTCAATTTAGTGTGTTAATCTAGTATGGGTGAAAGCAGATATTGTGCAGAATATAAAAGACATAAAGTAAATGACACAAGAGATTTATAGTAGTTTGGAGACTGAATAACTCCTACTCCACTCTTCTACTTGACAGTAGGAAATCCACTAAGATTTAGTCCTCTGGACTAGGACACTCTCGCCCTCATCAAAGCTAGCAGCTTTGGTTCCTTTAGTCACATTAAGACTAGGACACTCTTGCCCTCATCAAAGCTAGCAGCTTTGGACTGTAGACTAAGTCCAGCAGACTTAGAATCTCTTGTACCCTTCGGTACTCAACAAGTCCAGCAGACTTGATTTCTTTTTGGCCACTTGGGCAAGGATCCTTTGACCCTCTTTTGTGTGTTGGATGCTTGTTGGGTTGTGCTGCTAAGATGAACTTTGATCTTCTTTATCTTCTGGTACTTAGCAGCTGCTTATGATCCATCATTGAATGCTGCTGATGTTTGTCGTTGATATTCTCCTTCTTTCTGATATTCAACAACTACTCAAGATCACCAAATGTGCTGCTAGGCTTTTGCATTTCAGCTCCTTTGGTACTTGATAGCTCCTCGAGATGAACTCCTGATATGACTGTGATGCTTCTTCTTTTTGGTACTCAGTTGTTCCTTCTTATCATAGACAGTTTTATTGCTTCTCGAGATGGACTTTTTTCTTCCATGTGCCTAGCAGCTCTGAACACTTCTCTTGTAATAGAGTTATACATCTCTATGTCTCTCTCAATTCAGTATTAGTGTTCTGATGGATCGTAGAGTCCTTCAGTATATTCATTTTCTGTTTCACTCTACGATCGGTTGTTGTCTATCATCATTTCTCTCGTATATTCAACAACTGCAACAACTACTCTCTTCTTTCTGTTTCTCATATTAGGCCTTTATATCTCTGAGCAAATCTTACCGTTTTGAAAGAAATCCCGTTGGTTTCATTTGGCCTTGTGCAGATCCTTAATATCTTTAATGTTGACTTTCTTGCCGCGTGTGTTAGTGCTTTTCTGACGTGTTCGGATATGTTAACCTGTAGCTCTGCTTTCTCTGAATTTATAGCCGTTGTTCTCTCAGAGTTGTTCATCAAAGATTATTATATTCTTTGCTAGTTAATCTTCTGATTTATCAATAAATGTTTTCCTTGACTTTAAGAATCAGCTGCTCTGCAGACTCTGACTTGTTGACTTGTCTTCTTTATCACTGTAGAGATGTCAGTCTCGTGTTCTTCCCAGTCTTTGGAGTGAACAGGTCTTTTAGAGAATATGATCGTTGGGACATAGTCTTCTGATTTCTTGAGCCTGATACATGATACTAAAAAATCTTTGTTCTGACACTCAGCACGCAAAAGTCAGTATTCTGTTATTTCTGACTTCTTGTATAGTAGATGCCATAAAGTGTTGTCGTGGATGTTTCTGAAGTAATTAACAACTCATTTTGAGATTACTGACTTAAGTGCTTAGATGTCTTCAATCCTTGTTGGCACTTAAGTACTCGACGATTAATCCAGTTGTAGCTTCTTGTTTCTGATCGTTGAGTCATCTGCTGGTTCTGCTATGTAGCTCTACGATCTCCAGTTGCTAGCCCTGCTTGGCTTATATGTCATAGAGGACTGCTCTATGAATCTTTAGGCGCTAGATCTTCTATCATTGATGACTGCTTTACGAGCTTCAGTTGTCAAATCTTTTAACATAGAGGACTGCTCTACGAACTTCAGCTTCATTCTATGCTGAATATTCAAAGGGAGTTTAAAGTAGGCAACGTTTGAATATCTTCAGCTTAACTTAACGATTGCTTGAACGTTGTACTTCTGCGTTTGCCTTTTTCACTCTACGACTTAGCTTTGCTACTTTACGATCTTGCCTATGGTGTAAGTCGTAGTGCAATCGTAGAGTTATGATTTAAACTGCTCTACGATCTTAGTACAGACCAGATGCTGTAGATGTATGAGATCTTCATTCAGTTTGTTTAACAGCCCAAGGACAGCCTACTGAATAATCTTTATGAGGATTGCTGTTGCGATTTTGAATACTCATGTAAAAGTTGCTCTTTGATTCTGCTAGGTTCGTAGACAAGATTAGGAGAATCGTAGAGTGACTGTCTATATGGACTCTACGATCCCGAGAGTTAGCTCTACGATGCTGAGACAACTCTACGATCTGTCGAGAGGACTCTACGATTTTTCGAGCCTTATTCTGCGTTTACCAGGCAGACTCTACGATCTTCCTAGAAGACTCTACGATCTTCCTTTGAGTGATTTCATAAGACTTCTATCTGAATGACACTTCACTTCTCAATTAGTCTGTTGATGGAGTTGGTGCTTGGATCTTCTGTTTGCTTACCTGTCATTCAGGGTCTTCATACTGATGATCTTTAAGCAAACACTCTATGATTCTGCTTTGTAAACGTGAGTGTATGACTGGCTATGCTGATGACTTGCAGACCCTACGATCGAGTGTAGTCAACGATTCTTGCTTTAACTCTCTTGCCAGATTGCTGTTCTTTTTGATCGATCAGGCCTATCTATTACATTTTAAGATCAGCCTAACAAGTTTGATTTTTCTATCTATAGTCCTTGTACATAGTGTGTAAGACCCCGAATTTATGAAATACAAAATTTAATTTTTCTTCATATATATTTTTCCTGAAACAGTAAATGGTTAAATTGACAAAATTGAAAGTTAAGGATGTTATGTGTAAATTTTATTTTGTCGGACAATATTCTTTTTGTCGGGGAATATTCGTTTTGTCGGGGAATATTCGGGCCGTACGACGGCGCCGAAATAACTAATTATTGGTGGAGCCCACAACGGAATAATTGTCGGATATAGAAAACGACAGAAGTAACCTTTTTAAATAAAAATAGTCAACGGTGTTAACTGTTAAAATATCGGTGATAAAAGAATAGTAGCATACGGTAATTTATGGTATTTTATTGTGGCACACGGTATTCTACAGTAGCACACGGTATTGCACAGTGTCTCATATTATTGACACCGTAACTGTTACGCATCATTTCATCAATAATTGTCACTGCATAATATTTTATATTATCAATTCAATTATTGTTGATACACAGTATTTTGCATTATTGATTCAATAATTGTCATTACACTGTATTTCATATCATCGAGTCAATAATTGTTGGTGCACTGTAGTTTAAAATTATTGAATCTAATAATTGTCACAGTAGCAAATATACTGTAATTTATATTATTAAATTAATAAAAATATGTAACGTGTTTCTTACATTATTATGGTAACATTATTTTATATGTTGGACTCACAGGAAGAATAAATAAATAAATAAAATAAAATAAAATAATTAATTTTACTATTTGAAATAGTAACGTGAATAGTGACGTGAATAGTAACGTGAATAGTAAGTGAATAGTAAGAAACATGTGGGACCCACTGTGGGGCCCACACGAAATGTGAGAAATGTGTTTGCTGGGAATGGGTTGGTGGAGGCTGCGCAGCAGCCTCTGCTGAATTTTTTTTCTGTTCACCTACCACGCATAGTGCCTTATTTTCTCCTATAAATAGCTTGTTCAGCTGAATAGAAAAATCACACCTAAAACATAAAATTTTTCTATAAGAATTTTATGAGTTTTCTCTGAGAATAGTAAGGTTATTTTGAGAGTTTGAAAGCCAAAAGGAGTGCAGGAATTTTTCAAGTAAGTCTTTTATTAAAGAGTAGTAATTTTATAAATTCCTATTTTTCACGGTATTCACAAATCTTCCTTTAGAAGACTCTTCTTTGAGAAGATTCATTTTTAAAAGCTTTCTTTGGAAGATTTATTTTGAAATATTATTTTAAAAACCATTTTAAAGTTGTTATATTATACTACAAAAATTATGTTAAATATATATATAATTTTGATAGTTCATATTATACGAGTTATCATACACCTTGAAATTTATATGTGGTAATTACTAATTTTATTAAAAATATATAGGTTGATCAACCTCATTTAAATCAATATTCAGTCACGTGTTAAGGTAAGGAATTTCATTTTCTTTCATACTCTTAAACTTACTACGGTAAGGAATATTATTCTTTTCACACTCTTAAATTTACTGTGGTAAGGAATATCATATTTTTTATCTTCTATTATTCTAACTTACTACGGTAAGGGATATCACTCTTTTCATCATCATAAATAGATATTATTTTCTTTCTTACTTGAAGGGATTATCATTCTTTGATTCTCGAAAATAATATCGTTTCTTTCTTGTGCCATTTACTTCCATGTATTAAATTGTGGGAATAACCTTACGGCGCGGTTTACCGCCTGTTGGTGAATAACCTTTTGTATTCATTCCTTATTAATCTTTGAGAATAACCTTACGGTGCGGATTATCGCATGTTTGGTGAATAACTCTTCGTATTCAAATTGATGGGAATAACCTTACGGCGCGGATTATCGCCTGTTTGGTGAATAACTATTCGTATTCAAATTGATGGGAATAACCTTACGGTGCCGATTATCGTCTGTTGGTGAATAACCCTTTTTATTTGTCTCGTGTGGAAATAATTTGTCTACACGAATTATCACATGACACTTTTATTCCATATTCGTAAGTGATATCATTTTCCTTTATACTCATAAGGGATACCATCTTTTTCATCTTCCATTATTCAAACTTACTATGGTAAGGGATATTAATTTCCTTCACCGTTTGTTAATCAAACCTGCTACGGTAAGGGATATTATTTTCTTTCATACTCCTAAATCGAAACTTATTATGGAACTATTGCTTCTATAATTCCTGAAAATATTATATGTTCCATAATAGTTGAACTTCATTATTTCAACTGAACCTTCCTATTTACGTGAACCTTTCTATTGAACTGTAACCGTTATTCTGAACTGTGGATCTTGAATATCATTTTTAAATTTCACTCCACATCATGTTGGCAATTTGGACATTATTTGAATCTGCACAAAGTAAACTTCTGATACTTATTGTTTATCCTGTTCTTCTGTTCATCATTTGTATGACTGTTATTTGTATTAATCATCAAGAATCAAGCTGTTGTGAATATCTGTGGCCGGGGGCACAGATGTGATATAATTGTTGAACAGATGATAGGTTAAAGGCGATATACTAGGTTAAAGGCGATATACTAGGTTAAAGGCGATACATCTGTTCGGTGTCTTTTATGGCACGTGGTTAATGTTCTCTTTGGCCCGTAGTGCAAAGATGAACTGTTGATTGGTATGATTATGACCAAAGGCTGAATCTGGTATAATCATGACCGTTGGTGTTATATTGAATGTCTTTGGCCCGTAGTGCAAAGATGAACTGTTGATCTGCAGGATTATGACCAGGAATAGTGAAGTTGTATTATCTTGACTAATGGTATTTCAGATGATAAAAGTTGATGATATTTTTACTAAAAAGAGAAGCGAGTGGACATTATAGTCTGCATTATTCTTCTAATAGATTGCTCATTCCGCTGCTATTATTGATCTGAACATTGTTTAAGAATTTAACTACAGTTTTTGATATAAACCTTGTAGTCTATTGTATTCTATCAAGAACTCAACTGTTGAAGGCTAATGATAATTTATTCGTCATTATCTTAGTCATGATATTTCTTACTGGGCTATTTGAGCTCACCCTTTCTTTTGTTCCATTACAGGAGATGAAAACGTAACAGGGACTAGCCGGGGAATGGAGTGAGAGTCTGAAGAATAGCTGTCGTAGTCTTCACGTGTTGTAAAATAGTGTGGCAATAATAGTGAAGACTTAGTTGTGTATTATTATACACTGTATTGTTGTACGTTGTGCTTTGTTGTAATAATTTTGTTGTAGTCTTTTGACGACTCAAGTTTGGGCTGTGTGGGCCTAGATTTGGGGGCGTCACATAGTGATCTTTTTGAAGGACTGTACAATGCTATTAACTCATATGAGATCAACTTAACAGATTTGATCTTGTCAATCTAAGTCCTTAGAACATAATGTCTATTAACTATTAAGGACTTTACATCTTTCATCAATGCAGACATATTTGCATATTAATTCATTTATCTTTTAAAACACATCATCAAATCTTATAATTGAGAAATATCATTCATATGCATATTCCAAACAACTGCAACTACTGATCTGATAAATATTTTATTATTGTAAATATTTTCTCAATAATAAAATTAGATTCATAATTTATTTTTTTAACTTTATTCGAAACAGTAACATAAAGGCATAAAAAATTTTATATTTAATTTTAAATCAAATTATTATTTATAAAAAAAACAAACTACGAAAAACAAAAACAAATGGCATTCACATATTCAAACACATGTCCTTCATATTTAATGCGGTGCAACCTTACTCCTGCGTAAAAAAAATTGTCCCATTTTTGTAGTTTTCTAATATTATACCTTCTATATAATTATACCGTTATACTATACATATTTTTTCCTTCAGCGACCTCACTTAAGGCATTAAATGCCAAGCACTTACTACAATTGTCTTTCCTCCGCTTTTCTAGCTATTCTCCCTTATCACAAAGTCTTAACAACTTCATACTTTTAAAATTTTCATATATTAACACAAACATTATTTTATATATCTTTATCTTATAATTCCCATTATCACTACAACTACCGATCTGTTTAATATATTTAAATATTTTCTCAATAATAAAATTGGATCCATAATTTATTTTTTTAACTTTATTCGAAACAATAATATAAACGCATAAAAATTCTCATATTTAATTTTAAATCAAAATATTTAAATAAAAAAAAACTACGAAAAAAAAACAAATTTTCTAATGTTAAATCCATTCTCACAAAATTAAATTCAAATTGAAACGTATCTTTTAATATTGGTAAAAGATCACATACAACCCGAATTGAAACGTGTCTAATCTTTTAAGATTTTCAAATTGAAACATATCTTTTATACTACTCTGCTACGTAACTCACATTACACACACTTTCGTAATATATATTACTATACTATTCTTATACTATTCTTCTATATATCACTGTTCTGCTATATAATATTTGATATATAGTAATATTCTGCTATTCTAATATATGGCGACTAGATACGATTTTGTTGATGACATCAGTCCTGTCAAAGAGACGTGGAAAATAAATATCAGAATAACTAGACTCTGAAATATGCCTAGCTTTAACAAAGCTGACTACGTAAACAACATTGAGATAGTGTTATTGGATGACAAGGTATATATTCACACGTCTTACCATTTACAACTTTTAATTTTATAGGACGACAAAATACAAGCAACTATCAAAAGGACACTTCCGAATAAATTTCAATCACTGCTCAAAGAACATAAAGTTTTTCTTATCATCAACTTCGTTGTCGAACAGAACGGTGGTTCTTACAAAGCTACCAAACATCCATACAAAATAAATTTTCTGTATTCCACCTCATTGCGAAAGTTGGATGACGCTTCCATTCATACATATGGATTTCTGTTTACTCCATATGATCAAATACTGTGAAACAATCTTGATGACTCCTACTTAATTGGTATATTTTACACTCATTTTCTATTTTAATTTTCCTGTCATTATTTTTTTAACATACCTAATTCTACTACTTTTTGGTCAGATATTATTGGACACCTGACTGCTATTGAAAGTGTAGAACTGAGCACCCACAATGGTCAACAAAATAAAAGAGTTAATATTGAATTAACTGATATCAGGTAAATTTTAAAAATTGAATTGAAACTACTTTTATTAATATGTATGTTTAATTTCTATTACTAACTCATTATATTTTTTGTATATCCATAATGTAGTGACTTGCACCTTGTGGGATGACTTTGCAAACCAAATTTTCTCATTTACTGAAACAGAAAGCCAAAATCACATTATAATTATTTTACAATTTGTAAAAATAAAGTTTTGGAAAGGTAATTTCAATTTATTGCATTTAAATTACGACATCTCTCCACATATACATACTAATACTGTGAATACTAGGTACATCAACATTGTCAAACTCAATGTTTGGCTCGAGACTTCTGGTAAATGCAGATTTGCCTAAGGTTCTAAATTTCAAGAATAGGTATATTACATAATTTTTTTTACCCTAATTAATTTTTATTACTACTACATTTAAATTTCTATTTATTTATACCTCTTTGCTGTCTGCCTAAATAACAACAGCCTTGGTGTTGCAAGCAATAATATCCCTGCAATAAATCATTTATCCAGCCATAGCACATTGTCTATTACAGATGAATTACTACAAAGCTTTGATAGGAAAACTATTGATGAAATGAGGTAATACATTTTCTTTAACACCCTACTTTACCGTTGCATAAATACATTGTTTTCTTATTTACTTCTATTATTTCCCTATTAAAAAAATTAGGAGTCAATGTGTGTGGTACTTGCTACTATTCTTTGCATAGAAACCGAATATAATTGGTTTTACAATTCATGCAAAAAATGCTGGAAGAAAGTCAAACCTGACAATGAAAAATTTTGGTGTGATAAATGTTGTGACTATGCCAAATCTGTTATACCAAGGTATGGAGTATAATCTAACTTATGTTCGTATTATGCCCAACCTTTTATTACTGTCTAACTTGGTCAATCTAATTTTTTGTTACAGATTCAAAGTTCAGGTAAAAGTAATGGATGATACTTCCAGTACATCTTTTGTTCTTTTTGATCGTGAAGGCCAACAAATAATAGGAAAATAGGCTTATGAACTGCGTGAGCGTTTGCTTAAGGTAAAATTAAAGTTTACAATGTTATAAAATATTTGTTGTATAAAATCTTAAACTTATGTACAAAATTGCTTTTAATTCATATTTTTAAAAATGTGTTAAAAGGATGGAGACTCTGATTGTTTTCCAGATGAACTCAATTCATTGTTGCACAAGAGGTTTCTTTTCAAAATACAAATTTCATTTTATAATTTGAAGGCAAATCATACGATACACACAGTGGCTAGAATGACTGACGATGAAAAGATAATTGAAACGTATGCAAACTTATGTGATGGAACTCAGGTATTGTTATCGCAATACTTATTACCACGTTTCTTTAAATTATTCACAATTTTCCCACAAGGGGAATCGTTACCTGATGTTGTCACTTGTGTCACGCCTATAAGCAAAAGGCCTATACATTCAACCAGCGATGAAGATGTACAGGGATCTCAGTCAATTGCTACTGAAATGTCAACCAACAAAATGCAAAAGAAGATCAAAGTTGAGAAAGATGACAACAATACTGCTTCAAATTAATTTGAACCATTTACTCATTTTACATATTTTACGTAAATATGGTTTTACAATTTACCAATTCCTGACGACTTTTATTATAATTGTGTTTGGGATGTTTTGGATTATTTGAATGAATTTTTTTTCAATTTATTGATGATTATTATATGATTCAACTATCAATTTTTTTCCAATTACGATCCATTGAAATATCATCTCATTCATTGCTGATGTTGCTAACCCAACCTAATGTACTTTTTTCAGGGCTTGAATGGCCAATAAATACGGTGATTGTATGCATACTGTGATAATATATATAATGATGTAATAAGACTTCCAATGAATATTTGGTTGAAAATTGGTGCAGATGGTGCATTTTGTTTTTTCACTAAAAGTATAGAATGCATTTAACTAATTCAAAATTAATAATTTAGGATACAAATCGATTATTTACTTAAACTTAAATGCGTGTCTATAGTTTTATTTTTGGACAATTAAATCAAATTTTTGTTTCGAATAGACACCACACACGCACACACTACTGTTATGTCATATTCTAGCGTTTGGTGATCAAATTAATTATATACTTGGATATGTATTTGCGTACAAATTTTTACCCAAGTCTATGTAACATAAACTATCAAAATTTAAAATTCCACAACAATCTACCATTTTCTTATTATATTTTAATTTATTAATTGCATGTATAAATTTATTATTAACAACATGAATAATTCCGCTGCATCGCGCGGGTTTGAATCTAGTCAACAATATAAAAATGAGAATTAATATTTTTATAAATAAAATTTAATATTTTTATACGGTTATTTTTTATATGAGTTTAGAATTTATTTATAATTATTATTTTTATTCATAAAAATATTAGTTATATATATATATATATATATATATATATATATATATATAATGTATAGTTAAATATAACAATAATTTTATTAAAACAAGACGACGTTTTAACTTTCGCCATATAGATACAGCAGATTGCACTTTGTGCATACAGCAGATACGGAGACTCCAAATCCAGTTGTAAAACCGGCCGCAGAGAGGAGACGGAGCCAATAATTAGGAAGAGTCAACACAGTCCGTGAATACATAGAGATGAATAGGGTTGCTCTAATTATAGTATTTAAAAATTTAGCAACATTATCACTACCCCATTTTTGTCATCCCGCGGTCCCACAAAGAGAATATCATTTATTTTATTTTACTTTTGACAAAAGAATATTATTTATTTGTTGAATAATATTATGGAAATAAATTATATAAAAAAAATTAATTTTTAGTACTAACAGTATAAAATAATATAATATTATTAAATTTATTATTTTCTATTATCACATTACAACATTACTGTATTAATAACTTATCTTATTTGTTTTACTGTTTCATTTTAACTTCTTAAAATTAAATTCTAAAATTTAAAATTAATTTTGAAAAATAACAAGTTTTGTAGCAGTTAGAACTTTTAGGTAGTTATGCAATAATTACAATTGTATTAATCAGAATTAAATAAAATTCAATTTTTTCAATCAGAAATGAAAATCTATTTGTAAAACAAAGAGTATTACATCTAAGAGCATATAAAATAAAATATATATATATATATATATTTAATATTCTCAAATTTTTGCAAATGAACTTTTTTTAGCAGTATTTAACTATTTATATATTGCTAGTTGAATAACAATGTCATTCAAATTCAAAGAAAAAGGGAAGGAAGAAGATATACCCGTCAGGAAGCCCAATACTAGTAGGGTTGGGGTATCAAATCTTGGCAAAATCAAAGGGAGTGTTTTTAAATTATGTCTGAACTATCAGGCAAAAAAAAAAAAAAGGTGGAGTGACTGAGCAAGGAGCAGGGCAAGGAAGGAAGGGAGAGAGAGGAGAGGAGAAATGGGTGCAATGGCAACAGATTTCTTCTGGTCATACCCAGATGAGCCTCATGCTTCTCGTAGGAAATAGATCCTCTCTCAATATCCTCAAATCAAACACCTCTTTGGTCCTGATCCTTGGGCTTTTCTTAAGGAAGGTACTTATCTTTTTAATTTAATAAATGATACTGGTTGGAATTAATGTTAACTATATACATTTCTTTTTACGGGTCTAGATCTGCATTTTTGTGACACGGGGGTTGGGTTTTGTTTCCCTTTTAACTGCATTGCCTGTTTGCTTAATTTCTTGTGCATTTTGAGTTGTGGGTCATCTGCTTTTTCTAAAAAGTTTCAATCTTTATGTCAGTAGGTAGAGTAATTTATGATGATTGATGTCGTTTCTTTTAAGGGGGTTTGGTATTCTTTATATTTAGTTCGCGAGGACTTCACTAATGTTGGCAATTAACTCGACGCAAATTAAATAATATAAAATAAAAAGAGTTAAATAACATAATATTTAATATGAAAAACTTTTAAAAGAAAAAATTATATATCAAACTTTAAATCTCCACTATATTAATAATAACGGGTTTATAATAATTCTCTCAAGTTTTACACTTTAAAACTTTAGGTTCTACAATATCACAATACAACTTTTTACATAGACTAAAAATTGCAAAACCTTCTCTCTCGCAATATAATTTTTTTTTTACACTAAATATAAAAGTTGCAAAAACCCTCTCTCTCGCACAAATATAAAATTCACTCACACCTCTTTTAACTCTTAGGATACTACATGATGTATGTTTAGTTGTATTACACTTTAACAACTAAACATAATATATAGACTATCTACAACTTTTCTCTTCTTATTTAAAATAGGATCCTTCGTTTCCATAATAACAATTCTTTTTTAAATAGGATTTGAGGAGTATCTCAACAATTTTTCCTTCGACTTGAATCCCCAATTACTTCAATTTCATGTCTAAATAAGATTTGAGGAATATTCCGACAAACTTATTATCATCTCCTTGTCTTGGTTTTCAGCTTTATAATTAGATCTGTTAGTGGATGGAGCTTTGATTGATTTGATATGCTGGAGTTGGACCAATAATTGAATGATTTCAAAATGACGACCATATCACTTCAACAAAATTCATCCTCGCAGTCATACCTCTGCATACCATGATGTTTTCTTTCCAGAAACTCTTGACCCCTCTGTTCCAAAATTAAGGATACATTTCTAACACGACGACTTTAAGAATAATTTGAAGTTCTCCAGTGTACCTCCACCGCTAAGGTCCAATTTTTTAGAATACTGTTTGAGGCTGTAATGGTTTCATTGTTACAGTTAAGCTATGATGATGCTGAGATTTGACAGTTAGATGTCTAACCAGCATAGTCCATGGTATGCATAGGTTCGAAGCACACTTGAACAGCACTAATCATCTCGAACCAATTCCGCTTGTTGGCTCATGCGGAACTTAAGAGTTAGATTTTTGGGCTGGTGGTGATGATAAACATTCTTGTCTGTCAAGTGCTGCTGCAATTGTGGGAATTAGTTAACGTCACAAAAGGTTTAAACAATTTATTGGATAAGAAATTAGTTTAGTCTTACAAAGAGCATATCAATAACACAGGTTAATGGAAAACCACACAAGTGGATTTAAATGATGAACTCCCATTAGAAGTCATTTTGATTTATGAATGTTCGCACTGGTGATTAGTTGTACTAATTTTTTTTTATAAAGCATTATGAGTTTTACTTGTATTCAAAATCTTTTTTTTAAGGTACAAGTTATTTGTATCCTAATCAAATAAGCTAAATCGCAGTTATGTTTTTCTCTGTCTGTGGTCTAGCTGAATATATTTTACCAGGTGTTACAGATTAGCGTGGAGATTCTGCTTCAGTCATGGACTGCTACTTTCCTCTACAATGCAGGCTGGCTAAAGATTTTGATGGTGGCCTATTTCTTTAGCTCTTTTCTCAACCACAATCTCTTCTTAGCCATTCATGAGCTCAGTCACAAACTTGCTTTCTCCACTCCAGTCTACAACAGTTGGCTCGGGATTTTTGCTAACCTTCCTATTGGTGCACCCATGTCTGTTACCTTCCAAGAGCACAATCTTGAGCACCATCGCTTTAAAGGCGTAGATGGTATTGATATTGACATCCCAACCCTCACTGAAGCTCATATTGTTACAAATGTTGCAGCAAAATCCACGAGGGTCATGCTCCAACTATTCTTTTATGCTCTCCGGCCTGTATTTATCAAACCAAAACCACCTGGTGTATGGGAATTCATTAATTTGATTATCCAGCTTGCCCTTGAAGCTGCCATGTTTTACTTCTGGGGTTGGAAATCTTTTGGTTATGTGATCCTGTCCACATTCGTTGGGGGTGGTATTCACCCGATGGCCTGTCACTTCATCTCTGAACATTATGTCTTCAACAAGGAACAAGAAACATAATCGTACTATGGTGGTCCCTTGAATCTTATGACATGGAGCGTAGGTTACCACAACGAGCACCATGATTTCCCAAGAATCCCAGGCAGCAAGCTGCACAAGGTGAAAGAAATTGCACCAGAATTTTATGAGAGTTTGGACTCATATAGATCTTGGAGCCAGGAAATTTACATGTATTTGATAAATTGTACGGTCGGGGCCCTTTAGCAAGATGAAGAGAAAGTTGCCAACAAAAAACACAAACAAATCTGACTAGGTGCCCTGATAGAGATATTGTTACTTCCTCTTCTTGCCAGATTAATGTAACATTCTAAATTATTATTTATTAAATTTTGCAGTTTGTAGATTTTTAGGAATTGGTTATTTACACATTGAATTTTTGATTTTGGGTGAAACCTTTATATGATTTGTTATCAGCATTAAACAGAAAAAATACATTCCAACATTATATATTTTTGCGATGGAATAGGATATATATTGTTCATCTATGGTACTCACCCTAATTCTTTTCTATTTCTAACATTATGCAAGTGTCTAATACATGATCTTTCAAGTGTATTCAAGCACCATCTCAGAACAATGGTTATTAGACGACAAAACTGTGTATTTTTCACAATTTTTTGCCAGAACTGAAATTAACACCACAACGAAAATTAGAAAGCAAAAAAAAGTGTTCCTCAAACAATGATCATCAGTAGTACAAATACTAGTGATTACATATTTCTTGAATGCTTTTGATTTCGTATTACTATATCTACAATTTGTTCATACAACATATAGACTTCCAAATGCCTGAAAATCTTTCCCTTCAATTCTGATAGCTGAATATATATGCATATTGCTGCGCCTCTCTACTCTTGTTAATGGAGCACTTGAAGGAACTTCATGCATTACTATTTATTCACATGCAAATGATAAATATGGTACAGAAACTCGAAACTCTTTTAAGTTTTCTGCATGTATAATCGATGGCTAAAATGTAGTGCCAATCGATTTGAGACCTTTAGGGATACGTATAGAAGGCAGAAAAATGCGTTCCACCAACAATGCAAGGAGGATGTTGGGCAGGAGGATTAAGAAGTGGTAGCCGTGGAGGAGCAAAATCATCATCGCTGTCAATGGTTTCGAGATCTCTTCTCTGGGTTCTTATAACTGTGGCAAACAAGATTGAAAATCCCTGTAAACAGAATAACATTGGATTCTTAGTTTATTACTAGCAATTTTTTAGCCAACTCAAATGACGTCTTGGCATTTCTTAATGAAAGCTCCTGGATTTTTGGTTCAGCACGCTCATGAGTTGCGGTAAAACCGTAAAAGCTAGGAAATTCAGGTGTACTACTGTTTTTTGTGTCTACCTGTGTGTTAAAAGGGGTAAAATTTCCCGGGAGTTTTTTGAGTTCCAAGCATAGCCCGAGTTTGAAAAATTGCTACATGATAATATATATATATATGTATGTATGTATATACCTGTGTAAGGACAATCAAAAAGCCAACGCATTTGCAGATCTCCATATTTGAGTCAACAATATCCTTGAAATCGTCAAACGTCCCTGATGGATCATCCGGCAAGTCCTGATATAAAGATTCATGAAAGACAAGAACAAAATTTACAAATTCATTTGATATTTTGTAGCCGAAATGAGGGCTATATTACTAAAAATCATACCTTCTCCCAGTCAGAATTTAGGAATACATCTGCCATCATACCGGTCTCTATCAGGAGAAGCAAGAACACAAGAAGTATATACTATCTTACATTAAGGTCAATAATATTAGTATTAATTATTCTACAAATTCTCTCAAGGTTGTACACCATTTTCAGAAGTGCAATCAACGGGTGTTTTTGAAAAGAAAAGTGCATGAAAATTAAGGTAGCTAATATTTCTATAGCATAAATATTTGTACTATTTTTAAAATGCGCTGCTGAAAATATAATTTTCCAAAATTAAGCGTAATACTCCACAGGAAAGAAGGATACAAAACAGAGGATATGTGCATTTGCAGTATCAGCAGCAACATGGCCAAGGCATGTAATGGCACAGAAGCTAATTCCCAAGCCAATGAAAGCATGTATAAACCTGTATATTTTCCGGAAAAAATAAAAATAAAAATTATGATATGACAATTTTTTTGCTTAGCTGCACATATTTTTGAAGTGGAGCTTAATTACCATGGAAAAGAGCTATGATTATCAGATGAAGATCCTTCCGTATCGCGTTGCCAAACCCTAATTAGCCACAAACTGTATAAAACCATTGCAATCCCAACAATTCCTATGACAGAGTTCACAAGCTTCATAGATAGTTGGAGGCACCTTTTCAAAATTCTCACCATCTTAATTAATAGATCATGAACACAAGTACATAACCAAATGAGAAATGCAACTAAAAGTTTTTGGTTTTAAAGAAAAAAAGTGATATTTTCACGTGAGATTTTGATATATACATGTAGGCTCCATTAAAAATATTATCATAGTATAGCGTCGATTAAATCGTCATTATAAACTCTATATGTAGGTATTACATGTGAAAATATCATCTCTATATGTAGGTACTACATGTGAAAATATCAAAATCTCACGTGAAAATATCAGTTCCCAAAAAGGAGCAAAATTAATTACATAGTGGGTATTTTCTGAAGTTGGTTTGTTTCTACATGCTATTTTGGAATTGTTGGTGCAATTATTTTAATCAAATCGAAGAGAATGATTGAAAAAAGGAATTATGAGAAGGGAAATTTCGATGAAGCACGTATGTTTTTGTTGTTTAGTGGGGGTGCGGGGTGGGGGGTTGTATTCTTTCATGTTCCAATGATGTCGGTAATGTTGCTTAACATGTTCGTATATGTTTTGAGATGGGAATATTACCAAGAGAAAATTATACTTTTTTGACAAGTTACAAGAGAAAATTAGGCTTTTTTGAATATGACTTATTTTATTTACTCCGTTTCAGAATAAAAGTTTTTATTACTTTCAAGTTAAATATTTATTTATCTTAAATAATTTATTTTTTATAATAATTTGTCTATAATAAACTTAGTATTCATTGTTATATTTATATTCTCTATGCATATTTATGGAGTATTAGTAGTCATGTGTAGAAAACTACGTAATTAAATGAGAATTTAAATATGAATAATTTTATTATTTTATTCTTTTTTTAATATGCGTAAAAAGTCAATCAAAATTTTTATCCAAAAATAAAGAGGAGTACTTTTTTGTTTCTTCCCTTTCTTGATGATGATCTACCTACAATTTCCCTAACCTACCTACAATTTCCCTAACATATGGTCCATTTGAATTATATTTCTCCATTAAAATTGACATTTGGATCACTGGTGACACTAGAAATTTATATCCAAGGGCCAAAAATTAGTTCAATAGATTGGACATTTTCTTTGTTCAAAAATTAAAGATAATTTTTTTTATTAATTTGTTTTTATATTAAATATACATTTTTATTCATCTATGTTCGTTCAGGCCTATCTGCATTTAGATTTGGAGTCGTTTGGCACCTTGATGTCGACTCATCACATCCTGGGGTTGAAGAAGGTCCCAAGGGTTTGGTTATTCGCCGATTGAAATGTTATGTGAGTTGAGTTTAGAACATCGTGAAAATTATAAAGTGAACGTGCCATTGTTTCGGAAAATGTACGTGCGCATAAACACGCTATATAAATATTTTATAGATAGCAAGTTTTAAATTAAATTTAGACAACAAAAGCTACCTATATATAATTATAAGTAATGCTAAAGATCTAAAATACTATCTCTCATTATATTAATACCACATCATATGCGACATTTCAGACCAAAAAATTCAGACTCCAAACATTACCCACACATACATATGCTATAAGCTTTGAAATTATCTTCATTACCATTCTTTTTTTCTATTTACTATGAGAAGGCAGGAAAAAAACAGAATTTACAAAGCTTATTCTATATAATCTGAAAATTATGAGAAAACTTGGCCACTCTGTTTCCAAATCCAGATATACCCATCAACAATTCAATTACAAACAATGGTTTGCTACTTTGCTCCTTGAATCCAAACAATGTTTTCCTGACAAATGAAATATTATAAGCTTCCTTGCATTGCAAAATTATGGTTGGAAAATTCCAGTCTCTGAAAATGGCCACATATTGCTGACTATCATTATACACTAGGAAAAAGGAAAAGATGAAGACAGTTTAGCCTAGCAAAAAAAGCATCTATAGAGCTTGCATAAAATTGATCTTTGTGGATCTGTAATTGGGAAATTGGAAAGATTTGTCTTCAAAGATCATTGGGTTAGTCTTTGCATCTCACTTTGGTCATCGAGAGTTTCAAGGAGAAGGGGAGGAGCATATCGTGCAGTCCCTTGATGCTCGTCAGAGTCTTGGCAGAAGGAAAGAATGATAGTGTCGATAGATATCTCCACCACTGCAAAGAAAAGGGCTGCAACAACATAACCAAGAGCCGAGCATACCTGCATAAATGCAAGCAACTAGTTTTAACTCTCGATTCAATTGTGAGAATGAGAACAACAATCAATAATAGCCATAATGGCATCATAGTGTAAAAGAAGGAAAATGTGCACAGGAAAAAAAAAAAAGAAAAATTGTTAAAAGGCCATTTGAGTAAAAATAACCATGTAGGTTTAACTAAATTTTTGTAGAACATTTACTCTACTCTAGCCCTCTCAATACTCCCTTAGTCCTAAATCAATATTTATCATTTACACTACCTTTTTCAATAAAATTGTTTTCTAATGATAATTTTAGTCTTTAAAGTGTTACACTGTAAAAGGATTATTGGAAAGATTTGTATGCAAGTGTCTTCTGGAAACCCTTAGGCCTTAATATTTCTGGGGAAAAAGTAGGATGGAGGGAGTATTAAAACAGTATCAGCTATGATAAGATCATCTAAGCATAATTTTTTTTTATAACCAAATCCACAACCCTGGTTCAATTTTGTTGATAATGTTAAATACCATACCATATTACAGAATGGTCGCAAGGTTTCATCTGCAATCAGACAGTCTTATTTATGACTTATAAAATGAGTTTAAAGGAAAATTAAAAGGAAAACTTACTAGCACTGGAAACAATGGAGAGGAGACCTTGTTGTGAGCAGATCTAAATCTATGAGCGTCCAACATTAGGAATGCAAATAAGGTACTTGCAAGGCTCACAGATAACTTCCCAAGGAAGAGAATAACATCACCAATGACATTCACCTTTCCTATCCTGAGGATGTTATTCCTAATTAGATCTGTTGCAATTGCAGAAGCGTTGAAGAAACTTTCACCCATAATGGCAATCTGCAAGAAACATATGTACAGAAACATTCATAAAAGTAAATTATCAGCAAGCCTGAAAAAATTCTAAGAAATAATCTGTAATTAAATAATTCTTACGGATTGTCCAATCTAAAAGCACAGAAACAAGTTACAAAAGATGAGTTTACCATGATGTAAGCATTGCGGTTTACATGTCTGATGGTCCAACCAATAGATGCAAGGACATACTGGCACGTATAATATGCCACTTTTCCAAACCAATTCTCAGGCCTCACATCAGCTACTTTCAGTCTCTGGCGAATTGACTTTAGTAAAGATTGTATTGACCCAATGATCGAGACTATGAGGGAGCCAAGAGCTACAGATCCAAGATTGTACCGCATGAGTCGCTTCATTGAAGAAAACACAGGAAGAAACAGAACTTCTTGCTGCATGCAAATTTAATTTTCTCAGTCAACTCATCATGAAATGTTCGTAATATAAATGAAAGATAAAAAGAGCCGGTACAAATTGATGTAGTAAACTAAGAGCAAGTAACTCCAGCACAGTTGGATATTTTGTACAAATGTTTTAATAAGTTGTAACATTTTCAAAATTTCAATACTTAGATCAATCGACCCATGGCCAAACCCCTGAAAAACCAATCTTATTATCAAATAAAGCATTTAGTAGCACTTACAAGTGCTTCACCACGAGCCCAATAATATGAAGCAACAGATCCAGCAATAACAGTTGAAGAAAATGCTTTAAGAAATAGTGTGGCCCAATAGCACCCAAGTAGATGAAATGCTATGGCAACCCCAATATGCGGAGTATAATCGATGTTGTAGCCACAGCAGTGATCACAGCTCACTCGACTTGACCCAAGATCATAAGTACAACAGTTTGAGCTGCATGTATTTTGGAGAACTCGACCAGAGCTGAATAGATGGAGGGCTGCAGAAAACCAGATCATGTAGAAGACTGCCAAAAGAGAATATGGAATGATAGGAAATATAATAAGTGCCTGCACTTCTCCTATGACTTTAGAAGCAACCTGCATAATTATCAATTTGTTAGTAACTGTGCTACAGAACTGAAAATAAATTAAAACCAAATGAAAATATAGATTAGATAGTAAACATAAAGGTTATAAGGAAGTGCAGTATGGAAGCAAAACACTAAGCATCTTGGATAAGTATAACAGTGAAATCTAAACACCTTGTAGACGGCCTAAATGAAATTACAGCAGCGGCAAAATGAAATGCAAAGTAAACAGTATGAAGGGACATGTTAATCTTGGTAGAATTAGAAATAATTTCTGAAAGCATTATTATTCTTACTTGCCTTTAGCACAGATGTTGCCATTAGAATTCGACGGACAATAGCAATGGATGAGAGGACAGCTACTAACATAGCAAAAGTCATAAGAACTGCTACAAATCGAAGGTCACCTTGCTCCTGAAGTAAAAGATCCAGTAAAATTGAATGAGCCAACAGCTTTTAGCTAAAAGAGCTTAATTATTGTAGAGGCACCTACCCTTCCAGATAAATGATAGTATGGGTCATGTTTGCCAATGATTGGGGAGACAGCATCATTTCCAATCCATCCAGCTGAAGGCACGGAAAAACATTACATTCAGCTTCAAAACTTCTGTGATTGTTTAAGCTTCATTAAGGTTAAGGTATATATTGAATAAACCTTTTCATCCTCTTTTATCATTAGTATCCAGTAAGTTTGTAAATTTCAAATCAGGTAAGAGTATAATGGCATGAAAAAAAAGAGTAAGGAATCTTGTAGCATGCTGGCCAATGCATGTGAGTGATGTGACTTGTGAGGCACAAGCCCACTTAAAGTGAGCCTTTGCAAGAAATTTATCGAACTCTTGAAGATTAATTCCATTTAAACAAGAAGAAAAATGAACTTAAATACCTACTACGTAGGGCCAAAAGGTCTCACCCATTGAGTCAATTTTATTTTTTATGACTCTTTCTGGTTGTAGTTATTGGATGTCTCAAGAGTAATTAGGAGAAAATCAAGAATAAAACAGTTAACGCATGAAGAGACAAAACTAAACTAACATACATAACAAGCTAAAGAAGTAACTGTCACTTTGCTATTCTCGAGAGTAAACTTTAACTTGTTGAATAACCAATATCCTTCTGCAATGCGGGTAAATCAAACTAAATCTTAACATAGAAGCAAATAGTTATTAGCCCAACCTTTTAAGTAATATAACATAGTGACTGATATCATAAGAATGTTAAAGATGAAGACTGTTATCCACGTCATAGCAGCAGTAAAATGTCGTATCATTAGCAACCAAATCACTGACAGAAATAATGGTGCTATTCCTCCGCAAACAATCAAGACTGGCCAAGCTTTTCCAATATCAGCTATGTATCTCTGCAGAAAAAATAAAAGTCGCATTTCAAACTTTTACACCACAACAGTTGAGCTAAGTAACAGATACCATAATAGGAAATTACTGAACAGATTGATCAAGGACATTAGATCAGTCCCTGCAATACATGCAAGAGATAGTATTGATCTTTCCAATAAAAGGCTCCATGACTCCATCATATAATGTCCATTATAAGAAATTTACTACTAGCTGCTAGCTTTAGTGGTATCTTCTACCAGCAAGAAAGTGGAGGTGTAGGTTGCATCATGTTTTGATAGAACTGTGGAATGAGTGCTACTTCCTTGGGAAGAAACAAGAAAGTAACTGCAAGAAGATATTGACCCCTTAAATGGAAATTCATCCTTTTATGCTTACACCATTGTTTTTCAACTATCTATGTCAACAAGTTCAATGGTCACAAATATGGAGGCATAAACCACCAGCATAAACCAGTACTACAAATAGCTGGAAAGATCGTATCAAATTTGCAAAATAAATCTTAAACTATTCTTTAATACTAGATTTTTATGGGATGACACATCAACGTTAAAGATATTCAGAATGTGTCTTATATTGCATGAGTGGAGCACTAAAAACAATTACAAAATAAGTTTTTCTCTTCTTTTGCTTTATCATTTCAGCACATGCATAGCATCCTAGAATCATCATACAACAAAGAAAACTTTTGCCACACTTATATTCTATGGTTTTTAATTTAGGCAATTCTATAAACACACACGTCGAATCGCCGATACATCCATAATACCTTCGTAACACAAAAGCATGACTCCTCGAAAAAAATATTTACTAAAATTCATCTCATCACATTGTTCAAGTTCTTAACCTTCAAGACAGATGATCGGGAGTTGATGGACTTGTGAATTGTTTTATCAATTAACATGTTTTCATTGATAGGCGCACCTCCAATCTGCTTCCAGTGTTGCAGTGACACATTCGACACACGTGCAATAAATTGGCAGCTCCAATAAACTGCGAGATATAAAAGTTAGCAATCCAATAAAATAACTTGATATTTAAAATAGTGATAGTATGATAATTTTACAAAGTAAACCAGAGAGCTGCTTAACCGAATAAAAAGATGAATTTTCTTTTAAAAGTACAATTTAATTAACTCTACTATCATTTTAGATGCTTTAAGTAAGGTTACAAAGCATGAGTTGCTACTTCATGGAACAAGGTAACTTCTAACCATTCAAATAACTGTTTAAGAAGTTGTAAAAGATTTTAATATCACTTACCATTAACACTTGGAAAAAGGACAGGGTAACAGGGACCTAGGAGCTGTAGGGAAGCATTTCTCATCTCCGGTGTAAGAAAGTCAAAATAATCATAATCTCTATGAACCCACTCTTTCATTGACAGATGAATATCCCCCTCTGGATAAACACAGACCCATTTGAGTGAATCTTCCGATGTGCTAGGACAGTTATTCACACAAACACTCTTAGCATCTTCTAGGTTGTTTAGGCTATCCTTCAAGCCACTTAGATACACCTGGTTGGGATTGAGCCAATACCTCTGTTCAAATCCATGAAGATTAGGTTTTGCATGCTTGTCACCACACACATTTCCTTTGAAGTCGAAACCATGTGTTAGCCTGGTGAAACATACACAACCCTTAATTATGCATGAAAACATAAAGGAGAAAGAAAGAAATTTGCTCATTGGACCTCTTGGATTACAATTATTTACAATAATAGTCCTACAAATGTCAAACACCAATCTGATACGAAATCCAATCATCCTCGACTAGTCTCCGTTCTTTAGCCATATAATTTCCTCTTTTCATTAATCAAACAGCCAAGTTACCACACTAACTTCAATGAAGGCAGCAACCCTATATCGTCAACTAAATATACTAAATTTAATAAGGATAATAAATTGCATATTACTCATTAAGCCAATACCTTTTCATTAAAATTTTTATGAATTAGTTAACATAAGTACTTAGCATACAAAAATCATATTCCCATCAAAATGTATAATACTACTGCAGACCTAATTTGTTGAATCAGAAAACTCAGCATATGCATCAAAATAACAGTAAAGTACTTTTTCATAAATTTGAATAACATTGGAAAATGAATTTCCTTGATTACCTTAATGGGTTCCCTTGATTGAACCCAAAACTAGAATTAACAATCATAGCAATCCAAAAGGCAATAAAGAAGATGAGAAAGGCAACATCTCTGCATTTCCTATTGTGCCTTATGACTCCTGCTCCACCACCCATCTGTCCATCACTTCCATTGGTTGAAGAAGAAGGGTACCTTCCAATTACAGGACCTAATGGAACCCTCATCACTTCCAGCTCTACTTGCTACTCCCAACTGCAGAATCTGAGCTTTGGTGAGAGAAAGACGGAGCCCGTTTGATGGGGACTGATAAAGATTCAAACTTTAGATAAAGAGGGGAAGCTTGAAGAAGACTTGATAGAGGAGAAGTGAGTGAGTGAGCTGAGAGGAGAGGAGAGAGAAAGAGAGTGAGTGTGAAAGGACTGACAAAGTGTTGGGGGTTTCTTTGTTTTAATCTCTGAAATGAAATTATTCGATGTACATATTTCGGACCCCACTACATGTTTTACGTTGCTTTAAACTTTAAACTTTTTTAATCTCGGCGCTAATGGGGGCAGTAAAATAGACGGAATACTCCTACTTCCAAAATATATTTATCAAGCTTTTTACTATTAGTTCAAAATTTAAATTCTAAAAGTATATTTTTTTCATATATGATATTTTAAAAAAATAATTTTATATTTTTAAAAATAAAAATAATATTTTTAAATAATTATATTATTCATTATTATATTAATTAAAATTAAAAAATTCATATCAATTTTAAATTTAAAAATAGTATTATACATCTTGTATTGATATAAATGTTCACAATTTATTTAGACTATATTTGTTTGTAAAAAATATGTTTGAGATTTGATTATTTATCTTAATTTAATATTATTTTATACTATTTAATTATTTGACAATGTATTATTAATTCATTAATATTTGACTATTAGTCTTATAAAACCATTTAATAGCTTAAAGTGAGGGAATTATTAATTTCATTTTTTTATAAGATTATCCGATTATATCCCTTATAAATAACCTTTAAAATGATAAAAAAAATTATAAAATTATTTAAAGGACTATTAATTATCAATATGGCATAATATAGTCTAAAATAATATTAAATTAATATAAATAATTTAATTCTAAACATATTTTTTACAAACAAACATAACCTTAATAATGAAGAATAAATTTATTATTAGAAGTCATATATAAATATGTCAAATATAAATTTTCAGTAGTTTTATTTTATTTTACTTAAAAAAATATTATCAGATGTTTGGAAAAGTATAAATAAACAATTTAAAGAAACAAAAATATAAAGCTTTTGTTTTTTGAAATAACACTTTAAAGAACAATTCAAAAATATTAACTGACATTAACAAAAACATAATGTCACATAATTAACGTTAAGTAAATAATCATAATTAAGAGGAAAATTAAGAATAGTATTCATTACTCACCTTTGTGCCCTCCGTCACGAATGACTTCACGTGGCGTTATCAATTTGACGATAAGCCTAAAATTCACGCAGAGCTCTCCTCCCTCTCCTCCTTTCTCATTAGGTTTTTGGACTATTATTCAATAAGAATCAAACACAAACACCCAAACAGTCCTTCCCCTGACAATCTCTTTATAATTATTGGAATTGTGGTGTACTGTATATAAATCCCTCAATCGGGTCGTCGTTCCCATTTCTCATATTAACGTTGTGGTTTCTGCAAGTAGAGACAGGAAAAGAGGAGTTAAAAATGGCTGGTGGGTCTGTGAAAGATGTGGGTTCAAAGACCGAGCTTGATAACACGATCAAACAGGGTGAACCCGTAATTATCCACTTCTGGGCATCATGGTGTGAAGCTTGTAAGCAGATGGACCAAGTGTTATCTCATCTGTCCATTGATTTCCCTCACGGCCAATTCTTCAGGGTATCCATTTCTCTCTCTTTACCCCTCTCCTTGTATTTGTTGATTTTGCTATGTTTAGTTTTTTTACTGGGTTTGTTACATAATTGTTTATGATCCTTATTTGTAAAGTTTTGTGTTTAGTTTTTCCTGGGCTTGTTAAATAATTGTTTGATCCTTTCTGTTGAAGTTTTGTATGAAGGATCTAACTTGATTCTGAATAAATAAAAGAAAGTACTTGGATTTTAAAAATGAGTCATAATGATTGAGGTATAAATTCTGGGTTTCAAAGAATGTGGTTCTATAAGTTTTTTTTTTCTCCTTTCATTTTAAATATGGTCACTTTAAAGTTTGCCTACCAGATTACCCTGAATGATATTTTGGTATCATGTCTTCTTTTACCAATCAGCCGGGTCTAATTTACTTGGTTCAGTAATGATTAGTTTTTCTCTGATATGGAAGGAAGAATAAGTAGTACTTGATACCCTTCTCGTTATAAATCTTATTGTTTGCTTTTGCTCATAAAATTTAGGTTGAAGCTGAAGAACTACCAGAGATTTCAGAGGCTTATTCTGTTTCTGCTGTGCCTTATTTTGTCTTCTTTAAGGTAAACATCAAGTTGATAGTTCTTTTCCCTGCTTGTTCTTGTGAAGTTTGTTTGCAGTGAATTTTTGAAGGTGGAGTTAGCCTTTTTAATTGTTGGAGTCTTGGAGAAGTAATATAAAAAGAATATAACCCACCATGTTCTAGATTGTTCAGTAAACTAAACTTTTTATAGAAATAATTTTAAAAAGACTTGTGTATATGGAGGTTGATGTTGCTGTTGACCTGATCATTCAGAGAATGGGATTATGTTTTTACAAAGTGGCAATGTGCTTATTTTTCGTAAGTGGGGAAGAAGCTCGTGAACTAATTAGTAAATATAAAATAATTTATTAAAATTTTAAAATGGTATTATGTTTGTTTTGACACTATCAATAAGCCTACCGATAAAACAAAACAAAAAAATAAAAAATTTCATCAAGTCCTGCATTTCCCTTTTATAGACCAACAACTTGAAGATGATCTGGAACTTATGGTTTGATATTTATGCGAATGGTTCGTGATATGTGAATGATATCCATTTTTTCTCTGGTTGGATAGGATGGTAAGACTGTTGATACCTTGGAAGGTGCAGACCCTTCTGCTTTGGCCAACAAAGTTGCTAAAGTTGCTGGGTCGGTCAACCCTGGGGATCCTGCAGCTCCTGCCAGCCTAGGGATGGCTGCAGGACCCAATGTTCTTGAATCTGTGAAGGAATTAGCTAAGGAGAATGGTTCTTCTAAAGTGGAAAGCCAAGTACCATCTGGACTTAGTGAGGGACTTAAGAAGCGACTCCAACAGATTATTGATTCCAATCCAGTCATGCTTTTCATGAAAGGAAACCCTGAAGAACCCAAGTGTGGTTTTAGCCAGAAAGTTGTTGAAATTTTGAAAGAAGAAAATGTTACATTTGGAAGCTTTGATATCCTGGCAGACAATGAGGTTCGTGAGGGGTTGAAGAAGTTCTCTAACTGGCCAACATTTCCTCAGCTGTACTGCAAAGGAGAGCTTCTTGGGGGGTGTGATATTGTAATCGCTATGCATGAGAGTGGTGAATTAACAGAAGTCTTTAGGGATCATGGTATTAAAATTTCGAATTCGAGCGAGGCAAAAATGACTGAACCTGGTGGTGGAAGGGGTGGCATAGCAGATCCCACTGGCCTGAGTGCAACCTTGACCTCACGTCTGCAGGGTCTGATCAATTCAGGCCCGGTTATGTTATTTATGAAGGGGAAGCCTGATGAACCCAGATGCGGTTTCAGCCGAAAAGTGGTTGACATTCTTCGAGAAGAGAAGGTGGAGTTTGAGAGTTTTGATATTCTTTCTGATGAAGAAGTGCGGCAAGGTCTCAAAGTTTATTCAAACTGGTCAAGTTACCCACAGCTATACATAAAGGGTGAACTTATTGGTGGATCGGACATTGTTTTAGAGATGCAAAAGAGTGGAGAGCTTATGAAGGTCTTAGCTGAGAAAGGGATTAGTCAGCGGCAAACTCTTGAGGATCGATTAAAGAAGCTGATTACTTCTTCTCCTGTAATGCTCTTCATGAAGGGTACCCCAGATGCTCCAAGATGTGGTTTTAGCTCCAAAGTAGTCAACGCCTTGAAGGAGGAGGGTGTGAAATTTGGGTCTTTTGATATTCTGGCTGATGAAGAACTGAGACAGGGGCTAAAGACCTTCTCAAACTGGCCAACCTTTCCACAGCTTTACTACAAAGGTGAGTTGGTAGGAGGTTGTGATATAGTGATGGAGCTGCAAGATAACGGTGAGCTTAATTCCACTCTATCTGAATAAGGAATTATCTCAAATGACGTGGGGCAAACTAAACTTAAATCAGCTCATCTGTTACATTTAAGTGTTTTTTCAGCAGCTTTAGGAACTTCAATCATATGTTTTTTATGTGACTTGCTGATATTTATTGCCGAACTGTAATTGATGGTTTGCAAATTTTGATCCAAAACATTTTGTCAAGCTTTGATATGTTCTTCGTTTATGTTTGCTTGCCGGTAAATTTTGTAGTCACTTGTGTGCTCATTTGCTCATTTACAGCATTCGCTTATAAACTAAGTCATTTGTAGACTCTCTCTCCCCCTTTCCCCTCTCCTCCTTGCATGATTTGTATGATCAATGGTTTGAACATTGGTGTGCTTTTCTAATCTTCTCTAGCTGGGATGCAATTGAATTGCTGTGAAAAATGGCAGTACTTCCTTAAAGGCAATTCTAGTTTACATTTGATTACTTGCAGTTTTATAAAGTTTATTGTTAATGTGATTTACAAGAGGCTGAGGCGTACAGAAGAACATTTTGAATTCATGGGAGTTCTGTACGTCCTCTCAAAAGAAATTACTTGCATTCAAGCTTCCGAGTTCCAACATGTTTGCATTCCCCCTTCAGGAACCGTGACCAATCTTTAACAGCAACTAAAGGGCAGCATCCCCAGCCCCTGGGTTGGATCAGTCCGCTGGGATTGCCACCCAAAATGGGAGGAAGGGCTTTAATTCAACTGCCCCACACAAACATATGCGACTTAGTTGCTGCTTTCATGCAATATACAGCCTTCTCTAGGAAACCTGCTGCCACTTTCCCCCAACCATCTATTCCACTGTTATAGTCCTTCCTTTATACTACCTTAAAGCAGTTCCTCGGCCTCGTCATATAATCATTTCTCAGAATACCCAACAATTACATCTTATATGGTACTCAAAATTTTGCCAGATTATTTCCTATCAAATTCGTAGCACCCCACCATGACAATATAATGAAATTCTTCTTTAGTAAAAAGTGTGGATGCGGTGAGCGTGGATCGAACACGCGACCTTCAGATCTTCAGTCTGACGCTCTCCCAACTGAGCTATCCCCGCAAATTGATCAAATGCACCAGCCGGGAATCGAACCCGGGTCTGTACCGTGGCAGGGTACTATTCTACCACTAGACCACTGGTGCTTTATATTTTTATCATTAACAACTTAATTCACACCTGCACAGCAAACCTACTCCATCTTGTTGTAATGAATTAATAGTATAAAAATAAATAAATAATAATTCACATGATAAATTGTTATATTAGTCTAAGAAAATATCACACAAATAATCTATTCAAAACTTAAGAAAATTGATCCCCACCTAAACAGACCAAAGGATCAAGTTTCTCAATTTACAGACAGATGGAGACATATTCTATACATAACTACGCTAGAACCTCGTGTTAATAGAAACAATACTTTAATCAACTCTGAAGTCATTTCTCACATACAATTTTCCTTTCTATTTTCATACTTTTGATTCTTTCTTATTGAAATTTACATTTTGGTCATTTGATATGAGTATTTATGACAAAAACACTTTACATATCTACAAAGATATAATCATCATAAACTTTTAAAAGAAAAAAGGGAAAGGAGGATTCTTCAAGCTAAGGCTACTATTAGTCCCATTTTTAACTTTGAAAAAAGAGCGAGGAAACTTCAAGTTAAAAGGCTCCTATTAATGAAAAATTATTCTATGCTCCTGAGTAAGTGAATGGTATGTTCCCTCTCTCACATATTTGTGAGCTCCACCACAGGCAAACCTCACATGTATGTGAGAGGGGAGAACGTGCTGTTCACTTGCCTTAAGAGCATGAAATAATCTCTCGTTAATACCATAATTAACTTTAAAATTAATACACCAAAGCAAATCTACTTCTTTTGAATAAGGGGAAAAAAAGAGAGGAAAAATTTGAAATAATTGCCCTTGAGGTCTTCCTTTTAATCTTATCAAATGATTTTTAAAGTGTGGAAAATAAGAGTAAATTTTATTTATTTATATATTTGCACGGAATTCAATACACGGATCCACTAGTATATTATTTTTTTATGCATTGAATTCAGTGCAAATATATAAATAAATATTATTATGCATTGTTTTCAGCGTTTAGAATATGCCCTTAGTACATATTCTAAGAAAATCCTATTATATCAACTATATTTTACGTTTTTTTTTTAATTTTTTAAGACTAACTAAAAGAAAAAAGAATTTTATATATATATATATATATATATATATATATATATATATATATGATCGGTAAACTTAATATGCACCATAAAATGTCGGAGTCAATTTCTGATACCATGCATAGAATTTCACTTCAACAGAAAAGACGAGGAAAATCATTTCACATCAGATGACTCCAATCATCACTTTCTTGAAAAATGCGTTGCAATTTTAAAAGATTTGAGGGAAAGTTAGATAAAACTTTGAAATAAATTGCTACGTGGTTATAAAATTTGTTTTATTTATCTAAATTAGACTTGACAAACGAGTCTAGTTAAAATGATTCGCGTATTTTTAAGCTCAAAATAAAAGGCTCGTAATTAAAGTTGGGTTGCGAGGTATGTTTTTTTCTTCTTATATACTACAAATTTGATGTATATAAAATAATATAACATAACATAAATTTACCCAATTAGTGACAATATTTTGGAGTTTAATATTTAATACATCATATAAATAAATATAATAAATGTCATTAAAGCAAAATCAAAATTTAGTCCATTTGTACAAAAGTTTGTCACTCCATCACTAGTAATTAAGTCATTAAGGTCTCCCAAATAACAAAAGTCATCGAGGATGTGAATACTATCTTCTCTATGAGTTATATAAAATTAGAATTGTTTATCAAGTGAGAAGTGTTTATTAATTTACATCACTAACCCAATATTGGAACATCTAATTCATCCAACACTAGAGGTGAACAAAAGGCTTAAGGCCTGAGCCCTGACCTTGATTTGACTTAAGCCTGGTATGAAAAAACTCAGCTTGAAGGCCCCAAAGATGCCTAATTTTTTAGCATATGGACTGGTCTGGTCTGGAGAAAGGCCTGAGCCTAACCTGGTCTGTTGTCTAAAACAGCCTGACATGCATGCCTAATCACTAGCCACCAGCCCAACCTAAATAAAATAAGCCAACATCCTATTGCAGCCCAACCCAAAATAAAATAAGTTATCCATCAACACAACCTAACTTTTGTACAAATTTAAGCTAACAACCCTAGGAATCTATTACGGTGAAATCATTTTCAGGAGACGCAACAGGAAGAAGCAAACGTAACAATAGTCGCCATGGTTTCTTCTTAAACCCTAATAATTTTTATAATGATCTAAGATTTATGTATCTATCTTTGTAGCTCGGATAACCTAATAGATTTGATCTCTAAGTCATTTGCACAATTTGTTCATTTATAAGGGTCGTACAAATTACTTGTTCATCAATTATTTATTCATTTCATACTTCATTTGTCATAATCAAATCATCATATGCACTAACATTTATATATTGCACCACTTTCTTATAAACTCCCCTAATTAGGTTAAAATAGTAATAGTAGATCCTGCTTTCTATTTTCTTTTTTTGTGCATAATTTTTTATGCGTAATTTGTGCATATCAAATGATTTTATCATTTTACCAACAACCACTTGGTCCACTAGTACAATTCACTTATATTAATATAGAGGTCAAGCGTTCCAATCTTGTTGATAACACAGATTATGAAGACTTGTTCAAAAGGCAACGCAATGAAAATAACAAGTTATCCTCTCCCCCTAGATTAGGACATTAATGATTCGATCATCACGACACTACACGACAATCATACAAGATTTGAGGGAAGTAAGATAAAAAATTTAAAATTGCTAGGTAGTTATAAAAATTGTTTTGTTTATTTAAAGAAAGTTTTACTATATAACCCAACAATACTTCGTTTAGATAAATTTTTGTTATTGTGTTTCAATATTAAAACTTTTGGAATTCGATGATATTCACAAATCTAAATATGGGAAAATTTTGGATTTACCTATATTATAAAGCTTCCAACGAAGGTCTGGTGATTTTATGTCACGTTTAAATATATTTTTTTCTTTTTTGCCCTTACAACTTTAAATATATTATTATTTTTCCCTTTTAATTTTTTTTGTCTCTCTATTTAATCCTTTAAATTTTACCTCATATAATTTACACAAACAATATTTGTCCATCGGATACTAGTATATATTATAACACGTTCTTGAAAATTAGGTTAAAACAATTATTTAAAACCTGGACCAAACTTACCGGTTCAAATAGGACCCGATTCAATGTGTGGTCCGGTTTGACCCGGTTAAATTGATTTGGTCAAAAATTGGTGGAATAGGTTGACCACCGATTCGACTGGTAAAATCAATTAATTGATACTTTTGAATCGGTATTAAAGTGTTTTTTAATATTTTTTTTCTACAAAAAAAAAAATTATTTTTAAAATTAGATATCTTTTGTATTATTATAACATAATTTCACTAAATTTTAGTTTACAAAAAATTAGATATTTTAGAAATTTATTAATTAATAATAATATATATTTATGACGTCATTGGTTTAATAACGGTTCGACTATTGGTTGAACCAGTGATTCATCCACCCAATATCCTTTCGGTTCGATGACTGATCTGGTCTGAAAACATTGGGTTAAAATAGTAATAATAAGTCATGTTTTATTCTCTCTTTGTGCATAAATTTTTATATATAATTTGTGTAAATAATAGAAAATTGATATTTTTACAAGAAAAATTGATATTTTTACAAGACTCTCCTCACGTGAATAGTAAGTAGAGTCCACTTTTATGTGAGTGAAATTTTATAAAAATATTAATTTTTCTTATGAAAATATTAATTCTAAAATAATATTATTCAAAGACAATTACAAATATTATTTAATCTATTTGCTCAAATTAGTAACGAAGAAGGATGAAGTGGAAACGTCAAGATCATGGAACATGATCCAATTTTTACCAAAACTTCGTTGCTTCTGTCGTTTCCTTGTGTCCTACACAACAAAAAGGATCAGCAGGTTCAGTAATATACGCAAGATTTTTGGTAAAGATAAGACACTCTTATAATTAAATAAAAATAATAATAAAATTTATTAAATATAAATTTTAATTAAAAACACTTGAAAATTGCTACGAAAAATCCTTCTTAAGATTTTATTTTTTGAATTAATACATAACTAATTGACTCTTGAGTAGGTTTATTAGAAGAAAATTCGAATTGATGATGTTTAGTAAAGTTAAATTTTGAAAAATATTTATCCATATATGTATTAATCATGATTCAACATATCAAATACAAATCCACAACATAATAAAAAAATTAAATAATAAATTTAATAATATGAGCAAATCAAACACCCGCAAGTATAGTCTTAAAAGAAAATTATATATTCTCAATTCATGTCTTTATTAATTTAAATATAACATCAAATAACACACATGCCAAAAAATTTAATATATATTGTAAAATTAAATAGTATGTACAAATGTACTAATTAACATGAATGAATAAAAATAAATAATTAATAAAAAATTAGAAGAAAAAAATCAATGATATTTAACCTTACCTTACCCTAAAAATTGGGATATTAGAAAACTGAAATTTAAATTTGAAATAAGATATTAAAAAATCTAATTGTTGGTAAGTGACCCAATATTTTGTTTTAGGGACAATTACATTTACTAATACATTTTTAGAAAATATTACAATAAAAGTATATACATAAAATATTTATAAAATTAGTGCATCTTCAATATTTAATTTACAAAATTAGTGCATTCTTATCCCTTTAATTTAGTTGTGTGATTTTAAAATTTAAATTTTAAAAAGTCAAAACATCACTTTGTCCCCAGTTCCGATTGTGTCCCCAGTTTCAAAAATCTCTGAAGAAGAAATCACACTTAGGTTCCAGTAAATCAGTACTGATTAACTTTTGGTGAAAAATTGCGGACCAAATACATTCTTCAAGTTGAGAGGAAGAGGCGATACAGAGATGTAGATTATATGTGTATGTATATATGAGTGGTGAGGAAGAAGATGGTGGTGGAGGCGGAAGAATGTGGTGGTGGTTGTGGCGGAGGAAGAAGATGGTGATGATTGTGGCGGAGGAAGAAGATGGTGGTGGTGGTTGTGACGGAGGAAGAAGATGGTGGTGGTGGTGGTGGTGGTGGTGGTGGAGGAGAGAAGAAGATGGTGGTGGTTGTGGGGGAGTAAGAAGATGGTGGTGGTTATGGCGGGGTAAGAAGATGGTAGTGGTTGTGGCGGAGGAAGAAAAAATTGCAGTTTTTTCATCTCCACACCTACAGTTTCGTCATACTACAGTTGGTAACCAAACCTTTATACCAAGGTAACCAAACATTCATATCAAGGTAACCAAAACCTTCATACCAATGTAACCAAACTTTCATACCAAGATAACCCATCCATCTCCACACCTGCATTTTTTTCATAGTGCAGATTCATAAAGCCATACTTTTCGAGGGGGAAAGTGAGGATGAGGAAGAAGATGGTAGTGGAGGCGGAAGAAGATGGTGGTGGTTGTGGCGGAAGAAGAAAAAATTGCAGTTTTTTCACTTTCACACCTGCAGTTTTGTCATAATACAGTTGGTAACCAAACCTTCATATCAAGGTAACCAGACCTTCATACCAAAGTGACCAGACCTTCATACCAAGGTAACCAAAACCTTCATACCAATGTAACCAAACATTTATACCAAGGTGACCAATCCACTTCTACACCTGTAATTTTTGAATGTGATGCAGTTGGTTGCAATCGGTCTAATTCAAGCGCCTAGGCGCTTGGGCACGACCAGACTTGAAGGTAACCAAACACGTATATGAAGGTAACCAAACACGTATATGAAAGTAACCAATTTATGACTGTGTAGTAACTACGAGTTAGTAATCAAATCCTTCGAGTTTCTCGTTAATGGTGGTTTTGAAAGAGAGGGACCAACCAGACGCACGCCCCCTGCCAAGGATTCATGTTGAAGATGCACATATATATGTCTAGATGGAAGGAGAAGGTGGAGGCGAAGGAGAGAGGAGAGAGAAAAGGAGAAGGTGGAGGCAGAGGAGAGAGGAGAAAAGAGAAAGTGGAGGCGAAAGAGAGATGAGAGAGAAAAGGAGGTGGAGGCGGAGGAGAAGGTGGAAGATAAAGATGACATGGTTTTTATGTTGTACTTTTTTTGTAATTATTTTGTGAATGCATTAATCTTGTAATTAATTTATAAATATTGTATATTACTGTAAAAAGCCCTTTGTTTTAAGGGGGAGCACGACTTTATCATATCTTACACCTATAAACAAATTCAAAAAAACAAGGGTTGGCACTTGCCCCCTGCCCTTGCTCTTGCTGGATGCGCTCATGATCAGGTCTATCCATAAATGATTTTGGGAAAACCTAATCATTTAGCTGAACAATCTTAGCCAGCTTTTTGACCACTAATAAGTTCATGTTATTGTCTTGGGTTGGCTCATGGCTGGCTTTGAAAAGGATTAATTAAAGACAGCATGCAACTGAAACTCTTTGTTAAGAATAGGGATGTAAACAAGAGGAGCTACCCTAAAAAAACTCGAACTCGACTCGATTCGAAAGTTTGAATGAGTCGAGCTTTCGACAAATTCATTAAAATAAACTATTCAAATTTGCCTCGATACTCGAGGTTTAGCCATTCAATAACGAGAAATTATTTCATACTCTTGGAGTATGAGGAATAGTTTGTTTTTCCCCTCACATGCATGTGGGTCTCCTGTGGACTCCACCACAGAGGCCCGACATGCATGTGAGGGAAGGAGGCCATGAAATAGTTTTTCTTCAATAGCACCCCTTGTCATTCAAGCTGTTTGGTTCTGATCAAAAAGATTTTCTTAGTGAGAACCACCGTATTTTCATCACTTCAAATAACAGAAAAAATAGCTTAATCACACACGTATATGATGGCCTTCAATTTACAGGCAATTCAGTCTTCTCACATCAATGTATAATGCAAAGCACAAGTCATACAAAATGGTAGTTATACAATGTGTAGAAGTGTTTGAATGGCCTTTTTCTAATAATATTTGCACCAAAAAACTCTTGGAATATAAAAGTCTCAGATGTATTGCTCACATCTTGTGCAAAACTTGAGATATGAATCTTATAATCATATAACTTGACAACATAAATATTTTTTGCACCATCATCCAAGTTATAAGTTTACTCCCGTATAATTTATTTACACTAAATTATACAGTGTACCACAATGGATGATGGAGATGAAGCTAAACTAATATCAGAAAAGGAACAGGCAGAGAAAAAAGCAACAGAAGAGGAAAAGTGAAATTCTGCTCAAGGACTTATCAGCCTGCATCATTTGTCTTCTCAATCTGGGATTGCTACTCGGAACTTGGTGATAAGAGTTGGGGTAAGTGTATAGTCTCTCTGAATTCCCGAACACCCTTGCATAAACCATCTCCCCAAACATTCCAACCACCGGGTTAAAAAGATCCATTGCTCTACTTGAAGAATCTTCTTCATAATCATTGTATGTTTGAGAGGGATACTGTGAATTCTGATAAGGATTCCGATATGGGAGTTGTTGACCGTGATTAGACGTGGTCGTCAGAGTTTGGGTACCAAGAGCAGGTGGCCTTGGTGGTATGGCTATGCCCCGACAGGGTGCCTTGCCTTCAGGTTCAGCTTCGGACGGGGTTTGGCCCCGGCCATAAAGAGGGACAACGGTGGTGTGGGACACTTTTGCCTTGCAAACAGGGCATTGTGGATGCTCATCTGAAGCAAGGGAGGCACTCTGGTAGTGGAACCACTTATAGATGCAGGACCAGCAATAGAGGTGGCCGCAAAGAGTAACTACCGGATCATGGGCAAAGTCCAAGCAGATGCTGCAGTCAAAGGCAAGAGAAGCCTTTTCAGAGTCTGTTGCCGCAGCACCAGAGATGGATTTCCACTCCTTGGCAAAATATTGATCAAAGGACATGGCTGTGTTATCACAGTTTGTTCCAGCTAGCAGTCCTTCTAGATTGAGAAGACGAGGATATAGTAGCAATTCAGTGCCAAAAATTTAACTTCTTTATCTATATATGCAATCAAGGCGAATCAAGAAACCCTTAATCCATGCAATGTAAAACTTGAAACAACTGCCAAATGTAGACATAGTGGAGAGATATAAAAATACTACTCCTTTGCACCAAAGAAATTATGTATATGACATTAGGATTAATGTTCAATAATTTATATAGTTTGAAATAGGAAAAATCCAAAAGCACCAAATGTGAAGAGATTAGTGATGTCAAACTTGGAGCACAAGCATTTCTTGACTCATCAACCAATGGGGCACCTAAAGCAAATTAAATATATGGACCTGTATATAGGGGTCCGTGATATTAATGGGAACAAAAGATATAGCTAAGCAGTAGCTCTTTCCATGGTATAGTTATTGTAAGATATGAGAATGAATTAAATCCAAGATAATTACAAAGACTGCAGAGCTTCCTATCAACTTCCAACTAGCCACACCATCAGCAGTGGGGTAGATAAATGGGTGGAAGACTGATATCGTCTAGAACAGCAAATACATCAGTCAAACTTTCAAATATTTGTGTCTCATTGAGTAATATACTACCACTGCTTATAAATTCTTAACAGGCCGGTCTATAATATTTTTTAAAATATTGCATTAAATCATTATGATCACCTAATGGTACTATTTTTGCATTTCAATGATGCAGAAGAAGAATTATAAATAATGCTTTTTTTAACAAAAAAGCATCTAAGATAGATATGTGAAAAAGAAAAGAAGACAACAAAAGGAAAAGACAAGGCTCGCCAGCTCATACCCACAGCAAATGTCTCTTTGAAGATAAATGTAATCTTATATAGCATCCTAGCAATATCATGATGTTGCAATCTTTTATAATGTGGGGTATAGGTTACAATTTTATAATTCATATGCGGTATGATTCAAATAAAGCAAGGCTATAAAATTAAAGATGAAGTGGTTGACAAGGTATAGAAAACTTTTAAAAAATAATTTTTAAAAAAAATATTTCCCGAATCAATGTATTCCCACTCAAGCCTTCACTGAAAAACCTTTAGAATTATACTATTTCAAAAGGGTCCATATTAATTCATCCTTATCTTATGATCCACCATCCCATTAGAGGCCAGAAATGTGGGAAGGTGCCTTTTGTACTCTGAGAACTTTACTTTTGAAGATCATTTCTGAAATATAAAACATATAATCAACTACAGTGACAAATTTCCTTATTTTTTAAAAACAAGGTCCTAAGAGGTTATTTAACCAGACCAAATACGTAGTTGAATAGGCTAACCTAATTTAATAAAAGCATACAATAGATTAAGCAAATCTGGCGCTTTTGTTATCTTCATTTCCATTTTCTTTGCAAAGTTAATGCACCTATAGTGAGTAAAAACTGCTTAAAAAAGACAAGAAGCATATCTAAGTCCGTATGTTCGGCATATTACATAAACACTGGAAACAAGGAAAATTTCATTCGCACATACCAAGAAAACCCAACACGGTAGGCCGGTAAACAGAAGAGACACATTTGAAATTAAGATGGTACTTTGATAACCCCAAATAAAATTGGACAGTTCAGATAGTGAAATATAATGTACTTTCTATTCTGTCATTTCAGGCTATGGAAAGACCTACTAAGAGTCTTATACAAACAAAGGAAGCAAAAGAGAGCATGAACGATTTTTTTTAACCCGGGACATGAGCAATGAAGGGTTCAAACAAGATTCAATGTCTATGCCTAAGGATGTATACCACTCAATTAGCAGGAAAAAAAATGACTTTTACCACAAAAATTAACCAAAATTTTACATTTTAAGGAGGGTTATCATGACAGGTTCAGCAATTTCCATTCAAAGATAAAATCTCAAATATAAAATACAGATCCATATTCAGTAACAGGAAAAATGGGTAAAAAGGAAATGAAAAGGGATTCCTATAACACTACTCAGTTTCTCACAAAATTGCAGACCCTCGATCGAACCAAAGCAACAATTTCACAAGATTAATGCTTTTCTCATCACAAAAACAGAAAATATTGCTGAAATCCAAAAGATTGAGGCAAATTAATGTAAAACTAAAGAAAATAGGATCAAAATGAATGAATATAATTCTTACAACAAACATTAAGGCAAAAGTAAAATTAGATAGATGAATTTGGAGACATACCCAAATAGCAAGAGGGTTTTAGATACAGAGATCAGGCCTTAAGTAATATAGCTCCGAGCTTCAATGGTATACGAGTGTAGAGAAAGATAATTGGGAAATGGTAATGGCTGGCTGGTTTTTATAAACAAAAACTCCATACGTGGAAATGAAAATTGGAAAAAATTATCCGCGAGTATTTGGCCAACGTCACGTGACCCTCCATGTCGATAAAAAAATTTTAATTTAATAATATTTTATTATATATAATTATGAGCTCATTAAAATTAAAAAAAAATTATTCACCTGAAATTCTATGTAAATTTACTCTCAGATCACTGAGAAATCTCTCAAAATTTAAACATCAATATTATCTAATTTCATTTATTTATATTTCGATTTTAATTTTGTGAAATTGAATTCATGTCCTATTTTTATGTCAACGTAAAAGAGCTCTTTTATAAAAGTACAAAAGTGATCAAATAGTATTTCAATTCTTGTTGATAGTAAGTCTTGTTGAAAACATATACGTTAAGATTAAAAATAATAAATTATTTTAATTACCAAAAAAAAAAAAAAAAAACGCATCAACTACCCTTTCTAACCAAACAAGCATATCATATTATCGTCGGTTGATATAATTACCTTAACGCAAATATATTTGTTCAGTATACAGATAATGTATTGACTCTGTAACAAAATTTTATACAAGAGAGAGATAAGTTAATACTTAGCAGTTAGCAGTGTTTACTGCTCACCATGTCGGACTAGTCAATGCTAACATATTGTGTAATAAATAGTCAACTCAAAATTCATTAAGCTTACTTCATAACCACGACTCATCTTAATAATTGGACGGATAATAAATGATTAACTAATAAGCGGGATAGAAGAAAAACAATATCTTCTTTTTCCTTTTACAATATTTTTTTTTAATAAAAATAATCAATATTAAATATTTAATATTGCGCAATATACATACTGTTTTGTGATTATCATTCAAAATGTACTCTTTATGTACATATAAAATTAATGACTATTATAATTCAAATTTATTCTGTGGGCTTAGGGGAACATGTTAGAAATGGGAATTAAGTTTGTCTTTTGCTGAGATTTTTATCACTGAATTATCACATTTAATCTGTATATGGAAATAGTTGACTTGACACAAGATATCATCAAATTTATCTTATAGTCAATTCGAAATAATCAGTTTATATATATTTATATACACACACTAGTCACTTTGGTGGCTTCCAAATTCTCTCTCCAATAATTTATGGTGGTTTGCAAACTTTCTATCAAGGACATGAGATCAAGTCAAGGACAATGATATATACTCGTATAAGAACATGATGATTTTTAATTGAATATCCGACAATAAAATATTTTTAAAATTATAATTATTTATGAATCATATTATGAAATATGTATAGCCTACTTAAAAGTCGACTTATTCTTTTGAGAGCTAGCAACTATTTAAATTAAAAGTAATAAAAAAAAAATAGAGATGATAATCAATCAATCGTGATTATGATATTAGATTTTCCTTGAAAAAAATATTTCAAAGTGTTAGGATATAAACTCAAATAGAAAGGCTTTCCCTACATCGGTTGGGTCCAAACTCAAACTGTTAGATTGCAATTCGCTTGGGTGAAGGGTGGAGAGAAAGTTAAGGATACATCTTTTGACTGAAGGACCCACACAGCTATTCCTCAAGCAGTGCATTTATCAGGCGATAGGACACCTCCCACTAAACCTCTTGCCCATGTGCTTGATTAAACAGACTGAAGGGACAGGAGTACAGAAAATATAAAAGGAAGTCCAAAATGGTAAGAAAATGTTAGATACAATTTTACACATAAAAAACCATATATTTTTTATAGCATATCTTTTGACCTTGTTTGCTGACCACTTACACTGAAGGCATCCCACAACGACACCTATTGTTGGTTAAAAGGAATGTGTTGTGTAGGCCCGAGCTCGCTCAGGCCCTATAAGTTGGAGACTACCCCTGAGAACTAAGTCATTTTCATTGGCACTAGAAAGAGAGTCTTTTTGTATGTATAAAGATTTCATGCTCCAGTAACCCAAAACTTAGGTTGTTCTTCCACATTTGTTTTCACTTGGTTGATAACTAAACCCACAGAGAAAACATTTTTCTAGCTGTGGTTTGTTTTTAACCTTTTGAAAAATATATTTAGGAGATCAATCTAAAGTATATATAGTCTCCAACTCACATACAATACTATTTAAAAATTGCCAAAATACAAAACAAAGGTGGAAAAAGTGGTGGTGTAGGTCGTTACCACCCCTAACCAAGCCATCTGTCGAGCCAACAGGATGAGGAGCCACATGGTGAACAACTTGATCATTCTATACATTTTGTACGCTCAGTTCACCCTGTCCATTCCTAGGTTCAACTAGACTTGAGAGAGTTTAAATAGAAGTAAACTCATATAATTGTGGGCTTTTGCGAAGTAAATATGATCGAAGCAACTCGTCGTGAGGTTGAAAATGCTAGACGAGTCATTATGATTTGGAGGCTTTTCGATTGCAACATGAAGAAACGAGGAAAAGATTGGAGGAGATGGCTGCTCAAATCTCACATGATCGAGAGCAATGTCAAAATTATCCCCATTATAATCAGCAACCTACACATTATGTGAGGAATGTAGCGCAGAGTAGTAGGCGCTCCAAGGAAAGATCTCCAGCTCCCAAGGAGGAAATGAGGAGTCGAAATATTAAAAGGAGAAGTCAATCTCCTCATCGAGAAATAAAAAATGAACGCAAACGCTTGAGGCAAGGTTTGTGTTCACTCTGTTACAAAGGGCAGAAGATTGTCAGTCCACTATAGTAGAGCAACTAACAGAGTCAACTAATACCTCCAACCACCAAACGAAGCCAAAGGCAAGGTCATAACTGAACCTATAGTGGAAACTCAACATAACCCGACCAACACCTAAGCTCAAAGATTTGTGGACTTGTAAAGGAAAGTGAGAGGCAGGAATGTTTCTGGCAGAGAATCTCTTTTCCCAGAAATAATAGAATGGACCCATGGATTCTAATATTAGGGTCACTAGTCTAGATTGTTTTGATGGTACTTTGGACCCAAAAGACAACGTCAGGTATTATAAAAGTTTAATGTATGGGCTAAACTACACAGAAACACTAGGTGTCGCTTGTTTGTCTCCACTTTGAAATTACATGCTCAAGCGTGGTTCATATCCCTCCCTTCCCAAAGCATAAATTCTTGGATGGAGTTTTGGGATACATTCATCAAACACTTCGCGGGAAATTATCCTACTGAAATACTTATAGTTAGCCTAATGCAGCTCAAACAAGGAGACAATAAAGTCCTTAAGGGACTATATATATTGAAAGATTCAATAAAGGGGTGACCCCAATTTAAAGAATTAAAGATGTAAAAGTCAATGAGCCACTTCACCAGGAACCTCAATATCCGAGCCAACAAAGACTTCGTCAAGAATTTGATCACTAAGGATTCACAGACACTCGAGGAGGTTTATAAAATAGCTCAGGAACATATTTCAGTAGAGGAAACCCTTAGGACACTGTACCCTAGCTCAGTTCAGAGAAAGAAAAAGGTTTAAAATAAAATATAGGAGGAGGCAACGACAAAAATGGAAAGAGTTCAAAAAGAAAAAAGGGAAAACCTGAGAGATGTAGTGACGACATTGTGAGAAAAAAAGATGAAGAGTATACTGCCCTCAATAAATCTCGAACTACCATCCTAAAAGAGATTAAGGGCAAACCGTATAAAAACATGATATTTTTTAATTGAATATCCAACAATAAAATATTCTTAAAGTTATAATTATTTATGAATTATATTATGTAATATGTATTGGCCTACTAAAAAGTCGACTTATTCTTTTAGTAGCTAGCAGAACTCTTTTAAGTTCAAAGTATGAAAAAAAATTAGTGAAAATAATCAATAATGATTATGATATTAGATTTTCCTTGAAATAAATATTTCAAAGTGTTAAGATATATGTCCAAATGAAAAAGTCTTACCCACATCGACTGGGTCCAGACTCAAATACTACCGCATTGTAATCTGCTTAGGTGAAACGTATTGAAAAAGTTAAGAGTGCATTCCTTAACCAAAAGACCCGTACAGTTATTTTTTAAGCAATGTATTGTCAAGCGATGAGACACCTTCCGCCAAGTCCCTTGAACATGTATTTGATTAGATAGACTAAAGGAATTGGAGCACATAACCATAAAAAGTGATCCAAAAAAAGTTATAAAAAAAAGAGTTAAATTCAATTTTACATATAAATCAATATATTTTTGATAATTTATTTTTTGACTTTGCTCACTAATCACCTATATCGAAAGGATCTCACAATATTTACGGTCAACTAAATTAGACGTTTGTCCAGATACAAACCAACAACAAAAACCCCACAAGTTGAAAATTACTCCCGAGGTTTAGGTCATGATCAAAAAGTTTTTTCTTAAAACTATTGAATGCATTTCACATTTTACATTACACATTACACATTCAACTATTAAAATAGTGAAAATGAATGCAATTACCCATCAGTACCCTATTTCTATTGTTTTTTAGTTAACTATATTTACTTTTGGTCATTGTGAATTACTCTAATTGCAACAATAAGAATTGATATTTGTGCATTTTACTCTAATGTTTAGAAAATCGGATCGGACAGGCGGTCCGACCGTGGTTCTGTGACACTCCCAAATCTAGGCCCACACAGCTCAAATTTGAGTTGTCAAAAGACTACAACAAAATTATTAAAAGTAAAACAACGTTCAATAATACAGTGTATAATAATACACAACTAAGTCTTCACTATTATTATCACACTATTTTACAATACGTGAAGACTATGATAGCTATCCCTCAGACTCTCACTCCATTCCCCGGCTAAACCCAGCTACATTCTCATCTTCTGTTGAAAAGCAATGGAACAAAAGAAAGGGTGAGCTCAAATTGTAAGACCCCGAATTTTATGAAATATAAAATTTAATTTTTCTTCATATATATTTTTTTTTTCATGAAACAGTAAGTGGTTAAATTGTCGAAATTGAAAGTTAAGGATGTTATGTGCAAATTTTATTTTGTCGGACAATATTCGCTTTGTCGGGGAATATTCGTTTTGTCAGGGAATATTCGAGCCGTACGACGGCGCCGAAATAAAAAATTATTGGTGGACCCCACAACGGAATATTTGTCGGATATAGAAAACGACAGAAGTAACCTTTTTAAATAAAAATAGTCAACGGTGTTAACTGTTAAAATACCGGTAATAAAAGAATAGTAGCATACGGTAATTTATGGTATTTTTCTGTAACACGCGGTATTGCACAGTGTCTCATACTATTGTTCTGATAATTAACACCGTAACTGTTACGCATCATTTCATCAATAATTGTCACTGCATAATATTTTATGTTATCAATTCAATAATTGTTGTTACACAGTATTTTGCATTATTGATTTAATAATTGTCATTACACTGTATTTTATATTATTGAGTCAATAATTGTTGCTGCACTGTTTTTAAAATTATTGAACCTAATAATTGTCACAGTTGCAAATATACTGTAATTTATATTATTAAATTAATAATAATCTGTAACGTGTTTATTACATTATTGTTGTAGCATTATTTCATTTTATATGTTGGACCCACAGGAAAAATAAAAAATTTTATTTTTCAAAAGTTACTATTCACTCCCGGAATTTACTATTCATTCCCGGAAAAAGTTACTATTCACTGACGGAAGTCACTGTTCATCTCGGGGGAAGTTACTGTTCATCTACCGACAAAAGTTACTGTTCATTACTGTTCACTTTTTGAAAATTTTAAAGTTACTGTGCAAAGTTACTGTGCAAGTATTGAAAATTTTTAAAAACGTTTGCGCAGCCTCTGCTGAATTTTTTTTTAGTTCACCTACCACGCATAGTAACCTCTTTTCTCCTATAAATAGCTTGTTCAGCTGAATAGAAAAATCACACCTAAAACATAAAAATTTTCTATAAGAATTTTATGAGTTTTCTCTGAGAATAGTAAGGCTATTTTGAGTGTTTGAAAGCCAAAAGGAGTGCAGGAATTTTTCAAGTAAGTCTTTTATTAAAGAGTAGTAATTTTATAAATTCCTATTTTTCACGGTATTTACAAATCTTCCTTTAGAAGACTCTTCTTTGAGAAGATTCATTTTTAAAAGCTTTCTTTGGAAGATTTATTTTGGAATATTATTTTTAAAACTATTTTAAAGTTGGTATTTTATACTACAAAAATTATGTTAAATATATATAATTTTGATAGTTCATAATATATGAGTTATCATACACTTTGAAGTTTACATGTTGTAATTACTAATTTTATTATAAATATATAGGTTGATCAATCTCATTTAAATCAATATCCAGTCACGTGTTAAGGTAAGAAATGTCATTTTTTTTACACTCTTGAACTTGCTACGGTAAGGGATATTATTTTCTTTCATACTCCTAAATCGAAACTTATTATGGAATTATTGCTTCTATAATTCCTGAAAATATTATATGTTCCATAATAGTTGAACTTCATTATTTCAACTGAACCTTCCTATTTTCTGAACATTTCTATTGAACTGTAACCGTTATTCTGAACTGTGGATCTTGAATATCATTTTTAAATTTCACTCCACATCATGTTGACAATTTGGACATTATTTGAATCTGCACAAAGTAAACTTTCGATATTTATTGTTTATCCTATGTTCTTCTGTTCATCAATTGTCTCACTATCATTTGAACTAATCTTCAAGAATCAAGCTGTTGTGAACATCTGTGGCCGGGGGCACAGATGTGATATATTTGTTGAACAGATGATAGGTTAAAGGCGATATAATAGGTTAAAGGCGATACATCTGTTCGGTGTCTTTTATGGCACATGGTGAAAGTTCTCTTTGGCCCGTAGTGCATAGATGAACTGTTGTTTGGTATGATTATGACCAAAGGCTGAATCTGGTTTAATCATGACCGCTGGTACTATCTGTGGCCGGGGGCACAGATGCGATATATTTGTTGAACAGATGTTAGGTTAAAGGCGATATAATAGGTTAAAGGCGATACATCTGTTCGGTATCTTTTATGACATATATTGAAAGTTCTCTTTGGCCCGTAGTGCATAGATGAACTGTTGATTTGCATGATTATGACCAGGAACTGTGAATTTATATTATCATGACTAATGGTATTTCAGGTGATAAAAGTTAATGATGTTTTTACTAAAAAGAGAAGCGAGTGGACATTATAGTCTACATTATTCTTCTAATAGATTGCTCATTCCGCTGCTATTATTAATCTGAACATTGTTTAAGAATTTAACTGCAGTTTCTGATATAAACCTTGTAGTCTGTTGTATTCTATCAGGAACTCAACTGTTGAAGGCTAATGATAATTTATTCGTCATTATCTTAGTCATGATATTTCTTACTGGGCTATTTGAGCTCACCCTTTTGTTCCATTATTTTTCAACAGGAGATGAGAACGTAGCTGGGTCTAGCCGGGGGATGGAGTGAGGGTCCGAGGAATAGCTATCCTAGTCTTCACGTGTTGTAAAATAGTGTGGCAATAATAGTGAAGACTTAATTGTGTATTATTATACACTGTATTGTTGTACGTTGTGCTTTGTTGTAATAATTTTGTTGTAGTCTTTTGACGACTCAAGTTTGGGCTGTGTGGGCTCAGATTTGGGGGCGTCACACAAATAGCCCAGTAAAGAATATCATGACTAAGATAATGACAAGTAAATTATCGTTAGTCTTCAACAGTTGAGTTCTTGATACAATACAATAGACTACAAGGTTTATATCAAAAACTGCAGTTAAATTCTTGAACAATGTTCAGATCAATAATAGCAGCGGAATGAGCAATCTATTAGAAGAATAATGCAGACTATAACGTCCACTCGCTTCTCTTTTTAGGAAAAACATCATCAACTTTTATCATCTGAAATACCATTAGTCAAGATAATACAAATTCACAGTTCCTGATCATACTCATGCATATCAATAGTCCATCTTTGCACTACGGGCCAAAGACAGTCAATATAACACCAACGGTCATGATTATACCAGATTCAGCCTTTGGTCATAATCATACTAAACAACAGTTCATCTTTGCACTACGGGCCAAAGAGAACATTCACCATGTGCTATAAAGACACCGAACAGATATATCGCCTTTATTCTATTATATCGCCTTTAACCTATCATCTGTTCAACAATTATATCGTATTTGTGCCCCCGGCCACAGATATTCACAACAACTTATTTTGGATGATTAGAATGATATAAATGATGAACAGAAGGAACAGGATAAACAATAAGTATCAGAAGTTTACTTTGTACTGATTCAAATAATGTCCAAATTGTCAACATGATATGGAGTAAAATTTAAAAATGATATTCAAGATCCACAGTTCAGAATAACGGTTACAGTTCAATATAAAGGTTCACGTAAATAGGATGGTTCAATTGAAATGATGAATTGCAACTATTATAGAACATATAATATTTTCAGGAATTATAGAAGCAATAGTTCCATAATAAGTTTCGATTTAGGTGTATGAAAGAAAATAATATCCCTTACCATAGCAGGTTTGATTAACAAAAGGTGAAGAAAATTAATATCCCTTACCATAGTAAGTTTGAATAATGAAAGATGAAAAAGATGGCATCCCTTATGAGTATAAAGGAAAATAATATCACTTACGAATATGAAAAAAAAAAATGATATTACAAACGAATATGGAATAAAAGTGTCATGTGATAATTCGTGTAAACAAATTATTTCCACAAGAGACAAATAAGAAATGAATACAAAGATTAATTCACCAAACATGCGGTAATCCGCGTAGTCAGGTTATTCTCAGAGATTAATAAGGAATGAATACGAAAGGTTATTCACCAACAGGCGGTAATCCGCACCGTAAGGTTATTCCCACAATTTAATAAAAATTGAATCAAAGAGTCATTCACCAAACAGGCGGTAATCCGCGGAGTAAGGTTATTCTCAGAGATTAATAAGGAATATCTTATGAGTAAGAAAGAAACGATATTATTTTCGAGAATCAAATAATAATAATCTTTTACCTTAACACGTGACTGGATATTGATTTAAATGAGGTCGATTAACTTGAACAGTACACGTACACTTATAGATCTTCACAAATACTCAAGATGACTTAAGCACACTTAGAGAGAACTTACACAAGAAGTATTTAGAAAGTGAAAGAAAGAACAAGTAAGAAAGTTTATGAAAAATCCTTAAGTTTATGCCTCTATTTATAGCCAAAAATCTTATCATAACCAAGATTTTCTAATTTAATCCAAACTGCTCATTTTAAGATAATGTTTAATCCATACCATTCATTTTATCTTTTAAGATTTCTTTAATCTAAACCATTCATTTAATGATCATCTTTTAATCTACACCATCTATTTTAAATTCTATATTATCTTTAATCTATACCATTCATTTTATCTTTTAAGATTTCCTTAATCTAAATCATTCATTTAAAGATCATCTTTTAATCTACACCATCCATTTCAAATTCTATATTATCTTTAATCTATATCATTCATTTTATATCACCTAACTTTATATTATAAACAAATAACTTTATCAATCAATTATTCAACAATAATTCATACTTATTCATTATTATGACTAATTGTTATAAATACAGTATAGTTGGCTTTCTGAGTTAGATATCAAGTCAATTAATTAATGAAATATAACTGTTTAAATAACATCATAATAGAGAGAACAATAATGCAGAAAACATGTAAAAGAAAAAATACGTTACTGTGTCATGACAATTATTGATTCAATAATATGAATTACTGTGCATATGCTACTGTGACAATTATCAGTTTAATAACATGAATTATTGTGCATGTGACAATAAAGTCAAATATTGTACGATAAGCACTTTATCAGTTTAATAATACGAAACACTGTGCAATGCCGTGTGCTACTGTGCAATACCGTATGTTACTGTGCAATACCGTATGTTACTATTCTTTTACCATCGGATATTTCAACAATTAAAAGTGATAGTACCATTGACCATTTAAAAATTATTTATGTCATTTTCTATATCCGACAATTATTCGTTATGGGGTCCACCAATGATTGGTTCGTACGGCGCCGTCGTACGAATATTCCTCGACAGAACGAATATTTCCCGACCAAACGAATATTCCCCGACCAAACGAATTTTGTCTGACATAATATAATTTACACATAACATCCTTAACTTTTAACTTTATCAATTTAACCACTTACTGTTTCATGAACATATATATGAAGAAAAAATTAAATTTTATATTTCATAAAATTCGGGGTCTTACAGGTTCGACCGGAATCGGTCGACTTTTCGGTCCAATCCGATCAAAAAAACCAGAAAAACAGCGATCCGGTCAAAAATCGGTTGACCACCGATTCAATCGGTAGTTCAACCGGTAGTTGAACCGGTTGATCCGGTTTTTAAGTATTTTTTTTATATAAAAATATTTTTAATAAGATTATAACATTATTTTAGGTTATAAAAAATTAGATATTTTAAAATTTTATTAATTATTAATAATATTTTTTTTTTTATGTATTTATGACATCACTAGTTCAATAACGGTTCGACCACTGATTGTACCAGTGACTCATTCATCCACTAATTTTTTTGATTCAATGATCGATCCAATTTTTTAAACATTATTTTACTTTAGTATTTTATTATTATATTGCACTTCATGAATTATGAAAAGTCGAAGTTCTTTCCACACATTGAAAATGCAGACATGGGTACATCGACTTTATATGGGAAAATTTTAGTAGGCGACAAACTAACCGGCCAACCACTACTTTGGCACGTTTTTACCAAAAAGCTGTAGTCCCTCGTTTCAAAATTAAAATTATGTATTATTTAATTTTTAATCTCTTATTATTATTTTTTTGAAATTAATATAAATTAAATAAAAAGTACTAAATATTAGTACTGGTGGTTTGTAATAAATTCCTTTGTTATTTTACTTCACTGAGTTGACCTCCATATTTATTGTTTTAAGCTTTAAGGAGTACATATTAATCAGGTACTCCTTCCATTTTGTATTATTTGTCATTAAAAAAATATGCACATTTATTAAAGATAAAAATTAATAGTTTAATTTTAAAAATAAAAAAAAATATTGAAAAAAAGAGAGAATAAAAATTAATTATTTGATTCTATTAAATATTAAAAATTCTGTTAAATATATGCGAATAACATTTATTTTGAAATATACAAAATAAGTTAGAACGACAGTTATAATAAAATAGAGGGAGTAAGATTTATCATGTTAAGCTTTAACGAATAATTAATGATTAATAATTGTCCGAATGATTAATATAATACTAAATACTTAATGTGAGTATTAGTAATCTTAATGTGAATTATTAGTGGATTAATCTTACTTGAATTAATGTGACCGAATGAGTTTGGTGAGATGAAATGAACTTGAGTTGCTCAAGAGCTGCGAGCTACAACATCAATAACAAGTTACTTGTGAGTGCTTGCTAACAATAATAAATGAATAGAGGTGAAATATATAAATATAGAATTGATATTTTCACAAACAAATATATTAATTTTAATGTTTCGATCCTTTTTTATCTGAGGGTTAACCTCATTATTATTTATGTAAATAATAATTTGTGAAATTAATATTTTTATTTGTGAAACTATCAACTCAGATAAATAAATAAATTGAAGTTTGAATCAAAACTCAACTCATAATTAGCCGGCCTAGATAACAAATAATAGGAGAAATTCTATCTTGAAAAAGATGGGATTATATTGAAAATGCCATTGGAGTAATTAAAGTGGAAATTAAATGAAGATTTTGTTATGGCAATTACTTGACAATGTATTATATTAAATCACTTTTTATTGTCATGGAGATCAACATCGGGGTAAAAATACTTTACCCATAAAACAAATTAGTTGTATAATATAATACAATTAATGACATGTTAAGAGCATATAACATGCATTAAAGTATTATTCAGTTAATTTAAAATAAATTAAAAATAAAAATATATCTCTAATTCTTAATTTGCAAAGAGGGAACTCAATGGCTACTAAAGTCTAAGAGAGTTGGCAACCTAAAGTCTCACGTGAATTGCTTGCTCACATTTGGCGCAAAATTTGAGATATTAATCATTTCCCACATAAAAAATTTATACTATCATGCCTACAATCAATGGATGATGCAGAGGGTAAAATAGAAGTTTAAGAACAAATTAACTAATATTTTTTGTTAATCATAGCAATGCTTATTTTAGTTTAATTTAATTTGGATAGTACCAAGAAACCCTAAAGAGGATAGCCGTCGGCCGGTAAAATTAGACACGTTTGGAAATTAGAGATGATGTTATAATATTTATAAAAACAAATAACTGGACAGCTAAGATTTGGAAATTAGAGATGGTATTATAATATTCACAAAAACAAATAATTGGACAGCTAAGATAGTGAATATATATATATATATATATATATATATATATATATAAAGATCATACTATTCGATTACTTATAGACAGATGATCTTTTTTTTATTAGGTTGTCAATAAATATTTGTACATCTTCATCTTGGGCTATGAATGATGCCTGGTAAGAATCTTAAACAAACAAGCAGGACAATGGGAGACAAAAACTCTTGGAAAAAGCAAATTTAGTTAGCGTTTTTGGACTCGGGGGTTCATACAAAGCTTCAATGAGAAGTAGATTAAAAAAAAGTTAAGGATGTATTAATTTCCCTCGAACGAATTACCTTAAAAAGTATTAAAAATAATTGAAAACGACGAGGGAGCAAGCCTAATTAAGCTATTTATATTCTAAGTCGTTCCAAATAGACGTGTAGTACATTTATATAATCAAAAATGAGTTGAAGAAAATTACATTTATGTAGTAAACATTTTTATTTTGTTATATAAATGGTATTATATTATTTAAATTGCTTGAAATCCAAATCATATATATATATAGAGAGAGAGAGACTACCCAAAAATCATGACTATTAAAAAATAGTTATACCATTTGGATATTTATCTCTCTTTCAATAGACATAGCTAGGACATTTTGTAAATATTAAAAAATATAAATATTATGATCTGAAAGTCGATTCGGGGCAAGTGTTCGAATCTATTATGACATAGTTATGAGGCACTTGATGGACCTTTTTAATCTTATAAAAATATTTTTAGGCTTTCAATTAATGAAAAAATGGCTTTTAGCGCAACCTAGTCTATATTCATATCTCAATTAGAAGTTCTTAGATGGAGCTGCTCTATATTTTATATAGAACACATTACTTTATAATTTATTTCAAATCACTCGAGTAGCCATTAGCCATTACTAATATATATCCTAATCTATATATTTAGATAATTCAAAGATCTCTCTAATTAGTTTTAAAAGAAAGATAAAAACGAAGTATATTTTGTATTTTATATGTGTATCCTTTATCCCTACGAAATACCAAATGAAATAGAACGCTTAGAAAGAATATAATGAAATTCTTTGATTGGTTCTTCCTAGAGGAATGATCATTTTTATTTGTTATTTGACTGATGGGGCCAAGAAATAATTAATTATAACAAATAAAAAAATAACTAAATCCTAAATAATAAATAACTAAATAATATAATATAATAAAAAAACGTGTCTTCTTTTATTCGAAACATCTTGTGATCTTTAACCAATTATGCGCTTCAATATAATTACCAGGAGTAAGCGTCATAGCTTGTTTCCAATACTCAGTGGCTTGATCGAATCAAGCCTCTGTTATTTCAGAATCTCCCTGTCGAATGGTCTGTTCTCCCCGGCCAGAATAAGCAAGTCAATTCATTTCCTTATAACAGTACTTAAGAGTTTTTTTACCTCATATGGCTCAACAATCAATTCTTTTGGTATTCCATTTTAATCTACCATATTTAACTAAATAAGATTTCTCATAGATCTATCTGGTTTTGGGGGGTTAACCAAAATAGGTTAATGACATGAGTTTTAAACTGAAATCTTAAATTTGAATTAAAAATCCATTTTGGTTTTATCTTTTCTTTCACATTCAGAAGAATAAAGCATAAGTATTTTTGTCTTTCGTTAGAATTTTCTTAAAGGTAACTATCTCAGTTTCATATCTAAATTTATATAGAATTTTTGGAAAAGACTTTCCTTCATAAGAAAGAAAAGACTTACTATCTTTGGGATCTAATCTTACACCGCTACTCAATACCTTAGTGGATCGACTCTATTACATAAGTTGATTCCTAACGCTTATCTCACATCATGACATAAGTAAGCAGTTATTATTGTATCGACCCAAAACCTCGCTAATTGATCTTTATGGCGCTTACTCTATCAATTAGATCCTTTATCAATAGAATAAAACAGTTAGGCATATTTCTTTCTTCACTTCATATTTTGACTTCTATAAAGTTTTTTTCTTTGCTACAACTGATAAAAATCGTTGTTTTAAACAATTCGTATGTAGAAAGGCCGTTTTGTTTCTAATATTTACTAGTGGATTTGATATTTGTTTTCTTTTTCTTTCTATAGTGGAGATAGTTGCACGTAATGATAGATCACAGTCATATTATTAAAAGTTTGTGGTAAGAACGGATTTCGTTCTAGTGCTCAAAAATAATATTCCAGAGTTTTTGTATGTTCTCCGTTACTTGTGTGGATAAGTCCTACGTTATAGAGTATATAACTTCGATCGTAGGAATCAATTTCTAGTCGCATAGCTTCATAATAATTCTGTAAAGCTTCCGCATAATTTCCTTCGGATTGAACTGACATCCGTTATGGTCATCATTCAATTCAAAGAATCTCAGTTCGAGAACTGTGCATGAGATTTTCATCTCATACAGCTCCTCTTTTATGTGCATAATGAAAATAAAACAGAAAATCAAAAAAAAATAAAAATATTCTCATTATGAATTAAAAAATAACAAAAACTTACCAACGTAAAATTTGTGTATTTTAGATGGTACTTTTTTTTATACAAAGAAAAATAAAAAGCGGGGAGGTAATTTTAACTTACTTTAACCAAAACAGTTACTGCGCCTTTATATTACTCCAAAATTGAACTTCATTTTAGAACAGCTTAAGAAGAAAATGTAACTCTCATGAGTCATTAGAAGTGGGATGACGTACTACATGCTGGTAAAAGAGGACGTTAGTAAATTGATTCTTTTTTGAAGCAACGAAAATTGTCTACTTGCTTATAAAAAATAATTGAAAATAAATATACGAGGGAATAAATTATTATTTTGCCTTATCTATAATAAAATAACCTATAGATCTGTTTGTAAATAAAATAAGGCTCTTTATATATGAGAAATTATTCAGTATTTTTAGGTATTATTATATGGTATCTCAGATCAATCACATATTGTTATTTTATCATATATAATAGATCTTTTATAACTGGGTTCACTGTACAATATTAAAATGACAGTATGTGATTGACCTAAAATACTATTTGATAATATCTTAAGAATACAGAATAATTTTTTTATACAGTTATGCATTATGATCGTTTTATATAATCACATCTCACGCATCTCTCTCATCCCAAGATTTTAAAATTTAAAGAACTTTAAGTCCAAATTATATATTTTAACTATGTTTGTAAATAACTCGACCATCACAAGCATAATGCCCTTGATTATTCGTGGTCAACTATAAAATTTTAACTAAAAAATAATATAATTCTCTGTAACAAACAAAAACCATTAAATTATTAGGTTGAAACTTGAAAGTATCGACGGACCAATTAATAGTATAATATTTTTGTTCATCTTACGTTTTCTTTGAGTCCTAATTTTAATATGATCTCGTATCCCGTGTGGAACTACCGTCCAATATAGCATGGCGTGCTTATTTGTTTGTATATTTAATCGATAGGATAAATTATGTTTGTTTATCAAAAATATATTTATGATTAAATTATTTGTATTAATTTAATATTATTTTAAATTATTTTATTTCATGGTAAAGGCTTATTAGTCTGATTATTAATTTTATAAAGTCATTTAATAGCTTAAAATGAGAGAATTAATAATCTCACATTTATCTCATGATTATATATATAATTCCTCATAAATAGCCTTAAGAATAATAAAAAATAATTCATATAACTATTTAAAAGATTATTAATCTCCTATTATGAAGAAAAAAATTTGAAATAATATTAAATTAATATAAATAATTCAATTCTAAGTATATTTTTTATAAACAAACATAATCATATAGTATCATATTTTGTATATAAAGCTTAAGTTAAACAATATTGAAAAAATTATATATAATGGTGTGCTATACAAACTTCAACAATAATAAAAAGAAATTAAAGAATATCTGATATTTTTGAGACTGAGAAAGCATCAAAGGTAGAAGAATCATATTTTCGTCCTCGAGATCCTGATATTATCGTAGCAATTAAGGCTCAGGAGAAATGTCTTGTATCAAATATATGTTTTGGTTTAATACTTGTATATATCTTCTTTTTTGAAAAAGTAGAATCACCTCTAAGTGCAAGCAAGAAGAAAATTAATGGACTAAATCTTATCTTATCTTATCTTAACAAATAATACTCCGTTCGTCTAATTTTATTTGTCTTGATTAATTTTATATAATTAAATTAGTTATATTTAAAATTAAAAAATATTTTTAGACTTATTAAATATAAGTATAAAATTATTATCATAAAAATATATATTAAATATACTATTAAAATTAACTTATTTAATTTTAACATTTTTAATACATTTATTTAATTATTAATTTTATAATTAATTAATTTAATATTTAATTAAGATAAATAAAATTAGACGAAGAGAATAATAAACCTAAAATAATTAATAGCAGGGCACATATATATTATACCATGATACATTATCATTTCTAGTATACCCTTATTTACCTATAACATTATACTTCCTGTAGATATCACATACACAAATTATATGTATATATGTATGTTTTGATTTCAATGATGTCAACAAGATGGGGACGAGCAAAAAGTTAAAGAAAATGAATTCTAGACGAGGCTGAGATTGTATTTTAATAACACGACATCAATTTGTTTAAATTTTGAACAAACTCGCTTTATTAAGTTAATAAGTAGAGCTCAAACACATAAAAACACTCTCATTTTAAAAACGAGAAACTTTTATATAACTCGACTTGAGTCAAATAAGCTGGCAATATACAGCCTGATAGGATAAAACTCACACTTCTAGTCGATATATATATATACGAGATAGCAACCGATTGCTAGAAGTACTAATTTAACAATTACATCTATGACTGGTCATCAAGGTTAGAATTAAATTAAATTTAGACCCTGTCGTTAGAAGAAATAACGGCAAGCCAATTCTTTTTGGCACGGGAGAAATTACTACAGTGTCTTTCTCTCTATTTAATTATTCACTGTTGGTCACTACCATTAAAGGTTCTATCGACAGGTTGGTTATATCCCAATTATTATCCACAACCATAATATAATAAAACATAAATATATCCCAATTATTATCCATAACTATTTAACAATAATTTATAAATAGTGACTATATAAAATTTATAAATTGTTTCTTGTTAAATTATTGTTAAACGGTTGTGGATAATAATTAAAATATATTTGTGTTTTATTGTTGTTAAATGGTTGTGAATAATAATTAGAATATAAGTGTGTTTTATTGTTGTTATGGTTGTGAATAATAATGGGGATATAACCAACCTATTATCCACAATCATAACAACAATAAAACACAAATATATCTCAATTATTATCTACGACCATTTAACCATAATCATAATTTAACAAGAAATAATTTACAAATTTTATATAGTCACTATTTAAAAATTATTGTTAAATGATTTTGGATAATAATTAGGATATATTTGTGCTTTATTGTTGTAGATAATAATTAGGATATAAATAACATATCGTTAAAGTCTCTAGCGGCAGTGAATAATTAAATGAAGGGGGCACTATAGTAATTATTTCTGCCGCTAGAAAGAATTGAACAACCATAAATGTGGTTGCTGGAATAGTATTTTCAGCAACCATTTGTCATGAATGGGGATCCTATATATATATATATATATATATATATTGCATTAAAAAAAAACACAAAGTTGTTCTTAGTAAAATAAAGCTCCCCAAACCAAATACAAGGTATTTCAAGACTCCTTTACTTGCTTCAGTTGAGGTCCACCCAAGAAATTGCTTTTGAACTGAAAAAGAAACCTGAACCAAGGCATTTTGGAGCTCAAATGAGCTGGGCCCAAACTCGGTTAAGCCCAAGCCTATTAATCCGTTCACTTGGCCAAACAGGGTCACGCGAGCGCCAACTAGTTCGAACTCGCTATATTTTGCTGCTGCTTTGCTTTTTTTTGCCAATAAATATCCACTCAATTGAACTCGGTACCTATTTGAATTTATAGCGGGAACAATCTCTTTCCATTTTCGCAGCGATAGCGTTCAGAGTTCAATTCTGAGATGTCGGCACTGAAAGGAAGCTCGAGGAAGAAGAGATCATCGGAGTTCGAAGCTTCAAAACCAGAGATTCGGAAGCGAAAGGTCGTTGAAGATGATTTCGATCCTGAATTTTCCAAGTGAGTGATTTCAGCCACTCTTCGGATTCCTCTTTCATTTTCACTTTTTATTGTATTGTATACTAGTAATTAAACACTTCTGGTTCGAATTTGCTTTAAATTTCAGTGATATCAAAGGAATTATGACCGCACTGCAGCAGATCAAAGAGAAAGCGCAAAAGGACGGCCAAAAGAAGAACGAAGAAACAATTTCCAGGTTTAATTTCTATCCTCGCCTCTCATTTTCAGCCGATTTTACATTCTAGTAGTCTGACTTTTCTATGTGTACAGTAAACGAGTTTGCGTGTGTGGTGTGTTCTCAGATTTAGCCGATTAGACATTCAATTTTTGTGACTTTCTGTGTGTGCGTGTGTATTTTTAGGCAAATAATTGACGATTTAATCATCATATGAAAGGAAATAAAGTTTGTTTAAATTTTAGTTTTAATTTTTTTTAAAAATTCAATTATCTGTGTGAAACTTCTCGGTGAATTTTTGTGGTTTATGTATAGATTTCTGTTTCAGGAAGTCGAAATTGATTTATATGTCAATTGTTATGAAATTTTATCAGTCAGGAATAGAGAGATTTATTGATTAACCAGATTGATATAAATTAGATTTTGCTTCTGAACAATTATAACAATCCATCCCTAATGCTTCTTTGCTGTTTGTGTGCTTAGTTTATTGATTAGCATAGTTGGCTTGCTTTCTATTATTAAGGGCCTAGGAATCATTTTGTGGTTTAACCACTATTATTTTGTGATGAGGTTAGTTGAACAAATGTAACTAGAATGATTTCTTTAATTTATCTCTCATAAAGTATATGATGGAAGAATGTGTACAAGTAATCTATTGTGGCATATAAAGTGAGTGGGAGGCTTTAACTGTGTAATTTTTGTACTTGTACAATCTATCTGCTGAAGTTCCTTACTTAGTTTTGGCTTGCCAACAGTGTTGCTTTGGATATCAAGTCTAAGATTGATGAATTGAGGTCAAAAGTAGAAAAGGAAAGGTGAGAAAGAGTCACATGGATCACATACACAGCAAGATGAGCTATAGATTTATTAGTTTTGCTGTGGTGATTTTTCTCCATTGTTGCATGTGTTGTAACTTGTATCCTTAAAAGTTCTTGCATTTTTTTAATGCCAGGCAAAGCTTTGCAAAGGCACTGTCAAAGAGCTCAAAAGAGGTCTGCAAAGTGAAACGGGATTTTAAATGCATAATGGTGGTGAGATTTTTTTACCACTTGATATTTCAGTTAAAACTATCTAATATTTTCCTATGCAGTGTGAGAACGTACTGAAGAGTGAGACTGCCAAGTTCCAAGCTCTCTATGATAAGTTCTGCAAGGAGAAAGCTACACATCTTCAGGTTCTAAAAGGTACGCTGTGGTTAGCTTGGGATTTAAATGAGAGACATCACTCAAATAGCAGCAATATCCTTGAAATTTTTTGAATTGCTGCTCCCAACCTAATAAACAGAAGGGAGGGAACGGGGGAGAAAGAAAAGACAGCAAAAACAATATATAATCAATTATGGAATGACCAATTGTCAAAGCATGGCAGCTTTTTAAAATCATCTAGTCCCATTAGGGCCATTACTACTCAAAAAACCAAGCATGCTCTGCATATTGGTGGTTGTTCACTTAACATACTGATAGAAGTGGATGATGATATACATGCATATTTAAATGGGCAAATACTAATGTTGTGCGGGATTATCATGCCATTGAAACAGTTGTGCTATTTTTCATATGCTTTGTTCGATCCTAGAACACCAATACTCTGATATCACACTGATTGCTAACCATTTCAAAGCTAATATGGTCAGTAAGAATATAAATTAATGGCATAGACCTCATATTTAGAACCCAGAACATTGAGAGAAACCTTGTGTTTATTGCTGACTATTGTTGGTATCTGGCAGATACCATTTCCAAATACGAAGAAGAGAAGGAAAGGCTATTCATACGATATGAACAACAGAGTGAGAAACTGGATTTTACCTGCTTCATTCATTTTACTGAAAATTAATGACTGGAATTCTAACATACAGATTTCAGGGAAGAAGGAAAAGAGTATGATCTCGGAACACGAGAAAGTGTGTGCTAATAAGATTTCTGAACTAGAGGAATCGCTTAAAAAGAAGAAGCAGGTGACCTTTCTTACGCATCTTGTTACTGTGTTTCCCTCCCTCCGTAAAACAATTGTAGAGTAAACCATATTCTCTGTTCTTCAGGACGACAAAACATTTAGCATATTGAGAAAGACTCTAGGCTCGTTTCTGGAACCTGCATCAGATGAAGACTTCCCAGTTGATGACTGAAAACAGAAACACAATGCTGCTGCTGTAGTTATAATAGTGGCTTTGCAAGTATTCAAAAGCAATTGCAACTTCTAAATGACCATTTTCTGGTTCTTTGTAATTCAAAAGCATGAATTTTGGGTTCCCTTGGCTTGTTGTACAGCCATTAAGATTTTCTACAATATTCATCCCACCGAACGAAGTGGGTAGGGCTGATTTCACAAAATATCCTGGACAGTTGCTAGTACTACTACCTTCTTACATGAATAAGTTTACAAACACAACTTTAAAACATAAATTCAAATACAAACCCCCATTGACACAAAAATCTGTATTAGGCTTAACTTTTTAATGGTGAGATAGGAGTTCTTGTTTGATTTTTGTGTGTTTAAATTTTGGCTACTCTTTTTTACCATAAATCTACTGCGACTGTCTTGCATTGTATTATCCACTTGTTTTTCCTGAAGTTTCTGTTAGGAAACTCCTCATGGAGTTACTGGTGGTGATTTTTTGAAATTGCTGTGAATATAACCACCGTTACACTCGCTTTGCATCACAACTCCAACAATCCCGTATATGCCACTCACTAAACACCCAAAGATTTTGCTGTACTTTGTTGATCCTGAGTGAGATTACCCAAAACTGGTATGTGGGGAGTTTCTAATCAAAAAGGGATGATAGAAAAGTAATATTTTATCATTATAAATTCAAATGGTAATACTTTAGACGGAATGCAATTAAGGTGCCATCTCAAATTCAAAATTCGCTAAAATTATTTCAGAAAATGGAAAAGGGAAAGCTGATGCTGGCCCTTCATCTTGGAAGACAGATCGAAACACATCTAGCAGAGAACTGGCTGCCATGTATAAATGCTGTAGTAACTGAAGAAGCTCATGGATCTCTCAATCGCAATCCCGCAACTGAGGGCTTACAGCATGCTAAATCTCTGTAAGTAATCTGCTACTGCCATTCTACTGCCATTCTCCCGGGAAATGCCTCTGATTGTGCACAGCTAATCTCATGCTTCTTACCCTTTGAACTTCATGACTTGAAAACATTAACACCAACATCTATAGCCAATCGTACAACACTCTTCTGGGATAATAGAACATAGATCTAACTTCTTCTAAAGGTACTCAGAACCAAGCACTGCCCCAAGATTATATCTTTTGCAGTTAGGGTTTAGCGCCTTCGTGGCGAGCATTTCAGGCTCATTTCTTTTGGTTTTTGGCCATTTTTACATCTTGAGTAAGCATTCTAGGTGCAATTGCCATTGACATTAGCTCTTGGAATAGCAACTTACAGGCGTAAGGAATGTGAACCTGCATTTAAATTATTCATCAACACGAAACAGCTAACAATGTAAGCTCTATAATAAGTGAAGAATATCAAACAAGAGCTGAAGGGTTGACAAAAGTTTAATAAATCACCTGAACAATATCAGTTTTGTTCTTGCATCCTCTGCACTCGAAGGAATTCTTCTTGAGGTTCGCAATTGCTATCAATCCACATTTCTCACAGACATGAACCCTGTACGCGTCACTTTGGTCAAATAGTCTTTCTTTCAGAAAATGAGCAGCCCCATGCGCAATCATGCAATCTCGTTCCATCTCTCCAAATCGAAGACCACCATCTCGTGATCGTCCCTCTGCCGGCTGCCTTGTGAGAATCTGCACAGGGCCTCGTCCACGCGAATGGATCTTGTCATCAACCATATGCTTCAATCGTTGGTAGTAAGTAGGGCCAAGGAATATCATAGCTGTAAGGCGCCGCCCTGTGTGACCATTATACATAGTTTCAAACCCACGCATTTGATACCCACATTTGTGAAGAGCTCTACTGATATTATCCACCTAGAGTATCATGTAAGAAATCAATATAAGTTGTTTAGACTATGATTGAAAGGCAATAAAGATGACACAAATCAACACAATTGAAGGTAAAATTACTATGTAGCTCAACTTGAATCATAACTAAATCACGTAGTCCAGCTTGCATTAAAACTAAAAAGAATTAGTTGGATTTAAAGCTTTCAGTCCAAGAAAGGATGAGAAGAATTAACACTACATTGAAGGACATATAACTAACATAAAGATTATAAACAGAGTGGTTTTTTGACTGTTGAAGAAGCAAAAAATGGCTTTATCAATAAGCCAGGATATAAAGAGAGCCCAACTTACTGTAACATCAGTAAACGGCGTTGCATCTCCTTCCTTCCCCATGTGAGCTGCAACCTTACCCATGATGCACTCAATAAGCTGACCAATTGTCATGCGAGAAGGAATGGCATGTGGATTCACAATAATATCAGGGGTGATGCCTTCCACAGTCCATGGCATGTCTTCTTGCGTATAAGTCATGCCTACAGTTCCTTTCTGACCATGCCTACTGCTAAATTTGTCCCCAATCTGAGGTATCCGAACAGATCTCACCCTTACTTTCACAAATCTCAGCCCATCGGCATTTGTAGTTAGAAGTACCTACAAATGCACTAAATGATTAAGACTAGAACAGATCAAAAGAATAAATTTGAAAAAATAAAATAAGTTTTAGCATCAAAAGAAGCAAAGATAATTCAATTGACGGTTTCTTTTTCTAATTTATAGATCACACATGATTCTAAAATTAAAAATTTCCAACCCATCAACTCTCATAAATAGACAACCGCGGCTTTACTTTGAACTGAAGGAAACAATTTAATCAGAGCTAACCTGATCCACCATCCCTGTTTCGCTGTGGCGTAAGCTTGTGCTGTGATCACGACGTGTGTACCTTGAAGCAGCTTGTCCCTGAGCATCATCCTGAGCAATGGGAGTGGTCTTCCCAATGATAACATCCTCACCAGAAACTCTAGTTCCCTAGCAAACAAAGAAGGATCAGTTTGCAAAAATTCAATCCAACTAAGCAGGAAAGACGATGATAGTGAAACTAAGTCCCATATACTCACAGGAGGTGCAAGACCATCATCGTCCAATTTATCATATGAGCCATGACGCATGCCCTGTAATGAATTAGAGTCAAATAACAGTCATAAAGAAACTGAAACGAACCTGAAAGTATAAACAGCAACTCACTTACCATAGTATTAGCTCTATCTGGACGGCCAAAATCCTCTTTAACAAGTGTTCCCATCTTCTTCTCCTCATCCCTGTTTAAAGAAGAGGATTAGAATGCAAGAGGTCTCAAACTTTAAACGAAAAAGAACACAAGAAAAAGAGCTAACAACCCAAAAATATTTACAAGAAAGATCATTCCTGATTATTTACCTGTATGATCGGAAGAATATTGATCGAAAGAATCCACGATCTATTGATGATTGGTTCATGATGACAGAATCTTCTTGGTTATATCCAGAATAGCAGGCAATGGCAACAATTGCATTCTACACAAAATAGAATACACAACGTTGTGACAACCACAATCATGGCGAAGAAATAACCAACAGGAAAAATATTAAGGGCTTTACGATGCCAGCTGGAAGCTGCCTAAAGTGCAAATGCTCCATCGCTCGGGTAGTAACTAGAGGTTTCTGGGGATAGTATAGAACATAAGCTAATGTATCCTGAAAAAACAAGTGTCATATAAGTAATTTGAACAGTGAAAGATAACATGCACACGAAGAGCATATAACAAAATGAATTACGTACCATACGAAATTGAAAATTGGTGACATAAATTCCCATCGCTTGCTTACCCATAGCTGATTGATAAGTATTACGTGGAGACTAATTGAAGAGAGAGTTAATAAAATAAGAAAAAGTTTCACACAACAAATGAGCATGAAAATAAACAAGATAATACATAATCAAAAGAAGCTAAACCGGTATCAGACCCAACGGCCTTACCTGGTTGTGATCTGGAAATGGTATAATAGAAGCACAAACACCCAAAATTAATGATGGATGGATTTCACAGTGAGTATAAGTATCAGAATATGCCTCCTCTGGGTTGACCCTAGCACTTAAAAGATCCTACATCAATCAAGAATAAATTTTACCATTTTTATGAACATATATTTGAGATACGAACTTTCTCCCCACCCAAAAAAGAAAACAAAAACTGAGACTATATCTTGGATGCTCACATTGATGGTCATGGAAATCATAGTAGTCTCTTCTTCTTCTGTGTCAATGTACTCTATGAATCCCTTGGCTACAAGATCATGCCAGCCACCATCTTCTGGGCTTTCCTGGAAAAATGAAATAAGTAATATTAATGTAAGGGTGACCATAATTAAAGAGCCATAAGAAAATGAAACATACTCTTTGTTGCAATGCTTGAATGTCCTTCTTTCTAATGAGAAGCCTTTGATTCTCCACAATGAACAGTGGACGACTGCAACGACCGTAATCAGTATAAATTCTCAGTTCTTTCAAGCGGATATCTCGAACCACTCCAACTTCAGTATTGACATCAACCTGTTCATTTGAAGACAGTGTTGAAGAAGTTATAAGCAATAATATTCACACCATGACATTTTACAAGTCAATGTATATCTACAGACTGTCAAAGATAATCTAGAGAACTGGGAAGAAAAGGTAACCAAAATAATATTGGATATTGTGTACAGTTCAGGCCGTTCTACTAAAAATTTTATCAAGGACCATTACAACACTACCCTACCAACAAAAAAACATAAAAAGATCAGTATATGTACCCGTCTCCTCAGCCGTCTCAGTGTTTTCACTAACATGTCAGGGTCACGGTGGATACCAACCCAGCAACCATTGACAAAGATTTTTGTAGCTTGGGTAATCACGGCAGGTGAAATTTCCTACATGAGGAAAGATGTAAAATTGGAATTGATGCACAGAAAAGCTCTCATCCACATAATTTTAAGGTATTCACCTCAAAATTCTCTGTACCCCATTCTTCCAAAAACTCCAGAATTGGATATGCTGCTGATCCAACTGTTACGTACACCATCAAAGCAAGATTCTTTACCAGTCCACAAGCCTAACATAAGAGTCAGATGACAATCGACAGCTTTTAGATTCAAGAAAAAATGAACTTCAACAGCATAATGAAATTGCTAATTTTCTCTATTATTGAGCATGCTTACTTGTCCTTCAGGTGTCTCTGCAGGACACATCATTCCCCATTGTGAATTATGCAACTGCCGAGGTTTTGCCAGCTTCCCTGGTAAAAGAAATTTATGATAAGCCTAAATTTTTAAAGATACACACAGAAAAAATGCCAATCAAAGAAAAGTAAATTTACCTTCACGTCCTATGGGAGAGTTCAATCTTCGCAAGTGTGATAAAGTTGATGCATAAGTTAGGCGATTTAACACCTAAATTGACATTTTTCAGAAATTGATCAGGCTATTAAAAAATAATTTTTCTAAAAGGAGGAAAAATACAATCTCATGCCATTCTTTTTGTTGGATAAGTTAAACTGATTAACTTTTTAAGAAAAAAGGAAAAGTAATAGCCAATTGTGTAATCAAATGTCTGAAATTGATCTAAACACAAACTGACAGAACTAAAATCAAACCTGTGAAACACCAGCCCTTGTACCAGCTGCATTTGCCTGACCCCAGTTCCCAGTAGCAAGCGAGTATTTAAGGCCACTGGTAATTGTTTTAGCTTTGATTGCAAATTGCAGATTGACATCCTTCCCGTTATCGACACACTATACAAGTAAAGAAAACTTAGAAACCCAAGGCCCGTGAATAAAGCATAAGATATAAATTATATTGAAGTTTTAGTATTGAAATAACCTTCTGAACGTAACCTCTTACGTCCCTTGTTAACTTTCTGAATAACTGCATTGCAATTATCACTGCCAGTTTAGAAACTCGAACCTAAAATGATAAATTTTCAATAGTTCCACGAACTCCATAATATTTTAGCAAACAAACCATTCGGAAAAGACCGCCAAGCAAAGGTCCAGCAAGATCCATCCTTTTATTGCCATAATGATCCCTATCATCCTCCGCTCTTCGGCCAAGGGCGCATAATAGAAGCCGGTGAATAATATATCTGGTAGAGCAGCAATTAGTTTTCTCCTAAACATCATTAGAAGCCACTCACAGATGTACATACCCAGGCTAGTCAGAACATACCCGAAATAGTATGCTTTCTTTGTTTCGCAATATTCTCCAACCCCAACATGAGGAAGCATTTCCTTTTGAAGGATTTCTTTCGCATACCTGTGAAGGAAGGTAAACAGGAGATTTTCTTTTAGTATCTGAACATGTGAGACCCTAAGGCCCAGGTAAAGCTACAATTAATACATACTTAATTCGCTTTTCCTTTGTAACACCAACAGTGGCTCCTCTTTTCCCAATGTAATCTAGTGCCACCTTCAATAATGGGAGAGAGAAAACAAAAAAAACATTTAGCAGCAATCCCGGACAGACATCAAAGCCACCAAGCGGGAAAAATGAAAAGGAAAGAACAAGGAGACAATTACACAGGAGCTGCAAATTTTACATTTTTCAAAGTAGTATACATGATCAGTAAATAAATCCCAAATTTGAGATTTAGATAACTGAAATCCTGATGAAGTCCTTCAAGCAACATAAGCTAAAAGAAGTTTTTAAACGTAAATGAATGTTCTCCAGTGAAGTATATATAAGTAACACCGAGGATCCTCAATGTTAGGATGGACCACAGTGACTCGTGTGTTTAATAATTATGATTTTAAAGCGTAGTTTAGAAGTTCACCATAAATCACCAACAGAAAAATCAAACATATATATAATGTCTGCAGGAAAGACCTATGACATTTGAAGAAGGTCCAGAAATACCGACTCAATGATAACTACAACAATGCAATTTACATAAATAAATAATAGAATAACCAGATTAATACCTGTTGATTTTGGATAACAAATGCTTCTTCCAAGGAAGGTCGCAGCAACTCCATCATTTGAGTATCATTGAAATCATAGCAAATATGTTCTAGTATATCTTTATCAGCAACAAACCCTAATGCCCGAAATACAATTATAATAGGAATCTCGGTCCTAATGTATGGAAGTGTGGCACGAATATACTGGCCTGAGGAGCCCTGCAGTTAAAAAATTACAGAAGCAGCGTGTATTACATTAATGGAAAACACAAACCAATAAAATAAACTTTTTTAGAAGGTAGAAATATACTTCATAAGAAAATACGGAAACATAAACACAATATTAATGCCCATTACCCCTTTGGCACTGGTCCGGGAGAGCATCCGAACAAACATGGTACTGGGTGGCCTGTTTTGGGATTCTGCCATAGAGCGTACTTCCCCGACATATGCATACTTGTTTGGTTGCCTCTTCTTAAACACATAGACATGATTGGTGCTCATCTTCTCCTGAGCAATTAAAACCTTTTCGCTCCCATTTATAATGAAATACCCACCTTGATCATACGGACACTCACCCAGCTCTGTCAGATCCTTCTCAGAATTCTGATATAATGTACAGTAGCTTGACCGAAGCATTATAGGAACCTGACACACAGGACAAGAAGTTTATGGAGTCAATATTCAGAATTCATAATATCAATTTTCACTTCAACATTCAATAAGTGAATGGTGTACCTTTCCAATGAAAACTTTATTGAAATCCTGAGTTTCAGTGACTTCTTCACCATCGTGCCCCTTTTTTATGACTCTCTTTGAGACATCAGCATACAAGGGAGCTGAGTACGTTAGATTCCTCAACCTTGCCGCCTTTGGAAACAGAGTTGCAGTTTCTCCGTCAGACTCTGTCATCATTGGCTTACTCAGGAAAATCTGACCAAAACTAATCTTATAGATAGTCTGCAAGCAAAATTACACCCATTAGCAGCATTACAAATTGCTTAATATCTGCATACACTCATTAATAAAAACGACACATTCACACCCTATTTGGCTCTTATATCTGGAGAACATCTGTTTGCATTTGAGTCTTGAAACTCCAAAATCAATAATGTTACTTCCAAACTTACTCATCATGGTAGCTAACAAATGATTCTGTGTTACGACAATTGACAACGTATTAGAGACGCATTAAAATCACAATAATAAGAATTTCAATTTCTTACCAACAATCGAAGCCAATCGTGCTCACTTCAGAAGTGTACTATAAAAAATATATACATTCCCATATCGGAAAAATAAAATCTTGATCTTACCAAGACCTACCTAAAACCTCCTACTCCAACAGGGAAAAACTTTGATAAAGATCAACTTCCAGGATACTCCATGACAGTAAAGTTTTGTCTTGTTTTAATAGACTCGTCATATAATATTCACATCAAAGTATCTAACCTAACACATTATTTGTATTCCCAAGTATCTAAGTAAGATACTAACAACGACCCTAAAGCCTAAGCCATCACTGTGCAGAGGACTTTTTTCATGTGTTCAAATGCTTGTATTCATGTATCAAATATACAAATTAAAAAAATCCTGAGTGAATCATCACGGAATTACCCACAATAAATATTTTTAGTTTGCAACCAAACAATTAATTCTGAATCCTTCTAATCTTTACATGGTTGTAAAGCAATTAATCAGATGTCTTATAAACATAACTAATTAATATAGTTGAACCTCCATCAAGACCAGTAATTTTTGTAGACAATATTGAATTTTGACAGCTCAATCAATTTTTAGCAGTCTAATAAGATTTTTAGCAACTATCCAACAACCCTAATAACAAACCAAGTGATAAAGCTAAAAACCTCAGCCAAATCAAACCATCGACCATAACCATATCTTCTCAGTAATTAACCATAATAATCACTTTAACAAAAAATCCATTTTGGTGACCCTACTGCATTTTTCACAATTACTCAAAAAAAACCGAGAGTGACCAAGTGCTTAGCTCAAAAACTTCCGCAAAATCAAATCTTCGTGCTTCAATTTCCAATACTAATTTTTTCCTTTTAACGGTTATACAAACCCTAAAAAGTAAACCAGAACTAAAACCACCACCCAGATCAATTCTTCACAGTTATTAACCAAAAATGACACTTAATTCAAAATTTCAGTTCTCTTCACTGAGTTTCCATCACCTACAAAGAATTATAGAGAACTAATAATGAAATTAACCTCTGCAAAATCAGATTGCTGGCCCGGATTGTGCTGAGACTCGGGTCGAATCTCGATATCAGCGGACTCATCCACAATTTCTTGCATAGTGTTCTGAATGAACTCATCGAAAGAATCAAGCTGCTGACGAACCAAACCCTTCTCTTCAAAGTAAGCACTGATCACAGACCAGGCGTCTTCTTGAGTTATATCTTCTTCATCGTCGTCGTTATATGATGGATCGTACTCTTCTTCCAAATCCATTTCCGGGTTTTACTGAATTATAACTAATCTCGCTCGGAATTGCTTTTTAACCGGAGAGTCTGAGTTGTCTCTCGTTCCGCTATTCCGGTGGAGTCCTTTAGAATAGAGAGGGATTGGGTTTCGACGGTAGTGTGGGATTTTATTGGAGAAGAAAAAAGAGGGTTTTGACTTTTGAAAGCCGGCGCGAGGCTGTTTGTATGGTTTTTTAGATTCGGACCGGTGGATGGATTACTCGATTAATTAGTGGTCGAACCCTAGTTAAATTGGTGACATAATAAATATATAAAAATATATATTATTAATAAAATTTGAAAATATTTAATTTTTTATATGTTAAAATATAGTAAAATTATGTTATAATATTATTTAAAATATTAATTTTAAAAATAAAAATATTTTTATATAAAAAAATATTTAAAAATCAATTCACTGAATCAACTTAACCGATTTTATAAGTTTGAATCACCGATAGTCAATCGATTTAATTCGAATTTTGAAAAAATCAGCTCAGTAGGCTAAACTTAGTCAGAGTGTCGATCGATTTAGATTTTAATCAATTCAACCGCTAGTCCGCTCATTTATTAATTATATACTCATTACTATTACCTAAAAGAAAAAACTAATTAGTGAAAATTGCATTTAAAAAATCATTTTTGATAAGCATGCCAAATCACATTTCTTAATTTTTAAAATTTTTGTCAATAATAAAATGAGTAATGTCATCTTTATCAAAACGACATTATTTTAAAAATTATTTGATGACATTTTTATAAATAAATAAAAAACAAGTAAGGTCACGGAATGTCACATCATATAACATATTTTTTTAATATTATTTTAAAAAAAAATCTTCAAAATGATATCATTTTGATAAAAATATACTATTTAAGAGAGATATGCTATTTAAAAAATATATTTTTCTTAATTTTTTATTTAAAAATATATTTCAAATGATTTGTCATTAATAAATTAATTAAATAAATTCCATATAATTAACTATATCATAAAATATTATTTAAAACCTCTAGCATTATCCTAATAAAATACAAGGAGGACAACTATATATAAATTATAATTTAATTATGAATGAAATAACACGTAAGAGAACATTGATAAATTTTTGACTTAAATATATATTATTACCCTAAACTATATATCTTTTTGCATTCAAAGAATTGTCTTTATAATTTTTTCAATCAATACATTGAACTCTTTATTTTCTCACCTCTATGGCTCTATCCTTATCCCTATCCCTATTACCCTAGTCTCAATTCCAATCAACCAACCTCATCATTACAAAAATCTATATAATCATTCAAAATCTCTTAATATTTTCAATTGCCATCAATTTCTTCTCTTTTATTTATTTATTTTTTCATCGAAAATGAAGTTTTGCGACACCACCATTCCCCCATATCTGAGTAACTTTGCTAAAAATAAAAGGGAGAAGTAGAAGAAGAATCTGCGTCAACCATTTTATCATTCTCTCTACTCCATAGTGATAGCGGAAGTACCCAGTCACTTCATCTTACTTTGATAATTTTAGGTGTGTAACTTAAAGATGATGAATTAGGACTTGAGATGAAAAAGATGGTGAGTTAATTTGAATTGGATGGGTTGTAATGAGATAGAGTTTAAAAGTTAGGGTTCTTGATTTTGGGATTTTTTCCCAAAGGAAATAAAAGAGAAAAATATGAAGAAAAAGAGGAAGAAGCACGCTGCGCACATCTTACTCTTGATTTTGATTTGATTATTATTATTTTTTAATGTTTAGTTATTGACGTTGTTTTTTTTATTAAAGAAAGAATGTTTGATTCGATAAGGAGTATGTTTAGATGATTAAGTTTTGATTTATCTTGATTAATAAGTTTGGTTTAGCCTTGATTTAATGAATAAGAAAATATTTTAGTTTTATTAATTTTTATTTTGTATTATTATATTTTTGTCTTTTTTAAAATATTAAAATGATCAAAATAAATTATAAAATATTTTTTTCCCAACACATCAGCTTTTATAAGTGTCATTATCATGTCATCCATTTATATTATGGTGTTTTATTTGAATCAAAGTGAAAAAATAAAGAGTTTAATGTCTTAATTAAAAATATTAAAAAGACGATTCTTGAATTGAAAAAATATAAATAATTTAAAATAATAATATATATATATATATATATATATATATATATATATATATATATATATATATATGTATATATATAAAGAAATGCATTTATGAATAATAAGGTTGTAAACGACCATTTACAAATTGTTGAGTTTTTTTAGTCTAGTCAAATTTTATATAAGTTCTAATAACTTGCGTTAAATCAAATTCTAGTAAATTTTGAATAATTTATAAAATAATTAAAATATACTTAAGTCTAATTTAGTCGAGTTTAATATTATATTTATTATTTATTATTAATAGAGTCAACACATGTAAATTTGACTTGAGTAATCTCATCGACTCAAATTTATTCACTTACATGAAAACAAATAATTAGATAATCTGATTTATCTGTACATGATTTAAACTTCATTTTTAAGGGGTGATAAATACAATCATTGGAGCTTTTAGGCTATCAAATGAACTTGTAGAGATCAAATGTTGCCAAAGCCCAAAATGAGAGATGAAAGACCAACATGTTCGGAAATCGGAACTCTCTGTATTTTTTTATCTCTTTCTAGGTGGGTGGAAATTTAATGGGTCTATGTTGGCCTTGAAATGTATGTGTAGTGCTGGCCCAACTCTAGGCCCACAAAAGAATTAAGTACAGCTTGGCAACATAAAGACCAAAAGAGCCCAACTCAAGGTGGGTCCAGCTGTGCAAAGTATATCCCACCGTCCCACAAAAATAGTCTCCTGTAATAATTTTAAATATCTATCTTTATTATATGTTTAACTTTAAAATAAAAAACTTAATTAATTTAAAACTATCATTATTTATTAACATCCTTATAGACGGGGTTATACATAACCATACATGCTATTAACTACACATAATGAATAATCGCATAATAAATTATTGCCGATGAGAAAAAATAAACTCACGATTTATACCTTTGTTAATATTAGGCATTATTTTATAACCTTAAGTTATATTTATTTGTAAAAAATATGTTTAGAATTGGACTATTTATTTTAATTTAATATTATTTTATACTATTTAATCAAATTTTTATGGGATTATATAATCCTACATAAATAGCCTTAGAAGTGATAAAAAAAAAATAGTTCATATGAATATTTAAAGGACTATTAATCTCCTATCATGAGATAAAATAATTTAAAATAGTATTAAATTAATATAAAGAGTCCAATTTCAAATATATTTTTTACGAACAAAAATAGTCTTAATGAACAAGAGACTATCTTAGGCATGATTTTATAAATTCATTATCACCAAGTTAACTTCTCGAGTGTAGAAAACATAAGCTACTTAAATGAAGATTATTATTTCTTGTGAATTGTGATCAAATCTATTTGTTTTATTAATTATCTTTTGGGGGCTTAGCACAAGATACTTATATTACTTGTCTATGTATCAATAAATTGACATACAACTAACTACCCCTAACCCTTTTCCCCTATAGATTGGTACATTTGTCGGTCCATATTATTTAATTTGGATGTATGCCATATTTATCGAATTCATTATTTACACGAGTAACATTAGGGTGTACGGGAGCAGTGTTGAGCTTTAGGTAGTTGACTGACCCTTCCCAAGTTCAAAGCCTAAAAAACACAAATTTTCAAAGGCTCTTTGCTCTAGTGAGTCATGCAAAGAAGTAGCTACAGTTAGGTATATGATGAGTCATGTTAGCATTGTCTCAAAACAAGGTTTTCACTAGTTCGATGTAACTTATTTTTAGGCGTATTAAAATGTGCCAACACCATACCTAAATATAACTTTCCCCATGATGTCTGAATACTACTCCTATTATGTATTAAAGACCAAAGAATATTGATAAGAAAAAAAATGCCACCACCAAGCATTAGTTTGGATGCTATTATTTAACCTTTGCATATAAAAGGTCCAGAGATCAAATCTCCATGGTTATAAAGAATTAAAAGCACCCAAAAAAATATAAGCACAAAAAGGGTCTCTCTTTTTAGAATATAGGGGTTATTATGAATGCTAATTTTCGAAAATATTCATTTATATTGTTGTAAACACAATATGTAGAACTTTCTACGCTTGCAATGGAGTGTACAAAAATACTTGTAGTGAAGCGCATTTATGGAGACTTGTATTATTTTATATATAATACTTATTGAGTTGTAGTGAATTTTAACACTGCATCCATCTTAACCAATAACTATTAAAAAATGGAGCATAACACAGATTTCAATATCTCATTTTTTAATAGTTAAAATTAATGTTGTGTACTTATAGTTATTCAAATTTTATCCTATAATTCTATAGTCACATATGGCACCAAAATTATGTGCACTCATCATTAGGTTACCAAGAATATGACACCTAGAAATATGAGAAGAAGACTAGCTTCCCAATCTCTACCGACTTATCTGCCATTCCTAACTCATTACACTCCTTTTCGACTCTTCTTTCGAAACTATTTATACAAAATTATATGCAATTTTTTAAAAGTTCAACTAACTGTTCCTCCCATCACCATATTTCATCACAAAATCTGTACTCTTGAGGAACTACAATTGATATTGTGACAATGATTAAGGCAAGGAGTATACCTATTTTTGTGCTGAGGCTTCTAGCCTTCGGTGCAACTGTCTCTGCCACCGTTGTCACTGTAACAAGCCATGACTCAACTCAAGTCTTGAACATCTCATTCAAAGCAAGTTATACCAATGCTCCAACACTCAAGTAAGTTTTTTTCATATATATTCACATTTTCTCATCATTATGGTGTGCGCGCGCGTGGGTAAATATATATATATGCCTATTTTCCAAAGGAAATTTTTTGAATGCTGAATAATTTTCTTGCTGCAGGTACTTTGTGGTTGCAAATGCAATTGCAAGCGTATATAGCCTTATAGTTCTCTTTCTTCCCTCCAAGAACTTAATTTGGAGATTTATTTTGGATTTGGTAATGGAGCTTTCATTTCTTCCTATTTTAGTTCTTTTGTATGTCCTCAAGTTCAAAAGTTAAGAGTCCCGTTCGACTTATTGACTTTATTCCATGCATATTATTAATTTTTTTTTTTTGTGATAACATATTGTAGCCATATAACTTAATACCGGCAAAAAAACTCATCGAGAAAAATTATTTTTTAAGTTTGTAATTGACAAAACTTAATGTGTTGAAAAGTCAAATATGACTCTAATTTTGCGGCGAAGAGAATATGAATAAGGGGGCTTTAAAGTGATTCTTGTGATGAACTGTTGTAGGTTATAACAGCACTGTTGATTTCAAGCATATCAGCAGCTTTGGGGGTAGCTCAGGTGGGGAAGAAAGGGAATGCTCATGCTGGTTGGCTTCCAATATGTGACCAAGTTCCAAAGTTCTGTGACCGTGTCACCGGAGCGCTTATTGCTGGTTTCATAGCTCCAATAATTTACTTTCTGCTTGTGCTATACTCTCTTCACAATGTAATCAATCTTCTTTCTGTTGAAGCTTAGACATGGCATCTCTAGCTACTCGCTTTTTCTATCCCCCTTCAATTTCTATAATAGTATTGTTCTTCTTCAAATTTGGGAATTGGGAATGTACTATGATGCTTACAGATTGATATGTGAAAGTTTAATATTCTGTGCAGTTGCATTTTTTTTTATGGGAGTTCCACTTGATATTCATCTAGTTTCTAGTTCATGATTTCATGCACTTTGACTTGATACTAAAGTCAAATAAGGGGAAGAGAAAAGAGGGCTCCTAATTGTGGATATTGGACAGATGAAATGAGCTCTTTATTAATGCACAATTTTTTGATTAAGTGAGCTCTTTCTCATCTGCTATAATTGAGTTTAGCAATACGAGTTACAGTCACTTTGGGGCTATCCCAAGAGGCTCACATAAGAAATATACAGTACCATTTATGTTTAAAGCAATAATAATGTAAGCATATAAATTCAAGGGTCTAAGTGAAATATATCATTGAATTGTAGGCCTAAATATAATTTCAGAAAACTTTATCATAGGGCCAACCGAGTGCCACGCTGCTTATGTGGGCTACATCCAAATTTCTAAAACAACCAAACAGTGTCTTAATAAAACCAAAGAAATGAGAAATGAGAAATGAATATTTTATTTCCCTGATAAAAGTATATCCACACCATAGAGCAGCCCATCAATGTCTACCATACAATTAGGAGACTATATGACCATACCGATAAAGATTGAAAAACTGAAGCACCCAAATTCACAGCATCATCTCAGATTGACGGAGGATTCTTATGCCAAACTGCAGCTCAGAAAAATCAGAAGAACACTTTTATCTTTAAAAAAAAATGAGTTCTAGAGTTGTTAGCACAACTCCTACTTTCTCTTGGATTTCCATTTCTGATACAAAGAAACCTCCAAAGATTCAATCTTTTTCATACCTAGGAGTTCGAATTCGATGTTCTTCTTCAATTCCTAATTTGCCTCTCACAACTGGTAATGTTAGAGTTCAACTTTCTTTAATTTTTTTTTTAATTATTATTATTATTATTAATGTTTTTTAGTCTTTGAAATTAAAACATGTTCTATTTGTGCAGATTAAATGTTTGATTGTGAACCCAGAGTGCAGCATTAAAAAAAAAAAAAAAAAAAAGAATTATGGGTTCTGGGCAAGCCACTGGTTGAAATTTATATGTTAATGATTAAGTGCTGAACTCTCATTAAAAAGGTGAATTTCAAAAGGGATTATCTTTAATTGAACTATGTGGGAAGAGAAAATATTGGTGCCTCAAATGTATCTGGTGGAGTTAAATAAAATTCTTGTATGCTAGCTGCTGATTTATATCTTGTAATACATCAAAGTGGAACCAACAGGCTTTTTTACCACAAAACTCAAATGCTAATTTAGTTTCAAATGGTTGTATGATGGGGTACTTTGTTTTACTGTTGAAAAAAGTTTAAATTTTTTATCTAGGAGATGTGTAAGTACTAGGTAGATTATATGCTTTCTGGTAGAAGATAGAACATACTGCCTCTGTCCAGAAAAAAAAGAAGAAGAAGCATGCTTTCTTTGCATCTGCATTAGAAATGGCACTATTTTTCTTACAATTTATCTTTATGAAATAGTATTAGGTTGTTTGATATATATTATCCAGTGAACAGTGAAAAATTATTAGTACAACAAAGAAGAAGAAAAACTCTGGGAATTATGGTTGTCAACCCTTTGGTAGAAAACAATAAACCATAGCTTGTGGTTGTTAACAGGAAACATGTAAAGTTTAAGTGAAGATCAAATTCTAGCAAGTGCATGGGATTGAGTCACTCCATCACTTGGGTTTGGGCGGGTTATGAGCAGTGGGATAGCTATCCCCTATTATGTAACTTGTCATTCCTGGGGTAGGTAATAGAAGAAAGATAGTTTATAGAACTTCTTTTTATTTTATATTTTATTCTTAATCAATCCTTTGTCCGTCTTTTCATTAATTAATTTCTCTTTCAATGCACACCGTAAGTCCTTACACTCAAAATCGTGCCTTCTATAGCAGAGACACTTGAGAACAATTCTTCCATGACTGGTGGTGCATACGACTTTGAAAGAGCAACAACTTCACTTACTCGAAAATTACTATCTTCACCAAAGAAGGTAACTCTTGTAAGGCATGGCCTTAGTTCCTGGAATGAAGAAAGTAGAGTTCAGGTGTGTTTTCTCTCTTTCTCTCAATAGTACCCCTTCCCCAACATGATAGCTATATGAGTTGTGAGGTGTGAATCAGAAATATAATGTAATAAATGTTTTGGCTTCTCAAAAAATTCGTGTCAGAAACAACTAAACTACGCCAAATATCTTCCGCAGCGGAGTGAGTAATAATTTTGATTAGATGAGATTGCATGTTGGCAGTACTAGTAGATGTTTGTTTGATATCTTAAATATGTATAATCAATGCATAAGAGGTAAATTTGATTTGTTTTTCACGACTAAAATGTTTACAAGAGAACTTCTTTCTGCTCCCTCCTCTTTTCTGTTCCTTCTATGTTCAATTCTCATAACTTTTAAACCTTGTGCAAAAATTTAATTTCCATATCAACTTTTGACCCTTGTATTATAAATTCATCAATTTGGCAGCTGCTAATTAAAACGCTCTAAATTTAGGGAAGCTCAAACCTGTCCATCTTGACAGAAACTGGAGTTAGACAAGCAGAAAAGTGCAGGAAGGCCTTGGCTGACATACATTTTGACCAATGTTTCTCAAGTCCAATATCTCGTGCCAAGGTTTATATAACACAAATAATTCGAAATTGTTAGCATACTTGTGCTCTGATCAATTTCTCAGTTTTTTAGTTTTTAGTGCAGACAACTGCTGAAGTTATGTGGGAAGGGAGGGAAAAGCCCCTCGTCTTTCTAGATTCACTGAAGGAGGCCCATCTATTTTACCTTGAAGGCATGAAAAATGGTTTGTGGCCTTGTATTTTACATTTTGATATTGTTCTAAAACTCGAGCATTTGGCTTCACCAAGAAAGAATCGAGTTGCTTTTGAGTTTTCTATCTGTATGACCATATATAATGTTAATTGTAGCTGCAATGTAGTTTATCTATTTACATTTTCAAGCTGCCTTCTTCTTCTTGCAATTTTTACTAGTTTCAGTAATATATACACTCTACTAAATCACATTCAGTATTTGGAGGCAGTGGTTGCTAGGCAGATATATCCAAAGGAGTACACAACATGGAGAGAAGATCCTTCTAATTTTAAAGTAAACGGTATTTACCCAGTTCGGAAACTTTGGGAAACAGCAAGTGAGGCATGGAAAGAAATCTTGTTTACGCCAGTAAGATTTTTCGATGCAATACATATTCTTACAGACTCAATGTGTGGACCTGTTAAATTCTTTCTTACTTGCATGAAAAATCTGCTTTATTCATCAGGGAGAAAATTTCTTGGTTGTAACGCATAAATCAATATTGAGGGCATTGATTTGCACTGCTCTTGGACTAAGCCCAGAAAGGTAAGTATTTTGTGTGACAGATTTCAGTTTCAGATCTTTGTAAACTGTTAACTTGTATCAAATTTGTTTGATCTCTTTTTAGTTAATGAAAAATTAGAAAATTCATGTAAGGGTTCATTTTTTATCAACAACATGTCAACTACACACTCCCTAGTCCTACCCCCTACTCCCTCTGCTCCACATTGAGTGTCATGTTTTTGTTGTGGAAATCTTACTTATTTTACGTTGGGATTGAAAGAATGGAATGAGTGAAAAAATGGAATAAAGAAATGAATGGAATAGAGAGTGGAATGATTCATTCCACACCCAAGGAATAAAATTTATAAATTTGGGAGGAATGTGAATGGTCCATTCCATTCCAACGGAGCAACCAAACACAATTTTTTTCATTCCAGTCCCACACTCCCACCTTCATTCCTCCGATCCAAACGTAGAGCCTAGAGGTAAGCATTTTCCTTGTGGTCCTTCTCAAAGCCCTTACTAGGAGGAACTCAGTCAGTTGGCCTCAATGCTGACTTTCTTTTGTGGTATTATTGCATTCTTTCAAGAATCAAGTTTTATTTTGTTGTTTTGTTCTGGTTGACTTGGATCACCAAATATTTCAGGAAAAAATTTCACTTCTTTTGGTTGGTTTCATTTGTTCTGGAAATTAATCCTAGTTTTGGTCATTTCAAGAACCGAAACTTTTTGGCTATATCAAAGCCAAACTTACTTGCCAGCTTGTTGAAGCCTAATTTGGACCATGACAAGCTGACGGTAAGACAAATTTTCTTCTTCATTTTTTAGCTAAAGCAGTAGTTTCAGAATGTATTTATGTTTCTTTCCTTATCTGTGTTTGTTCCTATATTAGTAGCAACCTCTAAGAAATTTTTGGCTGGCTCAGGTTCCGTGCAATAGATGTGAATAATGGTGGAATATCCGTATTCAAGTTTAACAAAAAAGGAGAAGCCATGCTTCAATCCTTGAACATGACAGCGCACATGTACAATGATCACACGTACTTTTACTGAAATTCACGTATGCAGCACTCCGATGGTGAGAAAGAAACAAACTTTGTTACCAAATCCGTCCTGGAATTCACAGAAGGCACGATGAGCTTGAACTTTGTTCCCTACTATGTTTCACTACGATCGCTGTGTAACAATTTTTTCCCCTTATTTTCAGTTGAGAAAGGAATTAGTTCCATTAGCTGATAGAATTTTTATGCATATTTATGTGGATCCACTTTGAATTCGAAACTAGTGTGTACCAGAATGGTTCGGGGCTGAATGCATGTTTGATGTGAATTTTTAAGACTGGGATTTTGTTAAGAGAATAATGAATGACCGACGAGCACTAAACAAATCATGCATAATTCGGCCCTGATTAAAACACAAGAGCAAGCTCTTTGCTTGGCCCGACTGTCCAAACCTTAGAACGTCCCTCATTCTGGAGAAATATAAATACAAACTGGTAAACTTGATTCTTGTGAAAAGCTGACACCAGTATATAATAAATAGAATAGGTTATTTAAACAATCGCTATCTCCTTCAAGCAACAGCTAACATCAGGGCACGGCACTCTAAATATTAGATATGCCCTCAAAATAACATGGCGATAGGATGACTCGCGATACGAATTAATAAAGTTTCACAGAAAAGAAAAAAAAATCACGATAAAGAATATCAATTTTTTTCGGACAAAAAACGACGAGTGTTTATAAATTTTGAGGTTTTTTATAGCGGAAGAAAGTGATTAAAACTATGATATAATATCGTTTTAGTATATATAGTAAATTTTTTCATTATACATATTAAAATGACATCATATAAATAATCTTGAGCACTACATTATTATATCTAGGACCATAAAATATACTTTCTTTTTAAAGATGATTTTGTACCGCTGGGCTATTAAACGTGGGGGCTATTAAACGTGGAGGGAACTAGTGTAGTCAAGTGGGGCGTCGCCATCCTCTTTAGTTTTTTTTTGTTTTCTTTTCTATTTTAGTACATTCACATTTTTATTCAGTTTTCATTAAAAAAAAATTATTCTATAATTTTGAAATATGATTACGTGGTGGTTCAGGAGTACTAAATAACTTCAAATCACTACATTTATCATTTATGTATCGACTAATATTTTATTGGCTTTTAGTCAAATGAGAATAAAGTTTATCCATTTTATACAAAGAATTAGGCATGATCCCCTCTTATAAATGATAAAAAAAGGCGATTGATATTTTTATAAGTGAAATTGATATTTTTGTAAGATTTTATTTACATAAATAATAAATGGAACATACATTAATGTGAGTAAGACCTTATAAAAATATTAAATTTTTCTTATGAAAATAGCAATTCTCTAAAAAAAATTAATTTTCATTTGTGGTTAATGAATTAATGGTCAAATAAGAGAAAAATACTCTTCTATTTAGTGATTTGCAATATTTAGTAGTTAAATTTATATTAATTTTTTATATTTTTTATTATATATATTGTACAAAGTCTCCGCTAGGGCATAAATTATGCATTCGTCTCTGGTGCTATATATATTCATATATCTTTCTCCTACAAATTAGAGTATTGTCATCCTATTATACTATTTGTTCTTTGTTCGTGGGGTGCCATTTTTACTAGAAAATTAAGTAACGTTCGATATATTTTACTCTTATAAATTTATGGCCATTTTTTGTAATTCATCTTATTATACTATTTGTTCTTTGGTCATGGGTGCCATTTTTACTAGCACATTAAGTAATAAAATGGGTTGTTAATGAAAATTACTACTATTAATTTCAATTAGAATTTTTTTAAAAATTAACCAGTCACATTTATTATATTTTAAAAATAATTTTACTGTCGAGAGCGACAAATATAGTTTAGTTAACTGCTGAAAATCTCTAATTACAAAATACAACAACTATTTAACTTTTATTAAGGACAGCGAGTTCAAATGCAAAAAAATAAAAAAATAAAAATAAAAATAAATATTTTTATATGATTTTTTCTCATATAAAAGTATGATATATTTATTATTTATGTAAAAATATTAATTTTTTATAAAAATATTAATTTCTTTTTTAATAATCTATATAGTTATTGAAACATACGAGCAAGATCTTTGCTTGACCCAACTGTCACAAACCTTATGAATGAGCCTCATTCTGAGAAAACATTACTACAAACTGGTAAACTTGATTCTTATAAAAAGCCGTCATCGGTATATAATAGATAGAATAAGTTATTTAAACGAATGATTATTTAGTGTTCATAGTCATTTATCATGTAGTATTTCATATTCTATATAAAATATTTTTTTAATATTTAAAATAAGTTATTTTATTTTAAAATATTAAAATGACCGCACATAAATAATATGAAATATTACGTAACAGATATTTTATGAACATTTAATAATTTTTCTGTTTAAACAGTGGCTACTTAACTCGACACAAAAGTTACCTAATTTTATTATTTAAAATAAAGTATAAAATAACTTATTTTAATTAAAATAAAATAAAATAAATTATTTTATTTTTTATTTTTTATTCAAACAAAAAGTATTAACTATGAGGGAGGAAGTAGTTCAATAATTGCATTTAGGTGGCTGTAGAAAAAGTGGCAGGGAAATAAAGGGACTCGTAGATAATGGTTGGTGCTCGATGGTGTCACGATTGCAGTCTGTAACTGTCTAGTAGACAATAGTACTACTGTTATTAAAAATGGATGTTAACTGATGGATATGACCATTTGTTTGTACGTAATTAGTTGATAATTTTTATTATTTATATATAAACTTAATAATTATAATTAGTTACATCTGGATATATTGTTTAGTATTCATTTTTAATCACTATGACATTATTTTTTTATAAAAAAGATAATAGTTTCACAATTACTGTTTGGATATTAATTAAATTACACCTTTGGAAAAATAGCTTAGGAATGGTAAAAGAAATAGTCCACAAGATTATTTAAAAAAATATTATTATTTTTTATTATGGGATAAAATAGTATAAAATAATATTAAATTAATACAGATAGTCTAGTTTGAAACATATTTTTTATAAATAAACATATTATAAATTATTTTTATGATTTTATATTAAGAAAACGGGCAACAAAAAATATTAATATTTTAATAGTTTGTGCATATATAATTATATAAAATACATAAGAATATAATTATATATGTACAAAAGACAATCTCTAAAATAGAATAACTGATAATTTTTGGATTATTGAGCTCTGATAAATTTATTTTATTCCTCAATTCTTGCTTAATTTAGCCCACATATGGGGAAATTCAAACATGCGTAGTGCATGTAAGGGTACATTGCAGGAATGAACTTTAAGACTTTTTTCCTTTTTTCAAACAAAATGAGCTTTAAAACTTGGAAATCATCCACAAAGATTCTTGTTGAATTGACTAATGAATAATATAAAGTTGATAACCTAAAAGTTGTCTTTAGGTAACTTATAACTTATGAAAGTTAATATTCATAGTTAAATATAAAATAGAAATATTATATTTCTAGACATTATAATTTTTATAGATGAGTCTCTTTAGCGTCTCTCTCTCTCTCTCTCTCTCTCTCTCTATATATATATATATATTATTTATTCATTACTGCTGGCTCGCTGGCAATTGTTGTTTTCCGGAGTGCCGTATTGTAGTGATGCACGTTAGTTTATTTGTTTGGAGTGATAACGATTCTCCCTTTCCACTAAAAATTTCCTTTTATTTATATTATTGTAAATACACGTTTATTAAAAAAAATATATTTTTAAATTAGTTATCTTAACTATTTTACTATTATTTTTTTGTTTTAATTAATTTCACAATTCTTTCTTAGAATAATAAAATAGAAGATAGAAAAGAAAAAAAAGTATATTTATATTTTTAATGTCAAAGTTAATAGTGTTATTTTTTCAAAACAATAACGTTAAAAATAATATTAAAATAAAAAGAGAACAAATAGATTTAAATAAATTAGGACAAATAAATTTGAATAGAAGGAATACTATTTTTTAATATGGTCTTTTTAATGTTGGGCTATATATATATATATATATATATATATATATATATATATAGCATATGCATATGCATAAAAAATTGGCCTTGCTCTTAAATTTTTAAAGTCAATTTATTTTTTATATTTAATTATTATAATAATATTTTAAATAATCAATTACTATAAATATTTATTCACACACACACACACACATATATATATATATATGCGCGCGCGGTGGGAGTGAATGGTCATCCATGTAATCATTTTCTTACAAATTAGAGTGATGTTATCCTATTATACTAAAGTAACATGCGATAGATTTTTCCCTTTATTCTTATCTCATTCCATATTTTGATATCTTTTATTATTATAATTTTGTAAAAAGAAATTATAATACACAATAAATTTCATTTTATTATATTATTTATGCCATTTTTACTAGCAAATTACGTAATAAAATAGGGTGTTAGTGAAAACTATCATCAATTTCAATTGGTAAATGTCTTTTAAATTAACCAGTCACATTTATTATATTTTAAAAATAATTTTGTCGAGAGTGATAAATATAGTTTAGTTAACTGGGAAAAGCTCTACTTACATAATACAACAACTATCTGCCTTTTATTTAGGAGTTCTATTTTTTTTAAACAGTCAAAACACTCTCACGTGATGTATTGTAAGATACACTCATTATTTATGTGAAAAAATTATACACTTATTAATTAATAAATTATATTTAAATAGATAAAATTTTAAATTATGTTTTGAACTTTAAACGCACCAACCGTCTCTAATCAGCCAAACGCTCAATCCATTACATATATTTTGTTGAAACTAACAAATAAAAATCTCTTTATTAATCCCATTTTGCCCAACGGGGAGGGTAAAATTGTATTTTTACAGCCATAAATAATTCGCAATTGAGCTGCACGTGTTGTATGTTTTAAAAGTAAGTGATTATCCAGTGGGGTTCAGTTTTCTGAATGCAGTTTTCGCTACGCTATACCTTTGGCGCGTGTGCACAAAGATAGTAACAGTCTCCAGATATAGCTCAAAAGTCTCCCCGTTTTCGCCCTCATTGATTCCATTTCCATTATTGGGTTCGCTTTCGTTTAGTTCAGTTTCCACTCAAAACCTCCATAATTAAAAGTTGCAGCAGAACGAGAAGAACTCACGGGAGAGTTGAAAGTTCTTGAGATTCTGATGCTATGAATCTGAGACAGCGCCCACTTCCCACGCGCGGCCGTGGTCAAACGAACGGGCCGCCGCCGCCTCTGAGGTTTGAGGATCCCTTCAACATTATTCCCATCCACAGCCTGTTAGCTGACCACCCATCACTCCGGTTCCCAGAGGTACGCGCCGCCGCGGCAGCGCTGCGAGCAGTCGGCGGAATCCGGAAACCGTCGTTCAGGCCGTGGAGCGATGACATGGACCTGATGGACTTGCTGGGAGCTTACTTTGGGTTCCAAAGAGACAACGTACGGAACCAGAGGGAGCACTTGGTGCTCCACCTTGCAAACTCCCAAATGCGGCTCCAGCCGCAGCTGAATGCCGCTGACATCCTTGATGCATCGGTCCTTCGCCGTTTCCGCAAGAAGCTCCTCCACAACTACACTTCCTGGTGCTCCTACCTCCACCGGAAATCGGAAATTCGCCTTCATTCGTCTCGCCAAAACCCTGACATCCACCGCCGTGAACTACTCTATGTATGCCTCTATCTCTTAATTTGGGGTGAAGCGGGGAATCTTCGCTTCACCCCAGAATGTTTATGTTATATATATCACCATATGGCTCGTGAATTGAACCAAATTCTTGATGATGATTTTATTGATGAAACTTCTGGTCGCCCTTTTATGCCTTCAACATCTCGTGAAGAAAATGCATTCTTGCTGCACGTAATTATACCCATTTATGCAACAATTAAGGCCGAAGTTGAGAGGAGTCGAAACGGGACTGCCCCGCATTCAGCTTGGAGGAATTATGATGATATAAATGAGTTCTTTTGGAGTAGAAAGTGTTTTGAGAGGCTCAAGTGGCCTCTTGATCGTACGAGCAATTTTTTCTTAGATAGTAAGGATGAGAGTAAGAGGGTGGGGAAGACGGGGTTCGTGGAGCAAAGGACGTTTTGGAATGTGTTTAGAAGTTTTGATAGGTTGTGGGTTTTGTTAATTTTGTTTTTTCAAGCTGCCATGATTCTTGCTTGGCAAGAGACGAAGTTACCATGGCAGTCATTGGACAATCGCGATGTGCAGGTGGAGTTGCTTACTGTTTTTATAACGTGGGCCGGTCTTCGAGTTATTCAATCTGTTCTTGATGCTGGTACTCAGTATAGTTTGGTTAGGGAGAATAGGTGGCTTCTTGTCAGGATGGTGTTGAAAAGCATGGTTGCTGTGACTTGGACTACTGTGTTTGGGGTGTTTTATGGGTTGATTTGGCTCCAGAAGAATTCTGATGGAAGGTGGTCAGATGCGGCAAATGAGAAAATTATTATGTTTCTTAAGGCTGCGCTAGTGTTTGTCATCCCAGAGTTGCTGGCTCTAATCCTTTTTATCATTCCATGGCTTCGGAATTTTATTGAGGAAACAAATTGGCCAATTTTGTATATTTTCACGTGGTGGTTTCATACACGGATCTTTGTTGGTCGTGGACTAAGGGAAGGACTTGTTGATAACATCAAGTACACATTTTTCTGGGTTTTAGTATTGATTTCAAAGTTCTCGTTTAGTTACTTCCTTCAAATCAAACCCCTGGTTGACCCAACAAGGGAACTTTTGAATATGAAAGGTGTAAAGTATCAGTGGCATGAGTTTTTTGGTAAAACTAATAGAGTGGCAGTTGTTTTATTGTGGGCACCTGTCATTTTAATTTATTTAGTGGATTTGCAAGTCTGGTATTCAATTTTTTCCTCTCTGTATGGGGCAATAATTGGATTGTTCTCACATTTGGGTGAAATACGGAATTTCCAGCAGCTAAGACTTAGATTCCAGTTCTTTGCAAGTGCATTACAATTTAATCTGATGGCAGACGATCGGACCACAAGTTCAAAGGACACCATTATCCACAAGCTTCGGGATGCAATTGAGCGAGTGAAGCTACGATATGGGCTTGGGCAGCCCTACAAGAAAATGGAATCGAGCCAGGTGGAAGCAACAAGGTTTGCCATAATATGGAATGAGATAATAATAACTTTGAGGGAAGAAGATCTCATCAGTGATCGAGAACTTGAACTAATGGAATTGCCGCCTAACAGCTGGGATATTAAAGTTATTCGCTGGCCGTGTTGCTTTTTATGCAATGAGCTGCTTCTAGCACTCAACCAGGCAAGAGAACTGGTGGATGCATCTGATAGGTGGATCTGGTTTAAGATATGCAAAAATGAGTATAGGCGTTGTGCAGTCATTGAAGCTTATGATAGCATCAAGTTCTTGCTTCTTGAGATAGTTAAATATGGTACAGAAGAGCACTCTATTGTCACAAAAATATTCATGGAGATTGATCGCGACGTTCAGAATGAAAAGTTTACAGATGCCTACAAGACGACTATTCTACCCCAAATACATGAACAGTTAATATCTCTTATAGGACTTCTGATGATGCCTGAGAAAGACATGAATAAGTTGGTGAATGTGCTGCAAGCATTGTATGAGCTTTCAGTTCGAGACTTTCCGAAAGTGAAGAAATCGATCATGCAGTTGAGGCAGGACGGTTTGGCACCTCTAAATCCTGCCACCAATGCAGAGCTGCTGTTTGTGAATGCTGTTCATATTTCTGAAGTGGAGGATGCTCTATTTATTAGGCAGCTGCGGCGTTTGCATACAATTCTTACATCTAGAGATTGGATGCTCAATGTTCCGAAAAATATTGAGGCGAGAAGGCGTATTTCTTTTTTTAGCAATTCACTCTTTATGAACATGCCACGCGCTCCTGAGGTTGAGAAAATGATGGCTTTTAGTGTGCTGACACCTTACTATGATGAAGAAGTTTTGTATGGAAAAGAAATGCTTAGAAGTCCAAATGAAGATGGCATTTCCACCTTGTTTTATCTGCAGAAGATCTATGAAGATGAATGGATGCATTTTATGGAGAGAATGCGTAGAGAAGGTATGCAGAATGATGATGATATCTGGACTACCAAAGCAAGGGATCTCCGCCTTTGGGCATCATACAGAGGGCAGACTCTATCACGTACTGTTAGGGGAATGATGTATTACTATAGGGCTCTAAAGATGCTTGCTTTTCTTGATTCTGCATCTGAGATGGATATTAGGCAGGGATCGCAAGAAATTGCATCTATGGGTTCACTGAAGCAGACACGCAGTCGGGATGGTCTAGGAACTGGTATGCCACCAACTTCGCGAAATCTCGACAGGGCAACCAGTGGTGTAAGTCTTCTGCTTAAAGGGCATGAGTTTGGGTCTGCTCTAATGAAATTCACATATGTAATTGCGTGCCAGATGTATGGGGTTCATAAGGGGAAGGGAGACGCCCGTGCTGAGGAGATTTTATACCTCATGAAAAGCAATGAGGCCCTTCGAGTTGCTTATGTTGATGAGGTTTACTTGAGGAGAGATGAGGTGGAGTATTACTCTGTTCTTGTGAAGTATGATCAGCAACTGAAGAAAGAAGTGGAAATCTATCGCATTAGGTTGCCTGGTCCTTTGAAGCTTGGGGAAGGAAAGCCAGAGAATCAGAATCATGCCATTATCTTCACTCGGGGTGATGCAGTTCAGACCATTGACATGAACCAAGACAATTATTTTGAGGAGGCACTCAAGATGCGGAACCTATTGGAGGAATTCAAAACTTATTATGGTATTCGGAAACCAACAATCTTGGGAGTTCGAGAAAATATCTTCACAGGTTCTGTATCGTCACTTGCTTGGTTCATGTCTGCTCAGGAGACGAGTTTTGTGACATTGGGGCAGCGTGTTTTGGCAAACCCTCTCAAAGTGCGAATGCACTATGGTCATCCAGATGTGTTTGATAGGTTCTGGTTCTTGAGTCGTGGTGGCATCAGCAAAGCTTCTAGAGTGATCAATATTAGTGAGGATATATTTGCTGGTTTCAATTGCACGTTGCGAGGCGGCAACGTGACACATCATGAGTACATACAAGTGGGTAAGGGAAGGGATGTAGGTTTAAATCAGATCTCCATGTTTGAGGCCAAGGTTGCTAGTGGGAATGGAGAGCAGATTTTGAGCAGAGATGTATATAGGTTGGGTCATAGGCTTGACTTCTTTCGTATGCTCTCCTTCTTCTACAGTACTGTGGGATTCTTCTTTAACACAATGATGGTGGTTGTAATGGTCTATGCATTTCTGTGGGGTCGCCTATATCTTGCACTCAGTGGTGTTGAGGCAGCAGCTACGGGCAACACTAGCAACAATAAAGCCCTTGGTGCGATCCTAAATCAGCAATTCATTATCCAGATTGGTATATTCACTGCCCTCCCGATGATTGTGGAGAACTCTTTAGAGCATGGGTTCCTTCCAGCAGTCTGGGATTTTGTAACAATGCAGTTGCAGCTTGCTTCAATCTTTTACACTTTCTCGATGGGAACTCGTACACATTTCTTTGGTAGGACTGTTCTTCACGGGGGAGCCAAGTATCGAGCAACAGGACGTGGTTTTGTTGTACAACACAAGAGTTTTGCCGAGAACTATAGACTGTATGCTCGCAGCCATTTTGTAAAGGCAACTGAACTTGGGGTTATTCTTACAGTGTATGCTGCACACAGCCCTTTGGCTACAAATACCTTTGTTTACATAGTTTTGAATATCACTAGTTGGTTTCTTGTTCTGTCGTGGATAATGGCCCCCTTTGTCTTTAATCCATCTGGCTTTGATTGGTTAAAGACTGTCTATGATTTTGAAAATTTTATGAAATGGATATGGTGTAATCGAGGAGTTCTTACAAAAGCAGATCAGAGCTGGGAAACGTGGTGGTATGAGGAACAAGATCACTTGAGAACAACTGGTCTTTGGGGAAAACTGCTGGAGATAATTTTGGATCTCCGTTTCTTCTTTTTCCAGTATGGCATTGTATACCACTTGAAAATTACTGGTAGAAGCACTAGTGTTTCTGTTTATTTACTGTCTTGGATCTATGTGGTGGTGGCTGTTGCTATTTATATCACCATAGCATATGCTGAAGAAAAATATGCTGCGAAGGACCACATCTACTATCGGCTAATTCAATTCCTTGTCATTGCTGCATTAGCGCTAATGATTTTTTTATTGCTTGAGCTCACTGCCTTCAACCTCATTGATTTTCTCAAAAGCCTGTTGGCGTTCCTTCCCACGGGATGGGGTATCATACTGATTGCCCAGGTGCTCAGGCCTTTTCTGCAGTCCACTGTGGCCTGGGATACAGTTGTGTCCTTGGCTCGTGTATATGATCTGCTGCTTGGGTTAATTGTTATGGCACCTCTAGCGTTCCTTTCATGGATGCCGGGATTCCAGGAAATGCAGACAAGGATCTTATTTAATGAAGCTTTCAGCAGGGGCCTCCAGATATCTCGAATTCTTACTGGCAAAAAGTTGAACTTTGATATGTGATTTGAGGTAAAATTCTTTCCGAGGTTTCTCAACATATTCTAACTGTCTACCATTAATTAACATATGTTGTGATTGCTCATTATCTGAACTTAGTTGCTAGAGATGTATGCATATGCTAAAACTCAGCTTCATTAGATAAGATTTATACAGTATCTGATATTCAATCTTAAGCAGCAGGACATTTGATATAGCTTGTGACATAAATAATTATCTAATCAAGAAACTATGTCATCCTTAATTGCTTTCCAATCCTAAGCACTTGAGTTTGCATTTGGAATCAAAAATTTCAAATGAATAGGTTATTCATAGTTAAGACTTGAGCAATATAAGTTAATCATCATGTAATAGCTAAAATATAGATTTTAAGGATTTCATAAGCGAAAGCGAAAGGATTTAATTTAGGGAATTGATATTTCCACAAGGGAAATTTATATTTCCATAAAGTTCTCCTCACATGAATAGTAAGTGGGGCCCATCTCATATGAGTGAGAACTTGTGGAAATATCAATTCCCTTAATTTAATGTAACATAGAAATATTTGAAATCCATGTCACTGGGGGTTTTACTTGCATACAATTACTACCAAATTGTGCGTCTTCCACTGCACTCTTTGATCTATTGATATTAGTGGTGGGCTTGGCTCCTGCACCTCCTTAGAGTATTAGTGGTGGGCTTCAGACTTCAGTCGAACCTCATCTTTCTTTTCCTTCAAGTCATTGCAAAGAAAAAAATAATAATTTGGGTCGGGTCAAAATTATAGATCCCGAACTAGAATTCCGGACATGCATAACATTTTTTTACTATCAAATTTCAATCAACAAATATGTGTCTTTCTTTGTCCTGACTTCTCGTCCACCCTTCTTCCTTGAGCTCTAATTTTAGTAGACGCATTATTTAGCTCGTGTCATGTCTTGCACCCCAAGCAGGATGGATCAAACCGTTGTTTGTTAGGTCTCATATTTTTAGATCTAAACCTTACGCAAGCTTTTGTTCTATTCCTGTGTTAGGAGCTTGATAATAGCGAATGTTATGATCAAGTTTGGAGCCAAATTACGATTACAGGGTGCTTGGGTTTGTTAGCCAAAAGAAAAACAACAAAGAGGGATGCCTGGTAAGGCTGTTAATAGTTATACTATAGTCTAACCTCAAACAAAGAGCAAAGAGGATACGAAGCACTTCTGAGCAGACCTTGCCCCTCTTTTGGCTCAAAATTGTTCTTATGACTTGATGTTCTGAAAAATTAATTGTAATTATTTGCTTATGTTGGTTGTCTTTGTCCAATTGTGGTGTGGTGACCTAATCTGGATTACAGCTCAGTTAGGCCCATTAATAGTGGCACCATTGAATTGTTAATAAAAAGTTATTTTCATGGTCAAGCCAAATTGTCCTTCATATACACCGAGTAATTTTGCCACAAATTTGATGCATGCAATATCTATCTTCTTTTTCACTTTCGTCTAACAGCTACCCGTGTGATACTTCTTTTTAGTGAAAGGTTGCAATATGTTTTTCAGGTTCTTTGGAGAGGCCACCATTGTAGAACAAAACACGGTAGGATGGTGTAGTGGCATTTATGTTCCAAGAATGATGCAGTGATGATGAAGAATGTGGCGAAGATTGGACCAGGGTTTTGATTCTTTTTTTGCCTCCCAAGTTGAGTCCCAATCTAGTTTAAAATTGTCTTGAGCTCAGTGTAATTAAGCAACTAGTAGAGCATTCTTGGTTATATGAGTTTATTTGTTGACCTTTATTTATATTCTCTGTACATATTGTTCATATTGGGGTAGCTTACTTCCTCATTAGTTAATCAGAAGAAATTCTATTTCCATTCATTTTCTTGGTTAACCAAGGTTTGGTTCGTGGCTGCTCTTTCTTTTGCATCTGTTTTGTTGGCACACATTCATATTTTATAGTAGTATGATTTAATTGCACATATTACATGGTGTGTCCACACATTACTCTATTCTTTTCACAAAAAGAGTCTTATTTGTATTATTTATAAATATTAAGGGTATATTTGTTTTATATTGATTCCTAAAAATAATAAGTTGTTTATATAGTAGCAGTGACAAGAATATAAAATTACGATAATAATCTTAAGTAAGTTTAGGACTATCAATAAAACGAGAACTGTTTGTGGGTAACAAAATAAGTTTGCACATGACATATTATTTTATTTTATTTTTTTAATTCAGAATCCGGCAATAACACAAGGGATGTAAATTGATAATTTCTTGAGTTTTACAAAAAAGTAGAATTCTTTTTTTTTTCTTTTCCCACATAGAGGAAGTATCATTCACATGTTCGAATCTGCGTAATTTGGGGAAGAATGTTGAATGCGTCCTAATTCACAAAGAAAACAACTGCTTTGGTGCTGAGTAAATAATAATAATATAACAAGAATTATAGTGCATACAAACATTTATTCATTTCACAAGACAACAACTGCCCTGAACATTATTTATTTTACAAGCCAGGCATCAGTATAACATAAAAATGAAGTACAAACCCTATGAAATCTTCATTTTTGTTCCCCCCTCACCACCCCTCCCAATTCTTTTGTATAAAAGCATATTCTACATCACAAAACATAAAAAGTGCACACTATAAGGGCATGTTTGTTTGTAAAAAATATATGTTTGTGATTTGACTAATTGTTTTAATTTAACACCATTTCGGAATATTTTATCTTATGATGGGAGATTTAGTCCTTTAAATAATCCTATGAATTATTTTTTATCATTCCTAAGGCTATTTATGAGGAATTATATAATTTCATTATGAATGTAGGATTAATAGTCCCCCATTTTAAACTATCAAATGACTTTTATAGGTCAAAGGATTAAATAATCTAAAATAGTGTTAAATTAAAATAAAATAGTCCAATATGAAGCATGCTTTTTGCAAACAAGCATGGCGACAAACTGCCTTAGGTCTCAGTTATACAATTATACATTGCATTCATTCTCCTGGTTCAAAATAATTTGCTACAATTTATGCTGTTATCAGAAAACGCTTCCACAAGCTTAGGGAGGAGTTTAGCCAGCATGATCTTGAATCCAGTAGAGCTTCCCTTTTGAGTTTCTTGCTCAGCTCTTGTATGTCGAAAAGCATAACCAACTGGAATGCCTTCCATATATGCATTACAAGACTGTAAAATATATTTGCTGCGCTGGCTGAAGTGCTCCTCCACAAGTGCCTCAAAATGCTGCACCAGTTTAAACCAACCGATTTTGATATTCTAACTTTTTGAGTGTAAAATGTATGTAGACAGGATAAAAAAACATCATAATCAAGGGTTTTGACCAAATAAATAACAACCATAACTTTAGTACCCAAAAAGCCTTTAGTTATCACTAATATGTTATTGGCATTGTTGCTATCTTGTTTTCTAAAGCATGGATTTAGGAAGTGTGAACATTCAACAAAAGGTGTTTTGCGGGTCAGCAATAGCTTACCGTCGTGGTTGTAATTGGTGTTTTTTTTTTGGGGTGGTGGTTGGGGGGTTCAGGACCCTGAATTGCCCATAGGAATAACTCTATTTTGCTTTTCAACACCTTAAACAATAAAAAAGGCCAACAGGAAAGAATGGGGCACTGGACTCATCTCAAAGGCCAGATGTTAAGATCATGGAATATCCTAAAAGCTGCTATAAGGCAATCTTAAAACCTCTGAGTTAATAAACACAGCTGATTAAAACAAGATTTACCTTTGGTGGCTTGCGTAGTAGGTACATCATGGATTTGCAGCTAACAAGGAACGCATTTTCATTGTAGCTTACTGAATTTTTCTCTCCTTCGGCCCGTCCAATCTGCTTCTCATATCCAGCCTCATTGAAATAAGGTTTTTCATTAAGCACGAGGGCCTGGAGGGAGAGAAGAACTTGAAGAATGGTAGAGCTCCCTGGATTCCAAACTTCACTGCCGCTGCCCGTCCATGTATTGAGGAGACTGAGACAGACCTTTCCAGACTCGTACAAGTTAGGATTGACACGAAGCCCACCTGAGTGGTAGTGCACCAACTACACAATTAAGTGTCCCAGAAAACATGTATTAGCTTTGGTTAAGATAAAATGTAGTGTGTCTGCACATATAAATGTAAATGCAACAGAAAACAAAAGGAAAAAGAAAAAACAGTGACTTGGAAACCCACGTTTTGTACAAAATATAGTCCTTTCTGAAGTAACACTTCACTTTGTAGAGAAACAATAGGATTTCAACTAGAAAGATGAGGTTGTGCAAATCAGCAACCACATATTTTATCTTATGCTTTTATAAAAAGGCCAGCTTTGCAATCAATAAGCAAGCAACAAATTAATAAGCATCACCAGTTCAAAATTACTTACAGGTGGTTCGTGCGGATATTCTGGTGGAAGAAAAATGTCGAAGAAAAAAAGATTATCATGATATGGAGTTCCAGGTGTTCCTACAATGGCTGCACGTAGCAAATCCATCCTTTCCTCGTAGCTGCGGACATAGATTGTTTCTGTAGCAGATTTCAGATGGTCTTTCAGAAAGTATCTTAGAAAAATGGTTGTAATAACCCCGGTCCTTTTTAATAAGCAAATAACAAAAAAATAAAATAAATTATTTTACCAGGAAGATCTTTCTCCAGAATGCTCCATTCTTGTTGAACCTTCTTGAGCCAGCCTCTTTTCATCTGTAAGGAAATTAAAAGAAGAAAAGAGGAAAATAAATTACTCCAACCCTTTCAACATGCTTGCCAGTTAAATTTAGGGCAGAAAGGGGAGAACACGTTATTTACCTGAGAAGAAATCAAGTTTTTTCCAGAACCATTTACGAAGTGGTGGTCTGAGCAATCACTGACCAAGACAAACTTCACAAAATTTTCTTGAGACTTGCTGCCTGATGGTAATAGAAACTCCTCTATCTTCTGGGTTTCTTTGACTTCATGTTCCAAGTTTGTATCCGCAAATGTCTCAAGATCACCTGCTTCCAGTGGTTGCTCTGCAGTGCACAAACTGCAAAGTTCCAGCACTTCCATCTCACTAGACATCTTAGATCTTGGCTGATAATATTGTACATGGTCAGATGTACTCAACAGTGAAGTGGAACCCAGAGAACCAAATAGACTCGCAGCAATGTTACTAAAAAATCCTATAGCCGCAGGAGGAAGACAGAGGGAACAAAAATCCACAGATTTCTTAAGGCAGTCTTTGCCATCAATGTTTGAATCCAGTAGATCCTGAACATACAATTCCTGTTCAGTTTACTCTAAAACTAGGATATTTGATACAAGAAATATACATATAACCAGATGTTCAAGTAATACCCTATAATCTGTTAGCTTTCAGAAAGTAATTTAACGGGAGCCTTGTACAAATTCGGGGACAATCATTGTCGTAATACTACAAAATGGAATCTTCTTCTTAGTAACTTCTGTCATTGTCTTCTTGAAAACTTCACAATAATTAAATGAAGCTCTTTTATCACTTCACTCAAACTTGCCGAGTGACATTGAAAGCTTGCAATGCAAAAAATGTAGTCCACTATTATATTGTACTCAAGAATAGAAGTTGCAGATATCTTGAAAGAAACCAAAATATTAATATGGAACTCCCAGAAGTTCCCAACAAAAACTTCCCATTTGATTAACACAAATTCCCATTGAAGCTATGAGTTTAAAATTTCTATCTGAAGTTCATTAATACCAGAGTCACACATGTTTTTGTAGTATCCTCACAATAGTATCTAGTTGACGAAAGTTAACTGGACACTATACACGTGTGTGTGTGTGTGAGAGAGAGAGAGAGAGAGGGAAGGAGAGACGCTGACCTTTCCTTCGTTGCTCATTGACTCGCAGTTTTCATGCTCAGTTTCAATTAATTCTTCAACATTTTCGTCATGGGGCTCAGGAGTAACAGATGAGCCCTCGTATTTATCCACCCGAAAGATCTCATGAGGTGCAACCTGTAATATATTTGAAGTATTGAGAAAGAACTTCACCTTCACCTAAATCATAAACTTGATGAAACTCTTGCGTGACAAATGAAAGGGTATAAATAATATAATGATATCCACAAACAAGGTTTGGTTTATATAATACTTCTAAAAGCTAGATAACTACAGATAACCGTTTGAGCCATCAACTAAGTGGCACTGACAATTTTAAAGAAGAGCCAGAGGCATATCTTTGTCTTATACGTCAAATGCAAGGACTGAAGTAATATTTTCCTAACACTATTAATGGGAAGCTGATTTTATCACAAATGTCCACTACTAAAGAAAATGCATCACAAGGTCCCAAACTACTATGAGGTCAGCAGAATATTCAAATAAATTAAAGAAATACTCCATCTGTTCTAAATTATAAGATCAATATTAACTTTTGAAAAGTCAATTTTAAACATTTTCAAACTCAAAATTGAGATGACTTTATTTAGTTTATGTCGATACAATTTTGAATATCATAAAATACCTAAAAAGTACTACTAGTTATAAGATTTATTATTTTGAAAACATAAAAATCATTTCAATTTTAAATTTAAAAATGTCTTGAGTTGACATTTATAAAGTCAATAGTCATCTTATAATTCGGAATGGAGGGAGTATAACTTTGAATATAGAAATTATGAAGACTCCTACCTTGGTTCTAAGACCAGTACCCCATCTCACTTCGACATTGCCACTTTTGAAGCCCGCAATGATGCCAATTTGAGATAAGTAACTGTTACTGAACGATCCATTCTGATCTTCTCTACCACAGGCTTCACCTTTCAGTACAGCCGCCTCATCCATGAAGCCTTTGCTGGTTGCATGGTCCTTGTAACTTTTCCCACCAGCTACATCCAAAAACTGGCTCTTATGCATCCCAAACACCACATTATCAAGACAGTACGAGTAGTCTGGGTGCTCAACCAGTTCGTAAGCACTCACAGTTTCCTCCATCACCTCTCCTTCCAAATCAGTTGCTTGATTTACCGTAGAAGTTTCCCATTTTACCCTCACAGTTCGTTCCTTTGCATCCACACTTATCACAAAACCCCATCTTTGAATGTCAGTACCACGTGGATCATCAGAACTTCCTTTTTCCACAACAAACTGGTCAGGCCAAAAATCATGAGCATCAACAATATTCATGGGAAATAGAGAATTTGAATCCAACCCAAATGACTGGCTGCCATCCTGCCAAATAACATCCACTTTTGTCATTGTCTTCACAATAACAAATAAATCCTGAATTTTCGGAGCAAGACTCCTTTCTAATACTCTACCTGACTTTATATGCCCAAAAGTAGATGCATTAAGAGAAATCTGTTCATTAACACCCATATCGTCAACAAGAGGTAGTGTACACCAATCACCAAGCTGCCAATTTGCATGAGAGAAACATGACAACAAGGTTAGGTCTTTTGAACTTTGTAGCCTTGGTGGGGCAGCCACCATTTCACAATTTATTAAAGCACAGCCAAGCCAATCAACATGCACCATTCCAGCATCCACATCATAAACAGTTCCTTCGTCTCGCTTTTCTCTCCGTGGAACACATAACCATCTGGCTGATTTGGCAATAGATGAGAACTCAACCCGCACTCTCTGTCCAGGATAATAAGGGTATTGTGAATCTTCAAGCAAGTCTGGAGAGAGAGGTATGAGCTTCTCTGGACCCATTGTGTTGTATTCACACTTTGTACCATCATCAAACAGAATGGTCACAAAGTCAACAATGTTCTCTACTTTCCCAAGCCATGGCCCACCCACTACATAATCCCCAACTGAAATAGAGCGCATCTTTCCAAGCTTTTTCGAATCAACATGTTTCACTTTGGCTCCATGAACATTTTCTAAATCCACAAACGTATCAACATTGCTGACTCTTCCCATCTGCCCAGATGGATCTGTTACTGAGCACACGATGTCCCCATGCACAAATCCTTTCTCAAATGAGAGGAAATCGTCAATTTTTCCAATGGTTTCCTCGAGACTTGACAGAATACAACAGGCCTGACCACCATACATAAGTTCACTGTCATCTTGATCTTCAAAGCTACTGCTCTCACTGAAACTATCAAAGTCACTAAGGAGCAAATCCATCACTTATAACTCAAAGCAAGTAGCTTAACCAAATTATATTCCTGAACATGCATGGAGACAGATGTATCAGTAAAACAACCATTTGAAAGTTTAAGCAGAGAAATTATTTGAATGATTTCATTTGACACAGGGAAAGACAAAGAATAATCATAATTAGATTATTGAAGGAAAGATAATCTAACTTGATTCCGTTAACACCGACCAAACAATTGGCCAAAACTAATACCGACGGATAGAGAGACTTACCAGAGATTTACTCTTCAACGATCAATTCAGAATATCCGGCTGGTCCAGTCCGAATGATAACTCGAAAGGAATTAATTCGTCTAAAGATCTGCAGGTGACGCTGAACGCAAAGGATGCAATGTTATTATATATCACTATATACTTTAAAAGTAATTTTTTTTGTAATTTTTAAGATCAGTCCGATCTTTAAGATACAGAAATTGAGATAGAATCTCCAACAAGTGGAGATCTAATGCCAAAGGAGATTTGCCCAAAAAAGGGATGAAGGGAGTCTAAACAAGACACCCGAATGCCAAAGGAGATTTGCCCAGCAAATGGACTGAAGTTTCTACTTGAAGAAGTTTCCAAATGACGATTTCCCAGCAGCAGAAACACAAACTCAGCCAGGTAGAACTGCTGAATTAATTCTTCCTGACAGGTTGAAGTGATACCCGCAGACTAAGAACTGTGTAGAGTCCAATTGGACCTGAAATTGTTGACAAAAGAAGAGCCCTCTTGAAAGATAACTGCCAAAAGAACTTTTCCAACTACAGCCACATCATTCCGCGAACTTGCCAAAGGAGATTTGCCCAAGAGAGGTGAATCATAGATATCAGGTTATATATATTGCCAAAGGAGATTTGCATCCAAGGAAGCCAACTTTTTGTCTGGTTTGTCCACTGCCAAAGGGGATAGATTTTCCTTTGCATAAAATTACAAGAGGAAATTTAACCGATAAATGTAGCTGCAAGATTCAGGCTACCATACAGCAACAGAACATCAGGCAAATTTATCTTGCAGCATGACTGATGTTCAGCAATCTCACAAGCACCGCTATTCCCTGAAAGTGAAAAATGCCGCCAAGGCCAATTTGAAGTCTTCATAAGACCACCACCTGTTGGAAATTGCTCCGAGCTTAATTGACAGCAAAGGAGTACATAATAAATAAAAGAATCGAAACAGGATGATCAATTGAATCGGTTGCATGGAAAACAACTCAGAGCCCTAAAAAAAAGCCAATTTAAGATCATTGTCCAAGTTTTCTCTAATAGCACTATTGAATACAAGGACGAAGGTTTTTTCAAAAATTCTTGTGTCTTCTACGCACATTTTCTTTTTTTACTAGTTTGAGAGGCCAGAGGGGGGCTTCAAGTTCTTAAGGAAGCCCTATGAGTAAGCTCACATACAGTTAGGCAGCCAAACCTAGACAGGCAGCCAGGTCTTAGGTCAGCACTTATGTTTTTATCAAGTTACCACTTAGAAATGAGCAAGATGGTAGTGAATTGAGATTCGCATAAACCTTTGACCAGCCAGTTAATGTGACCTGCCTTTTTTATTACAGAACATCTCCTAACTTCGCATAAGTGTTTTTGAATGAAGGAAAAGAACACATATTAGTTGAACTAGTTCTGCTAAACATATTATTAGCATCTCCTAGCAAGCCTGTTCAAATATATAAATTGTGTTTAATGTTTCTTTTGTAGTCAAAATTATGCAAAGTTCCATTCCCAAAAGTAGCCAGAACTTCATCTCAACAAACCTAAAATTCAATATCCATTTCTTCCAACAAATTCAAACAAATGTATTTTTTAATTTATGGAGCAAACAAGCCTCAATAAGTTAGAACAATAACAGAACCTAATATAGAGCTAAAACTTTAAATAAATTCTAACAATTGTGAATCTTGTGACAGCAAAATAAATTCGAAGACCCATTTTGTACTACTCCAAAACAAATGCATTTTCAAAGCCACAGTAATCATGTAATCCTCAAAAAGTTTGAACAATAGTGGAACTTAACATGGACCTAAAATTCCATACCAATTCTCATAATTGTGACAAAACTTAAAACTTTTTCATACAATTAGAATCCAGACCCCCTTGATTAAGCTCCATATTAACTTTCTTTTTAATCAAAATTTTAGAAAAAAAAGGTCCTCAGAAGAACTCAACAGCTTTATAATTAATCAAGATAACTACAAAAACATGACTTGCAGAATAAAGAAAATGTACCATTTTGCAGCTTGTCAGCTCCTATGAATGCAATCACACGTACCCAGAAAAGCAGAAACTGAATATTTATATTGTAATCAGCAAATGAAAAAGCCCCAGACCTCAAAATCAATCATATAGCCCTTTTCCTCCCACTTTCTTGTATTTTCGTGGTTTTCAAATAACAGGCCATAATCAAACCTCCCAAACATGGCAAAATTGCTGATAAAGCCCCTCAACTGTCTCTCTCAATTGAACTGGTTTTTCTCTCTTGTTTCTCACTCTTGGTCTCTCAGTGTTGGTAAACGTTGGGCGTTTTGGAGGGTACTTTTTCATTTGCCGCGACCAAATCTGGATTTGATTATTTCATTTTAACAGAATGAATGGAACTGAAAATTGATTTCTCAGGAGTGTTTTTCATTCCATAGATGATGTTATGGAATGCGTCATTCCAACAAGTATAAAATGAAATGTGACAATGATACCCTTGTCGTTTTATTTTCTTATTATTTTTATAATTATTTTAATATTTTATTGTTTGAGAATTTTAATATGTTATTTTCTTATCCAATTTCTTTCAATATCCTTATTTTGGCCAGAGAAAAAAATAGTCTAAAATAAGAAAAATTATTGTATGCTCCTGGACAACGCTACAGCACGCTCTACCCTCTCACATGATAGTGGAGTCTACTCAGGTCTCATCGTGTGTAAACTCTACCCTTATCTGAGAGGATATAACATATCATAGCGTTATCTCAAAAACATACAATAATTTCTGCTGTGCACCATCCATGTTCCATCCTATGCACTGCAGTGGAGCAAACACAATTAGTTGGACCCTCATTTTAAAGTATTTTTGGTCAATGCTTGCACTAGTGGAGCTTTAAATAATGGGTTTTACACATTTTTGAACTGTGGCATAAACAATTGTTATGGGATAACTTTAGGGACATAAAATTTAAATATGAAATTAAGTACTATATTTATTTTATTAATTAAAAAATAGAACATAGCACGAATTTTAATACTCTATTTTATTTTTTAATAATTAAAATTAATATAATATTTAAATATTACGCATTTATATTATTCATCGTTATGCCAAGGAGACTACAAATTGCGTTTTAAATGACAAAGTCAAGAAGCTGAAATAAACCAACCACTGGAGCAATTTCCATCATAATATCATAGTTGTTCAAGTAACAGGACAGGAGGAAGACTTGAAAGAAAGATAAATTAGGTGCAACTACAAATTTTAATACCATATACTCAAAATTAATATAATTTTTTTTTAATTTTAATTAATACATTGATGAATATTGTAAACTATCTAAAAAGTATTACTCCTTGTAAATTTTATTATTTCACATTTTTTAATGAGTTGTCTCAATTTTGAGTTTGAAAATGTTTTAAATTGACTTTCATAAGTAAATAATGATCATATAATTTAGAACAGATAAAATACATTTTACCGGTTATTCTAAAAACTTAAACTGTTAAATAATTTACTTAGTCAATTATACATGTAAGGATTTAACAATAAAGTCTCAAATTATAGTACTGGTATAACTCGAAATACCGATAAAATATAAAAATCACTAAAAATTGATAAAGATTGTTATTAAAGGTTAACGCTTATAGGCTAATCCAAGGAATAATCCTAGTGAATATTCTTGATCACTTAAATTTGATATAACTATATATGATCTTACAAGATATAGTCCTAGTGAATATTCTATTCTTTTTAATCACTTAATGTCAATAGAATGGTATATGATCCTTCTCTACATCATCAAAGGAAGAATCAATCAAAAATCATAGTAGCATTAGTGGAGGATTACATTCTTTGCCAACTTAATGCCATGTGACCCACATATTAAAGCGGCATAAGATAGATCAATCTTACTAATCCTCAGGCACAAAAGATTCAAATTTGGCTTTATATTCGGTAAAGATAGAAAGTTCAAGCTAGCCTAAATTTTAGAGTTGTTTGAAGATTGAATATATTATACATATAAATGCTTTTACATTTATCCAATTTTTTTACTCAATTTTCGTATTCGTATATAAGACAAGTAAGTGTAATCCCATCTTATTTCATCTTTAACCCAAATGAGTAGGTCACACTCATTTGTCTTATATACAGATAAGAAAAATGAATATAAAAAGTGGGAAGTCTAGAATTTTTCTATACATATATATTCACTACACAAATGAGATACGATCATTTTGCTATGTGTAAAACAAAGTTACCAAAGGAAAACAGATATTTCTACAGTATTTTGATATTTTTACATGAAAATCGTCGTTATATGTTTATAACGACGGTTTTCATGTATGTGAAAATATTAATTTCCTTACCAAAATGGAAAGACAAAGACATTGTTCTTTTTCTAGGTGCAAAATATAAAAGAATGACTTAATAATTACACCACTAAGGCTAGTTGGAAAGGCACAAATATACTTCATAGAAATTGCCCATGAAAATGACTTGTTCCTAATTATTCTTACCACTTCAACTAAGCTGGCTAAGTATAAAAGTATGATTTGCCTTTCGGCTCTCTCTCTTTGGTGGATTACATTTATGATTTTTGGACTTTGCGCCCTTTGTTCTAAAAGGGTTGGGAGAAAATAAATGGAAACATTATTTCTCATTATCACAACATTTTCAATATACATAAATTTTGTGTTAAATTACAAAATTGTCCCCTTTGTTTTAGAATATAGTGTAAAAGTGTGTGAAACAATCCAAAAATTTGTCACGATACCTCCCCACATTTTCGAGCTTTTTTGTTATAGTTAAAAATATTTTTTTGAGCTACTTTTGACATAGCTAGACATAATTTGAATAATTGTTTCGACACATATAAGTGTAATGTATAGGGGATTTACTTGACACATTAAAAATAGAGGGGCAATTTTGCCTACCCTTCTATATTTGCAAGACAAAATTATTTTTGCTCAAAAGCATGAAACTTGTAATCCACTAGTCTCAAGCTAAAATTTACACCTTTGTTAGTGCACGTATGTCAATTGCTTAAAACATTATCAAAACCAACCTGTCCCTCTCCTCTATCTTTGAACTTGTATAGAGAATCCTGTTCGTCAATGTGATTAAGACGACTATTTTTTCAAATTAACTGTCACATTTCAAACTATATATATATATATATATATATATATATATATATATATATATATATATATATATATATGTAAATTTAATAAATAGCTAGGGTAGCCTTTCACTTTGAAAAGCAAATTAATCTCAAAATAAGTTTTGAAATTTGGGAAATAAGAATATTCTTCTTAAGGTCAAGAAGCTTAACCGTTGAAGGTGGACAAGAATAATAATCCTACGTACATATAGCGTCTGTTGGAAAATATCACTTTGGCCCTCTAGACTTTAGTAGGTTAGAAAATCATCGATTCTCCTCATTTCATCGACAACCTAAAATCGAAAAGTCTCTATCAAATTACTCTTTTTATAGTTCAAGATTTTTCCTCATATAATGTTGGGTATGGGTTCTCATCCACGAATGAAATTCAAGTTGAAAAAAAGATTTACTTATTAGTTTGATTAGTAGGGGTGCACACGCTCGGTTTGGTCGGTTTTTTGAGGAAAAAAATAACCAAATCATTTAAGTCCGTTATAAAAAATTAAAAACCAAAACTACCCAAATTTTTACATAGTAATCGGTTATCGGTTTATTCGGTTTTGGTTAAATCTATCGGTTTATTCGGTTATTCGGTTCCGTAATTGATAATTTAATATTTATTATATTGCCAATTTTTCATAATAATTAATAAATCACTAACTCAATAACTACTAATTATAATAGAAGTTCTTTAAATCCGAAAAACAAAAATCACCTAACTCACTCACTATGATAGAAGTTTTGTAAATTCGTCACAATAAAAATATATAATAAATATATAATAAATATATAATTATATAAAATAAATATTTATTAGAAAAGTATATAAATTATATTATAATTTTAAATTGTTCGGTCGGTTTGGTCGGTTTCAGTTTTTTGAGAAGCCAAACCAAACCGGCCGAACTAGTTTCGGTTTTTTAGTTTTATAGTGTTCGATTTTTTGGTTTTATATTTTTCGGTTTGAAATAGTAAAGGTTTGGTTCGGTCCGGTCGATTTTTCGATTTTTCGGTTTTGGTCGATTTTGTGTGCACCCCTATTGATTAGTGCCCAAGACAAGTAAATATGATCATAATCTAATTGGGAGAATAAATTATTTTTAATCTATAATGAAAATGGATCAGGAAGAGTACTATAAATAAGGCTACGAGTGAGTAAATCTATAATTATTGATATAGTAAAAATTCAAAGTTCGACCTGTGATTTTTCACTTTAATGATTTTTCATGTTAAATATTATGTCTTACTTGTAAATGTTTATTTGTTATTTTTTGTTCTTATTATTGAGTTTGTTGATTTTTTATTTAATTGCACAAAGAGCGAAAAGTAATTTCTGGATTTGAGAGTATTTTAAGTTCACTTTTTCCGACAGTAATATCAGAGCACTGTTGGGAAAACTGAATTTAATATACAATCAAATCTAGGAATTACTTTTTCCTTTTTGTGCAATTATATAGGAAATTAACAAACCTAATAATGAGAACGTAAATAACAAATAAATATTCATAAGCAATATATAATATTTAACGTGAAAAATCTTTAAAGAAAAAAAATCGAAGGTGGAGCTTCGAATCTTCACTATATCACTAATAATGGACTTACGATAATCTTTTCAAATTTTAATTCCTAAAACTTGATAATACACAATAAATTGAGAGAGTACAAGTTTACATTTAATTAGATAAAGAAATCTAATTAACTTCACCACCCAAAACACACTAAGCAATAAAATCTTCCATTTTCTAATTGACCGGAGATAGCGGCGGATACTCACAAATAACAAACTGTAATTTTCTTAATTTATTTTTTTGGTTGCCTTATTGCTACAGAGCCTTTTTCTTATAAAAATAAGACTTTCTCATAGCCTTATTTATAGTATTATTCTTAATCCATTCTCATTATGGATTAAAAAATAAATTATTCTCCTTATCAGATTAGGATCACATTTGCTTGTTTTGAATACCAATCAAACTAACAAGTAAATCTTTTTTCAACTTGGATTGTTTTTATGGGTGATGATCCATACCTAACAATCTCCCCCTCTGAGCCCATGAGATAAGGGATTACCAATCACAACTCCTCAATTGGAGTTAATTCCAACAAAGTCTTGACTCATCTCAAAATTCTTGGAATCTTCAAGTTTTTTAATGTCCGAATTTGTCTCATCGGCATGGTTCTTCTCAATAGGAGGATCTAACTCAAATTTGACAGAATTTTTCTTGTCAAATTCTTTCATAATTGCTTTGTATCATGGTTGCGAGCTATCACTTGCATTTTTCACTTTTGGTACCCATTTAAAATGAAGAACTTTCTTCTCGTGGCTCTCAATGCAAGGTTTTTCTTCCATCTTGCACGACTTTGTACCACATCTTTATGCGCCTAACTCCCTAACCTTCAACACCTTTCACATATGCTCGCATCGTGTAAAAAGTATATACCTTCTTACCTCTAGTCACCACTAGAGACCATTTAGTGAGCTTTCATTGACTTTCACCAAAGTAACTATTATAACCATTTTCATCAAACTTACCAGTAGAGATCAAATTAAGGCGAATATCCGAAATATGTCTAACATCTCTAAGCATCAACTCGCAACCACTGTTAGTCTCCAAACAAATATTTTCAATGCCAATAACTTTGGATGCACTACCATTTCTCATCCGTACATAGCCAAAATTACCATTATTGTAAGATGTGGAAATCTCATTACGTGAAGTAGCATGGAATAAGCACTCGAATTAAATTTTGAAAATCACTCAATTATTTTGTAGCGAAGTTATTATCTCTGAATTTAAAGTTACAAGCTTCCTAATCAAGAAAGTTTTACTTTGTGCGGTCTTCCTTTCATACATGGACTTCAATTTCTGTCATAGAGTATAGGCTTTGGTTTCCATGACTACATGATGAAACACACTTTGATCAATCCATGATCTAATCAGATCAATAGTCTTCCCGTTCATCTTGTTCCACTGTGTGCAGTAAAGCAAATCCTCCATTATTGGCTTCTAAATTACATAATTTGTAGTCTTGAGTTCAATCATACAACATGCTGTCCAATACTCCATTTAATTTGCACAAGAAAATCACAAAAATAGCCAAGCTCTTAATACCACTTGAAGCATAATTGAACGATCCATACCACATCAATTCATCACCAATAAAGTGAAAATTTGTGTAGATTGACCTAACAAGTATCTTAGATTACCTCTTTACCCAAAAAGTTAACCTATTAGATTGAGATTCTAATATACTTATTACCTCACTTTTGAATTTATCAAATATGACATTTATGTGAAATATCCCAAAATATAAAACATTTGGATAAAGAATTCCCAACTCATCCAAGTTAAGATCATTGTATATACATTGTTTATACTCAATGAAAACGAATTTCTTCTTCTTCTTCTTCTTTTTTTTAGTTAAATACAAAAAACAAAATCTAAAGTGCATTTAGTCCCATAAAACTACAATTAATATGAAATAAGCAACAAAGATAAAAATAATTGTTAGCAAAGTGTATACACACACACACACATACTGCAGAAAGCCAGAAACAAATAATTCATTTTAAAACTAACAAAGATCAATAATGTTCAACAACATCACAACAATTAAACTTACATACATTTGCACCTTATTAAAGTTAATTCCAATTTTTTTTATAAAAATGATAATGGAGAATTATTTGGGGTCTACACTCTACATGAAATGTAGGCAGTGGTGGGACAAAGAATTCCATTACCATAAATAAAAACATATGTTTACTTGAAACAGAAAATAAAAAGTGGAAGGGAGCACTCAAAACAACTTTAGAAATTTGTTTATAGCATAGTTGGGGGGACAGGTGGCAAAACACAGTGAATCAATCCCACATCCACTTGAATGTCGAAAGCACTTTAACTTGTTTGTGAAAGGAGAAAGAGAGCTATTCCTTCTCCAATTAACATATATTAATTAATTTCTTCAACCACCAGCTCGTCGGCCATAGTAGTAATGCTGCAGGCGCAGTTTATGTGAAACATGCACAACAGCAAAAGGGAAAATAGATAGATGGTATAATGTAGTAATTTTTGGGATCATTCATATAAATTGCAAGTCAATTTCAGCCGCCCACGAACAAACACCCTTTATGTATACACCCTTTATATCACAAAAAAGAGTTATACATTATTTTTTTATAGAAATTCTAAGAAATAAAAACCTCAATTCCTTTATGTTAGTGTAAAATGAGATTCTTTCGTTCTATTAAAAGATAACGTAATATCGTTATCATGTCATCAATACTGATATAAAAAAATTGATATTTTTATAAATAAAAATATTAGTTTCATATATTCTTTCTCACATGAATAGTAAATAAAATTCACCTTAATTTGAGAGAGAAACTTGTAAAACTAACATTTTTATTTGTGAAAATATCAATTATTTTCCTATTATTTCTCCAATAATTGTGAAACAAAAATATATCCATAAAATTTAGGAAGAATTACATTTACTAATATATTTTTAAAAAATATTACAACAAAAGTGTATACATAAAATATTTATAAAATTAGTACATCTTTAATATTTAATTTTCAAATTAGCACATTGTTATTCCTTTAATTTAGTTAGGTGATTTAATGGGTAGTTGGTTCCAAATTTCAAATTTTAAAATTTAAATTATTTAACAATATTTACATCACCAAATACTCTGATATTTCTTTTCTTTCATCTTCTCCAAACTTCCTATATCGCTTTCTATTTCCTCTATTTTCTCTTTATCCGCTGATTTTTTTTATCTTCTCCAAAACTTCATACGCTGTTTTCTTTCTCTTCCATTTTCTCCGCTGCTATTTCGACTTCGTCTTCACGTTCATAGTAGTGTCAATGATCGGCGCCGTCATAACCACCGTTAATCTCTTCTACATCACTGCTGATAAGCTCATGGTGGCGTCAATGGAATCTTTGCGTTCATGGTGGCATCAAGAGTGGCGTCAATGGAGTATTCACGCTCATGGTGGCATCAATGAAGTCTTCACGTTCATGGTTGAATTTCTCGATTTTTTCAGGTAACCAAATACTAGTATGGTGGTAACCAAACAATAGAATGTCGATTTTTTGCTGCATTTAATCTAGGTAACCAAAGACTAGTATGTAGATAACCAAACACTATTATGGATGTAACCAAACAGTATTATGAAGATTTTTTGCTGTAGTAAATTTAGGTAACCAAATACTAGTATGGAGATAACTAAACAGTAGTATGGAGGTAACTAATTCATGAATGTGTAGTAACTAATTTTTTCGTACAATAAATCTAAGTAACCAAACACTAGTATGGAAGTAACCAATTCCTGAATGTGTAGTAACTAATTTTTTCGTGTAGTAACTCTAAGTAACCAAACACTAGTATGGTGGTAACCAAACACTAATATGGAGATAACAAATTCCTGAATTTATTTATCTTTGGCATGTACCTATATTTCCTGTTTATCGACACTTATTATAACTTAAGTTATGTAACAATTATGGTCTTTTTTTTTTCTCAGGATGATAATCAATTATGATTTCCCATTAAACCTCGGCAGTGGTGTAGAAGGAATTGACTAGGGTTATGTCGTCGCTGATCATTGACGCCATCATGAACGTGAAGAAGAACTCGACGGAGTTTTGGAGAAGATGAATTTAATTATACTTAATGGCGTTGGTATGCTAGTAAAGTCAAAGTAAGAGAGAGAGATGAAAAAATTGAATTAAAATAATTTAATTTACTTCTCCTTGATTTAAAGAATTTGTAAAATTTAATTTACTTCTTGATTTAAAGAATTTGTGAAACTAAAATAATTTAATATAAGTAATGCATTGCACTCTTTTTATAATTATTTTGTGAATGCACTAATCTCATATTTTTTTTTAATTGTTATATATTACTACTGTAAAGAACCCTAAAATTTATAAATTTTACGGATAAGACTCTTATTTCTTGTGAAAAGATGTCATTTATGTCAACCCTTCCCTTGGATTAGTAGATAATTTAATGGCTTATCTCGAGGTTATTCTTCAATATCTCTGTAATTTCTCTCGCCCCTTATTTTGTATTCGCAAACCTTTTAATTGTCAGTTTCTTATTGAATTGAAAACCACAATGATATCCAAAGAAAATTAAATGCAACCCGATTCACGGAACATCATGTCGATTTTAGAATGACATTTGTCAAAATTGGGACGCAAATCACAGAAAATGAAACTCTCATTTTATACAAAATACGTGTATATATATATACATATTCATCCACAGTAATCGATTACTGAAATTATTATTGTAGCAACCAAACGTAATTGGTCTTGCCTCTAAAGCTTTTAGAGAATATAGCTTTAAAGTCAATTTAACCCCCGCATTTAGTTACTACAAAAGTACTCTCAAGAATCGATTGTTGTGGATGACTACTTTATATATATATAGAGAGACAGATACTAATTTACTGCCTACATTCACGTAGACAAGTAGACATGCACGCTCTCTCTCTCTCTCTCTCTCTCTCTCCAAAGTAGATAGTTCTTAACTTATTATGCCTACTTTGATGTGGAGAATAAGGAAAATGAAACCTAAAGTGCGTATGTATAGTGGAGGATGGAGATCCTCAAAAGAGTGTTTAGATTCATCCCCAACTCTAAGCTTTAATTTGGGCAAAGTCAACCAAAGACATGTGCACGCTTTTGTCCACTGATGTCGACATACATGGGATGCCAAGTCATTGTCTCTATCCACATTGCTCCCAACTGTTATTAGTAAGAATCTGTGTTTGAGAAAAAAAAACAACAATGAGAAATTGTAGACGCCGTTACATATGAAATTGTTACAACCGTTGCATTAAATATTGAAATCTAACCAAACTAGTAAAAGTTATACTCATCCTATGTGTAAGAAGTTCATAAAATTTAGTAAAAACTTGGAGGAGTCTGACATTGAGAAAATAAGAGACTATAACAACAGGGACCAGATATTGTCACTGGTACTTTAAAGAATTTACATATTGAAAGAGTAATAATGTTATGTTGCAGTGTTCAGCAAACATAAAAGCATATAGCCTATATTATATTCAAGGGCTGCCTTTTTCTCCTCTGTTCTTAGAAGGGATGTATAACATAGTGCCTAACCATTCAGATTGAAATCTTAGCACATGGGTCTTATTACCAGGTGATTGCCTAATAGGAAATCTTCACAATTTTGTTTTCAAAATATGTAAAACAATTTGGATGGATGCTCAGGCGGCCATTTCCAAGGCGACCTCATGATATGCCAAGGGCCTACGGCTTTTTTCAGCTCAGGCTGATATTACCAAAGTGCATGTTTAGTTTGGGGCTGTTGGGGTTTTCATCTAAGCACAACTTATTTTAAATGCATGTTTTTTAAACTCACAAATACAACTTTTAAGCCCCAAACGCATCTGTTTTTAAACTAACCAACCCATCTTAAACCACAAATGCATCCATTTCTAAACTCACAAATGCAGCTTTTAAGCCCCAAACGTGCTGCGTTTGAGGTTTAAAAGCCACCCAAACTCACTTTTCCAGAACACCAAAACAAACAAGCCCCAAGCACTTTTAGTTGCAGAAGCCGTCCAGATATATAGCCAGCTGCCAACTCACTCAAACTTACTCCTGTTAACCAGTAAAGTCCTATCATGCTTCAATACTAGCATATTGACATGAGATCAATCTTAAAGCTTCACCAGACCTCACATATTCATTATTAAGAATCACCAGACCTCACTTCAAGAGATGCTGATCTTGGTCGTCACAAGACTTCTAATGTACAACCTATAATGTAAACCATACTTTTATTATATATTCAAGGATGTCCCAAAAACTACTACTACTATAAGATGGGCAAGATCAAAGAAAATTTAGAATTGTTAACAATAACAAATGGCACTAAAAAAAATTCTGTCCTGCTTCACAGAGCACCCAGATACTAATCTTAACTGGCCCATTCCCCATTTTTTCTCAGTTCACTGAATTTTTGCTTGAATGACATCCAAGATTTATATTTTGACAGACCAGTAACCAGAAATGCTTTCAAACACCATCAGAGCCAAAACTCAACAGTGATGATGTAACACGTTGGATGGGTGGGAGGAGGAAAAAGAAGTAGATCAAATAAAAAGGCAATGCTGCCTACCAGAAAGCCCTTTCTATGCTGCAACTGCTACCTTTTCTGCCTTCTTACTAGCTGTCTTTTTGGTCTTCTCGGGTACAGTCTTTTCTGGCTTTTCAATTCCTTGTATATCCGTAATCCTTAGCTTTGTCAATTCCTAAAGAAGTAAGCAGATTATAAGAAAGCCAATAAGTTACAAGCGCTGGTATACTAAAAATGATAAGCCAGACAATCTTCTTCTGTTTTTATTTAGCAAGTATAAACCAGACTTACCTGCCGGTGCCCTTTCGTTCGGCGATAGTTCTTCCTTCTCTTTTTCTTGAAAATGATAACTTTTGCATCTAGAGCCTGGAAGGAAAGGCAAATAAGAAGTAAACTCTCTAATAGGCAAGTCAAAGATCAATTGAGCCAATTCCATCATATCCAACAGAGTAAAGCCTCTGACTCACTGTGTGAAACTGACTACGCATATCCTACGCCCCTATGATATTAGAGGTGATGGCCATTTTTGTCAATTGATACATAAAGATAATTTCAATAAAAATGAAAATTGAGAAGATGACATTTCCACAAAGTACAATCACTGTTAATAAAATTAAGGTGGACTACGTTGTCAATGAATCAAGATCCAAAACTCTTTGAAACCACCAATTTCTCTACTGTCAATGTGAGAATATTATTTTAAGCCTGAATCAGAACAGTATAATCTGTGTTCTTATACTGTATCTATGGAACTTGCTTTAAATTCTAAAAATATGTTTGATTAATTCTCTATAATAGGTGACATACATATGTAGGCCCAAAGAGAAAAGAAAATAATAGGTATTGACTCTTACATGCTCTTCAACAACAGCATGAACAGTTGCATCAGGCAATACAGGCCGCCCAATAAGCGTTTGAGTGGCAGATCCCAGCATTAGAACCTTGTTTAGAATTAACTGCAACATAAAATAGAATAACAGCGTAAACTGATTGTTATATGATTAAACATGCGCAAAACTTTAAATAATACCTAAATGTTGAACTGCACAAATGTCTATGCAACCTTAATCGCCAAATGGCATTTGTGAGAATGGCAAATGAAATAGGTATATAGAATGCTAGCTGTAACAGAAAACCCAGATGTGAAAAATAAAAATGAAATAAATGTTTATGGCAATCATTTTACCGAACAAAAGCACAACAGGGAGTATTCTCATTTAGATTAAAATCTCAGGCAGCCTTAAAATCGTGAAACATTGAAACTGGGTTCAATATTTTGGTAAGATGGATGGTGCCATGAATTGACAAATTAGATATAAGAAAGGTAGGTAGGACATGCTGATATGCTAAAAGAAATTTAATACAAAATGTAATACATGATGATTTTCTACTTATTATTCCACAGTTTTTAGAGCATTGAACCACCCACCTATTTGTAGTCAACTGAAGCTAAGAGAATAAATTAGGGAAGCTGCGAGGCATGAGTCACCCAAACATATGCATGTTAAAAAATCTCAACGTTTTCATTCTAGTCGTATAAAAATCCGACAACATACTGGTTGGTGTGTGATACGCCTCACAACCCGAAAACCTCTAATATCTATCAATCTATGAAGGTATAATGAGTGAAAAAAATTCATTAATAACTGCAAGGAGATCCCCATCTAAATAACCAAGGTTTCTCCTAATATGCAGAACAAACTCTAACTTCAATTTGGTCAAATAATGCAGTGAAGTTTAAGCAGATGTCCCACGACTCCCACAGAAATTCAATGCGTTTATTGTACTATGCAGCCTTTTCATCATGAAAAATATATCATCCAAAATTGAGCACCATCACAAAACGCAGTGAATTTGCAACTGAGCAAAAAATTGGAAACATGAGATATCAAAAGCATATGGCGGCAACTGACATTTAAACTCATCAACATCACCAGGCAATCCAGAAGCACACTGATGATCTTAAACTACATAAAATCACAGTGGCACACTGTTGATCTTTAACTACATAAAAGAACATTAGCACACTAAAGCAGAGCAAACGTAATGTAAATATTATTATCAACAATAGCGCGAAGTATCCATCAGCTATGCAATACTAAAGCAGGTTTTTTGCAAGCCCATATGATGTAAAACAAGCAACCTCACCTTGTCATGCACTTCACAGAACTTCAATCTCTCCGTATAGATACAATCCCCATTGCTCACCTTAAACTGGTGTGACCCAATCTACAGACCATAGAAACAAACTATACACACTTCAATTTTCCATCTTAACATCCATATTAAAAAGAAAAATGCTGAAAGTGGGACACTTAACCTGAATAATAGAAAAACAGGCTCGTAGTCTTTGAAAACTAACCTGAATAATAGCAAAAACAGGCTCGTAGTCTTTGAAAACGCGATCAGAACGCTGGAGCGGGCCAATGACCTTATACCCAATCGCAGCAGCCTCATTTTCTTTCTCTTCTAACGAATACTCTCTCTCCACACCTGAATTCGAAGCCGAAACATTCTCATCATCATCGCTGTCTTCCATTTCCTTATCATCATCTTCATCATCATCTTCATTTTCTTCTTCATTATCTTTATCATCACGTTGATTACATGAGAAATGGCGAGCGACTGTGAATTGGGTATAGCAATTTGATCTTATATTAGTGGAAATGTGGTGAAATTTGGGGGAGAGAATTTGAGAAGGATTGATTAGGGCTAGGGCTAGAAGTTGAGAGTTTAGGGTTTTGAGGGATTGGAGAGATGATGAGTTCGGAGGTAGAATCGAGGTGTAGTGGCGAGTTAGGGTTTGAAGGCAACGTCTGTTCGCCATTGTTTTCCTTTCAGGATTTGATTCGAGGTTTCAGTGTTTCAGTAGGGTTTTATGAATAACTAAGGCTTGTTTGGGTTCTAATTTCGGTAAACCCTATGTTTGGTTAGCTGTCCGTTTGGGAAAATAAATTGAAAAGAAAAGAACATTTAAGAGAAAATTACCCAGTTAAAATATTATCCCATCTGTTTTAAAGTATAAAATTAATATTTATTATTAAAAATTAATTTAAAATATTTTTAAATTTAAAATTAACATAATTTATTTAAAATTTTAAATTATTAAATTTTATAACTAATATTTTTTTTTGATAATCTATAATATTTATAATTATAATAACATAAACTAAATAAATAAAAATATTACTTATTTAATAGCTTTAATAAGCAACTTATTGATACAAAGATAACATGTATATTTAAGTTAATTTGAAAAATCAAATTTGAAACACCTAACACATTAATCATAATATTAATTTTATTTATTTAATTTTAAAGTTAAATTAATTTTTTAATACTAACTATTTTTACCTGCCTTTGAAATCTATAATTAGGCTTTCGTAATGTATTAAAAGTTAAAAATACATTAAATATATTATTTAAGGTATAATATAAAATAAATTTATATTCTTATACGTTATATTACGAGAAATAGTGAAACATTTTAGACCATTTTTTCCTTCTCCTCTTCTCTTCGTAGAAGAAGCAAAACATATTAGTTTTGTATTATTACTTGTTAAAAAGACAATTAAACATGTTGGATAAGCTACAATTTTTTTTAGTCTAAACACCCCCCCCCCCCCCCCCCCCCCCCCCCGCGGGTGTTCTCTGCCCTCTGGTTATGAAACATTCAAACACTTGAAAGAAAATTCACTTTTTATCTTCTTCATTCTCCCCTAATGGAGTGAATACAAGCAGCAGCAGCCGCCTCCTCTAAATCCAACCAAATACTGGAATCAAAGTTGATTTCTGCATTTCACACCAATGAACATAACAGCAATTCAAGATCATAAATCATCATCAATCCCTTGTTCATCCAATGATCCAAAAGCATCACTAATAATACATATATATATATATATATATATATATATACAAAATCCCAACTTGTCACATTATTTATTACATATAATTACAACCATTACTTCTTTACAAAGCAAGGCCCCAACTTATTCATTATCTATACACTTGTAAACCCAAAAGAAATAAAAGCAGATAAACTAACAAACTAATATCCAAATCAGTTTTTAACATAATTCCAAAACTGCCCACTACACATAACACACACACACACATATATATATGTACACAAACATATATATACACACATAATCATACACTAAGATAGTAATATACAAGCGGAATTTAGTGCTATTCATATTTAACTTTCCAAGAATGAAGAAGAAAGAAAACCCACGAGAGAGCCAATAAGGAGTCACCAACTATTTGCCTCATCCAATCCCAAGCTAAATCTTCGACCCTCCTTTCGTAGTTAAATCTCCAAACTGCCATCAAAACGTGAAGAACCACACACCCTTTTGCAAAGAAGCTCTGGAACTCTCTGTCCTGCACGAAGGCCACCATGAACAGAACTAACCCGATTGCGAACAGGAGCAACCCGGAAAAGGAATCGGAGGCCCGAATAACGAGCTGGGCCTGTGGAGTGGAGCCCAATAGCTTGGTGGCGGTTTCGATACCGTGGGAGAAGGTGTAGATATCTTTCATGTAGAACATCATTAGAGCGCCGGTGACAGTGGCGATCAGAGAGTGGAGAATGCAAACCACAGAGAACACTGATGGGCCCATTATTTCTCCCTTGTTCTTTTTCTTTTTTTAATTTTTTTCCCTTCTCCTCCTTCGAATATATATGAATGAATATGAATATTTCCCTTGTGTGAGTCTGTTGGATACCAAGTGGATATTTGCTTTATGTTTGCCCATGGGGAAAAGTTAGAATGTATTATTATTTGATATTTTTTTTCGTCTTTATTTGTTTTGTATGACAATATATTAAATAAAATTGTCTATTTTGATTTTAAGTGAATTTATTTATTCTGGCTAATAATAATTTTATTAAAAAATAAAATATGATAAAAGTAGTAAAAATGTAATTACATAAAGTTAGATGATTCTCACGTTTCAAAGGTGATAACTTAGGCCTTAGGGTACAAAATTTAAATTTATCTGTCGGCAAAAAATATACTGTATATCCTTTTTTTTTAAAATAAATTTATATATACAATAATTAAATATTATATTTATTTATATTATTAAAAAATATGACATAATATAAATTTTAATATCATGTTTTATTTTTTAATAACATAAATAAATATAGTATTTAGTTGTCATGTGTTTATATTTATTATTTTTTTTGTGAATGCTTTGAGAGATTAGAGATATTATTAATAATACAAATAAATTAGTAATCAAAATATTTTAATTAGGATATCAATAAATTTCACACTCTATATTCAAGTACAAGTTTTAAATAAAAATAATCAAAAAATCCCACAACAAGATAGAAATGATACTATAATAAAAATAAAAAAAACTCACTGTTTTAATTATCTGAGTAGCCATCTACTTGCTACCATAAGAAAGCCAATTAAGTATCATAAGAGTATCTAGAAGAGGATAAGGATAAGATTCAAAAATAATAAAAAGTGATGGTGGTTCTGTTGGACAAATGGATGACTTGAAATTCAACATTAGTAGTAATCAAAGTATTGGGAAGGTGACAAGTAGCAGAGGGGTGGGCCCGCTCACGTGCGAGACCATACTGATAATGAGTCCCTTATGCACCATCAACTTTCATGAGGACACAATCCAAAAATAGGAGTAAGATATTCCAAAATTTGTGCAACTTCATAGTACTAATTTGGAAAGTGACAAATAATAAGAAAATAAAATGAACCGAAGGATGCCAAATGATTTGAGGATTTCATATCAACAATTCACATAGTATAAAGGATGAAAGTGTAATATAAATTTATTATAAAAAATAATAAAAATTACATAAAAGAAATCTGCTATGATAAAATTTTGAATTATATAAATAATATTATTAGAAAAAATTATATTTATATTGAACTAATTATAAAGTCGACACATACGCTTCATAACCGAGATAATTTTCAAAGCATTTCTTTATATTCGGTGGCAGCACTAAGATTTTGAATTAGGAGAAGTCAAAATATTTAAATAAGAAATATAAATAAAATTAAATACATTTGAGCCAATAACCAGGTATTTTTATCCATTTTAAAGATGAATTTCATGATAAAGAATTGCACCTGGGTATTTTTATCCACTACCTTATGTAAATTAACACTTTAAATGGCACAAGGTCAAATAGTACCTAGTTGAGAGTCCAAATTGCATAGCAGCACCATGGCATGATATTTCTGTTCTCTTATATATATATATATATATTTATATTTATATAGAAATCCGACAGTTTTTTGTACATGACAAACATAGGGTTCTATTTCCAACGCAGTGTTGTTACTTGCTAATACAGGAAAATGGACAGAAACAGAATAGCCTACAAACATACATGTAACAAATAAGGACAGGGATAAATAAAAAATGACTTTCTCTCTCTTCTTTTCATTTTTTCCTCCTTCTCTCTAACATTTGCTGACTCCCTCGATCGATTTCCCCCCTGTTCTCCCCCTTTTCTGACTCCTCTCTTCTCCCTCCCTTTTGTGTGTTTCGTGTTGTCCTGATGATGGATTTTCCTCATCTCTCAGTCGGTGGTGAGTCTAAGAATAGCCCTTCGAGGGACTTGTTCGTTGAACTTGGGGTTTCTTGCCCTAACTCATCATCTGAAGCCAATGCAGGCTCACTATCTGTGCCTGCGGGTGGACCTAAACCTAACTCTCCAGTAGGGGGTGGTTTTGTTGTTGATATAGGGGAATCAAACCCTAATCCAGTCAAAATTGTGGTTGATTCTGATGAATCTGTTGATAGTGTAAATGATAACGATGATTTGGGACTAGGCGAAAACTCAGAGTTCCAAGAAAATTTTAGAGCTTCTCATTACTTCACTTGCAAAGATCGTATGGAAGCAGTCGAAGAACGGAAGAAAAAACAAATCCTTATGAATTTCATCTCTGCTCAAGGGTTCTCAGTAGACCATATCAACGATTTCAAATCTAAGGGTATTGTGGCTCCTTTGGCTCCTGCATAGGAAGTGTTTGACAAAAGTCAGAGCCCAGCAAAATCTGATTATCCTAGGAAGCTTGTTACGCAGTTTGATGATGGGGGCTCATCTAGAGATTCAAAGGCCCCGGTCTCTCATTTTGAAGTAGAGTCCCCCTCTAAAGGCACCTACGAAGAAGGGGAGATTCCTGCCTAAGCCCTCTTGGAGCGCTGTTGTGGCTGGTAGGCCTCCTGCTGTAGCTAAGAAAGTTAATCTCCAGTATTTTGCCCCCTGCTGAAGTTGAAGGTAGTATTGCTATAAAACATTCTATTTTTGTTCTCAAAAAAGGTCTTGCTCAATGGAGTAATAGTTTGATTGAATATTTCCTTCACTCTAAGATTCTATTTAAGGTTGTTGAACCTTTTGTCCAAAAGCATTAGGGTGGTATGGGACTGACCAAAGTCCTTCTGCATGAAAATGGGTATTATGTGTTTAAATTTAACTCGACTGAGAATAGGGATAATATTCTAGCCTTGGGTCCCTGGTACATTTCAAACAAACAGTTAATTTTGAAGCCTTGGAAGGAAGGAATAGATTATGTTAAGGAAACTTGTACTAAAACCCCTATTTGGGCGAAGTTTCATATTGTCCCGTATTCGTATTGGACTGAGGAAGGTCTGAACTTCATAGCTAATGGTGTGGGCAAGCTATTGTTCCTGGATAAAGCTACTAAGAATTTGGTCCCTTTGCACTATGCCAGAATCTGTGTTGAAATTGGTATTCAGTCTCCTTTACCAAAATCTTTGCTTGTGGTGATTCTTAATGAAGATGATGATTCTAATTCTATTGTGGAAGTTAAAGTGGAATACCAGAGTCTTCCTCCGTCCTGTCTTGCCTGTAACACTTTTGGTCACTCTAAGTCTAATTTTCAGTGGATTCCAAAAGCTCCTTTGCCCAAGGAATCTTCTGAAACTCTTTTTCCCTAATCTGATTTGGAGGGAACTCAGAATCTTGTCGAAGCCTGGGCTATTGGATGTAAGTCTGGTTGTGCCTTTCTGAGAAGCAACTCACTCCTACACCTATTCCCTCTCTCGCTCCTTTGGCTACTCCTCCTATGGTGACTAATAATGTTTTTGAGGTCTTGGCTAAAGGGTTTTTGACTACTCTTTAGAGTTCTTCCAGTCACCTCCTGAATCCTCTAATTGGGAAAATTAAAGCTATTGATGAGAAGGAATGCAGAGACCTTAAACTTAAGGCCTGTGATGAAGCAATGGGGTCTCCTAATGCTAAAAAGAAGGAACAAAGGTAAGGGGAAGAAATCCCTAGCTTAAAGTTCTCTTGTCTTAATGGTTAATATTTGTACATATAATATTAGGGGTGTGAATAAAAAACCCAAACAGAACTCCGTTAAGGCCTTTTTGGTTAAGAATAGAATTTTCTCTTCGGGGCTGATCGAGACCCGAGTTAAAGCTCGCAATGCTGACTTTATTTCATCCAGGATCCGTAGTAATTAGTCTTGGGATTATAATTATAATGCTCATAATAATGGTAGAATTTGGATTGGCTGGGACCCAAATATATGAGAGGTGGTTGTTTTGTTCAAGTCCTCCTAGATTATTCACTGTTTTGTAAAGTCGCTTGACTATGATGTCCATTTTTTTGTTTCCTTTATATATGCTCACTCAGAAAGAAGGACTCTTTGGAGGGATTTAAAACATTTATCTGACTCTATCATGGAACCTTGGACTCTTTTGGGGGACTTCAATGAAACTATTAGTCTTGCTAAAACTAATGGTGACTCAGTTACCTGGGATTCTAGAAATGCAGATTTTAAAGCTTGTCTGGAGTTTTTATCCATGGAGGATATTAGAACGACCGGGGCCTTTCATACTTGGTGGGATTCACAGTTAGTTAGTCCTACTTTCAAAAAGTTAGACTGAGCGTTGGTTAATGCTCATGTGTCTTCATCTTCAGCTCACTTTGCCCCTAGAGGCTTGTCGAACCATAATCCTGCCATTCTTTATACAGGTCTGGTTCTGAAAAGAATTCATAAGCCTTTCCAATTTTTTAATTACATGTTATCTTTGGAGGAATTTAAGCCAGTTTTAGCTCAAGATTGGAATTGTGATATCTCTGGGGACCCAATTTTCATCTTGGCTGAAAAGCTTAAAAGAGCTAAAAAGGCAATAAGTTTTCTCAATAAACAAGTTGTGAACTTTTCTGCGTGGCTGAAGCTAAACAAAATTTGAATAAAGTCCAACTGGATTTGCTTGATAACCCTAGAGATGGTCATCTTCTTTTTCTGCAGAAGGATCTCACCACTAAATTATAGAAAGCTTTGGCCAGAGAAAAAACTTTGCTTAGGCAGAAGTCCAAGATTCAATGGTTGAGTGAGGGGGACTCTAACTCTACTTTCTTCCACAGTAAGATTAAGATCAGATGGAATACAAACAATATCATCTCTATTTAAGATGAGGATGGTACTATGGTTTCTAGTCATGAAAATGTCCAAAAGATTGTTGTGGACTATTTCACAAATTTGTTGGGTACTCTTCCATCTGATAATTCGGGGGATTCTTATAATTTGAAAGATATTTTTTTCAATACTATCTCTCATGAGCAAGCTTGTTTTCTTAAGAGAGAAATTACTAAAGAAGAGACTTGGTCCACCTTGAAGTCCATGAAGAGAAATAAAAGTCCAGGTCCGGATGGTTTTAATGTCAATTTCTTCTTGTCCAACTAGGATGTTGCTGGGGCTGATTTTCTTGCTGCTATCTCCTCTTTTTTCAATCAGGGTTGTCTTCTTAAAAATTCAAATGCTACAGCTATTGTTTTGATTCCCAAAGTCCCTAATCCTACAACTATAACGGACTTTAGACCTATATCCTGTTGCAACACATCGTATAAATGCATCTCAAAAATCACTGCTAATAGTCTTTAAAATGTTCTTCCTGATATTATTTCACAGTCTCAGGTTGCTTTTGTTCCAGGAAGGAGGATTGGAGACAACATTCTTATTGTGTAGGAACTTATGAGGAACTACCAAAGAGATTCAGGTCCTACCAGATGCGCCCTGAAAATTGATATTAGAAAGGCATTTAACTCGGTTAAGTGGGTTTTCATATTTAAGGTCCTCTCATTTCTTAATTTTCCCCTTAAATTCATTTTTTGGGTCAAAGCTTGTATCTCTACTTTCAAGTTTTATGTTAAAGTCAATGGTGCTCTTTGCGGTTTCTTTAAGGGCTCAAAAGGGCTAAGACAGGGGGATCATTTCCCCCCTTATCTTTTTGTTATTGTTATGAAGGTCTTATCCTTAATTATTACGGATAGTCTAAAGCACCGTCCTTTTAAATTTCATTAAAGAGCAAAGTAAAATCGTATCATTAATGTTTGTTTTGCTGATAATATCATGATTTTTTGTAATGCTGATTTAGGCTCTGTTAATACTATTACCTTTTGCCTCAATCTATTTTCTTCTCTCTGGTTTACAGATTAATTCTGATAAAAGTCAGTGTTTTTTAGCCAATATTGGGCCTAATATTTATGATAGAGTCATTTCCCTTCATCAGTTTGTGAGGGGTTATACTCCTTGTACCTTTTTGGGTGTTCCTCTAATTTTCACAAAACTTTCTATTTTGGATTGCAAGCCTTTAATCGATTGAATCACTGCTATGGTTTCTTCTTAGACTAATAGATTTCTCTCATTTCCTGGTAGGTTAACCTTAGTCAGGTCTGTGTTGTTTGTTATTCAAGCCTATGGTCGGCATTTTTTTATTCTTCCTGTTTCTGTCCTTAAAGTTCTAAAGTCTACCCTCACTAGATTTATCTGGAAGGGTCCTTCGCTGCAGAAATTTGGAGTTAAAGTTTCTTGGGATAAGCTTTATCTTCCCTGGTTTGAAGGGGGTTTAAACGTTAAGCAATTGGATGACTGGAATAATTCCTCCATTCTTATGCATCTTTGGTCTGTTATTAATCCTTGTAGCAATTCTTTATGGGCTAAATGGATTCATGATACAGTGATTAAATATGAGAGTTTTTGGAATATCAAAATCTCCTCGGACTGTTCCTGGATTTGGCATAAGGTCCTAAAACTGAGATATTCTGCAATCTCCCATATTTGCTTTAGAATTGATAATGGCAGAGGTCAAATTCTTTGGGATACTTTTACTGAGGTAAATACTACTACTATTTGGAATTTAATTAAAAGAAGATCTAATGAGATTCCTTGGTGGAAGTTAGTTTGGAATAAGCTAAGAGTTCCCAGATATTCTTTTTACCTTTGGCTGGCTTTCCACGAAGGATTTCGTACTAAGGATGTTCTTCTCTTCTATGGGCTGAATGTGGATAAGGTGTGTGTGTGTTGTGCAAAACAAATGATGAAAACTTTTATCATCTGTTTTTTAAGTGCCCTTACTCCTATCAATTTTTTTTTCTGTTATGAGATTTTGTGGTTGGCGGGGTAATGATCTGTCTTGGTCTACGATCACTAAGTTTATTATTCAATTTCGTGGTTCCCAGCTTAGGAAATCGGTGTTGTGCTTGGGTCTTGCAGCTACTGTTTATATTATTTGAAAGGAACGAAATGATAGGATTCATGGTCATGATGTTAACCACCCAGCTTGTATTAGACGTCAAATTATTCACAATGTGAAAGGCAGACTTTATAGTTACGACATGTTTAGGAAAAATATGCACAAATCTATGTATAAGGAGTTTATTATTGCTAATCGGGTTTAGTTGCACCATCCTTGGGTATTCCCGTTGATGGTCGTGTTTTCCAGATTCTAGGGTATGGCATTTTTCTTGTATCCCTTTTCTTTTTATGAAATATTTAATTTAACAACAACAAAAAAATACATGTAACACACGGATATCCTAATTACACATGCAACCACCAAACGAGACATATTGGGAGAGAGATGCCCCCATTTTCTATGTACAACATTATTTATTTAAAGATGCAGAGAATGAAAAATGGTGGATGTTCAGTGTGCTGCGAAGTATTATGTTCCTTACTAATAGCATGTTGACAAGATTATTTAGATCATGGTTTTCAAACTTAAACCGGTCATCGAATTGAAAAATGTACCGGGTGGATAGGTCACTGGTTCAACCAGTAATTGAATCGTTATTAAATCGGTTACGTCATAAATACATAAAAAATATATTATTAATAATTAAAAAAAAATTAAAACATCTAATTTGTTGTAAACTAAAATATAGTAAAATTATGTTATAATATTAGTAAAAATATTTAATTTTAAAAAAAAAAAAATTTTTGCATCACAAAAATACTTAAAAACCAGATCACTGGATCAACTTAACCAATTTTACTGGTTGAACTACCGGTTCAACCGATGGTCAACCGATTTAATATGAATTTTGACTAAAACTAATTCACTGGATCAAATCAAACCGAAATGTCGAACAATTTTGATTTTAATCGATTCAACCGTCAATTCGATTTGAATTTTACACTCATGATTTAGATGCGAAGTCATTGAACTTACAAAAGTAGATTCAGAATATGAGGTCAAAATTGTAGTTTTACTTTGACCCATTAGAAAAAAAAGAATTGAAAAGGCTATCCAAGCTAAGATACTGGAAACTTTTCCAAACTTACACTACACAAAAGTCGTTTGTCCTTTTTAGAAGCATAACCAATTCTGAAAAACCACCCAAGAGAGAGAGAAATGTTTATCTATTTAATGTTTTAGATTGAATTGGGGTTCCCTATTTGTCATTAACATGTTAGCGAAGTGTGTTTGAAATGCATCTTAACATGATTTGCTGAATAGTTTAAATTTAATTTTATATTTTAATGATTTAAATGTATTCAGAGGAATTTTTTTATCCTAATTTTAAATATTAAAATGCATTATAAAAGGTGAACTATTAACATGTTTTAAGATGCAATGAAACACATAAAATTCTAGAGAAACTTGCTAACTTATTAGAACAGTCTATCAGACTAAATTATGCGTGAATAATAAGAGAAGATATCTAAGTTGATACTTCATATTAGTACATCTGTATAAGCAAAAACTCGCTAATTTACTGTGTTGATGAGATTTTGATTAGCAATTGACGTCCTCAATGAAGAAAGGATGTCTTGGTTGATACTACTACATCTTTCTCATTCAGAAGAATATAAAGAACAAAAAGTGCTCGACAACACCCATCTTTCCGTGGATATATATACAAACTAGTCGTATGGGCACAAATCACAATACACTGTGGTGTACGGTTCCAAACAAACTACCACAACCATGTGAAAGTTAAAACTGAAATATTTAGGATAGAGACATTTGGAAGGTACAGATTTTTCCTTTTTTCTTTTTGTTCGTTTTTTAAAGAGAAAATGGGAGAGCAAAAATTGTGATAAGATGGGAAGAAAAAATAATGAGAGGGTACCAAGAAACCAAACGGGTGCTCCTGCTTTATAGTATTTAGATAATATTGGTCGAAGGGGAAGATGAACTTGCTGAAACTTAGAATTTTTACCTTCCCATTTCTTCTAGGATCATCATACGGCTGGTTGTGGATAACAACAATTCTCCACAATCCCTGCTTCCTACTACTGTCCAGTCCACTTGAATTTCTTAGAAATCTGTTTGTTTCCTCATCTACGAACATAAAGAAGCAAACGTTTTTCTTGGCAGTTTCACTAATATTCTTAGGCTGTTGTATTCAATCATAAGCCCCTGATAGAAGAAATGAATTCATCAAACTAGTGACCCACAAGGTTAAACGTGGGATGAAAATCGAATAGACTTGTAAAAAGCAGTACCAAATATTGCTGATTACGACAACCACTCCTCGACATTGCTCCATCTCAAGTAGGTCAGAATCATCAATATCAGACCACGTCCGATGTCCAGGTTTAGTTCCTCAGAAAAATCTTTAGTTGTAGATGTGAACCAACACAAGACAGGCAGCAAAAATGAGCAGAATGGTAAAGTAAAAACCTAGTCATAGATAAACCAGGAAAATTTCTTACATTAGCAACCACTTTTAGGTGAAAAAGTAAACAGACCAATTTTTCCCGGGAAAAATCATACCCACAATGTACGCTCATTGATTCTCTTATATCATAAGAATCAGTTCTCTGCTTGAATGAAGGATATCCGCCAAATTCTGAGCCTCCAAATCACTTCTAGTTAAATATTCTTCACTAATATAGGTTAAATTTTGAATTACGGGAGAAAATGATGAGGCCTTGGGCATTAAGGCAATAACTTCAACAGGAAGGTAACATACTGGACGTGCTGAAAACACAGATAAAGAAATCTAAGACAAATTAAACGTGTGAAGCCATGAAATCAATTTTGTAAGCATAGAACTACTCTGCCTATAATGAGTATAAACCAGCTACCTATAACTTTGCATGTTTGTGCCCATATAGGGTGGCAATAGCTAAGCACCATAGCAATTTCCAGAAGACATTTGTTAAGAAAACCCAAAAAAGGAATAAAAATCAAACAAGTCAAACTTACGGCATGGTCCTGTCCTTTTCTTATCTGCTGGTGGGGGAGGCAATGTGAAACTGCTATGCAGGAGGAAGGGTGTCTCTGGTAAAATATGCAGGAGGTGGAGGAGGCAGAGTTATATTTCGTCCCTCATTATTCTGCATAGAAGAATTAGATTCACTAAATGTTACTTGATCTACATTTGGTGATAAATATGTAGGATGATTAAAATCTGATTTGTCGTTCACTCCCATGCTCAAAATATGGACACCTTCCCGTGTATCTTCACCTAAAAAATAAAAAAATGCACAAATCGTTTCCATCCTCAATAAAGCAAAAAACTATTAATCAGGGTCTAATATTAAGATATGTCATGTACAGCTTCTATGAATGCAAAATAGGGGTGAAGGCATACAGACATGTGAACAACGTTGATCTTTGGTTGACACTCCTACCTATCAAAATATTTTAATCTATTAATAAGCAAAATGAAAAATTCAAGCAGCAAAATAACTTGAACTACATTAGCCATGATACGAATGGACAGGAAATACAATCAAAATCACTTTCGAAGTTTATCTTCACGACTATTATCCAACACAGCACCACAGTTAGCCATCATAAAGCATGCATGCACACTTATGAACTGCTTATATATGCTTCTTCCATTCAGAGAGTCAAAAACAAATGAATGAAGAACAAAAAAAGGATTAAGCATGATTCACAGCAAATGCCAATTAGGCTCATAAAGCAAAAGCCGATTAGGTTCAGAAAGCAAATGCTAATTAGGTTCATAATTTGATAGAATATGATACTTTCTCTGCTTCCTTATTGTTCTACATACATTTAAACTGCCTACCTATATGTATATAATTAACATCTCCATATTCAATGATAACTATAATCTGCTAGTACTACGATATCTTAAGCTAGAACCAAAGTATGAAATGAATATCTAAAAAAGAAAAAAAAAAAAAAAAAGAGATTGGAAATCAGACCTTTGCCAACATACAATACCCCCATCCAAACAGCACACCGCATACCAACTTACTTGCGAGGGGCAAACTTGTAGAATCAATGAAACAATCCCTCCTTCTCTTTGAGCTTCTTTGGAGGCTTTCGGGCAGCAACTGGTGGCGTCGTTTGATTCGACTTGAATCCGTTTTGAAACTGTAGCTGCAATGACCCATAACTTCCTGAACGGAGACCCAGTGATCCTGAAGTAATGGTTATCCCCCCAATCCCTATCTTGTTCTATCATCTCCCCAATTCTCTCAACTGATAATTTATCTCCCCAAATCCTCAATTCACCTCCCAAAAGCAGAACTCAACTGATAATCTATATAATCTCCCTTCCTCCTAAAACCGCTTATAAATCAGACCCGTTACATCAAATCAGCTCCAATGATTGGGGCACCCAGTTTCCACAAAATTAACCAAAAATACCTTTAACTGAAAATCCAAGAGCCTTTTCTTTTCATATATACAAAAGAAAGTACAAACAAATCAGAATACATGTTGAAATATAGGTACAGAGCAACTATATATGCATAAGCCATAGCTAGGTGTAAATGGATATAAATAAATTTCAATATAACAGTATCTATATTTAAAAAATTAATTTGATTTTTATATGTATATTCGGTATTTGGTGAATTTTAAAAATATTATCCATATTCAGTATTTGAAATAATATCTGGATACGGATAATATCCGTTTTCGTTTATTTTATTCGAATATTCGGATATCCGAATTCATTTATCAATCACCTAATATAAAATTTATTCAAATTATTTACAAAAAATAAAAATAAAAATTGAATAATTACTCATAATCAATCACAATTTAAACTTTAAATCTTACATATTAATAAATAAATGTTAAATTATTTATTTTTAATAAATACAATAATCAATATTCTAAATTACAATTCAAATAAGTTTTTATTATTTTTGAAATTCTAAATTCAAAATGAATGCTCAACTTATTAATATTTAGATGTCCATTAATAAGTAGATGCTCATTTTATGTGTTAATTTAGAGTAATACTGTAGTGTGTATGCATATTTATAATATATAATTATAACATTTAAATTATATTTATAACACTTGTTAAATGATATATTTTAGATATATTATAACACTATATATAACTATAATAAGGGGAAAAAATAATGAGTTTAAAGTATAGTTCATTAATGAATGAAAGTTAATTTATTTATTTTTAATAAATACAATAATCAATGCTCTAAATTACAATTCAAGTTAGTTTTTATTATTTCTGAAATCCTAAATTCAAAATGAATGCTCTACTTATTAATGTTTAGATACGCATTAATAGGTAGATGTCAATTTTATGTGTTAATTTGGAGTAATACTGTAGTATGTATGAATATTTATAATCCATAATTATAACATTTAAATTATATTTATAACACTTGTTAAATGATACATTTTAGATATATTATAACATTATATATAACTAGAATAAGGGGGAAAAGTAATGAGTTTTAAAGTATAGTTCATTAATGAATTAATGTCAATTTATTTATTTTTAATAAATACAATAATTAATACTCTAAATTATAATTCAAATAAGTTTTTATTATTTTTAAAATCATAAATTCAAAATGAATGCTATACTTATTAATGTTGATATATCTATTAATAAGTAGATATCCATTTTATGTGTTAATTTAGAATAATACTGTAGTGTGTATGAATATTTATAATATATAATGTCGACGCCGGAATTTTCGCCGTCTCGTTTTTTATTATTAAAATGCCCTTTTCCAATTTTAGCCTTTTGAATTAAATGTGGTTTAGAAAAAGGTCGGCTTAGTGTCGACGGGTTTTGAAAGATCGATTTTTTATGAGCCAATTGACCAGAGTCGCCAGTTGGTATATTTGAAATGGATGTACCAACTCATCCGAATTTATTTTCGTAATCGCTGGCTCATATGTGACTCCGATTAATTGGTCCGCAAACCGAGATTCATAGAGTTCGGGGGCTTGCTTAAGCGAGGGGAAGGTGTTAGGCACCCCCCGACTTCCGTGAAATACGGTTACCGCAATCTTGATATTTTCCTATCCTTTTTAAATTCTAAAATGTGTGGTTTGCGTGTGTGTGCGTGCGTGCCTAGATGAATGTTTGTGGTGCGTTTTGCATAAAAGTTCGCTTTTATTTTTATATGGCAAAAGTGTTATCTGGAAAGTGTTTTGGACGTTCTTTGACCCAAATGACGAGGCTTCGCTTTTTATAAGAAAGATTGATTTTAAATTCGAAAACGTTGAGTGGCTTTTTATTAGATGTCATTTTGGAAAACAAACAATTTTAAACTTTTGTCAAATAGGAATCGAGACTACACATTGCCTCCTAACAATTAATATAAATAAAATGAAGGCAACTTCTAGAACTCCTTAACCCTATGCACAAAGTTTAATTAAAACGTTCATTTATTTTACGAAATCATTTTTTGTGACATTTCAAAACCAACTAAAGCCTTTTCATCAATCATGGATTAAAGTTTACCAAAACACTTAACCTTTAAACCTCGTGAATCTAATATCCTAAATTTGCTTGATTTTATAACATCTTCATTATTTGCCTTATTTTGAAAACCATTTTTCGTGTCGTAAATTAAAACAAACATCCCAAAACGTGTCGGGGCTATCCATGGGCATGTGAGCCATCCAGACAACCCCAAACACCCACAATCACATATTTTATTATTATCACGGGGCCTTAACCCGAACACGACTCGGTATCGTTTTAAGGCCCAATATTACAAAATACACATCCATGGACTCTACATCACGATTACATATGCCCAAAACGTCCATCATCGGGATTCGACCGCTAGGATCTCCTCCCTAGGCTCACAATCATCCAAATAGCTATATAACCAATAATAAACAAATCTAACAAGATCTAGACATTGGCTAACACATTATATAACCCAAATATCGCCCAAATCAACATTACACATTACTTATCACCATAACGAACGAACAAATCACCGTACGGATGTCATCGGGGCGTTAGGAGGAATTATGTTCCGATGGAACCCTCGCTAATCAACCCCTAATCCACGGATCATTACCAATATGTAACAATAAACTACATCAAAAACACCAATCACAATATTATACTAACAATACAACAAAAAAACTCAAGAATGCACTCATTTCACCTTGCAAAATGCCGATTAAAGCTTCTATATTCCACAAATCGGACAACACTACAAGAAGACTAGATTACCTAGCACAATACAAAAGATTTGTTGCTTGAAACTAGCAAAACCCGACCTCTCTCTCTCTCCCGCGCGATCTCTCTCTCCTTCTTTTTCTTTTTTTTTTTTCTTCCTCTGGTTCTCGGGTTGAAGATGGCGATCTATAGTGCCTCAGCAGGCAGCCGCAGATACATCTGCGGCCAGCCGCAGATGCATCTGCGGCTGCCTGCTGTGGCCGTCTCCTCGGCTGCCGTGTGCCGCCCTCGAGCCACGCGAACGTCTTTTTGTCGGCAGCCGCGACTGCATCCGCGGCTGTCCGGCGCATTTTTCTCGAATTTCGTGCCACGCGGTATTAATTTGCCAATTTCTGCTGTATTATTTTGGAAAGCTGTTCTTTGATACCTGAATCAATTCTGGGAATGGTTTCCCGACGTCGAGACCCCACCCTAATGCTGTAATTGCAGTGTCCTTGTCCTTTTTTTGGCGATTCGCATCGGGTTCTGTCTGGATGGCCTGTAGGCCTCGCCTCAGATGCCTCAATTCTCGTTTTGCGTTTGACAGCCTTGATCGTAAGCCGTGGTGGGAACTGCATTTTGGCGCCCACCTCTCCTTGTCGTATATTGGGTCACTTGACGATTTTGCCCTCCTGTCAGGGTTAGTAGAGAAATGCAAAATTTGGGTGTCTACATATAATTATAACATTTAAATGATATTTATAATACTTGTTAAATGATGCATTTTAAATATATTGTAACACTATATATAACTAGAATAAAGGGAAAAAATAATAAGTTTTAAAGTATAGTTCATTAATGAATGAATGTTAATTTATTTATTTTTAATAAATGCAATAATCAATGCTCTAAATTATAATTCAAATAAATTTTTATTATTTTTAAAATCCTAAATTTCAAAATGAATGCTCTACTTATTCAAGTTTGATGTCCATTAATAAGTTGATCTTCATTTTATATGTTTGGAGTAATATTGTAGTGTGTATAAATATTTATAATCTATAAGTATAACATTTAAATGATATTTATAACATTTATAACACTTGTTAAATGATCCAAAAATTATATTGTAACACTTGTTAAATGATATTTAAAACACTTGTTAAATAATACATTTTAGATATTTTAACTTTATAATAGTAAAAATTCATTAACTATACTTAAATCAATTTATTAATATTATAAAAAAAATGTTATTTCCTACTTTTTAGAAGTAAAATGACATATTTTAAAAATAATTTTTGTATGATAGTGAAAACTAATTATTATATAAGGAAAACCACATAAAAAAAATATTTTGCTTATTATATATATATATATATATATATATATATATATATATAAGTTATTCGAATACGAATTTCGGATACGGATTCAAATTCGGATATCGAATTTTGGATCTCCGCGGAATATATTTACGGACGGATGTTAAACGAATACGAATATACCTATATCCGTATTCATATCCATTTATTTGTGGATACCTTTGTAGGGATTTCGGATCGTAAAAGCTACGGAATTTAAAAAAATTCAAGATAATTTCTGAAACCCTAAAACATGATCCATGCGAAAACATATTAATTCAGAGGTTTAGATTTATTTTATCGATTATCGGAGCTAGAATGGAGACGATGAAACTTCTGGAATAGATTCGAATCCTCAATGCAATCCAACGAAACTGCACATCTATGGTATCCACACGAACGCTCCGCGAATCGTCACACGATCTGCAACAAAAGGGAGTTGCGGTACTAGTCACCAAGATCTGGATTTTCTGAATATTTTTCTCTCTAGTCTCTTTTAAAAGCAGCTAGGGTTTTGATTTTTTTTCTTACGTGACTTTCTCTGCTAATATATCATATATATATAGCAGTCAAAAAGAATTAACCAAATCCTAAAAAATAAATAAAATTCGAATTTATATATATGTATTATATCTTAATTAAGTCTAACTTAATTAATATACATATATAAATTATCCTATTAATTTAAATTCGTAATTTAAATACTATAAATCATATTGACATATTTAAATCCTTACAATTTAAATTAATTCCCTTTTAATTACGTTCTTAGGTTGTGACCCTATAGGTTATTATTACGTTGGCAATAATTTTAAAATCATATTATAAAATTATAAACAGTGAACGGCATCTAGTAATGCATCACTATTACCCAAGTAATAATAAGATCGGTGATTCGATGCAATATTTTCGTGACCAATGTTTCAATGTAATTTAAACCTTTTAACCCTGACATCCTAGATTAAACTCAAGGCATAGAATGTGTCATACTCTTCATAATTTAATCTGAGTTTTCTTGATCAATGAGTAGACTATATGAAATAAATCACTATTTGAGCATGACCATGCATTTCATAGTCCTACTCAATCAAGAGGTCTATAAATATCACCCTTATTATATAGGAGGGTTAAATTCCATCTAGATCACTCATATTCCTCACATGATTCATGATGTACCCAATAATCACCTTTATTATCCACCCTATTAAAGGTGACCTTTGATGATATCAAAGTAGATAAATTATCGTGTAATAATATAGTGATTTCAGGTCGGAGGATCATTACATCATTTGTCACTATGAGAATTTTTTATGACACTTTGCATAATACTTCACGTAGAATTCTCATGGTAGGTATGACTAGTACATTGTTCTCTAACATGTACCTATGCATTGACTTAATATCTCATATATTTATGACCAATGAGATTTGGCCATCAGTGTGACACCCCCAAATTTGGGCCCACACAGCCCAAACTTGAGTTGTCAAAAGACTACAACAAAATTATTACAAAATAGTACAACGTTCAACAATATAGTGTATAATAATACACAACTAAGTCTTCACTATTATTATCACACTATTTTACAACACGTGAAGACGGTAATAACTATGCCTCGGACTCTCACTCCATTCCCCGACTAGACCCAGCTACATTCTCATCTCCTGTTGAAAAACAATGGAACAAAAGAAAGGGTGAGCTCAAATAACCCAGTAAGAAATATCATGACTAAGATAATGACGAATAAATTATCATTAGCCTTCAACAGTTGAGTTCTTGATAGAATACAATAGACTACAAAGTTTATATCAAAAACTGCAGTTAAATTCCTAAACAATGTTCAGATCAATAATAGCAGCGGAATGAGCAATCTATTAGAAGAATAATGCAGACTATAATGTTCACTCGCTTCTCTTTTTTGTAAAAATATCATCAACTTTTATCATCTGAAATACCATTAGTCAAGATAATACAACTTCACAGTTCCTGGTCATAATCATGCAGATCAACAGTTCATCTTTGCACTACGGGCCAAAGACATTTAATATAACACCAACGGTCATGATTATACCAGATTCAGCCTTTAGTCATAATCATACCAACCAACAGTTCATCTTTGCACTACGGGCCAAAAAGAACATTCACCACGTGTCATAAAAGACACCGAACAGATGTATCGCCTTTAACCTATCATCTGTTCAACAATTATATCACATTTGTGCTCCCGGCCACAGATATTCACAACAAATTGATTCTTGAAGATTAATAACAGTGATACGAATGATGAACAGAAGAAACAAGATAAACAATAAGTATCGGAAGTTTAATTTGTGCAGATTCAAATAATGTCCAAATTGTCAACATGATGTAGAGTGAAATTTAAAAATGATATTCAAGATCCACAATTCAGAATAACGGTTACAGTTCAATAGAAAGGTTTAGAAAATAGGAAGGTTCAGTTGAAATAATAAAGTTCAACTATTATGGAACATATAATATTTTCAGGAATTATAGAAGCAATAGTTCCATAATAAGTTTCGATTTAAGAGTATGAAAGAAAATAATATCCCTTATCGTAGCAGGTTTGATTAACAAAAGGTGAAGGAAATTAATATCCCTTACCATAGTAAGTTTGAATAATGGAAGATGAAAAAGATGGTATCCCTTATGAGTATAAAGGAAAATGATATCACTTACGAATATGGAAGAAAAGTGTCATGTGATAATTCGTGTAGACAAATTATTTTCACACGTGACAAATAAAAAGGGTTATTCACCAACAGGCGGTAATCCGCGCCGTAAGGTTATTCCCATCAATTTGAATACGAAGAGTTATTCACCAAACATGTGGTAATCCGCGCCGTAAGGTTATTCCCATCAATTTGAATACGAAAAGTTATTCACCAAACAGGCGGTAATCCGCGCCGTAAGGTTATTCTCAGAGATTAATAAGGAATGAATACAAAAGGTTATTCACCAACAGGCGGTATTCCGCGCCGTAAGGTTATTCCCACAATGTAATACATGGAAATAAATGGCACAAGAAAGAAACGATATTATTTTCGAGAATCAAATAATGATAATCCCTTACCGTAGTAAGTTTAAATAATAGAATATGAAAGAAGATGATATTCCTTACCGCAATAAATTTAAGAGTGTGAAAAGAATAATATTCCTTACCTTAACACGTGACTGGATATTGATTTAAATGAGGTTGATCAACCTATATATTTATAATAAAATTAGTAATTACCACATATAAATTTCAAAGTGTATGATAACTCGTATAATATGAACTATCAAAATTATATATATTTAACATAATTTTTGTAGTATAATATAACTACTTTAAAATAGTTTTTAAAATAATATTCCAAAATAAATTTTCCAAAGAAAGCTTTTAAAAATGAATCTTCTTAAAGAAGAGTCTTCTAAAGGAAGATTTATGAATATCGTGAAAAATAGGAATTTATAAAATTACTACTCATTAATAAAAGACTTACTTGAAAATTTTCTGCACTCCTTTTGGCTTTCAAACTCTCAAAATAGCCTTACTATTCTCAGAGAAAACGCATAAAATTCTTATAGAAAAATTTTATGTTTTATGTGTGATTTTTCTATTCAGCTGAGCAAGCTATTTATAGGAGAAAAATATTACTATGCAGTGGTAGGTGGCTGGCGTGCTGCACGCCAGCCTAAATTTTCTACAAAAGCAGCGTAGCTGCCTTTCCTTCCTTCCTTCACCAACCAGGAAACTTTCCAGCAAAAAACACATTTCATTTACAATTCATGTGGCCCCCACATAGGGTCCACATGTTACTATTCACATAATAATTAATTAATTTTTTTTTTTTTTACATTTATTTATTTTATTTTATTTTTCTTCCTATGGGTCCTGCATATAAAATCAAATAGTGCTACAATAATAATTTAATAATAATGTAATAAATACGTTACAGATTATTATTAATTTAATAATATAAATTATGGTATATTTACAACCGTAACAATTATTAGGTTCAATAATTTTAAAAACAGTGTAGCAACAATTATTGAGTCGATGATATGAAATACAGTGTAATGACAATTATTGAATCAATAATGCAAAATACTGTGTAACAACAATTATTGAATTGATAATATAAAATATTATGCAGTGACAATTATTGATGAAATAATGCGCAACAGTTACGGTGTCAATTATCAGACCAATAATATGAGACACTGTGCAATACCGTGTGCTACTGTAGAGTACCGTGTGCTACAGAAAATATCATAATTTACCGTATGCTACTATTCTTTTATCACCGGTATTTTAACAGTTTCGTTGACTATTTTTATTTAAAAAGATTATTTCTGTTGTTTTCTATATCCGACAAATATTCCGTTGTGGGCTCCACCAATAATTAGTTATTTCGGCGCCGTCGTACGGCCCGAATATTCCCCGACAAAACGAATATTGTTCGAAAAAATAAAATTTGCACATAACATCCTTAACTTTTAAGTTTATCGATTTAACCACTTACTGTTTCAGAAAAATATATGAAGAAAAATTAAATTTTATATTTCATAAAATTCGGAGTCTTACAATCAGTCAATCTACATACTAGTCTCAATTCATCATTGTTGTCCCATTAACAATAATACTCGACTAGAGACTTTTAAGAGCAATAATACTAATTGTAATTATATAATCTCATGTTCAAGTCACATACTTGAAGCTATATAATTCGTATCAGTATTCTAAAGACTTTTATTATGCTAACATTTATATAATGCAGTAAATAAAATCATAATAAAATAATTCATTTATTCAATCAAATATAATATCAAAAATGTTAAACAATTACATCAAATAAATGGTCACTAGGGCATGAACTCTAAAAACCTTTAAACCGAATACAGATATATCCATTTTTCTCTAAATGCCAATAATATTCGGGTTTTTTTTCGAATACGGATGCGAACGAATACGAATTTTTCGGTTATCATTTACGGCCCTAAGCATAACAATACCCAAAAAAGGAAAAAACACATTCACTCAAGGGGGGGAAATTAAATAAATCAAAACCCAGTATTTTAATTCGAACTTAACTATCCAAAATTAACTCGAAAATTAGAATCTGAAAAAGAGATGCTCCCGAATCAAAATTGTAAGACCCCGAATTTTATGAAATACAAAATTTAATTTTTCTTCATATATATTTTTCCTAAAACAGTAAGTGGTTAAATTGATAAAGTTAAGGATGTTATGTGTAAATTATATTATGTCGGACAATATTCGTTTGGTCGGGGAATATTCGTTATGTCGGGAAATATTCGTACGACGGCGTCGTACGAACCAATCATTGGTGGACCCCACAACAAATAATTGTCGGATATAGAAAACGACATAAATAATTTTTAAATGGTCAATGGTACTATCTCTTTTAATTGTTAAAATATCTGGTGGTAAAAGAATAGTAATATACGGTATTACAAGTAACATACGGTATTGCATAGTAGCACACGGCATTGCACAATGTTTCGTATTATTAAACTAATAAAGTGGTTATCGTACAATATTTGACTTTATTGTCACATGCACAATAATTCATATTATTAAACTGATAATTGTCACAGTAGCATATGCATAGTAATTCACATTATTGAATCAATAATTGTTATGACACAGTACCGTATTCTTTCTTTTACATACTTTCTACATTATTGTTATCTCTATTATGATGTTATTTAAACAGTTGTATTTCATTATTAATTGACTTGATATCTAACTTAGAGAGCCAACTACACTGTATTTATAACAATTAGTTATAATAATGAATAAGTGTGAATTATTGTTGAATAATTGAATTGATAAAGTTATTTGTTTATTATAATAAATAATATAAAGTTATGTGATATAAAATAAATGGTATATATTAAAGATAATGTAATAATTATAGAATTTTAAATGAATGTTGTAGGTTGAAGATGATATTTAAATGAATAGTTTAGATTAAGGAAATCTTAAAAGATGAAATCAATGGTATAGATTAAAGATAATATAGAATTTGAAATGAATGGTGTAGATTAAAGATGATCTTTAAATGAATGGTTTAAATTAAAGAAATCTTAAAAGATGAAATGAGTGGTAAGGATTAAACATTATCTTGAAATGAACGGTTTAGATTAAATTAGGAAATCTTGGTTATGATAAGATTTTTGGCTATAAATAGAGGCCTTAACTTAATGATTTTTCATAAACTTTCTTGCTCATTTTTTCTTTCACTCTCTAAATACTTCTTTGTGTAAGTTCTCTCTAAGTGTGCTTAAGTCATCTTAAGTATTTGTGAAGATCTATAAGTGTACGAGTACTGTTCAAGTTAATTAACCTCATTTAAATCAATATCCAATCACGTATTAAGGTAAGGGATTCCATCTTTTTCATCTTCTACTATTCAAACTTACTACGGTAAGGGATTATCATTCTTTAATTCTCGAAAATAATATCGTTTCTCTCTTACTCATAAGATGTGCCATTTATTTCCATGTATTAAATTGTGGGAATAACCTTACGGCGCGGATTACCGCCTGTTGGTGAATAACCTTTCATATTCATTCCTTATTAATCTCTGAGAATAACCTGACTACGCAGATTACCGCATGTTTGGTGAATTACTCTTTGTATTCATTTCTTATTTGTCTCTTGTGAAAATAATTTGTCTTACAGAAATTATCACATGACATTTTTATTCTATATTCATTTGTAATATCATTTTCTTTCATATTCGTAAGTGATATTATTTTCCTTTATACTCGTAAGGGATACCATCTTTTTCATCTTCCATTATTCAAACTTATTACGATAAAGGGTATCATTCTTTTCATACTCTTAACTTACTATGGTAAGTACTATTTAGTAAAGTTCTTGAAATGATTATATATTCCTTAATAGTTTACGCTTCATCTAATATCATTTCAATTGAACCTTCCTATTTTTCTAAATCTCTCTATTGAACTTTAACAGTTATTCTGAACCGTGGATCTTGAATATCGTTCTTGAATTTGAGTCCACATTATGTTGACAATTTAGACATTATTTGAATTTGCACAAAGTAAACTTTCGATATTTATTGATCATACTGTTTCTTCTGATTCATCATTTATATCACTGTAATGTGTACTAATCATCAAGAATAAAATTATTGTGAATATATGTGGCCTGGGACACAGATGATAGGTTAAAGGCGATATAATTGTTGAACAGATGATAGGTTAAAGGCGATTTAATAGGTTAAAGGCGATACATCTGTTCGGTATTTTTTATGGCACGTGGTGAATGAATATCTTTGGCCCGTAGTGCAAAGATGAACTGTTGTTTGGTATGATTATGACCAAAGGCTGAATACTGGTATAATCATGATCGTTGGTGTTATATTGAATATCTTTGGCCCTTAGTGCAAAGATGAACTGTTGATTTACATGATTATGAGACCAGGAACTGTGAGTTTGTATTCTTATGGTCAGTGATGTTTTAGATGATAAAAGTTGATGATGTTTTCCTAAAAGGAGAAGCGAGTGGACACTATAGTCTGCATTATTCTTCTAATAGATTGCTCATTTCACTGCTATTATTGATCTAAACGTTGTTCAAAAATTTAACTGCAGTTTTTGATATAAACCTTATAGTCTATTGTATTCTATCAACAACTCAACTGTTGAAGGCTAACGATAATTTATTCGTCATTATCTTAGTCATGATATTCTTTACTGGGCTATTTGAGTTCACCCTTTCTATTTGTTCCGTTGTTTTTCAACAGGAGATGATAACGTAGTTGGGTCTAGCCGGGGAATGGAGTGAAAATCCGAGGGATAGCTATCATAGTCTTCACGTGTTGTAAAATAGTATGACAATAATAGTGAAGACTTAGTTGTGTATTATTATACACTGTATTGTTGAACGTTATATTACTTTGTAATAATTTTGTTGTAATCTTTTGACAACTCAAATTTGGGTTGTGTGTGCCCAGATTTGGGGATGTCACAAAAATGGGGTGAGTCATATAAATAGGTCTGAATTCAAAACGTGGAAATTAGAAGTTTTGGGACAAATGTGAGATCACGGTAGTTTAAGCGTCCTTGAATTTGGGAAATTTCTTTTACTGCCAAATTCGAGGTGGTTCTGTAATGACCCGAAAATTCATAAGACTGATTTGTATGGTCTTAGGTGATTATTGTGATTTAAGGCTACGCTAACCCTTGGATAAAGAAGTAGTGGATAGTTGATGTGTGGAAATTTTTAAGCTCTCGAGGATTCGAGCAAAAATTTAAGGTTAAGATATAAAGCTAACCCTGGTAAAGTGATAGACGATCACTGGAAATGAATTAGAGTCCTGACACGAAGGGACTAGGACAGTGTTCACAAAAAAAATAAGGAAAGCGATGCCTAGAATAAGATCATCGATGCGATTTGTCGGATTGGCATGGGTTGTAAAGAGTTGGAAATGAAACAAACTCTGATATTTTATTGGTAATAGAAATTTCAAGTATGGAATCATTTGTCAGGATTGAGTCTAAAACTTAATCAGAGGAAAACAATTGTTGAGAGTTTAAAACCTAGAATTGGTTGAATGGGTATATGATAAGGCGAAGTTAGGTATCTATATGGTATATAGGTACAGTGAACCTGATGAAGAAGAATTACCCTCATATTTTTGGATTTACCTTATATTGAAATTTCAGGGACGAAATTAATATAAGGGGGGAAGAATGTAGCGACCCAGAATATTTTAATATAGATAAATGATATTATCGACAATAATTGTAAATTTCTGGGGGATTAAATTAAATCAGTATATGATGGTTTGGTTTATTTAATTATGTGTTTAAATAATTAAAGAAATTATAGGAAGGTTCAGTTAATGGATTGATTAAGTTAATGGATCAACCTAGGTTGTGTAATATCAAAGTTTGATAAGGTAAATGAGCTAGGTAATGATTTAATTATCAAGGCCCAAAACCTAGCCCAATGAATAAATTTTGGTAGCCCAACTTGACGTTCATTTAATTTAATTGTTGGGAGCCCTAAATGATTTAATTATGTAGCCCAATGAGAGTTAGTGCATAGTCCATTGTATAGCCCAATTGATTTAAATGCCTAGCCCGTTGATTTAGTTAATGTTTGGCCCAATCATTTAATTAATTGAAGCCCAAATAGAATTAATTGTCAAGCCCAATATTAATTTAATTGACTAGCCCAACAAAATGAGGTAGTAAGCCCAATGGAAATGTAGAGAATCCCAATGGTGGGATTTAATTTCCAAGCACAATGATTTGGTAAATAAAGACCCAAACCCTAGCCCAATTGGTGGTAAATAAGGTGCATACATATATATAATTAATGTATATGTATATAAGCACTAATGGAATAAAGAAAAATGAAAATTTAAGGGTTTTGGGGCATGTGGGCCCCAAAATTCGGCTGGGCACAAGGAGGAGAGAGGGATGGACTTTAGGGAGCTTAATAGCTTCCCTTGGGAGCTTAATTTACTTGGGGAAGAGCAAGGAAGAGAAGTGACAAGTTGGTGATAGCTTAAAGGCTATATAGTAGCTTGTATTGGGAGAAATAATATGGATATACATTCTATATGTATATCACTAGCTAAGTAAAGGGAGTTGAGAGAGAGTTGGTCATTTAATTCATTTCCATGTGTTGGAGAAAAGAAATGAAAAGCTAGAGAGAAGCCATGGAAGAAAAGCAAGATCCTTGATGCTTGGATGGATGGATGAAGAAGGAGCAAGGTTTAAAGATGAAGGCCTCCTTATGGTGAAGCTTTCTATCTATGGAAGTGAATCATCCAAGCTTGGTAAAATTTCTAGCAAAAAGAAGAAAAGCTATTAAAAGGTTCAAAAGTTTTCAAACCCTTGTTTTCTTTTTCATCTTTGTGTTTTAAGTGTTTGAAGTAGTTTTGATGGTTCAAAACTAATTTCAAAGCTATAAATGTTTATATCCGTGCTAGATTTATAAATCTAGGGTTCAATGGGTTTAACATGTGTATTTACGGGTATCTATTATGAAAAGTTTAGCAAAAAGCTTGAAAACGATTTCTACCGGCGAAACCCTAAACGAACATGTGATTCAGAGCTTTATATCTTGAAACCTAAAAGTTAGGTATGAGATTTTCTTCTTGGTTATGGTAAATATATAAGTTAAGAACAATACCTAGTTGGTAAAATGTTCGTGTGAGTTGTTATGGTCAATATATAATTTTTAGACCAAAGAAGGCCATTTTAAGAACTCAATGTACAAACGGTCCACTTTGTGCCTATTTTTCATAACCAAAACTTTTCCAAAAATTTGATCCAATGATGGAATATTGTAGTTTAGGAAGATACAAATCCATCGATACCAATTTGAGGTCATTTGGATTTGTAGATTTCATTTTATTCAAGTTTTAATCAAATGAGCAAAAGTTGAAAAATCAGAAAATGGCAATTTTGCAGATTCTGCAAGAGGAGGGCCGGGGCCCTTGTTTCCTTTGTAAAAGGAGGGCCGGGGCCCTAGTCCCTTTTCACAGAAAAATAAATTTTTAATCCGGGTCGGGTCGGGTCATTTTTAACGGGTCGGTTCGGAGCAGTATGAGTCAAAATGGGTCAAAATGTTTAAAAGTTAATATAATTAATTTGGGACCCAAGTTTATTAATTATTTAATATTTATATGATAAATAATAAATAAAGTAAATAAAAGCCATTTTTATGATTAATTATTATTTAATTGATATTAAATAATATGTAGAGCAAATAAATATGATAACTAATTATTTAATTATTTATTGTTAAATAATAAATAAAGGATGTTATGAAGTTAAAAAAATAATTATTTATTATTTAATTATATTAAATAATAAATAAGGATAATTAGTTAATTAATTATTATTTAAAGGATAATAAATAGTAATTAAAGAAAGATGAAATTGATTTCGTAATTATTTATTATTGAATAAATAAGGATGATTAATTATTTAATTATTATTTAAGGGATATTGAATAATAATTAAAGGAAGATAAAGTTAAATAAGGTAATTATTTATTATTGAATAAAAAGGATGATTAATTATTTAATTATTATTTAAGGGATATTAAATAATAATTAAAGGAAGATAAAGTTAAATAAGGTAATTATTTATTATTGAATAAATAAGGATGATTACTTATTTAATTATTATTTAAGGGATATTAAATAATAATTAAAGGAAGATAAAGATAATAAGGTAATTATTAATTATTTAATAAATAAGGATGATTAATTATTTAATTATTATTTAAAGGATATTAAATAATAATTAAAGAGAGATGAAGTGAATAAAATAATTATTTATTATTTAATTAATATTAAATAATAAATGAGGTTAATTAATTAAGAAATGATTATGTAATTGATATTCAATAATCATTAAATGAATTAAGGAGAATTAATTAATTATTATTTAAATTAAATAATAATTAAAGTGAATTAAGGTTAATGAGATAATTGTTATGTAATAATAAATAACAAGTAATGCTAATTTAATTATTTATTTAACTAATATTAAATAAATAATGTTATGTAATTAAGAAAATAATTGTTTATGTAAAGATAAATAAACAAGTAAAGTTAATTAAATTAATTATTTATTTAAATGATATTAAATAAATAATGTGGGGTAATTAATGAAATAATTGTTAATGTGAAGATAAATAAACAAGTAAAGTTAAGTGAATTAATTATTTATTTAAATGGTATTAAATAAATAATGTGAAGGAATTAAAGGTAATAAAGTGTAAACAATTGACGGGTAATTGTTGGAGTGTTTAGTTATTACCAATATTATAAATATTCATTTAATGAATGATAATTAATGGTAAGTGGATAAATATTATTAATGGATTAATAATATGGATAATTGGATGAATATTATTAAGGGCTTAATAATATTAATAACCAATTAAGGTGTTGTTCAGTACGTGAGAAGCGTTGGTAATTTAGTGATGTATTATTAATGTATAATAATACTGATCGGTAATTAAAATATTATCCAAGGATGATAATATTGTCTTATAAATTTACGAGTTAATAAATAGGGAATTCTGTGTTGTAGAGTAAATTCTTTTGAGAATGGCAGCTGAGTTCCTATGTACTTTACTAATTGTCAGATAAGCAAATTAGGTCTTTCGAATGCAGTAATTCAATTCGTTGAGCGTTAATGATGGAACGCGAATTACAGACTGGTAGCGTAAGTCAATGCGACTATCAGGCAAGTCTTTCAGTACTATGTGCTATACTTACGAACCTGTTTGCTATATGCATAAACTATTAAGTGTGCACTCATTTGATGTGCTAACGGATTTTAAATGTGCCTGTGTACAGTGTAAGACCCCGAATTTTATGAAATATAAAATTTAATTTTTCTTCATATATTTTTTTTTCATGAAACAGTAAATGGTTAAATTGATAAAGTTAAAAGTTAAGGATGTTATGTGTAAATTATATTTTGTCGGACAATATTCGCTTTGTCGGGGAATATTCGTTTGGTCGGGGAATATTCGTGTCGTACGACGGCGCCGAAATAACAAATTATTGGTGGACCCCACAACGGAATATTTGTCGGATATAGAAAACGACAGAAATAACCTTTTTAAATAAAAATAGTCAACGGAACTGTTAAAATACCGGTGATAAAAGAATAGTAGCATACGGTAGTTATTGGTATTTTCTGTAGCACTCGGTACTCTACAGTAACACACGGTATTGCATAGTGTCTCATATTATTGGTCTGATAATTGACACCGTAACTGTTACGCATCATTTCATCGATAATTGTCACTGCATAATATTTTATATTATCAATTCAATAATTGTTGTTACACAGTATTTTGCATTATTGATTTAATAATTGTCATTACACTGTATTTTATATCATTGAGTCAATAATTGTTGTTGCACTGTTTTTAAAATTATTGAACCTAATAATTGTCACAGTAACATATGCACAGTAATTCACATTATTGAATCAATAATTGTCATTACACAGTAACGTATGCTTTATTTTACATTATTGTTATCTTTATTTTATATGGATATTGGGTCACTTGACGATTTTGCCCTCCTGTCAGGGTTAGTAGAGAAATGCAAAATTTGGGTGTCTACAGCTGCCCCTCTTTATCATGTCTATGGAATGAAATATGAAATGGACATGATAAAGAAGTAGGCACCAGATGCACAGGAAAGACAGTATGTGTTTTATCGATGCAATGCATATGTTGAGACAATGCAAATGCCGCACTTGACATGATCGTGTAGGGGTTGATTCGAATTCCACGAATGGATGCCGCTGGGGTGTCGTACCCGACGGTCGCTCTTGGATTGGTCAGGTATTGTTTCTGACGGGTCATTTTTCAATCGGTCTAGTATCGTATCTGACGGGTCGTTTTTCAAATGGTCGGGTATCGTATCTGACGGGTCGTTTTTCAATTGGTCAGGTCTCGTATCTGACTGGGCATTTTTCAATTGGTCAGGTCTCGTATCTGACGGGTCGTTTTTCAATTGGTCAGGTCTCGTATCTGACGGGTCGTTTTTCAATTGGTCAGGTCTCGTATCTGACGGGTCTTTTTTCAAATTGGTCAGGTCTCGTATCTGACTGGTCGTTTTTCAATTGGTCAGGTCTCGTATCTGACTGGGCGTTTTTCAATTGGTCAGGTCTCGTATCTGACGGGTCGTTTTTTAATTGGTCAGGTCTCGTATCTGACGGGTCGTTTTTCAATTGGTCAGGTCTCGTATCTGACGGGTCTTTTTTCAAATTGGTCAGGTCTCGTATCTGACTGGTCGTTTTTCAATTGGTCAGGTCTCGTATCTGACTGGGCGTTTTTCAATTGGTCAGGTCTCGTATCTGACGGGTCGTTTTTCAATTGGTCAGGTCTCGAATCTGACGGGTCGTTTTTCAATTGGTCAGGTCTCGTATCTGACGGGTCGTTTTTCAATTGGTCAGGTCTCGTATCTGACGGGTCTTTTTTCAAATTGGTCAGGTCTCGTATCTGACTGGTCGTTTTTCAATTGGTCAGGTCTCGTATCTGACTGGGCGTTTTTCAATTGGTCAGGTCTCGTATCTGGCGGGTCGTTTTTCAATTGGTCAGGTCTCGTATCTGACGGGTCGTTTTTCAATTGGTCAGGTCTCGTATCTGACGGGTCGTTTTTCAATTGGTCAGGTCTCGTATCTGACGGGTCTTTTTTCAAATTGGTCAGGTCTCGTATCTGACTGGTCGTTTTTCAATTGGTCAGGTCTTTCTAAAATCTTATATTTCACATGGGACACGTTGCCGGCTGACTCGGGGAGCAAAAGGGAGGCAAAACGGGTCACCGAGACCAGCCGCAGATGCACCTGCGGCTGGGATCGGCCCCTACATTAGATCGCGACCCCCACGTTTCCTTTCACTTTTTGGCTGTCCCTTTCACTCGTTTTCGGTTTTCCTCGCCCCCTACCCGGCTTTTTCGTCTTTTGGACCTCTTTCGGCAAAATCTGCTCCGATTAAATCAGTCTACGTACTTTAGGTAACGTTTTAACTCATTTTTCTTTGATTTTTCGCTTTCATTTGACTATGTATTTACTTGTGTAAATATTTGATCTTAGTAATGCATGCCTATATGAGATATTGGGGTTAGCCATAGCATATATAAACGAAATGGGTCTTGCGGTCATGCTCTATTTACTTTGAAAAAACCATGATTTTATTCATTTTATGCTCATGGTGCATCATTTTCACTTGCATTTGGGATTTGTTGGTTGTCTGACTTGATTTTAAACATGCCGGATCGTGCATGGGATGTCCATTTTACAAACGAGACTCTGCCGAAATTTCGGGAAATTTAGCGCACCCCTTAGGATTTATTCATGCATTTTCATTTCATAAACATGTCATGCTGCCCTATGACTTTTAGCAATATGCAATAAGATTTGTTTTGAAAGATAACGAGTTAAGGGTGTACCTCCTTTTCGTGATGCCGTTTCAGCCATGGATCCTGATGCTCCCAGTGGCTCCGCAGTGCCCCGGGTGGCGGGTGTCCGACGTCGCAGAGCGGCCACCCCAGCTCCAGCTCCCGTTCTGACCCGTCATTCCCGTAGATTGGCGGAGTCTATCATTCGCCCCGTGCAGCCGGATATTGATGAGGATGCCCCAGCTGAGGCAGAGGCGGGCCCTTCGGGCACAGCGGCTCCTCCCCCCACGCGTCGGACTTTACCAGGGGCTCGTGCCAGGATACCTGATCTGCTCGGTCCGACTCTCAGTAGTCATCCCTCAGCCTACCTGGCGGCTAACGAGGTATATCCGTCATTTAACTTCATTCAAATCCGTATGGTTACCATGCTTGACTTTTGATGGTTGTCACAGGTTCCTGAGTTTACCCAGCCTCGGGGCAACTGGTTTAGCATCTACACTCTCTATCATGCGCTGCATTCCGACTATAGGGGGATGGTAGATTCCTGGGGCTTCAGACATTTCTTCACCATTGCCCCTCGCCGGTGTCCGTGGGGCTATATGAGGGCTTTAGCTGAGCGCTGGTTCCATCATACACAGTCGCTTCATCTTCTTGACTGTGAGCTGATGCTGACCCCTCTCGACTGGCGTTATATCACCGGGGTGGAGTTTTCCGGATCTCGGGTCCCCCTGGAGACTGACATCACCACCGCAGCTGTTCGATCCCTGTTGGGCTACTCTCCCCATGATAAGGTCTTTAAGGCCCGCAGCATCCGATCGGGAGCCTTGGCTGTAGATGCCATTGGAGGGGTCCTCTCCGAGCCATTCCCTGAGGACCGGTCTACTCGTGATTTTCTGCTCCGCCGTCTGTTTCTGACTATTATGAGGGGCTGTTTTCTGGGGAACAACTCCTCGACTATCCATTTCAGCATCGTCGGAGCCACCAGGGATGTTGACCGGATCGGGGATTACGACTGGGGCTCTTTCACCTTTGCTTACTTCCTCCAGGGTCTTCGTCTCCGCTCAGAGGGACAGACCGATGCTTGGCTCGGCTTCTATCCCTTCCTGCTAGTAAGTCCCTTTTATCATACAGTTCTCGTTTCGTCCCATTTCTTCGTTCCTTCTTGCTACTTACGGCTTTTCTGCTTTGTTTGACAGTTCTGGGCCTACGAGAGATTACCCTGCTTGCGGCCCGTTACTATCCTCGGCCCGGAGACTTATCCCAGGGGTCGTAGATGGCATCATAGTACTCTCGAGGAGACCCCAGTGTCTGATAGTTTCGCTCACTGTCGGCTGCAGTTAGAGCTGATCTCGTCTGCGGATGTGACCTGGGTTCCTTACACGGCGGATCATTTGGCGGCTGGCCTTGCTGGTGGTTATGCTGCGGACCTGGAGCATGCCTAATCCACTCGCCGTATTCCGTTTCTGACCTACGGTGGATGGGAGCTATATCTGGGGGAGCGCGCCATCAGATGTGTGACCGGGGAGGCTCGTATCCCTTTGCCCCCCCCCCCCCTCAGAGAGAGCTTGGTTTGCGGATGCCCACCTTCCAGAGGCCCTGATGGCCGGGGAGGACGGCTATATGCTTTCTGTTGGTCCGCATACGAGCGAGAGCTTCAGTGCCTGGTGGAGACCCCGCACTATCGGTCCTCAGACCCGGGCTACTTTCTTCCTCGGAGACCTGGTTCACGGGTCGGTGATGATGGCAGATTGGATGGAGTGCGTCCGTGTCCCCACCCATTCGGACCAGATTGCTTCACTCACTCGGAGGGTGGATCAGTTATCTCTCTTCGTTCGAAGCTTGGGCCGAGATCCAGAGGAGGCTTATGCTGCAGACCCGCAGGGATCTGATTTTGGCGCGGGTCCCGGTGCATCGGATGCCCCAGTTCCGCCTTATTCCTGCCCAGACCTTAATTTTGAGGGCGAGGTTGCCCTTCCCCAGGACTTGCCTGCAGATCAGTTTGACGATGACACCTTCATTGATGGCATAGACTTCACTGATTAGACTTGATAGGCTAGGATCTCTGTATTTAAACCTGCTCGTTTTACTATCATTTCTCATTTCATGTATTATGTACAGATTTATTTTATTTTATGCACAATCGTTTACTTTTGATGATTCATTCATTCCATTATAGCTTGTATGATGTATGATTTGTTATATATAAGGAAAAATTGACCCCTGTATAGTCTTTTGATACCGCTTTTACAGATGTCATCCCTGGACGTGGTTCGCGTGGACCCTCGCGCCCCCTCAGGGATTATTGGCAGGCTCTTCTTGTGGCTGGATAGTTTGCTACCCTCCGACCGAATCATCGCAGAGGGTCTTTTGGGACACTCCTTGGCTCTACTGTCATTTCAGGTGCCGCCGGGCTTTGTTGATGGCATTCTCAGTTGTTGGATCCCGGACCGACAGGTTTTCAGGTTTAGGCTGGAGTATCTGACTCCCACTCTTGAGGAGTATGCTCGCTTCACCGGTTTATCAGTGGATGGTCCATGTGCACGGGTTACCTCGGGCCATATGCGCCGCCAGTTTCTGACTTTCACAGGCTTGCGGAGGACAGCCCTGCTATCCGTGACCTCCTCGAGCCACCTTGTTCCTCTATCCTTCCTGGTTGACAGATTTGGCTCGGTGGATAGCTTCTCTCGGTTTTTCAGTGATTTTTCAGTATCTGAAGAGTGCTGGGGCGCTTTGAGAGTGGATGTTTTGATGGCTTGTGTCGTATCAGTTCTGTACATGCCCGCAGGGGACGACCTCATGGATATGCGGGTTATCGTAGCGGTGCAGGCTCTCCAGGAGGATCATACCATTCTTCCCATGATATTAGCAGAGACTTACCTGTCGGCCTCATATTGTCATTCCTTCTCTGGTCGCATATTTAGGGGAAGCTCTACTTTGTTATACGTATGGTTCATGAGCCACCTCAGACCCATCGGGCAGTTTCGTCGATACGGGTTCTGTTTCACCCACAGCCTGGCCATGCAGTTCTCTTTCCGTCCCCGGCGATGCACGGATACAGTCTCATGGAGGGAGCTCTTATCGGCCCTTGAGGAGCCTTTCCATCTTCTGATCTATTCGGGCTATTGCTCCTTCCAAAGTTTCCTGACTCATGTGCCACCTTTTGATTTTCTCCCTCTCCTTGGCTTGAGGGGGGTGACGACTTATCATCCCTTAGCTGTCATGGGGCAGTTTGACCAGATGCAAGATCTCCATCTCTTTGCGGGAGCTGCTGACTACCGATTTCTCATATCGCCTCAGACGGAGAGGGAGCTGCTGAGGGTATACGATCTTTGGTCACACAGGGTCTCGGCCGAGTTTGGGGACAGTCACCCTGGTCATACACCCGATTATCTGCTATGGTTGCACGGGGATTCAGAGATTGCCGACTTTGACCCGATCGGGGTATTGGATGGTTCCCGAGGACTTTTTCCATATGAGACTAGTTCAGGTGCGATCATTTCTCCGGAGGTTTCAGGATTATCGCCCAGATCTGGTATTGAGGAGGTTTCCACTTCGGTACATGCCCATTCCTTTGACTTGACTGATCGGATCCAGAGATTGATGATTGAGGGTACCCGGCTCCGGTTCGTTTTGAGTGCTACTGAGACTGAGAGGGATACCGCCTATGCGGAGCGGGATGCTGCTGTACTAGCCCGGGATGCCGCCCTTTCTGCCAGAGATAACATCGTAGAGCAGGCCCAAGTCATCATGGAGGGCCATTCCACGACTGTTACCAGTGCTGCTGCTCTTTTGACTCGGATTGACATGATGGGACAGCAGATTGCGGATGAGCCGGAGGTTTATGATGCCTCGACTATTCTGTCTATCCTGCTCCAGCTGGTCTCTGACCTGTAGATGATTTTATTTCCTGCACGGACTATGTCAGTTTCATCACTTTTATTTAAAAGACAGACTTGTAATCAAAATGTTTTGTATATATAGAGAAATATTTGTGGTTTTAGTCATTTCCCTTTTTGATGCATCGTCGCCCTTCATTGGATCCTCATTTTATCCAGCCGATTATGATTTCGATATATTGCCTTATTTCTTTCCTCAAGTCTTGATTGGAACTCCACAGATATTGCCGCATGCCCCTCTGATTTCATCGAAGTGAGTCTTGGACTTTGGGCTAATTATGTGGCTAGGTTTGGAGGGTATAGGATTTCTGGAAGTGGTTTTGGTATAGGGACAAGGTTTGTGGTTATGTTTGGGTAAGTTTTGGAATGTGTAGGATTTCGGGATTTTCTGGAAGTGGTTTTGGTATAGGGACGAAGTTTATTATTTTGTGTAGAACGGACCGTGCCATGATGGCTGCCTACGTACTCCCACAAGGTCAGGAGATCAGGTCCTACGTAGTTCGAGTTACAAGGGAGATAAATTTTTTTTTTTTTTTTTTTTTTTTTTTTTTTTTTTTTTTTTTTAAGCGTAGAATCGTTTCACAGAGTCGGAATTCAGGGGCTGCGGAAATACCTCGCCATCCATTTCCTGTAGGATGAGGGCCCCTCCAGATAGAACCTTTTTGATCACAAAGGGCCCTTCCCAATTGGGAGCGAATTTCCCTTTGGCTTCGTCTTGACAGGGCATGACCCTCTTTAGAACTAAATCATTCTCTTTGAACTTTCGGGACCGAATCTTTTTGTCGTACGATCGAGAGATACGTTGCTGATACAACTGACCGTGTAATATAGCCGCCACCCTTTTTTCATCTATCAAGGCTAACTGGTCGTATCGACTTTGTATCCAATCCCCCTCGTCAATCCGAGCATCGAGCAAAATCCGGAGGGATGCCATCTCCATTTCCACCGGCAAAACGGCCTCCATCCCATATACCAAGGCGTAAGGGGTTGCTCCTGTGGACGTTCGCACTGATGTCCGGTATGCAAACAATGTGAGGGGCAGCAAATCCGGCCATCCCCGATGATTGGCAGACATTCTCGCCATGATTCTCTTTATACTCTTATTTGCCGCCTCCACGGCCCCATTCATTTTGGGCCGGTAAATGACAGAATTTAGATGCTTGATCTTGAATTGGGCGCACAACTCCTTCATAAGGGCATTGTTCAGATTCTTGGCATTGTCGGACACCAAGATTTCAGGCTGTCCGTATCGGCAAATCACATTGTTCCTGATGAAACTGACTATAACTTCCTACGTTACTTTGGGGAAAGAAGCTGCCTCTACCCATTTAGTGAAATAGTCGATCATGACGAAAATGAACCGGTGGCCGTTGCTCGCTTTGGGCTCCACGGGCCCGATAACATCCATACCCCACATGGAGAACGGCCAAGGGGAAGTCATACAATGTAGTTCATTAGGAGGCGCATGCATCACATTACCGTGTGCTTGGCATTGGAAACATCGCTTGACATGATCGTCACAGTCAGCTTTAAGTGATAGCCAGTAATGCCCGGTTCTCAGAATTTTCTTGGCCAACATTGACCCACTCATATGCGGCCCACATACTCCACCGTGCACTTCGCCCATGATTTTCTGTGCTTGAGTCTCGTCCACACATCGCAATAATCCCAAGCCTACATCCCTCTTATACAGGGAGTCTCCACTTAAATAGAATTTCATCGCCATCTTCTGGATTCTCTGCCTTTCCGTTCGGTTCGCCTGGTCGGGGAGTGATCTATCCCTCAAGTATTTCTGAATGTCATGATACCAGGGCTGATTTGGTTGAGCCACATCTTCTGACAACTCCGATATGTATTCTTCGTAAGCGGGGGCACTTTGTACTGTTATTTCAATCTGTGGGGTGGCTTTGCCTTTGAGTACGTGGACTAACGAAGCCAGGGTAGCCAATGCATCGGCGAAGTCATTCCGCCCCCGGGGAATGTGTCGGAAAGCTATATCTCCAAATTCTTGCATCAATCGGACTATACACCGGTGGTACGGGAGTAACCGAAGCTCCTTAGTGCCATACTCCCCCGTCGCCTGTCTGATCACCAATTCTGAATCTCCGAACACGGCTAATCTTTTCACTCCCATATCGCGGGCGAATCTCAGTCCCAATATGCATCCTTCGTATTCGGCCGTATTGTTTGAGTTACTGAACTTTAATTTGGTGAGAACAGGGTATTGCTCGCCCGTAACGGATACCAGGACCGCTCCAGCTCCTGCCCCTTCAGCATTCATGGCACCGTCGAAATACATTTTCCAAAACTGCCCTTCGTCATCACACCTCGCTTGTTGGACCCACAGTATGTCTTCACCTGGTAGGAAAGTCTCTAAAGGCTCCATCCCCCCTGTCGGCATCTCTGATAATTGATCTGCAATTCCCTGCCCTTTCATGGCCTTCTGGGTAACATATAGGATGTCGAATTGCTGGAGGATTAACTGCCACCTTGACAATCGACAATTCAGCATTGGTCTCTCAAATATATACTTCAAGGGGTCGATTCGCGAGATCAAATAGGTAGTGTGTCCATGGAGGTAATGCTGTAATCTCATAGCAGCCCAGGCCAAGGCGCAACATGTTTTCTCGATCGGCGTGTAATTCTGTTCACAGCTGCTGAATCTCTTGCTGAGGTAGTAAATGGCATGCTCCTTACCGGATTCGCTCTTCTGCCCCAGCATACAACCCATCGCCATCTCATTCACGGATATATACAGGAAAAGGGGAACCCCGTCCTTTGGCGGTACCAGCACTGGCGCTTCTGTTAGTTGCTTCTTAATAGTCTGAAAGGCCTTTTGGCATTGACTGTTCCACTTCCGGGAGGCGTCTTTCCTTAACAGTTTGAAGATTGGTTCGCAGGTGGTGGTCAGATGGGATATGAACCGACTGATGAAGTTTATCCTCCCCAAAAATCCCCTTATCTCTTTCTCTGTACGGGGAGCTGACATATCCACAATAGCCCTGATCTTAGCCGGATCCAGTTCGATACCTCGATTGCTCACCAAGAATCCAAGGAGTTTACCTGACTGAACCCCGAAGGCACATTTGGCTGGATTGAGCTTCAAATTATACTTCCTGAGCCGCTCGAATAGCTTCTTAAGGTGAGTCACATGGTCAGATTCCGCCCTCGATTTCACAATGATGTCATCCACGTAAACCTCTATCTCCTTGTGCATCATGTCATGGAATAGGGCCATCATGGCCCTCTGATAAGTGGCTCCCGCATTTGTGAGGCCGAAGGCAAGTCGTCTATAACAAAACGTGCCCCAGGGGGTGATGAAGGCAGTCTTTTCTCGATCCTCTTCCGCCACCATGATCTGGTGATACCCAGCGAAACAATCGACAAATGAATACATTTCATACTGAGCTGTGTTATCCACCAAGATGTGTATGAAAGGCACTGGGAAGTTATCCTTAAGACTGGCTTTGTTCAGATCTCTATAATCCACGCACACTCTCACCTTTCCTCCAGGTTTTGCCACGGGGACTATATTGGAAAGCCATTCTGGGTAAGTAGACACCATGATGATCCCAGCCTTGAATTGCTTGACTATCTCTTCTTTCACCTTTAAGCTCCACTCTGGCTTTAACTTTCTCAACTTCTGCTTAACTGGCCTGAAACCCTCCTTGATAGGCAATCGATGTACCACGACGTCCGTGGACAAACCGACCATGTCTTCGTGTGACCAAGCAAACACATCCTCATATTGGCTCAACAGTTCAGCTACTTCTGCTTTCTGGTTGGGAGTCAAGTCTGCCCCAATTTTTAGCTCTTTGGGGTTTTCAGGGGTTCCTATGTTGATGGTGATGGTTTGGTCTAGGTTGGGTTTGGGTTTATCCTCGACCCACTCTTTGATCTCGTCGGGAGCGTCGTCATCATCTGCTTCGTCCTGCTCAATTCCCATCAAATCGAAATCCAGTTCTATATCAAAATCATAATCGTCTTTCAAATTTGGAAAATCGTTTGTTAGGCTAGAATGACTCAAATCGGTACACCTGACATGAAACAAAAATATTTGTCATATATATAAACATTAGGTACATGACTTCCTTTTCAATAATCATGACAAAAGTATGAAATAGACGTGCAGATACATAATAACAAAAACACCGTCTTAAAAACCCCTTGATCCCCCTACTGGACAAGATTCCCGGACACTCCTGCATTTACCCTTTTCTGGATACTACTGGCTGCACGGTCCAATTCCTGGGGATCACTTCGGTTTTAGAGCTAGTGATGGAGGGGGTCTCTGCATCTGGCACCTCCTCAATGATTGCGGCAACTTGGTTTCGGCTCTCATTTTCACTTTCTCCGGGCACTTCTAACCCGGCCCAATTTATAAATGGCATGATCTGCTTGCCCTCAGTCATCTTCTCTTTTCCCTTTTCATTGGGGCCTGACTGTCCCGGAAGATGGCACTTTTTCTCGAACTGTTCCATAATTTCCTGTAAGAAATCCGACTGCTGGGCCCCTCCTTTGATTGGGGGAGTCTCCACCTTACCCTCTGTTCCAGACGCAGGCTTGATTATCCTCGGGGATTGTTCATTATCGGCTTTCGGTATCGGGACTCCGGTTATCCGCACGGGCATTTTCTTGTGTGAGCTCCTTGGCCTTATACCTCTGTGATATCCTAACCCCGCTTTGCCTAACTGCACTGGTACCTGGATGGGCTCGGTGATTCCTTGGTTGTGCTTGCCCAGCCCTTGCCCCGGCTGGAAGTTCATTGCCATCATTTCCTGGGCAACGAAGGTGAGCTCGGGGGACATCTTAAGTTTTAACTCCGGAGCTCCCAATTGCTTGTATTGAGGGGTGCTGATTTCAAAAGCCTGATAGCTGATGGGTTCGGCCGACTCATCCACATGGATCACTGGCATGCCTTTTACGGATGGAACAGGGTATTCGGATTCTGCTGCGATCGTTACCAGGTGCCCCTCAATGATGAATTTTATTTGTTGATGCAGGGTGGAGGGCACTGCCCCGGCCATATGAATCCAGGGTCTCCCCAGTAGCATGTTATAACTGGCCGTGATATCTAGCACTTGGAAGGAAATATCAAAAGTATACGGGCCAATCTCCACCGGCAGCTCAATCTCTCCCACCGTGTCCTTTCTCGATCCATCAAACGCCCTTACCACCACTTGGCTGGCCCGCAGGCGCTTAGGGTTGATCTTCATTTTCTCCAGAGTATTGTATGGGCAAATGTTCAGGGCTGACCCACCATCAATCAAGACTCCGTTCATCACATATCCGGACGAGATGACAGAAATGTGTAACGGCTTTCGGTGCCCCCTTCCTTCTTCAGGGATGTCGTCGTCGGTAAATGATATTACATTGCTGTCTAACAGATGGCCCACCAAGTGGCTGAATCTTTCTGTACTGATTGTCTTGGGGACATGGGCCTCTTCCAGGACTTTGCTTAATACTTGATGATGGTCATTTGAGGCCAAGGCAAGATCTAAGATGGATGTCAGGGGTGGCTGCACCTCCAGTGTTTTGGCCACATTTGCCTTGCCGTGATTCATCTTCTCCCAAAACTCCAACGCTTTGTCCTCTGATATTTTCCCGTTTTCCCTTTTTGTGTTTTCAAAAACCCGCCTTGGTAGATACAATGGATTTCCTTTGGAGCTGACCGATGCACAACTGGCCTCTTCCACGGTTTTTTCCCCGTAATTCCACGGAACAGTCTTCAGGTTGGTGACTGGCAATTGTGATCTAGCTGTTACGACAAGGGGTCTTGGAGCTGATAACCGGATAGGCTCTGTTTTGGTCCCTTGAATTACTCCAACCAACTTAATAGGCTCCCTTGGCGCATCATCCCGGGCATTGGTCCCAGCAATTTCTCCTTCTACCCTCCTTATGTATCTCAATCTTAGGGGACCCTCCGCCCCACTAGCTTCCACTGTATTTACGCCTCCCCCATTATGCTCGGGAAGAGGGTTGGCCTTCACATTCGGGGATTCCGGTTGTTCCACCACGATTTCTCCGTTGTCAATCATGTTCTGGATCTTGTGTTTGAGAGACCAGCACTCCTGGGTGTCATGCCCCGGGGATGCCGAGTGGTAGGCGCATCTCTTGCTAGGGTCATATCTCTTGCTCTTTGGGTCTGACGGAGGCAATAGCTCGGTAATCTTCTTCTGGCTTACCAGCAGGGTCAGTATCTGCTCCAACGAATCCCCCAAAGGGGTGAACTCCCTCTCTTGCGGCTTTTCGAATTTTCGACGCCCCTCATACCTCTGATTGTTGAAATTTGATGGGCGCGGGGCCTCATTTCTTTGTATGTGGACCAGGGGGCTGGTCATTGTTTTCCCTGATAGTCCTTGTAATACCAGGGACACATCCTCCTCCTTTCTCTTTTGGGGTCTCCGGGATGAACTGCCGTAATTCCCACTCTGGATTTGCTCAGCCACAGCCTCGAGAGCTGTGAGATCTCTGATCTTTCCTGACTTCAAACCCATCTCAGCCATTTCCCCATGCTTGATCATCTCCGCAAAAGGCTTTCCTATTCCCGCCATTACTCTTTCATAATAGGGAGCCTCCTGGATATCAATGAAAGTCATGACCATTTCTGCCTCACTCATGGGTGGGTTCACTTGGGCTGCCATCCTCCTCCACCGCTGAGCATAATCTCTGAAGGATTCACTGGTCTGTTTTCTGATTTTGGTCATCTGGTAGCGGTCCGGGGCCATCTGGGACTGAAAACTGTACTGGGTTAGGAAAGTGTGGGCCAGCTCCTCCCAGTTGTGGATCTTAGCATTATCCAATCTTGCATACCACGTCCTAGCCTCCCCTGTCAGGCTTTTCTGGAACAGTTGCATCCTTAGCGATTCATCCTCAGCATATCCTCCTAGCTCTCCGATGTATACTTTCAGGTGCGTGTAGGGATCCCCCGACCCGTTGTACTTTTCAAATTCGGGGAGTTTGAATTTTTCTGGATATCTGGTTCCCGGAAAGATGCACAGGTCGGAATAGTTAACACTGCCATATGACCCGATCCCCTTCATCGTTTTGATGGCCTCTTCCATCTGCTTTATTTTCTTACTAACACCGCTGGCAACCTCATCTTCGGGGATGATAATGACTTGCTTTGGTAGCTCAACTTTAGGAGTTTCCGGGGTCAGTGCGTTTCCTTGGGATGATGGCCCCGCCGGGTCCTCGAGCTGTGGCCCTGATTTTAGTTTGAAATGCTCCTTGAGCAACATGGTCAGCTCGGTCATTTGGTTTTTCACAGCATTGAACTCTTCCCGAGATACGGGAGCCAGGTCAGGATTAGGGTTCTCAGCCATCTCGACTGTTAATTCTCTGGCTTTCTTAGATCGGAGACGGGTTTGGGGAGCAATCCTGCGTATAAAACAACCGAAGTTTTAGTTTCGGGAAATGACTTTGGTGGATGCATGCTAAAGCAAATATTTTTTGAGTTTTTGAGTTTTGTAATATTTTCCTGCAAAAAAGGGTTAGTATCCCTTTATTTTATCCAAAATAATGACATTGTGCAATTTATGATGCTCTCCAAGCTGTCCCTGTAAAACAGAGGTTAGTACTTTTATTTTGACAAAATTGGTTGGTACAAAATGATTGACTACAGTATGATATCATGCGCGTAAAGCGTAAAAGGGCATGAAGAGACTTTCCGTGCGTTGGGTTTATCTGAGGCTGACCTACCCTAAGTTACTCTCGCGGGCTTTTCGGCATGAAGGTTCCCAGATCTTCGCAACATACTCGAAGGGAATAAATCCGATCTTTCAATTGGATTGGATCTGAGTGGATGCTTTTCCTGAGCCTCGCCGGGGAGCACCCCTTTGAGTCCAGTAATCCACATCCGACGGGTTTGCCTCAGGAGGAGGAACTGCTCAACATACATTCAATCATACATTCATCGTCCTCACCGTATGCATATGATGCTAATAAAGTAACGACTTGAAAAACCGCAATCACACCATCCACTAAAGTAAAAACTTGAACATAAAAAACGCAATCACACCATCCACATACGCACAAAAAGGTAAATCAACGCAAATAACGCAAACACACATTTTTTAGATTTTTAAAGGATAGGAAAACATCAGGATTTTAAATGCGGCTTAAGCCCTCTAATGTCCCCAGCGGAGTCGCCAGCTGTCGACGCCGGAATTTTCGCCGTCTCGTTTTTTATTATTAAAATGCCCTTTTCCAATTTTAGCCTTTTGAATTAAATGTGGTTTAGAAAAAGGTCGGCTTAGTGTCGACGGGTTTTGAAAGATCGATTTTTTATGAGCCAATTGACCAGAGTCGCCAGTTGGTATATTTGAAATGGATGTACCAACTCATCCGAATTTATTTTCGTAATCGCTGGCTCATATGTGACTCCGATTAATTGGTCCGCAAACCGAGATTCATAGAGTTCGGGGGCTTGCTTAAGCGAGGGGAAGGTGTTAGGCACCCCCCGACTTCCGTGAAATACGGTTACCGCAATCTTGATATTTTCCTATCCTTTTTAAATCCTAAAATGTGTGGTTTGCGTGTGTGTGCGTGCGTGCCTAGATGAATGTTTGTGGTGCGTTTTGCATAAAAGTTCGCTTTTATTTTTATATGGCAAAAGTGTTATCTGGAAAGTGTTTTGGACGTTCTTTGACCCAAATGACGAGGCTTCGCTTTTTATAAGAAAGATTGATTTTAAATTCGAAAACGTTGAGTGGCTTTTTATTAGATGTCATTTTGGAAAACAAACAATTTTAAACTTTTGTCAAATAGGAATCGAGACTACACATTGCCTCCTAACAATTAATATAAATAAAATGAAGGCAACTTCTAGAACTCCTTAACCCTATGCACAAAGTTTAATTAAAACGTTCATTTATTTTACGAAATCATTTTTTGTGACATTTCAAAACCAACTAAAGCCTTTTCATCAATCATGGATTAAAGTTTACCAAAACACTTAACCTTTAAACCTCGTGAATCTAATATCCTAAATTTGCTTGATTTTATAACATCTTCATTATTTGCCTTATTTTGAAAACCATTTTTCGTGTCGTAAATTAAAACAAACATCCCAAAACGTGTCGGGGCTATCCATGGGCATGTGAGCCATCCAGACAACCCCAAACACCCACAATCACATATTTTATTATTATCACGGGGCCTTAACCCGAACACGACTCGGTATCGTTTTAAGGCCCAATATTACAAAATACACATCCATGGACTCTACATCACGATTACATATGCCCAAAACGTCCATCATCGGGATTCGACCGCTAGGATCTCCTCCCTAGGCTCACAATCATCCAAATAGCTATATAACCAATAATAAACAAATCTAACAAGATCTAGACATTGGCTAACACATTATATAACCCAAATATCGCCCAAATCAACATTACACATTACTTATCACCATAACGAACGAACAAATCACCGTACGGATGTCATCGGGGCGTTAGGAGGAATTATGTTCCGATGGAACCCTCGCTAATCAACCCCTAATCCACGGATCATTACCAATATGTAACAATAAACTACATCAAAAACACCAATCACAATATTATACTAACAATACAACAAAAAAACTCAAGAATGCACTCATTTCACCTTGCAAAATGCCGATTAAAGCTTCTATATTCCACAAATCGGACAACACTACAAGAAGACTAGATTACCTAGCACAATACAAAAGATTTGTTGCTTGAAACTAGCAAAACCCGACCTCTCTCTCTCTCCCGCGCGATCTCTCTCTCCTTCTTTTTCTTTTTTTTTTTTCTTCCTCTGGTTCTCGGGTTGAAGATGGCGATCTATAGTGCCTCAGCAGGCAGCCGCAGATACATCTGCGGCCAGCCGCAGATGCATCTGCGGCTGCCTGCTGTGGCCGTCTCCTCGGCTGCCGTGTGCCGCCCTCGAGCCACGCGAACGTCTTTTTGTCGGCAGCCGCGACTGCATCCGCGGCTGTCCGGCGCATTTTTCTCGAATTTCGTGCCACGCGGTATTAATTTGCCAATTTCTGCTGTATTATTTTGGAAAGCTGTTCTTTGATACCTGAATCAATTCTGGGAATGGTTTCCCGACGTCGAGACCCCACCCTAATGCTGTAATTGCAGTGTCCTTGTCCTTTTTTTGGCGATTCGCATCGGGTTCTGTCTGGATGGCCTGTAGGCCTCGCCTCAGATGCCTCAATTCTCGTTTTGCGTTTGACAGCCTTGATCGTAAGCCGTGGTGGGAACTGCATTTTGGCGCCCACCTCTCCTTGTCGTATATTGGGTCACTTGACGATTTTGCCCTCCTGTCAGGGTTAGTAGAGAAATGCAAAATTTGGGTGTCTACATATAATTATAACATTTAAATGATATTTATAATACTTGTTAAATGATGCATTTTAAATATATTGTAACACTATATATAACTAGAATAAAGGGAAAAAATAATAAGTTTTAAAGTATAGTTCATTAATGAATGAATGTTAATTTATTTATTTTTAATAAATGCAATAATCAATGCTCTAAATTATAATTCAAATAAATTTTTATTATTTTTAAAATCCTAAATTTCAAAATGAATGCTCTACTTATTCAAGTTTGATGTCCATTAATAAGTTGATCTTCATTTTATATGTTTGGAGTAATATTGTAGTGTGTATAAATATTTATAATCTATAAGTATAACATTTAAATGATATTTATAACATTTATAACACTTGTTAAATGATCCAAAAATTATATTGTAACACTTGTTAAATGATATTTAAAACACTTGTTAAATAATACATTTTAGATATTTTAACTTTATAATAGTAAAAATTCATTAACTATACTTAAATCAATTTATTAATATTATAAAAAAAATGTTATTTCCTACTTTTTAGAAGTAAAATGACATATTTTAAAAATAATTTTTGTATGATAGTGAAAACTAATTATTATATAAGGAAAACCACATAAAAAAAATATTTTGCTTATTATATATATATATATATATATATATATATATATATATATATAAGTTATTCGAATACGAATTTCGGATACGGATTCAAATTCGGATATCGAATTTTGGATCTCCGCGGAATATATTTACGGACGGATGTTAAACGAATACGAATATACCTATATCCGTATTCATATCCATTTATTTGTGGATACCTTTGTAGGGATTTCGGATCGTAAAAGCTACGGAATTTAAAAAAATTCAAGATAATTTCTGAAACCCTAAAACATGATCCATGCGAAAACATATTAATTCAGAGGTTTAGATTTATTTTATCGATTATCGGAGCTAGAATGGAGACGATGAAACTTCTGGAATAGATTCGAATCCTCAATGCAATCCAACGAAACTGCACATCTATGGTATCCACACGAACGCTCCGCGAATCGTCACACGATCTGCAACAAAAGGGAGTTGCGGTACTAGTCACCAAGATCTGGATTTTCTGAATATTTTTCTCTCTAGTCTCTTTTAAAAGCAGCTAGGGTTTTGATTTTTTTTCTTACGTGACTTTCTCTGCTAATATATCATATATATATAGCAGTCAAAAAGAATTAACCAAATCCTAAAAAATAAATAAAATTCGAATTTATATATATGTATTATATCTTAATTAAGTCTAACTTAATTAATATACATATATAAATTATCCTATTAATTTAAATTCGCAATTTAAATACTATAAATCATATTGACATATTTAAATCCTTACAATTTAAATTAATTCCCTTTTAATTACGTTCTTAGGTTGTGACCCTATAGGTTATTATTACGTTGGCAATAATTTTAAAATCATATTATAAAATTATAAACAGTGAACGGCATCTAGTAATGCATCACTATTACCCAAGTAATAATAAGATCGGTGATTCGATGCAATATTTTCGTGACCAATGTTTCAATGTAATTTAAACCTTTTAACCCTGACATCCTAGATTAAACTCAAGGCATAGAATGTGTCATACTCTTCATAATTTAATCTGAGTTTTCTTGATCAATGAGTAGACTATATGAAATAAATCACTATTTGAGCATGACCATGCATTTCATAGTCCTACTCAATCAAGAGGTCTATAAATATCACCCTTATTATATAGGAGGGTTAAATTCCATCTAGATCACTCATATTCCTCACATGATTCATGATGTACCCAATAATCACCTTTATTATCCACCCTATTAAAGGTGACCTTTGATGATATCAAAGTAGATAAATTATCGTGTAATAATATAGTGATTTCAGGTCGGAGGATCATTACATCATTTGTCACTATGAGAATTTTTTATGACACTTTGCATAATACTTCACGTAGAATTCTCATGGTAGGTATGACTAGTACATTGTTCTCTAACATGTACCTATGCATTGACTTAATATCTCATATATTTATGACCAATGAGATTTGGCCATCAGTGTGACACCCCCAAATTTGGGCCCACACAGCCCAAACTTGAGTTGTCAAAAGACTACAACAAAATTATTACAAAATAGTACAACGTTCAACAATATAGTGTATAATAATACACAACTAAGTCTTCACTATTATTATCACACTATTTTACAACACGTGAAGACGGTAATAACTATGCCTCGGACTCTCACTCCATTCCCCGACTAGACCCAGCTACATTCTCATCTCCTGTTGAAAAACAATGGAACAAAAGAAAGGGTGAGCTCAAATAACCCAGTAAGAAATATCATGACTAAGATAATGACGAATAAATTATCATTAGCCTTCAACAATTGAGTTCTTGATAGAATACAATAGACTACAAAGTTTATATCAAAAACTGCAGTTAAATTCCTAAACAATGTTCAGATCAATAATAGCAGCGGAATGAGCAATCTATTAGAAGAATAATGCAGACTATAATGTTCACTCGCTTCTCTTTTTTGTAAAAATATCATCAACTTTTATCATCTGAAATACCATTAGTCAAGATAATACAACTTCACAGTTCCTGGTCATAATCATGCAGATCAACAGTTCATCTTTGCACTACGGGCCAAAGACATTTAATATAACACCAACGGTCATGATTATACCAGATTCAGCCTTTAGTCATAATCATACCAACCAACAGTTCATCTTTGCACTACGGGCCAAAAAGAACATTCACCACGTGTCATAAAAGACACCGAACAGATGTATCGCCTTTAACCTATCATCTGTTCAACAATTATATCACATTTGTGCTCCCGGCCACAGATATTCACAACAAATTGATTCTTGAAGATTAATAACAGTGATACGAATGATGAACAGAAGAAACAAGATAAACAATAAGTATCGGAAGTTTAATTTGTGCAGATTCAAATAATGTCCAAATTGTCAACATGATGTAGAGTGAAATTTAAAAATGATATTCAAGATCCACAATTCAGAATAACGGTTACAGTTCAATAGAAAGGTTTAGAAAATAGGAAGGTTCAGTTGAAATAATAAAGTTCAACTATTATGGAACATATAATATTTTCAGGAATTATAGAAGCAATAGTTCCATAATAAGTTTCGATTTAAGAGTATGAAAGAAAATAATATCCCTTATCGTAGCAGGTTTGATTAACAAAAGGTGAAGGAAATTAATATCCCTTACCATAGTAAGTTTGAATAATGGAAGATGAAAAAGATGGTATCCCTTATGAGTATAAAGGAAAATGATATCACTTACGAATATGGAAGAAAAGTGTCATGTGATAATTCGTGTAGACAAATTATTTTCACACGTGACAAATAAAAAGGGTTATTCACCAACAGGCGGTAATCCGCGCCGTAAGGTTATTCCCATCAATTTGAATACGAAGAGTTATTCACCAAACAGGTGGTAATCCGCGCCGTAAGGTTATTCCCATCAATTTGAATACGAAAAGTTATTCACCAAACAGGCGGTAATCCGCGCCGTAAGGTTATTCTCAGAGATTAATAAGGAATGAATACAAAAGGTTATTCACCAACAGGCGGTATTCCGCGCCGTAAGGTTATTCCCACAATGTAATACATGGAAATAAATGGCACAAGAAAGAAACGATATTATTTTCGAGAATCAAATAATGATAATCCCTTACCGTAGTAAGTTTAAATAATAGAATATGAAAGAAGATGATATTCCTTACCGCAATAAATTTAAGAGTGTGAAAAGAATAATATTCCTTACCTTAACACGTGACTGGATATTGATTTAAATGAGGTTGATCAACCTATATATTTATAATAAAATTAGTAATTACCACATATAAATTTCAAAGTGTATGATAACTCGTATAATATGAACTATCAAAATTATATATATTTAACATAATTTTTGTAGTATAATATAACTACTTTAAAATAGTTTTTAAAATAATATTCCAAAATAAATTTTCCAAAGAAAGCTTTTAAAAATGAATCTTCTTAAAGAAGAGTCTTCTAAAGGAAGATTTATGAATATCGTGAAAAATAGGAATTTATAAAATTACTACTCATTAATAAAAGACTTACTTGAAAATTTTCTGCACTCCTTTTGGCTTTCAAACTCTCAAAATAGCCTTACTATTCTCAGAGAAAACGCATAAAATTCTTATAGAAAAATTTTATGTTTTAGGTGTGATTTTTCTATTCAGCTGAGCAAGCTATTTATAGGAGAAAAATATTACTATGCAGTGGTAGGTGGCTGGCGTGCTGCACGCCAGCCTAAATTTTCTACAAAAGCAGCGTAGCTGCCTTTCCTTCCTTCCTTCACCAACCAGGAAACTTTCCAGCAAAAAACACATTTCATTTACAATTCATGTGGCCCCCACATAGGGTCCACATGTTACTATTCACATAATAATTAATTAATTTTTTTTTTTTTTACATTTATTTATTTTATTTTATTTTTCTTCCTATGGGTCCTGCATATAAAATCAAATAGTGCTACAATAATAATTTAATAATAATGTAATAAATACGTTACAGATTATTATTAATTTAATAATATAAATTATGGTATATTTGCAACCGTAACAATTATTAGGTTCAATAATTTTAAAAACAGTGTAGCAACAATTATTGAGTCGATGATATGAAATACAGTGTAATGACAATTATTGAATCAATAATGCAAAATACTGTGTAACAACAATTATTGAATTGATAATATAAAATATTATGCAGTGACAATTATTGATGAAATAATGCGCAACAGTTACGGTGTCAATTATCAGACCAATAATATGAGACACTGTGCAATACCGTGTGCTACTGTAGAGTACCGTGTGCTACAGAAAATATCATAATTTACCGTATGCTACTATTCTTTTATCACCGGTATTTTAACAGTTTCGTTGACTATTTTTATTTAAAAAGATTATTTCTGTTGTTTTCTATATCCGACAAATATTCCGTTGTGGGCTCCACCAATAATTAGTTATTTCGGCGCCGTCGTACGGCCCGAATATTCCCCGACAAAACGAATATTGTTCGAAAAAATAAAATTTGCACATAACATCCTTAACTTTTAAGTTTATCGATTTAACCACTTACTGTTTCAGAAAAATATATGAAGAAAAATTAAATTTTATATTTCATAAAATTCGGAGTCTTACAATCAGTCAATCTACATACTAGTCTCAATTCATCATTGTTGTCCCATTAACAATAATACTCGACTAGAGACTTTTAAGAGCAATAATACTAATTGTAATTATATAATCTCATGTTCAAGTCACATACTTGAAGCTATATAATTCGTATCAGTATTCTAAAGACTTTTATTATGCTAACATTTATATAATGCAGTAAATAAAATCATAATAAAATAATTCATTTATTCAATCAAATATAATATCAAAAATGTTAAACAATTACATCAAATAAATGGTCACTAGGGCATGAACTCTAAAAACCTTTAAACCGAATACAGATATACCCATTTTTCTCCAAATGCCAATAATATTCGGGTTTTTTTTCGAATACGGATGCGAACGAATACGAATTTTTCGGTTATCATTTACGGCCCTAAGCATAACAATACCCAAAAAAGGAAAAAACACATTCACTCAAGGGGGGGAAATTAAATAAATCAAAACCCAGTATTTTAATTCGAACTTAACTATCCAAAATTAACTCGAAAATTAGAATCTGAAAAAGAGATGCTCCCGAATCAAAATTGTAAGACCCCGAATTTTATGAAATACAAAATTTAATTTTTCTTCATATATATTTTTCCTAAAACAGTAAGTGGTTAAATTGATAAAGTTAAGGATGTTATGTGTAAATTATATTATGTCGGACAATATTCGTTTGGTCGGGGAATATTCGTTATGTCGGGAAATATTCGTACGACGGCGTCGTACGAACCAATCATTGGTGGACCCCACAACAAATAATTGTCGGATATAGAAAACGACATAAATAATTTTTAAATGGTCAATGGTACTATCTCTTTTAATTGTTAAAATATCTTGTGGTAAAAGAATAGTAATATACGGTATTACAAGTAACATACGGTATTGCATAGTAGCACACGGCATTGCACAATGTTTCGTATTATTAAACTAATAAAGTGGTTATCGTACAATATTTGACTTTATTGTCACATGCACAATAATTCATATTATTAAACTGATAATTGTCACAGTAGCATATGCATAGTAATTCACATTATTGAATCAATAATTGTTATGACACAGTACCGTATTCTTTCTTTTACATACTTTCTACATTATTGTTATCTCTATTATGATGTTATTTAAACAGTTGTATTTCATTATTAATTGACTTGATATCTAACTTAGAGAGCCAACTACACTGTATTTATAACAATTAGTTATAATAATGAATAAGTGTGAATTATTGTTGAATAATTGAATTGATAAAGTTATTTGTTTATTATAATAAATAATATAAAGTTATGTGATATAAAATAAATGGTATATATTAAAGATAATGTAATAATTATAGAATTTTAAATGAATGTTGTAGGTTGAAGATGATATTTAAATGAATAGTTTAGATTAAGGAAATCTTAAAAGATGAAATCAATGGTATAGATTAAAGATAATATAGAATTTGAAATGAATGGTGTAGATTAAAGATGATCTTTAAATGAATGGTTTAAATTAAAGAAATCTTAAAAGATGAAATGAGTGGTAAGGATTAAACATTATCTTGAAATGAACGGTTTAGATTCAATTAGGAAATCTTGGTTATGATAAGATTTTTGGCTATAAATAGAGGCCTTAACTTAATGATTTTTCATAAACTTTCTTGCTCATTTTTTCTTTCACTCTCTAAATACTTCTTTGTGTAAGTTCTCTCTAAGTGTGCTTAAGTCATCTTAAGTATTTGTGAAGATCTATAAGTGTACGAGTACTGTTCAAGTTAATTAACCTCATTTAAATCAATATCCAATCACGTATTAAGGTAAGGGATTCCATCTTTTTCATCTTCTACTATTCAAACTTACTACGGTAAGGGATTATCATTCTTTAATTCTCGAAAATAATATCGTTTCTCTCTTACTCATAAGATGTGCCATTTATTTCCATGTATTAAATTGTGGGAATAACCTTACGGCGCGGATTACCGCCTGTTGGTGAATAACCTTTCATATTCATTCCTTATTAATCTCTGAGAATAACCTGACTACGCAGATTACCGCATGTTTGGTGAATTACTCTTTGTATTCATTTCTTATTTGTCTCTTGTGAAAATAATTTGTCTTACAGAAATTATCACATGACATTTTTATTCTATATTCATTTGTAATATCATTTTCTTTCATATTCGTAAGTGATATTATTTTCCTTTATACTCGTAAGGGATACCATCTTTTTCATCTTCCATTATTCAAACTTATTACGATAAAGGGTATCATTCTTTTCATACTCTTAACTTACTATGGTAAGTACTATTTAGTAAAGTTCTTGAAATGATTATATATTCCTTAATAGTTTACGCTTCATCTAATATCATTTCAATTGAACCTTCCTATTTTTCTAAATCTCTCTATTGAACTTTAACAGTTATTCTGAACCGTGGATCTTGAATATCGTTCTTGAATTTGAGTCCACATTATGTTGACAATTTAGACATTATTTGAATTTGCACAAAGTAAACTTTCGATATTTATTGATCATACTGTTTCTTCTGATTCATCATTTATATCACTGTAATGTGTACTAATCATCAAGAATAAAATTATTGTGAATATATGTGGCCTGGGACACAGATGATAGGTTAAAGGCGATATAATTGTTGAACAGATGATAGGTTAAAGGCGATTTAATAGGTTAAAGGCGATACATCTGTTCGGTATTTTTTATGGCACGTGGTGAATGAATATCTTTGGCCCGTAGTGCAAAGATGAACTGTTGTTTGGTATGATTATGACCAAAGGCTGAATACTGGTATAATCATGATCGTTGGTGTTATATTGAATATCTTTGGCCCTTAGTGCAAAGATGAACTGTTGATTTACATGATTATGAGACCAGGAACTGTGAGTTTGTATTCTTATGGTCAGTGATGTTTTAGATGATAAAAGTTGATGATGTTTTCCTAAAAGGAGAAGCGAGTGGACACTATAGTCTGCATTATTCTTCTAATAGATTGCTCATTTCACTGCTATTATTGATCTAAACGTTGTTCAAAAATTTAACTGCAGTTTTTGATATAAACCTTATAGTCTATTGTATTCTATCAACAACTCAACTGTTGAAGGCTAACGATAATTTATTCGTCATTATCTTAGTCATGATATTCTTTACTGGGCTATTTGAGTTCACCCTTTCTATTTGTTCCGTTGTTTTTCAACAGGAGATGATAACGTAGTTGGGTCTAGCCGGGGAATGGAGTGAAAATCCGAGGGATAGCTATCATAGTCTTCACGTGTTGTAAAATAGTATGACAATAATAGTGAAGACTTAGTTGTGTATTATTATACACTGTATTGTTGAACGTTATATTACTTTGTAATAATTTTGTTGTAATCTTTTGACAACTCAAATTTGGGTTGTGTGTGCCCAGATTTGGGGATGTCACAAAAATGGGGTGAGTCATATAAATAGGTCTGAATTCAAAACGTGGAAATTAGAAGTTTTGGGACAAATGTGAGATCACAGTAGTTTAAGCGTCCTTGAATTTGGGAAATTTCTTTTACTGCCAAATTCGAGGTGGTTCTGTAATGACCCGAAAATTCATAAGACTGATTTGTATGGTCTTAGGTGATTATTGTGATTTAAGGCTACGCTAACCCTTGGATAAAGAAGTAGTGGATAGTTGATGTGTGGAAATTTTTAAGCTCTCGAGGATTCGAGCAAAAATTTAAGGTTAAGATATAAAGCTAACCCTGGTAAAGTGATAGACGATCACTGGAAATGAATTAGAGTCCTGACACGAAGGGACTAGGACAGTGTTCACAAAAAAAATAAGGAAAGCGATGCCTAGAATAAGATCATCGATGCGATTTGTCGGATTGGCATGGGTTGTAAAGAGTTGGAAATGAAACAAACTCTGATATTTTATTGGTAATAGAAATTTCAAGTATGGAATCATTTGTCAGGATTGAGTCTAAAACTTAATCAGAGGAAAACAATTGTTGAGAGTTTAAAACCTAGAATTGGTTGAATGGGTATATGATAAGGCGAAGTTAGGTATCTATATGGTATATAGGTACAGTGAACCTGATGAAGAAGAATTACCCTCATATTTTTGGATTTACCTTATATTGAAATTTCAGGGACGAAATTAATATAAGGGGGGAAGAATGTAGCGACCCAGAATATTTTAATATAGATAAATGATATTATCGACAATAATTGTAAATTTCTGGGGGATTAAATTAAATCAGTATATGATGGTTTGGTTTATTTAATTATGTGTTTAAATAATTAAAGAAATTATAGGAAGGTTCAGTTAATGGATTGATTAAGTTAATGGATCAACCTAGGTTGTGTAATATCAAAGTTTGATAAGGTAAATGAGCTAGGTAATGATTTAATTATCAAGGCCCAAAACCTAGCCCAATGAATAAATTTTGGTAGCCCAACTTGACGTTCATTTAATTTAATTGTTGGGAGCCCTAAATGATTTAATTATGTAGCCCAATGAGAGTTAGTGCATAGTCCATTGTATAGCCCAATTGATTTAAATGCCTAGCCCGTTGATTTAGTTAATGTTTGGCCCAATCATTTAATTAATTGAAGCCCAAATAGAATTAATTGTCAAGCCCAATATTAATTTAATTGACTAGCCCAACAAAATGAGGTAGTAAGCCCAATGGAAATGTAGAGAATCCCAATGGTGGGATTTAATTTCCAAGCACAATGATTTGGTAAATAAAGACCCAAACCCTAGCCCAATTGGTGGTAAATAAGGTGCATACATATATATAATTAATGTATATGTATATAAGCACTAATGGAATAAAGAAAAATGAAAATTTAAGGGTTTTGGGGCATGTGGGCCCCAAAATTCGGCTGGGCACAAGGAGGAGAGAGGGATGGACTTTAGGGAGCTTAATAGCTTCCCTTGGGAGCTTAATTTACTTGGGGAAGAGCAAGGAAGAGAAGTGACAAGTTGGTGATAGCTTAAAGGCTATATAGTAGCTTGTATTGGGAGAAATAATATGGATATACATTCTATATGTATATCACTAGCTAAGTAAAGGGAGTTGAGAGAGAGTTGGTCATTTAATTCATTTCCATGTGTTGGAGAAAAGAAATGAAAAGCTAGAGAGAAGCCATGGAAGAAAAGCAAGATCCTTGATGCTTGGATGGATGGATGAAGAAGGAGCAAGGTTTAAAGATGAAGGCCTCCTTATGGTGAAGCTTTCTATCTATGGAAGTGAATCATCCAAGCTTGGTAAAATTTCTAGCAAAAAGAAGAAAAGCTATTAAAAGGTTCAAAAGTTTTCAAACCCTTGTTTTCTTTTTCATCTTTGTGTTTTAAGTGTTTGAAGTAGTTTTGATGGTTCAAAACTAATTTCAAAGCTATAAATGTTTATATCCGTGCTAGATTTATAAATCTAGGGTTCAATGGGTTTAACATGTGTATTTACGGGTATCTATTATGAAAAGTTTAGCAAAAAGCTTGAAAACGATTTCTACCGGCGAAACCCTAAACGAACATGTGATTCAGAGCTTTATATCTTGAAACCTAAAAGTTAGGTATGAGATTTTCTTCTTGGTTATGGTAAATATATAAGTTAAGAACAATACCTAGTTGGTAAAATGTTCGTGTGAGTTGTTATGGTCAATATATAATTTTTAGACCAAAGAAGGCCATTTTAAGAACTCAATGTACAAACGGTCCACTTTGTGCCTATTTTTCATAACCAAAACTTTTCCAAAAATTTGATCCAATGATGGAATATTGTAGTTTAGGAAGATACAAATCCATCGATACCAATTTGAGGTCATTTGGATTTGTAGATTTCATTTTATTCAAGTTTTAATCAAATGAGCAAAAGTTGAAAAATCAGAAAATGGCAATTTTGCAGATTCTGCAAGAGGAGGGCCGGGGCCCTTGTTTCCTTTGTAAAAGGAGGGCCGGGGCCCTAGTCCCTTTTCACAGAAAAATAAATTTTTAATCCGGGTCGGGTCGGGTCATTTTTAACGGGTCGGTTCGGAGCAGTATGAGTCAAAATGGGTCAAAATGTTTAAAAGTTAATATAATTAATTTGGGACCCAAGTTTATTAATTATTTAATATTTATATGATAAATAATAAATAAAGTAAATAAAAGCCATTTTTATGATTAATTATTATTTAATTGATATTAAATAATATGTAGAGCAAATAAATATGATAACTAATTATTTAATTATTTATTGTTAAATAATAAATAAAGGATGTTATGAAGTTAAAAAAATAATTATTTATTATTTAATTATATTAAATAATAAATAAGGATAATTAGTTAATTAATTATTATTTAAAGGATAATAAATAGTAATTAAAGAAAGATGAAATTGATTTCGTAATTATTTATTATTGAATAAATAAGGATGATTAATTATTTAATTATTATTTAAGGGATATTGAATAATAATTAAAGGAAGATAAAGTTAAATAAGGTAATTATTTATTATTGAATAAAAAGGATGATTAATTATTTAATTATTATTTAAGGGATATTAAATAATAATTAAAGGAAGATAAAGTTAAATAAGGTAATTATTTATTATTGAATAAATAAGGATGATTACTTATTTAATTATTATTTAAGGGATATTAAATAATAATTAAAGGAAGATAAAGATAATAAGGTAATTATTAATTATTTAATAAATAAGGATGATTAATTATTTAATTATTATTTAAAGGATATTAAATAATAATTAAAGAGAGATGAAGTGAATAAAATAATTATTTATTATTTAATTAATATTAAATAATAAATGAGGTTAATTAATTAAGAAATGATTATGTAATTGATATTCAATAATCATTAAATGAATTAAGGAGAATTAATTAATTATTATTTAAATTAAATAATAATTAAAGTGAATTAAGGTTAATGAGATAATTGTTATGTAATAATAAATAACAAGTAATGCTAATTTAATTATTTATTTAACTAATATTAAATAAATAATGTTATGTAATTAAGAAAATAATTGTTTATGTAAAGATAAATAAACAAGTAAAGTTAATTAAATTAATTATTTATTTAAATGATATTAAATAAATAATGTGGGGTAATTAATGAAATAATTGTTAATGTGAAGATAAATAAACAAGTAAAGTTAAGTGAATTAATTATTTATTTAAATGGTATTAAATAAATAATGTGAAGGAATTAAAGGTAATAAAGTGTAAACAATTGACGGGTAATTGTTGGAGTGTTTAGTTATTACCAATATTATAAATATTCATTTAATGAATGATAATTAATGGTAAGTGGATAAATATTATTAATGGATTAATAATATGGATAATTGGATGAATATTATTAAGGGCTTAATAATATTAATAACCAATTAAGGTGTTGTTCAGTACGTGAGAAGCGTTGGTAATTTAGTGATGTATTATTAATGTATAATAATACTGATCGGTAATTAAAATATTATCCAAGGATGATAATATTGTCTTATAAATTTACGAGTTAATAAATAGGGAATTCTGTGTTGTAGAGTAAATTCTTTTGAGAATGGCAGCTGAGTTCCTATGTACTTTACTAATTGTCAGATAAGCAAATTAGGTCTTTCGAATGCAGTAATTCAATTCGTTGAGCGTTAATGATGGAACGCGAATTACAGACTGGTAGCGTAAGTCAATGCGACTATCAGGCAAGTCTTTCAGTACTATGTGCTATACTTACGAACCTGTTTGCTATATGCATAAACTATTAAGTGTGCACTCATTTGATGTGCTAACGGATTTTAAATGTGCCTGTGTACAGTGTAAGACCCCGAATTTTATGAAATATAAAATTTAATTTTTCTTCATATATTTTTTTTTCATGAAACAGTAAATGGTTAAATTGATAAAGTTAAAAGTTAAGGATGTTATGTGTAAATTATATTTTGTCGGACAATATTCGCTTTGTCGGGGAATATTCGTTTGGTCGGGGAATATTCGTGTCGTACGACGGCGCCGAAATAACAAATTATTGGTGGACCCCACAACGGAATATTTGTCGGATATAGAAAACGACAGAAATAACCTTTTTAAATAAAAATAGTCAACGGAACTGTTAAAATACCGGTGATAAAAGAATAGTAGCATACGGTAGTTATTGGTATTTTCTGTAGCACTCGGTACTCTACAGTAACACACGGTATTGCATAGTGTCTCATATTATTGGTCTGATAATTGACACCGTAACTGTTACGCATCATTTCATCGATAATTGTCACTGCATAATATTTTATATTATCAATTCAATAATTGTTGTTACACAGTATTTTGCATTATTGATTTAATAATTGTCATTACACTGTATTTTATATCATTGAGTCAATAATTGTTGTTGCACTGTTTTTAAAATTATTGAACCTAATAATTGTCACAGTAACATATGCACAGTAATTCACATTATTGAATCAATAATTGTCATTACACAGTAACGTATGCTTTATTTTACATTATTGTTATCTCTATTATGATGTTATTTAAACAGTTGTATTTCATTAATTTATTGACTTGATATCTAAGAGTTAACTATACTGTATTTATAACAATTAGTCATAATAATTGAATTGAGAAAGTTATTTGTTTATAATATAAAGTTAGGTGATTATTAGGTGATATGAAATGAATGGTGTAGATTAAAGTGTGAATTATTGTTGAATAATTGAATTGATTTGTTTATAATATAAAGTTAGGTGATTATTAGGTGATATGAAATGAATGGTGTAGATTAAAGTGTGAATTATTGTTGAATAATTAAATTGATTTGTTTATAATATAAAGTTAGGTGATTATTAGGTGATATGAAATGAATGGTGTAGATTAAAGATAATATAATATTTGAAATGGATGGTGTAGATTAAAAGATGATCTTTAAATGAATGGTTTAGATTAAAGGAATGATAAGATTTTTGGCTATAAATAGAAGCCTTAACTTAAGGATTTTTCATAAACTTCCTTACTTGTTCTTTCTTTCTCTCTCTAAATACTTTTTGTGTAAGTTCTCTATAAGTGTTCTTAAGTCATTCCTAGTTTTGAAATCTTTTGCATTCTTCTTTGAATTCCCGAGTGGAATTTTCTTATGTACAGTAACTCTTTCGAAAAATCATAGTAAATTCATTATTTATCAAAATTTAATGAATTAAAAGCCTGTCTCTTCAGTTTTTCGTCCTCTACAACTTTGAAGAAGGAAGAAAAGTCATCTGAAATCATCTTCATGCCTTAAAATACTAGAAACCGTAACCTATTCTGATTTTCGTCACTATTTTCAGTCTTAGTTTTGAAAATTCATAACTCATTCATATTAACTCCGAATTGAGTGATTCTTGAGTCTATACCGTCTATCTTTCCGAGAGTAACATTATTTTAAAAACATAAAGAGATTTTAAAAACTCTAGAAGACTCAAAAGTCAGATTCTTTACTGCTACATAGACAAACAAGGAAGGATTTGTTCGGCTATAAACTTGTTTCACAATATCAAGGTAAGGAATGTCATCTTCTTTCATCTTCTATTATTAAAACTTACTACGGTAAGGGATACCATCTTTTTCATCTTCCATTATTCAAACGTACTATGGTAAGGGATTATCATTATTTGATTCTCGATAATAATATTGTTTCTTCCTTACTCATAAGACGTGCCTTTTATTTCCATGTATTAAATTGTGGGAATAACCTTACGGAGCGGATTGCCGCCTGTTGGTGAATAACCTTTCGTATTCATTCATTATTAATCTCTGAGAATAACCTTACGGAGCGGATTGCCGCCTGTTTGGTGAATAACTCTTTGTACTCAAATTCTATTAAATTGTGGGAATAACCTTACGGAGCGGATTGCCGCCTGTTGGTGAATAACCCTTTGTATTAATTTCCTTCACCTTTTGTTAATCAAACCTACTACGGTAAGGGATATTATTTTCTTTCATACTCCTAAATCGAAATTTATTATGGAACTATTGCTTCTATAATTCCTGAAAATATTATATGTTCCATAATAGTTGAACTTCATTATTTCAACTGAACCTTCCTATTTACGTGAACCTTTCTATTGAATTGTAACCGTTATTCTGAACTGTGGATCTTGAATATCATTTTTAAATTTCACTCCACATCATGTTGACAATTTGGACATTATTTGAATCTGTACAAAGTAAACTTCCGATACTTATTGTTATCCTATTTCTTCTGTTCATCATTTATATCATTCTAATCATCCAAAAATCAAGCTGTTGTGAATATCTGTGGCCGGGGGCACAGATGTGATATATTTGTTGAACAGATGATAGGTTAAAGGCGATATAATAGGTTAAAGGCGATACATCTGTTCGGTGTCTTTTATGGCACGTGGTGAATGTTCTCTTTGGCCCGTAGTGCAAAGATGAACTGTTGTTTGGTATGATTATGACCAAAGGCTGAATCTGGTATAATCATGACCGTTGGTACTATATTGAATATCTTTGGCCCGTAGTGCAAAGATGAACTGTTGTTTGGTATGATTATGACCAAAGGCTGAATCTGGTATAATCATGACCGTTGGTGCTATATTGAATATCTTTAGCCCGTAGTGCAAAGATGAACTGTTGATGTGCATGATTATGATCAGGAACTGTGAATTTATATTATCATGACTAATGGTATTTCAGATGATAAAAGTTGATGATGTTTTTCCTAAAAAGAGAACCGAGTGGACATTATAGTCTGCATTATTCTTCTAATAGATTGCTCATTCCGCTGCTATTATTGATCTGAACATTGTTTAAGAATTTAACTACAGTTTTTGATATAAACCTTGTAGTCTATTGTATTCTATCAAGAACTCAACTGTTGAAGGCTAATGATAATTTATTCGTCATTATCTTAGTCATGATATTTCTTACTAGGCTATTTGAGCTCACCCTTTCTTTTGTTCCATTGTTTTTCAACAGGAAATGAAAACATAACAGGGTCTAGCCGGGGAATGGAGTGAGGGTCCGAGGAATAGTTATCATAGTCTTCACGTTTTGTAAAATAGTGTGGCAATAATAGTGAAGACTTAGTTGTGTATTATTATACACTGTATTGTAGTACGTTGTGCTTTGTTGTAATAATTTTGTTGTAGTCTTTTGACGACTCAAGTTTGGGCTGTGTGGGCCCAGATTTGGGGGCGTCACATACAGTCATGTGTTGTTAATAGCTGGTATATGATTTATACTATGAATTGAATGTGTTATATGAGTTATATAACCTGGAAATATTGACATGCATGGTAAGCATGTGTAAATTGTATAAATGCAAAGCATGATAAACATGATGCCTATGTAAATGCCAAGCATGGAGCATAAAGCATAAATTAAATGTAACATACGTGTTATGTGTTAGCTGTTAGACTTGCTGAGCCGTCGTGCTCATTCTTGCTATAATAAACATTTTCAGCGAGGAGCGAGGAATGTGAAGATCCCGGTAATCGCAGAGAAGATGTTTGAGGTTTATTTTTAATTTAAGACGTTATTGTTAGAACTGCTTTAAGCTAACGTCGTATAAGCCTTGTGTGAATAGTGAAAGGCATTTGTATATCAAGACGAGTGTAAATATTTTGTAAACTCGTGTAATAAAAAGCAGTTATTAAATAGTCATGTCGACTGATTGTTAGGTTGCGAGTGTTATTTGCTCACAATGGTTGTAATACACTAGGTCATAAAAATATAAATGATCTAAGTTGTAGATTTTATGTAAAGATTGCGATTCTGAGACAAGATTAAGTAAATGTTATAAAAATTTAAATTTACTGAGTTTTTCAACAACATGTTTTCATTTAATGTTGTGGTGATTATTCGTTGACGAGCGGGAGTCACGGTTGGTCAAAGTTGATTTTCCCCGGGGCGTCACAGGTTCGGGAATGACTTTTTTTTTTACTCAGAATTAAAATTTTAATAGATTTATAAGTAAAATTTTTAGTAAATTTATAAGTAGAAGTGTTCAATATCACTTTTATTTATAAGTCGAGAATTAAAAGTAGTAGTTGTGGATGTGTTCGGCTAATAATGACTTATAAGTTAAGTAAAATGTAAAGATTACTAAAATATCTTTTAGTAAGAAGAAAATTAGAAAAATAAAAGAGGATATTTTTGTCATTTTATTTGGGTTGACCAACTTAAAAAAAATGACTTATAAGTCATTTTTTAAGTAACAAATTGTTACTTATTGTTTTTGACTTATAAGTCCAATAATAAGTTACAGCCGAACACTTTTTTTAGAAAAATAACTGATAAGTTGGTTTGACCAACTTATCAGTCGATGCCGAACAAGCGCTTTGTTATTCTTCGACGTTATTAATACCGTTTATAAATCACAGCAAAAAATTGAAACTAATATTTTATTTTGATTATATAAAAATGTACATGTAAATATATTTTTGGATATTTTATATTAATTTGTTTCAGTTTAACATATGTTTAGTAGAACTTTTTTATTTATATTGTGTCGCATGTATTGCGATATAATATCTTTATTAGATTATAATGTAAAGTATACCTGAATTATAACCAACTGTAAAGGTACCACAGATATGTTCTCTTGTTCCGAGGCATGACACTTTCTTTGGCGGTGTGATTAGTTCACGACGTATGTATTTTGTGCTCCAGTGGGAGTTAACTATTTTGTGATTTTGTCTTAGGGGACGTATGGATCGACCCTAATTTTTTGTCATGTACCAATTTTGTGTGCATCTGGATCCAGCTGGTTCGATGTATGTTATGTTTGTGAGATATTATTTTGTCTTGTTTATGTGGCAAGATGTATTTCTATTTTATTTTGAACTCGATATAAAATAACACTTAACTATTTAATTCAGCCTATTATTTTATAGTGATAGTTTAGTTCGTTTTAGTTTAATTGATTCCTTTATTCATTTAAGTTTTTTTATTTTTGTACTTTACATCCGAATTGAGCATTTGACTCATGTTACGAAAAAAAAACTTTCTTTTATCCAAATAATTTAGATATTCTATTTTTTGTTTAGAGTTGTAGTAAATAAATTGTGATTAGAGTCAATTTAACATTCATTATCCTTTTAAACTATTCATTTTATAATTAAAATTTTGATAGTATTTTATTATTTTATTATATTTTGTGCATAATTTTTCTTTCTATTTCAAGAAGGAAATGTTACATTAGTACGTGATCTCAGAATATATATATATATATACTTGCTAATTGATCTCAAAATATTAGATTGACTTGGTCCATAATAATTACACAATTCAACTGACCAATTTGCCCAATTCCTAACCCCTAAATATCTCTATAACCAATTGGTACAATCGTCCTATTATCTTCACCAATAATCCCACGGGCTAGACGCCGCGTATTTAGAATTCCCACATCAATCAGCTAATCTTTATCACTTTGTCGTTCCACAAATACATGATTTTGGTTAGGCAAGCAAACAAGTGGGTCCTATATCATCGGATAAAATTTGTACATTAATGGTCATGATCATTCCACGTTTCAATCTACGGCTGTCATCCCAGTGGAGATGGTCCCACACTCCCACCACCCACGAGATTGGGACAGAATAATACATCAACAAGATAAAAAATAAATTATTACTAAAAATAGATAGAGCCAAACATGTTTATTAGACATATTTATTAAATATGAATGTAAAATAATTTCATTTATTTATATTTTGATCCATTATTATATATAATATGAGATTAAATTTTCTATAATAAAATTTTTATATATCTCTATTACGAAGTTTATAGTTATATTTTTTAGAGTCTATGATAACAGTTTGTTCTGTCATCAACCCTATTTTTTATATTTTTTTGGAATCTATAGTAACAGTTTGTTCTGTTATCATAACCCTATTTTATAGTTACAGGACAAATTGTCCTCATAAATTTTAAAAATCGTCTCTATAAAGTTTATAACAAAAATATAAAAAAAAAATTGTTATAGAAAATTTGAAACCAAATAATAAAAAATATATAAATATAAATAAATAAAATTATTTTATATTTATGTCTAATATACATATCCAATAAACATATTCGCATAGAGTTTTTGAAATAGATATACTATAATTAAATAAGTTGGATATTCGAGTATATCCGTAAAAATTCCAAAGTAGATCATAATAATTGACCTAAGACTGACGTGGATCCTTGCTGTTTGACCCACCATTTAAGACTGTCTGATTTATATTGCCCAATCCCTACGTACCACGTTGGTAGTCAGCTTGGTCTCATGTGCATGAAGCTTTATTCGTCCAGGTAAGATAATGGTCCAACGCCCTTGACGCCTATTTTATATAAACCCTTTTTATTAACTGCCAAAAACAAGCAAGCCCTTTGAGGAGAGAGTTTAGGTATGGCCAGAGCAATGGCTAGAATTCCGATGAGCCACCGGATTTTGGCGTATGATACTCGTGAAATCGAGTTTTCCGGAGAACTTACAATGAGTTTATCCGATACGGTTTTTGGGTTTCTTAATGAGGAAGGTGAAGGGTCACCGGCAAGCATTATTTACGAAGATAATGAGGACCAAAATGATGAAGATGAGGAGGGAGAAAACTCCGGTTGCAATATTGAAGATAACAAGAGTTTCTGGGAAAATCAACACCAACTTTTACAGGTAAAAAATCAAAAAAAAAAAAATGATATATTTTGATCTGGCAATTATGAAAAAATATATTGTCGGAACAAATGGTATATTCCAAAATTTGTCCCAAATAATTTAATTTCTTAATGGCCCCACCAAGAAATTAGTTACAGTTTTTTTTTGTTTAATTTGTTATGATTTTGCAGGCAACCTTATACAGGACAAGTTCTTTGGAATCTAAAATCAGAAATTGCACAAAAGAAGCACTAAGAGAGGCACAAATGGCCGGAAATGTTTGCACTTGCCAGAGTCCGGTATTCGGCGGCTGCCGGAATTGCCTTATGAAACAAGTTAGTGGTTGCCTTCAAAATGCCTGCTTTAATTCAGCCATTTGCAAGTCCAAGTGGAAAAGCTCACCATATATTCCGTCAGGTAATTAAATTGGCAAAACTGCCCCCATCTCCCATCAAATATGAGTAATGCTAGACTTCCTACAAAATTTGAACCCGAATTGACTGAAAGTGCATCACAACTCACTAGATCCGACATCCGACGGTATAATGTTGTGATGTACTTCTGAGCAATCCAAATGCAAAATATATATATTTTTTCTTTCAATAAACTGTTGAGCTTACGCAAACTCTTAACAATTTTGCTATGTAAATGCAGGCGAACACACCTTTGTGGATGTATTGGATAACTCGAATCCCAAGAAAGGGGAAGTGAGGGTAATAATCGAGTTGAATTTTCGAGGCGAATTTGAGATGGCTAGAGCAAGCGAAGAATATAGTGGACTAGTTAACAAGCTTCCGGAAGTGTTCATAGGAAAAGTGGAAAGGTTATTGTCCCTAATTACCATTTTGTGCTCAGCCGCTAAAAAATGCATGAAGGACAAAAAAATGCACATGGGACCATGGAGGAAGCAAAGGTACATGCAAGCTAAGTGGCTTAGGATTTCGGAACGCTGTGCCACCGTTTCACGGCCGTTGTCCACCGCGGGATACTCAAGCCGGCCACGGCGGCCAGGGGCATCCATGCTTACGGTGGATTTGCTAGAGAAGTTGCCTAGTTTGCATTGTGCAGCAGTTGAAGTTGAAGTTGTGTGATTCTGCTTCTTAAGTTCCTCCTATGTACAAATATTTAAGTGGGTGCGTGTGTATTAATTAATTAACTTGAATGATCATAAAAATATTATGGAAAAGGTGTTATCTTTTTAAGATGATTATTACATATCTTTATTCATAAATATTAACACAAAAGATGTTATTTATATTGGAGAAAGTGAATAATTAACAAGTTTTTTTTTTTTTTTGAGAACAAGGGAAGTAGAAGCTTGGATGTAATGATCACTACTATCAACGAGACGCAAAAAAAATTAAAAAAATGGACACTATAAAAAGTGAAGTATATATATATATATATATACACACACACACACATTTAAATCTTTATACTACACTAAAAAGTAAAAAATAGTATCAGGGTTTTTTTTGAACTTGTAAATTTAATGAAAGTCGCAATATATAGATGCAAGATTAGATGATGCAAAAATTATTCATTCTAAGATTTAATTTTAGAAATGAAAGTTGTACTCCAAAATGGAGTTTATTTTTAACAGTTATTTTCTAACATAATTTTGTTTTAATTAGCTTAAACACCATTAATGGCCAAGATTTCAGCTGCTTAATTGCATGTATATTTGGATATATGAGATTTGGTATATTAATTTCAATATTAAGTGAAATTAATTACTTTGGGCGTGAAATATACTCTTAAATATGGAGTATGTGCATGTTTCATTCCATAACTTTAGCTTTTTACCAAGTACTCTCAACAGAAAGTCTAAATTAAAATTTTAATTATATATTTAGAAAAAAAAATTATACATGTAAATCAAATAAATGCCACATCTCATGCATCTTGAGACAAATAAAGCATATAATAAAAAATTTAGTAGTGCTATATAAAAAAGATATGTGTATTAAGTATTTCATAATTCTAAATGGACAAGTCTATATACACAATATTTAAATACAAAATCAAATATTACATCTATCTTAAACATTAAAAAAATAAGATAAAACACGAATTTTAATGTCATGTTTTATTTTTTAATAATTAAAATAAATAATATATTTAAATGCTATATACTTATACTTATTTATTCTAAATTGAGTCGTACTTATTTTGCAATTTTATTGAAGGCTGTAATTTTGTTTGGGAGGGGGGAATATTAATCTTTTTATGATATGGTCACGACTGGGTCCTAACTTTGTAGTAAAAAATATATAAATAAAATAGACACAACAGTCTGCTTTAAAAAATTAAATCCGATAAACATTGCTTGATTATTAATTTAAGATGTGAATGATTGTGTTTTAAAATGATTAGCAATCTCCTTATCTAATTAATTAAGAAACTCAAAAGCAAAACCATGGGGCAGACGCCGCGTAGGTGTTTGGAATAATAATCATTAGGCCCCGTTTATTGATTTGATAAGGTTTGCTTTCTAATTATGTTTGTTGTGTGTCGGCACAAATTATTATTACTACCAATGAGTGTGAGATGTGTGTTGCGTGTATAAATTATGTGAAATAAAATAAAAATATTATAAATTTAAAGGATTAAATAAAAATATAAAAAAAAAATAATTAAAAAAGATAAAATAATTAAAATTCTAGGGATAAAAGACAAAAAAAAAAAGTGATACAAATTTACCACAACTCAGAAAAACAGCTTTATAAGACAGTTATAACCCACTAGTACTACCCATACGAAATGGTTTTTGAGTAGATAAATTTTCTTACAATTTTATATATGGACCGTAAATTTTAAAAAATTATTGGGTGTACTTGGAGTAAATAAATAGTTTGCTCCAACCTCTCACAATATCATAGGGTCCGTAAGTGGTGGGTCCCGTATGAACTCCGTGATGTTATGAGAGGTTGGAACAAACTGTTCATTTGCTCCAAGTGCACCCAATAATTTCTCGTAAAATTCAGTCCATGTAATTGATGGGTTTAGGTACTCTAATAATGAGTCTCATCCCACTTATTATTCTATGGTAGTTCATTACATTTATTAACAGTCGAAATATGATCGAAAGAAAAAATCTCTATTTGATACGGCTTCTTCTTATGCCTATGAATTCTGTTAGACCCAAAAATAATACATCAGAAGAATCTGTTATGAAAATGTCCGTTTTTATGCATAATTTATATGGGCCAAGGTCAACTCTATTCTTCCATTGATAGCAAAAAAACAAGGTTACTATATTGGTTTTCTTGTTGAATGACTTTATATCAAGTTAGCTTTCACATATTTTGGTCTTGGAGCCAAAAATATTCTATGTTGGGGCCGAGCTAATGAAATAACCGAGCCATAAGGTTCAATTGATGTACATCATTAGCACCCTATCCCACAGTAATTGAAGTTGGCTTTTCACATTTGGGCCTGGTTTTTAGAACATTGGGGCTCGACTATTTTTCTCCCATTTTTCCCTTCACACTATGAGATTTTGAACTGAGAAAATAAAAGGAGTTTAAAGAAAATACAAGACTGGAGAGATAAAATTTTAAAGCTAAAAAACAGTTTAGACAAAAAAAATCATAGAAGAGTAAAAAAGTTGTAGAAAGTGAAGTAAGAAGCAATATATATATATATATATATATATATATAACAGGTTAGTGAGAGAATTTATTTATGTCTGCATTTACAAATTTCATTTAATATTAATTTAGGGCTTAAATATAGATTAATACCTTGAACTTTTAACGTTTTTTTCATTTTGGGGATTAAACTCTAAATTTTTTCAATTAAGTAATTAGACTTTTAATTTTTTCCACTTTGGGAATTGTCATATCAGTTTTTTCAATTAGGGGATTGAACTTTTAATTTTTTTCATTTTGAGGATTGTCTTCTCATTTTTTTCTGATTACATCTAATTGATAGTTATGTGTTTGTTTAATTTTTTTTTATTTTTATTGAATGAAATTATGTACTTCCTTCGTTCCAAATTAAAAGATTGTTATTAATTTTTAAAAGTTAATTTAAAATAATTTTAATCTCCAAATTAATAAAATATATTAAAATTTATGAAATAACAAAATTTTAATTAGTAGTACATTTACACATTTTAAATATTCATCATTATATTGATTACTGATGAATTTTTTAAGCTGAGTTTATAATGTCTTAAATTTACTTTAAACAATTAATAAATACCTAATTATAAGATTATCTAAAATCATCATTACAATATTTTTAAAGTATCAATAATCAATACAATGATAAATATTTAAAATGTATAAATGTACTACAAATTAAAATTTTGCTATTTCATAATTTTTAATATATTTTATTAATTTTGAGATTAAAAATATTTTAAATTAACTTTCAAAAGCCAATAACAATATTTTAATTTAGGACGGAGAAAGTACATAATTTTATTCAATAAAAAGAAAAAATTAAACAAACACATAACTATCAATTAAACGTAATCAGAAAAAAAAATGAGAAGACAATCCTCAAAGTGAAAAAACATAAAAGTTCAATTCCTTAATTGAAAAAACTAATAAAACAATCCCCAAAGTGAAAAAAAATTAAAGTTAAATCACTTAATTAAAAAAATTGAAAGTTCAATCCCCAAAGTGAAAAAAAGTTAAAAGTTCAGAGTATTAATTTATATTTAAGCCTATTAATTTACTCCTTAATAATTCATGCTCATTCTTAGACCACCTGTTTGTCAAGTCTAAGGGGCTGTTTGATAGTATCTGAATGGGGTTAAATAGTTGAATCGGTCAGTCATTCAGTGCGTTTGTTTAGAGCTGAATAAAACTGAATGACTGAATCGATCAGATTTTTGGGTTGAATGAGTAAGTTTAATTTTTTTTGCTGAATGATTAAGTCCCGACTGAATAGAGTAATTTTTTTTTTTAAAATATTAAATAAATTTACAACAACTTTGAATTTTTTTAGATGGATAAAATAATAAAAATATGTTATTAAGATATTTCAAACATATTATTTATCAAATAATTTTTTTATTCAATATTCAAAAATCTAATTTATTCAGCTCATTCAGATTACTTAAACATTCAGAACTATTTCATTTAGTTTTTATCAAACACCCCCTAAATCTAACCATAAGGGCGATGTATCAACAAAAATAAAATGGAGAAGTTATTCAATATTTTTGTGCTATTGTCACGCGATGTTACAGACTAATCACATGCTGTTATTTTAACATATACAGTAAACTTTTATATCTAAACCCACTACATATGCTAAAATAATAACATGTGATTAGTATAAAATATCATGTAATAATATTTTAATTTTTTAATAAAATAACATTTTCGATAGATCAGTGTAATAGACTGACTTAGAGAAAACAAATGAAATATAAAATATAAAAACTTTAGAAATGTATTGTTGCAATTTGGAAAAAGATTTGGGCACGCGGGAGTAGCTGCATCCTCTGTGAACGTGACCGCATTATCGAAAGGTATGGATTGGCTCGATATACATTGTTATTATCTCTATTTAATAAATTAAATTTTTAAATAGTGTATATGTTGTGCAAGATCTTGTAATCAAGTCTTTTCACTATATGTTACCCTTAGTATTGGTATTAAATTATTAATGCATATGCCATATAATTTGTCCCTCTCCACGTGTGGGGAGAGGGGATTGCCTTCATATAATACATTACTGATGATTTTTTTAACGGTTTAAATTTTTAAATAAATTAATTATTTAACACTGGTTGATAAAAAATACAAGTCATCCACGATCCCAAAACCTAGAAAGAGCCCCAATTTCCACGGCAATAAATATAAACGTAATTAAAAATTCTTATATAATTATATATTTGCATATTGATAAAATCATTCACTATTTATTGAACTTCTATCTCTCCCTGTCTCTGTCTAATAAATCATGTAGCTAAGAGAAATCAAGAACTAGAATAAAAGAGTTTGTTCCACCCAAAATAAATATTTTATAGTAGTTTTATTCGGTAGCACATTTTTCTTAATATACCTAGGTAAGAGTAGGATTACACATAAAATTAAAAATAATTAAAAAATTGATCGCATCAAATCGAACTGTTAACAAATCAAATTGAAAATCACAAAATCGAAACTTATAAAACTAAAAAATCAAAACTATATTGATTAATTTCGATTTGATTTATTTAAAAACCAAAACCGACCAAACGTCTTAATATTATAATATAATTTTTATATTTTTTTAATAATTATTTATTTTATATAATTATATATTCATTATATGTCTTTTTTATAATTTGATGACATACCAATTTCTTGTTATCTAACATACATTGCTTTAAAATTTGGTAACATACCAATTCTATTTTTTATGTTTAAGTTTTTATAACTGATTAAATCGAAAATCGAATAAACTAATAACCGATTACGAGATATAAATTTTAATAATTTTTATTTTTATTTTTTTATAATCAATTTAAATAATTTAATTATTATTTTTATTTATCAAATTGATTAAATCGACTGTTACACATCCCGAGTATAAACTGAAAGCTATTATTCGTTTTTCATAACGAGGCTAAACAAAAGTTGAGAACATTTATGCTCCGTTAATTGCATGTCAGCTTTAACGCCACACCTAAGACGCCACACCTAAGCTTATATAGTACGTAGTGACGTATTTGTCCCTTTTATTTAAATATTTTTCTTATATAACTAATTAAATATTTTATTTATTTTAAAATATATACTTAATATTAAAATTAATTAAAAATAAATAAAATTTTTAGTAATTTTAGTCAAATTATAAATTATTTAAAAAGTATTATTTATTATAAAATTTATAATTTCATAATTATTAATGAATTATCTCAATTTAAAATTTAAAAATATTTTTAATTAATTTTCAAAAATTAATAAGTATTTTATAAATTAAGACAGAAGAAATATTTTTAAAATTTTTTTTATAATTGATTAGCTTTTAAAAGAAGGGTACATAAAAAATGATATTTTTATATAAAAAAATTAATAAGTATTTCGCGAGCAAGACTTCTCTCGCATCAATATGATATTTCCTTCCTATTCATGTTTGGGAAAATATCATAAAATTACATTATTGTTTTCATTAATCCATATTGGACAATTCCGTAATATTCCAACCAACCAAAGAGGAATCACAACATATCCGTGCGATGCGTATCCTTTTGCCGTATACAAACAGTCCACATTTGTTATTATTTTATTAAATTAAATAAATCTCTCTATTTCCGTACCTCATTTACGATGGTGACGCTTGTATTCTTCTTATTAAATTAAATTCTTTTTTTAATATATTTATTTACTTATTTTCTTCGCTCCTCTCTCTTCTCTCTTCTTTATTCTTCTTTCTCGACTTTTTCGACGTCCATAGCACCAGCGCCCCCTCGATAGGACCATAACTCAGCAACAAAACCCGACCCCATAGAATCATCTACGGTTCACAAGGATCCGTATTAATTACGTTTACATTTATATGGAATTGGAGTATTTCATAGGGAGTCTTTTCTTTTGAATGAGTGCCTTTCTTGGAAATTACCTTTTTCTTCTCTCTCTGAAATTATTCATGGGGGAGACTGAGAAGAGAAATACAGAAAGATCGATTTGGTAAAAATGGGTTTGTTTTAAACAGAGAATTTGTTGAAGAACAAGAGCAGTAACCCAAAATAGATACACCCTTTTGGTAAGTTCAATGTATTTGGATCCTTTGCTGTGTGTGTGTGTATATACATAGTATGTGTGTTTTTAGTTAATGGGTTTTTTTTTTAATGGCTTTATGATTGATTTTGAAGCAATTGGTACTTTTCTTTGTGGCTGATGGGGTTTATAATTATGTGTGTTTCTTTATTTTCAATTTAATTGAGTATACTTTTCCCTTTGTGTTTATTATATTGAGTTGTTTGTTAATTGTTTAATTTTTTTTAATGTGTTTGTATGTGGGGATTTCCAGGCTTTCAAGCTAGGTGGTATTTGACTTTGTTGTTTTGGATGAGGTTTGGTTGAGCTCAAAATTCAGCTGATTTTGATGGTATGAAATCGGGTTTGGTTGCTCTTTCAGAGTTTTGATGGTTTCTAAGTGATTTTTGATTCCAATTGCTATAAAGATCAAGTTTTTCTTATATTTTTGGTCATTTTCTTTGATCTGTGTTTGTGAGTTGGGCTTTGTTGGATTATTTGGTTAGATTATGTTGGTAATTTGATGGTCTTTGGTTTCTGTATTCATGAATTTTTGAAGGGCTCTAATATTTCAGTTGATTTGGCTTTGGATTCTGTAATGTTTTCCTGTTGATGGCTTTGAAAAAATTGTTCATATGGAGCTTTGCAAATCACATAGATACTTTGGAGGAAAATTTTGATTTTGAACTGTCTATTCTTCTGAAGGAAGAGACGAACAACAGAGTTATTTGTGCTTACCAGGTCTTTTAGTGGGGCCAAAAAATGGGGGAAGAGGCTTCATGGATAAGGAGAACAAAATATTCTCACACCATTTATCATCGGTTGGAAGCTGCTAGATTGGCCTCAGCTCCTTTCACCATTCAGTCTGACAGAATTTCAAGTGCCAAATCAGGACCTGGAACAGAGTCTGTTATTCAAAAAGCAGGACCCAAAGTTGCACATATTCAGCTAAATGCTAGCACAAACAAGCCTAGGGCTGTATCACCCCTCCCTGAAACCAAACTTTTGCAGACATTTAAGGAAGCTAGGTCTGATCGGAGGAGATTCTCAACTCCACATCCAATAAGAAAAGAAGCTGAAAAGGGAGTTGTGGGCAAGTTGTTCCACAAAGATTTCCATGAAAAGAGGGCACCTGAGTCGAAGTCGCCCTCCCATATCAGCTCGCTAAAGCACTTTACTTCTATGAATTTTCATGATAAATCAAAGGGCCGCAAGGACACATGGACAAAGTATTTTGATCATGGTGGAGGAAGGGTTACCTCTGTAGAATCAGCCGATGAATGTGTGGTTGATCTTTCTAAGCTATTCCTTGGGCTAAGATTTGCTCATGGAGCACATAGTCAGCTTTACCATGGGATTTATAATGATGAACCTGTTGCTGTAAAAATTATCAGGGTTCCGGATGATGACGAAGATGGAGCCCTTGGAGCTCGGTTAGAGAAGCAGTTCAGAAGAGAAGTAAATCTTTTGACTCGACTGCACCACCAAAATGTCATAAAGGTAACTGCTCATATCCCCCCCCAATCCCCCTGCTTTATCAATCCATATTGCACAAGCAATAATATCTGTATCTTAAAAAACTATGTACTTTTTTGATAAGTAGTAACTATTATCTACCATTAACTTATTAGTAATGGCAGAAACTGATTGACTTGAGCTTTTACCATTTTCCATTGATGTAGTTTATAAATTAACGAACTAATCAGATGGTCTTCCTATAAAATATTGTTATGACCCTTGAAAATGTTTACTTCGATGTTACGTGGACTTCTTAATGGGGTGTTGTGTGGGACATTGTAAACGTGGACAAGGTTATGGGATATGTGCCCGACACCCTTGTGCAAAATTGGTGCTCCAATCTCTTATATGTATGTGTGGAATAGAAAGTAAAAGCTTGCATTATTCAATAATGAACGGTTCTTCCTCCTCTAGTGAAGAAAAAGTTGAAACTCTGTCTTCCCCACAACATCCCATCTGATATAAACCTTAGTAATGTATACCTCTGAACATTCATAGTAGAAAATTATCTAAATTATATTGAATTTAATCATGAAAGACATGCCCCACCTATGCGAGCCTACATTTGGACACTTTCCAGATCCTAATTTGGGAGCCACAAAGATTTTTCACCGGCACCCACACCTACATGTAACATAGGTTTTCTAGTCGAATTCTTCTGATATTTTTATCATTTTACTTGATAATGCAGTTCGTAGCAGCATGCAGAAAGCCACCAGTCTTCTGCGCCATCACAGAATATCTCTCTGAGGGTTCTTTGAGGGCATACCTGCACAAGCTTGAGCAGAAATTTCTTCCCTTAAAAAAAATAATTTCAATGGCTTTGGACATTGCTCAGGGAATGAAATTCATTCACTCACAAGGCGTCATACACAGGGACCTCAAGCCTGAGAATATTCTTATTAATCAAGATTTCCAGCTGAAAATTGCAGATTTTGGAATAGCTTGTGAGGAGGAATGGTGTGATTCTCTAGCCGATGAACCAGGTACCTACCGCTGGATGGCACCTGAGATGATCAAACGCAAGTCATATGGCAGGAAGGTTGATATTTATGGCTTTGGACTCATTTTATGGGAATTGGTAGCTGGAACTATTCCTTACGAGGATATGACACCCATCCAAGCTGCTTTTGCAGTGGTGAATAAGGTACTTTTCAGGATGCATATTCTCATAATTTGCTTTTATGATTTTAACAAAAAAATCCAGAATGCACATTGAGATCTTCCCATAGAATTCAATTTAATAGCTTGCAAGTAGTGCTCACTATAAATTGGAATGCAATTGTTCATCTACTTTCCACTTTTATTAGGTTATCAAATGGAAGGGTAAAGTTAGTCATGATATAAAAAAAATTGCATTAGTTCTTGGTATCTTGAAAATGATTATATCCAATGTGAATATGCATAGTACCATTGCAATTCTGTCAAATGAACAATATTCATCAAGTATTATTCGCCAATACTCGGTAGTTTTGATGAAAATGTTGTTGGATGGGGCTATTATCATGACTTTCATTAATTTGAGTTTTCAGTCAATGTATAGTCTTGATACTATTATCAATATATCCTGCAATATATAATGGTGCTGAGGATGCTTTCATAACTATTTTTTTCTCTGTACTACTTGCTCTTTACCCGAGGCATCTTGGTCCTCTACCTTTACCAACTATTGAACATGAACCTTGTGTATAATAAAATCAACATTTTCTATATTTCAGAATTTGAGACCAGCTTTCCCTGGTGATTGCCCTCCTGCAATGAGAGCTTTAATTGAGCAGTGTTGGTCCTTACAACCAGATAAGAGGCCGGAGTTTTGGCAGGTTGTGAAGGTACTAGAGCAGTTCGAGTCTTCACTTGAACGTGATGGAACCATAAATCTGCTACAAAACCCAACATGTCAAGATCATAAGAAGGGGCTTCTTCATTTAATTCAAAAGTTTGGTCCCATGCATCAAAACCCTTCATCAATGCCTAAACCTAAATTCATGTGACTTTCCTCATGATCTGTCTCTTGTAGTTACCTGGTTACTATGTAGATCACAAGGTTTCTTTTTCAGTCTTCCCTTACCGTATTTATCTAATTTTACTTATATGCGAATGTGAATTAATAAGTTATAGGCATGCAGTGAGGTGAAATTGTTTCTCTTACATTACAAATGCACACTTGATCATCATATTCTGAACAGGTTTGCAATTCTTATAAAGGATAAAGTTATCTCATTGTGATATCTTGGAAACTTTTTTTGGGGTAGGAGGGGGGAGGTGGCGTAAAATTATTGTCATTGCTTTTTTTTATTTTTTGACAACCTATTCTTTTAGATTTCAATCTTGGGGCCTAGGGGAACCTAGGGAAGGGGATATGAGGGGAACCTTATCTTGCTATGAAGCACCTTGTTGATTTTGCTGTCAAATAGACTTGAACTTGTAATCATTCGCAATGAAAGGAGAGGCCTTGCCACTTTTGGTCTACTTCTTTCAACTGTTAAATACTGTATAATGTGGCTTGTAACGGTTACCTAGTTTACTTTTATGGAATCCATACTTCACGCGTATAACATGTTTGTCCCATAATTTGGTTCTCATAGGAAGTGCAAGTTAAAATCAGGGAAGTCAATCAGAAAGAGATGGCTAGGTGAATGGTTCCATACCCTTTTATTAAAGGAAAAGTGGAGAAGGAAATGAGATGATGTGGCATTGCCAATCCTTTTCATTAATTGAATTTGCAGCTTCATGCATGATTGCAGCAAGTTGGATATTTTGTGCCCTTCTTTATGTCTTTTGGCAAGCATGAAAATTCAACACCAATATAGGTGTGAATAAAATATCATCTCATTTATTACTCCCACGAGGCCTCTTGTGAAGTTGAAATCACATGCATTAAGAGGGCCACACTAGTGAAACACAGCTCGCTCACATTATTGTGGATGCGTTGTGCATGTATTTTTTTTAGGAAGATAAAATCGACAAAATATGCGTCCATGTGTGAACCCTCACCACTTCACAAGTTCTTACATGACTCATTTAACTTTTCGAGTAGCATATTAAAATGAGTCTTAAAGTATAAAGTCGGGAGGGACTCTCATTTTGAAAAAATTATTTTCATAGTGCCGTCATATATGAAATTTACGCAAATTTCATATGATGTATACATGAAGTTTACGTAAATATCATATCTTGACCCACAACAAGAACTAAAATAATAGTATGCGATTAGTAGATGCACCACCTGACCCTGTCCCAAATTCCGAATAATTAATCCTCATTTTGGGGATATTAGTTAGTGAGTAATATACAATTGTGTATTATCTTGCGACTTTAGACTCTCATTTTGGGACAGTAACTAGTGAGTAATATCTAGAGACCTATCATCTTGCGACTCTCACGAGTATATTGCTTAATTTATTGTATAAAGGCGACTCCCAGCCCAGGAGTATAGTAGTTTATTGTATGTATAAAGGCAGGCAGGCACATATGTGTTGTGTATTTTTATTTAATGATATTTTTATTTAATTTCTACTTACCTTCTCAATTCATTTCCTTCTGTACTTCCTTTCTTTCTACTTTGTTATAACTAATATTTCATTTAATCGAGAAAAAAAATAATATAAATAATTTCTCCTCTCTATTATTTCCAATTAATTAAAGCTGAGGAAGCTATTGCTTATAACTAATATTTCATTTAAAAGAGAAAAAAAATAATATAAATAATTTCTCCTCTCTATTATTTCCAAGTAAATAAAGCTGAGGAAACTATAATCTTGTTCCTTAAAATCTACAATTTTTTTGTTTTGACAATTCCAAATTGCCCACGATATACGTATAAATTACAAATTGTCTAACAAGGTGGTTTCTGGGTGCATCTCCTTTGCCTCGATCACTTCTTGATAAAAATAAATTAAAAATTGTTTTCTATTACTTTCTAAGTAGTGTGTGGTAAGGAAGTAGCAAATACTAATGATACAAGTGCTTTGGCCCACATAATGTGCTGTGTCTTCTAGTACCTTCTACAGTAGTTGGAAGGAGAAAAGGCTTGTACAAACTTAAATTCTTCAAACAGAATTGCTAAAGTTGGCATTTTAGAACTTACAACAAGGCTGGCTTGGTTTAATTCCAAAAGTTTCTAGCCTTTGCAGAGGGGAAAATATGTTTTATACGAAAGTGTGCGTAAATGGGTCTATATGGTTGGGCTTGTTACCTAAGCAAAACCAAGGTAAGAATATCAGTATTGCTTTCTAATTTAGTTGAGCCTGTAACTGCAAAAATATAGACAATAGATTGTCCGATACAATAATGTTACGTTTGAATTAAATAAATAAAATAAATAAATATTAGTATATTCATTGATCAATTTGGCCATTGATAAAATATAAATTCATTTGATTCCCTTAACGAACATGAGTTTCGTCTGTTATAATAGTCCTAAACCACTAATATAGAATAAGACAGTCTTCTTTTATTCCAATTTTTCTAAATCTTTCTAAAGACAAATAGGATAAAGGTGGTTAAAAGGTATTCATTCTAATAAAATAGATATATGGGACAATATGACATCTTATTCTTGTCGCATCATCCACCACTACTAACCAAACATACCATTGTGAGACTAAACAATTATTTCATTTTTTTTCTATTCTGTTATTTTAATTTAAACATAGAATAATTATAAAAATTATAAAAGTAAGTACTAGAATTCTTACACACCCACACCCCACAATATCTCGTATATAATTCCTCATGTTTCACAAAAACTCAAAAAGATGTCAATTTTATTTGTGAATACAATAGTTTTAAGTTTATTATTCTAATTTTATTGTTATACTATTACTATTAAGCTAACAATTTACTAATTTAAGAATAAACATAGAATAAAAAATCATGCTCAATATTTATACATTTTGTAAACAACTTTTTCTGTAAAACAAAAAAAAGTTATCATATTCTAAATAAATGTCTGTACTAACATATTTCATACTATAATTGTTAAATAACTGTAAGATCCTATAACTAGCCAGACCACTTATGGTTGGAACTGGACATATCTCCACAAATATTAGGGACAAGGACAAGGACAAGGACAAGGTTAGGTAAGCTTCATTCTAAAAGTGAATTTGCACATGGCACAAATTATTATTGATTTTTTAAAAATTAATAAAAAATATATTTAAATATTAAATTATATAATTTATTTTACTTTGACAATAAAAATCATATAATTAATATTATTTTTTAGTTAATTTATAATATTCATAATTATATTGATATAAATTAAATAAATTTATCTTAAATTTAAAAATATTTAAAATTAATTTTTTTTAAATTAATATTTATCCTATAGTTTAGAATGAAAGTAGTATTTTGCTAAAAAAATTAATATTTTTACAAGTTAATTTAATATTTTTATAAAATAAAATAAAATTTATTTATTAAAATATTAAATTAATTTATAAAAATATCAATTCTTTTTTATAAACACTTATCGACAGAGGAGCACCGTCCTGAAACATCCAGAAGATTTCCCAACATTGTCCCCATACACATAAAGAAAGAAGCAATATCTGAAAAAGAATTCCCAATACAAAGACCAAAGAAGCATCATAGACCCTGGATGAGACGACTCCTCACTCTCAATCAACCACATAAAATTCTTTCTAAAAACACAAATTAACCGGGTTAATTTAAATTGAATCTGCGTTAATTTTGTACCTACGTAATCACTAATCTTTCCTTTTATAATATCAAGGATGTTTATATAATCTTATCCTAATATCATACTTTTTCCGTTTTAAATTATAAAATTAATATTAATTTTTAAAAAATTAATTTTAAATTAATAATTGAGATTAATTAATTTAGTTTATGTAAATACAATTATGAATATTATAAACTATTTAAAAATACTATTAGTTATAAGATTTATTATTTTTAAAATTTAAATAAATCATGTCAATTTTAAATTTAAAACTTTATCAAATTAACTTTTAAAAAGTTAATAATAATCTTATAATTTGAAACGAAGAGAGTATAATTTATGATAAAACTACATAAGTACCCTTAATAAAATAAAAGAAAAAGAGAATGGACATATACGGAGTAAATGCACATGCAAATTTTTTTATTTTTTTTGTGTATAAAAATGCACATACAATTTTAATGAATACAATATGCAACAATTATAGGGTTGTAAACAAATCGACTTTATCTGCGAGCTCGATGACATTGCCTCAACTTGACCAATGTTCATTTAAGAATTGAGCTTGTTCTTTTGTTTATTTACATACACATGCCAAATTCGAATTATGCTTTGTTCGAACTTAATTAGTTTATACAACGCTATTAAAACCCCACTTATTTAATAATACTAACAACAATAATAATACTACTATTAGTCTTATGAAGTTAATAATAATTATTAAATTAATAATTTGTTTATTAAGCACATAGAAAACTCTGTTGGGAATATTATTCGGCCATCCTTTTGGGTCAAAATATGCTTTTACATAAATATATAGGTCGGATATTCTCAACAACTGATATCAGAGTCATGATTATGAGCTTGGGTTATAAATACGGTATGGATTGCGCATGATGAACGAAAAATAATTCATTAAGCAAGTGGTGGATTCTTCTCGCACAAACTCTTGGTTGGCTTATGACAAAAGATATTGAAGAGTGTGGGTTCATCATTAGAGATAAACGTGATATACTTGGTTTAATGAGTTATGGATACTTGATGGACTATGTACTCTTTGAACAAGTGGTGGATACTTCTCGGGGAGACTCTTGGTTGGATCAAATAAAAGATATTGAGAGATAAGTCTCATCAGATAGAGAGATTTAATGAACTTAACAGAGACTCTAGGTAGATCAAACAAGAGATATTGAAGACGGTGGTTCATTAACTAGAAATGCGATTAGCTAATGTTCAAAAAGAGTATGGTTAAAAGTTTAAGGACAAAATTGGTATCGATATGGATGAAAATACTACCCGTTAAGGAAGAGATTGTTAAGTTAATGTGTGATAGTAAAGTCTTATATAAAAATATAAGAAGAAAGATTGAGGACATGTATATTTTAATAGACCATAAATTTAATAAGTTAATATTTTATATCAAAATATAATTTTAAATAAATATATAAGGGCGGAATATTCTCCACAAACTCGACTCAACAAAAGTTACAAAACAATTCGACTATGTGAATAGCACTCAAACGCCCTATTTATTTGTTTATAAACTTGACTACTTCAATTTATTTTTCAAGAATTGAACTCAAATTGGCCAAGTTAAAACTCAGCTCTGACTCATTTAAGACCTTATGCACGTGTCTTGATTATGGCCGGAATTATAACAGTATAAATCATATGAATATCTGTTTGCTCTTTAATTATTAGAAATTATGGTCAAAAATGTTTCATGTGGGTGCCACAAAAAAATGGCCAGCTAGCAACTGGAAATTAACCCCACACTCTCTTCAGATCAGAAACTTTTATCATCAGTGTGAATGATGCTGAGTGTATTGACCAAGGCTTTATTTTTTTATTTTTAGTTTTCATAATATTTGGCTTTCTTTCAATCTGATAAAAGCTGGCCTCCATACAGCCATATAGCACTATAGAGAGAATGAAATTCCCCATAGTTCCTAAAGCTGTTATCGAGATATAGAGTTTTGATGGAGCACAACCCTAGTTCATCTAGAGCAGTTGACCGAAAAACCTTAGAGAAAAATAGAAGAAATCAAATGAAAGACCTCTACTCTAAGCTCCATTCTCTTGTTCCCCGTCACTTCTCTAGGGTTTTTTCCTCCCTCTCACACACACAAACAACTTATGGATCCGGATTTGATGAAGTTCATATATAATTGTCAAGCCATCTGTCAGGACTATAAGAAAACGTTTTGATCGTCTGTATAGCACATATATAGTTGCATTTTCAATTATGTGTAACAGTACGTGTTATACTGATGCAATATTTTCTTATAGCCTGACAAATGGCTTGAAAATATGAATTTTTTTAACTGCACTGAATTCAATTCCAAAACTTATGGCTAACCATGCTTTTAATTCAATGGTTAATTGCAGGAGGTAAAACCGCTGACGGATCAACTAGATCAAGCTGCAAATTACATAAAGAAGTTAAAAATGAAGTTGGAGAAAATGAAGGAAAAAAGAGAAAGCTTGATGGGAATTGAGAATCCAAAAGCAAGGTTAAGTGGTGAAGCAATAGACCTGGGATTTAAACCACCAAAGCTAGATATTCATGAAGCAGGTGGTGCTTTAGTAGTAAATCTGATAACTGGTTTGGATGCGAGTTCTTTCATGTTTTACCAAATTATCCGCATGCTTCATGAAGAAGGCCTAGAGATCCTTAATGCCAATTTTTCTGTCAAAAGCAGTACAGTATTCCACACCATACATGCAAAGGTACTTATTAGCCTTAATTCCTTATATTTTATTAGTAATTCTTATAGTTTCTTAAATCAAGTAATATTGTCACTTCTTCAATTAATGTATATAACAATGAGTGATTTTTCCAATTTTTCAAAAAAAATTCTACCCTAAATTTCTGTTAGGTTGGAGACTATGCTCCGGGATGTGCAAGTGCGACGATATCTGAGAGACTGAAGAAGTTTGTGGATGGTGTTCATTGATTTGAAATATAAATCTCATGACTTCCTTCTCCAATTTTTGAAGAGTACCAAGGTTGCAGGTTTTGTAACACAATATTCAGTTTTATGGTTTCAAAGTTTCATGCATCCTCTTATTCGATATATACACATTTATGCATATAAGTGCAATTGTGATGTTTTTTTTGTGAGTTATTATTTAATTTCTCGAAAAGTTTAGGAGAAGAGGGAGAGACATCTAGAAATCATCTAATTATGCCCTCAGTAAGTGGGGGTTCATAGACGACGCCCTAGACGGCACCCAAAGCCCTTGTTTGTGTATTTCATTAGGATGACATTAATTAAGTTCTTACTGTTAAAATAATTATATAAGGATTGTGCTATTTCATAAAATAAATATAAATTAAATTAATCATTAGATATTTACATGAATTGAGAAAAAATATCTTATATGTATCACGTTTCTCATGCGCTAGAATGGTGAAAGTTTTCAATTGTCTCTTTCGGTATATCTTAGAATGGATATACAGGTGTATATAAAATTTCTTAAGAGAATATTAGAACCAAACTCTAACTGTTTTATTTATAAAATAGGTAAAGGTAAAAATCATCCATCAAGATTATGAAATTCTAGAGCCTATTAGACAAAATACAGTAATATTATTTATAGACCACATAAATACTAAACACATAAATAAAGTGATTAAGTTAATGCAATATATAAGCTCAAAAATTTCATAAATAGTAGAGACCACGTAATGAAATACATTAAAATAAAATATATATTCTAACACTTCCTTCTAATGCTCAGTATGCAAGAAGCTCGAATGAACTTAAAACCTATTGACATGTATTTGTGCCTATATATGCACCAAAGGATCTCAAACAAGCCTTCAAATGGAGAGGTTGAGGCCGCTGATCTGGCACAAATTAATAACTCTACTCTTTCCATATTGTCTCATATATCTAATTGCCTGTATACAAATCTCCACTTCGGATTGAAACCACATGGATATGAAGATTCATGAAGATAATTCCTCAAATGAACTACTGCAAACTGCAAACTCATGCTTACGCAACAAAACTAGAGCTATATATATATATATATATATATATATATATATATATATATATATATATATATATATATATATATTTGTTGGAACTTTTTAACCATTTATTACGATATATAAATATTCTTGATATTTTTTTTTTAAAATATAGATAATTAGTTTTACTTTCATTAAGATATTATTTATTTATTTATTTTTCATTTCCTTTCTTTTTTCAGTATTCCAACCGTACAAATCTCTTGACTTCTTTGCATGACAAAATTAATTAGTGTCCATACGAGAGATTTGATTTACATTTATGTTCACTCTCTAATTTTCAGTAAATCGCAAATGAATACGTGATTGACGGACTGACTGCTTCATTCATTAAATTAAATAAATCAAAACAGACGAGCTTGAAATTATGGATCTGTTGTTGCATATTTCATCAATTATTTACCAGCTTCAATCTTTATGATTGCCCAAGAAGCTCGTACGCGTGTTTAATAGCAGAAATAAGTTCGTCTGACTTTCAAGGTAATCATTGACATATGGGCCTAGATGGACCGAAGGCCGGAAAAGAGGTACCTGGTATCCAATTGCAAAAACTTTTGAGCTTGGGCCTGCCAATGTATTGGACTAATATTAAGCTTCAAAAACAAAGAAGTCTATTTCAATATTAACATTCAAAAACTAATACAAAAAAAAAACAAAAACAGAAAAGAGTATTGTTACATATAACAATAAGTTTATGTCAATAGTAAATACTAACCTGTGTGTATATACATCAAATAGGAAAAAATTAAGAATAGTCGTCGTACCCTAATTTATTTTTATATTTTATCATTTAGAGTTTTATGTTATATCATAATTCAACTTCGTTATAGATTCCTCAACATATAAATCATTTCCCAAAATAAAATGGGATTCTAACAAGACTTTAAAACAAAATAGTCAACTTCCTGTAATTTTGTGAAGATTTTTTTTTTTTTTTATACTATGTGCATATATAACTGTACAAAATATAACATAGTATAATATCAAACATACAAGTAACGTTGTAAACGAGTCAAATCGATCCGAATTCTAAGTTGCTCGGATTCGACTCATAAGATTAAATTTGTATTCGAATACGACTCGGATTCGAATTATATTTAAAAAAATTTACTCAGATTCGACTCAACTCGAATTTTCTTTAGTTGAATTCGATCCGACTCGGATCGAATTATATTTAAAGTACTTACGAACTTTAAATTTAAACTCGAATTCGAATCTCCACATAATAACTAACTTTATAATACATACAATTACTAACTGAACTTATTATTTTATTTAGAAATAAGAAAATATAATTATAATTACACTTTACAAATATAAAATTATAATTAAAATTACAAATAAAAAAATAATAACTAATTATTCAAATTTTGTTTAATTGTGTATATATTTTAAAAATATATATCTAGTATCTATTTAAATATGTATCAATCGAATATATATCGAATTATGATTGAAAATTCGAGTAGTTTGAATCCTAAACGAATCGAGTATAACGTTACTCAAGTTCTACTCATATTTTTATTCGAACTATTTTTTGTGCTCAAATTTAAATCATATTAATAACGAATTCAAGTCGAGCTCACATTTTTTCGAGTCGAGTCCGAATCGAGCCCAAACTATTTGACTTGAGTTACAACCTTACATATAAGCTATAATTCCCAAAATAAAATTGCTATTTTTTTATAAAAGATTATTGAACTCTTCCAAAATTCATAAAAAGGAAAAATTATTTTAAGTTAAATCAAAGATGATAATCTAATAATAGTAGTAAGACCTCTTTTTTTACTCTTTAATGTCACAAATTTGAATTTATCCTTAATAAAAATCATAATCAACCAATACTACAAAGATTAAATATAAATTTCCTCTAAAAAAAATTTCTTTCTAATTCTTCCTCCCGAGTCTTGACTAGGATTGTGCAAAATTTTCGATTTAATTGATTTTTTCAGTATACCGGACCAGTTCGAACTAGTCAGTTTAGTATAAAAACGACCTGTACTAGTTAGTGATTTTGAGAGTTTGATATTTATCAAACTGTATTGATTATACCGATTTCTTATTTTATTTATTTAATAATAATAATAATAATAATATTCGTTGGTCGGTAAACACCGGTATTAAACCAATTTATTGGTTCAATATATCAATACCAATATTAATACTGAGTTTTAAGTTATTTCAATACCGGTTCAATTTAATACGAATCTAGTTCGGGACGATTTTTTATAAATTGAACACCCCTACTCTTGGCTAATCGTTAGCTATAAAAGTAACAGTGTTAATGTTGTCTATCTTTTTTGGTCCTTAATTTTATGTTGTCAAATGCAAGTAGATAAATAGAATAGACCCAGAGTTTTTAAAGCCCACGGATCACTACTTGTAAAAGTTCCTATCTAAGTTCAAGGGGATTTCACTCAGTGGCCCAAATTATCAAGGCTAAAACCGTAATAAAAGAAGGTATACTGAGCTAGGGTTTTGTTTCTCCTTCTCACTCATCTTCACTCTCTCAGCTCAGATCAGAAACAACCATGGTAGGCTTTCAAATTGAAGCTGTGCCGTTCAATCCCGACGGTTGGGGACCACTGGAACCCTCCGCCACCACCAACACTTCTCTACTCCCCAATCTCCCCGTCAACGTTCCGTTCGCCCCATTCTCTCGATCCGACAAGCTGGGTCGGATCGCCGATTTCACCCGAAACAACCCCAATTTGAATAACACTCGAAACTCTCGTGGTAACCCTGCTGACTCAGCCTTCGACTTCACCGGCGACGATTCCTTCGCCGGTAACGCCGATGACGACGCCTCCTTCCGCCTCGTCGATGGCAAGCCCCCTCCCCGCCCCAAATTTGGCCCCAAGTGGCGATTTAACCAGCACTACCACAACAACCGCAATCAGCTTCCTCAGCGCCGTGATGAAGAGGTGGAAGCCCGTAAGCGGGAAGCCGAGCGCGACCGTGCCCGCCGCGATCGGCTCTACAACCTCAACCGATCTGGTGGCAATAATCCCCGCCGGGAAGCTGCTGCCTTTAAATCATCCGTCGATATTCAGCCTGAGTGGAACATGCTTGATCAAATCCCCTTTTCCACCTTCAGTAAACTCTCGTTTTCCGTCCCCGAACCTGAAGACCTTCTCATCTGTGGTGCCCTTGAGTTCTACGACCGCACTTACGATCGGATTACTCCCAAAAGGGAACGCCGCCTTGAGAGATTTAAGAACAGGAACTTCTTTAAGGTTACAACTACTGATGACCCAGTTATTCGCCGTCTTGCGAATGAGGATAAAGCTACAGTCTTTGCAACGGATTCGATCCTCTCTACGTTAATGTGTGCTGCCCGGTCAGTTTATTCGTGGGATATTGTGATTCAGCGAGTTGGGAATAAGTTGTTCTTTGATAAACGTGATGGGTCTCAGTTAGATTTGCTAGCAGTTCATGAAACTTCCCAGGAGCCATTGCCTGAGGCCAAAGATGATATTAATTCTGCGTATTCGCTGAGTGTGGAGGCGGCATATATTAACCAGAATTTCTCGCAGCAGGTTTTGGTTAGGGATGGGAATAAGGTGACTTTTGAGGAGTCTAATCCGTTTGCAAATGATGGTGAAGAGGTGGCTTCTGTTGGATATAGGTACAGGAGATGGAAGTTGGATAATGATATGTATTTGGTTGCAAGGTGTGAGGTGCAGAGTGTGGTTGAAGTTAATAATTCTCGATCATTTCTAACGTTGAATGCTCTAAATGAGTTTGATCCCAAGTATTCGGGTGTTGATTGGAGGCAGAAATTGGAAACACAGAGGGGTGCAGTTTTGGCTACTGAGCTGAAGAATAATGCAAACAAGCTGGCAAAATGGACTGCACAATCACTCTTGGCTAGCGCTGATATGATGAAATTGGGATATGTTTCGAGAGTTCATCCGAGGGATCATTTCAACCATGTTATATTGGCTGTGGTTGGATATAAGCCAAAGGAGTTTGCGACTCAGATTAATTTGAATACCTCAAATATGTGGGGGATAGTGAAATCTATAGTGGATTTGTGTATGAAGTTGAATGAGGGGAAGTATGTTCTGGTAAAGGATCCATCAAAGCCACAAGTGAGGATTTATGAGGTTCCTGCTGATGCTTTTGAGAATGATTACGTGGAGGAGCCATTGCCAGAGGAGGAACAGGTGCAGCCTCCAGCGGAGAATGGAGATGGTGGGGAGGCAACAGCAGCAGATACAAATGATTCGGAAGAGAAGGAGATCAAAGCTGAAGCCTAAAAAGTGTAAAAAAAAATCTGCCTTTAGATAAATCAGATGAATTTCTATAATTGTCTTATTATTTGTGTTTCTTAATTCTTTAGTGTTTTCCCTGGTTTATAATTTGAATCTATTGATGTGTCGTGGCTATATATTCATTTTTTTGTAGCTTAAGCTTTTAGGCATGCTAACCATCTAATGATCTAGTATTGGAGATCTGATTTTGAAAATATTGGTAGGGAGAAAAACAATTCATTCACTCTGGAATATATATTTGAAAATGATTTACAAGTTCAAGAATTGAAAAGATAGTTATGATTATATGTTATTAAACCGTTTGGAGGTCATTCATATGTCATTCGATGTTTAAATTTATATTTTCAGGTTGAAATGAATAAGAGCTTTGCTATGCCCCGTAAAGCTACAAATAAGGGTTACTGCCTGCAATTGCACCGATTATCTTGCTAATGATCTTGCCAATGACCTTTGCAAAAAATAGTGGGACCCACCATTTTTTACAAAGGTCATTGCATGGATCATTGCAAAACATCATTACTCATATTTTTTTTCCAATGAATGAATAAATAGTTGGTGCAATTGCAGGCAGTAACCTTTATTTGTAGCTTTCCTACGTGGAAAATTCCTAGTTTTTATTCTCTTTGTGAAAGATTTGTTTTGGGGTGTTAACGAAGTACGCTTCACGGATTATTTTTTTAAATAAAAAAACTTTTACTTTTTTTCTACAGTAAATGGTGCTTCTTGTTTTGAACTAAGTTGACTCAGCGTACTATAGTTTGATTCATTTAATTCTTACAAGTTGGGTTTGGTTCTGGGTTAGTAATAAGATAACGGCATTGTGTGGTTTGTTCTTTTTGTTGATTAACGGGTAAAGTGCTCAACTCCTAGAAACGACTTTCACCAACATAATATACATTATTTATTGATTGTGGGTGGTTACTTTGGCAAGGAGAATATTAACTTAAATAAAGGTGAAAGCTTGTTGTGCAAGGAGGTCTGTTTCTAGTTAAATTTAACTTGGGATTTCTTTTGTGTATGACAAAGAGGAAAAGTATGTAACTATGGAATTGAACTTTATAAAGAATCAATCATAAAACCAATCAGGTTAGTTCCTGCCTAGAACTTAGAGAAACAATCAAATATTAAATTGGTAGTGGGTAATGCGAACTGAGCAGCTCCATGTGCAATATTAGGTCTCTCATTGCGGTAGGAATACAAATCTGTACTGCAATGGGTTTTGAAGATACTACTAAAGCATTTATTGAATGTAGTATGATACCTTAGTTTTGATTTGACTTCAAGCTACCCTGTAAATTTATAGTATATTAATACTTCTACTTACATCATAAACCAGGTTGCTAATGTTTTTTTAAGGTAATTCTAGCGGCAAGTATGGGGATTAGAATCAGTGACCTTGAGGTTATTCCTAAAGCCTCTCCTATTTTTCTTACACCTTGGGATTAAAACCAGGCTGCAAATGTGCATAATAGGAAACTCTGATTTTTTTCAAACTTGGTGTATATTTACTTCTCTAACTTAAAACTCATTGAGCACAAAGGAAATAAAATGCCATGGAATGAGTGGTCATGTTGTGGTTACATATTTATATGATTGTATAATCAGCACTCATATCCTCAGTATCCTTTGTTTTTGACGACCTCTTAATTTAGATTCACAATTCAGTTAAATTGTTGCGGCATGGGTCCAATGAATAGCCTGTATTCCTTTAAAGTTGTAGATAGGAAAATCTGATGAAAGATTTGACTGGCCATCTAGGCTACATGTCAAAATCTGATTGTGAACACTATTGTGGTCATAGGCTTCTAACTTCCCCAATTTTTCAAGCGTGCATCGTTAATTATTGATTTAGCATTTGAGTAGTAGTTATTATATGTATTCTATAAATGGCTTACAGATTCAACTTTTGTACTAGTATAAGCACATCGATCATACTTTTTGCATAGTTCTTTTCATGAAAAATTTATTTTCCCTTATTGCCACTACTTTTCAGTGGTCGTTTGTCAGTTACTCTTGTAATTTGTGGTTGAAATGAATAGAAAAATGTTTCTTTACATCCTCCTTAGTAGCCAGATACAGAGAAGTTTATGTTACTTATGTTTGACATCTTACTTTTCTCCTCGTTTAGTCATTCAATTGTTCTATTCTTTAGCTTTCTTAATCATGAACTATTACTAATTGGTCATTGTAGTTTGGTAGAGCCGAAATTACCTTGGATAACTTATACATGCCAGGCAGTTTGGCAACGATGTGTGGTCTTGATTTTGTATACCTAAGCATATAGATATAGGTGTTTATGATATGCGGAAATATATTATGATATATGCCATTGTTGTTAAAAGTGTAAAATTCAGTGGAAATATACCCTCTGCGCTTCAAAAGTATCTGCTGCCTGTGAGGAAAGGTGCTTGTATAATGTATTATCTCCTGTTGAAGTTGTTATGTTAGTGAAGTTGGTTTCTTAAACCATTCATCTTTTACTGTCCAGGTTGCCAGGTGGAGGATCATCTCACAAGCTTTGGAACCATGCCTAGTTATGGATTTTGAAGGACTTGATTTGGATTTTTATTTTTTGTTTTGGTTAATTTCTTCTTAGCACTCCTGTGTTTTGCTTGAATTTGTCGAATGTAATTTCTTTACCTTTATATTTCTGTACTATTATCTCCTGGATTATACCAATTCACCTTTACAGTTCCAGCAGTAATACTGGCTAATGCATTATTATCGGCCATGCAATTTGCACCATGTTTTAGTTACTCCATTTATTTGGACATGAGAAAGAAATATTTTAGCCCCGCTTGAAATGTATATGTAGATTGTTTTAACATTAGGGGTATTGTTGGTATTATAATCGTTTTTTAGGGTAGAAAAGTTTGAAACACATCATCATCTTGACATTCTAATAACAATTCTGAAAGTGTCTTCTAATTGAGTCTCTTATTTTGAGACACAGGAAACAAATGTCTTAATTTGGGTCGGGCTCACAGTTTTATGAGATGGAGATGCGTCAACTGTCAACCACCTCCATAAATATCACCGTCTCTTTCTTCGTCATTTGTCAATGTCCCAAACAGTGGACAAAATATAAAATAAAACAAAACAACGTACTCCCCTTGGTTTTAGAGTATATTTTTTCAGACTATAAATAAAATGTTTGACATGCGTTATTATCTATATTTTACTGCATCAATTTTCAACATTAAAAAACATTTGGTAGCAACTTTTAAGAATAAATTAATGTTCTCAAAATTAATTAAGAATATAATAGTAAACGATCACAAAAAAGTAATAAATAACTTAAAATGCACGACACTCTCTAGATCTATTCTTTATGAATTACTATATATATATATATATATATTATATCAAAGATAATATTGTCTAGTACTAGAGGTTTTTTCTTTTTCATCCAAGGTCATATTTTTGAATTTAGTTCTTCACAGAAAGCGAAATTTTTTAGAATTAATTGAGACGCTGTATCAAGAAAGTAAGTTTTTCCTATGTATATCTAGACTTTTTTTAACAGAAGAAATAGGTAGATTACTACATATTATTATCTCACAACTAATTGCTATTAAGAATATTTTTGAAAAGCTAATTTTTTTATAAAAAAATATTTTCTGATTATTTTAAAACGGAAGAGTTAATAAAAGTAAGAGGAAGCCAAACAGCTGCCGTCCCCCCTTGTTTTTTCAACACCAACTTCTCCATGCAAACAATCAAAGCAGTAGGGGCCGCCCATTAATAAAACCAGTGGGCTACTCTTTAATATCCAAGAGCTTCATTTAATTTGTTACCCCCCTATAAATTACACATTCACCGTATTCCCCATTAAATCATACCACCTCTTTTCAATACCAAATTTCTGCTCTCTTTCTCTCAAATAATTATAATGGCTTCTCTCGTTCTTCTTGTGTCTGAACTTTTTAAACACCCAAACACGGATTTAGCCTACTCAACATCACTGCCTTTCTCTTATTGTGGTGCCACTACCTCTGCCGGTGCTCCTTGCTTTACCGAGAAAAGGGTTGCTAAACAGCCGGCGAGAACTCCGGCCAACCGGTGCACCAAGGAAGATAATTTTGCAGAAGATTTATCAGAGTTGAGGGTTTGTGTGGACCTTGTTTGGCCTTAGGAAAAATGTATATATAGTAGAATTCTTTTTATTTAATTTGTTGTCGAGTGCAAGAATGTGATGTTAGTTTTTGTTTTCTTTTGTTTCTGTTTCTTGTCTTTGACACTTCTAATTATACTTCACATGTACCACAATTATCATTTTTAAAAAGATAAATAACTAAGACTTTCACCCCTTTAAATGACGCTATAACATGATAAAGTTTTACTATATGAAATTATGGTGTTTATTAGACTAAATACTAAATTTATTAAATTAAAGAATAAACATGAAATGAGCATGAAACTTTGTAAAAACTCTTTTGCATAGTGATGACTAATGGCCTGGTTTTGAATTTTGATTTGGAGTAATGGTTAGGGTTTTTTAATTATTATAAAATATTATTTAATGTATGTATTATTGTAGAACGTGTGAGATATCTAATTAATATATCAGACAAGTAAGATTAACTAAATTAGTAAACTTGGATAGCATCATGTTCTTATTTTTTCGCTTTTTATTTTATTCTTTGTGTGAGATAATTGTGTGATTAATCTTAAATTTTAGGGATAAGAGGGGGAAAAAATCCAGTTTTTTTAGAAAGAAGAATTTTAATTTCCTTCTCCCAAATTAAAAGTCACAAACAAAAACTAAATCACAAATTGCATTCTATGATTTAGGCTCAAAATTTATTTCCACCTTAAATTTTGTTTTTTGATTAACAACATTCTAAACTTTAATGGTAAAAAGAATTTGCATACTTGGTACTAAAGGAATTTGCATCTTAATCTTTGTAAAACCTGCACTTTACCCACCAAAAAAAATGTACTACTTGTATAAAACCTTTAAACTAAAAGTAGTTGTCTCGAGAAAAAAAAAAAGAGCCATGCCATTTTTATAATTTTCAGTGATATTTTTTTTTCTCTCCTTTTATTTTATGGACAAGAATTAGTATATTTTCTTGTAAAATAATAGTAATTTCTAATCATATTTAAGACATTGTAACGTAAAAAAGAAAAGACTAAAGTATTTTTTTAATTCTAAAGTTTATACTTCTCCTTGATTTCGATGGATTGGCGAATCAATTCGAATTGCTGGGTGACTTTAGATAGTGATTGTTCAGTGGATATCAAGTGTTTCTCTGTTGATTCTAGTTCATTGAACCCAAATGATTACTTTATTGTTTGACACTTGCAGGTTTAGCATTTGATTGGAAAATTTTATTTAATTGTAAATTTAATAAGTGTAATTGTAACTGAATCCAATTTTGAATTTGTGAGTTTTTATATTTGAACTTTATTCATGTAAGAAGCACTTTGGTTTCTCGAATAATTTGGTTTCTCTCTCCTCTGAAAATTTGGTTTTATTTCGCAAAATAATGCTTCTCAGTCCAACTGAAATATCCTTCAACACCACAATTACAGTAGCCACAAAATCTTGAATCTTGATGTTGTTTTTTGTGATCCATGTTATGTATGAGACTTAAGTTTAATAGATTTGGGTCCGCCCTATTGATTTATGTGATCTATCGAATTCGCTGGCTATTTAAGAGAGAGAGAGAGAGAGAGAGAGGGGATGAGAGATGAATTGAAATATTATATTTAAAGTGATTAGACGTTTTTATCCCGAGATAAGTAGTGTTTCAAGTAAAAATCGAAAGTTCTGGAGAGTGCAAATTAAAACTAAAAATAGAATTTTAGAGTGTAAGTGTAGACCTTTAAAAGTTTGAAGTGTGACGGGTGTTTAATATATAAAATTTAGGGTATAAAAAATACTTTAGTCGGGATTTTTTAAGAAACCTAAAAGTTAATAAAGAGAGGAATGGATGAAGAGCAGGTCCCTTGTTTATTGATCTACATTGCACTTGCACATTATGTCCAAAGAAAATCTACGCCGCATTTAAACTAGAGGACAACAATTAGGGGTGAAAATAATCTCAAGTCGAGTCAAATTATATCTTATTTAGATTTTATTTGAAACTTTTTAATGATACTCGAATTTATACTCGAATTCGAATAAAATTTTGCAATCATTGCTTAGATTCGAATTCAACTCATTCGACTTGACTCATATTTTAGTCGAACTACTCGCAAGTATTTGAAATATATACGAATCATAAATGAGAATCATTTATATTATGATAATAAAGATAAAAATAACTCAATCGACTATTTAGAATGATTTAAATTTGAACTCTTCAAACTAGATCTCAAACCTTATAAGAAATTATGAGATGATATTATCACTAATGAATCAATAGGTGGATATGTACGAAAAACAAAAAAAATCATTCCACTTCTGGAAGTATAAATTTAATTGTTGAATATTATATATTAAATAAATTGAATATGCTTGATACTGTATACGAGTAAGTATCACCGAACTTGTATCGAGTAGGGATCAGTGAAGTAAAGAAAATTCGATACTTTAAATGACTGAACAGTAGACGACTTATATTTAACTCAAATAAGTGTCTGAGTATCAAAATAAATTCAAATTCAACTCATTTAATTATTAAATTTGAGTCTCGCTCAAATTTTTTAAGTCGATTTCAAACCGATTTTGAACCGGTCCGGTTTGATTTAACAATTGAGTATAGCTTGGTTAAGTGGGTCTATGTTTCATTATGAGGTGTGATTGCGTTTAATATGTTTAACTGGGCTGTTTGGCCTCAGTACAAATCTGCTAAGCATTTCTGATGGACCCCCTAGATATTGCTTCTAATCTGGGCTTTAAATATAACTACTAGAAAAAATGATATTTTTGCGACGGACTTTGGCATTTGCCAAATCCATCGCCAATATCATAGTGCAACTGATTACATCTGCGACAGATGTTATTTTTAGATGAGTCTTTTCATATATATGAAAAAAAGGCACTAATTTTTTGCCATCCTTTACAAACACCACCACCTTACATTTACACACAAGAACATGCATTATGGTTTCATAATTCTCTCTCAATTTCATAAATTTTTAATCAGTTTGTAAAATTTTAAAATTGATAAAAATTCAATTTTAATTCATGCAATAATTAACGCTCTAACCTAAATAAAATATATTATTAAATACAAATCATCATTTCAAAAGTCAAAATAAATTTACGGGATGAGATCTTCTGTAATCAAAATCTCTATTTCTTTGTGTCGATGTCTATGACGACGGTTTTTAAGGTTTATGACGACGGTATGTGCCGTCGCCATAACCATATTTTTGTAGAGTTACGACGACGGAACATACTGACGCCATTTCTTACACCGAATTCAAAATTTTAAAATTTTACAAATTGACGAGTATCAAATTCAATTTTTTTTTTATAGAACGATGGAATATAATTTTGATTTTCTTAATATTAAATCTCGATTAAATAAAAGTCAACTCTATAGAATTAATCGGATGGATCGTATATGCGTGATCTATGCCGGCTGATAATAATGCTTGTGTAGTTATTAAGTTAGTGAAGTCGAGACGAAATTGTTCCATGCACAATAAAACTAATGGCATCTACGTAGTTCTGAGTAATTTTGAAGAAATCCTGGATTTTTAATTAATCTGGCTTTACATTGGTGCATGACTTTCGTTAGTAGGCACATGAGACTATTATTGCCTTGTCTCCAGGAAATATTCTTCTAATAGTTTGGCCCAATCTTCAAAGTTCTTAAAACCCCAAGCTTTAATAATTGGCTCAATTCCCCATTGACTATTACAGTAATGTATTACAGGATTATTCTCCTTGCGTTCCTTTTTATTTATCGTTTGAGAGAGAGATTTTTATTTTATTGTTTATTATTTGTAGATTTAAAAAATATTAAATATTTAATTTCTCATATTATTCTTTTATTATTAAAGACTAATGAGTTTCTCTTTTATTTTTTTAATAAATTTTAGAAGGATAATATTAAAATTTTATATCTAATTTAGTCGATCAGACAAATCATTAATTGTATTTCTTAATTTATGTACATAACCTTAAAATGTCAATTAAAAAGGAACTGATGGAGTATTAAGTTAAATTTATTTTTGTGTGGTAAGTATTTAGTTTTACAATTAGAACTTTCACTAACCAATTTTGGGGCACAATAGTATATTTTTACAAGCTTCCAGTCACTTTTCAAACTCAATTGGAGTAGGTTTTAAGGATACATAAATAATCCTTAACATTTGTATATTAGCTGTCCTTAGTATTTGCGTTGAAAGTTACAACTGTTTAGTGAAACATAAGTGCTTAGACATGTTTACATAAGTTATGTATGTCAAGTCAAAGTAATTAACTTAAACAAAAGTATTTTTCATGATGAGTTTTGAATTGATACATGTAAAGAAGTTTATAAAGTTAAAAATTAATTATAATGATTTATATAAGCTAGTGTAGTTGAGTGTAACGTTGACTCAAATTGAGTTTTATATGTCAATGAGATTTTAACTTAATAATTAAAATTAAAATATTATGATTTCTAAGTTTTAGATTTGATTCTTATTTAAGTGAATTTTTTTCTTTCTTTTATGTAAATAATGTTTCCTCTTTTTTAATAGTATCAATTTGAGTTTGCCCACTTAAAATGTTGTAATTGTTAGTAATATTTGTAAATAATTGATTTTATTATTCCACCTAAATCGAGTTCCAAAAAAGACTCAATCCATCTTTTAATACTATCAATTTGAATCGTTTTAGTTCATCGCATAATTTTTATAAAAATTGTAATGCAGGATATATTATTGACAGTGAAATTAAATTTTATAAACACTAATCCAATTCACATGTTATTCATGATATAAGCCTTGAATATTACTACATCTAGTCATCTAGACTATAATAATTTAGAGAATTTCAAAATTACTTTGATTGTAGTAAGGAGCGGCATGATTTTGAAATTCAAATTCTTGAACTTATATCATACAGTATCATAATTTGGAGGGGCACGTAAATATTGGATTCTGCACTTTGATTGCCGTTGGAGTCGATATTCCCCAAAAAGTAGGCATTGGAAACTTGGACAAAGGACCCTGCAATGTGCAGAATCCAATATTTACGTGCCTCTCTGCATCTGGTATAGTGCGCCACTTGTCCACCATAATCTCACGCACATGCAAATCCAAACCCTAGATAAGTATAGTAAGGACTAGGTCTTTTTCAGATCAAATACTTCTACAACTCTCTCTCACTCTATACCTACGACATACACAACAAAATACAATGATCTAAGCAACCCTATATATATTTAATGATATTGTTAAGAAAAAAAATACTAAGAACCAAGCTCAAGCTCGACTAGACTTAATAATTAAAGCCCGTGAATAATTTGTCTATTAAACAAGTCAAGTTCGAACACCATAATTAAACTGTTTAAAAACTCGACAATAGTTGAACTTTCTTGATTTGCTGGAATTGTCAAACTAAAACTCTTTCCAGAGGAAGGGGAACGATCAGCCAATCTATACCGTATGGAAACAGGAACAAGAGAAGAACGGAAAGGATATTCAACCAAAGTCGGGCTATCGCCCTATCTAAGCAGGTTGACCCTCTCCTCTACGGAAGTCCAGACACAATATAAACCGGCTACAAAAATAAAAATAATAGACCTACATATAAAGCATACCCCACATATTTTCTGTACCAAATCCGTTTTTTCCTCGCCAACTTTCAAATTCATACCGCTTCAAACCCCTATAAAACCATTCACTCATCTTTAGTAGTCTCACAGCCTCATTCTCTAGTTCTCTCTCTAAAAGTATGGATTTTCTCTCTCTGAAAGCACTTGGCTTTATACAACTCTCAGTCGTATTGTTGAGTTGTTTCAATGTGCGTGCTTATGAGACAGAGAGCATAGCACGGCCACCTACACTGCCTCCGGCGGAAGCCCCTCAACACCACAAACATCCACCCACCCCACCACCGGCTCATCCTCCCACCACTAAACCGCCGGTTCACCCTCCTACCCCCGTGCGCACTCTACCTCCTAGACACGAGCCTATTCCTTTGCCCAGGAAGTTTGTAGCCGTGCAAGGTGTTGTGTACTGCAAGGCTTGCAAGTATGCTGGGATTGACACCCTTTGGGGAGCTACTCCACTTCTTGGTAAAGCTAATTAATTCCATTTTCCTTTTCTTTTTTGGCGGGAGTAATTTTCTCAAAACATTAATTATTATTTTTGTCTTGTATAAGTTATGCAGGCATGCAAAAAATATAGTAGTAAAGTTAATTTATGTGTGCGCTTTATAGAAGCCTAATTCATTACAGTACTTGTTTATGTTCCAAATCCATGTTGTCCCAATTTGTGGGTCTCACAAGGTCATTCACTCATCTACTGCCATTGGATCAAACTTGTGTTGAATAAGCTGTGATGTTTACTTTTGAGGGGCCCATCCATTGGGTCTCACAAGGTCCATTCACTCATCTACTGCAACATGTGGTTTTTGCAAGTTTTATCCAATGGCCTAATTGTTGTTGGATGGTCTAGTGTAACTAACATTAGAGAGCCCTTGCACTCTTATTATTTAAATAAAGTGTACAAACTTTGTTATGATTTCCAATTTGGTACATTAATAATATACGTACAGAAAAATGTTCAAAATGTCTAGATATATTATGAAAAGCATTGATGGGATGTAGAGTATATAACCTCACGAGTACAATAATTGCTTACAACTAATGCTTGTCCGCAATTTTTATTTAGACAACTTCTATTTTTACACATGTCTAGACCAAAGTTGTGTAAATTTGTAGAGGTACTCACAATATACAATGCGTATTGTTACCGTGCCAAAAGATTTATACCCGGAACACTTAGATCTCTTGTAACTGTGGGTTCACTTTTATGCAATGAAAATCACAATTGTGAGTGCTCCAAGTGTTCTCGACATAAATGCCTCAGACACCATAGATTTATTGAAATAAAAGTTGTTAGTGCTCAAAGTGTTCTCAGACATAAATGTCTTAGACACCGTAGAGTTATTGAAATTAAACTTTTATTTTGGGACTGTAGTTTATATTAACATGAATGAATATTCATATAACTCCTACACATTGTGACTATTATAGGTGCTGTAGTCCGTCTACGATGCAAAAATACAAAGAACACATTAGTGACTGAAACAAAGACGGACAAGAACGGCTACTTCTTCATCAATGCGCCCAAGGCCATCACAACCTACGGATACCACAAGTGCAAAGTATTCCTCGTCTCGTCGCCCTTGGCTACGTGCGACAAGCCAACAAATCTGTACCATGGAGTCGAGGGTGCCATGTTGACGCCTGCCCCCAAGCCACCGGCGTCTAGGCCACCACTTGCTTTTGATCTGTTCGATGTTGGGCCTTTTGCTTTTGAACCCTCTAGGAAAGTGCCGTGCCCACGTTGAAATAGCTAGATAATTTGACGATCTAATTATGGGACAAAGAATTTGTGATTGGTAATTAGTTAATGTGTTTGGGTCACCACTTTTGGTTTAAATGGTCATGGTTCATTAAGTTAGTTCTGATTATGGTGTTGTAGTAGCTATATTATTATAAGGTTTTACATGTTATTTTTATTTTGTGTACCGTGTCTAGCTTGGTGACAATAAAGGATTATGATAGATTTTATAATAAATTTGAATAAATTGTATTACATTTGTCCCAAATTAGTACTTGTCAAATTTGAAAAAATTGTAAAATCTATGCTATTTTTATGCCAAAATTATCCAAGAAAAACAAAGGAAGGTGATACATAATTAATGTAAGATTATTTTTTAACCAATCCATCTATGGCCGTTTACATGAATATGGTTGGTTACAAATTATTTAAATATTAAAATGTTTGAAATACCTTTTTAAATTTTGAGATATTATTATCAATACATATATATTTTAAAAGTAAGACTTGAGTTAACTTTTTAATCAATTGAATGACTAATCGAGTTAACTCAATAGTTAACTCAATAGTGATTTATATTATTCAACTGAGTTGACTCGGTAGTATTAAATATTTAATATCTATATTTAAAAGTAAGATTTAAATTTACCTTTTAATTTGAAGGACCAATAGAGTTAATTTGACAATAAATTCATACTATTCAACTGAGTTGACTCGATAGTATTAAATGTTTAATTAAATTAATTTTTTAATATTTTTTCAATTATCAATGATATGTACATAAATCTTAATATTGGTAGGATATTAACGTCTCTTCGTTTTTCTAATTTCATGAATACTAATGTAAGTTATAAAAACTTATGTAATAACAAATTAAGTAACTTTTTGTTAGACGAAATAAATTAATTAACAAATTAAGTAACATTGTAACCTAAATAAAATATATTATTAAATACAAATTATTATTTCAAAAGTTAGAATAAATTTACATCTTAGTTCAAAATTTAAAATTTTACAAATTGACAAGTATTCATTTCTTTTCATTATATAGGTCGTTTTAAAAGAATTTTTTTTCCTTCCATAATATGAGACATTTTACATATATTTAGGAGAAAAAAATCTAATAATTTCATACTTTATCTTTAAAGATGACTTAATAATCATGAGATTATAATCTCTGATTAAACATGGTATTAAATAATCCCACATATTAAGTCATTTTATAATTCCTGAATTAATAGTCACTAGTTTAAATTTAAAAATAAACAAAATACTTGAGAGTAATAATTTTATCTCAAGTGTAATCTTTACAAATAAACATAATTATTGAAATTATAATAAATATATTAAAATTATATTTTCAAATTATAATTCTCGCAAATAAACGTGAGTAAATATAGTAAGGACCAGATTTTTTTCAAATCAAATACTCTACAACTGTATCCCACTCTATACCTACAACATACACAACAAAATACAATGATCTAAGCAACCCTATATACATATATTTAATGATATTGTTAAAAAAATATTAAAACCAGATCAAGCTAGACTCGACATAAATTTTAATAATTAAAACCCGTAAATAATTTATTTATTAAATGAGTCAAGTTTTAACACCATAATTAAAGATATTTATGAACTCGACCTGACTGGAATCGTTTTAACTTTATTGATTTACTGGAATTTGTCAAAAACACAATATAAACCATCTACAAAAATAAAAATAATAAACCTACATAAAAAGCATACCCCACATATTTTCTGTACCAAATCCAGATTTTCCTCGCCAAACTTTCTATTCATACCGCTTCAAACCCCTATAAAACCATTCACTCCTCTTAGTAGTCTCACAGCCTCAGTCTCTCTCTCTTCTCTAAAAGTATGGATTTTTTCTCACTTAAAGCACTTGGCTTTATGCAACTCTCAGTCCTATTGTTGAGTGTTTTCAATGTGCGTGCTTATGAGACAGAGAGCATAGCACGGCCACCTACACTGCCTCCGGCCGAAGCCCCTCAACACCACAAGGGCGGCCACCACCACCACCACCCTAAACATTCGCCCACCCCACCACCGGTTCATCCTCCCACTACTAAACCACCGGTTCATCCTCCCACTACTAAACCACCGGTTCATCCTCCTACGCACGCGCCATCTCACCCGCCGGCTAAGCCACCTGTTCACCCTCCTACCCACGCGCCCATTCCCCCTCCAGCTAAGCCACCGGTTCACCCCCCTACCCACGCGCCCATTCCCCCTCCGGCTAAGCCACCGGTTCACCCTCCTAAACACACGCCTAGTCCTTTGCCGCCCAGGAAGCTTGTAGCCGTGCAAGGTGTTGTGTACTGCAAGGCCTGCAAGTATGCAGGGATTGACACCCTTTTGGGAGCTACCCCACTTCTTGGTAAAGCTAATTAATTCCATTTTCCTTTTCTTTTTTGGCGGGAGTAATTTTCTCAAAACATTATCTTTATTTTTTGAACAATTTTTTTTTTGGTCTTATATAAGTTATGTAGGTGTGCAGGAAATATAGTACTAAAGTTAATTTATGTGTGTGTTTTATAGAAGCCAAATTCATAACAGTACTTGTTTATGTTCCAAATCCATGTCCCAATTTGTGGGTCACACAAGGTCATTCACTCATCCACTGCCATTGGATTAAACTTGTGTTGAATAAGCTATTATATTTACTTTTGGGGGACCCGACCCATCCATTGGATCTAGACTAAAAAGTGGTGTAAATTTGAAGAGGTCGTCATAATATACAATGCTCATTGTTAGTGCCAAAAGATTAATACCCGGAACACTTGGATCTCTCGCAACTGTGGGTTCACTTTTATGGAATGAAGTGGCAGTTGTGAGTGCTCCAAGGGTTCTCGACATAAATGCATGCGGCATCGTAGATTTATTGAAATGAAAATTTCATTTTGGGACTATAGTTTACATTAACATGAATGAATATCCATATGATAACTCCTACACATCGTGAATATTATAGGTGCTGTGGTGCGGCTAAAATGCAAAAACACAAAGTACACATTAGTGACTGAAACAAAGACGGACAAGAACGGCTATTTCTTCATCAATGCACCCAAGACCATCACCACCTACGGATCCCACAAGTGCAAAGTATTCGTCGTCTCGTCGCCCTTGGCTACGTGCAACAAGCCAACAAATCTGCACTATGGAGTCAAGGGTGCCATGTTGACGCCTGCCGCCAAGCCACCGGTCTCTTCCAAGCGGCCACCACTCGCTTATTATCTGTTTACTGTTGGGCCCTTTGCTTTTGAACCCTCTAGCAAAGTGCCATGCCCACGTTGAAAAAGCTAAATAATATGATAATCTAATTATGGGACAAAGAATTTGTGATTGGTAATTAGTTGTTATGTGTTTGACTCACCACGTCTTATGGTTTAAATGGTCATTGTTCATTGAGTTGGTTCTGATTATGGTGTTTTTGTAGCTATAGTAGTGTAGTATTATAAGGTTTTACAAGTTATGTTTACTTTATGTACTGTGGTCCAGCTTGGTGACAATAAAGGGTTTTTGATTGATTTGTAATAAATTTGAACAAAATGTATTATATTTGTCCCAAATTAGTACTTGTCAAACTATCCACGCAAAATATATACTATATACTATAATAAAAAATCACAAAGACAGATCAATTAAATGATTAATCAAATTAATTTATCAATTAGAATGACTTAATTTATTTGAATTGATGAGTTAATTCAAATGGTATTATTATATATAATGTGGTATAATATATAATAACAATTAATTTGACTTGAGTTATAAATGAATAATAAGAAAATTTTATTATTAAAATATTAAAAGTTATATATAATTTATACTTAAATTGAATGATCAACTAAATTAACTCATCAATTAAAATGAGTTAACGCATTTCAATTAATGAGTTAACTCGAATGATATTAATGAGTTGAGTCGAATAGTATTACTAAATTTAATGTGATATGATATATAACTTCAATTAATTTAACTTAAGATATGAATGAAGAATAAAAAAAAATCCTTCTTGAAATATTATAAATTATATATTGTATAATTTGACTCAAATAAATGTAATTAATTTCTATCAATTTGTGGACATAAAAATATGTAAAGTTTCTTCTTAACAATTAATTTTTAATCACACAACATTAAAAGCAATTAAATTTCTTTCAGCTGTAATAGAATAAGCTAGACCAATTATTAACATTATATATATATATATATTATGTTTATGAAAATAATAAATATATTAATAAAAAATCATACAAACTAATCGGTGCAAAAGCACGGGTTATCAAACCTTATATAATTAATGTTAGCTATAGATTATATTTTAAGCAATCCATCTATGGCCTTTTACATGAATATGTTTGGTTAAAAATTATTTTAATATCAAAATGTTTGAAATACTTTTTAAAATTTTGAGATATTATTATTAATAATTATATTTAAAAGTAATGCTTAAATTCACTTTTCGATCAATTGAAGAATCAATTGAGTTAACTTGATAGTAATTTATATTATTTAATAAAGTTGACTTACCTTTTAATCTATTGAAGGAACAACTGAATTAATTTGATAGTGATTTATATTATTTAACCGAGTTGATTTGATAATATTAAATATTTAATTAAATTAATTTTTTAATTTTTTTTCAATAATGAATGATAGGTATGAAAATACTAACGCCTCAACGTTTTTCAAGTTACATAAATATATTACATGATATCATAGACTAGTACTTATAGGTAACAAATTAAGTAACGTTACATTGGACCAAATAAAACTGAATTATCGTGATTTTAACGCCGTTTTTATTTACACCATAAATATATTAAATTTAAACTCTAAAAATAGTCGGGGTACGAACTTCATACATTTGATGTTTGACAAATGACAATACATTTTGGGACATGTAAACATGAAAATTATGAAACAAACAGTTCGGGAGTAGAGTTACATATGCAATGGAGAAGCGTTGAGAACATTGAATTCTTGTTGAAGGGAATAAAAATGAGATGAATGAAAATAGCACGGCGTGTAGTGATGTTAATAATGGCAGACATGGTTACTCTTTTTAGGGCGTACAATGTGTAGTTTTTCTCCCTTCCCTTCACATCCCCCCATGCATGCATCATGTTCTTACATTTTGAAGCAAAAAGATGAAAGAGAAATAAAAGCAGAGGAAAGGAAAAGCTTTTTCTACCAAATATCACTGACCATACTGATCCAAGCTACAGGACGGGGTCCATCTCCTATCTCTGTCTTGTGATAGGATTAGGTATCCTATGCAATATCCATCATTTCACCGAATTTTTCAACTGCAATTTGAAATAATATGCTTATTTTTATATAAAAAAAAATAAAATTTATCAACAACAAAAAAAAGTAATCGCTAATTTTATTCATAAAAAAAATAAAAGAATATGATCCTAATTTATTTATATTTTATAAATGAAATAGAATTATATTTTTTTATTCTTTATGAAATAAGACTTGTAGATATATTTTAAGAGTTGGAGCACCCTTTTTATAAATTCAAACCAGGGCTACAGAGGTGTCACTGTGATTTGGTTTTATTTACCTCCTTAATTTTTCTTTTTTCTTTTCACCGTAATAAAATAAACTTCTTTATTTTATACTTACTCTTTCCAAAAAAAAAAAAAAAAGAAGGAGAGCAAACCTTATTTGACTTTCATAATAATTAATTCATGATATTTTATAATATAATTTTTAATAATTTTATTTTAAAAAATTGAACTCCACAACTCAATCTATAATATTGAATTTGGATTAAAAAAATAGAACGGAAGATACCAGGGGGGGGGGGGGGGGGGCGGGGGAATGCTTCTTTTTTGTAGACCTAGCCCAAAAAAATTGGGCTATGGGCTCCTATTACTTTTAGTCTTTCTTTTACTATCTTATCTTTAATATTATATACATTTATCAATTAATTAATCACAAGATTAGTTATATTTTAATATATATGACTATAAAATTATTGATTATTTTATTTACTAATACTATTAAATGATTATGTATAAATTATGTGTTATAATTATAAATAATTAGAGTTAATATTTATTTTAAATTATTTATTATATATATATATATATATATATATATATTTTTAATTTATTTTTTTTAAATATTAAAAAAAAAAAAAACTTAAAAAGCACGCGGACGGGGCGGGCCACGAGCCGCAAGATTTTAGCCCGGTAAAATCCGGGCCTTTTCAACCAGACCCAAAAATAGCCCGGTCCACGCGAAACCCGACCCATTTGGACCGGTCCGACCCGTTTGCCGGCTCTACTCTTTTGTATAAATGAAAAGAAGAAAAATGTCTACCCAGAGGATATCTTATAAAAGAGGACAGTCATGGAACATAATTTTTAATTTTTTTTCTCATATACTCCTATTTAGTATTTGTTTACGCAAAGTGTTTAAAAATAAACTTTAGTGGATACAGTACGATTCTTAGATTATATTCTCTTTCAAAATATAAAATTGTTATTATTTTTTTATAATTAATCTAAGATATTTTCAAGCATGACACTGACATAAATAATGATCTTTTTAATTTTAGCTAGTATAAAGATAAATATTATAAATAACACCAAAAAAAATTAATTATCATAATTTCTATTGTTTGATAATTTTTAATGTATCTTCTCAATTTTAAATTTAAAAATATTTTAACTTAACTTTCAACAATCAATAATCTAATTTTTAATTTATCATCTCAATTTTAAATTTAAAAAAAATAAATTAAATTTTAAAAATCAATAATTATCTTATAATTTGAAACTAATATAATATATTTATATGTCGCGTTGTCAGCTAGGCTCCTCCTGTCTATTTATTTTGTTCAGATCCTCCTTTGGAAATGAGCCTATAGATAGAACAAGCTCATATTGGAAATTTAGAAGAGTCCTTTACATAAGTATACAACTTTTAAAAAATAATTACAAAAATAGTACACTAACAAAAATAATTACAAAAAAAGTGCACTAACAAAAATAATTACAAAAAGAGTGCAAATGAGAGATAAAGAGAAAACAGAGGAGAGAGAAAAGAGGACACATGTCCCCTACTTCCTCCCTCCCCCCCGCCTCCTCCCGCCTGCCTTTCCCCCCCGCTCCCGCTCCCGCTCCCTTCTCTGTCTGCCTCCTCCTTCCCCCCTCCCCGCCTCCCTCCTCTGTCCCCTATTCCCCTCCCCCTCCGCCTACCACCTCCCTCCCCCTTCCCCGTCTGTCTCCTGCCTCCCCGCCTCCCTCCGTCCCCCCTCCCCCTCTAGCCTGCCTCCTCCTTCCCCCTCCCGCCTGCCTCCTCTTCCTCCATCCCCCCTCCCCCCTCCCCGCCTGTCTCCTCTCTCTTCCGTCCCCCATCCCCCGTCCCCGCCTCCCTCCCCCCGTCTCCTTCCTCCTCCGTACCCCCTCCCCACCTGCCTCCTCCCTCACCCCTCCCCGCCTCCCTCCCCCCGCCTCCTCCATACGAAGGTAACCAAACCTTAACACAAAAGGTAACAAACCTTTAATACAAAGGTAACCAAACTTTAATACAAGGTAACCAACCCTTAGTACAAAGGTAACTAAACTTTAATACAGAGGTAACCAACCTTTAATACAAAGGTAACCAAAACTAGTTATTACACATTCAGGAATTGGTTACCTCCATACTAGTGTTTGGTCACTTAGAATTACTATACGAAAAAACAAATTATCAGAAATTTGTTACCTCAATAATAGTATTTGGTTACCTAGGTTTACTTGTTTGGTTACCTATATTTACTGCACATTTGTAAGACCCCGAATTTATGAAATACAAAATTTAATTTTTCTTCATATATATTTTTCCTGAAACAGTAAATGGTTAAATTGACAAAATTGAGAGTTAAGGATGTTATGTGCAAATTTTATTTTGACGGACAATATTCGTTTTGTCGGGGAATATTCGTTTTGTCGGGAAATATTCGTGTCGTACGACGGCGCCGAAATAACAAATTATTTGTGGACCCCACAACGGAATATTTGTCGGATATAGAAAACGACAGAAGTAACCTTTTTAAATAAAAATAGTCAACGGTGTTAACTGTTAAAATACCGGTGATAAAAGAATAGTAGCATACGGTAAATTATGGTATTTTCTGTAGCACACGGTATTGCACAGTGTCTCATATTATTGGTCTGATAATTGACACCGTAACTGTTGCGCATCATTTCATCAATAATTGTCACTGCATAATATTTTATATTATCAATTCAATAATTGTCGTTACACAGTATTTTGCATTATTGATTCAATAATTGTCATTACACTGTATTTCATATCATCGACTCAATAATTGTTGCTGCACTGTTTTTAAAATTATTGAACCTAATAATTGTCACGGTTGCAAATATACTATAATTTATATTACTAAATTAATAATAATATGTAACGTGTTTCTTACATTATTATGGTAACATTATTTTATATGTTGGACTCACAGGAAGAATAAATAAATAAATAAAAAATAAAATAAAATAATTAATTTTACTATTTGAAATAGTAACGTGAATAGTGACGTGAATAGTAACGTGAATAGTAAGAAACATGTGGGACCCACTGTGGGGCCCACATGAAATGTGAGAAATGTGTTTTGCTGGATGGTTGGTGGAGGCTGCTGCGCAGCCTCTGCTGAATTTTTTTTATTTCACCTACCGCGCATAGTAACTTCTTTTCTCCTATAAATAGCTTGTTCAGCTGAATAGAAAAATGAGACCTAAAACATAGAATTTTTCTATAAGAATTTTATGAGTTTTCTCTGAGAATAGTAAGGTTATTTTGAGAGTTTGAAAGCCAAAAGGAGTGCAGGAATTTTTCAAGTAAGTCTTTTATTAAAGAGTAGTAATTTCATAAATTTCTATTTTTCACGGTATTCACAAATCTTCCCTTAGAAGACACTTCTTTGAGAAGATTCATTTTTAAAAGCTTTCTTTGGAAGATTTATTTTGGAATATTATTTTAAAAACTATTTTAAAGTAGTTATATTATACTACAAAAATTATGTTAAATATATATAATTTTGATAGTTCATATTATACGAATTATCATACACTTTGAAATTTATATCTGGTAATTACTAATTTTATTAAAAATATATAGGTTGATCAACCTCATTTAAATCAATATCCAGTCACGTGTTAAGGTAAGGAATATTATTCTTTTCATACTCTTAAATTTACTGTGGTAAGGAATATTATCTTCTTTCATATTCTAACTTACTACGGTAAGGGGTATTATTCTTTTCATCACCATAAATGGATATTATTTTCTTTCTTACTTGAAGGGATTATCATTCTTTGATTCTCGAAAATAATATCGTTTCTTTCTTGTGCCATTTATTTCCATGTATTAAATTGTGGGAATAACCTTACGGCGCGGTTTACCGCCTGTTGGTGAATAACCTTTTGTATTCATTCCTTATTAATCTTTGAGAATAACCTTACGGTGCGGATTATCGCCTGTTTGGTGAATAACTCTTCGTATTCAAATTGATGGGAATAACCTTACGGCGCGGATTATCGCCTGTTTGGTGAATAACTATTCGTATTCAAATTGATGGGAATAACCTTATGGCGCGGATTACCGCCTATTGGTGAATAACCCTTTTTATTTGTCTCGTGTGAAAATAAATTGTCTACAAGAATTATCACATGATACTTTTATTCCATATTCGTAAGTGATATCATTTTCATTTATACTCATAAGGGATACCATCTTTTTCATCTTCCATTATCCAAACTTACTATGGTAAGGGATATTAATTCCCTTCACCTTTTGTTAATCAAACCTGCTACGGTAAGGGATATTAATTTCTTTCATACACCTAAATCGAAACTTGTTATGGAACTATTGCTTCTATAATTCCTGAAAATATTATATGTTCCATAATAGTTGAATTTCATTATTTCAACTGAACCTTCCTATTTTCTGAACATTTCTATTGAACTGTAATCGTTATTCTGAACTGTGGATCTTGAATATCATTTTTAAATTTCACTCCACATCATGTTGGCAATTTGGACATTATTTGAATCTGCACAAAGTAAACTTCCGATACTTATTGTTTATCCTGTTCTTCTGTTCATCATTTGTATCACTGTTATTTGTATTAATCATCAAGAATCAAGTTGTTGTGAATATCTGTGGCCGGGGGCACAGATGTGATATAATTGTTGAACAGATGATAGGTTAAAGGCGATATACTAGGTTAAAGGCGATACATCTGTTCGGTGTCTTTTATGGCACGTGGTGAATGTTCTCTTTGGCCCGTAGTGCAAAGATGAACTGTTGGTTGGTATGATTATGACCAAAGGCTGAATCTGGTATAATCATGACCGTTGGTGCTTTATTGAATATCTTTGGCCCGTAGTGCAAAGATGAACTGTTGATTTGCATGATTATGACCAGGAACTGTGAATTTTTATTATCATGACTAATGGTATTTCAGATGATAAAAGTTGATGATGTTTTTACTAAAAAGAGAAGCGAGTGGACATTATGGTCTGCATTATTCTTCTAATAGATTGCTCATTCCGCTGCTATTATTGATCTGAACGTTGTTTAAGAATTTAACTACAGTTTTTGATATAAACCTTGTAGTCTATTGTATTATATCAAGAACTCAACTGTTGAAGGCTAATGATAATTTATTCGTCATTATCTTAGTCATGATATTTCTTACTGGGCTATTTGAGCTCACCATTTCTTTTGTTCCATTGTTTTCAACAGGAGATGAAAACGTAACGGGGTCTAGCCGGGGGATGGAGTGAGAGTCCGAGGAATAGCTATCCTAGTCTTCACGTGTTGTAAAATAGTGTGGCAATAATAGTGAAGACTTAGTTGTGTATTATTATACACTGTATTGTTGTACATTGTGCTTTGTTGTAATAATTTTGTTGTAGTCTTTTGACGACTCAAGTTTGGGCTGTGTGGGCCTAGATTTGGGGGCGTCACAACATTCATGAATTTGGTTACCTTCGTACTATTGTTTGGTTACCTATATTTACTTGTGTCATTGTTGCCGGTGGTAACCAAACCTTAATACGGAGGTAACCACTTTAGCTTTTGTGGTCAAACACACACACTAAACACCAAGAACACATAACATCCAGCAGATTTGACACCACCACCATTAGAACTAGCGCCACCACGATCAGATCTGGAGACACCACGAGGGGAGGAAGAGGTGCGGGGGTGGGGAGAGGAAGGGGAGGAGGGACGGGGGCAGGGGCAGGGGGGCGGTCGGAGGGGTTGGGGTGGGGGTGGTGGTCGGGGGGAGGAGGGGTGAGGGCGGGAGGAAGCGGGGGGAGAAGGCGGTGTGAGCGTGGGGAGATGAATGAGAGGAAGGGTGGGGACGGGGGGAGACGGGCGGAGGGGATGGGGTGGGGGTTGGGCGGAGGAGGGGTTGGGGCGGGAGTGGAGGTCGGGGGAGGAGGCGGTCGGAGGAAGAAGGAAAGAGGCGGGGGGAGGGGAGCGGGGGGGGAGGGGAGCGGAGGGGGTGGGGGTGGGGGTGGGGGGTTGTGGTGGAGGGGAGGAGGGGCTGGAGTGGGGGTCGGCGGCTGGGCGGTGGGGTGGGGCAGGGGTGGTGGTCGGCGGGAGAGAGGAGAGGGAGGAGGCGGGTGGATGAAGTGGAGAAAACATATATGGAAATTTGCAACGGATGAGAGAGATTGGGGGATGAAGGAGATAAATTTTTATTTCTTTTTTATGATAATGATGATGACAGCAATGAAGATGATATTTAAAATTTAAAATATCCATCTAAATTAAAGGGATACTAAATATATTAATTTTGTAAATAAATATGAAAAAATGTATTGCTTTTGTAATTATTTTATGGATGCACCATGATTATAATTATTTTTAAAAATGTACTAAAATATGTAATTGTCCCAATTTAGAATGTATAGGTCCTTATTGGGCTGGGCTCATAAAAACGTGAATTTAAAAGACCCACTACTTTTCAAACACTGTTGATGATATTGGGGCGTGGAGACAGCCCAGAATTGAAATTAAAATTAAGTACCCACCCCTCTTGAGTAAATACCAGTATAAACAATATTTTCTCAAGGCTATACAATATTTATATTCTGGAGACACAAATTATGGGCATCTACGCTAGACATGCACAACAGGCCAGGCCAGGCTGGCCTGGCCTAGGCCTGGCAGGCTTTTTCCGTTGACCAGGCCAGGCCAGGCCTTGACTTTTAGGCCTGCAGGCCAGGCCGGGCCGGGCTTCTCCAAAAAAAATAGGGCCTGTTGAGGCCTGCGGGCCAGGCCAGGCCAGGCCTAGATCGAGAGAGAGACAGAGAAGAAAGAGAGAATGAGGGAGCCGCGAAATCGTCGGTTGCATATTTTTTTGTACGAACGTGTACAAAATTACAAATCAAGAAGACCAAATATTGAAAAATCCATCAAAATCACCATTTTTCATAATTTTTAGTACTGCTGCATAAAAATTAGAAATGATCCACAGTGATAATGACTATATAATTATATAATATAGGGTTGTCTGCAAATCACCATCACCCCAATTTGAATTAAATATTCACTCATAGACTAATAATCATATTATAATATAATATGATAGGAGAAATAGAAATACAATTTAGTATTTAGTGTATCCCAGTTCAGTATTCTTGTCACTTTACCAAAAATCGAGGTAGACTTTAGCCAGGCCAGGCCAGACTTTTGACCAGGCCAGGCCAGGCCGGGCCAGGCCGGGCTTTTGCTCTAAAATCGTGGCCTGTTTAAAGCCTGCAGGCCGGGCCAGGCCGGACCAGACCTTTGACCAGGCCAGACTTTGACCAGGCCGGACCAGGCCAGATCAAGGCCAGGCCTCAGGCCGCGGGCTTTTTGTGCATGTCTAATCTACGCCTTAGCTTTGAAGGTTGAGGCTAATACTATGCGACTTACGTTCAGACAATGACAAAGTTAGGATTTGGTCATAGGGACAAAACTATTGTTAGTCTATAAACCTAAGGTTTTTTCTATTCAACAATCTTTATAACTTTTTTATGTTTTGTTTTTAAAATATAATTCCTCTGTTCTTTTTTAATTTATATTTTTAAAAAATTAAAAAATTAAAAAAATAATTAATATTTTATTTGACAGACAAATATCACCTTTTTAAAATTTATTAAAAAAAGAAGAAAGTGAAAAAGTTAATATTTAAAATAGAGATACTATAAAAAATTAAGTCGTTAATAGTTGCTTGAAATAAACAAATGACAAATAAAAAATAAGTAACTTTTATTTTTTTAAAAGACAAATAAAAAAAGAACAAAAAGAATGATAATTTTAAATAATTCTTAAATATACAAGCTCACATTTCTCAAAAATATTTGTTAGACCTAAACAAATGTGAAATGTGGGTCACAGCTATAGTTTTGTTATGTACACTCATTTGGTAAATAATTCATACACTTATTTTTATAAAAAATAAAAATAATAAATTTCATAATTTTTTATAAAGATTATTGTATAAAATATTATTACATATACCTTTTTCTGTCACATCTATAGTTTATAGGCAACCATATGACATTGTGCCCTAGTGAGTAATAGCGTTTCTCTTCCATGGTCATGATGGTTTTAGGTTACGATAACATGTATGATCAAGCAGTGATTCCATTTGATACAGTGTTTATGATGGTACCGACAGTTATGGACATCGAATGTTGTCAATTGTGATGAAAACTTTAGCATAATCACCTGTGTCTACCTTTATGCAGTTAATTGAGGTTGTCATTTGTATGAATTAAATATAATTGGTAAAATAATTGTCCTAGTTTATAGCAATTAGCTTGTACCTAGGTCACGTTTGAATTGTTTGTATTATTCAATTTTTAATTTTACAACTTTCTTTTTGTGCTACAACCAAGCGTGAGCTTGGATGGTATGGTTGTAATAATTCTATTAATTTGTGGACCCAATAATATATTTATAAATTAGAGTCGAATATAATTAAAAAAAATAAATTTCACTATATAAAAATATTAATTTTTATTTTTTTTTGTTAAAAGTTAATTTATTTAGACAGAATTTATGACGATTTGTAAAAAATAAACAGTTTAATAAGTTGACCGTTAAAATTTTTAATTTAGTGATACATTTGTAAACCAAGATTGAATACAATGAAAAAATAAAATTTAACTTTTTTTCTTTTCAACTCCAGACTTGTGTAAAAAATATGGTACAAAGGATTTTTTTATTTTTTTTATTTCTTATATTGTAATTGTAGATCATGTTGGTTAAAAAACATTATTTAAATTTGGAAATATTTTTATTGGCTTGTTTCTAGAAATAGTTATGTTGCACCCCAAATGATTAAGCGTTGGCTCTATAGACCATTCCAAGGATTAAATTGGTTGACCCAAGACAGTTTTGAGGGTGATGTATCTCTGATTAGTAATGAAAGTGTATGATCTTGATTTTCGGGCAGCACCCAAAAAATTCGTCTTTAAAGCATCATGCCAATATATAAAATACGTTTTTAAAATTGTTTAATAAAAAATTTATTCTCAATTAATCCGTAAAGTAGCCTGATTACTGGTTCGACAACTTGTCGAATCAATAAAATGAATTAAGTTGATTTAATGAATCGATTTTTAAATAATTTTTTTATTTAAAATTTTTTATTTTTAAAATTAAATATTTTTAATAATATTGTAACATATTTTTTTCGGCTAAATGATTGATATGCTCTCATATAAAAATGTACAACGGTCAGTTTAGTGAATTTTATATTTAAAAAATAACTAAATCATTTAAAATAGTTATAAAAATTAGAAACAAAATTATCCAAACTATTATTCGGTAGTCGATAATCGGTTAAAACGATTTGATCGGTTACAAAGTTCTTATTTCTCGACTTGCAATTTTACAACATCAAACTACTAGTTCTTCAGAAATTTCACATAATATTATATACTGTAGCACAAATGTGTCGCAGCTCCAATTTGATAAACAGTGTAACTACTTTGGAGTTGTTAAGTTCAAGATGAAATCCCACAGTTTCTTGCCCAATTCTGCTTCCTCTACCACAAGGCTTGGTTCAGCTTTGTTGCTGTCCATAAAATATGCACCGGTGACATCTTTAACTTGCGGATTCAATGCCAAATAATTATTAATAAAGTACATAAAATATATAATTATATTATAATTTTAAAAATTCGATAATTTTTTATTTTTTTTGAAAATTAAATTAAAATCGATTGACCGAACTTCAATTTTTTTCACTATTAGTTCATTAATTTTATAATTTTTGATTTAATTTAGAGAATTGATATTTTTATAAGTGGGTCTTATTTGATCTTTCAAAAATATCAAATTAATTTATAAAAAAATCAATTTCATATAAAAATTAATATTTTTACCAATTATTTTAATATTTTTATGAATAAACCCAATTTAATTTTATAAAAATATTAAATTAATTTATAAAAATATTAATTTTTTTAATCCAGTGGTTCAATTCGAACGGATTATATTCGATATATTGTCCACCCCTACTTGTGTCCCCACATCTACATCTTCGTCTGAAATTCCAAACAACACTAATTAGCTTTTACCAGTTGGTTTTTCTCTCCAACTCATAACTACTCTCTTTCCATGCGCGTGAATAAAACATCTACCTTTCATTGGGTCGTTACTTTCACTTCCTTCAACCCGAAGTCGTTAAAACTTTACTACCATCCCAACATCTGAAAACTATTTATCTATCCTCTCAACGTTCTCTCGATCAAAGTCCACTTTTTGCATTTCTTTCCCTTCACAGTTCTTACTTTTTCTCCCCTCTAGATTTTCTCTCTCCTAAAACAGACCCACCCATGGAAACCTCACTGAAACTCCAAGAAAATCAAAACCCATCTCTGATTCCATCCCCAAATAGCCATAGTAGCAACACTTCAAGTAGCAGCAGCAACCACAATGGACTGCCCCCCCCATCACCGCCAGCAACTCCGGCGCCGGTACCCGTTACCAGATCGGAGCCCAACAATCCATACCCAACAACCTTCGTCCAAGCAGACAGTTCCTCCTTCAAACAAGTAGTTCAAATGCTCACTGGATCCTCCGAGACAGCAAAGGACGCCGCCGCTGCCTCCTCCAGACCCGACCCGCCGAAGAATCCGATCCCGCCCATTAAGACTGGCCCCAGGAAAGAGAAAGCTTCGAAGCTTTATGAGCGCAGAATCAGCGTCAAGAACTTTAAAATCAGCCCATTAATTCCCGGGCTTGTGAATCATTTGGGTTATTCAGGTTCGCCCAGTAAACCTGGCACACCGGTGATTTTATCGCCAAGTATGCTTAACTTCCCGTCTCTGGTTCTCAGTCCGGTGACTCCTCTAATACCCGACCCGTTTAATAGGTCTCCGCACAATGGTTTTAGTCCTAGTGTAGACATAGATATGGAAGCTGAGAACAAAGCAATTGCCCACAAGGGGTTTTACTTGCATCCATCACCGTCAAATACTCCAAGGGATTCGGAACCCCGACTCCTGCCTTTGTTTCCAGTTACATCTCCAAGAGTTTCAGGTTCTTCTAATTCTTCATAAATGATTTCTATTTTGATGCATTATTACGTATGGAAATATATATATTTGGAATTAATGAGGCCAAGTGTTGTGATAGAAATTTGTAACGAGCTAATTGAAAAGGAGAGGAAAGCAAAGGGTCTATGTTTCAGTTGTAAAATGTGATCTTTCTTCATATGGCCTTTTTGTATGACCATTCTTTTCCTTGGATTCAATTGCATTGAGTTACTTCAAATTTTGTTGGATTTGTTGGGTATTCTTAGTTATGTTAAATTCGTGAAAATTACATACTTTTCTTAAATCTGTATCTACCGATGTTAACTAGATTGTACTTTGATGTTTTACCTGAAATGAAATCGGGAAAGAAAAATGTCATGTGTAAGGTAGGGATAGGAATCGTTAGGCTGCTAGGAAATAAATTTATTTGGACGTCATACACAAGAAATAACTTTCAAAAAAGATAAAATTAAAACTAGTTAAAATTGTTTTTAAGCGGAGTGTCACGATAAGAGCATTTTTAGTGAGCTTAAGTGATTTCATCACTTAATTGCCATCACTAACACTCATTTGGCTACATTAGTCGGGCATTACCTAAAATTTTCCTTCGTATATTAGGATTTCTGAAAGAGTTTTACATTTATTCATATGATTAATATATACTTTGTAAATATTCTTGATATTTAGAGAATGATTCTATATAGTTGATCCTATCTTTCCATTAAATTTGATCTTAACCTTTGGTTATATGGCGGCGCATTAGGCTGTATAGGAGGATCCTATTCATATGTAAATTATAAAACAAAGATGTGATGGGATTGTCAAAAATATGCTGACTGATCAGTAGCCTGCTCTAGCTTTCGATCAAGCCCCATCTTCTAAATAACACCATCTTGATTTTACTTTATTGTAACATAGAAAGAATCTATGGGTGCCCTCTTTGTAATTTTAAGGTGCAACTCATATAGACAATGATATATGATGAAAGAGAGAAGTATCCAAGTTAAAACAATGGCCAAAAATTAGAAATTCTCGTGTCCTAATTAATTTTAACACTTTCCAATAAAGGTACTTTATTGCAACTTTAATTTATTTTCTATTTCTACAAGTAATATACAAGAGTCTCTCCTTTATTTATGTCATAGTGGACAAAGCTTTAAAGGTGGGGAGTTTGTGATGATGAAAAAACATAATAAAGTGAAAGTGGGGAAGTTTGTGATGATGAAAGGAAGAGAATTAAGGTTATTGACTAAAACAGTAAAGATAGAAAACATGGTGCTGGTAGTGGGGAGATAGGCATGTCCTCCGTGTTGTGTTTCTCTACTTCGTTGTTGATTTTGTGTACTTTTGACCTTTTGATTGGCGGGTCATTAATTCAAATGTTTGAAACTTTCATGTGCAATGCTATTGGTTGGTCCTCGTCAGTTCTTCTTAACTAGTTGCGGTTGTATATTTATTCATCAAACAGTTGACATCATATCGACTCCTACTATCCATCATGGAAGTATTAAATACTCCTACATCAAAGTTGGTAACTTTACTACATATGGAACTTAAGTATTAAGTACTCCTACATCAAAGTTAGTAACGTTACTATATACGTATTTTTTATATCTTTGTTACCAAAGAAGAGTCTTCAAACCTCTGTCAGCTTTCATACTTGTGTTTCCGTGTATGATTCCCGTGTTGGGATTTAAGAGAGAAGACACGCTTCGTTAGCTCCTTCTTCATGACCTTATGCGACTCCAATTGTTGTTAGCGCTCTCTAATTGATGTCGATATTAAACAACGATATATGTTAAGACACAAGTAGAAAGGGAAAAAAAATAGAGGACTCGTATTATTATTCTACCTAATCGTTTTAAAAAATTACGTTAATAACAATCTAAATTCGTCAGCTCAATTCCTCGTGGCCACATAACAAGTTTCAGCTATTTGGTCTATATTACGGTTAACAGAGTATTTGTAGTGACCATCCACTAAAATGTTATAGTTGAATTAGCAACAAAATAAAAAGGAAGAAATGTTGTGGTTGAAGGATTATCTATATCTGAAGTGGCACTATGGGAAACAGTATTTACCAATTAATATGATTAATCTCTATTCTCTAGGCAATAATCAATTACTATTCCATTATTAGGAACTATTCGTTTTAATTTTACCATTCCCCTCTTTAAGTTTTTAGTCTTGTACAAGTCAAACTTTTATAAAATTCAACCATTTTCCCACTTTCATGCATAGAGTAACAATTTACCATAGCTGCTTCTAGAAGAGATTGAGAAGCCACAGATATATTGCTTGTGTTTACTTTCAAACACTACTCACAAGGTGAATTTCTTGATGCCATAACAGCCCGTATTGATTTACCATGCCATGGCAACCGTAAAAATTAAAAAATAATAATCAATAATTAAAAGACTTTACTTCTTTTAAGATTCAGTTTTAGCCTTTGTTTAAAAACACGTGCTTTTATTATATATTCCGCCATTTATAAGCTAGATCTCTTGCTTTTAGTTAAAAAAAAAAACCTTGTAATTTCCGAATTAACAAAACTAATCAAGTTTTTCATTATGTACATTTTTAATGAACAAACTGATTTCTATCATACAAATATAACCAACTTATCATTCTTAGACCCTCACGAACAACTCGAATTACAAGGCAAACTAAAAAAGAAATAATCTGAAAAATTGTTCATGCGTCTATTACTTCTATATATAAAATGAGATGATGGTAGAACAACACGATCTAAAATCCCCCCCCCCCCCCCCAAAAAAAAACCTTAGACAGCCCTTTACCGTCTCGATTAGCTAGGCATCCGGTCGGAATCAGTCTTCTACTATATTAGATTAATGAAGTTTTTGAAACTCTACAATGTTTAAAATGAAATTGCTACGTCTTATCAGATTGTTTTTTGGGTCATCTAAAAACCTGCATTTACTATATGTCTTATATAATATAAATAAATAAGATGGCCTAAGCAACTTAGGCATCACGCACCTTGTTCATGTCTAACGATTTTGGGAACACTAATTGCAACCAAGAAATACATTAACATGATAATATGAAACATAGTATTATAACTTTTTATTATAAGAGCTTCAAGAAACACTAATGCAATCATGCATTTTAACTAACGGCGGGCGCATTGTGTGGCAGCAGTGCAACCACGTTGGTATGGATTGGCTTTTCCAGGTTGTCCGCAATTGTAGTAGGACTGGCCTCGTTTGTTACATGGTATACTGTTCTTACTAAGAGCTGCGTAGCTTATATAATCAGCTTGCCCAAGGTTTCTTCGTTTAGCGTCCGAGCCCAACATGACCTCGTCCAACCCGTCCATGTCTCGGGAATTGGCTGTCCTAAGCTTGGTTCCCAAAAAAACATCCTCGTTGAGCGTGACAAACGACCACGAATCGGTCACAATGGCGGCTAAGGCCACTAGGATGAAGATTATGGTAAGGCGAAATCCCATTTTGAATGGCGTACAAGTGAAGAGTAACATACAGAAAGGTTTAGAGGAAAGACGAGAGAATTATTGTATGTTTGTTGAAGGTTTATTTAGTTTGCAAGGGGAAGGGAATGGTGAATGAATATATATGGGGGGAAATGGTAGGTGGTGGTGAAGTTGTTGGGATGAAAAATTGGGTAGTAAATTGGAGGATGATATTTTTGTGGTTAGTTAACTTTGTTGGTCGTGGCCTTTTAAGTCTTATCTAGGATATTATACCAACCGTCTATTGCTCCTTGTTTGTCGTATAATTGGATTTATTGGAGGTGTTGGTTTGTTTTGTTTTTGTTGTTTTTATCATTGCCAACACTTAATGGTTGGCAAATGTTTGTATGACTAGATTATAACCTAAGAATGTAGATCAAACTTAATTTAAGAGATTAAAGTAATATATACTTGCACTAAAAATAGCTTGTATAGGAGTACAAGTGATGATTGTTTTTAGTAGTACTTTTTGGCTTACAAGCTCAATTTTCGCGAGAGATTATTCTGTACTATTGAGGCAAGTAAACAGTGAGCTCCGCCTGACGATTGTTTTTAGTAAAAATTTTCGGCTTACAAGCTCAATTTTCACGTGAGATTATTCTATGCTCTTGGGACAAGTGAAAAGAAGAGTATACTATTTACCTGCTCCATGAGCATGAAATAATTTTTCAATTTCCATATCCATCCCCCACTTGGCATTTGTCAAAAATTTTGTTTTACAAAATAAGTCATCTTTTTATTAATAATAGTGTAAAAAAAATATCATATTCTCAAATTTACCATCATGCTGTTATTATTAAACAAGCAACCTGTTATTCTCAAGTATAAACGTGAAATAATAATACGTCTCTAATATTAACAATTTTTAAATATAACTCTTTTTATGGACCAAAACAACTATAATTTCTCTTAATTAGTGTTAGTTTACAAATATTGTAATTATGATCATATACTTGGCTTAAAAATAACAAAAGAAAATAACGACTAAATACACAAGATTGGCAGTTTTATTATTTTATTTGATATAGGATTCTAACTAATATATCCCAATTCCCAACAAAGCAAGTGGTAACTGGATCACATGGAAGGTATCAAAAAACTCACCGTGTTGTGTTTCGACTCTCATAGATGAATAAAAATTCAGCCTATACACAAGCACATTTTGTACCATAAACGATAATATGGGCAAGTATATAGTGTCTGTGCATAGTTGAGATCATATATGATAATTTGGGAATAAGTTTTAATGCAACATAATTGACAATATTTCCACACCAGAAATAGGGGAATCCAATTCTGATATCAAAGTCAAACATTCAAGCCTACATGAGAGACGATCCGACAAAGCTAAATAATATATGATAAAACAATAGGACTAGTACAGTGAGATTTACTAGAAAAAGATTCACCATTCTAATTCGAATGCTACTTGAACTGGTCCCCAAGATGCATGGTAAGCCATCGCCTCTTCAATCCATTGGGAAGACCAGAAAAAGTATCGAATTTCCTTTGGTCGTTTATCAAAAGACCCACAACCCTTAAAATTTGTGTTTCATTGAGGTCTTTAACCTTATAGACTTCATCCAACACCATTTGTGTAGTTGCCCTGGGTGGTTTGGACTTCAAAAAACTGGCAAAAATATCTGTCATGCGATCCAATAATTGTTGTATTACTCTTTTCTTTCTCTTTCTTTTTCTGGTGTGCGACGTAGATGAGGTTGATGCATCTGTCTTTTCTTGTTGATTTGGAGCTCTTAATGTGTGCCCGCGACATCCTCTTCTCAGTTGATGGACTCACTGTTCACTTCCGCTTCCATTTCAGCCTCTAATGCAGTTTGAGCACCCTCCCCATCTTGGGCAAAAATACGGCATATGTCATCCCAATTGTCAATTGAAATTTTCCACCGATAAGGGATGGCTTTAGGATGTGCCTAAAAACATATAAACATAATAATCATCAGAACAAAATATAAAGCACCAAAAATATTTAATGAATTGAGTAATAACATGAAACATTACCTTCACATAGTCATTCCAAACCTTATCTTCAAGAATTACTCTACCTCTTACACGGTCCCAAGAAAATCCGGGTTCACCAAACATTTTGCTCACAACTTCATAATGTTTTTCCCAAGTCCTAAGGCATGACTGAATGTTCATTTTTGATATATCAACACCAATTCTTTTTAATGCATCAATAGCAGAAATCCATGCTATTGGTTTTCACGCAAATTTTTCATCTAACCTATTGCCAAAATTGATTTGATCTATAAAGCTAGCTAAGAGCACTTGATCCCGCGAGTCCATGAAAAATACCCTTTGCCTTACTTATTTCGTGTTTGTACTTGTCGCATTTCACTTTGTTTTCTCTTTCTGGTGTGAGACGCAGAGGAGGAGGATGCATGGGACTTTCCTTGTTGATTTGGTGCGAAATCATCTTCTGAGTTATTGGAGTCCCTGTTTACTTCCATTTCCATTCCAGACTCTAATTCAGTTTGAGCAGCCTCCCCATCTTGAGCAAAAATAGCACATATGTCATCCCAATTCTCAAGTGAAAATTTTGACCGATAAGGAATAGCTTTAGGATGTGACTAAATAAAAACAAAATAACGGTAAGAGTAAAAAACATAAAGCACTAAAAATAATTAACGGTCTTGAGATAACGAATGAAACATTACCTTCACATAGTCATTCCAAACCTTGTCATCAACAATTACTCTACCTCTTACGGGGTCTCAAGAAAATCCAGATTCACCAAGCATTTTACTCACGACTTCATAGTGCTTTTCCCAGGTCTTAAGACGAGATAGAATGTTTTTTTTCGACACATCTGTACCAACCTTTTTTAATGCATCAATAGCAGAAGTCCATGCTATCGGTTTCCATGCAAATTTGCCATCTAATTTATTCCCTAGTTTGATTTGGTCTATAAAGCTAGCAGCTAAAACTGTCATGGAAAATGCAGCATTCATGAAATAAAGATGGCAGATAAAAAAGAAAAACAATTAGATTCTAGTATATATGTAAAAACGAAGGAACAAAATCTATAAACCAATTAGTTACACCAACTAGCTGTACAACAAAAGAAGAAAGATTGATAACAAACTCAAGCCTAACATAGTTTTGAAAAACAAAAGCAGGCAGTTAAAAATAACAATTAATAGTCTTTGTATAATAAATATGACAAACAAGTAACAATGGCGCAAACAGCTATCAACTAACAGACAAATAAAATGAATACTAAAAGAACCCCGAAATGATAAAGCCTAGAGTTCTGATAGCAACAGATTAATTTCTTTAGCATTAAACAGAATAGAAGCTGCAATTTATAACTGAACTCGTCAAATATATCACCTAGAGATGAATTTTGAGATCAAAACTTACTATCCTCAAGTGCTATGGAGGCCATGTTGAAATTTGAAAAGAAGTAATCAAGATACAGACCGGCCTTTGAAGTCATGAAATGATCACAGGACATAAACAACTAAATAATAGCTCTAATTCATTCATGTGTTTTCCGCACAAAGGTGTAATCAGGTCCTATGTTACTAATACTCCCTTCGTCCACAAAAGAAGTCCCAATTGTAAAAAAAAATAAAAAATTGCAACTTTTACTTATACATTTGTGTTCCATGTTTAACCCCAAGTTTATTAAGCCTTTAATACGATAGAAAACTTAAGAACATTATGTCATTTTATACTTGCATCAAAAGATATTGGACTCTCTTTTGACGTAAAAAAATTATTGGTAAATGAAACTCTTTTTGTAGGGGAGGATTTTTTTTTAAAATCTTTTTGATATACTTTTTATCTGAATCTCCTTCCAAGGGAGACACAATACAACACATTTTTAATCCAATTTCTTAATATACATCGGAACCTTTTATAAACAACATCTAAACAAATTATTCTTGCCCGACCTTTTTAATATTTCTGTATAGGGAATACCAATCCAATGCAACTGTACAACATCTCATGCGCATAGTACAATTATCCACGATATATATTGAAAATATCATCACCCTCTTATCCTCGTACAAAAGTGATCAAACAAACTCCATATCCATTTAAACATAGCAAAAACAGAGTACAAATTTTAGCAATGTAGGCAAGAGAAAATAGAAAATTCTAGCGAATTAAGCAAGAGAACTTTTAAATGAAATTTTACTTTTTCCCAAAATATCTGTAATATTTGGTATAAATATAATAGTGGCGGTATGATCTCAATCTACCTTGTATATATATGCAAATACATATACTATACAGAATAGATATAGGACTATATATTATCATACATACCTGTGTTCTATGGTCCAAGGAGTCCTTTTCTTTCTCTTAACTTCTACGTGATTCATGTAAAAGTAGTGAATTTCACTTATTATTTATGTGAGAAAGAACTATCTAATTATCATTTTACTTGTAAAATTATTAAGTTTTTAAAAAAATATTAAAACTAATAATAACACAGTAACATATAATTGGTAAAATTACCGACTTGGGACAAATCTTTTATGCAAGTACAATAGAATTTGGAAAAAAAATGTTATTTGTAAAAAGAAGAGATAGATAAAGAACGAGTAGTTCTATATACACAAACAGAGAAAAAAAATATTGAGTCATACCAATTAAATTATTAATCAACTTTATTAATTTTTATATTATTATTATATTAAATATGTTTATTGAGATAATAATATTTGTCCACAACTCTTTGTACACAGTTTATATACGTAAAAGTATTCTTACTTTTAATCTATAACATCTTGTAATAGATAAAAGTACAATCTCTATTCCTTTTATTCCCCTTTATTTAAATCAGTCAACTAAATATATTTTTCCTTATCTTTTTCTATTTTTTTATTATTTATTTTCTTTTTACTTTTGGGCATGTTGCATTTGAAATCCAATTTCTGTTTACATCTGCATACTGCAATTTGGCCGTAAAATTGACTCACTTGACCCGTGGCCGTGGAGGAGCACGGGCGGAGTCAAAATCTGATAGTTGACAATTGAGCCCTAGTTTTCACAATTAATTTCTTCCCCCAATCTTTCCCTCACAACTGTTCAGATCACAAAACCCGTAATTGCACTCTAATCTCCACAAAAATGGAAAGCAAACAGTCTGGGGAAGAAGAAGTGTCAGCAGCAGCTGCAGTATTACTTGGTGCCTTAGCTCCTGGTGTTAATGTCCTTACAATTTTTCATTAGAATCACCTAAACTAACAGTCCTATACTCATATTTTCAATCCCTTTTCCCCCTGTAATTATTCTTGCAAAGTATTGATCTTTTGTTGTTTTGAATTCAGGGTCCAACTTGGAATACACTAAAATTTGCATTTTTGATGTTGGGTGTGTCTCTTGCTGCTATGCTGGGCTTAGCTTTTTCTTCAAGCGACTCTGCATTGATTCTCCATGTTACATTCCTTGTTCTGATTACTGGGACCCTCTTCTTTCTTCTGACCAGGTACTTCAAATCTTTCCAGAAATTCAAAGTTTAATATTTTTGTACATAGTGATGATATTGTTTGTTACGGTGTTCTAATAAGGATTGTATATATTGGATCTACCTTTAACTTTACTCACTTCTATGCTTAGGACTTCAGAAATTGTGTTTAACTAACACGTGCTGTGTGTTTAGTGTGCTAAGATACTGCTTTCAATTTGCGATTTTTAACATTTTAAAGTGCTGCTGCTTCAAGATCAGTATTATTAAGCTTTAGTATGCATCAGAATCTGTTAGTTATTTGGTCTACTGCCTATATAGTTTATAAGGCCATTAATTGTTGAACCTTTTATCCCATATCAGCTTATGAGCTTTATAAACTGCATCCTAACCAGCCAGTTTCCATAAAGAAAGTTTAAAGTAACCACCTAGCAACTTTAGCTCTAAGCAGTGTTAGTGTATTATTTTTACATGCAGCACTATGTCTGGGGGGAGGGGGTACATGTTTCTGTGCCTATGCATTTGCGTTCCATTTGACATGAGAATGTCCGATGTAATCTTTGTCTATTGCCTCCTTTGAGGTTAGGAAACTATACTGTGCACTTGTGCTGATGGTATAGCAGGATATTGCCGCTAGTTGATAAAGAGTCTGATGGTTGCTGTTCATGGCTCCCATTAGAAAGTACTTTGTAGCAAATATGTTTGTTCTTTTAGTTGATGAAGGAATTGTCTCACATAGTCACATTTGTAGTTGCACTATATGCAGTTTTGTTTCAGGAAACGTTATGGATGTTGTCTTGGGGGTTTTATGTGTGTAGATATAAGTAAATAACCGGGCAAAAGATACCTGTGGCAGAAAACATAAATTTATTTATTTTTGAGGCACTTTGAGCTTACATTTGGCTTGTAGGCTTTACATTTGATGGTTCAATAGACAATGTAGTAGGTGTGATTGTTTTATCTGTCTGCTTCATTAGATACCTAAATTATATTTAGGAGTTGGATATTTATAGACATGTTCAATATTTTGATAGGAAAGATCCTGAACTATGGTGGCAAGATATTTGTGTCTACTCACTCTTAGGCAACGGTATGAATGCAGTATATTTCAATATGCCTGTAAAATGGCTAAAATGTTATGTATAGCGAACCTCTTATTTAGGTTTAATGAATGCCCTTGCCTGTTGGTGGTGTGTATGGAAACTTTGAATAAGATATAGTTTGGTTGATTGAAATTGTATGCTCGAGGATGAAAAACAAGACAATATACTTTGAACAGTTACTGGCTGAGTGGCTCTTGAGTTTTACACTAGCAATTAGAGTTCATTTACATGGAAATTGAGGAATTTACGTCTGTGGGTTTATCTTATAAAGTTGCCTGGTTTGTCTTGAGGTGATTTCCTTACTCTGGCATTTGTAGCGTTTGTATATTCCGGTACAAATGACCTCTCTAATTGATATTTAGGGGGGGGGGGGGGGGGGGGGAAAGATCAAAATATTTGGATGTGCCATTTTGTAGGAAGCATTTAAAATCGACAAAATGAAATTGAGAAACCATTGTTATGTTGAAAAGATTATATTGAAAGCTCCATAATTAGGTTTGGATTTTCGTGCAGCTTTCTTGCACAAACAGGCCTAGTTTCAGTTGAAAATCAAATGAAGGAGATCGGCTTAGCGCCCAAAACTGCTGGGGACAAAAGCGAATGGAGAAAATGAAGAAGATTTTTCACTTTATTTTTACTTTAAAAATCTGGACACTATTACAACTTTACAAGTGAACACTTCTACGGCTCTTGAAGCATGAAACACTTATGAGAGGACAAGTACATTTCTGATGCAATTTTCCAAGAAAAGAGAAACAAAGATCTGGAGCTGTTAGCACTGTGCAGCAATATCTCTATGTCTCTTCAGACAGGCAGTTGGATCTTTCAGTCATCCTTGCCTTCCTTCTCCTTGGGTTTTTTCTTCTTGGACTTCACGAAGCAGAAACAGGAGCAGCAAGGTAACTGTAACAGGAACTTCATTTCTTATGTTTTTTTCAGTGATGTCAATATTTGAGAAGCCCAGTATATAAAGATAGTATAAGCTGTTTGTTTCCTCTGTTTTACCTTTTGTATTTTTGATTCTATTCCTATCTTTTAAGGATAAATAGATGCCTAACTTGTTTGTTTACATGACCAATACTGCTGGTTTTCAATATCTCTTTAGGTGAGGAATGTAACCATGGGCATTTAAAACAATAAAGTGGCCTCCTTTTTTCGTCTTTTCCTCTCTAGAAAGTTTCCTTGGCTGGCCAGCACCCACAAGAGTAAGATTCCAAAGTGTCAACTGTCAAGCTAAGGATTTTTATTTTTTTATTTAGGAATATATACTATTATTACATTTCAGTCCTAAAGGTTTTTGTGGAACTAGGTGGTTAACGAACAACCACGAAGGAAATTAGGAGAAATTTGGGGAAAACTTTTACTCTTGCACAGTAAAAGGAGAGACTTATCACCAACAGCTTTGGTATCTAAAGACATGTTTGTTTGTTACAACTTATCCACAAATTTTTAGTATCGCTTGTTAAAATTTTAATTGCTAAGGTCTAATTGTTCATACGTCATTGGAATTGGACCCAATTTACTGGAGTCCAGTGGGCCGGGGTGACAACTTAGTCTTGTTTATTGGATTGGGCTGACTTTTCAAACCCAAGCAATTATGGGCTGATACTTTTGGCCCAACTGTGGCATCTGAAATGTAAAAATTTAAATATGCTAAGGCTATGTTTGTTTGTAAAAAAAATATACTTGAGATTGGACTATTAAGTTTAATTTAATACTATTTTACACTATTTAATCACTTGATGAGAGATTATTAATCATTTAATGTTGGACTATTAGTTTCATAAAATCATTTAATAACTTAAAATGAGGGAGACTATTAATTTTAATTTTTTCACGGGATTATATAATCTCACATAAATAGCCTTAGAAATGATATAAAAAAAATAGTCATAGAACTATTAAAAGGACTATTAATCTCTCGTTATGAGATAAAATAGTCTAAAGTAATGTTAAATTAATACAAATAGATTAATTTCAAGTATATTTTTTGTAAACAAACATAGTTTAAGAGTACAAAGAATACTTATATGTCACCTTATCTCTTATTATAAAACGTTTCTCTTGAGCGGTAAATTTGTGTCGCATTTATTTTTTTTTCTCTTTTGTCACTATAACTTTAATTATATTTTACTAGTTTGTCCTTTCTATATATATATCTTTTTATCTTTCTATTTAATCTTTTAAATTTTATAAAAAAATTATTTTACACATAATTTATGTACGTAATGTGTGTGGCCACATGTATATATTGTTGAAGACCTCATATACATAGTCATTCATCTCTATTTGCACAAGTTCTCTCGATGTACAAAGCCAGTGTGAAGAAAAATTTAGGGTCATCACAAAATCTTAATTATTGGATTCACAAGTAGACTATAAGAATAAGTCAAATATTAGTTTAAGGCATGAAAATCAAATAGTATTATTAATTCATGCAATTTCATGAATGAAGAGTAGGCCCCTGGTCTAAGTTTGCGGACGAGTTTTTAAAACAAAACAACTCTAGCTGAGCCCTTAAACAATGTTGTGTGAGTGTTTGCATTTGCGGGCTGGGCTAAGGCTTGTTTCACCGGTGCCTACTATGATTGCATTTTTATGCGTGGGCGGGGCTAATGATGCCTGCCTCAATCTGAGCCCAAGTCCTTAATCATTCTACATGAGTTATTATCTTTACCTTCAGCCGGTTTATGATGTATCGTCTAAAGAAAGGGCACTTAATGGATGGTTTTTTAATACCAAAATATAAAAATAAAAAATGGATGGTTTTTAAAGTATTTAGCCATAACCAGTGCAGTTGTATAATTGTCCATTGCTGCTTCAAAATTCTAGATAGCAGCCTTTTTTCTTTACCAAGTGAAATTTATGTATCCTTTCATTTAAATTTAAAAATTTAGGTACACAAAAATTAAAGACTACATTAATATTAGTCATTAAAAGTGTGCTTATATTAGAATTCGTGTCATGCACATATTTTTAATGGTTATGATCAATATTGTATTTAGTTTTGTGTACATATATTAAGACTGTAAATCGAACCAAACGATTCGGGCTCGACTCGAAAAGATGCGAGTGAGACTCGAATTCGTTAATAATATGATCCAAATATGAGAACAAAAAATAGTTCGAATAAAAATACGAGTAGAATCTGAACAAGGCTATACTCGATCTGTTTAGGATTCAAATTATTTGAATTTTTAATCATAATCTGATACATAATCGATTGATACATATTCGAATAGATACTTGATACATTCTCTTATAATATATACACAATTAAACAAAATTTGAATAATTAGTTATTATTTTTATTTGTAATTTTAATTATAATTTTATATATTTAAAGTGTAATTATAATTATATTTTTTTATTTCTAAGTAAAATAATAAATTCAATTAATAATTATATATATTATAAAATTAGTTTGTGAGTAGTTTGAATATAATTATAAGACTCGAATTTGAGTTTGAATTTGAAGTTTGTGAGTAGTTTGAATATAATTCGATTCAAGTCGAATCGAATTCAAGTAATAAAAATTCGAGTCGAGTCGAATTTGAGTAAAAATTTTCAAATATAATTCGAATCTGAGTCGAATTCGAGTACGAAATTAACTTTACGAGTCGAATCCGAACAATTAAAAATTCGGATCGATTCGTTTGCAGCCCTAACATATATTTATCTTTTAAATTTATAAACATTGGGAGAGCTGCGAGGTGTAACTTAATGAAAGAAAGCATTTCTAGATGTAAACCTTTAGATAAAAGTAATTTTATAAAAAAATTAAATAGTATTTGGTTACATAATTATAGAAGTGCTTTCGAATATATTAATAATAATTTTAGAATAAATGTGTGGTATGAATTTATTTATTTATTTTAACAATTTAAAAATAATTTTATATTTTGCCAAGAGTACTGGAGTCAAAAAGTACAAATTTTCTATTTTAGGTGAAAGTACTTTTGAACTCAAATCTTTACTTTTTAAAATGCTTTCAAATGATTATAAAAAAGTAAAAAAATAATGCAAAAAGTTGTGGAATATTATGGGTGTGCAATCGGTAAAAGACGTACTGAACTGGACCAGTACCCAAATTATCTAAATTTTGGTATCGAAATCGGTACTGGTTAGACTAGCATATTGAACCGGTAAGTCGATTTGGTACTAATTTTTAGCGAATATATATCTAAAATTATTATTATTATTAATTAATAATAAAAAAATAAAAAAAATTAGAAAACCGATATAATCTGTACGGTTCGATAAATATCAAATTCCCGAAATCACTAACCGGTATTGGTTGAATCGATATACCGGACCGATCTTTTGTGTCTCAAATCGGTCGGTTCGAACCGATTCAGTATATTTTGTATACCCAAAAAAAATGACCACCCCTGTAAAATATTATTATTGTACTGGTGTAAAATAATCAAATCTAAACTATATTTTTACGATTCATAATTAATTTTTACCCCTATAATAATTATGCTTGATAACCTTAAATCAAATAAATATGTTTATATTTTGTATTTTTATATATTATTTACATCTATACGATTAACATGTTAAGCAATTATTCAAATTACCGTGTGTGCAGGGCCGGATTCACACAAGGGCTAGTTATGGCAATTGCCAGAGCTAGATTTTCAAGATTTTTTTATATTATATACGTAGAACTTTTACAAATAAAATGTTATTTAATGTAAATATAAAACATATTATTCATTAGGATTTTTTGATATTTCAACTTAGTGAAATTCTTTTACAATGTATGTTTTTTGTATAAACTTTTGTTAAATATTATCTTCATTCCATATTAAGAGTTTCGTCTATAAAATTGACTTATAAATATTAAGAGTTTATTTTCATTTTATATTTATCTCTAATATAATGAGTAATTAATATAGTGACAGTAAAATATGACAACATTATGTCATTAAATGCTAAAATTTTAAAAATAAAAATTTTATTTTAAAAATAAAAATAAATAAATAAGATTCTTATTGTGAAACAAAAAAAATATAACCAAGTATAATTATTTCAAAATAAAATCATAGCAAAATATGTACACCTACAACCCCAATAATACATATAATCTTCTCTCTCCTCTTATCTCTTCCTTTCTCTCTCTATAAACATGAATAAATGATGATCCAAGGCAAAAAAAGAACTCATCAACGATACCAATGGTAACGATTCTCGCCACTGCATCTCTTTCCTTTACGTCTTCGTTGCATTTTATCATCGGATTGTTATATTTTGTTTGTACTAAAACTAAATAATTTTATATTAATTTTAAATTTTAAAATTTTATGAATTAACTCTAAGAAATTAAAATGTATTTTAAATTTTGTAACGGGATGATATATTTATATATGTTCAATTATTTTACTTTCATTGATAATTTTATATTAATTTAATATGAAAGTGTAATAAGATTTTAGAGAGAAAAAATATAATCAAATTTCATAAAGAGAAAGTGTAATCAGATTTTAGAGAGAGAATATGTTACATATTTTAAATAAAATGATTAGTTTTAGGTTTAGTTTGTTTTTATTTAATTAAAATAAATTAATTTTGATGTTAATAATATAATTATAAAAAAAAAGACACTTCATCAATAGTTAACTATAATTAAAATTTTATTTAGATTTTAGTTATTATTATTTTTTTTTAAATTTCGTTGGTTTAATTGATAACAAAAACAAAGTTAATAAGTTTTTTTTTATAAAAAAACTAAAGTTCGTTGAACTTTTTTTTGTTTTGATAAAGTCAATTCGTTTATTGATATAACTTAAAATTTACAATCGTAGGAATACATACATATATTGTGCTACGGCTATGTTTGTTGCTACTTAAAAGTTGCATAACATCCTCTCTCTCTCTCTCTCCCCCCTCTCATAACATCCCCCCCCCCCCCCCCCCTCCCCCCCGCCCCCCTCCCTCCCTCCCTCCCTCTCTCTCTCTCTCTCATAACATCCCCTCTCCCTCTCACTCTCTCTCATTTATAACCGTAGTTGTACAGAACATTTTAATTTTTACAACAAATTTTTATCATCTAAATTATAATTGAATTTATTTATATGGTCAGAGTTTTTATCGTCCATAATTTAATTTGAAGTCATAAATTAAACTGCAGACGATGAATTAAAATTAACTTTCGTCTATATTTTATTAATTATATAAACGATAATTGCCGTCAACAGTTTAATTCAAAATAGTTTATATAATCATGATTCACATTATAATAATAATAATAATCTCATCACCCGTAATTAGTTTTTAAATTTATTGTTATTCAAGTTTTTGGAATATATCATGAATATTGGCTAGAAATCTTAATTTTAAGGTAATTGGATTTAATAGTAGTCTTTATGGCACGCGGAGTGAAGTTAGTTCTTTGAAATTTTATTTACTTTTTTTTTTTTTAATTATTAAACTATTCTTGGTAACTAGAAAGTCACTAGATTAGATTCCTTATAATACAATTTAGTATTATACTTAATACTATATTTTTAAATATAGAAAGTTAAACTTATAATTAATATGTTTTTCTATGTTTATATACTTATTTACATTTCCCCCCTTATTATATTCAAGTTTCAAATATAGATTTATACCAAGAGGAAAGTACTACAAACTTTCTTCAAAAGCACGTGACAATGAGATTAAACATTTTATCAAATTAATTCAATATTTTTTTATTTTTTTATTTTGGGTTTCAGTATCCTTCATAATATGTTGTAGGGATATAAACTTTAAAAATTCCATAATAATCACTCTAAAAATTTGTAGAAGTTGAGAGTAGTATTACTTGAAAAAATTATATATAAAAAATTGTGAATAAATAATATAAAAAAAATATAAATAAGGACAACAATTTAGCATTAATTTTTCCACACATTTTTATTAGCAGTGGGTCCTATCATTATTGTACAACTATATATAGGCATTTGAGTAATGGCAAGTAATATACTTTTGCATATTAAATGTTAGATTGCAAATATGTTATGATATATATTTTTACCATAATTTGAAATATTAAATATAGTATAATTAATACTTTTATCTATAATTAATAAAGATTTTTTTAGGATATGATAATCTATCTCACAAAAAATCCAATTCTCAAATACTTATTGCACTCATTAATTGCGAAATTATTGTTTTTAACCATAAAACATTTTATCAAATGGGCCCATTAAACAAAATTAGTTCTTGGATTATCACAATCTAATTATATTAAATAAAATAATTATTTTATTATGAAAAAATACAATTGTTTTTCTTTTGATATTCTTACCTTTTTGTTTTTTAGAATAAAAAATCAACTGTTATTTGTCACTTTGGTATATAAATAAATGAGAGTTGATATCAATAGAAAAAATAGTGGGACTAGCAATTAATTTTATTTGGACAAATTTGTCCAGAATAAATATTGGGTCATGTCTATATTATTTTATTAATAAGGATATTTAAGACGAGTTTTTTATTTCTTTCCCAAATTGTAACGCACGCATTTATTTAAATATTTTTTTTAATTATATCATAAGGTTAAAAAATATATATTTTATATTATTGTTTTGGAATTACGTTCATTAATTTTCTTAATCAAAAGTTCTTGTTTTTAATATCCAAGTTTTGACATTTGTTAAAAACATTTCACTAAACCCCCGGGCCTACCACGCGTTCACACTGGTAATAAACCCCGCGTTCACACCGGTAATCTTTCTCTTTCCCTCAGAAATAAACCATTTGTTTTTTGTCCCTAATTTTCGGCCCCCTTTTGCATGGCTTTCTGAGTTGTTTGCTTCTCCATAAACTAAGATATCCCTCATTTTCCCCTTCTTCTCTATATGCGTTATTCCTCTGTTCTTATTTCTCGCTCTCTGTTTCTCTGTCTATTTACTTGAGGTATCCCAATTCCAAAAAGGGTTTTACATTTGATCATTAATCGTCATCTGGGTTTTGCTTCTTTTGTTAGTTCATCACCGTTAAACTCACTTTCTTTAATTTTTTTGGGTGTTTTTTTAGTAAAGTGAAGGTTGGTTTTTGACGAAAATGGCGTTTGGGGACGAATGGGATTCCAACAAGATGTAAGTTGAAGGAGTAATTATCTATGTCAACGCCATTTCATTTTGTCTTGGGTTTTTGATTGTTTTGTTTTGTTTTTCTGTTAACATTTTTGAGTTTGTTTGATTTGGGATTTTTAGGCTTGCCCTCTACATTCATGATTACATGAAGAAAAAGAACATGCATGAGCTTGCAGAGTTATTTGCCAGAGAAGCAAATCTTAATCTAATACCATGTAAGTGCTTTTCTGCCAACATTATTTGTGAGTGTTTTTTTTTCCTTCTAAATTTGTGAATGTACAAGTGAAGAAGTAATTGATGTAGCCTTAATGTCGATTGTCTCTTATTTATTTGTTTACCTTAAATTTGTTCACTCTAATCTCAGTTTTTTAATTTAATTTTCATTTTTGTTTGATTGAAGGATTTCCCCCTTAATTTTATTGAGCTTCCTGATTAATTTTATATATTCCGTAATTTTTAGCTGTTATACACATTTCTGATTTGATGTCAAATAGGGAGTTGATATTAACGAGATGGAATTATGGGTTCAACGTTCAAGGCAATTTAATTGTTTGCACAGGGCAATTTATTTGTTTTAGACAAATCTACCCTTGTGAATATACGGATTGCAGTTGTACACACTATTTTAATGACAAGGGCAGATTTGTCCAAGAAAAATGAGTTGTCCTATGCCCATAGTTATAGCCTAATTTATATCAATTGGCCACATAAATCCTTAAATTAATTAGCTAGCCAAAAATAAATAAAAATAAAAATAAATTGGAGTGCAGTCAAAATATTGATACAGTTATGTCCTCGGTCTTTTAATTAATTGAATGGCTCTGCTCCAATTCTCCCATTGCATGTTGAATTTTAAGATTTTTTTGGTTAGGCCAGCACACTCTCATCAGAAGTTGGTACAAGGTGTCTGACTATTGACTGTAATTATCATATTTTTTGCTTTAGTGATAGAATCCTCTGAAGGATTCTTGGCTGAATGGTGGGCAGTATTCTGGCCCGCATACATCTCTCGGAATCCGAACGATCCTGCGGCCATGCCAGAATCCTCTGTAATGGTATAATTTGATGAGTTTGGAGTTCTTATCATTTATGTTGCTGTTCATGAAATAATGTATCTGCGATGTGTTTTCAATTGATTCTCAGGCAACAATGAAGGAAAATGCAGAAGTAGTGCCAACTTCTGGAATGAATCATCAAGGGGCTGGCACTTCTCAGGGAACAATGATGGGGAATACGCAACAAGATATATTCCCCATCATGCCAAATACTGGAATGAACCAGCAATGGGCTGGTAATACTGACTTTGGCAATATGCTGGTGCAACCAGCAGCTAGTTTGTGGCCAACTCTTGGAATGAATCAGCAGATGGCCGGTAATTTCACTATTAATACCGACTTTGGTAATATGCTGGCGCAACCAGCAGCAAGCTTGGTGCCAACTCCTGGTTTGAACCAGCACAGAGCTGGTAAGCTTCCTTCTGTAAACTTGCATTCAAATCAAAGGCTTCTTGATGCTGATATCTTTTTTTATAGGTAATTTTGGCCCCAGGTTTGGAGATCATCTTAATGCTGATAATAGGCCTCACACAATGCCATCTTCAAGCAATGCTAGGTAATTATCTAAATTAATCTATTTGGCATACTAGCTCTGTGCTTTTCACATGTGATTCATTTATATAGTTCACTTGCTCCACTTGATTGTTCATGAACAAGTGAAGCGACTGAACTGTAAAATTGAATAAAAAGCAACAAACACAGTTTTGGTCACCTGTTTTGCACAGTGATATCATGGCTTCAAAAAAGTGTCTGCTCCGAGAATTTGGAATCACGGATTTATTTACATATATTGTATATTGAATTTGTGCCCATTAATTTGCTCAGTGACGTCATGATAAAATATGAGTAGATCATTCAATTATTGAATCTGGAATGACCTTTGTGTTGTTTCTTGGAAATTGCACGTGGAAATTGACATTTTTTCCCTTGATACTAATAGATAGAGGATTCTGATCTTTCTGATGTGCTTTTATGTGTCACAGCTGCCTACAGATGCCAACTTCTATGCAATCTCCACTGCAGGTTGCCAGGGTATGATAACATCTATGCAAATAATCCTACTGAGCATCATAGTTGCTAGAATTGAATGGAGGTTAAAATGTTATACTTTTGTTGCAGGATTATAGGAATGACGTTGCTCTGGGGAGATCTATCCAAATGGAGCCAACTCTTCTTGCAGGACCGAATTCCATATATCCAACAACAGGTCTTGGTGATGCGGGTTCATTTGAATTATTGAAATTACTTTTTCTTAATGGATTTTATATGTAGAGAAATGTGTGGCTTCATCTCATCTGTTTGCCTCCCCAAGGTGTGGGAGATACGGCAGAGGCCTTTAGGAATAACCTCAAGGCCTCTGGTTCCAACCCCCCACGCATAGGGCCAAACTTACTTCTCAGAAAATGGATTTTAATGTGAGATGATATCGATATTATATTTATTATGCTCTGTTAAAGCGCAATTAGTTTTTGTATCTAGTTGCCAAATTTAGGTAGCTCTCTCACCTTGTATTAGTTTTTTGTTTTTCTGCGTATGGTCTATGATCCTGCTTGTACTGTTTAATTGCTTTTCCATAATTATAATCTAAGTTTCTCACTTGATGCATGACTGATTGGTTGATTGTGTATGGTCCATGTGTGAAGCTACTAACTATAATATAACGCATACTTTATTCCTTTTATATATGCCAAGTGGAAAAGTCTGTTTAGTTCCGAATGTAGATATAATACTTGAATACTAGATTCTGCTTAAATGCTTTGTATTCTAGTGATCTTTTAAGAAAATCTCATTTTATATGTGCATGTATTAATATCTCAATCTCAATTACTTGAGGTTGGCTCTATCAAATTATGATTTGTGAGTGTTAGAAAACATTTTGGACCAACCCTGAAATTGACATTGGTACTTTCTAAACAACCCGAAACTCCTTCTAGGACGATTGTGTGAGGAGAAAACTGAAATAAACCTAGTCACGGTAGCAGCCAAGGTTGCGGAAGTTTTTTTTTTACTCGGGCTTCAGTGTTGGGCGATACGCATCATTACGCTAGAGTTTCAAATTTATTTGTATTATTATTTTTCTTGATTAGTTACTATGTAAATATTCATATTTTTTTTTATTATTATTACTTCTTCTATTCTACAAAAAGAGTCTTATTTGTTTGATATTATTATTATTACTCCCTTTGTTTCACAAAAAATAGTATCATTTGTTGATTTTCTATTACACCGTTATTTCATCTTGATTCTTTCATTTGATTCCTTCGTTACACCGTTATTTTTTCCTGTTATGCTACTTTATATTGATAATACTTTTAAACTCCAACTCGTGACTCGTTATCGGATCGAGTAACGAAACCAAACCAATACGCCAAGATTTCGGCAACTATGCTGATACTATGGACCATGAGACTCTCTTTCTCTCTCATACACACACCTATTTTTTCATTATTCCTTAACACGGAAATTTTAGTGTTCCTTGTTTGGGATTTAAGAAAAACTATTCAATTATCTTTTATGGAATTATGTATCCTTTCCCATGTCTATTTGGACGTTTACGGTGGGTGTTTTAAGGAGTTAGATATTTCATATCTATCTGCACTCCGATGTTAGATGTTTTGATTAGTGAAACACAAGCTAATATTAAAGAAGGACATGTCCTTCTATTTCCTTTTTTCTCTAATCATTGTTCTTCATTTTCCACAAAAAGAAAAAGAACAAATTATAATGATGTGAAGTGAAAAGGCTCTAAACAGCGTTGACATTCTAATGCCAAAGAAATTGATTGAAATCATTATGCCCATGAAAGTCATAAAGGGTGCCCTTCTTCATATTCCTACCTAGACCAAAATTAAGGCGTGTGAATGATTTAAAGGGGCTTGGCCATTGCCTTATTATACCATGATATAGAGTTACCATATTCCAATTTAAGTTACATAGACTTGGACAAAATGTTTGACTCACGAGTACTTAAAAAGAATTCAACATGGGTACTCCTCAATTTTGTCAAATTTTTACATTAAAGTGAAGTGTCCAACACTCACACTTATGTTCAAGTATCGAGTGTTGGGCACAGGTATTTTAGGAGAAAGTGAAGAGTTCATGTAACATAGATTTCAATCTTCTATTCAATATTTTCCTGCTTTCTTATGAGCTTATATAAAATAATGCCTTAAACTTAATCCTAAATATGGCAATACACTCAAATGGAGTGTATAGTCTAACACGGGTACTTTGAAGAATATGACATGGGTACTACTCAATTTTGCCAATTTTTTACGCTAAAATAAAGTGTTCAACACCTATACCCTTGTCCAAGTGTCGAACGCGAATATTTTAGGAGAAAGTAAAAAGTTCATGTAACATAGATTTCAATCTTGTAATTGATATTTTTCTAGCCTTTCGAGCTTATATAGAATCTTAAATGTTTGGAACTTGATCCTAAACATAGCCTTTATTTTCCACCTCCTTTAGTAGGATAAAGAATGACAGGGCGGGTATGGGATGACCATTTCCCACCCCCACCTCGTTCAAAAAAATTTCACCCCCAAACTTATATCCCCCGCTAAGTACACCCTGGACCTTAAACAAACATTTTTCCTTGAAATAATTAATAAAATAAATAAAAAGCAAAAACATAAAAGGAAATTTGTTATTATAAAATGAAATAATATTATATAGTACTTTAGTAATATTTAATTAACTCTAACTTAAACAAAATAAGTTATAAATAATTTATTTAAAATAAAAAAGATAATATTATGTATATATAATGGGTATTTAAGTTAAATGAATCTAATCAGGCGAGTTTGAGAATTTTCGTGAAATACCATACCTTAACCTAACCTTATGTTATTTTTCTCCTAAATCTATATCATTAGGTTTAGGGGCAGAGTAAGGAAAATGGCCAGGCCTACTTAATCCTGACCATTGTCCACTTTACACTTCAAAATCACTTCATACCTCTAATTATGCTCCTAAATCTTCATACACTTATTACTTGGTGACAACTTTGTCTGAAAAACATGATGAGTATCCACTTTAATAACACTTTTCATGAGTTTACTCTTAATTTTAACTTTGACAATTTTTAACTTCTAATGATTTAACTTTTTCTAAATAAATAAGCCAAGTAGAAGGTACTCTTTTATGTTTGCTGACATATAATTTCTAACTCCAAAGTTTAAATGTAAGTTATTCAACGTTTAATTTCACGATGTTTTCATTCGAAAGACGTTTTTGTTTTAATAAACACAGTTATAGGCACCAAATCAATTAGAATTTGCATAAAGGGTCATATATGTCATGACCTTTCACAGTTTCCAATCCTGCGTATCTCATGCCATGCTTTTTCTTTCTCTGAATCCACCATATATTTGCTTTAGTAATGAACTTGCGCAGCTTGAAGACACTATTACTAAATAAGAATAGGAAGATTAAATTCCATTTTCTTTTAATGAAAAATGGAAGAAATCTAAAAGGATGAGCCTGATGGATGGATTTAAACAATATACGATTACTTAGTAGGCATTGGTGGCATTAGTGTTTCAAGGTTATCATAATTCCACATTCTCAATATTTTTTCTGTAGAAATGATATATATGGCAGTAGGCCTAGCAATGGGACGGGTATGATTTGGGGTACCCTTCACGCCTTGAATATCAATATAGGACTATGTCACCTCTCCCTTGAACATCAATGTGGGACTATGACAACTCACCTTACGAATTATTTTTGGGGAAAACTATTTCCACATATTTTTGATATTTTCACATAGTTCCCTCTCACATGAAGGTGTAACTCACTTTATGCTCATGTGAGAGGATCATGTGGAAATATTAAAAACAAATGTGAAAATATCAGTTCCCGTTATTTAAATCTTTCACATTACTTGAGATTTTGCTATGGTTATGGGCCATAACTCTGATACCATTTTGTTGAGGAGCCTGTGGAGTCCATAACATAGGTTTATAACCTGTTAAATCTCACTTGACGCAAAAGTGCAAGTTTATAGGTATTGGACCATGATATAATAAGCCCTCAACTTCAGACTCGAATACCTATGTGAGACTATTAACTCACATGTTACCATATCACAAACTATTAGTTGTTTTGGCTCATCGTAGAATCATAACATAATAAATCATAAACAAATGCATCAAATGAAACTCCTTCATAGAAATTAGGCAAATATATTCAATTTATATTGGAAAAGAAAGAAAAATAATAAATTTGAAAACTAAGTTTTACAATAAAAAATCTTATCCTTTAAAAAGGCAACTACAAGAAACCCCGGACGAGATAATACGATATGTTTCAGATTATATAATGCAAAGAAAGGTCAATATCTAGATTGGACACTGGCCTCAACTTTGGCATATTTTTTGCGAAGTGATTACTTATGAACTCAAAATGGCATCCTCACACCGGACGAATATAACACTTCAACCTCATTTTCCCTGTCTTTTCTTTTTTTCTTTTTTGGAAAAAAGAAGCATACGAAGTGATGTAGGAATTGAAGTTTTCTTTGTTGTAGAGGGTCTTTATTATAGCTATAGAAATTTCTCATAGAGTTGCAAATGAGCTAAGTATTACTTACTATCTATTCCTCGACATGGTATTAAAAACTTATCTATTCCTCAACATGGTATTAAAAACTTATCTATTCCTCAACATGTTATTAAAAACTTATAGTGAACAATGCGTACCATATCTAATTAAAAAGGTACTACATTTTGCTTAATTGGTCGTCAAAAGTGAGTAGGAAGACTCAAGCTTGTGATCTAGTTAAATAGTCTAAACGCATTAGCCATTGGTCCACTCGATCTTCTTGGTTGTTCACTCGAATAATTTATGTAAATATATTAGTTAAATATTAAAAAAAAAATTGCAAGATAGAAAATTGGAAAATTTTTCATCAGCATAAAATTTAGATCCTTCATTTATCTTAAATTGGTGTTTTTGCTCCATCTTTGATTTGATTTCAACTATTTGGCCGCATAAATTATCTTAAATTATGTTTTCCGTTTTGTTTGTCTAGGATTAACTGCAATACAATATGTTACCTTTCTTTCTTAATTATCTCAAATCTATGTCCGTATTAATCTTCCTTTGAGTCACTTATAAGAAAAGTACTCGTATTCATGCTCATGCTACATAGAATAACAATTGCACGCACACACTTTCAAGGGAAAATAAATATTAATACGCCATGTATTACACTTTAGATTATTGTATTTGATGCTAAAATATAGGTATGAAGTTTAAACTCCTTCACTTTTCTTTTGTTCCAACCAACTGAAGCTGATGTAGTTTATTCGATGGTTGCTGCTAAACCTTTTTTGTCCCACTAGCAAGATTCGCTTCCAGACTATCCATTTAGAAAACACTTTTATTTCCAGTGGGTGGATGAAATCTTGTTGGCCAAGTAAAAATATTTAAAGGATTTCCATATTTCCCTCTCGGAACATTAGATGGCCTTAATAGAATTTGAACTAGATTAGTGTAAATGCTCCACTAGATATGCTATACCATTATAATTCCAAGGAGAATCAGTATCGCCTTACCTTTTTGTCAATTATGTTTCTTTCCCTGGCGTTGAAATTGTTATTAGTCTTTTTTGCGTATAGAATTGTTATTAAAGGCAACCACTGTGCACTAGGTAATCTGCATAGGCATTAGATTAGTCAACACCTACGCAAACACCTCCCAAGTGAATCTTAGATTGCATAATTGCCCTATTGCCTAGGCAGTTACAGTTTTGAGACAGCTAGCAGATATTTTTCTATTCTGTATGAAACAAACAAGAGTGGCTATCATTTGTTTCTTCGATGCCTAGTAGGTTGGAATCTTGGGTGTTATTTTTATTGGGGGTGCTTGGGGAGGGTTGTGTGTCCTCATTCAGTTGAGTCTTTATTGCTTACCAGATTTTTTAAGTCTTGGAGGTTGTAAGGACATGAAGAATCTTCGGAGGTTGCTACTATACAATTTTTAGGGGAAATTGGACGGAGAGGAATGTGTGTATTTTGGTAGATTTTGTTATGCACTTTCACCTATTAAGAGACCGATAATGGCGAGTAGCGAAAATATATCATATAGTTCTCTAAAAAGGGATCTAAAATAGCTATATTTAGTACAACAGTAATTGCTGTCCTAAAATTTATTCAAAGATCAAGATTGGATCAATAAAAGGTTGTTTGCCTATGATGATTTGAAGGTTCTTGATAGCTTGGCACGTCTAGGTCCTAAAGCATTGAATCAATTTCAATCTTTTTCATGTTGAAGGCGTTTTTTAATTCCAAGAAAGACATCAACATTAAATTGAAGAAGATTCAAGGCATATTATACTTTATACAATCCTGAGTAATTTAAACTTAATGAAATCATGGGTTAGTCGAACTTAAATGGCTAAGAATCTGTCTAGGAATCAGTTTGTAACAAAGTACACTCATAGATTGTCTGTATCTTAATTATCTGTATCAACAAAAAAGCATCCTTAACCCCTGTTATCAAATTATTGATTTCATTTTTTAAAAATCTGTTTAAAAATGTTCTAGTGATTCCACTAGTTGTTTCCGTTTCTTTCGTTCTTTTAGAGTCTTAGACGATAATGTTTAGTCACGTGCTTTAAAAACTAATGAATTTTAAAAATTGCAGAATTAACAAAATTAGGATGAAGTGCCAGAGATTATTGGTTTTTCTCATTATTCATTTAGTTGTTGATGTGTCTGCCTTAAGTCCATGTTCCGAGCCGCACCTATATATATATATATATATATATATATATATATATATATACAATGATTTCTTATTTTAGATTAGGGTAGCGACTTATTGTGAGGCATATTGTACGTAATGTGGGGTTAGGGTTTAGAGAGATGTTCTCTCACTTAAGAGTATTCTTCACAGTTCTTTGTACTTTCAGTTTCAGTGTAGTGAATTTTTTTCTTTCTGGCCCATGTAGGTAATTATTGGTAGATTAATTTCTGTATTTGGTGTAACAGTTGGTTAATTTCCAAGGAAAGTTTTTCTATTCCATTTGGTTTCTACTATTCTGTCATATAATGATTTCCATTGTAGTCGTCTTCTTTTTCTTCTTCTTTAGCATTAGAGTCTTACTAGTCTCAGTTAATGTACTTTTCAGGTAAGGATAAGAGGAAGAGCCAAATGTCATTGAGAAGGGGGGCGTTAAATGTAAGCGGGATCTGTATTTTAGCATCTCTAACAGTTTCAGAGCTGATATTGAATATTCTGTCATTAGTTCAAAACCTAAGTTCATTTTTTTTTATCACCTGTTAGGGAGTTGATCCTGTTTCCTCTGGTATGGGGAGTCGTGTACCGGATTCACTTTTACGTATCCAGCAGCAACCTTGTCAGCTAATCGGTGCCAGTCAGCAACATGATATATCATCTCGAGTAATGGTACACATACCAGTTTAATGTTGATAATTACTTCTTATAATTTGATTTAGAAAATACATGTACAGCGGCCGATTAGGCCAGGGAGAGGAAAACTAACAGTATTAATCCAACTACTATTTATTATTATTATTAGTTCATTTCATAATAATGATAAAGAGTATAAGTTAATGCTGTACTATTAGGATATCTTTGACTACTCAATACCAACCTTCAGAATTGGAATTGGAACCACATTTGCAATTCCATGGAATTGAAATTTAGTTAAAATTTGGCTCTAAATTCCTATACTAAGGCTTATAATTGAGTTACCAATTTATCTTTAATGGTTTACCTCATCTATGCTATATAAGTAAAAACTGGTCCTTGTCCTGTATAATCTTGATGCTTGGAGGGGAATTATATTCAAATTTTGACTGGTTGCTTCATACTTGAAGTGAGGCAGCCAGGTTTTCATGCTAAACTTCTAGTGTCAAATCAAAACTAGCCGACATGCTAGTCCTCATGCAATGGAATATTTAACATGACAAATAAAGCTATCAAACCTGAAATTTTTTCACCGCACCACACCATATCCTTTAGACTTATATATGATAATGATTTATTGGGTTATTTGTTTGTGTATAATGTGTAGCAAGATAAAGCCTTGTTTCAGAATCCATTTTATATATGTTATTTCCCTTGTCCTGATAATAAATTATTTTTCAAACAAATGTGGTAAATTATATGCTATGTTCCCTTTGTCCTGATAATAAATTATCAGATGAGTGCTCCTAGAAGAGAAACAGTTGAGAGACAAAGGATGGCTCATGTCAAGAAAACTGCAAGGAATCAGCAGAAGGGTCAGCTGCACCATCAGTTAACTGAGGTTATTTGAGATAATTTAGACCATTAATTTGCTGAAGAAACTTCATATTTGTAGCTTTCTTTACTGAGTAGAAAGTGGATTGTAATTTGCATATTACCGTTGCTGAAAATTTTCTGATACACTGATGTTTTAATCAGAATTCTGGAAAGGAGAAGACTTCATCTAATTTGCTTGCTGGAAAGACTGATTTGGTATGATACTTTACTCACTGGATTTTTTTTTTTTTTTTCCTTTTATGGTAGAAAAAATTACCCTTTTTGATTTATTGCATGCGTATAATATTAATATTTGTGTAGTTTGTGTAGTTTTTTATGATTTATGTTGTTATTATGTTGGTTCTTTTCTCATGCCATTGCCTCTCTTTAAAGTAAGTTCTGTTGTTTTGATCACCTTTATCTTCTTCTTCTTCTTCTTTTTCCCTTTTTTGTTATGTCTTTTTCTTATATTGAATTGTAGGTTGAGACCAATGCTGATGGGGATATACCTGTATGTGAGAATGTGGATACTTTGTTATCTAATGATGATGAAAATGCAGATCATATGAGCAATCCCTTTGGTGCATTGCAACTATGTTCTTCTGCTAGCAACAGTAATGAACTTAAAGGTAGATCATTACTGCTTATCTTCCATGTTGAACATATTAGATGATTCATATCAATACAAGGCTCTAAATTTTCAAAATCGAATTACTACCTCAGACGTTATGAGCCAAGTATCAACTACTCATTTTTCTGTGTAATAGTTTCAGATATAAACAATGCAGAAAGATATATCAGTGCCTACCGCACCTAGCTGTATAGAGTTGCCTAATAAATCTCAGTTTTTCCATTATTTCCCAACACAAACATATTCCATTCTTTCTCCTTGTAACCTTTCCATGCCTAGATGCTGTAGTATTTCCTCAACTTGATATCCGAGGCAACCAAAATTCTATTTGTTAATTTTCTACACAAGTGTTTCTAAGCTGTTGTTGGATGTTTCCAATTGTCCAACTGGATGAGAAGAAAAAATTATGGAAATTAGGAAGTATCTTATTTAGCTTTTGTACGCATGTAATTTACTAATTTGGCATAACTACACTTCCTAGTTACTAAAGGCGAAGACAGAATAATACCAAGTTTATGCATCCATTATACTTCGTATTATATGAATAGGTTAATTTGTCAATAATCTTAATCTTTTAACTTATTTAGAAAAAATAAATAAATAAATAAATAATAATAATAATTATTATAATAATTTGTCAATAATGCTTATAATAATATATAGAAGAATATGACTATTGATACGAATGAATGAACCCTAAAAGCCTCCTTTCATTAAAAAGACAGTATGATGATTGTTTCATTCGGAAGATTTTTACATGGTTATGTTAGTTGCAACTATTTACAAAAGAGAAGAGGAAAGATTCCTGATCCAACTGAAATGTTTTCATAATAATTGTAATTTAGTGGACATGACTGTCTTCTTTCCTTGTTCCTTTAAAAAAAACATGTAACATTATATAATCTTATTTTTATGGTATAGTGCAAGTAATAAATGTGACCTTTGGAGTGACCTTTGTAGAAGTCCTATTAATCATTACACCTTAAAATATGCATATTGTACTTATGTGGCAGGCTTCTCCTTTGATGAGGTTGGCAGCTTCAACACAAGTAAAGATAAGGTTCTTTGCTGCCATTTTTCATCAGAAGGAAGATATTTAGCTTGTGCTGGACATGAGAGGAAGGTTGATCCTGTCAATCTTCAATCTTTAACTTCATTGTTTGGTCAACGACAATTGTTTTTTCCCCTCGTGTGCTGAGACCTGATTGCATTTTTCCTTTCCCAGATCATGGTTTGGAACATGGATACTTATGATTTTGTTAATGATTGGGAAGGGCATTCTCATATCATTACAGATGTTCGATTCAAGCCAAATTCAGCTATCTTTGCAACATCTTCTTTTGATAGGACTGTTCAAATATGGGATGGAAAAAGTGTAAGTATTTTCTCCGACCTTATTCTATATAGTCCTTCATTACTTTTTCTTTCTTTAGACAAATATTTAAATTTCTATTTCTAGCTTACAGAATACTTCATATTAGCAAGAACGTGTGGCATTGACATCCAGTTATTTAGCCGGATCTTTTGTTAATGATGTTTCCACTTGACATTATTTTTCCTCGTACACATTCACACCTATCAAATGTCACGCTTATTCACATGGAATTTGTCTTTGGGTGAAACCTATTTGAAAACTTACTTATGTGTAAGTTATGTATTCCTCCAGTATGTCCAAGTATACTACTGTTATGTGTCCAAGTACACCTATTTGAAAATTAGTTTTCAAACAGCCCTACATGCTTGAACCAAATTCAAGTGCACTTATCTGATATATTTTTCCATTTATCCCCCCTCCCCCCCCCCCCAACCCCAAAAAAAAAAAAGAATAAACAAGAGCTACTTAGAGCTGGATGAAAGGTCAATCATCTCATGGTTCTTCACGATAATACAAAATTACAAACACTGGGAGAGACATGTCTTACTGTATACGGCCTTTTAGCTTTATTGTCAATGACATACTTATAGCCCAGCAAACAAGTAGGAAACTTGTCTTCCAGATATTCCTTTCCTACAATGATCTTCTGATACATCCCCCCCCCCCCCCCCCCCCCCCCCCCCTTCCCCCCAACACAATACTCTTCCTTTCAGATACCCCAGAAAAGTGCTTGCAGAGCTTTATTCTGAACTCTTCTTATTCTTCATGTTCTAGCGTTGACTCACTATTTAAAACATATCATAGGCTGGGAATTATATATAATTTGTCCCTGTTAAGATATTGTAGAACACATGATGAAGCATGCTCTTATAATTAAAAAGCAATCATGTTCATGCTGGTAGGAAGAATGACATTTTAGGAGGGGAGGAAAATTTACTAAAATCCTAGTCGATTCCTTGCCAATATTGTAGTTGAATCATAATCAGGGAATTTTAATAGAGAAAGGGCTTGGTTGGTGGGGTTTTGTGGGAGAAGCAAAATGAAAATTATTGGACCTAGATCTCTGAATGGCGAAGAAGTTTGCATAAGTGATCCAAGTCCTTAAGTTTATTTGCTTATGTGTAATTTGCTAGTAAAGGAAACTGATTGGTCTAATAAAACTTGTAGAAGTGTTTAGCAGACAAGTTAGTGACTTGTAAATTGTAATCCTTTCTGTTATTTATCCGGTTTGTTATTTATTTACTTTTCGATGAGTACAGTTGATTGCTTTTTTTTCTCAATATCTGTCCTTTCTGTTTTACTCCCTCCCTCTCCCTTTGTTTCCTCTCTTTACATTTATTAGTTAAAGCTATTGATGCTTACATGTTTGTTGTACATGTTACTGTAGCCATACAAGTCTCTAACGAAGCTAGAGGGGCATGCCGAGCCAGTGATGTCGGTGGATTTCCACCCAGAAAAGATGGATCTCCTTTGCTCTTGTGATTGTAGTGGTGAACTCCGACTGTGGAATGTTGACAAAAATGTTTGTACGTGCATATCTAAGGTCAGTGTGGATCCTAGGAAGAAAGTAATTTTGGACCATCCTTCAAATTACTCATTTACCAATGGTACATCTTTCTGGTGAGATTATCCAGTTTTTAGTTTGACATATGGTAGTAAGTCTTTGATCCCTTCCAGCTTGACTCTTGTAAATTGAAATTTGCATGCTTGGAATATCGCATAATCATAATCTGAAAGTGCATAAGGTTTGGGGTTTTTATTCAGTGAAAAAACCTTAGTTTTCTCCCTTTAGTTTGTCCAGGTAGGGCGCATGCAGATGATTATTCAACTTTAGCAACCTAGAAGAAATACTTTCAACTTGATACAAACCTTTTATGCCCTACTGAGTGTGATTTTTAATTGCATGTTATCCTGATATTGATCCTGCTATCCATTTATTCCTCATTTCTCCAAACTTAGTTTCTAAGCTTACAATATGCTTTAGAGAATCAATTTTATATGGATCGTTTGTAAACTAGTGTTTTTACAACATCCAATATAAATCAGACAACTTTGTATTTGTAGAGAAAATCAAGGAGTTTTGATTCTTTTAACAGATTATGTAATATTATTTACCATGGTAAAATCCATTTAATAATTTTAATAACAATCAAAATTCCTCTATTTTATCTAAAATTTTAGAGTTGACAGATTCCTATTGGATAGTGTAAAAACATCAGTTTACAGTTAGTCCTTGTAGAATTTATTCTCTATGCTTTATATGCTGTTTCTTTGAAGATAATAATTGACATTTTATCTTACTATGAAAAGAAATTTAATGAACTAATGTAAAATAATTGCAGGGAGCTAGCAGCCAAATTAGGTTCCAACCTGAAACTGGGAACCTTTTGGCTGCTGCTGCAGCAAACGTGCTTAATCTTATAGATGTTGAGACACATAGGCTCCTCTTTCAGTTGGAGGTATGATGATATCTCATCCGTATGTTCAAGCATGCATAGAGTCAGCAGAGTGAATTGTTATAATTTTCTCTTTATTTTCTAGGGGCATGTCAAAGATATCTGCTCAGTTTGCTGGGATAGCAGTGGCAAATATATTGCCTCTGTAAGTGAAGATAGTGCACGGATTTGGTCAATCGACTCGGGTGGAAAATGCATTCATGAATTGCCTTCCAGTGGCAATAAGTTTCAATCTTGCATATTCCATCCTGGTTACTCACAACTGTTGGTTGTTGGTTCTTACGAGGTATTTAGTCTTTATTCTATATCTTCACTCTTCATGTTTCAAGGAACCCTATGCCGTTGGTCAGACCCCAAATTTTCCAAGATAGGACCTAGGGAGTTCTGAAATCTAATGTATGATAAGTTAATCGTAAAATATCTTAAGCTCTAATGAAATCTTATTGCTCGAGTTTTATTGCAGATGCTCGAAATGTGGAATCCAGCTGGGAGCAATAAAACTGTGAGCATTAAAGCCCATGATGGTATAATCTCTGGACTGGCAGCTACTCCCTGGAATAAAATGATTGCCTCGGTAAGTCACGACCGATGGATGAAGATATGGAAATGAGACACATCTATCTCTTATGCTGTCGCTCTTTTGCAATATGTATGGATGAATCAGGATGATAGACATTTGATGAGCTTCAGGTGGATTTACATTTCCTGGGGTTTTGAATAGAATTACAGACCTCTTTTTAAAGGATACAGGTATACGGATACATGTACTTGATAATATTGTAGAATTATTAGGTAAATGGGGGCTGGTAAGTGACCCCATGGTATAATTTAGCTCTGATGGCTAATGTTAGTAGGACTTATATAAGAGATTGAAAATGTATCGTCATCATTATCTAAAAAACTGACTTGAAGAATGGCTTGTCCATTTCTTTTTGCTCTCTAGTTTTCAATTCCTTGACATTTTCTACTGATTTCCTATTGATTTTATACATGTTCTGCACTAATCCTACTGCATTGCTACAATTTACTCAACTTCATCATCAAATTCAACCACTGTTAGTTGAATCTAAGCCCCTCTAGTTTGAATCTGTTACTCTCATTCGATTTTAGCTTTACATATATAATAAATTGAGCAGGTAGTTACAAATAAGTATTTTTTTACCGTTTGAGGTTCGCATGGGACTAATTTTTTGAACTTATAAATTAATTTAGAAGTAGTTTTTGAAAAGTACTAAATTCTTACTTCTCAAAAAATAATTTTTAAGTCATTTAAAGATAAGTAAGTTCGACAAAATATAAAGACTTTTTTGCCCTCACTTCAGTAATCTTTTCAACTTGTTTTAACTTAAAAGTTATTGTAGTCAAACACTTTCACAACTTATTTGAACTTAATTTTTGACTAATAAATTAAAATGATGTCCAATATTTTTACTTATACATCAGAGCTTAAACTATAAATTTTTTTAAATTTGAACTTATAAGTCATTGTCGAACGGGAGCAATTATTATATGATTTGGAAAAACCCAGTAGAAAGAATTAACACTGCTCGTGACATTAAAATATACAGTCGCTACATGGAATTCTTAGAAGGACAATACTTTTACTTTTTCCCTGCAGAAGCATAAAAAAAAAGCTACTATTTAACACCACTGAATTATAGCTAAATTGGGGTCTTTACAAACCTCCATTGCAGCCTCAAGAAAATCCCTGTTCTCTTCACCTTGCAAACCATTTCTCACAGCATCCGCATCCTCCCCACAATTCTTGAATACGTTTAGTTAACACAAGCAAGCTTCACCCCCTTCGCCACTTCGCACAACCAAATGGCCCATAAGTAGTCATTCAAGTGAAGTTTGCCTAGTGTGTCGTACTTCATATTGTAATTCTGATTGTGTTAACTATTAGAAGTCATTTTGCAATTGTTATTGTGCTAATTAGAATTCATCCTACTTATTGGAGGCCTATTTTTGGTGAAAAATTTTAGATGGTTCAAAAATAATTATATTAGATTAACGATTGGATGTTAAATAAGATTCTACATAAAATTAATTATTTGATTGACAAAACTTAACGTTCTATGCATGGCTATGCATGGCTTTGCCCGTGTTTATGTTTGATAAATAAAAAATGATAATTCAGTAGTAATATCTCTTTTTGAGATTATAATTTTAAGTTTATCTTTTTATAAAAGTGTATAAAGATACCCTATATTTTCTTAGTTCTCTTCTCCATATTTTCCCTAGATAAAAAAATGTATTATTTCATAATAGGAGAAATAAACTACCTCAGACTCCTAAAGGTCACAAGACCTCGGGTATAACCACTGCTTAGACAATATCGGTAATGTTTGATAAATAGTATTATTCTGAATAAACTAGTTAAATACTCACTATATTTCTCTATGAAAGTGTTTGCTTAACAATAATTGAACCCAACTAAGACCTATTTACCTATCGGCCCAAGGAAATCTCCACACCCACTACTAAGTCCTATTTAGTGACCCAAAGGGCTATCTAGTTCTTTTATACGGATTGGGCCTGACTATTAACATTAGTGGGCTTAGCTGGTTTAGATCACATCACAGTGGTTTCATGAAACCAGCATACCATCAACGGTCACGGTGTCAATTTCTATCTTCAGAAGCTAAAAAAAGTTAGGTGTTGACTAACAAAACCATGCAGCATCACGTGTCGGTGTCATCAACTCCCCAACGTGTCAAGAACCCAGTTTGCCAGGTTTCTTTCCTCTTCCACCTTTTAACCCCAACAATCACAAAGTGAGGGTGAGGATTAAGAACCGAATCACAAACCCAAAAACAGAAGGAAAAAAAAAGATTGAGAAAAAATTATCAGAAACAGCCAGGACAGCAATAATGGCAACAATTTCTACCATCGCTAAAAATGCTTTCTTCAACCCCTCAAAGGTTTTCCCTCGGTCCCCTAATTTCATCTTTCCATCTCCAAAAGTCTCCAGAGTTTGCTTCACTTCTGCCTCCAAATACTCTGAGGTATATCTACATATGTACATATATAGATAGGAAAAATCCGCTAAATAGTTAAGAGACTAAAAACTCATCTGCTCAACTGTTTGACTATAGTCAACATTTTGTTCGTATATAGTGTTTTTCCTTTTAATTATGAATCTTAAATTGTAATTTTTTTACGTTTGGCTCATGATCATGGATCATGACCTTACCTTATATATATATATATATATATATGAATTATATGTATATATATAGCTATATAGTATAAAATAGTCTGTTATGATGATAATTTTTTTGGACTATAACGACCATTCAACCATCGTTATAAACAGAAATAACTACGGTTTATATATTGTTCTTTTTTTCAATTATGAATCTTGAATTGCAACTTTTGTACGTTTGGCTCTGTATTATGCCCTTATATATATTGGGTTTTTTTTTTAACCATGAATCTTGAATTGTAATTATTGTGTTTCAGAGTCGAAATGCACCCGATGAACCGGGACGCTACAACAAAAACAACTATACTAGTAGGGACTCGGACAATGATATCGAGGACAGAGCGTCTGAGGTGGCCGGAAAAACAAAAGAAAACGTAAAAGAAGGCGCGGAGAAAACTAAAGACAAGGCCCAAGAAATGAAAGAAAAGACAAAACACAAAGCTTATGAAACCAAGGAGTCTACAAAGGAAGCTGCCGGGACCATGGCCAATAAGGCAAAAGAAGGGGCAAACAGATCGGCCGAGACGGCTCATAGCGCAAAGGAAAAAGCAAAAGACCATGCAGACAATATGAAGGAGAAGACAAAGGAAGGGGCGAATAAAGCGGCCGAAACTTCACAAAGTGCGAAGGAGAAGATGAAGGAGGCGGTGGGGACGGTGGCGGAGAAGGCGAAGGAGGGGACGGTGGCGGAGAAGGCGAAGGAGGGGACGGATAAGGCGGTTGAAACGGGAAAGGGTTTGGGGGAAAAGGCGAAGCAGACGATGGAGGGTGTTTGGGAGGCTGCTAAGGATACTACACAAAAGATCAAGGAGACTGTGGTGGGGAAATCTGATGGAAGTGTGGATGATTACGTGGAAAATCATGTGCGGGAGAAGATGATGGATGAAGATGTGGTGGAATTGAGGAGGAAGGCAGGAAATATTGACCATGAGAAGAAGAAAGACTGAAGGAGTTGATTAGGTTTTTGTCGTGTTTGGAAGTAATGGTGTATTGTTAGTTTGTTTTGCCGTGATGTTATTGTATGCTAAAAGAGAAGGGCCTTTAAAGTAATCTACTGGTTTTTTGGTTTTGTGTTTGTTCTGTTAGTATGGAGTCCGTCTATTATATAGTCCGGTGGTTGCTGTCAATAGTGATGGAGCCATACTTCTGTTTTAAAAGGTTGGAACTATTGAGCGAGGTTCCATTTAATTTTAATCAAGTACTACATAAATTATTGTTCCAACTTTTGAAAATTAATTTGATTCAGATTTAAAATTGAGATAATTTAATAAAAAAATTGTGAAATAACAAATATTACACATCAATATAAACATTACGAATTTATAGTAGTTTATAAAAAATCAAAAGTAAAAATAAAAAATTTATATCAATTTTGAGTTTGTAAATGTGAAGTGAATAATGATCTTATAAATGCAGGTTTGAATTTTAGCTAAACGTGAGTTTATAAATGTAAAGATGTAGGCTTGAATTTCAGCTGAACGTGAGTTTGTAAATGTAAAGTGAATAATGATCATTTGTAAATATAAAGTGAATAATGATCATATAAATGTATAAATGTAGATTTGGATAGCTATAATTGTTAACGATTGTGAATTTATATGTTTATTTTTATGAATTATATAAATAACTATAGTTGTTAACAAGGTATTTGATATATAGAGTTAATTAATTTTATAATCTTATTCATAATATTAATCTATCGTATTTATAGTGATAATTTTATGATTTTAATATTGATATACTTTCGTGGAATTTATGAATTTGTATAGTGTAAGACTGACTTGTGAATTTATATAACGTAAGACTTGCAAGTAGTAATTAGACTTGTGAATTTATATAGCGCAAGACTTGTAAGTAGTAACTATATGACTACAAGAGTCGTATAAAAATCCTATAATGGATTTATGGACTGCACTAATGGGTGATTTATTTTTGCATATTTGGAATTAGGATCCGGGAAATGTTAGACATTTGGATTGTACAACATAGGTTTGTCTAGAGAAGTGATATTTATAAATGGGCTGTACTATCAACTGCTTACCAAAATATATGGTTGTACCAATGCTTGTCTAAATATGTATTGTGCTATATATACATTAGAGTAGTTCTACATGGACATGGAAATTGGACATGAAAATTGGACATTTTCATGTTCCCTTAGTTTTTTTTTTTTTTTTTTTTTTGGTATATATCCAAACATATTTATACTATGGATTTAAAAAAAAAAAAAATTAAAAATCCAAAAAAATTAGGTATAATTTGGATATATATCAAAAAAATGGTTGTATGGGACCCATACAATCATTTTTTTGATATATATCCAAATTATACCTAATTTTTTTGGATTTTTAATTTTTTTTTTTTTTAAATCCATAGTATAAATATGTTTAGATATATACTAAAAAAAAAAAAAAAAAAAAACTAAGGAAACATGGAAAAAAGGGGGACCGGTCCAATTTTCCTGTCCAATTGGCCGGTCCGCCCAGACTTATTGATATACATTATGTACAGCACAAATATATATATATATATATATATATATATATATATATGCATGTCAACGCCTTGCACCAATGCTTGTCAATTCTTTGCACTAATGTTTGTCCATATATATTGTCTTATATTATATCATGCTAGAGGATCTATATATAACATAAATGTTTGTTTATAATATTTTTTCTTACAAAAATTATTATCCCTTTACTTTTTTGCTCTCCATTATAAAACTCGCATACAAAACGTAAGGATTCGTTCAACTAGTTAACTAGTAAACACCTAAAAATGTAGTTATTACAGATATCTTCTTCGAGTGTTATTATGAATAAAGACAAAAAGAGGGGAACAATAAATAAGTTGCTTAACATTGTGAGTTTGGTGCTTATAATCAAGTTGCGAAAAAATTGTTAGTTAAATAAGTTATATTTGGATGAACAATATTTTTAAATGTGTTTGGATTCCATTAATCATTGATTAACTAAATATATGCAATAGTACTGATTAGCAGAAATGGTAACTCATGTGCACTATGTGTGACGACCCCAAATCCGGGTTCCTTGAATCTCGGATTCGGTTCAACACGAGTACAACATTTTTTTTATTGTTCATGAATTACAACAATATTATAATTGGTAAATAACCATTTATTTATAATTTTACAACATCTCTTTCTATTCCAGAATCGAAATCTTTATACATTCCTAATATGTCTTAATATCATACATGATACGACATTCTATTACAATCAACTTATGTATTTAACACTCATATAACATACCAACTAAGTTTTATGCTACACAATCATTTACCTGTCCAATTCGGACTGATATCTACAATAGATATTTAGATCTTCAATTGAAGTAATATGTTTTCCTGTTCTTTGTTCTTTATCGAGAACTTCAGGTAACTAGCCTTATCTGAAATTGTTAGTTTAGGCAAGAGTGAGCACGACGGCTCAGCAAGTTCAACAGATAGCACATAACACATAGTACATGTTTTATACATGATTCTCATACTTCATGCATTACATTATATGAATGCATCATACTTCTCATGCTTTGCATACAATAACAACTAACATCTAACAAATTATGCTTCATATTGATACATATTTCACATGTAACCATATTTCATGTTATTCACATATAGCAAATATCTTCAAAATATCTTCATACTATTAATTTAAATCACATTATAGCATATTATTGCACATAGGAGCAAGTTCTGAAAAACTTGTCTAGTTCACTTATTCGCCTTACGCTAGCTCTGCGCGTTTTGTTCAACCTACAATTAAGTATGAGATTGACGTAACTATTAGTTACAATAATCATTCATTAGCCTTGATTAAGACCCTAACTTTAATTTTATTATCTTTTATCAAGGTTCGACAATGAACGTTTAACGTCCGGATAACCCTATCCAAACCATAGTTGGACATGTCGGGTACACTTCCAAACTTACATCAATACCTTGCTTTTAACATACCATGTATATTTAATACGTTGATTTATTAGTTAGTCACTCACGGACTAATTACAATGGTTTAATTAAACTTTCTTCTTTAGCATAACTTATCATTCAGACATTTAATAACGTGCCAAACGCTTCCCATATTATCACCCTTTGATAATATATTACTCTCGTATAAATATTATTAATCATTTAATAATATTTTTAATTATTCATGAGTATTATTAATTATTTAATAATATTTACCTTCTTAATAATATTATTAATCTCTTAATAATATTTCATCACTTACATACATTATTAATCATTTAATAATGTTTTACTCTTTTAGTAATATTTAAAGGTTTAAACAATTAACTAAAAATTGTTTAATCACCTCTTTATTCCTTTCATTCATTCATTTTATTTATTTAATATTAATTAAATAAATAAATAATTAACTTTACTTGTTTACTTATCTTTACATATTCAATTATTTCCTTAACCTTATTTCCTTTTAATTATTATTTAATATCCTTTAACTCATAATTAAATAATTACTTAACCCCGTCTATTATTTAATATTAATTAAATAACAAATGATTATTTTATTCACTTCAACTCCCTTTAACTATTATTTAATATCCTTTAAATAATAATTAAATAATTAAATCATTCTTATTTATTAAATAATAAATAATTACCTTATTAACTTTCTTTTCCTTTAATTATTATTTAATATCCTTTAAATAATAATAAATAATTAATCATCCTTACTTATTATTCAATATTAATTAAATAATAATTATTTTGCTAACCTTATCTTCCTTTAATTATTATTTAATATTGTTTAAATAATAATTAAATAATTAATCATCCTTACTTATTATTTAATATTAATTAAATAATAAATAATTATTTTATTAACTTTAATATCCTTTAATTATTATTTAATATTAATTAAATAATAAAAATTTATTTATTTAACTTTACTTATTATTTAATATCGATTAAATAATAAATAACTAAATCATTTACTTTAACATCTTTTAATTATTATTATTAATTAAATAATAATTAATTAATTACTTAACTTTACTTATTATTTATTATCCATTAAATAATAAATACCTAACTTATTCACTTTAACATCCTTTAATTATTATTTAATATTTATCAAATAATAATTAATTAATTACTTAACTTTACTTATTATTTAATATTAATTAAATAATAAATAATTAATTTATTAGCTTATTTACACACTAATAAATAGCTAATTGATGATGAATCACCCAATTTTTTTCACATATTATTTTACATCACTCGAATAATATGTCAAGAGTTCAAATATCATTTTTCTGTAATTAATAATAATTTTCCTATAATTATTATTAATTTAGTAAGCTTTAAATCCATCATTAATTCTAATAAATACCAAATAACATAAAATTTCAGATTTTAAATTTTTATAATTTTCTTTATAAAATTATAAGTGTTAGTTCCCGTGGACACAATAGAGATCTAGAAGGGGGAGGGGGGTTGAATAGATCTCTTAAAAACTTTTTACTTTTGTAACGAAAGCATATTAGTTTTTAATGATAGAATCAATTCAAGTACAGCGGATTTTACTTTTAATAAACCCCTTAAAGAAATATGAGCCATTTCATTTTAGTGTGTTAAACTAGTATGGGTGAAAGCAGATGTTGTGCAGAATATAAAAGACATAAAGTAAATGACACAAGAGATTTATAGTGGTTAGGAGACTGAATAACTCCTACTCCACTCTTCTACTTGACAGTAGGAAATCCACTAAGATTTAGTCCTCTGGACTAGGACACTCTCGCCCTCATCAAAGCTAGCAGCTTTGGTTCCTTTAGTCACATTAAGACTAGGACACTCTTGCCCTCATCAAAGCTAGCAGCTTTGGATTGTAGACTAAGTCCAGCAGACTTAGAATCTCTTGTACCCTTCGGTACTCAACAAGTCCAGCACACTTGATTTCTTTTTAGCCATTCGGGCAAGGATCTTTTGACCCTCTTTTGTGTGTTGGATGTTCGTTGGGTTGTGCTGCTAAGATGAACTTTGATCTTCTTTATCTTCTGGTACTTAGCAGCTGCTTATGATCCATCATTGAATGCTGCTGATGTTTGTCGTTGATATTCTCCTTCTTTCTGATATTCAGCAACTACTCAAGATCACCAAATGTGTTGCTAGACTTTTGTACTTCAGCTCGTTTGGTACTTGATAGCTCCTCGAGATGAACTCCTGAGATGACTGTGATGCTTCTTCTTTTTGATACTCAGTTGTTCCTTCTTATCATAGATAGTTTATTGCTTCTCGAGATGGGCTTCTGAGATGACTGTGATGCTCCTTCCTTTTAGTACTCAGTTGCTACCATGTATGTATCAAGTTGGCGTTTAAGCTTCTCTCTTCCATGTGCCTAGTAGCTCTGAACACTTCTCTTGTAATAGAGTTATACATCTCTATGTTTCTCTCAATTCAATGTTAGTGTTCTGATGGATCGTAGAGTCCTTCAGTATATCCACTTTCTGTTTCACTCTACGATCGGTTGTTTTCTACCATCATCTCTCTCGTGTATATTTTTCAACAATCGCAACAACCACCTTTTTTTTTGTTTGTTATGTATGCCTTTATATCTCTGAGCATATTTTACCGTTGATATAAATCCCGTTGGTTTCCTTTGGCTTTGTGCAGATCTTAAATATCTTCGATGTTTGACTTTCTTGCCACTTGTGTCAGTGCTTTTCCCTTTTCTGACATGTTCAGATATATTAACCTGTAGCTCTGCTTTCTCTGATTTTAGCCGTTGTTCTCTCAGAGTTGTTCATCAAAGATTATTATATTCTTTGCTAGTTAATCTTCTGATTTATCAATAAATATTTTCCTTGACTTTAAGAATCATCTGCTCTGCAGGCTCTGGCTTGTTGATTTGTCTTCTTTAATACTGTAGAGATGTCAGTCTCGTGTTCTTCCCAGTCTTTGGAATGAACAGGTCTTTTAGAGAATATGATCGTTGGGACATAGTCTTCTGATTTCTTGAGCCTGATACATGATACTAGAAAATCTTTGCTCTGACACCCAGCACGCAAAAGTCAGTATTCTGTCATTTCTGACTTCTTCTATAGTAGACTCCATAAAGTGTTGTTGTGGATGTTTATGAAGTAATTAACAACTCATTTTGAGATTACTGACTTAAGAGCTTAGATGCCTTCAATCTTTGTTGGCACTTAAGTACTCGACTATTAATCCAGTTGTAGCTTCTTGCTTCTGATCGTTGAGTCATCTGCTGGTTCTGCTATGTAGCTCTACGATTTCCAGTTGCTAACCCTGCTTGGCTTATATGTCATAGAGGACTGCTCTATGATTCTTTAGGCGCTAGATCTTCTATCATTGATGACTGTTTTACGAGCTTCAGTTGTCAAATCTTTTAACATAGAGGACTGCTCTACGAACTTCAGCTTCACTTAACGATTGCTTGAACGTTGTACTTCTGCGTTTGCCTTTTTCACTCTACGACTTAGCTTTGCTACTTTACGATCTTGCCTATGGTGTAAGTCGTAGTGCAATCGTAGAGTTATGATTTAATGTAAGACCCCGAATTTTATGAAATACAAAATTTAATTTTTCTTCATATTTATATTTTTTTTTTTTGAAACAGTAAGTGGTTAAATCGATAAAGTTAAAAGTTAAGGATGTTATGTGCAAATTTTATTTTGTCGGACAATATTCGCTTTGTCGGGGAATATTCGTTTGGTCCGACGGCGCCGAAATAACAAATTATTGGTGGACCCCACAACGAAATATTTGTCGGATATAGAAAACGACAGAAATAACCTTTTTAAATAAAAATAGTCAACGGAACTGTTAAAATACCGGTGATAAAAGAATAGTAGCATACGGTAGTTATTGGTATTTTCTGTAGCACTCGGTACTCTACAGTAACACACGGTATTGCATAGTGTCTCATATTTTTGGTCTGATAATTGACACCGTAACTGTTACGCATCATTTCATTGATAATTGTCACTGCATAATATTTTATATTATCAATTCAATAATTGTTGTTACACAGTATTTTGCATTATTGATTTAATAATTGTCATTACACTGTATTTTATATCATTGAGTCAATAATTGTTGTTGCACTGTTTTTAAAATTATTGAACATAATAATTGTCACAGTAACATATGCACAGTAATTCACATTATTGAATCAATAATTGTCATTACACAGTAACGTATGCTTTATTTTACATTATTGTTATCTCTATTATGATGTTATTTAAACAGTTGCATTTCATTAATTTATTGACTTGATATCTAAGAGCTAACTATACTGTATTTATAACAATTAGTCATAATAATTGAATTGATAAAGTTATTTGTTTATAATATAAAGTTAGGTGATTATTAGGTGATATAAAATGAATGGTGTAGATTAAAGTGTGAATTATTGTTGAATAATTGAATTGATTTGTTTATAATATAAATTTAGGTGATTATTAGGTGATATGAAATGAATGGTGTAGATTAAAGATAATATAATATTTGAAATGGATGGTGTAGATTAAAAGATGATCTTTAAATGAATGGTTTAGATTAAATGAATGATAAGATTTTTGGCTATAAATAGAAGCCTTAACTTAAGGATTTTTCATAAACTTCCTTACTTGTTCTTTCTTTCTCTCTCTAAATACTTCTTGTGAAAATTCTCTCTAAGTGTGCTTAAGTCATCTTGAGTATTTGTGAAGATCTATAAGTATACGTGTACTGTTCAAGTTAATCAACCTCATTTAAATCAATATCCAGTCACGTGTTGAGGTAAGGGATACCATCTTTTTCATCTTCCATTATTCAAACATACTATGGTAAGGGATTATCATTATTTGATTCTCGATAATAATATTGTTTCTTCCTTACTCATAAGACGTGCCTTTTATTTCCATGTATTAAATTGTGGGAATAACCTTACGGAGCGGATTGCCGCCTGTTGGTGAATAACCTTTCGTATTCATTCATTATTAATCTCTGAGAATAACCTTACGGAGCGGATTGCCGCCTGTTTGGTGAATAACTCTTTGTACTCAAATTCTATTAAATTGTGGGAATAACCTTACGGAGCGGATTGCCGCCTGTTTGGTGAATAACTCTTTGTACTCAAATTCTATTAAATTGTGGGAATAACCTTACGGAGCGGATTGCCGCCTGTTGGTGAATAACCCTTTGTATTAATTTCCTTCACCTTTTGTTAATCAAACTTGCTACGGTAAGGGATATTATTTTCTTTCATACTCCTAAATCGAAATTTATTATGGAACTATTGCTTCTATAATTCCTGAAAATATTATATGTTCCATAATAGTTGAACTTCATTATTTCAACTGAACCTTCCTATTTACGTGAACCTTTCTATTGAATTGTAACTGTTATTCTGAACTGTGGATCTTGAATATCATTTTTAAATTTCACTCCACATCATGTTGACAATTTGGACATTATTTGAATCTGTACAAAGTAAACTTCCGATACTTATTGTTATCCTATTTCTTCTGTTCATCATTTATATCATTCTAATCATCCAAAAATCAAGCTGTTGTGAATATCTGTGGCCGGGGGCACAGATGTGATATATTTGTTGAACAGATGATAGGTTAAAGGCGATATAATAGGTTAAAGGCGATACATCTGTTCGGTGTCTTTTATGGCACGTGGTGAATGTTCTCTTTGGCCCGTAGTGCAAAGATGAACTGTTGATTGGTATGATTATGACCAAAGGCTGAATCTGGTATAATCATGACCGTTGGTGCTATATTGAATATCTTTGGCCCGTAGTGCAAAGATGAACTGTTGATCTGCATGATTATGATCAGGAACTGTGAATTTGTATTATCTTGACTAATGATATTGGTGTGATGTCGCAAGCACCCAAAAAAATAAAATCTTACTTTGGAAAAATAAATATGTAGTAGTGCAAGTAAGAGTCGATCCCACAGAGAATGATTATTTAATTTTATGTTTTGTAAATAAGAATTGGAGGGTTTTGTAATTAAAGAAATAATTTAAAATAAACTAATTAAAATAATTATGCAAGAAATAAATATAAATAAAAAGTCTTGGTTTAAGTTAATATCCACCATCAAGAATTTACAACTGATCACTGATGCAAGAATAACTCAATTAATATTTTGAAGATTCACCGTAGAAAGAACTACTCGCAGGTGGAATAATTTTTCTTCTCTCTCCTTAATTTTAGATAAGTAGAGCCACGTGGTCTAAATACCCTTACTATTAAACAACCTCCGGCACGTGCTAAAGATTTAATTTTAATAGCAGCATAAAGAATTAGAGAGATCGTTGAACTAAACAACACAAGCCACGTGTTTGCATTTAATTTAGATGAATATTCTTCCTAAGATAAAATAATCTTTTGATCTGCAAAACAATTATTAAACTTAGTTGCTTCACAAATAGCAGTAGATTAATATGAATAATAAACTAGTAGGCCTCCTAGCAATTGAACAAATTAATCATGAAATTAAGCATAGAAGAATATTCAATAATCAAAATATAAATCGAACAATTAAAATAAATTAGATCTCACAGTGGATAAATCTTGATGGCTTCAATCACTTAAACCAAGAAAAAGAATTTAGCTACTCATAATAATAGAGAACACTAAAGAATAGAAGAGAGAATTTTTATTCTAAGAGAAGTTGTATATTACAATGTGTCTCAAGCCCTCTATTTATAGGCTCCAAAATCCTCCTAAACGTAGTTGGAATTAATCTTTCCAAACCCTAATAGGATTTAAAATACAAATAAAAATAAAAGAAAAAAAAATAATTATTATTCTAACCCTAGTTGGAATTAAAATCCAATTTGGAGTCAAAATGTAGCAAATTCGCGAAATAATCCCGTTTTGCATAATTAACGCTCAGCCAAACAAGCCCTTCGCGCCCCTTGACCGGTCAACTCACGCGCGCCCGCGCATTGCGCGGATATGGGCTCCATACGACGTCGTTTTTATACCTTGTCTTGCTACTGTTCAGCGTCTCCGCGCATTGCGCGGACGCTTTCCATTCAACAACGAAACGGCGTCGTTTTGTTCGGTGCCTGTTGACTCCTTACCCGCGCATTGCGCGTAAGCCACTGTTGCCGTTTTTACCGTTTTGCCCCTCCGCGTTGCTTCCTTCTAAAATTACCATAATGCCATCCAACCTTTAATAAATTCCTACAAAATGAATAAAAGTAATTAAAAATAATATAAAAATACTAAAAATCCTAAAAACACATAATAATAAATAAAACTCCTAAAATACTAAAAATAAATAAAAATACATAAATAAAAAGAGATATAAAAATACTATAAAATTACCTAAATTAACACAAATTAACTAAAACCCTATAAAACCTATTAAAACCAAAGTAAACTAAATAATTAAATATTTAAGCACACAATAAATATAAAAACTAAGTATTAGGGAATAAAAATATCATATAATTTAACTCTATCAAATACCCCCACACTTAGCTTTTTGCTCGTCCTCGCGCAAAACAAAAATAAAAACTATAAAATTAAAATTAATAACCAAACAACTTACTTGAGCAACAGAGCAATATAAATTTCAACATCAGCCTCAAAGATTTTTTAAATAATAACTCAAAGAAAATTTCAAAACCATGCAAAATCTAGAACTTTAATATATTTATTAATTCTACTTTACTCAAGACCTTTTGTGTGTGTGTGAATCCAAATGTATCAAACTAATTAAAACTCAGATAAGTTTCGGTCATTAATTACCTTATAAAAGATAAACAACAAAACTCAATATACTTATTTTTCTCATCACTTTCAGCTAATACAGACAAATATAAAGCAGAAGATCAAAAGGTTTTTAATTAATGAAACACACTAGGATTATCAATTTTTTTCCTTTCAAATATTTTTTTCAATTTTTTTCCTTTTAATGGGTGCATTTTATGCTCCATCCCATTTCCTTTCTTTCTTCATCTTATTTTTTCTCACGGTGAGTGCATTTTATGCTCCATCTCACTAACGAGTGCGTTTTACGCTCCATCTCGCTTTTTCATGTGTTTATGAGTGAGTGCGTTTTACGCTCCATCTCAACCCACCACATAATTTTTCTCAATTTAACAATCCTAGAAAAGTACCTAAATCATCTCCTCCAAATTATATTTTGTCTTATATTTCACTTCAAATAATGATCAAATAAGATATAGAGCTTAAAAATATCTTTCATAAGCATTTAACCATTTAAACTTTCTCTTCTTTAAAACTAGCTCAAACAAATGGATATAAGTGCATAAAAATTTTAAAGATCTCAAACAAAGTAATTATCAATAAAAAGTCAAAATTCAGACTAAGCAAAAATTTATCATTTTTCCAAGAGTTATTAAATAAAAATCAAAATTTTTATCATTGGCTAAAAATTAAAATTTAATTAACTCATTGCTCAAGTGACACATCCTAAAAAAAAATAAATAAAATACCTCATTTTCGTAGGAAACATGGTTACACTTAGCATGTGCAACAAGCCTTTAAACCCCAAGGTTACCCAAGTGGACGAGTTTTGTCTCGTGAGGGTTTGCAGTGAATTTACCCACAAAATTCAAAATTTCAAAATTTTTAAAATTTTCTAAAATTATCAAAAAATATGACCTAAAATTAACAAAAATTAATAACAAAAATCCTAAATCCCTTCCCCCACACTTAAAATTTACATTGTCCCCAATGTAAAATAAAATGCAAAGAAAAAGGCACAAATAACTATAAAAAGAAAAAGTAAAAGAAATGCAAATCTGTTTTCTTTGGGTTGCCTCCCAAGCAGCGCCTTTGTTTATCGTCATTGGCTTGACAGCATGCTTAAACACTACGTCACTCCAATTTCATGAATTTTGTGTACTCCATCTATCACGTTATTTTTCATTGGTAGATTCAGTCTCCCTTGCACGTGACATGAACGTTTTACTCCCTCTTCAACGAATAGACATTTAAGATGATTGGAAAGAGTCTTTATATTCGGAATGGGATCCTGCAAATCAAAAGATAAAAATTTGTTATGAGTAACAGGCAATGGAATGGAAATAATTGCATTATTATTAAAAATCATTGGCAACGAATGTAATGGAGCTTCATTCTCCTTCAAATCTTGTGTCAGCTCAATCGTTTCTTCTTCCTCTAACTCCAAATTGTTGGTAATTGTCATCTCTAACTTTTCTTTGTTTATCTCCTCAACAACTTCCTCCACCTTAGTCATGTCATTATCAAAAATAACATCATCGTCTACATTAATATTGTCCACTTCGTTGATGTTGTTTGTTTCTTCTTGCTTCGGTGATAGAGGGACCGTCTTTTCGGGATCTTCCATATCGTGATCACTTCTTAACACTTGTGCACTTGTATTCTCCGTTGGATTATTCATCGTTTGAGAAGGTACTTGCTCAGAACTTTGCCCCTCCAATTGATCGATTGGCGTTTGTCCCATTGAAGTACCCAAACGTTGAATAATTGCATCATTTTCTTGAATACGTGCCTGCATGTCTTGTTGAAATTGCAAATTATCCTGTTGTAATTGTAAAGTGTTAGCTTCCATTAATTTAAGCATATCTTCTAAAGACATATCAGAATAATTTGATTGGCCCTGTTGTTGTTGGGGATATGGCTGCATGTATTGTTGATAGCTTGAAAAATTCTGATTTGTGGGCGGATTCATTGGTGGATTCTCATAGCCAAAATTAGAATGATCTCTCCATCTTGAATTATACGCGTTTGCATATGGATCATATCTCCATTGGGGTTGACCAGGAAAATCACTTGCTATATTGGCTTGCTCATATGACTCCTCTCGAAGAATGGGGCACATATTAGTCGGATGTCCTACCACCGCACAAATCCTACAAGCTTCCATTCGTTGTGTACGATCTGCAACCATTTGATAAACAAGAGAAGTTAAGGTATCAATTTGTCGCTCAAGAGAAGAAATAGTTACCTCATTGGCATAATCATGCCTCACTTCCATCCTTAACCTGCACAACTCAATTTATTATGAAAAACTAAAATAATAAAATCTAACAAAAATTAATAAATTAAAATACAGTTTACAAAAGCACAAAATTAAATTTAAATCATTCCCCGGCAACGGCGCCAAAATTTGGTGTGATGTCGCAAGCACCCAAAAAAATAAAATCTTACTTTGGAAAAATAAATATGTAGTAGTGCAAGTAAGAGTCGATCCCACAGAGAATGATTATTTAATTTTATGTTTTGTAAATAAGAATTGGGGGGTTTTGTAATTAAAGAAATAATTTAAAATAAACTAATTAAAATAATTATGCAAGAAATAAATATAAATAAAAAGTCTTGGTTTAAGTTAATATCCACCATCAAGAATTTACAACTGATCACTGATGCAAGAATAACTCAATTAATATTTTGAAGATTCACCGTAGAAAGAACTACTCGCAGGTGGAATAATTTTTCTTCTCTCTCCTTAATTTTAGATAAGTAGAGCCACGTGGTCTAAATACCCTTACTATTAAACAACCTCCGGCACGTGCTAAAGATTTAATTTTAATAGCAGCATAAAGAATTAGAGAGATCGTTGAACTAAACAACACAAGCCACGTGTTTGCATTTAATTTAGATGAATATTCTTCCTAAGATAAAATAATCTTTTGATCTGCAAAACAATTATTAAACTTAGTTGCTTCACAAATAGCAGTAGATTAATATGAATAATAAACTAGTAGGCCTCCTAGCAATTGAACAAATTAATCATGAAATTAAGCATAGAAGAATATTCAATAATCAAAATATAAATCGAACAATTAAAATAAATTAGATCTCACAGTGGATAAATCTTGATGACTTCAATCACTTAAATCAAGAAAAAGAATTTAGCTACTCATAATAATAGAGAACACTAAAGAATAGAAGAGAGAATTTTTATTCTAAGAGAAGTTGTATATTACAATGTGTCTCAAGCCCTCTATTTATAGGCTCCAAAATCCTCCTAAACGTAGTTGGAATTAATCTTTCCAAACCCTAATAGGATTTAAAATACAAATAAAAATAAAAGAAAAAAAAAATAATTATTATTCTAACCCTAGTTGGAATTAAAATCCAATTTGGAGTCAAAATGTAGCAAATTCGCGAAATAATCCCGTTTTGCATAATTAACGCTCAGCCAAACAAGCCCTTCGCGCCCCTTGACCGGTCAACTCACGCGCGCCCGCGCATTGCGCGGATATGGGCTCCATACGACGTCGTTTTTATACCTTGTCTTGCTACTGTTCAGCGTCTCCGCGCATTGCGCGGACGCTTTCCATTCAACAACGAAACGGCGTCGTTTTGTTCGGTGCCTGTTGACTCCTTACCCGCGCATTGCGCGTAAGCCACTGTTGCCGTTTTTACCGTTTTGCCCCTCCGCGTTGCTTCCTTCTAAAATTACCATAATGCCATCCAACCTTTAATAAATTCCTACAAAATGAATAAAAGTAATTAAAAATAATATAAAAATACTAAAAATCCTAAAAACACATAATAATAAATAAAACTCCTAAAATACTAAAAATAAATAAAAATACATAAATAAAAAGAGATATAAAAATACTATAAAATTACCTAAATTAACACAAATTAACTAAAACCCTATAAAACCTATTAAAACCAAAATAAACTAAATAATTAAACATTTAAGCACACAATAAATATAAAAACTAAGTATTAGGGAATAAAAATATCATATAATTTAACTCTATCAGATATTTCAGATGATAAAAGTTGATGATGTTTTTCCTAAAAAGTGAACCGAGTGGACATTATAGTCTGCATTATTCTTCTAATAGATTACTCATTCCGCTGCTATTATTGATCTGAACGTTGTTTAAGAATTTAACTACAGTTTTTGATATAAACCTTGTAGTCTATTGTATTCTATCAAGAACTCAACTGTTGAAGGCTAATGATAATTTATTCGTCATTATCTTAGTCATGATATTTCTTACTGGGCTATTTGAGCTCACCCTTTCTTTTGTTCCATTGTTTTTCAACAGGAGATGAAAACATAACAGGGTCTAGCCGGGGAATGGAGTGAGGGTCCGAGGAATAGTTATCATAGTCTTCACGTTTTGTAAAATAGTGTGGCAATAATAGTGAAGACTTAGTTGTGTATTATTATACACTGTATTGTTGTACGTTGTGCTTTGTTGTAATAATTTTGTTGTAGTCTTTTGACGACTCAAGTTTGGGCTGTGTGGGCCCAGATTTGGGGGCGTCACATTTAAACTGTTCTACGATCTTAGTTCAGACCAGATGCTGTAGATGTATGAGATCTTCATTCAGTTTGTTTAACAGCCCAAGGACAGCCTACTGAATACTCTTTATGAGGATTGCTGTCATGATTCTGAACTTTGACTCTACTTGGCTCGTAGACAAGATTAGGAGAATCGTAGAGTGACTGTCTATATGGACTCTACGATCCCGAGAGTTAGCTCTACGATGCTGAGACAACTCTACGATCTGCCGAGAGGACTCTACGATTTTCCGAACCTTATTCTGCGTTTACCAGGCAGACTCTACGATCTTCCTATGAGTGATTTCATAAGACTTCTATCTGAATGACACTTCACTTCTCAATCAGTCTTGTTGATGGAGTTGGTGCTTGGATCTTTTGTTTGCTTGCCGGTCATTCAGGGTCTTCATACTGATGATCTTTTGAATAGACGTTCTATGATTCTGCTTTGGAAATGTGAGCGTGTGACTGGTTATACTGATAGCTTGCAGACTCTACGATCGTGAGTGTAGTCTGCGATTCTTGCTTTAACTCTCTTGCCAGACTGTTGTACTTTTGACGATCAGGCCTATCTATTACAATTTAAGATCAACCTAACAAGTTTGATCTTTATATAGTCCTTGTACATAGTGATCTTTTGAAGGACTGTACAATGCTATTAACTCATATGAGATCAACTTAACAGTTTTGATCTTGACAATCTAAGTCCTTAGAACATAATGTCTATTAACTATTAAGGACTTTGCATCTTTCATCAATGCAGACATATTTGCATATTAATTCATTTATCTTTTAAAACACATCATCAAATCTTGTAATTGAGAAATATCATTTCACATGTATATTCCAAACAATAAGCATTTTCTCTTTTGGAACCAACTCAAAAACTGGCCTAAAATGCCCGAACCGGTCCTACCTAGAAATTATGAAAAACCGAAAAAAACTGAACCGGCCGATTTTTTTTAAAAAATAGGCAGATTAGTTTCTGAGTTTTCCAGACTTGGGGTCTCCGACGGGAACTTGAATAAAATGAAATCTACAAGTCCGATTGAGGTCTATTAGGTATCGATGAATTCATAACTTCCTAAACTACATGATTCTATTATCAAACATCAAATTTGGATTTGTTTTGGTCACTGAAAATAGCTCTAAACCAGACTGTTATGCACAGCCCTAAAATCAGTGGGGTGTTTTGGTAGAAAATCCATATCTTGCTCATTTTAAATCGGATTTTAGTCATTCAACTTGGAGAATCTTCATATTTCATGGATCTATCACCCAAAATTGATGGATCATAAATTCGACTTACGGATCGTGAACAGTAATTCCGTGAATGGGCTGCTATGTATTAGATTAACTTGTTTTCATCGGTAAAAATTTATTCAATGAGTTTGATTAAATTTTATTGAATAAATCTTTCATCACAAACACATAAAAACCTGTGTTAAACCTATGTAACCCTAGATATACCAATATAGCATGGATCTATCCATTTAGACTTTGAAAATTATATTTCTACCATAAAAATTACATAGTACCCAAAGAACAATACCAAGCTAGAAAGTTTTATACCTTTTGTTGATTATCCTCTTTGTTAGAACTTTGAAAAGGCTTGGATGATCAATCTTCTTACATAGATAGCTTCCTCTTGATGAGATTTCCATCTTTAAATCTTGCTTACAAGATCTAACTTTCTTTTTCTTTTTCTCTAGAGCTTTTCTCTATTTTCTTTCCCTCTAGCTTTTCTAGTAAAAAGACTAACAAACATAACACAAGTGTGAGATGTCTTATTTATAGCCCTCCACTAATACCTCATTAACTTTTCTAATTCACTAATGTTGGTGAAATTAAGGCTTAATTGGGCTTACTATTGCATGAATGACCATTTGGAATGACTAGCTTGATTGACCATGGTGTGACATGTTACTTGCAATTTTTCAAGCTAGCAAAACAAGTAATCAATTGAGTATATAACACTCAATCACCAAACTCACCAACATTTAACCTTGGTCACACAATACTCAACCTTAGTTAAGGCTCATCTTATTTATATATACATATTTATATATCTCACAACAACTAACCACAATGTGGTTAACTCTCTACATTAAAATGACCTAGGTTGGTCCACACACCCAACCATGGTCTAAACTCATCATATAAATAGATATACTTATTTTATCATTTCTTCAATTAACCAAGGTATGGTTAATTCTCTACAACATCCAACTCATGGTTACCTACCAATTCTATATTGGTGATTTATATACATACATAATTGTATCTATAATATTCTTCCTACAACTAACTCATGCATAGTTAAATCTTTAATTTATTTACTACCTAGGGTTACTCAATTAACTCATCCATAGTTAATTCTCATCATCACATTCATTCACCTAGCAATTAACCAATGTTTGGTTAATACTCTCTCTTGTCTACCAACTAGGGTTATTCAATTAACCCTACATTAGTTAATTCTCTACACTTAATAATACTTGAATTTATTCTCCCAACATATTGACCAACATTTGACTTTTAAATTTTGACTCAATATTTGGGCTACTAGTTTATTTTGTATTGGGCTCCCTTATTTAATTATTTGGGCTATCCAACACAACTCACACATCTTTATAACTTGGGCTAGGTAATTAATTTAATTGGATTACCACCACATTATATACAATACTTGCCAACATAATTTAATTGGATTTATATTAATTACCTATTGGACTATAATATTTGAGCTTATTATTTAATTATTCATCTTCGTGCAAGTATTCCCATATTGGTCTTATATTAAATCCATTAATGGACTCTATATAACAACTTAATAATTAAGTTAATTACTTAATTAATTAACTTCATAATATTGTCATTCTAGACAATCATTCTAGTTTTTCTATAACTTTAACTCTTAACTAATATAATTAACTTAGTTAATTATATTTCATGACTTCCCTTCTTACTTCACATTTTAAACTAATTAAATTATTAGTTTAATTGAGTATTTAATCTACTCATCTTCTTATTGGGCTAATAAACACACATTAGGTGTATATATATTAATATAACCACATTCACTTTTCAATTGAATTTATTTTCTTAATAAATTCTCTACATGCATCATTAAAATATTTTCATATTTAATTTCTAACAAATACATTATGTTAAAAAAAAAATGTTCACCCATTTTTCACACATCTCACTTCTACAACTCTAGATTTCAAACCATAACCTTTAATTTATATTTAAAATCTTATTTATAAATCTTGTAAATATCTGAGATATTACACTATCTTTGCAGTAATGGAGATAAAACAGCTCGTGTCCTACTTTTTGAATAAGACTTGTGAATTGTTTCTCTCTAGTAGTGCATAAAACTGTTAATACACATAGAAGTACTTAGAAGGACACATTCATTTATTTATGCATATGATTGGTGTAAATTATTTTAATTTTTGGTTTTTTTAAAGTTCAGTCTTTATTACTTGATTTGGCTATTTGCTTTCATGAATGATATGTCACCCTTCAAGTTCATACATATATGATATTTAACAATGCTAAATCTAAACCTAAACCTAAACCCCAAACAAAGTCAAGTGAAGTTGGATTTGTTGCAGTTGGTGGGAATTAATTAAGGTGATGTTGCAATTACTAAGCTAGCTAGGACCAGCACAATTTATTAAGTATGATCATGAGTGGGAAATTAATGTGGCCGGGTGGGAAAATCTTCATTCCATTCTATTTTGTTCCCCTACTCCATATCAACCTTTATGACAAAAAAATGCATGGAGGAACAATCCAGTCTTCTACTTTTAAATCACATCTCTATGTACATATGATGGTGAAATGTTTCAAAATAAAAATAAAAATACATGACAGTGAATATTTTGTGGGACCTTTAATTCCCTTCCCCTCCTGATTCTATAATTAAATCACAAGAAGCGATCAGGTTCCCGCCACATGATAGGAGGCTTCTGGCTCCATTGAAGCATCATATGGTCGGTCTTAATTAATAAATTAATTATGAGTCAATTTGGACAAGTCACAAATGCTTTTCAATTTGCACGATTATAAATAAATGAACACACCATGTCATTGGCTCATAGAATTTTAGATTTTGAAATCCTCGAAAAGGCTAACTAAATGTGTATGAGATCATCATATTGCAATATTAATTCTTCATAACTTAGTTGATTATGGGTGTTATTTGAAGTGACGTTAGATTACGTAGTCTTAAATATCAAGTCAAGTTGTATGCGTGCTATAGGGCTGCCATAAATTACTTTATACATATCAAATTTAGAAATATATTTTGAAAATTTGAAATTAATTTGTGAAATTCTAAAATTCTAAATCAAACAACTATAAATATTGTATATCAACTAAAAGTACTACTCCCTCCGTCCCCTTTTAATTGACGTTTTAAAGTTATGCATATAAATTAAGAAATACAATTAATACTTTGTCTGATTAGTTAAATTTAGTATAAAATTTTAATATTAACCTTATAAATTTATTGAAAAGATGAGAGAGAGACAAATTAGTCTTTAATCATAAAGGATGATATGAAAAATTAAGCGTTTAATACTTATTTGAAATTTATAAATGATAAATAAAAAGGTACAAAAATCTCTCTCTAAAATGACAAATAAAAAGGGACAGAGGAAGTTCTGATTAATTTTTAACATATTTGTTATTTTTAAAACTTAAATAAATTTATAATTTATAATTTTGGATTACAAATTAACATTACAAACAATACCACAATACATCAGAATTATTATATAGCAATACAAGAGTCTCTCGATCTCATGTTATGATTGGACCCTAGCCAATGCCAGAGACTTTTGGTCCCAAACCATTGGGCCAAACCCTTCTTAATTGGTTTCAAATTAAACGGCATTATAAATTTATTAAAATTGTACTTTTAGCAGTTGCCTTACCTCTTAAGCTAGTGGTAGGTAGTAAGATTGGCTTGAATGTGAAAAGGGATCCAAGGTTCAAATTAAACTTGATTTGAATATATGTATGTAAATAAAGAAAACATATAAGCAAGATTTGGAATTATTTTCCCTCTTATCATAATGGACAGATTAATACTTTATCTAATTGATTAAAATGAACATAAAATTTCAGCATTATTCTTCAAAATTTATTAAAAATATGAAAGATAAACAAATCTATATATATAATAAATATTAAAAAATCGTCTTCCAACTCAATATTTTAGGAATGGTCATTCAACCATAAAATATAGTAATAAACCTTAACTATAAATAAAATTCTATTTAATATATATAATTAATATAACAAAATGATCTCTTAACCCTCAAACTTAGAAATGGTCCCTCAATCCTATTTAGGAAAAGAAACCTAGAATTTATGAAAAGAAACTTTTTTTTTTTATAATCTTTTTTCAAAATATTTTCTTCTACATTTTTACTATCATACTTATCTATTTACTACTATCTCTTATTCTCATACATTTTCTTTAATTTAGTTAATATTCTTTAAAATTCATATTCTTAATAAAAATAATATTTAATTATATAATAATTTTTATTATTAAATTATATAAGTATATCTGTTTGAGTTTAATTAAGATTTTTTATTACATAAATAGATGATTATATAAACAAATAAATCATTAATTTATAGATGGATGCTATCATTTATATTATATAAATAAATGAACTATTATTATAGATTTCTAAACTTATTCAATTTTCATCAATAATTAGTTATACATTATTAGTTAAATAGTATACTTTAGAAGAAAATAAAATTTCTTTATACAAATCATTGTACACAATGACAATATTAATCTATAATTATTATAATTAATATATTAGAATAGTATAATACAAAAAAATATAAATTAATCATACAATAATTTTATATTAAACTCTGTGTTTCGAATGGGATGATGAGCTAGGTAATATTTAATATAATAATAATATGATAAATTAAGTCATAAATGTTTCTTTAAAATTTACAAACGACAAATAAAAAATAACAAATTTCACTATCTAAAAAGACAAATAAAAAAAAACGATGATATACATTGTTGATCCATCTTTCTAAGAGTTTAAACTTTTAAATGAATTATTTACTTAAGATAGTATTAGGGTTGTGGGTGTACTAAGTCTTGTGTTCAAATCTTTCCCGCCGCACATTGGCTTTATAATTAATTTAATAGTGTAAATGCACTTTAATTTGTCCCTTCTTTATAAAATTGTATTTGAAGAAAAGTACTAGTATGATATATATTGTGAATGCCTCTTTTTAAAAGCTTATGCTTTTATATCATAAGGGAGTAAAACATTTTCTATATATTACGCCTAAAGACTCTTTGGAATTAATATAAAACATTTTGTAATAAGATCTAGAGAGTCGTCTTTAGGCGTAGAGCGTTCTAATGTTGAAGAGTTAAGACTTAATAATAAAATAAATATTGAGAAATGAGAACTAAAGAGAGGGATACCATGGGAACTTTAACGAAACGCTTAAAACATTTTTCAATATTTAGGGGAAGGGTGTGGTAAGAAGAAGAAACCAATGTATCCATGTGGTACGTAATAAATTGTTTGTATGTTTCCCTCCAAAATGCTCATGCAAATTAAAGTTAAATGCACTAAATTGATACTATAATCATTAGGAAATAAACTTACATATACAAAAGTCACTTATTAATCATTAATTTAAAACACTAAAAAGTTACTTTTGTGTAGTCTCTTACTAATCTGTTATTCAAGTTTTTGTAGCTTAAGTGACCTAGTAATAATAATACATTTATAAGTTAATTAATCTAGCACACCAGAAAACAAGTTCAATGTTATAATGAAAATACATTTTCCATCTTGTACTCTCTCTCTCAATTTGGAATGTACTAGTGAATGCAGTGCATGTGAAATTACAGCCAAACATGCACTACCACTTCTCCTCTCTCTCTCTCTCTCTCTCTCTCTCTCTCTCTATATATATATATATATATATATATATATGTGTGTGTGTGTGTGTGACGGATCTAAAGTATACATCTTAAATTGCATGTCTCTCTTAAATAGCATACATTTATTAAAATTACGTCGTTTTAGAGATTTTTTTAAAAAAATAAAACAATATTAAAAGATAGTGGTCCCACTTACTTTCTTTTTATTTACAAAAATGTCACCCGCGGCTCAACTTATTTTTTAAAATAATCTTCAAAATAACGTAATTTTAATAAATATATGTTATTTAAGATAAGTATGATATTTAAAAGGTATACTTTAAATGCATTCTCATGTGTATATATATATAACACATGCAAAACAGTATAAGAGGGAATCAATATATATACTAAAATCCAAAGATCAATTTCATAGTGGTAGTCACTATTCTTGCTTGGATCATTAGATGTGTCTCAGAGTACATAGGAATCCCTTCTCTAGTCCTCTATGATCTGCGGATGTATTAGATCGAGAATGAACAGTTGAAATGCAGCCAAAACACTAAAATCCAAGCCACAAATTCAGGACCATATATTTTAATTAATGTCTCTTCTTACCTGGATGTGAATAAAGTGGAACATAAATCTGATCTCTAGCTAGCATGTTAAAGTTATCAACTCGTTCAAATAATTAAACAGTTATAATTAGAGAAGCGAAACAACGTATATCATTAATATCAATATAAGAGCAGCGTGCAACAGGAAGATTTGAATCCTAAGCATTTGCACACGCAGAGCTCTAGTATCATGTTAAGTTACTAATTTATTTAAAATTTTAAGCTGTTAAGGAAAATCCCAACAACATAATTCAAGCTGATAGGCTAAAGATCGAAGTGTGTGTTTGTGTGAGAAGGAGGAGAGTACTAGATACATGGAGAATGAATTTTGACAATGAAGCCTGTTAGGATGAATATTTAACCAGGCCTGATCCAGGAAATGACATTGGGCCAGGCCCAATAGACCGTCAGCCTGGTAACCTTCCTAGTGGGCTTACAGCACGTGGGTGAAGGATGAAACGTACATGTATCATAACTACCTAGTGTAATGGTCAGAACCGTTACACAGGTGACCGTTAATCAGGTACGTAGTATAAATACCCAGTTGACAATGGAGAGAAGGGTAACGCATAATTTGCTACACTAGATATTCAGACCTCCATTGTTGACTTTTCCATATACCTTCACTAACACTCACACCGGAGGAGTCCACCAACGGCCCAAGCCGTTCGGACTTTTGTGCAGGTATTCTTACCGGACGGCCAGCAGGACTGCCCGACAGAATCAGGCGTCAACATTGGCGCTAGAAGGAGGGCCCCCTAGTAAAACTTCCATCAACTTTTGTTAACATGGAAACATCACAGTCGCAGAGTCATTCACGGCGACCTCCTCTCTCTCGGTCTCATCAGGAGACGGCAGCTGATAAAGACCGCCGCCTCCAGATAATCCTCGACAGAAAAAAGGCTCTGGACCTCCAGCAGAAGGAGCTTGACAAACAGTACGAGGAGTTAACCGAGGCGGGTAATGAACTTTTGAGCCAGAGAGGCTCGGCCTCCCGCTCAACCCGCTATACCAGACGAGAGGATAATGAACCCCGAGGGGAAGTAAACCGAAACCGCGGGAAAGAGCCGGCTCGCTCTAAGTCGATCTGGACAGCAGATTTGAGAAAGCGAGCCAGATCGCCGACGAGGAAATATCGGGAAGACCGACATAGTCATGGGAGCCACACTGGCGAATCTTTACCCATCAAGGTTTCGGATAAGTATTATGGGTCAAAAAAGGCCCGATTCTCACCATTCTCGAAGGACCTCGAAGAGGCTAAGATCGACCGATCCCGTAAGGTCCCTACTTTGGAGATGTTTGACGGGACGGGTGATCCACATGATCACACTTATTCCTTCGAGCAGGCCATGCACTTTCATGGTCATGATGCAGTGGCGATGTGCCACTTGTTTTTATCCACTCTGAAGAAAACTGCCAGAGAATGGATTATCTCCCTCCCAGCAGGATCCATCAAATCATGGGAGGAATTACAAGAACAGTTCCACAACCGCTTCGGGAGCAACAAGCAGCGAGCCCGAATGATGACATCCCTTCTGCAAGTAAAACAGAGGCCGAATGAAACTCTTCGGCAGTATATTAAAAGATTCAGAGAGGCTGTGTCAGAAATCAACGGGATTGACCCGAAGCAGGTAATCCAATTTTTAACCATGGGATTAAATGTTGATAAATCCAGCAGGTTAATTGAGGAGCTTATCTCGAAGTCCCCAGAGACCTTGTCGGAGACTTATGAGAAGGTGGACAAGTTCGTAGAGTTGGAAGAGGCTCTCGCCAATCTACGGGGATCCTCGAAAAACACAGGTGATTTTCACCAGAGAGACCCCGGAGGCGTTAGTGCCGAAAAGAAATCCAACGGCAATGGTAAAAAGGGGAATGATCGAAGGGATTCTAACAAGGATCGGCAACAAAAGAATGATCCCCCGAGGGATCGAAGAGGTGCCGAGAAAGATTACACACCCCTGAACACCAACAAGAGCAATATCGTGAAAGCGATAAAAAATAAACCCTTCTATGAGAAGCCCCCGAAGATCCGGGTTTTTGCAAGGCAAAAGGAAGGAGATCGGTATTGCACTTACCACGAAGCCAAAGGGCATGATACTGAGGAATGCTACCATCTTAAAGACTTCCTCGAAAAACAGGTACGGAGTGGCAATCTGGACAGTTATGTTGCCGATTCCTACAGACCATCGGCCTTTGATCGCCTCGAGCCACCTCCTCCCATTACTGAAGCAAGAGGCGTGGTTGATGTTATTTCCGGAGGATCAATTTCCGCTCTGTCCAATCGAAAGAGAAAAGCTTTCGGCAGAGAAGTACATCAAGTGTCCGGGAAACCAATGAGTGCCAAAACCGACCCCATCACTTTCTCCGATGATGATTACCCCTCGGGGATGGTCACTCCCCATCAGGATGCACTGGTCATAACAGCTCAGGTCGGCACCATGGATATGAAAAGGATGCTTGTTGATAATGGGAGTTCAGTCGATGTACTGTATAGCCAAGCGTACAATCGGCTGGACTTGGGGGGAAGAAAGCTGGCGATCTGCAACGAGTCCCCTCTATATGGGTTCGGGAATAACCCAGTTCGTATAGCAGGGACGATTGAGTTGCCTGTGATCTTCGGGACTGCCCCGAAACAAGCTTCCATTATGGTCCGCTTTTACGTGGTTCAAGTGGAAAGCAACTACAATGCCATCTTGGGAAGAACAACTCTATCGGCATTAAAAGCAATTACATCCATCCCCCATTTAAAAATGAAATTTCCAACCAAAAATGGGATCGGGGAATCTGTTGGAGATCAGGATCTTTCCCGAAGATGTTATCTGCAGACCATACAGACATCCTCTCCCAGTGATAGCAAACAGAAAGCTACAATGAAGATCGAGCTTGAACCATTCACTGAGGGATGTACTGAACCATTAGCAACGCCAGCCGAAGATACAGTTGAAGTCCCACTATTTCAAAATGATGATCAGAAAACTGTACAGATTGGCACAAACCTTCGAGAGGAAACCAAAACTCGGTTGGTCTCGCTTCTTCGGGAATATGCTGACATCTTTGCATGGGTCCCAGCCGATGTGCCGGGCATTGACAAAACTGTGGCCGTACATCAGCTGAGTGTCAATCCGAACTCCAAGCCCGTAAAGCAAAAACGGAGAAACATAGCTCCCGAGAGGCAACAGGTAATTGATAATGAAATTGACAAACTTTTGGCTGCTGACTTCATTTTTGAAATCAATTACCCAGAATGGCTTGCTAATGTGGTGCTGGTCAAAAAACACAATGGGAAGTGGAGGATGTGCGTGGATTATACAGATCTCAACAAAGCATGTCCGAAAGATTACTACCCTCTCCCGAGCATAGACCAATTGATCGATTCAACCTCGGGACACACCATAATGAGCTTCTTAGACGCTTTCTCGGGGTATAATCAAATAGCCATGCTTGAAAGCGATATACCAAAGACGACTTTCATCACCCATCGAGCCATATATGCTTACAAGGTCATGTCCTTCGGGTTGATTAATGCGAGGGCTACCTATCAGAGGATGATGAACAAGGTGTTCAGCAGCCAGATCGGGAGAAATATGGAAGTCTATGTTGACGACATGATAGTCCGAAGCATGAAGGAGGATGATCATTTGTCCGATCTAAAAGAATGCTTCGAGAATGTCAGGACAAACAACATGAGACTTAACCCAACTAAATGCACATTTGGCCTCGGGTCAGGCAAATTTTTGGGGTATATGGTTAGCCGAAGAGGGATTGAGGCAAATCCCGAAAAGATATCGGCTATCCTTGAAATGCAGCCACCGAAGAACTTCAAAGAAATTCAACGGTTGACCGGGAGGCTGGCAGCTCTTCGGCGGTTTGTGGCCCGATTAGCAGAGAAATGTCTCCCATTCTTCGGGACTCTCAAAGGAGCTCAGAATCAGAAAACTTTTCAATGGACCGAAGAATGCCAAGAGGCTTTTGAGCAGATTAAAAGATATATCTCCTCACCTCCGATATTGAGCAAAGCATTGCCTGAGGAGGATCTACAACTATACTTGTCTGCCACATCCTTGGCAGTTGGGTCAGCATTGATCAGAGAAGATTCGCAAGGACAAAAGCCAGTCTACTACGTAAGCCATGCTCTTCGGGACGCTGAAACAAGGTACCCAAATTTAGAGAAGTTGGTTTACGCACTGGTTATCTCCAGTCGGAAACTGAGGCATTATTTCCAGGGGCGAACTATCATCGTCCTCACAGATCAACCACTACGAAAAGTCCTCTACAGACCTGAGTCCTCGGGGAGATTGGCAGCATAGGCCATCGAGCTAAGTCAGTTTAACATTGAGTTCCGTCCTCGGACGGCTATAAAAGCTCAGGCTCTCATCGATTTCATTATCGAGTGTTCGTTCCCCGAGGATACCAAAGAGAAAGAATCTGAGTCCGAGGAAGTGACAGTAACCCCCGAGGAGATTGCGTGGGTTTTATATGTCGATGGATCCTCTACCGGGACAAGAAGCGGGGCTGGGGTAATTCTCACCTCCCCAGAAGGCTTCAAGGTACAACAATCTATCCGGTTCGGGTTCATGGCCACTAACAACATAGCCGAATACGAAGCACTAGTGGCAGGATTGAAATTGGCCCGAAGTCTGGAAGTAAAAAACTTGACAATTTACAGCGACTCCCAACTGGTTGTGAAGCAAGTGCTGGGAGAATATGAAGCAAGGGAAGTTCATTTACAAGCCTATCTGCAACTGGTTCGGTCATTATTAACGTCTTTCCCGAAGTATCAGATAGTAGGCGTGGTCAGATCGGAAAATACTATGGCCGATGTTCTTTCAAAACTGGCAACCACCGATCAGGGGGAGTTAGATGGGGCAGTATACCTAGAAAATCTTCAACAACCAAGCACCCTCGTTCAGACAGTAATGGATATTGAACAGGGGGATTCGTGGATGACCCCTATCTTCAAATTTCTCTTGAGTGGTGAATTGCCCGAAGACAAAGCTCTGGCCCGAAGAATAAAGTACAAATCCACCAAGTACTGTATTCACAATGACCATCTGTACCGAAGATCTTACTCTTCCCCATTGCTTCGATGTCTCGACCCTAGGGAATCCAATTATTCTCTTCGGGAAGTTCATGAAGGAATCTGCGGGGATCACGTGGGAGCAAAAGCACTTGCCCATAAAATTTTACGACAAGGATATTTTTGGCCGACAATGCTTGAAGATGCCAAAGACTTCGTCAAAAAATGTCACAAGTGCCAAATATTTGCATCCGTCCCACACCAACCTCCCGAGGAATTATCCCCTATACTCTCCCCGATACCATTTTCTGTGTGGGGAATAGACATTTTGGGCCCTCTTCCCCAGGGTAAGGGGCAAGTGAAGTTTGTAATCGTCGCTATCGATTATTTCACCAAGTGGGTAGAAGCCAAACCACTTGCCAAGATCACCGAGCATACATGTCTTCAATTCTTCAAAGAGCAAGTGGTCTATCGGTTCGGCATCCCGATGATTCTGATTTCCGACAACGGCCTTCAATTTGTTGGAAAAACATTCGAGGGATTCTTGACAGAGCTTAACATCCAACATCGACGGACCTCGGTAGCTCATCCACAAGCAAATGGTCAAGTAGAAGTAACGAACAGAACACTTCTTCATGGCATTAAAAGAAGGTTGGAGGATGCTAAGGGTGCTTGGCCCGAGGAGCTTTTGCATGTCCTTTGGGCCTACCGAACAACTCCTCGGACTACTACTGGGGAGACACCTTTTAAGATGGCCTATGGTTCCGAAGCCCTGATACCTATTGAGATCGGAGTACCTTCTCCGAGAGTCTTAAACTTCGACGAAATACTCAATAGCGAAGGTCTTCGGTTAAACCTCGACTTATTAGAAGAGGAACGTGACTCAGTTGTCCTCAGATTGGCTGCTTATCAACAACGAACTGCTCGGCACTTCAACAAAAATGTTAAAAGCAGGTCATTCAATGTGGGCGATTTGGTCCTTCGACAAGCTGAGGCATCCACTCCTCGGGAAACTGGCAAACTTATGCCAACATGGGAAGGACCATACTTAGTGATCGAAGTGCTGAGGGCTGGAACTTACAAGCTTCAGGGCATGGATGGAAAAAATGTTCCAAATACTTGGCATGCTATTCGGCTTCGTAGGTATTATCAGTAGTTCACACTTTGTACTTAGTCCCATTTTGAGGCTATTATTGAAGCCGATCAAATTTTGTACATAGTCTAAATTTTGAGGCTCTCTTTTTAGCCGATCACATGTCATCTTTTCGATATTCATGAGAATATTTTTTATCATCTGGTCTCTGTATTACTGTTTTGATACATACTTTAAAATTAATTTGCTAGCCTCATCGGATATGCATTCGATCAGGCTAGTGGGGGGTGAAGCAGTATAAGTGAACAGTTGTACATACAGATGATAGGAAAGAACTCATGAGAAAAGATAAGTGGGAAAAGATAAATCATTTCATTGATAATTACTGGAAGCATTACATGATATAAAAACAACAACAAAAACAATGTATTCACAAATCAGTCTTCGGGAAATACAATTCCTAGCTGATCGGGATCATGACCCTTCTCCTTGGCAAGCTCCCGAGCATATTCGAATCCGTCGCTGAATTCATTAGCAACAGATGGCAAGATATCAGCCTGAAATTGATTCGAGGCCTTATATTCTTCTATCACCTTCTGTTTGAGCTCGGGGATCAAGACGCTCGGGGAGGCAGAGGCAATCGGCCCTTTGAGCCAATCGGCTTCTTTTGCAGCCCAACCTTCGATGATCAGTTCGACATTGTCCTTGAGATTCTTCATCTGATCGGTCTGAAGTTGGAGGATGTTTTCCGATTGGGCCAGGAGGATCTTCTGACTCTGGACTTGGGCTTCGAGCTCATTTTTATTTTTCTCAAGTTCTATTTTCTTGAGCTCTTTGGATTGCACCAAATCCAGGGCACGGGTATTCGCCTTCTCCAGATCAATTATCCGGGACTGCAGGAAGCTGATCTCCTTGTCCTTTTCTTGACGAACCTCCCGAGCCGAGTCATGATCCTTCTTCATGATTTGGAAGGAATCGTGAAGAGTTTTCAGCTGGTCCTTGGTCTTCTTATGGTTCGACAGAGCTTCGGCAAGTTTTTTGTTGCTCTCCTCGGCTCTCCGTTCCAGGACCTTTTGCTCATTGGACACTTTCAGGAGAAGTGTATTTCCCTACAAAGAGATGGTCAATCGATGAACAAGTCAGAATTATAATCACTTCAAACAGGAGAAATTTATGAGGAGATCTTTACCTTGGCATGGCAGGAGAACAGCATCTCTATCAACGTCTTCAGATCAGCCCCCTCGGCACCGGCTTCGGCGAAGGGAATCATTGAGGTACCCAAGGCAGACGTATTGACCCCCTCCTCGGGCCTAGGACCCCCGGACGATATTGGGGGATCCATCGGACCTCCTTGGGTGCTTGAAGGCTCTTGACCTTCAGCGGGTCTTTTCCCTTTATTTTGAGGAGGGGCAGCAACGGGTTCCTCTGGCTGCCTGATGACGTTCTGCTCGGCAGGAGGATTGGTCGTCGTCCCAGCTTGGGAGGATGGGGCCTGCTGGGTTCGTGCCTCCAGCACGGATCTCAGGACCAACCTCCTCCTCTTTACTCTCGGTCTGCTGGCCCCCGAGTCTTCGGCAGCAGACTTTTCTCCTTCGGTGGGCTTGATAGTATCATCCACCTGAGGAGATCCCGAGCCCGTCTCGGGATTGGCAGCAGCAACAGTAGAGTCTTTGGGCTTTGCAGCCCTCAAGCTTCGGCTTACCTTCAATTTCTCGGCGGCACTCATCTTGACCCTGGAAACTCCGGCTGCTTCCATTATGGCTTCGTTATCGGGGTGTTTCCCTTGGTCAGCCACTGCAACACAATCAGAACAACAGAATGAGTATACCAAAATATTCAGAATAAAGGAGCAGTCATGACAGAATACTTACAACCGAAGGAGTATAACCAGTCCTGGTCATTAAGGAGACTTCGATCCCACTTCACAGATGGTCTCTTGGAATATAAGACCTCGAACTCTTCTAACCGTGCCCGAGAGATTCTCTTCGGATTCAGCTGGTCTTTGTTCGGGTCTGACCAAAGTCCTACCATCTCAGTGTCCGGCCCCTTAATGAAGAACCAGTCCACGTGCCACCCTTTATTACTCGAAGGGGTCTCCATCAGGGTATCCCTCCCAGGGTTCTTTATTACAGTATAAAACCCTTTTTCCTTATTATTCGTAATGGAAAAGAATTGAAAGAAGAAATCTATGGCGGGGATGGTTGATTCGGAAAAGCAAAAGGCGATGAAGCTATTTATATGGATGAAGGAGTTGGGGGATAGTTGATTCAAACTGAGCCCCGTCGTATGAAGTAGCTCTAATACGAAGGGGCGAAGAGGGAATCGGACCCCATAAAGCAGTGACTGCCTATGGATCGGGATCCAACCCCCCTCGAGTTGGTAGTACATCCTCTCCCCAGCCCCGGGTCTTTTGATTTCATAAGCATTGGGGATATAAAATTCTGTTTGGGCTAGGTCGAAATACTGGTTCCGGATAGAAGATGGGATATTGGCTACTCTATACTTGATGTTAAAGTATTTGTTCCTATTGTACTCCTCTACATCCCTCATGCGCTCAACGACTACCGGTTTCCAAGGTTGACCCTCTGGAATTCCCGCTTCGGCAACAGTAACTTCGTCCTCAACCCGGGAAGACGAAGCTTGTGCCCTTTTATCTTGAGTACTCCTAGTCATTATGAGAAATTGAGGAAAAGAGGGTTAAAAACTTACTTGATTTCAGAAAGGAGATTGATCAAAAAATAGCAGAGCAAGAACGACAGAATCTGGGCTGGGAATGAAGTTATTCTCTCTCAAACGTCCTTTCTCTCGTGATAAGTTGCTTCTGATAAAAAGATGATCTGTTGGAAAGGAATCCTTTTATCGTGATCCAAACGTTGCAACGGTTCAGATGGAAAAGATCTGACGGATGGGGCGCACGCGCGGTATTTACTGCAGCGTAATAAATGCTCTTTCCCGCGTACGCTTCACCATTGATTGGGCACCAATTTCAAAATTCAAAAAGTAATAAATTGCCATATGAAACGTCTGGGCAAACTTTTGGGCCGGTTCGATTGGGTTGAGAATATAAGACTTTGGGCTTGATTGACACAAAGGCCCAAGGTCTTATCCAAGGCGTGAAACCCAGATAACAAAGGCCCAAGTCTTTAACCCAAAAGCTTTCCCATCGGTCTGATGCCTCCGGGCTCCCGATAGAGAGTTCCTCTTCGGTCTAAATGCCTCCGGGCTCCCGAATGATATTTCCCATCGGTCTGATGCCTCCGGGCTCCCGATGGAGTTCCTCTTCGTTCTGATGCCTCCGGGTTCCCGAAAGATATTTCCCATCGGTCTGATGGCTCCGGGCTCCCGATGGAGTTCCTCTTCGGTCTAATGCCTCCGGGCTCCCGAATGATATTTCCCATCGGTCTGATGCCTCCGGGCTCCTGATGGAGTTCCTCTTCGGTCTGATGCCTCCGGGCTCCCGAATGATATTTCCCATCGGTCTGATGCCTCCGGGCTCCCGATGGAGTTTTTCTTCGGAAGGTTTCATTCTACTCCCCCAGCACATTCATATACTGGAGGAGTGGGGGGCAATGTTAGGATGAATATTTAACCAGGCCTGATCCAGGAAATGACATTGGGCCAGGCCCAATAGACCGTCAGCCTGGTAACCTTCCTAGTGGGCTTACAGCACGTGGGTGAAGGATGAAACGTACATGTATCATAACTACCTAATGTAATGGTCAGAACCGTTACACAGGTGACCGTTAATCAGGTACGTAGTATAAATACCCAGTTGACAATGGAGAGAAGGGTAACGCATAATTTGCTACACTAGATATTCAGACCTCCATTGTTGACTTTTCCATATACCTTCACTAACACTCACACCGGAGGAGTCTACCAACGGCCCAAGCCGTTCGGACTTTTGTGCAGGTATTCTTACCGGACGGCCAGCAGGACTGCCCGACAGAATCAGGCGTCAACAAAGCCAGCATACCAAAATCAAGAAATCATTAGCTCCAAATATATTATAGTTCTACCTTCATATTTCTAGCTAGATGGTAATGGTATTTTAAAAAATATACTCTTTCTAAATTATTTGATCATTATTGACTTTTAAAAGTCACTTTGAGATATTTTTAAACTCAAAATTGAGATGCATCACTCATTTAAAATTATAAAACAATAAACTTATAATAAATAATATTTTTTAAATAATTTACAATATTAATCATTGTATTGATTAAAATCAAAAGAATCTTAGTCAATTTTGAGTTTAAAAATAATCTCTTAAGTTAACTTTAAAAAGTCAATAAAGATCAAATAATATATAACAGATGGAATATATGATATCCAAACTCAGAATATATAGGCAATATTTACATAGTATATATTTTTCTCTTTTTGTTTGTAATTAAGATATCATTAAATGTACAAATATCTTATATCAGTCATATATAACTATGCATATAATCAATCTTATAAGAAATGATCAACCTTTCTCAAAACCATAATGTTTTGCCATAATATCATAGACTACAAAGTTAATTAACATTTACCAATACCAACCAATTGATAAACTGAAACACCAACATTGAAATTACATGTCTCCCTCTCTTCTATACCAATACACCCAATCCTTAATTTCCCTCTTAAACCATCAGCAAAAAATTAAAAACTTAAAATATATATATATATATATATATATATATATATATATTCCTCATCAGAAGTTCTTTTAGGACTCTTAACAATGTATTCTCTCAACTAAACCCACACACCGAACCTCCTAACACAAATGCTAGAAATTAAATACAAATAACACATACGAGTGCCATGCCATGCACAATTAATATACACAAATAAGGATAAAAATTAACCAACTCACTAGATCATAATATTGTGCTCAAATTCCTCCAAGCTGCTCTTCCACATTAATCTTGTAGTTGTTGTTGAAAATGAGATGAAGAGGATCCGAGGTTCCTCTCAGAGCAAATGAATTTTCTCAACCTTGATCATAAAACTATAAGGCTGAATTCTTTTGCAGCTGACATGATCGCTCCGATCCAAACGACTCCTCCCATCTTTCAAATGGCTATCATTCCCCACAATTATTTTTGGCCATGACATGGATTAAAGTGAACCAACAGAAACTAATTAGCTAACTAGCTATAGCTAAAACAGATCACCAAGCTAATTAATTACTTAAAAAGAGGGAGATCAAATAAAATCTCTATGGAGTTGCATCTTAGATCAAAGAAGAGACTGAATTAGAACCAATATTTGCAGGATCAAACCAAGAATTAACCAACACCATTTGCACTCCAAAAGAGAGAATTTGGATCCGATGATCCCATCTGTTGTATCCGATTCAACCTGTTTTGGCAGTCTTCCATTTTCACTTCTTTCATGCCTCGCATTTGCATGTCATCTTCATAATGGCCAAATTCAAGAAAATTGTTATTACTTCCCAAACTATTACCAGATATAAACTTTTGTTGCTGAACATTAGATGCAAAAAGAGAAACCATTGTTGGAGAAGCAGAAACATTGGAAGTCAAAGATCCGAAATTAGGAACAGAATTATAGCTCGAAGAAAGAAGAGTTTGTGAAGTAACACCATTAGCCATTAGCTGGCCAGATGAAAACCCTAACGAAGGAAAATGATCAAAATCATATACGAGACTCGAATCAACCCTAGAATTATTCACCCTAGAAAACGAAAGGTTGAGCTCCGAATTCGAATGAATATTATAAAACAGAGGACTAATAGTAGTACTATTAGGGTTTGTGGTGGATATCGGAGCCGATGAAGATGAAGGTGAATTATTCACTACTGAGGCTGAGGCTGGTGGTGGCCTTTTAACTCTCTTGTTCTTTCTACAACCGCCGCCCACCGGAACATTTCTTAGGGTTCCGCCTCGAGTCCAGTACCTCTTACAAGCTTTGCAAAAATGCCTTGGTTGTGACAGACTGTAGTTGTTGTAGTAACAGAACTTTGTGTTTGTTGAATCACAGCGAGGACACTTTAGCACTGCTTGTTTTTGTTGCTGTTGTTGTATTTGATCTTGTGATGCTTTTTCCATTGCTATATTTGTTGATGCCATCAAGATTTGATCATCTATCTGCACAAAAGGGAAAAAAGAAAAAAGAGGAAAATTATGAAAGGTGTTTTTAGGGTAATTATAACAAACACATAACTAACAAAATATATTCCCTTTCCAAACGCTAAGAAACAAGAATGGTGGGGTCATGTTTTGTTGTCAAATAATTGAGACAGGGGACAGAAAAGAAAGGAAAAGAAAAAAGAAAAAAGAAAACCTGTAGCCATTCATTTGTAGTTGAAGAGATGAGTACCATTTTCATTTCCTCACAGTTTCTCAGCATTTTCCCTCCCTTTCTTTCCCTCTCAAAGGAATCAGTGGAAACAAACAGTAAATAGACAGAGCAGGTGAGACTTGGAAAAATTATTAGCTGACCCTGGGGTAGGGTCAGCTGGTGTCCTACATCAATCACAAATTATCATTTGTATGAAATTTGCGCAAATTTCAGCAAACTAGTGGGTCTAAATATGAGATTTGTTCAAACTTCATATAAATGGCAACATGTGATTGGTGGGACATTACCTGACGTTATCTCTGGAGCCTTGAATAATTACTCGATGACTTGTGTCTTTCTTGATTGATAAATATAATATTGAGACAACGAGAGTTTAATATTTATTTAATTAATTAATGATTTAATTAATAGGATTTTTTACTTGACGGGTCTCGTGTAGAATGAAGTAAGATTAATTTTTTAATGGGGAAAACTTGAAGAGGGAATTAAAAAATAAACTAAAGAATGAAGAACATCCTGAGTAGTCCAATAATAGGACAGAGAGGTAAAGATGAATTTTGCGAGGTTCATGAAAGAAAGAGAACATTTGCAGATCTAGACCAATAAACAATATTGATTGTTGGGTAAATAATGCTAGTTGTAACATACATTCCTTTGTTAGATACATAACTATACAGATCAAATTAGAGAGAGAAAATCCGTAGAGTTCACTATCCGAGGAAATCATACAGCATATCCCACTCCCCACTTCCTTTTTCTAATTATTAATAAATTAATACCTAAATTATACCACTGAATGCATATCCACTAGTCCATATATATATATATATACAGGAAATTGATATTTTCACAAGATCTCACTCACATGAGGTAGACCTCACTTACTATTCATGTGAGAAAAACCTTGTGAAAATATCATTTTTTCTCGTGGAAATATCAATTCCCTTTATGTATATACATTGTATGGTGCAAGTGCAATAGATCCCTATATATATATATATATATATATATATATATATATATATATAAATATATATATGGGAATTGAAAATGTAGTGAAATAAATGAATGAAAATGTAGTGAAAACTCCAAGAAAAAGCATGTGGGAGTAGTACTACTCCAAATCTCCATGCTCAAACATGGCTAGACCACCTTTATCCCCGAGGGCTCTTTAATTCTAGTGCTTTTTAATTCCTAGCTCTCTCTCCCCCCTTCTTCCCTCTCGTTTTGGAGAAAAAAACCGTTAATGATGTCGGTCGCATCACATATGCATAAATAAACGAAGTATATAAGTGTAATTGTAATTGTTATAGCAGTCAGTCGACAATTAACCAGTCCGAAACAATATAATTTTATTTGATGAAATAGTGAAATGATAAAAATGTTATTAATGAAAAAAACTAACTAACAAAACTATTTTAATTTAATAATTTTATCCTCACAGTCATGTTAACTGCAGTTGCCGTAACTTTCTTATTCAAGATTTAAAGGTGCAAAAGTATACCATAAGGTAGGCAACAGGTAAGGCAAATTAAAGCGAGAAGCATATATTCCTTGTTAGGGGCACAAACGGATTTTGTAGTTTTCCAAGGGATTTAATCATACCCCAAACAATCCATCATTGTAACTCTGATCCAGTCCTTCAGTTAAATTCTATAGATCTAGTTTATATTATTATAGTAAGATTTAACCTTTATAATATACTTACTGTAATTACTAGTACTCCTACTTACTTATACGGTTTCTTCCAAAGTAACTTAACAGATTAAGTACTTATTTTTTCTCGAAAGTATGCACAAGTACCAAACAAAGAAAAAGAGAGTTTGAGAATGAAGGAATCGTTACAATCAACTTTCAAATACAAATATTATATTTTCACATAATTTTTCTCATATACATACCGAATAGATCTTAAATTTATATAAGTAAAATATTATTAAAAAAATATCATATTTTTGTATGTAAATATATATAAATATTAATTTCTAAAAACTAACAAGAACGTATAAGTTGGTATAACTAATATAGAGGATTAGGGTGGTGCCCGGGAAGTCTAGAGACTCTAGACTTGGTTATTCGGTCAACCCGCCAAAACAGGCACAGCCACCGGTGCGGGACAAGAAATTCCAATTTGGCAATTAAGCATGAAAGAAACCCGACGTGCACGTTAAAGGTTATGTACGTACTTGCTGTTTAACAAATTCATGGACCAAACAAATAACACTATGCTACTCCTACATACATACATACATACATACATACATACAGTGGCAAAAGTAGAAAAAATAGTCGCTAGGATCAAAATTATTATGAGACTATAAATAATTTAGCGGGGGTTAGTGACAGTGCGCCTATACTTTTAGGTTGCATATATATAAAACATATATTTGATTACAATGATAATATAATAATTGTGAACTCTATATATATTTATATGCATATATATATACACTTGACCCATAATAGACTTTTTAAAGATAAATTATTTATAAATAATTAATTCTTTAAAAAATAATATAAAATATATTATTAATTAGTTTAAGAAAATTATATAAATATACATATATAAAGGAAGTAAGAATGATATGAGATTAAAACTTAAGTAAGAAAATTATAAAATTTTAATTTAACCCCGTATATTAAAAATTTTAAAAAATTTAAGTGAAATCAATTTGTATATAACATTTTAAAATTTTAAATTTTGTCATATATTATAAAACAAAAAATTCAATGGGGTCAATTGACCCCACAACCTTATACGTGGCTTTGCCACTATATATATATATATATATACAAATTTAAAGAGAGAATTTGTATAAGGGCCAGAAAGAGAGATAGATTTGACAAAATTGGTACGGGTCCGCGGGCTGACTCGGTTCGTCGGTTAAAAAACGAGTTTTGGGACTTCAAAATTTAGTCTAGTGAAAGTTAGGCCTTTTGGCCCGGCCTGTGGACTATTTTTTAAATTATTTTTATTGTTTGACATTGTTAATAAAAAAAATATTAACTTAAAAAATGAATCAAGTAGAAAATTATGAAAAATATAAGAATAAATTATAACATGTGATCTTAAATAATAATACAAAAAAATATTATGAATATAATATATATATCACCTTTAGTCTTTCTTTTACTCTCTTATCTTTAATATTGATATTATATACATTTATTAATTAATTAATCACAAAATTAGTCACATTTTAATACATATAACTACAAAAAGTCTATAAAATTATTGATTTTATTTACTTATAATATTAAATGATTATGTAAAAATTATATGTCATAATTGTAAATAATTAGAGTTAATATTTATTTTAAATTATATGTTATAATTATAAAATATATATATATATATATATATATATATATATATATATATATATATATATATATATATATATATATATATATATATATAAGTTAAAAAAATTATAAAAAATTAAAATAACCCGCGGGCTCGCCTGGCCCGGGTGAGTCACGACCTTCATTTTTTTAAATCACAAAAAACTCGGCCGTTTTGACCTAATCCGTCAACAGCTCGACCTGACCCGTTTGCCACTTCTGGAGAGAGAGCATGAAATTGATATATCAAAGCTAAGTGTACCCTTCAATGGCTGACCCCGTCACATTTCACCCAAGACAAATGTACAGACAAATTAAGATGTGCAGCCATTAATTTGGTTAACTTTCTGTTTTTTCAGTTCTAATATGTCTATATTCTGGCACCTCCACTCCATCATAACGATATTGCTCTTCACAAACAACCACTTCTTTATAAGATAGGAAGAAATTTAATATAAGTATACCAAGGAAATATTAATTCAAGGTATATATATTGTATCTATTTATAACAACTGATTGCTGAAAATATTATTTCAATAATCAGATGTAGGGATTAATTTGATCGAGAAAATTACTGCCGCTAGAGCGGCAAGGCCAATTCTAACAACAATGTCCTATTGCTAGAAATTGGCCCTATCGCTAAAAGCTCTAACAACAATAATTTTCTCAATCAAATTAATTCTTGTATATAATTATTGAAATAATATTTTCAACAATATATTACTATATATATATTGTTAGGTGCGTATAGCGATTGTTAATAGTAGTACTTTTTCATTTAACGTTTCACACAGAAGTGGCCTACTTTTTAACGTGATCGGTAACATCTTAAATTTAAAAGTAAAATGAATCTGTTAATCTTAATGAATACAATCATAATAGGTGAAACTATTTTAAAAGTACCAACTCTCTTCGTCCGACTTTGTTGGTCTTAATTAATTTTGAATAATCAAATTTGCCATATTTAGAATTAAAAATTATTATCACGTTTATTAGATATAAACATAAAATTATTATCATAAAAAAGTACATGAATTAATATATTATCAAAAAAGTCAACTTTATTTGATTTCAAAATTTTTAATATATTTATTTAATTATTAATTTTAAAATAGATCAATTTAATTTTGAAAAGTCAAACCAGACGAATAAAGTCGGGCATAGGAAATATTAAACTAAAATTTATCATTTACAAAACATACATGATTCAGAATGTCGGCAGATGAATTTTAAAGTCTCACCAACAGACCGTAAAGTAAACTTACAGTTGTGTGTTTCTTTTATTAGTCTTTATATTATTTATTTTTTTAAGAAAAAATGAATTTAGATTAGCACTTATCATCAAAACAAATTAAATGCATGATGTCTTCGGTGGGCATTAATTAATGACTTAATATAGTTAAATCAACTACGTAATAACATGTTATTAAACTCATGCCACTTCATATTTCAAATATAAAAATATTATAAAACAGACAGAAAATGAAAATGTAGGTGACGGGAGTAGTATTTAACTAGAAAATGGTCGTTCCTAGTAACTATATTATTAATATTATTGTTTGACATCCATGTAATGCAATTATTCTAATAATACATGTGATAGAACACACTTGAGATACAGGAAAGAAAATATATGTTAAACAATGTTCTTGGGCTCCAAATCAATTTTTGCCTTTTCATTTGGCAAGTTTCTTCATCCCCAATTTTGAAGCTAAAAAAAAAAACCTTGTTAGCCAATAGCAACCCTCTTATAAAGGGGACCAAACTATATGGTAAGAAATACTACATCTACAGCAAATTGATGTTGGCCCTATTTGGTAACAGAAGATGTAGTAGCACTAACACAAAGTTAGGTAGCCATTTTGCTGCATATTAATTGGCCAGACTAAAAATAGTGTGACAAAGGTAAAAACAAAAAAAAAAGGGAAAAAAAAAACTATGTGCAACACGTGTGTCGAAACAAGACGGTCTATTTCCTTGGATCAATGGACCATACAGGAATTCTCCTTGCACTTTTCAATCAGGTAGAACTAATTAATATTGAAGACCTTCCATCTTTGGAAATCGAATTACCAATTGAGAATGTAGTTCTTCACTTTTATTCTTTTATTCTTTTATTTTTTGATTAAAATAAGAAGCACATTTGTCCTTGTTGCGCACTTGTACTCTACTCTACACCTATGAAAATGTAGTATATTAGCTAGTCAAAAAGAATAAGTATAAGAGCATTTCTAACAACCTATTCAACTATTTTGAGATACTTAAATAGGTGAGTTATATTAAAAAAAATTATCTCCAACAGTCTCTCTAACCTTAATCATCAAATTTGCAATCTCATTCTCTCTTTAGAGCTGGTAAGTTAACCTTGTCTCTTCAAAATATTTATTTTATTTTGGGAGAATCAAAATCATATGAAAATGGCTAAAAATATTTATTTTGCTTAATGAGTTTGATGTACAACTCATTTTAAAATTTAATATCATTTATTTTTCTTTATTTTGCCTTAATTAAATTGAAGAGACTGATAAAACACAAAATATTAAAGTAATAAATAATGTTCTTCAAATTGCTACATAGGTCAACAAACTTTAATTTAAAAAAAAAAATTTGCTAGTACTCTTAGAAATGTTACAAGTGTACAAAATTCAAATACTACATTTATCTCAATCATTAAAAAATGTTTCACTTTTTTAATGGTTAAGTTAAATATAGTATTTAATTTTTATATTTAAATATTGTGTATGTAAACTTGTCCGATTGAAAATTCAGTATCTTACCCTCCAAAAAATTACTATTTGGTTTATATTCGAGGAAATAGAATGGAGTTTGTGGTCCTCACACTCTATTGTTATTTTCTTCACCTTCCCTTCAAATCCCACTTTCTTCATCTTCTTCTTGCCTACCTCTCTCTCCTGGCTCCTCTACTTGAAAATATGGAAATCAGCAAGGCCGAGGGCAAGAGGAGTATGAAAGATAGGAGGAAGGAAGAGGAGGAAGATGAAGATGGCGGAGAGGATAACAAGAAGAAAAGAGCATCGACTCACTCTGTTAAAAGAGGATCCCATGGAGGGTCAACGCAACCTTGTTGTCAGGTTGAGGACTGCACGGCAAACATGTGTGACGCCAAGCCATACCACCACCGGCACAAAGTCTGTCAGTTTCATGCTAAGGCTCCAGTTGTTATAGTTGCTGGAATCCAGCAGCGTTTCTGTCAGCAATGCAGCAGGTTAACCAACTTAATTCTCAAAATTGTTTTCATCTATATATGTCGGATATCGATTAATAGTTGTGCATAATATAGACATACAGATTGATGTTGATTAGCCAGATGGTCTCTTAAACCTATGTTATAGACTAGCAAACAGGACAATAAATACATGTGAATGACAAATGAAATTAGCAAGCACACTTAATTGAGAAAGAATAAATCAAAGATAAAAAATAGGAAAGAGAGATGGATTACATGAAAGTTCAGACTTTAGATTAATAATTCATCTTTGCAACTACAAAATGAAGCAGAACATCTAATTCTATACAACAGAAGCCTACACATAAGTATATAACAGAGAATGATACCAACCTAAAATCATAGCCTAGTGTTGTTGACAGTAACCAAAATAATGACTACTTGTATGTAAAACTTTTGTCAGGGTGACTGCATGGGCAAAAATTCATTCAATTACGATTAGGCAAAATATGATTAAGCCACGATCGTCAAATCGTAAATTATATCGTGTATCGAAAATCACTATATCGGATTTCATGTATCGTATCGTACGACACCGAATAAAACACACAATTTATTGAACAATCAAGCATATAGCTAGATTACATGTAGAAGTAGTCAAGTAAATATTATTATAGACTAAAAATAAATTTTAAAGTTAAATAGTTGCAAAAATACTCTAAACTGATTTAAAATTAAATATTATTTTATTAATCTTTATAGATTAACAAGAGAAAACGAAAATTCAAATTCACATTTAATAATAATTCATTAACAAATGAAGTTTATGTATCTACTTCTAGAAAGTAATGTGAGAAAAATAGTGCGATAATTTGAAGAAGATATAAAACTCTAAAATGTGATTAAAGGCTCATCAAGCAATATAGAATGTGTATGCTAAAAAATCTCTTCAATTGAAACGGTAAAAGGTTTAAAAGTTTTATTTTTACTCTTTTAAATTTACGTTGAATGTTAACTTTAAAAAATATTATGCATTATATCAATTCGTAAGAACCGTAACTAAATCGTGTGATACGGTGTCATTTTTGATTATCATAACACTAAAACTGAATCAAAGATACTAGAGGGAAACCACATTTCATCAATTAACAGCACTACACGAAGCATTTTTATTTTTTTTGCAATACGGTAAGATATAGAAACAATTCGATAAAGTATGTCAGCATCACTTGCACCGTATCTATGATATGATACCCTATTGGGACACAGTAATTATACATTTTTAAGTTAAGACGAACCCAATAAGAGTGAAAACAGCATATTAAAGTTCCTCCTCTTCTTCTAAAGACATTGTGTCCACCTTCTTTTCATTCTCTTTCTCACATGGAGACATTGGAATTGACGTTTACTCTCCGCTTAGAAATTTAGGGCTTAATGCATTTGGTTTATACTTGCAAAGTAAAAAACTGTTAATCTCTTGTTACTTTATAAATATCTCAAACAATATTGACTACTAATTAGACCTGTAGTTTTTAATCTTCAACTATAACTTGAATATTTAAAGTTTGTTTTTAAACTTACTTAAAACATTAATACTCCATTCGTTTCGAAATATAGAATTAAGTTTGACTTTTTGAAGTCAAATTTTGAGATATTTTTAAATTTAAAATTGATATAAAATCATTTAGTTATAGGTAATTATGAAAATTGCAAACTATGTGCGAAGTACTACTAATTACAAGATTTATTATTTTCAAATGTTAAATGAATCTCATAAATTTAAAAGTGAGAATATGCCAAATTAACTTTACAAAGTTAATATTGATCTTATATTTTGAAACGGATGTAACAATATTAAACTTAAGCTAATATGTGCTATTGTTGAATATATTAAGCTCTCTATTTTTAGATATTATGTTTTCCATTTCTCTCGGATTTTCCGACACTAGTCACGCTCCAATACACAATTCAAGATTCGAACATTTGTGAGATATGATACGATTCATAATTTGACAACTTTTGATTTTTTGTCACAAAAGTTAGAAAAGATGTGTATTTCTTGTTTTGGATCAGTATACTTGGAAGTTAGAACCACGGAAGTCAACTATTTCAAAGAAATTACGGAATCGAAGTGGTGCTTAAGGAGATTAGAAGAAGAATTGGCCAATCAGGAAATGATAAGGGTGTTTTCCTCCACTCTAGCTTTGATTTGTGTACTCTTTTGGTGTTCTGTAGGTTCCACAAGCTATCAGAGTTTGATGGTACCAAAAGGAGTTGCCGCAGGCATTTGCTTGGACATAATGAACGTCGTCGTAAGAGTTCATATGACCTTCCGGGAGAAGGGTCAGGTTGAATGCATATCAACAGTCAGCAGATTAATGAAAAGAATTCAAATGACCTCCCATCAACTGCCTCTTCCAGTAAAACCACGGTCACTAGTATGCACTCTATCTTCTGTCAATCCTTGGGCTTCTTTGCGAGTGTTCCTCTTTAACTATATGCGACGAAGCACATATGTATTTCAAAAATAAGCAGCCTAAGCGCTCTACTATGACTCTTCATTTCAGTTCGGCGTAACATTTGGTAAATAGAATGTGATGGTTGTTACAAGTTCCCTTTGGCAATAGAAAACATTAATGATTTTTATAGCAGTAAAGGCTCTCTCTGGTACCATTATTATTAAGTGATTTTATTGTTCTTTTGCATGTAGTACAGAACCTTTACCACAGATTATTGAATTTACAGTCTTCATTCACTTCATGTATACAAAATGATTATTTGATTACTACCACTCTACAAGCTTCAAATCTTCTTCGCATGGGTGTATACAGATTGAGCTGACTGAAATGTATTTCAGAAATGTATTTTTATTAGCTACTTTTTATCCTTCGGCCTTCGAAGTGTTCTTCAAATTTCTGGTCATGCTCTTCCTCATTTGTTCATATGGGTATCACTTGATTGTCACAACTTACTAGGAATAAATTTGGTAGAAGGGCTTTCAACCTTGCTGGACTGAGTAGTCTTCTTTAGCAATTCATGTCTCTCAGCTATAAATTTTGCAAATCGAGAACCCTTCGCATCTTTGACGTTATCTCCTGGTAGAAATTTGCGCAGATCAGGCAGAGAGGGGTCTGGCTTGGGAGATAATGGAGGCATCAGTGCCCATACAGAGGAAAGGTGTTCATTCGGTTTGTCAAGATCTGCTAGGAGTGATAAATTCTGCATGTCTGTTGATATCAAAGTACAGTCATCAGCATGCCTAGCGACCTTCAGGAAGAAATGGATAAAACTATCTAGGAGCATAGGAAGCTAGATAAGCATGATAATATTCCATTTTGCATACACGTCGCCAAGATAACTAATCAACAATGATACTAGCATTTGCACAAGTGAAGGCTAATCCAGAATTATAATTTATGTTTCCAATCAAAAGAAGGTTTCATTTTTGACAGATGAAACATTATAAGCACTAATAAGGCTAAATAACCTATTGAGAACTTGAATATGAGCTCCAAGGCTGCACTTGAAATGCTGAAATTTAGATGTGGTATAATCACCCCTCCACCATGCCTTGCATTGCTGCTTCAACCATGAATCATATTAAATATGAAGCTAAATTGAAAAGTACGAGTTTCATGAACTTGGAATTTGATACTCAATAGCCCATATAGTGTTCCCTCGAACCAACTAAATTAATTGTGGTCAAACTCAAGACCCAAGCAAAAATAATCTTCATGACTAGCCTCGCTAGTCCATAACAAAATTAAACTCGGCAGCATAATTGTCAAATCGTTTATCGAAAACTCATGTATCGTGTTTCATGTATCGTATCGTGAATCGAATCGTAAGATACGGAAACAAAATAAAAAATGTAGTGGTATATATTTAAACATATAAACACTAGCTTGATTATATATAAAAGTAGTCAAGTAAATATTATAATAGACTAAAAATAAATTCTAAAGTTAAACAATAGCTAAAATACTCTATATTGATTTATTATATATTATTTCAGTAATCTTTATAGAGTAGTAAGAGAAAACGAAAATTCAAATTCACCTTTAATCTATAAAACAAAATAGAATAATTTAAATTAACAAGAGGAGATTTATATATATGCTTATAGAAAATACCGTGAGAAAAATATAGCGCCATTTTCAACAAGATATAATACTCTAAAAAGTGACTAAGGGCTCATGAAGCGATATAGAATGTGTTTATGCTAGAAAACATTTTCAATTGAAATGATAAAAAGCTTAAAAGTTTTGCTTTTTAGTCTTTTCGATCTACATGAAAACTTTTTCAAGTTGATTATTCTTAAAAAGTATCGTACATTGTATTGTATCGTAAGAATTGTATCGAATCGTAATTGAATAGTACAATACGGTATCATTTTTAATTCACTCTGCGATACGTATCGAATTGTCTCCGTATCGTACAATACGTATCGCGTATCGTAAGATTTTAACAACTATGTTAGGCAGCTTAATAAAGAAGATTATGCCAACAAAAGTTTGGACAAGCAAATATTATTCCATAATATATACTATACCTCGTGACAAGGCCAATCATATGACCATATGAATTGACCACTGCACCACCACTACCACCAGGATGCACAGCAGCCGTTGTTTCAATCATTGCAGGAATTTGCCCTAGTCCATTCTCTTGTTCACTGGATTGAAGGGCTAGAGACCTCCTTGCTTTAACTACTTTCGCTACTACACCAAGGCAAGCAGATGGAAAGAAGTCTGGAGCAAAATCAAAACCAACCAGATGCAGGAGTTCATAAAATTGCTAAGTAGAACATGTGATGGATCATTGAGAACTTTCACAAAATACAATATTATTAAATGTGAGGGCATATTTGCATAGCCTTTGGGTGTACGACATATCATCCATTTAACATAGCTTTTGAATATGACAGCGTGGCCTCCAGACCTACATTATATGGATATGTGTTGGATGCTGGAACTTGGAACATGTGCAGAGAATAAAGTAGACCAAAACAAAGAAAGAGGAACTCTGGAAACAGCACAAAGTTTCATGCCTAAAGAACATTCTTGGGACTAAATTTTATTGCATAGTTAGACGCAACACTTTTCAGATTGCCTCACATATATAAGACAGGCTTTATGTGCTTAAATGTTGTGATGTTGGTAAACAAACATTTTATATCGTACATATTTATAGATCTTAAATATTATATAGGCCTTGTACGAATGTACGCTAATCTTTTAAACCCTATAACTCCAAGATTTTAGAATTTTATAACTCAGTTTATAGAATTTAATATTTAGAGTGCAAAAATAAAGTTAGGAAAAATATCTCAGATATCATACAGGCAAAATATCAGTAAGGTACTTGTGCATCAATGTGCAAATCATAACTGGTCATCAATCAAGTGAACCAGAGGATGGACAGTTAAAATATCTTCAAAGTACTCGGGAAAGTTCAAATATTTTAAGCTATGTTTGTTTGCAAAAAACATGCTTGGGATTTGACTATTTTAATACTACTTTGCACTATTTAATCATTTGACGAGAGATTATTAATCCCTTAATGTTGGACTATTAGTTCTATAAAGCCATTTAATAACTTAAAATGAGATGGACTATTAATCCCAAATTTTTTATGGGATTATATAATCCCACATAAATAGCCTTAGGAATGATAAAATAGTCCCTAGGACTATTTGAATGACTATTAATCTCCCATCATAGAATAAAATAGTCTGAAGTAATATTAAATTAATACAAATAGTCCAATTCCAAGTATGTTTTTTGCAAACAAACATAGCCTTAGAGTATCACCTCATACCTACATGTAAACACTACTCATGCAGAATAAGAAATTCACTTCTTCTATTACGTACAAACATGGGAGTTAATCTACTGAGCGTAAGTAAGCACCAAAATATAAATAAACAAGGTAAGGGAAACATTACCACGTCGAGGTCTGAAAAGGCCATGTCCTATAACATATGCTATCGATCTGGGGAAGGGGCAAGTGAAGTCCATACCAATAGGACGAAGCTGTTCTGGTACAAAATGAAGTTGAAGAAGGGCAACATCCAAAGGTCCTTGAGAAACATAGAGAACCTTAGCATTGACCCATATCCAAGGTTCTCTATTGTCCAAGCGAACGCATATACTTCTATGTGTTGAGTTGGCCATATTAAACTTATATCCCCCATGGTCATCAGACACAGTTGTCTGCAGGCTTCAGTTTTGTTGAAAGCAACTCCCAACTCTTTGGGCGGCTGCCAAATTTCTCTCTCTTGGGAGATGCAGAACTGGAGGGGATGAAGATTGCCTCTGATTTTGCTCCAGTTTTCTCACCTGCAGCTGCTTTTCTGAACCTTCATGGCTCCAAAAGGTGAGCATTTGTAAGAATCAGGCCTTGTTTGTTCATCAAAACACCAGATGCCCATGCTCCATCATCAATGGTAATAAGACAGATTGAAGCCATTGCGTTCTCAACAGGTGATGGAGGAGAGCATTTCTTATGAACGTGACTGAAGGATCTATCCAAGTCAAGACAGTTAGTTTGAGATGTCTTTCCTACAGCATCTGAGTTTTCATTGTTAGCTTGAATCCATTTCCGTGCATTTTGAGGTTCCTTTTGTAACAAATCGCTGCACGAAGTTGCAATGGCTTCCCATGGGATCACCAGCTGTCATCAAAGCTATAGTTTTGCATAATTTGTTTTATAGTGAGTCATTTTATGCTAGAGTAAGCCCCTTCAATCTATATTAGTTAAAAGTTTTCGAAACCACAAATCTTACTTTAATAGTAACTTTTATGTACTTCATTATGATCATTTTTCTTATCTATAACTGTAAAAGATAATATGATTTGTTGATTCTTAAAATGGTCAACTTGAACATAAAAAATCAATTAGGACAAATAAAATGGGAAGGAAGAAGTATTTATTTAATATGTGAACTTGTTACTTTATGAGCAAGTACAAGGCCATACATATATTTCGAGAAATGAGCTGGATAAACATGGTTTCTAAAGATATTTTGAATTCTTGATAATGCTTCGGGTTTCTAATGCTGTCCCTCCCTCTAAGATACAACTTATTTAGGGTAACTTGTACTAGCCTGTTCTTCATGCTTGTGAGCTTTAAAATTGATTTTTATGAATAAACACTTGAACTAATAAATGAACAAATTTATCATAAATATAATTTTCATATTTTTTAATCCAAAAAATAGATAATATTAGATAATATGCATTCCTCCAGTCCTACTGTAAGTAAGGATTGAGCTAAAAAAATTATGGTTGCCTGAATTTCAGCACCACTAGTCCTTTGTTGTAGTGGTCTTGTCAGGATGCCAATAAGTTGTGCGTGTTCACTGAAAACTGGACTACCTTCCATTCCTGATAAATTTAGTGTCAAAAGACAATCCAAATTCGAGCCATCTAATGAACCAAAGATATTCTATCAGGGAAATGCTTGCACCAGGAAGACACCGAATGTCAGCCACCAAAAGTGATCTGTTACATGAAGTAGCTGGATAGCAGTTGGCAATAGATCCCACCGATATACTGGTTCAAGGACCAAAAAAGAACAAACATTGAATATTCAGAAGCAGAAAGCAAGTTCAACAATGAGCAGAACTGTAAAAAAGTATCACAACACAGCAGGAGGCCTTTAATTATAATTCTCACTCTCAAGAGTCAATATGCAATGTCCATAAAATTGGAAACCTCGGCAGCAGTTGTATGGTAATTTACATTGATATGCAGACTACAAATTCTTTCTAAAGTTTTCTAACACAAAATTGCAGAAAATAATAAATCTACACAATGAAGCAGCTACCTGTTAAAGAAATGCACGGGAGATAAGACACCAAAAGGAGAACCAATTGCCAGAAGAAGATCTCCCTTCTTATTTGGGGGTGATATGCTTAAGTTTGGCAAATCCTAGATACCATTAATTACAATATTATTCTTCTGATATGACCAAAAACCGTGCAAACAAAAAATATAAGCTGGAAAAGCATGTATTATTTGGGATTCTAAATGCAGTATTACACATTATCTATATGTATGCTGATGAAAAATAGGGAAGAACAATGAAAACACCATGGGCATTGAGGAAGCTCCAAGTATAGCAACTCTAGTAGTTGACTTGCTCATAAGACTAGGATTACTTGATTCTTCACCTACCACTTGCCCCTTGCTCCGCATGGAAGATTGATGAACCTAAGATGATCAGTTGATAATTCATATAGTATATATTATAATGCCAAAATTTCAGAAATGGAATTTGAGTTATTTGACCAATAAATTTTATGGATTGATCAAATAAGAGCCAAACCACTTGACCCTAGTATAAACTATCTTACAGGTCCGAAAACAATAAACTACCTTGGTTTGACGGTTAGACAATTGGTAGTGCATTATCAGATGTGCGAGGCTAGTTACTTATCAAAAAAAAAAATGTGAGGCTAGTTGACATTCTGGCATGCCTAAAGACTAATGTTGTTAAGAACTTGAGCCTTGTCCTGAGACACATCAATATGGACCACCATGTCCTCTATAGGGTCCCTATCATCTGACCCAACAAAGCCATCTAAGATTAGTTTCAGACTTAAGAAAGAGTGGACATACAAATGTATTAGAAAGAGGGAACACGAAAGGAAATCTTTGAAGAAGTTCTACACTAAACAAAAAGTATGGACATTTTAACAAAGCTGTTAAACGATTGAGTCCAATTTTGCACGGTTATTATCCTCAGACTCCATTGAAATTTTTTTCAAATAATTTATAAACCATTTAAATCAGTCATAATCACAAGTGCTCACAGAAATGCCAGCAGTAAGTTTTCATTTCTCACACTAATATACTATCCCTGTCCTCCTCAAACATATAAGCATACTCAAAGTTGTTAATCTCCACAAAATGAAATACAAACCAACTATTCCAACATATCATGCTGTCCACATATGTATTTTCCTAGTTCAAAAGCTTTTGAAGATTAGACACCCACATACAGAGACCGAGTGCAACGCACCTGTTGTTGAAGATCCATTACATGTTGAAGACCATTACTATATGAGGCTAAGGACCAACCAACTTCCCAACCATGGTCCAAAGCGCAGTTGATGCTTCAATTAGTGATTGTACAGCAATAGATGCAACAGGAATCTCGACGTTCAAGCATAAGTCAAATGATAATCACTTCAAAGAAGCAATCATAAGGGCAAAGGAAACCACAGACGATAAAGCAAGTCTACTAGTAAAGTACTAGGTATCACAACCATGATTAAACACCACAAGCATATTACTCATGGCACACATTAGCAATTCATTAAGAACATAACACCTAGTTGGCTAGCAAGGTATTGTTGCATACCATTCACAGCATGAATATAAAAGAATTCGGAAATATATAAAATGCAAAAGATAGTGAGGGGAAAAAAAGGAAGGGAAACAGAAGGTGGGAAATAAAAATGGAAAGAAACAACGAAATACTACTCAAAATAAAAATAAAAAAAATAAAAAAATTCCAAACAAATGAGTTAACAAAAATGTCTACCTACGTTAAAAGTTTTGCAGATAGTCAATGAGGAGCTTTTTTGCCTGACAAATTAATGCCCTGTCCACTCCGTCTTTCCCTGTGTAAGAAATAGAGAAAGATTAATCTCCAGCCAAAAAATTAAGCTAGCTGAATAGTCTATAAAATATAAAAATAAAAAATGTGTTGCAGCATTTAGTACCTCTACCATTATATCAATTTGGGAACCAGTAACTAACTCATGCTTGGCCTGCTATAATTGGGAAGCAAAATTCAGATTCATATAAAACTAAAACAGCATGAATCTATTGTGCATAAAATCGTAAATGATGAAACAAATGGTAACACTTTCACCGTCAAAAAATTAAAAGAACAAAGGAAAAGGTAAACACTTTCAAACCTGAGAGATGTTCTCCCTGTGTTGTAGTGATAGAAATGGCTCAATAACAGATGCAACAGTGATTACCAAAGAACCCAGCAGCAATGTATCGGTATCAGCAAGAATTTGCTTAGCTATAGCAGGATTAAAAAAAGAACTAGGCAGCAACATTCCAGAAGCTGAAACTGTTGTTTTTCCAGAGCTACAAGCACCCACCCAATTAACAAATCAAACAAATGAGTAATTTAATAATTGGATTAAGAACTCAAGCTGATAAACAAATGGGCAATTTAGAAAGTAAATTAAAAAGTCAAGCTGATAATTCTATAAATCACTTACTTGTAATGGTGGAAAGCATGTCTTCGCATCTTCAGACCCTTTGGGTCCTGAAATTAATGATAATAATTGAAACCCAGTTACAAGAATAAGCAAAAATCAGTTAATAATTAATAATAAATCATATGAATATCCATTACTAAGAAAGAGACTTACAGGGCATTTAACTCTGACCATGACGGCGAAATTGCGGGCACCATCAACTATTTCGGGTAAACCCATCTTGAAAATCGAATGGGAGCTTAGAGGATTTGAATACAAACTCGCAGATAATTGAATTTGAAATTTGTATCCGGAGAAAGAACGCAAGCTCTGCTTGTGCTTGGGTCTTCGAAAGGTTTACGTTCCACGAGGCAACCGAATGAACAGACTGTACTAACTAATGAATAAAGATAGCAATACGATGCCGTTTTTTCCCATTCAAGAATTAAAGTTCTTTATTACTATTTTAAAAAGTTTTAAGTTAAAAATAATCTATTTTTTATAATAATTTATCTATAATATTTTTGATATTAATTGTTATATTTTTATTTTTTATGTATATTTATAAAATGTCATTAGTCATGTATAAAAAATTATATAATTAAATAAAAATTTAAATATAGATAATTTGTCATTTCATTATTTTTTATATTTGAGACTAAGAGAGCATATTTCTTCCTATATTATTTTTTTTTTTTTTTTTTTTTTGTTGTTGTTTAAGAAGACTATATATAGCTCTTTATAAATATTATTTATAATATGAAATTATAATCTATTCTTTTGTTGATTTTTTTTTTACCAGTGCTAAAGTTGACGGGCTTACTCGTTCTTAATTATTCCTTTTCAACATTAAGCTCATAAGTCATGTTTAACTTACTACAATTCAATTAAAAAAATCAAATAATAATAAACTATTTTCTACTTGTAAAGAATTACTCAATTAAAAAAATTTAAGGATAGGTATACGAGATTCAAACCTTCTAGTAACTTGCAATTACTTGCCTCAACTTACTCCAATGAATTAAACGTTAGCAGGCAATTTATACATATTGCATCATACATGTTAAAAAAAACTATATATCTAAGCCATTCTCAAATGATGTTACTCCTTTTCTTTAACAAAATGATTATCATCTGCAAAATTAAAACAATATAAGAGTATATTTTTATTTCTTGTTTTTTCTTAAATTAATATTTAAATGTTTAGTTTAATAATGATGATATCAATTCTTATATATAAAAACAAGAAAGGAGATAAATTAAAATTAATTGAGTTACCATCCGAATTAACTCATCAATTAAAATGAGTTAACTTGAATGATATTATTACATTTAATATGGTATAATAACTACAATTAATTTCACTTGAGTTATAGATGACGAATAAGAAAAGTTTCTTCTTAAAATATTAAAAGTTATATAGTATAATTTACTTAAATAAATGTAATTAATTTCTCTCAAATTGTGAACATAAAAATATGAAAAGTTTTTTCTTGACAATTAATTTATAATTTTTAATCACATAATACTAAAAATAATTAAATTTCTTTTAATTATAGTAGAATATATTAAGCCAAATTATTAACTTATATATGTATTATGTTAGTAAGAAATAATAAATATATATTAATAAAAAACTATTAAATATTTGTGAAAAAAAACTATACAAACTAACCCGTGCCTCGCACGGGCTATCAAACTTGTAATAATAATATTGTGATGATCATAAAATTATCATTTGTATTGGAACATTATCTGCAAACCTCCGAAATTATGAAATACAAATTTAATTTTCTTTATATATATATTTGGTTTTCTGAAACAATAAGCGGTTAAATTAACAAAAGTTAAAGTTAAAAATATTGTGTGTAAATTTTATCTTGTCAAAAAATATTATTTTGTCAGGGAATATTCAATTCGTACGACGGCACCGAAATAACCAATCATTGGTGGACCCAACAGCAAAATATTGTCGGATATAAAAAACGATAACATTAACCTTTTTAAATAAAAATGGTCAACTATACTGTCATTTTTCTAGCTATTAAAATACCCGATAATAAAAGAATAGTAGCATACGGTATTTTATGATGTTTTACTGTAGCACACGGTATTACATAGTAGCACACGGATTGCACAGTATTCATCAATAATTATTGATACACAGTATTTTGTATTATTATTTCAATAATTGTCATTACATTATATTTTATATCATTGAGTCAATAATTATTATTGCATTGTATTTTAAAATTATTGAACCAAATAATTATCACAGTAGCAAATGTAATATCCCAGATATTTACAAGAATTGTAGATAAAAATTTTAAATATTATTTAAAGGTTATAGTTTAAAACCTAGAGTTGGAGAAGTGAGATGTGTAGAAAATGGGTAAATATTTTTTTTAACATAATTTATTTGTTAGAAATTAAATGTGGGAATGTTATAATGATGCATGTAGAAAAATTATTAAGGAAATAAATTCATTTGAGAAGTGAGTGTGGATATATATATATATATATATATATATATATATATATATATATATATATATATATATATACCTAAAGCGTGCTTGTTAGCCAAATAAGAGGATGAGTAAGTTAATACTCAATTAAACTAATAAATTAATTAGTTTAAATATGAAGTAAGCAGGAAAGTCATGAAATATAATTAACTAGGTTACTTATATTAGTTATGAGTTAAAGTTATAGAAAAACTAGAATGTTTGTCTAGAATGACAATATTAAGAAGTTAATTAATTAAGTAATTATCTTAATTAATAAATTGTTATATAGAGTCCAATAATGGATTAAAGCAAGCCAATATGTTAATTATTTTAAGTCATATTGGTAATTATAAAGAGGTCCAAATAAATTTAAGAATTTAGCCTCATGAAGAATCCAAGTAATTTAATTACTACTAGTGGACTAGCCCAAAATGATTATATGTGTTAGCCCAATATGAGAATACTTGCATGAATGTGGGTAATTAAATTATAAGCCCAAATGTTATGTTAAATGATAGTCTAAAAGATAGCTAAGATAAGTCCAATTAAATAATATCGGCAAGTATGGTATATAATGATAGGGTAATCCAATTAAATTACTTACCAGCCCAAGTTATGAAAGATGTGTGAGTTAATTGAGTAACCCAATGTGAAAATAACTGTATGAGTATGGGTAATTATATTATGAACCCAAGTTAATGGCAAAGGGTAGTTAATGAATTAAATTTAATTAAGTCGAAGTACTTATATTAATGTGTATTAAAATCAGCATTACTACCGCAGCGGTAGGTTTCACCGCCACAGCGGTGAAATTCCCTGGAATGTGAAAGTTAGAACTATCACAGCAGCGGTGGTACAGACTGTTTGAAAAATAATAATTTATTGAATAAAATTGAAGGACTAGTAGGTATGAGCATTAGGGTTTTAATAAAATAAACCCAAGATACATTAAGTGTTAGTGATTTAATAGACTAACTCAATTAAGTAGTCCAATGGACTTATAAATAGCAAGCCTAATTGGATTATGTAATTAAACTAATGTGTTTATTTAATAAACCCAATGTAGTAGCCTTATATGATTTAATTAATGAACCATATATAAAATATATAGTGAGTTCAAATTAAGTTAAACTAGTCAATACTTGTTTTATTTTAAGTGTCATAATTAGTCAATTGATTTAATTGTTGGGAGCCCAAGTGTGATAACTTAAATGAATTAATATAGTAGCCTAAATGAATTAAATTGTTGAGTCCAAACAATGGTAATTCAAAGTCCAATTGAAATTTAATTTTAATATCCAAAGTAGAGCTCAATGTGCATGTATAGGTGAATATGTATACATATATTGGTGTATATATATATGGATGCTTATATAATGATATAAGACATAAAAATAAAGCCAAGTTGGTGAAAATTATTGCTATTCCCGAATTTTGAGAGGGTCCCACATGGAAATGTTGAGTGTGGCTTCATTTTGCTTATTTTTCACTCCAAAAGGTACTTGCAAGCAACCTTGATTGAAGTCATTCACTCTAGTTATTCCAAGTTGTCATTTCATGCAATAGTAAGTGAGTTTAAGCTCTTAATTCACCAATGTTAGTTGATTAAGAGAGTTAATGATGTAATCCTAGAGTGCTATAAATAGAAAAGAAAGAAGAAGCTAGCAAGTGTTAGTCATTTGTTCATTTCACCAAGTTATAGAGAGAGAAGATTTCTAGTGAGAAGGGAGAGCACAATTGAGAGTTCATCCATGTTCTTCAAAGTGTTAGTGTATATTTGTAAGATGAAGGTTAAGTCATCAAGGAGGAAAACTATGTTCAGGTAAATCAAGAAGATCAAAGAAGAGATCCAATCATTTTCAAGAAGAAGATTTTCTTTTAAAGATTGAAAAGTTTTCTTAACCTAGATCTTGTTATTTATGTTGTTAAATGTTGAACTAGAAATGTTATAAATGATGTATAATATGTATATGATGTATGTAAAGTCATAAAACACGATGGTCTAGCAACTAATGCTTGTAGCATCATGTTTGAACTAATCGAACCAAGGATTTATGAAACTAGTTTTCATTCTGTCCTTGTGAGCGATTTTAAGTTTAGATCCGTTTGTAATTTGGATTTGTGATATAAAAAGAAGTTGTAGAGGGGGAAATTCTAATGAGAATGGACTCAAGAATCACCCCAAAATATTTTGAAATAAAAAAGTTATGGCAGTTTTAGTAAAGGAGGGTCAGGCAGTCCTTAAGTTAGGGTTTCAAAAATTTCGTACCACCGCCGCAGCGGTCAAACATTCTGTCAGAGACATGTTTTAGCCGTCCGGGTCAGGTTGGGTCGGTCCAGGTCGGGTTGGGTTAATCCGGGTCGAGTTTTTAGTGAAAATTTAATTTGAAATACATGTAAAATGAATGTGTTTGAATTCCAAACCTATATATGTAGAGTTTATTAGTGACTTAATGATATCTAAATATATAAAATAAAGACTAAAGTTAATACAATTAAAAAGTTAACTATTGGTAATGTTTGAAGAATATTAAAATATTATTAAATGGATAATAATATTTATAAGGGATTAAAATATTATTAAATGGTTAATAATATTAATAAATAATTAAAATATTATTAATTGGTTAATAATATTTGAATGTACTTGTATATTATCAAATGCAGATAATATTTTGAAGTATTTGGTACATTATTAAATGTCCAAATCATTAAGTTATGTAAAAGAAGAAAGTTTAATTGAATTAAACCAATGTAAATAGTCTATTTGTGACTAATTTAGACAACTTATTAAAAGTGGGTGGTACGATGACGTGTAGTGAATGCGTAAGTGGGTTAAGCGTACCCGACATGTCCAAAGTATATTTTTGGGCTTGGGTTTTTGTCTGAAACTTAAGGGTTCATTTGTCGGACATTTTAAGAGTTAATAATTTAAAGTTAAGTTCTTAAATTAAGACTAATTAATAGTTATTGTAACTAATGATTATGTCAATTTTTTATATAAATTGTAGGTTGACCGAATGACGTAAATAAGCGTAAATGGTATAAGCGAACCAGACAAGTTTTTCAGAACTGCTCTTATGTGCTTTAATATGATACGACGTGATTTTATATTATTGATATGCAGATATATTGATGATATTTATTTTATGTGAAAAGCATGATATTTGATTACATGTGAAAATATGAAACATGAATTCCTAGATGCTAGTTGTTTATTATATATGATGCCTAAGAAGTATGTAGCATTCATAAAATGAAAAACATAAAATGAATGATGTAAGAATAAAATGCAAAGCATGTATAATATGTGAAGCTTGTAATGTGTTATGTGTAATTGTTAAACTTGTTGAGCCGTCGTGCTCACTCTTACTTAAAATCAACATTTTCAGATAGTGCAAGTTATTCAAAGTTTTCGATAAAGATCAAGGAACATGAAAGCATGTTACTTTCACTGAAGGTCTAAACGACCATTATAGATATCAGTCCGAATTGGACAGGTAAAATGATTGTGTAGTATAAGAATTGGTTGGTATGTAGTATGAGTGTTAAATACTCAAATTAATTGTAATAGAATATCGTATCATGTATAATATTGAAACATATTAGGAATATATAAAGATTGCGATTCTGGAATAGAAAAAGATGTTGTAAAATTATAAATAAATGATTATTTAGTAATTATAATATTGTTGTAATTCATGAACAATAAGAAAAATGTAGTACTAGTGTTGAACCGGATTCGAGGTTCGAGGGACACGGATTCGGGGTCGTCACAGCAAATACACAATAATTTATATTATTAAATTAATAATTATCAGTAACGTGTTTCATACATTATTATTGAATTATTGTTAACAGTGTTATAACAATACCTTAATTATTGTATTATTAGTGAGTATTTTGATTATTATATATAAATAGTAAGGGAAAATGTGGACCCTCTGTGGGGGCTACATAAGAAATGAAAATGGGATTTGCTGGAAGAAATTAAAAAGTAACAAGGCTGCTACTGCCATTGCTGAATTTTCAAGCCGACATGTAGCACGCCAGCTGCTTACCTACCACACACAGTGCACCCCATTTTTCTATAAATAGGTTGTTCAGCTGAATAGAAAAATCACACATAAAACATAAAAAAAAATTGCAAGTATTTTGTGAGTATTTCTCTAAGAATAGTAAAGTTATCTTGAGTATTAGTAAACAAAAAAGAGTATAGGAATTTCTCGAGTAAGTATTTTATTTAAAGAGTAGTAATTGCACAAATACTTATTTCACACGGTATTCACAAATCTTCCTTTAGAAGACTTTTCTTTGAGAAGATTTATTTTGAAAAACTTCATTTAGAAGATTTATTTTGAAATATTATTTCAAAAACTATTTTTGAAGTTGTTATATTTTATTACACCACAAAAAAATTATATTATATAAATACTTTTGATAGTTTATAATATACAAGTTATCGTACACCATAAAATTTATATGTGTTAATTACTAATTATATTATAAATATATAGGTTGATCCACTACATTTAAAGTAGTCTATTTTCAAGTGTTAAGGTAAGAAATATCATTTTTTTTCATACTCTTAAACTTACTATGGTAAGTATTGTTCGGTAAAACTTCTGAAATGATTATAATTTTTTTAATAGTTTACAATTCATTTAATATCATTTTAATTGAACATTCCTATTTACTTGAACATTTCTATTGAATTTCAATCGTTCTTTTGAATTATGGATCTTTAATATCATTCTTGAATTTGAGTCAACATCATGTTGACAATTTGGACATTATTTGAATTTGCACAAAGTAAAATTTATAAACTTTCGATATCTATTGTTTATCCTATTATTCTCTTTCTTTTGTTCATCATTTATATCACTACTATTTGTTCTAATCATCATAATTATGTTGTTATGAATATCTGTGGTCAGGGGCACAAATGATATGATAAATGCGATATAATTGTTGTGTGTCTTTTAGTACACGTAGGGAATGTCATCTTTGGCTTAAAGCAAAGAAGAATTATTGTTTGGCATGATCATGACCAGTGGTGTTTCAGATGATAAAAGTTGATGATGTTTTTATGAAAAAGATAAGCGAGTGGACATCATAGTCTATATGATTTTTTCTAATGGTTGTTATTACTTTGTAGTTATTGATCTAAACTTTGTTCAAGAATTTAACTGCAGTTATTGATTTAAAACTTGTTACTTATTATATTCTATCAAGAACTCAACTGTTGAAGGCTAATGATAATTTATTCATCATTGTCTTAGTCATGTTATTCTTTACTGTGCTATTTGAGCTTACCCTTTCCTTTTTGTTCCATTGATCTTCAACAGGAAATGAGAGAGTAATTGGGTCTAGCCGAGGGATAGAATGAAGTTCTGAGTAATAACTGTAATAGTCTTCATGTGTTGAAAAATAATGTGTCAATAATAATGAAGACTTAGTTATGTATTATTTGAATGTTATATTGTGGTACGTTGTACGTTATACTGTAATAGTTGTTATGTATTTTGACTACTCAAGTTTGAGTTGTGTGGGCCCAGATTTGGGGTCGTCATATTATCACTGTCAAATGAAAAAGAACTCTTTTCTTTGATAATCAATACATCAATCAATGTAAAATCACTAATGAAGTACTTATGTTGAGTATCATTTTTCTTCTTTTAATAATGTGTCATGATTTTAATACCACTTGCGTATGTGCCAGTGTATCAAATTTTAACTTTTCTTTTTCTATTGATTGCATAAGAAGAGGTGGAGAAACTTAATTGCGTACTCCCTTGGTTCTATATTATAAGAGTTTTATTGATTTTTTGAAGTCAATTTAAGATATTTTTAAACTCTAAATTAGCATATATTTATTTAATTTTAATCGAAATGATGATGAATATTGTAAACTATCAAAAAAGTATTACTAATTGTAAGCTTACTTATTTTATAATTTTTAATCAGTTAAGCATCTCAATTTTAAATCTAAAAATGTCTCAAATTAAAATTTAAAAGTTAATAATTCTCGTTGTTATCTAGTTTGTTTATAAATATAAGTCTAAAAAACACTTTGTACCCCAAAATTTACACTAATGTTGACTTTTGCACCACAAACTGAAAAAAGTGTGTAAGAACACCTCAAACTTCAGTTTTTCATAACAAAAAACACATTTTTTTCACTTAACCGATCAAAAGTGATCAAGCTTGTAATGTTTATTTCATAGGTGTAATTTGGGTAGTTTACTTTTATGCCCAATTTGACTTAATTATGCAATGGTAATACTTGTGTTGGTTATCAAACAAAATTCCCAAATTAGTTAAGCTAGGGTTCACGATCTGAAGAAGAAGTGGTGTGACAATGAGTGAGAACAACAGATTCTTGAGAGATTCAAAAGATAATGACGTTTATGGAGTGAAGGGTGTCCTAAAATATCGTAAATATTTTAAACAAAACTTTTGGTTGTATTATAGGTTTTAAATATCTTGAATTTTATAATTTTGTTGTGCTTTTTTGTAGTTTATTGTGTTTTTTTTGTTGTAAAGTGGAATGGTATCCATCATTGATTAGTATAAAGCTGGGTAGTAGACCCTTTTGATGTTGATAAATAACAGTTTCTGTAGTTTTCAATTTTTTATTTTTGGATTTTATGAAATTAAATGTGATATGGTCTACACATTTAACTGACAATGTTTGCTTTGTGTTTGGGGCTTTGCAAGCAATAAGGAATATTTTACATTTAAATTTATCCATGGTGGACACTTTAAAGAGAGCCCACATAAACTATATATTGGAGATACTTTTAATTTATTTTTTATTTTTGTCATCCTGATTATATCTCTCGACTTGACATAGGTAACATGGGGAATGAGTTGGACACCTAAAGTTTCATTAAAAGTTACCTGGAACTGATATGAATAGATGATTATGGGAGTTTGAAAATGATGATGATGTTTTGACAATGTGTATAGTTATCTCTCACAGTAGGCTAATTGAAATATATTTGAAGGTGAACTTGTGGGAGTAAAAGCTGACTTTGAAGTTGAAGGTAATAATAATAATAAATGCAGAGATTTGATATCAATAGTGGATTATGAAATAGAGTTAACTGATGAAAGTTATGTGGATAGTTCTGTGGAAGAATCAACCAAGCATGAAAAAGATGATGAAATTAAGGAGGGGTATGAGGGTGATCAGAGTGGGGTGCCTGAAGGTGATGAAATTGGGAAGGAGGCAGAGGGTGATCAAACAGTAGGGCTGAGGATGATGCATTTGGGGATGAGGGTGCAATTGTAACATAGAAAGACAAAGGAAAATGTGTTAAAAAATGAAAAAGATTTGCCACTAACAAATGGAAGGGAAAACAAACTGCAGAAACCTAAACTTCTCGAGAATAATCACATAAATCAGGGTTTTCATCCTCTGACTATGATGACTCAAATGACTATATGGGGGCCAGTTATTAACTGTAGTTGGAGTTTACCTTAACAATGGGATGTGACCAGTTGCTTGGGCTATTGTTGAATCTGAGAACATTGAGTCTTGGATGTGGTTCATGGACTTGCTTGTGGAAGATCTTGAGATTGGAAATGATGAAGGCTAGACATTCATTTCAGACAAACACAAGGTATATACAGTAATCCATTTATATGTTATTCCATCCATTATTACATTTATTGCATCCATTAAATAAATTACCTTTTTTGTAAACAGGGTCTGATTATTGCTTTAGAAGTTGTGGTCATGAGTGCTAAACACAGACATTGTGTTATGCATTTATATAGGAACTTTTGGCAAAAACATGAAGGGTCTGGTTTTAAAAAATTGGGTTGGAATGCTGCCAACGCTACAAACCCTTATATTTTTCAAAAGACAATTGAGGTGTTAAAAAAAGAAGATCATGGTGCATATGAATGGTTAGCTCCTAAACCACCTAGTCAATGGAGTAGGTCTCATTTCAGACCATATGCAAAAGTGACATGTTTATCAACAATCATTATGAGGTATTTAATAGCAAAAATTTTAAGACTAGAGTGAAGTGCTGGTCGAAATCGGAACTGTTTATTTATATAAATTCCGATCTCGAATTCATTTGAATGAATAACGTTTGTACACGGTCAACAAATAATAAAGTGAAAGTAAAAGTCGATCCCACGAGGAATTAGTTCTAACGAGTTCCAAATATCGACTGCATCGAGTCAATCTTAGTTCAAACGTTTAATTGAATGGAAAAGTGGAATGGAAATAAACATAACACAAATAAACAATTAAACTAGAAAGCATTTAAAGATATGTGAATCTAAGCATGCAATTTCCCCCAATATGTCATTTTCATCTCCCAACTCTCATCTCAATTATACGGTCACGACGAATTGTCAACCGAGAATACGGTAGTACTTATAGGCATATTTCAATAGCCAAATAAGCATATCTCATCCAAACCCATCCCATTCGACAGAATTCAGACAAGAACGACTCAAGCAAGATAATTCACTATATTTCTATGAGAACTAACACAAGCAGGGTTTTTAAGCACAGAATCTCTTATGGCTACATGTGGCATGTAGGTATATGTCTATCCTACGTACAAATTAAGAATTCAATCCTAAGACCAAATAACCTAACACATGTTAACATATTCAGGCCTAAACTTATAGTCCATCTTCCGATTTCATACAAGTTACCATAGTGATTGCAAAGCTAAACAATTAACAATTAACACAAACATGACAACCCATTCATATGGCCGTAACCCACAAATGGTCAACCAAGAACACTACAGTACTTATATGCATCTAACGATAGCAATACAAGCATATCTTACCCAAACTTATCCCATTTGACAGAGTTCAGACGAGAACAACCCAAGCAAGATAAATCAACATATTTCTATGGGAACTACACAAGCAAGGGTTTGAAGCACAAGTTCTTAAATGGTTGCACATGGCATACAAGTATATTCCTATCCAATACGCAAATCATACATCCCAACATTATGGAATAGCACGAACACATGTTATCACATCTAGGTCAACCTATAATCCATTCGTCAATTTCATATAGGAATCCAAACTAACCATTAAGCCAAGCAATCAATACATAAACGAACAAAATATGCTAAGCCAATCCATATGGTGCCAATCAAGAGAGAGACATTCAAGTCAAACAACACATTGTATTCAAAAGCAACTTAGATTCCAATGTAAGAAGTTAGCAAATATCCATTACAAATCCACAAGAAATCCAATAACAATGAAGTACAAAGACAAAATAAAGATAGAAAGAGCAAACTAGTTGTCATCCAAGCTCCTCTCTTCGAACTCTATCCATCAATGGCTTCCAAGTATTCTCCCTTGCTAGCTCTTCAACTTCTTCATTGATCTTATTCCAAAAAGGGAGATTTAGGGTTCAAGATTCATGGGTTTGATAGTTCCCATGAAGGAAACCACCATTCCCCCTCATCTCTCCCCCAAGAATCGCCTCTCTCTCAGCCCACAAGGAAAAAGGAATGAAAGATAGTAAATTAGGGCTGAAAATCTAACTTAAAAAGCTGAAATCCCGACTAGGAACAGTGTCACCGCCGCGGCGGTAAAACTTTCTGTTAGTTCTGAGCTTGCACTACCGTTGCGGCGGTGACCTCTGTGCAGAATTACCAAAATGCCCTTCCAGCTATATTTTTCTACAAAAATCAAATTAGAATAATTACAATATATATAAATAATATAAATTGCCTAAAATGCAAATAACACACATAAAACTAATATTAATTCATATTATACAATAATAACATAAAAACATATAAAATTACCTAAAATGCTAAAGAATTCACAATGTTATACGGTTCAAAGGTATTAAATACATAGGTATAAAAACCAGTCATCATGAAGCCATTAATAGGGTGTCTAGAAGGACTTAGATTATATTGCATGAATAGGAATGTTAGAAAGAGGGAAAATATGTTAAAATATAATGGTGTACTATGCCCTAATGTGACACCCCCAAATTTGGGCTCACACAACCCAAACTTGAGTTGTTAAAAGACTACAACAAAATTATTACAAGGTAGAACAACGTTCAACAATACAGTGTATAATAATACACAATTAAGTCTTTACTATTATTATCACACTATTTTACAACACGTGAAGACTACGATAACTATCCCTCGGACTCTCACTCCATTCCCCGGCTAGACCCAGCTACGTTCTTATCTCCTGTTGAAAAATAATGGAACAAAAGAAAGGGTGAGCTCAAATAGCCCAGTAAAGAATATCATGACTAAGATAATGACGAATAAATTATCATTAGCCTTCAACAGTTGAGTTCTTGATAGAATACAATAGACTACAAGGTTTATATCAAAAATTGAAGTTAAATTCTTGAACAACGTTCAGATCAATAAGAGCAGTGGAATGAGCAATCTATTATAAGAATAATGCAGACTATAATGTCCACTCGCTTCTCTTTTTAGGAAAAACATCATCAACTTTTATCATCTGAAATACCATTAGTCAAGATAATACAAATTCACAGTTCCTGGTCATAATCATGCAGATCAACAATTCATCTTTGCACTACGGGCCAAAGACATTCAATATAACACCAACGGTCATGATTATACCAGATTCAGCCTTTGGTCATAATCATACCAAACAACAGTTCATCTTTGCACTACGGGTTAAAGATATTCAATATAACACTAACGGTCTTGATTATACCAGATTCAGCCTTTGGTCATAATCATACCAAACAACAGTTCATCTTTACACTACGGGCCAAAGATATTCAATATAACACCAACGGTCATGATTATACTAGATTCAGCCTTTGGTCATAATCATACCAAACAACAGTTCATCTTTGCACTACGGCCAAAGAGAACATTCACCACATACCATAAAAGACACCGAACAGATGTATCGCCTTTAACCTATTATATCGCCTTTAACCTATCATCTATTCAACAATTATATCGCATATGTGCCCCCGACCACAGATATTCACAACAACTTGATTTTGGATGATTAGAATGATATAAATGATGAACAGAAGAAACAGGATAAACAATATGTATCAGAAGTTTACTTTGTGCAAATTCAAATAATATCCAAATTGTCAACATGATGTGGAGTGAAATTCAAAAATGATATTCAAGATCCACAGTTCAGAATAACGGTTACAGTTCAATAGAAAGGTTCACGTAAATAGTAATGTTCAATTGAAATGATGAAGTGCAACTATTATGGAACATATAATATTTTCAAGAATTATAGAAGCAATAGTTCCATAATAAGTTTCGATTTAGGTGTATGAAAGAAAATAATATCCCTTACCGTAGCAGGTTTGATTAACAAAAGGTGAAGAAAATTAATATCCCTTACCATAGTAAGTTTGAATAATGGAAGATGAAAAAGATGGTATCCCTTATTAGTATAAAGGAAAATAATATCACTTACGAATATGAAAGAAAATGATATTACAAACGAATATGGAATAAAAGTGTCATGTGATAATTCGTGTAGACAAATTATTTTCACAAAAGACAAATAAGAAATAAATACAAAGGGTTATTCACCAACAGGCGGTAGTCCGCGCAGTAAGGTTATTCCCACAATTTAATAAAATTTGAATGCGAAGAGTTATTCACCAAACAGGCGATAATCCACGCCGTAAGGTTATTCCCACAATTTAATATATGGAAATAAATGGCACATCTTATGAGTAAGAAAGAAACGATATTATTTTCGAGAATCAAAGGATGATAATCCTTTACCGTGGTAAGTTTAAATAATAGAATATGAAAGAAGATGATATTTCTTACAAGTAAGAAAATAATACTATTTATGATGATGGAAAGAATGATACCCCTTACTTTAACACGTGACTGGATATTGATTTAAATGAGGTTGATTAACTTGAACAGTACCCGTACACTTATAGATCTTCACAAATACTCAAGATGACTTAAACACACTTCGAGAGAACTTACATAAAGAAGTATTTAGAGAGTGAAAGAAAGAACAAGTAAGGAAGTTTATGAAAAATCCTTAAGTTAAGGACTCTATTTATAGCCAAAAATCTTATCATAACCAAGATTTCCTAATTTAATCCAAATCGTTCATTTTAAGATAATGTTTAATCCATACCATTCATTTCATCTTTTAAGATTTCCTTAATCTAAACCATTCATTTAAAGATCATCTTTTAATCTACACCATCCATTTCAAATTCTATATTATCTTTAATCTATACCATTCATTTCATCTTTTAAGATTTCTTTAATCTAAATCATTCATTTAAAGATCATCTTTTAATCTACACCATCCATTTCAAATTCTATATTATCTTTAATCTATATCGTTCATTTTATATCACATAACTTTATATTATAAATAAATAACTTTATCAATTTAATTATTCAACAATAATTTACACTTATTCATTATTATGACTAATTGTTATAAATACAGTGTAGTCGGCTCTCTGAGTTAGATATCAAGTCAATTAATTAATAAAATACAACTGTTTAAATAACATCATAATAGAGATAACAATAATGCAGAAAGTATGTAAAAGAAAGAATACGTTACTGTGTCATAACAATTATTGATTTAATAATGTGAATTACTATGCATATGCTATTGTGACAATTATCAGTTTAATAACATGAATTATTGTGCATGTGACAATAAAGTCAAATATTGTACGATAACCACTTTATCAGTTTAATAATACGAAACACTGTGCAATGCCGTGTGCTACTGTGCAATACCGTGTGCTACTGTGCAATACCGTATATTACTGTGCAATACCGTATGTTACTTGTAATACCATATATTACTATTCTTTTACCACTGGGTATTTTAACAATTAAAAGTGATAGTACAATTGACCATTTAAAAATTGTTTATGTCGTTTTCTATATCCGACAATTATTCGTTGTGGGGTCCACCAACGATTGGTTCGTATGGCGCCGTCGTACGAATATTCTCCGACAGAACGAATATTCCCCGACCTGTGACGCCCCCAAATCTAGGCCTATATAGCTCAATTTGAGACGCCATAAAATACACAATTTCTAATACAAATAGTACATAGAACAGAAATACGGAACTCAATAGTACACAACTAAGTATTCACTAATATTGTCACACTATATATAACATGTGAAAACTACAATAATTATCTCTTGGACCGTCACTCCATTCCCCTGCTAGACCCAGATATTCTCTCATTTTCTGAAAAACAATGGAACAAAAGAAAGGGTGAGCTCAAATAGCCCAGTAAGAAATATCATGACTAAGATAATGATAAATAAATTATCCTTAGCCTTTAACAGTTGAGTTCCTAATTGAATATAATAGACAATAAGTTTTATATCAATAATAGCAGTGGAAAGCAATCCATTAGAAGAATAATGTAAACTATGATGTCTACTCGCGTCTCTTTTTAAGAAAAATATCATCAACTTTTATCATCTTAAAAACCAATGGTCATGATAATATAAATTTCCAGTTCCTGATTATAATCATGCCAGTCAATAGTTCATCTTTGCATTATGGGTCAAAGATATTCAAATATAACACCAACGGTAATGATTATACCAGTTTTCAGCCTTTGGTCATAATCATACCAACAACAGTTCATCTTTGACCCAGGCCAAAGAGAATACTCACCATGTGCCTTAAAAGACACAATAATTATATCGTCTTTATCCTATCAACTGTGCCCAGGCCACATATATTCACAACAACATGGTTCTTGATGATTAGAATAACAACCGTGATATAGATGATGAATCAGAAGAAACAGTATGATCAATAAATATCAAAAGTTTATGATTTTTCTTTGTGCAGATTCAAATAATGTCCAAATTGCCAACATGATATAGACTAAAATTCAAGAATGATATTTAAGATCCACAGTTCAGAATAACAGTTAAGGTTCAATAGAAAGATTTAGAAAAATAGGAAGGTTCAGTTGAAATGATATTAAATGAAGCGCAAACTATTAAAAAATATGTATTCATTTCAGGAAACTTTACCAACAAGAGACAAGTAAGAAATGAATACGAAGATATGAACTCGTACACTTACAGCTCTTTACAAATACTCAAGATGACTTTAGCACACTCAAGGAGAACTTATACAAAGAAATATTTGGAGAGTGAAAGAAAGAATAAGCAAGGAAGTTTTTTTTTATGAAAAATCCTTAAGTTAAGGCTTCTATTTATAGCAAAAAATCTTATCATCACCAAGATTTCCTAATTTAATCCAAACCGTATATTTCTAGATAATGTTTAATTCAAACCACTCATTTCATCTTTTAAGATTTCCTTAATCTAAACCATTCATTTAAAGATCATGTTTTAATCTATACCATTTAATTTACTTTATATATAAAACAACTAACTTTAAATAAATCAATTAACTTTATATATAAAAACAAATAACTTTATATAATTTATCATAATAAAAATAAATAACTTTATCAATTCAATTATTAAACAATAATTCACAATTATTCATTATTATGGTCAATTGTTGTAAATGCAGTATAGTAGGCTTTTCAAGTTAGATAAACAGAAAAATCAACTAATAATAGAATACAACAGTTTAATCAATATCATAAAAGAGATAACAATAATGCTGAAAATAATTAAGAAAATAACAAGTTACTGTGTAATGACAATTATTGATTCAGTAATGTGAATTATTGTGCATATGCTATTGTGACAATTATCAGCTCAATAATATGAATTGTTATGCATGTGACAATTATTGGTTCAATAAAGTCAATATAGTACAATAACCACTTTATCAGTTTAATAATATGAAACACTGTGCAATACCATGCGCTGCTGTGCAGTACCGTGTGCTACTGTGCAATACCGTATGTTACTATTCCTTTTCCACCGAGTATTTTAACAGTTCAAGGTGATAGTACCGTTGACTATATTTATTTAGAAAGGTTACGTATGTCGCTTTCTATATTCGACAATAATTCGTTGTGGGGGTCCACCATTATTTTGTTATTTCGGCGCCGTCGTACGAATCGAATATTCCCCGACAAAACGAATATTCCCCGACCAAACGAATATTGTCCGACATAATAAAATTTGCACATAACATCCTTAACTTTTAACCTTATCAATTTAACCACCTACTGTTTCAGGAAAAATATATATGAAGAAAAATTAAATTTTGTATTTCATAAAATTCGGGGTCTTACACGACCAAACGAATATTGTCCGACATAATATAATTTACACATAACATCCTTAACTCTTAACTTTATCAATTTAATCACTTACTGTTTCATGAAAAAATATATATGAAGAAAAATTAAATTTTACATTTCATAAAATTCGGGGTCTTACATAATAGGTATATTAAGTAAAGTATTTTGAATTGCCAGTGGGATATATTTTTTGTAGTGTGAATTAATTACTTAATTAAATGGCAACAGTAGTTCCTGAAAGTTTATAACAGTTTGGCTTTCTATTGAATTGTGTTTATTTAGAGCATTTTGATTATAGCAGTATGGAGTTGTGTATATTATAGCATTGTGGTTTATTGTGGTTATTATAGCAGCGTGACTTGCTTGTGTTTATTATATTAATATGGCTACAGACATGGTTATTATAGTAGTTTGGATTTATGTGGTTCTTATACTATGTTGGCCTTTGTGGTTATTATAGCAATATAGTTTGTGCATTTCTACATTTCTGCAGTGTGGCTATTATAGCAGTATAATATTATGGTTGATGCAGTTCTGCAGTATGGCTATGAAATGCACCAGATGTCATAAATTGTACACCAGCCATTTTATAATAAATATCATAAATAAGCCTAAGAAATGCACCAATTCACATAGAGAACATCATCTTCATTTACATATTGACACATAAAAATTTCCACCAATTACAACATCTTCATTCAAAGAAATTGCTTAGAAATCATAACCAATAAATTATCCACAAAAGATGCCCAACAATTACATTCCATACATAACTTAATTTCTACCACTACATTCCCAAAAATTACAACTAGAAATTACATTCCCAGTAATTAACAACAAAAACTGCCATTTTTAGTCAGAGTACTGCCATTCCATACATTGCCTTAAATACCTAAGCTAGAAATTTACTTGTAGGGAATTTCATCCTTTATTGAGATGAACATGAAATAAAAAATCACAATCCAAGTTACAATCAACAAACCCCATACAATCCTGGTCCTAATTTTGCACTCATTCAGTTCATCTTTCATAGTTTTGATTTCAACATCTACATTCTCTAATTTTCTAATTAATCCAAGTATTACTACCCTTGAACGCTCACAAATTGGAGGATTAACCTAAATGAACAAATTACAACCATCGTGCCCATCTTTACACGAATCTGGAATCAAGGAATCTTCTACCTGCATTGCTTGAGCTTCTCCAAACAGACTTCATCATTGAATTCTTCATGCACCAGTAATTTCGATCTATTAGCTCTAATTTTTCCTAATTCTCTTGAGCGATTTTGGTGGAATTACATTATAAACGAGCTGCATGGAAGCTACTGAATTAGGCAGAGCTTTAATAACTTGTTCCAGCTCGGGAAGGAGAAGAAGATATAGAGAAGACTTAAATACCCCTCCAAAGCCACACGTGTGCCTTAGCCAGTCAGTTTTGACAGGTTAAGTGAAGAAATTATACTTTTTGTTATGAAAAATTGAAGTTTAACGTGTACTTAGACACTTTTTTCAGTTTGGGGTGCAAAAGTCAATATTGGTGTAAAGTTTAAGGTGCAAATTGTCTTTTAGTCTTAAAAACATAACTTATTACTTCTTAAATGTGAGTGTTGTTCTTCATTCATAGCAAAAAAAAAATCTCGTTTTTGGTTAATTAATAAAGGAAACTCAAGAATCTATAATTCAAAGATGAATGAACATCAAGAATATGATGAGCATGAGAAACTTTTTAAATGTTTGATATTCTAAAAAAAAAGTTGAATAAAATTTGACCAAACTCGATTATTATTCAAAATTAACAAAAATATTTAAAAATTCTCAATGCATTGGATACTATTAAAATCTATATTGTAAAGGCCAATAAAATTTGACCCTATGACTTTGGAGAGAAGTAAATTGATCCCTCCTTGTGAATTTGTCAACCCCTTGTATATGAAATATTTTGGATTTCATAATGTGACCAACTGAGAAGGTAGTGAGAGAGGAGACTGAGAGTTGTATATTTAAATCATAAGTGAATTTTTCTTTCAAAAAAATAAAATAAAAATCATAAGTGAATTTTATTTTCTATTTAATTTTTATTAATAAAAAAAACCTTAGCACTAAAATACTCAATCAGAAAGAAGAAGAATTAAAAATGTCTTATTTGGCCTTTTGTCAATTATCATATATTTTACTAGTCAATATTATCAAAATCATAATCCTAGTATAAATTTTCTTTAATATCTGATAGAAAAAAGTTTATATATGTAGATTATAAAGACATTTCTATGCAGAAAATGACATTGAGAGTTGTCTAAGATGTGACATCCATCCCAATGAGTGAAAAACTATGATGTCCCAGTTGGAAAAAAAATAAAAGTGGAGATATACTCGTTATGTAATTGGGATCCGGTTAGCATGAAGTTAATTTCATAGTAAGTTGAACAATGGACCAATACAGTGTTGGCACGCAGGCTGGGGGTTGTTCTCTCTCTCTGCGTGTCAGCACTGTATTGGTTTATTATTCAACTTAACACGAAGTTAACTTCATATTAACTAGATCCGTTAAAAATACAGGTTGTCATTAATATTTTATTTAACATAAATACACACGCGCGCGCGCACACACACACACACACACACACACACACGTATATATATATATATACGGATTCTTTAATATATGATAGAAAAAAGTTTATATATGTAGATTAGAAAGACATTTTTGTGCAAAAAATGACATTTAGAGTTGTCTAAGATGTGACATCCATTTGAATAAGTGAAAAACTAAGATGTCCCAGTTGGGAAAAAAAATAAATGTGGTGATATACTCGTTAAAAATACTAGTTGTCATTAATATTTTATTTAATATAAACACACACACACACACACACACACACACACACACACACATATATATATATATATATATATATATATATGTATGTGTGTGTGGAGTGATCCATAACAAACACTAGTTATATCTACTATTCTAGCAAACGCATCTGGTACCGTTTAAATAATGATCTAAGGGAAGAGATATATCTCCAGTCGTTAACTAAGTTAGCGGACAGGAGAAAAAATAATAATAAATAAATACAAACCGTTAACTAAGTTAACGGGCGAAAGAAATATTTTATTTTATTTTTCTAAAAGCCGCTAACATAGTTAATGGATGGAGTTTGCAAAAAAAAAAGTTAATGTACTACTCACTAACATAGTTAACGGATGGAGAATGAATATATATATTTTTTTGGATAAAGTACCAACTGCAGTAAAAATAAATAAAAATTAAAAATTATTCCACTAACCCACTAACATAGTTAACGAGTGGAGAGTGATTTTTTTTTTCTTTCCTTTTTCTTTGAGAAAGTACCAAGTGCAATAAAAAAAAAAAAAAATTCTTTCAACTCGCTAACATAGTTAAATGGGTGAAGAGTGATTTTTTTTTCTTTTTGTTTGAGAAATTACCAACTTGTAATAAATAAAAAGGCCGCTAACACAGTTAACGGGTTCAGAGTCATTTTGTTTTTGTCTGTTGCTAACCCTCTTTGGATATATCCTTGGAATTATCTATGTTATTTATGCAAAGTTTTTGACAAACGAAGAAGGGTATACCGAGTGCAAATTTTTTGACAAAGAAGAACGCGTTAACAAAAAGGAAAAAAAAAAACTCCCCACTCCTTAACTATGTTAGTGGGTTGGAAGAAATTTTTTTATTGCAAGTTGATACTTTCTCAAACAAAAATAAATAAATAAATCACTCCCTACCCATTAACTATGTTTGCGGGTTGGAAGAATTTTTTTTTATTGCAAGTTGGTACTTTTTCAAATGAAAAGGGAAAAAAAATCACTCTCCACCTGTTAACTATGTTAGCGGGTTAGAAATTTTTTTTTATTTTTTTTTATTGCACTTGGTACTTTCTCAAACAAAAAAAATAAAAAAATAAAAAATCATTCTCCACCTGTTAACTATGTTAGCGGATTGATGGAAGAATTTTTTTTATTGTTGTTGGTACTTTTTCAAAAAAAAAAAAAAAACATATTCATTCTCCACTCGTTAACTATGTTAGTAGATAGTACATTAAATTTTTATTTTTTTTAGCCACCCATTAACTATATTAGCGGTTTGTAGAAAAAAAAATAATATTTCTTCCACCTGTTAACTTAGTTAGTAACTTGTATTTATTTATTTATTTTCAGTCCGTTAACTTAGTTAGCAGCTGAAGATATATTTTTTTCCTTGGATCATTATTTAAACGGTACCAGATGCTTTTGCTGAAATAAGATATATAGCTAGTGTTTGCTATAGATCATTCCTTTATATATATAAATAAATTTATCTTTAATTTTAATTTTTTAAAATAAGCAAAATATTATGTCTAAGCATATTTCAAACAAATATAACATATAATATTTGGAAAATTTGAAAACTCTCGATCATTTTAAGACAAAAATAATGGAGTACTTGGGTAAATAATTACTACTATTATTATAAATTTCGGACAACTCTATACACAAATAACAACTATAAATTTTTACACAAATTTCATATCAAATTTTAAAAAATATGATTTGACACGAAAATTTGTATTAAATTCTATTTTTGAATGATTAAAATAAAATTTATATTTAATATTTACGTGTGTAAATTTATTCATAAATTTCACTATTATTAAACCATCTAAATAATACTACTAGTACTAGAATCCAATGTTAAATGCATAAAATGAACCTCTAGTCTAGTGTCAAACAAACGGAGTTATATTTATAGTCGGTAAATATAATTTCATCAATTTGATGAAAATTAATTTCTTTTTCATTTAAAAAAAAACTAAATTAGAAGTACAAATAAATATAATAGCCGTCAGAGAGAGATCGATCGATCGACAGAAAAAATAGCAATAAAAATTCGGCAACACCACGAGCCAGAGCCTCAACCCATCCGCCTACCGTAGTGCAACCAGAAAAGCCGACGGAGCTAAACACACTAAACCACCTTCACCGGCGTTTCTCTCTGTCCTCCGCCGTCTACCAGGGCCTCTGCCGATCAACCCGCCGCGACAGCCACCTCCTTTACTAAAGCATCATCAACAAAATACGTCGACAATGCCTGCTCAGAAGCGTTCGCACGGGACTCCTCCTTCGGAGGATAACAATTCCTCCGACCACGACGAACAACCTGAAGAAGAGCCAACCGGTACGTATCCTCGAAATTTCGCCGGTGAATGTCAGTTTTAGTCAACATTTCGTCCGAAATTCGATTGCTATTATGTTTCTCACCTGTCTGAATCGTTTTACCTCTCATCAGATTCAGATGGAAGCCCTTCTTCAAGTAGCGGTGACAAAGATGAGTACGTTCCAGCTCCTTCTCTCCCTCTCCACATATGTATATATATGTTGGGTAACTATTCCGGTGCATCCTATAATCATGATTGTTGATTTGATCAGTTTTGTTCGGGATCTGCATGCGGTTTGTTTGGTTGATCGAGTATTTTACTGCATTTTTACGAACATTGTTAAGTACGAGCTCTATACGTGCTTGCGAAGAATTTTGAGTGTTCGGAATTATTTCTAATTTCTTTGTTCGGGGATGTTCAAGGGTGTGAAAGGTCAGCGAACTTTGTTTCAAGTGACCTGATTGTTTGGGTTTGTTTTATTTGAAGTTGTTGGTCATCTTCTGGAGTTTATGGTTGTAACAAAGTAATCAAGTTTCTTGGTAAAGCTGATATTTTTTTCACCGAGTGGTCTCACTCTTGTGCATTGTTAGTTTAATCAGGGTTGGAGTAGCATTAGTCTTTGTGCTTACTTGATTTTATTTATGGTTTTGTGCTTGCCATTTGTTGGATGGTATCAGTTCGGTTTTTGAATTGTTCTTGTGGTCTATGTTTGCAAGAAAAGTTTTTGTGGTCTATGTTTGCAAGAAAAGTATCATAATGCTTATTAATTTCTCTCTTATTCCTGTCAATACGAGGTTTGGGTAGAGAAATGACCTGATTCACTGAAAAAGCATGTGACAGTAATCAAAAAATGCTATTTATTTTTATGGGATGTCAATTCTGTGTATCCTTGAGATGGTGTTTTCTGTATCTCAACCTGCTAGGGAGTCGGTTGTTGAGCTACAAGAATATTTTAGGATAGTATAAATGATGTCAATTTATTAAACAAGATAACTATGAATTACGGTGACATGGTATGTGATTTCTCTGTGATCTCTGTCGTCGTTGGCCAAAGTTCTAGGTATGCCCATGTGCAAGCTGTAAGAACCATTCCCCATGCATGTCTCTGCACATGTAATTTGTATCTGTAATTATCTTCTGACCAAGTATTTGTTGCCTTAGTGTTCCAATCCTCAATGATAGCTTACTTTGTTCCATTCACGTCTTATGCCTTGAGAGACACTTACAGTGTACTTTGGGGATCGCTTTTTAAAGTTGTAGTCTATTGCAATATTGCTATCTGATAGGGGTGTTTGCTATTTTGAGATGAAAGTGTTGTATTTCTGGTCATTTGGTTGGAGGAACTGAAAACATAAATTTGCAAAGGAGGAACAGAGATCTCCCTGGGAAAGTAAGCTGCTATCGCTTCCTTGTGTCTAGATGGCCAAAATGGAATCAAGGAAGGAGGTAAAAGGGTTAAAGGTGATTTATTAAATACTGAAGATTATGATGTGAAGTTAAAAATGTAAGAAAGATGCAGTCCCCAATTCTTCCCAATTTTGGGTGGAAAGAAACTGATGGACATCAAGGATACAGGACCATCCCATCTTCCCCACTCTTCCTTATTCATTCCCATCCTACCAAAGGGAAAATTTTGTATCCCTACATTTCCACTTCCTTTGTTACCTTGTGTCCTTCCCTTTTTCTTCTAAATGGAACCAATTAATATATAAGAGTTGTATTACTAGCTAGCTGTGACACATGGCTCTGGTCACCCTAAAAATGGTGTCTATTAAGAAAATTTTGGTATTGGAAATTTGATTCACTAGGTAAATTTTAGTCCCCTCAACTTCCAGTCTTGTTTTATTATCTCGACTTCAGTACGAGCTGTATGTTCAGATGTTTTAAAAAGTTATTATGTCAATCAACATGAAACAAAATTATTGGCAAGAGAAGGTTTATTAATTTAACATAGCAGTTAGGTACTTAGGTTCTATTTTTTTACGGAGCTATCAGAATAATTGAACGCCTTGAAAGACTTATTAAAACAGCAGTTGAAGTTCATGTACGTCTAGTGCAACATTTGGGCCCCTAGTGCCCCCGTATGTGGCAGAATTTAGTTCATTGACATTGTTGTTCGATTCTTTTGTGGGCCCGGGGGGAGGGGGAGAGGTTCTGTAGTTTATGTGCTAGTGTGTGCGTGGGCCTGAGAGAGTCTCTACGTTCAAATCTCATCTTTCAACCATGAAAACAGTTATTTTGTCAGGACTTTTTGTTTTCCTGCTTTTCGGTATACTCTATGTGTACATGGGCTGGGCAGCACCCCCTTTTTGGTGCCTGTGAATAGATTTTTACTTATTAAAAGTACAAAGTATAGTCTATCTACTATTTGCCAATATCACTTGTTTTTTTAAAAAGTGGTTACCAACTAATTGTATAATTTGCTTCTTTTTGGTGGTGTCCTTCATTTGCAGATTCGTAACTGTGAAATTAGCAGAAATACGGAAGGAAGTACAATGCCCAATCTGTTTAGGTACTCTTTTGGGACTTTAGTTTCTTTAAGCTAATAAGCTATTTTAGCAACTTCATTGGCAGGGGCCATAATTTTTTACACTCATGGTATGCTCTAAAGCAATAGGTTTTTAGTTTTTCTAGGCTATATGATAATTTGGATCATTCATAGTAAAGGAAAATTACTTTTTTCCCCTGCTTGTGTTTTCTACAAGGAATATTTGATCATGTGGAATGATTTATTACTAGCAAGCATATTATTTATAAATTATAAATTCTAGAATGATTATAATTCTGTTGCAGAATGTGAAACATAGATATTAATTAATGCACTTATATCCATTTTGGAAAGAAATCTTTCCAAAAGTTTAGTACTCCTACACTGCAATTATTTATGATTTTCAGAGATATGCATTTGTTACATTAAATGCTTTATAATAAATACTTGTATAATCCATAAGTCATTTTAGGAAGCTGTTCTTTCAAACAGTGTTACAATTGATAGATAGATTTAGGGGATCCTTTTTATTAAAGAAAAAAGAAAAAAAATTGAAAAGTTATCTTCTTTATTGTTAAGATAGGGAACATCAGTTGGTTGAGAAGGTTTAGTCATATTTAATGTTGGCATATGGTAGCTATGATGATAAAAAGGAATCTTCCATCAAAAAGAGGATATTAGGTCGAAAATTGCTCAGGGGAATGTAGTAAAAAGTGGCTTGGAGGAGTGGAATGCATATGCTGAGGCTTTATTATACTAGGGATTTTTTTGTCCAAGACAATGCAAGTTTATGCTATTTCCCTAGAAGAAAATTTATCTTCACATGCTCTTTTCTACATGAAAATGGAAAATTTCATTATAATAAGTAATATAAATTTCTTGACAAGAACTAAACTTAAACAATGTCCACTCCGCCAGATGTTGTAGACTTGTAGTGAGAAACTGAGGGGCCTGTTTATTATGCAGCCAATTTGCATGCTCCACTCTGTGGGTGCAGGTGCAGGTCAATAACCGAAAGTCCCTTGAGATGATTTTCTACCAAAAAGCTTTGCACCTTTTCTTCCCTATACTTTTTGTTTATCAGTTTTTTGGAAAACAACATTGTTTACCATAATTGTTGGATAGGGATTATACGGAAGACGAGAACCGTTATGGAATGCCTGCATCGCTTTTGCAGAGAATGCATTGACAAATCTATGAGATTGGGGTAAGTACTGAAGCTATCAGATGCCTATCTTTCATTGATTGACTTGGGCGCTTGATCTTTTCTTGTTCAAAATTTACTGTGTCCCTCATGCAGGAACAATGAGTGCCCTGCTTGTCGTACACATTGTGCTAGTCGCCGTTCTCTGAGAGACGATCCAAACTACGATGCCCTCATTGCTGCTTTATATCCAGATATAGATAAGTACGAAGAGGAGGTATAATGTGACTGATGCTTTGCTACTCACAATTAAAAGTGATGCTGTGATAGCTTATCAACTTTTCTTTGTTTATGTGTGCTCAATTCTCAGGAATTGGCTTTTCATGAAGAGGAGAAGGCCCGTAATAAGCAGGTGAGATGTTCTCATGTCAGGGTGACTGTGTTTATGTGATAATCAACTGAGCAAGCATCTTTTTATCTTCTCTCTCTCTCTCTCTCTCTCTCTCTCCCCCCCCCCCCCCCCCCCCTCATGGATTTTGTTTTATCATTTTATGTTGTTGAGGTTCCTTCAGTTCTTACCTGTAGTAGTTTGTTCTAGTTATGGGATAGTTCATCTCACTAAGAAAAGCGAAAATGTCTTGTCTACTGAATTAAACGACACACCTTTCACTAAAATCAAGATCTTTTTGTTGTCTGAACAATTTTTTTTTTGTGTACGGGTGGGGAGAGAGGAGGAAGGGACCCTTCTTTTCTTTGTTGCTTATGTACGTTCCTCTGCAAATGCTGAAGGGGCACTGAATGAAGACCATAAAGTTGGCTTTGGTGATCTATGTACAGTTACGGTGTCCCTTTCTTTGCTTTGTTCTCTCATACTTATCTTTCAATGTGCTTGACCAGATCCAAGCTTCAATTGCCCAGACTCTACGCCGGCAATCAGAAGCACTAGGAAGGAAGCGCACAAGTGCTAGAGCCACAGCTGTTGCATTTGTAAGGAGATCACAGGGATATCGGAATTTGAGAGGAAGGAGAAACCAGAGAGCTGGTGAAGTGCAAGGATCTGATGAGGAGGATGATGTTAATGGCCATGATGGAGGTAAAGATTCATCTTCTGCTGATGAGCTGGTGATAGAAGTCAAACCGAAAAGATACAAGCGATGGGGAGGAGCTCGGTTTTCTCAAACTTCTTTAGTACCAGGGACTGCAGATGGAGGCGGTAATGAAAATGATTCCGATGTTAACAGAGATTCAATGGGTACTGCAGGGCTTGTCGGAAGCTCTGAAATGCTTGCTTGGGGAGGAGGCGGCATTCGGAGCAACACACGCCATGGCAGTCTGAGTGCTGGGAGTGGAAAGAATGCTAGGAATACTCGCCTCTCAAAGCTTCTTGATAGTCTCCGAAAGTCAGTAGAAGATGATGGGGTAATAATGAGATGCATAATTGGGGTGGCTTTTGGTAACACCACTGTCAAAAGGCGTTAATTACTCATATTTGGTTGTGAACTGGTAAACATGAAAGGGTATCCTAAATGGATCTTTTAAGCAACAGTGCAACCAAATAAGTTTTAATCCTAATGACAGTTGTTCTTTTGAGGTCATTTTTGTACCGTTTCTTAAATGTACTTTTCTTGGCTTTCCACCTTTACTCTTATAAATTGCTTTCTTCTCCTTTCAGTTGGATATTCGTCTCATGCTTGTGTCCTTGGACGAACAAAGAATACCAAGTTTGCAGTTGCCAAACCTTTGCTGCAGGCCCAACTTGTCAATTAAACACCTTTGCCGAGTAAGATCTTTGTATACAGAGATCCCTAGTTTTACCTTTGAACATATATCATTTTTCTGGTTTAGCTAGTTTCTTGTCCAAAAGGACCAAAACAATCTGGTTTAGCTAAATCTCATGATAGTTGAATTTACTTTCATTACATTTTGTTCTGATACGTGAAATTTCTTTCTGGATGTATGTTATTATGTAGTATGTTGCTCTGAAGACTGCTGTCCAACCTGATGAAGTTGAAATGTTGCTGGTTAAAGAGATTCATTCAAAACCCGACCCTACAACTTCCCCAAGTGTTTCCATATCTGCATGCAGAACCATAGACCCATGTAAAGATGAGTTACATATCTTAGAGGAGCATGAAACGTTAGCTGAACTTCAAGCTATGTACAATTTTAATCGGAGCCATCTGGTGAACTCTCTATCTCACTCTCTCGTGAGCCAGTTAAATTTAGGCAGGAGCATGCACAGTTGCACACAGTATATCAGTGTTGCTAATGTTATATTGTTTTGGTGTTGTTTCCAGCTGCTTGCATACCGTCAGAAGTTGACAGGTTCCGTAGATTCTTGATGAATTTGCTGGCTTTGTTGCCGAGGACAAGCGATTTAATGTTTTACATGTAAGAAAGGTGAATAGTAATATACTTGGGGGAAAGGAAATCAGGTGTAGGTTTAAATTCTTAAAAGATAGTTGCGTGTTTTATCTTTTTAAGTTGTTTAAGAGCGTTATGTAAGTACATAAGAACTGTCACTATTAATAGGAATTTGAAAATGGTTGCTTGGTTAAATCTGAATACAAGTTATGTTTAAATTAAAGCGTCGGGGCTTCTGATTGCTGATCAGCATATACTTTTTCCTTCATTATACATGTAAAGTTGTAATGTGTTTCCTAAGCCCCTTGCCTCAGCTGGGTTTAGTTAGGCTTCACTCTGTTCTCAACCTTGATATTTCCGAGGTTTCTTCAGTTTGATAGTACGAAAATCAACTTCCGTTTGATCATATATTATTTCCATGGTAGCATCTGAATATTATTAGGTTTAAACTCGTAGTAAAGAGATTTGTGTATTTTGTCTTCAAACTCGGTGCAAATTATGTTTCATATTCTCAACTCGGACATATACAGGCATGAGGGCCTCTACCTGTAGATCAGCATTAATTCTTTTATTCATTATATTTGAACTATTAAGCCTCTTGCCTGAACTAGGCGTAGCTTGGTGTTTCTATTGAATGGTTGATTGGTGTTTATTTTACAGAGGAATCCAGTTCGTTATGCATTGGTGTCTGGTTTGTATGAATGATCCATGGCTAAAATTAACATACACTTGTTTTAAATTCTAGGCATCATATGATTATGATGATCAGGTCCTTCTACCAAGATTTTCGACTAGTCATTCATTCTACAACTACAAATTAAATGCTTCAAAATTTGTCTAGCATATCCCAACAAGATAAACATAATCAATAAACTTGACAAATGAACAAGAATTAACAGATGTTGTTAATAAAAGAAACAATAAATCCACATTATTCCACATTCCATTTTATTTAATATTTTGGAGTACCATCCAGGACATTATTCATTCATAATAAACTCGTCCCTAGCTAGCTACTAAAAATAATAATAACTAGATATATAGTACCTTGGAACGCATGCATATAATTTATATAAACTAAGGGACTAAATTCTGGATTAAGTTTGGGGAGCCCTCGTGGTTACTGAAGCTAGCAAGTCGGGCCTCTGACTTTAAAAATTATATATATATATATATATATATATATATATATATATATATATATATATATACGAAACCATATAATATATATCACAACTAAATTGGGACTTAGAAACCAAGGGAAATATTGAGGCTATATCTATACGTGCGGGTTAACCATCTATATAGATAGCTTGCTCTCCAGCCTCTCCTATGAGCGGTGATGCTTGCTCCTAGTCTCTCCACTGTAGAGCCTGCACAGTGTTTACAAACCAAACCAGCTTTAATCAATTGTTGCATACTAGTGGCCGATGCATAATTTGATACTAGCACCTTTTTTGGTACATAGAATGGACTAGAGTTAAATTTTGTAATTAGTACGTAGTATATTTTAGATTGCTTTGAATATTTTGCAATTTTAGATAACTTCGTAAATTTGAGTACAATTATATTGATTTTGAATTTAAATTTTTGTTAAATTGACTTTGAAATCAAAGTTGATCTTATAATTCAAAATAGAAAGAATATACGCATCCACAAATTTTGAACTTTATGGTTTCCGAATTGTTTTATAAGTATTTTGAACTTCACGGTAGCCGACGACGCTCTTTATTTACTTCTGCAGGTGGAATTTGTACGTGTGTCTATGTGTGTGTATATATATATTGACAATATGTAGGTACATACCAGTCATAAACAGAGGGAGAGTTGGGCTGTGGCTTGTCATACACCTGGGATCCCATGCCCCTGGTAGCGAGGTTACTACCAGGGTTGAACACGCTCCTCCACACGTTGTCCTTACGCGCGGCCGTTGGTGACGGCGTTGTTGGTATCGTCGGTGTCATTGGAGCGCCCGGGCTCGACGGCATCGACAAAGATCCCTGGTGCGTGCTACAACCTTCCCCATCCACATCTAGCCAAATACATATACAAATATCATCAATATATATATATATATATATATATATATATATAATTAACCAATCAAAACCATTAGACATAATAATTTTAAATTTTTAAATATATCTCTACTATTTACTAAAATTGCAGTAATAGTGGCATAATACTACTCAATTTATATACAAGTAATGAATAAATAGGAATTTCATTTTGTCGTTTAAAACAAAAATATATATCTAATTATAAAAGAAATAATAAAGAAAAATATTTCTAATCCTGAAATGAATGGAATATGTATATGTATATAAATATATATAGACACACACACACACATATTTAAAGTTACTAGAAAAGTGAGTATTAGAAGAATCAAAACCTATAGATAATATACGTACATGTGTCCACCTGAACCATATGCATGCATGTATATATAATCAAGGATAAATTTACATTTCCATAAAATCATAATAACCAACAAAAAGTAAAATGAAATAAACGAGAAGTAGATGAAGAAGAAGAAAAGCACCATTGATCTTCCTGAACTTGCCGAGGCCACGTTCTGGGTGTGGTCCGGCTAAAACATCGTCCCAAATCTTGTCTAGCATCTTTCCTTTCTAATTTTTCTTTTTAATTCTTAATTTCTCTTTGGATTTGATAAAGCTTGGAGTAAATATATATATAGAGGTTGGTGCTAAAATATCTCACAATCTGTGTTGGGAAATATAATCACTTACAATAAGAAAATGTGGTGGTGGAAATAAATTAAGGATGGAGGACTAGGTAAAATGTGGGATCCACCGATTATGTCTCTGAGTTAATTTGACGAGAGTATGTTAAGGGCTTCTGTCCAAGTGTTCTCATTCTCTGATTGAGCTTGTCCTATTCTTAGGTGAAAATTTGGGGTCTATAATTAATAATTTTATGGGAATTAATTAATTAATTAATTAATTAATTAATTATTAGGGTTCCAAAATTGTTAGGAAGATAAAGGGACACATGGGACCAAATACCTTAATTATCAATATCTTGAGTGGAAGAAAGAATGGGATGCATGAAACAATGAATATCCGATATTGTTAATGCTGATTATTGACTTTAAAATGGTAAAAATTCCGCATAGTGCTAATATATATATATATATATTGAATGTTGAATATATGTTGTGGGGGGCAAAACATCAGATTATATGTTGAAAGGAACTGTAGTAGATCAGATTTGACCCAAAGTTCCATTTACTGAAGAACGTGAATCGAAGATGAATCTCCCCTAGCTACTAGTATTAAGTAATAAATGTATATATCAATTTATTCTTAAATGTCCGGTGGTTTCTTTAAGCTTGATGGTTTCTCGGAAGTGAAAAACAAGCCCAGACCATTACTAGCACAAAGTGAAAGGCTTTTTGGCTCCATGCATCACCACCTGTCTTTTGTTGATTTCCTCCATGAACTCGAGTTTTAACATATATACCATAATAGTATAATGTATTCAAGAAGAAATAGATCGCTGTATACAACTCGACTCCAAGCCAATGAATGAATGTTTCAAAAGTAAAGTAAATAGATTCCAAACTCTTGTAACTTTCAATCTATGGATGAAGCAAGTTGTTAGGACTCCAAATTCCATAAATAAATCAACACCTCAACAGGGAAAATGAAGGTACAACTCCAAAATCCACAAATAAATCAACACCTCAACAGGGAAAATGAAGACAACAAAGAACTTGAAATGCACTTTATTCGACAAAAGGTGCCAGGATTCATTCTGCACTAGGTTAGCTCTTCGTTGTGGTAGGAGTTGAGACCAAGCCACAAACATATAGAACTGAGAAAAACTTTGCCCCTTCCGGTATTCCCCCCCCCCCCCCCCCCCCCCCCCCCCCCCCCAATGGTGACAAATCAATTATTCAACTAAAGGGGAACATATCAAGAATAGTACAACTTAAATTAGCACCATTCTAGTCGCAACATTTCCTTTAAGCTTGTGTATATAAATCCAAACCAAGGTAGCCACCATGCCGAAAAAGACGTCTCCAGTTGTTGCAGCAGAACATGTTTCAGCTGATTCACTCTCCTTGGCAGGCCTTCAAAAAGACGTCTCCAGATGTTGCAGTAGAGCATGTTTCAGCTGATTCACTCTCCTTGGCAGAACTTCTATGTATTGAAGACAAGCATTGCAAGTCCCAGTCGGTCCATGTATCCACCCTGCCTCTAACTAATAATGCTGCCAAGAATTGGAAAGAAGATCTTGACTTCTGAGTTTGCTTCTGCTACCCCTGGATCAACTCCTGCCGCATTGAACAATAATACCCTAGCAGATGTGTTATTCACCACTGGTCAGCTCTTACCATTGGAAACATGCCATTCCCAAGTTCTAAAGCATGCCATTTCCATAGACCTGTTGAGTCCACCAAGTAGCAATAAAAGGAGATCAAGTGGGAATGACAAAGATGCTAATGAATCTGCCAAAAAAAACAAAAGCAGAAGTAAGAAACAAAGCAAGTAAATTAGCAGCACAGCACAGGACGCCAGTGGCTCAGACAGAAATTTATGCAGTCAAGAAACAAACAAATAAGCAGGGCAACACTACAAAGCCAGTCATTTGAACAAAATTATCAATTGTTTATCAATTAAGCAGTTATAATTAGCAAGCTATATGATCACTCAACTTGATTCTGAATTTTGTCCGTCTTCATCAACTATCAAGTTGAGTTATGCCCATTTTAGTCCCGACTGCATTTAGAAATATAGTTATCCTTTGTGTAGTTGTTTCATCATGCACCTTATTTAATGGGACCTAAATATGAATTCAATTACATACATACAAGACTGCTGATACAATAAGACAAGTATCACTTAAGGAAGAACAGCAATCTGTGAAAGTATGGAGCTTGCTATCTTCAGTGCTGTTGGATTAGCATAATCCCTATCATGCAGAGTTGGCGAATTAGATATTTGCACACAGTACTGTATTTATACTCTCCGTCCCATAAAGGATGACTATTTTTTTTTTGTCCTACAAAAAATGTCTAAAGTAGACGACTCAAATTCAAAAATGTTTTATAAAGTCTAATTTACCCTCAAAAAGTACTCCAGTAGAATCACTACTTTTAGAAAGAAAGAACCTTTAGTACACTTATGTGGGGTCCATTGTGGATAACATGGAAACTTATTTACGCTCTCCGTCCCATAAACAAAGGTACTGAAGTATTTTATTTTATTTTTGTCCTACAAAAAATGTCTAAAGTAGACTATTCAAATTCAAAATGTTTTCCAATTTACCCTCAAACATTACTCAAGTAGGATCCACTACTAAGAAAGAAAAACGAATTTTTAGTGTACTTATGTGGGATCCATTGTAGATGACATGGGAACTGGGGTCCATTATAGATAACATGGCCACATGGGAAATTGTGGATATCTTGGGAACTTATGGGAACTGGGGTCCATTGTGAATATCATGGGAACTTATTTATAATCTATCCTCTACTTTCATTTTTCTTAATTTGTATGAAAAATGTACTTATATTTTGAACGGAGAGAGCGGCCAGCAGCCAATAGCCACCTTCATACACTAAGATCTAAACAGCCCCGCAATTCTTTATCCCCCAGCAAGTTACCTGTTGCCTATCTCACCACTTTTGGAGTATCCAATCAATTAATCCCCCAAACCGGAGAATCCTTGTTCCATGTAGAGTATTTGGAGGGTTAGCTATGTCTCGGGGTACAAGAATCCTTTTATAGGTGTAACTTTGATTAGTAAAGGAGAAAAAGCTAGGAGAAGAAAGATCGACCCACCAAAACAGCCAAATGAAAGCTCTACATACACTTCGAGAAGAGTAGACGACAGGTGTAAAGCCTCAAAATTCTTGTTTTTTTTTCAATTGCTAAAAGGCATTGGTGATTCTAATTCTCCAATTAGGTAATATGAAGCACAAGATAGATGGGGACTCAAATTGCTGAATACACGTCTTGAGGTATGGAAGCCTGCCTCTCAGCTTCTTGGGTTCTGACATATTTTTTAGAGACTTCTGTATTACTCCCTCCATTCTTAAAAGAACGTCTTCAAATAAAAAATATGAGAATTGTTCTTTTCACAAGTGAAAATTGATATTTTAACAATATCACACTCGCATCCAAGTGGATCCCATTCACTATTCATGTGAAGGATCCCTGCGGAAATATCAATTCCCAAATATATTTTGTCTACAAAAGGATGTATAAAAGTGCATAAGTTATATACAAATAAGCCTAAAGAATAGTTTACCCTTACACAAAAGTGGGGTCCATTAAGTTTAAAAGAGACAGATTTATTAGTGTATTGGTACTTGTTTTTATAGTCTCTCATCTCCTTTAGTTTTCTTAATTTGTGTAATATTTTTACTCTAGACATCCATTTGAGGACGGAAGAAGTAGTTGAGATGGGCTGAAATCATGGTTCAAAGAAACGGCCTCGTCGAAAATATCGGTGACTCAATTTGATTTTATTACTCACCGCTCGGATAATGAGACATGAATCACAATTTCAAGTATTATCAATGTAAAGGCATGTATAGGCAAAATTTCAGTATAACAAAGAAATAAGTATGCAACGGAGATATAACGAGGTAATGAAAGTAATAATAATAATAATAATAAATAAATAAATAAATAAAATGAGACTCATTTTGTGGGACAAAGAGAGCACTAATAATAAATTAAAAATATATATTTACATATTAACATATTAAATATTGATAAATAATTATGTATATGTACATAGTAACTTATCATAATAACTATTATTGAGAAACATGAATATGATAATGACGTACAGGAGAAGTGGGATGAGGATTGATATATGACTATTTAGCTTCTTTTATTGTGTTTGTGTACTTTTTAGTTTTTAGAGTGTCTTGGAAAGTTATTATCATTTGGACCATGTCATGTATACTAGATACTCTCTTTTTTTTTGTGTTTAGTTTGAGCCATCTTATTGTTTTTATTATTTAAAATTTTTTCGTGATTTTTTTTTTTTTTTTTTGAAAAGTTTCATAACTAGCGGAATGGTGCATTTCACCCAAAATCAATACCAAAACCGATATCAAGTCCCCCCGCTAAAAAAAACCCTTCTATAACTTAAGCCACTACTGCGACTTTGAACCATGGGCTAAAACGTCCTCTTGAAAACAATGAGCAGTAAGGTGTTAGAGAAAATAAGTTCAGATATATGTGCAAAATAAAGTGCGAAGGTAAGGAAATGGGAAAATTGAGAAGGGAAGAAAAACATTGTTGCGATGCTGAGCCTTCGCATAGCTCGTGGGCATCACATGAAGGAACATCTATCTATTGTTTAAATGTCATTCTCATTGGAAAGGTTTTTATAGATTTTTATTGTGGTTCCCAAGTTTGAAAAAATTCACCCTCAAACTTTGAAAAAAATTCACAACAGTCCAATCCCTACACTTCTTTTCCAGTTAAAACCCTAAAGTTTCATTCTTTCCGTTTAAGTCTTGTTTCGTTATTTTTCTTCCAATTAGGAAAAAAGGATGGTCAAAAATAAATAAATAAAAGTCAACTGAAACAAAAGGTGTCCTATTTTGAAGGTCTCAAGTTCCTCTACATTCAGATTGGCAACTGCAGCGTAAAATTTCATCTAGAGCGAGCAACTTAAAATGTTTATTTGTCTATTGGTTTTAGTTACCAGGGAATGTGCTTTTTACTCTACAAGAAAATGAATGAAGCCCTAAAAGTTTTAAAGCTCGTTGTGAGGAAGCAAAACAATGTTATTCGCGTTTGTATTTTGTTCCAAAAAAAATGTGTTCATCCTAATGTATTCATCTATTAAAATCAGTAGAAAATAGCCACATCCTAAGCTTGTTACACTTGAAAAGATGCAATCTTCAGGCTACAATGTAGATGTTCACAATTGTGAAGTAGAAAAAGGTGTGAAGCTTGAAGTTCCCTACTTTAATGGAGACGATCATAATATATTTCTTGATTGGGTGTTTCTTTAAATGGTACAATATGATTGAAGTTTGAAAACATTATTTTGTTGAAGCTAAGCTCAAAAGAACATGTTGGAGATTAAGCTAGATACATGAATGACTATTGGTATTACTTTACGTATTTGAAGATACATTTATATTGATACATGAATATTAGTATTCTTTAAATTCGATTCATGCTCTAACTCATGTATAGAACAAAGTTACTAGATACTCTCATTGGCCTAATGAACAGCGTATTAATACTTGCGTACGCAAACACGATACTTTTACATACCAATACTCTTAATTTAGCGTACCAAAAAATTTATTTGTTATTTTACCTATAATTGCACAAATATCAATATTATAACTTAGTATTGGATACTCAAACATTACATTTGTCCTAAATTATTTATAAAACAACTAACTTGTTGATTCGACTAATTTTTTTTTTATAAAACTTAGCTAAATTTTATTTAGATTCTAAGAGAATTCCTAACTATAAGAACTTATATAAAGATACCCTAACGTACCGCGTTTTAGCTATGTAGAGTACCACGTACCCATATTCGTACTACGTACCGAAACGATCCACGTTTTAGGTAACACTGGTTTGGAAGCATATAAATATGTCTCTTGTAACCTATAAATAGCCTTGTACTTGAATCATTTGGAGCAAGTGAAATGAAGTGTTCTCAGGTGTTCTCCAAATTCATATTTCTTATCAAAAGTAAAATATATATCTTCTTCTGTTCTCCAAATTCATATTTCTTATCAAAAGTAAAATATATATCTTCTTCCATTTCTTTCATAGGGGAATCAAAAACTATAAGATCCATAGAGATGACAACAAATAATGTAATCATCATTTGTCCCGTTCCCAAGTTTGACGGGAAGATGAATTTTAACAATTGGAAAGTTATGATGGAACTTTTTTGAGGGCACAAGATTTGCATACTTTAACAAATGAAGTTCCGAAGACAACAAATGACAACACATGAAGGCATTACAATAGTGCCTTGTCAATTCCTCATCAAGCAATTTACCAATTAATTTTTCACAAGATTGTTGGAGCAACGGCGGCAAAAGAAACATACGATATTTTGCAAAAACGTACGAGCATTCGGTGAAAGTTCAAAAGAATAATTAACAAGTTTTGCAAAGAAAATATGAGCTTCTAGAGATGAAAGAATCCGAATCTCCATCAGATTATTTTTCACAAGTCAAGATCTTGTAAATTCCATGAAGGCCAACGGAGAGACCATAACAAATTGTTGAAAAAATTCTTTGTACTTTGACAGAGAAATTTGATTATATTGTAGCGGAGATTCAAGAGTCCAAAGAGGTAGAAAACATGACAATAGAAGATTTCGAAGGATCTTTACAAATACACAAACAACGGATGGCGAGAATGACGAGCAAAGTCGAAGTTTCGGCTTCAAAATATCAGTCAAATTTAGCAAAGGAGAAAGAAGTACAGAGAATAAATTTTGGAGACAATCAACAGGGAGAAACTTGCAACAATACTACAATAGAGGTCAAGGTTACAATGGTAGAGGTCGTGGATGGAATGACCGAGGAAAAGGAAGAGGCAATTACAAAGGTGGTGGAAGAGGTCGAGGAAGATAGGTGTATGAGTAGTCTTTTCCAAACAAGGATTTGTCCCAATGATTGATTATGTAGCTTGATTATTGATCTTGACAGTAGTACCAATGTCATTTATGAGGATGTTGCTCGGAAACTTGGACAAAAGACAGAGCCTCATCCTAGTTCCTATAAGGTAGCATTGGTAAACAACACCAACTAAAGGTTCTTAAGAAGTATTTAGTGACTTGCTTCATTGGTAAATTAATTGATACAATCAAATGTGATATGTAACCAATAAAAGTATCACATTTAGTTGGAAAGATCATGACTTTTAGATAATTGTGGATATAATTATTCCTTCAAGTGTTGTTCTTATATTAGATGAAGTCTATCCCACTCAAATATCCAACACTGTTGAAGCTTAAGCACGTTGCATGCTCATTTTCTTCAAATGACTTCCTAATGAGATTCGTATTTTTGGCTCACTTCTTAACTCGAAGTTCTTTTTGACATAAGAGAAATGATGCAGGACGAGCCCCTCCCAACTTAGTGGAACTGATGAGCCCACCCAACTTAGTGGAACCAATAAAGAAGCTTTGGAAGTCCATGCCAAATGGTCCAACAAGGAGATTATTGCAAAATTCTAATTATTATTAGATTTTATTTCTTAATTTTTCAAGTTTACTTAATCTCCCAAAATTAGGGTTTTTTATTTTCCTATATAGACTCATGTAATCCATTATAGCTAATTACGTTGAATTGATTATTATTTGTGAAGCATTATTGCTGGTTTATCATTTCTGTATTCTTTCAATCTCCTCTCCAATATTAACTCTAGTTCTAAAGTCTAAACCCTAGCATGGCTCCCCATAAGCTCTCTAAACGTCTAATGATGCTTTAGGTATGCATTGGGATTCTGATGCTATAATGACCAACATGGAGAGACTGATGTGAACAAGACCCGTGTTTCAAACCTTTAGGACAAGGTTGGAGTGCTCCTGTAGAACGCATTCCTATCCATTGTTGTTTCTTCATAATCATCATTTTTCAACTTTTTTTCAAAAAGGCATTTATTTTGGTACAATTCTAAGTTTAAAGTTGGAGAATGTTGATGCAGGATGAGCCCGCCCTTGATTAGACCAGTACAAATAGCTTTGGAAGCCTGTATCAAATAGTCCAGCAATTGGATTATTCTAGAATTTTAATTATAGTAGAATTTTATTTGGATTACATTCTCCAAGAATTGCTCTTTATTATTTTCCTCTATGAGCTCATCTCATTCTTCATTGCATTAAAATTTATGATTATAATTTTGAAGTTGTTTATATCTTCTCAAACCTTTCAATTTCTTCTCCTATCTTAACTCTTGTTCTAAACCTAACTGGTGCTTTTTTGGTACCAATATTGCAGGTCTGTTACAAACTTTATTGGAGGCAGTGGTGGTGCGGTACCAGATCACCTAATAACAAAACCGCACCATTGCCAACCTTAGTCTTTTTTCTACCAAGTATAAAGCCTTCCAATTCTAGCCATAACTCAAGCTTAGTATTAAGCCCTACGCTAGTCTCGTCTATGAGCAATATCCCATCCAAGCATAAACCAGGGTAGTGGCTCTTGTATGAACTTTGTAATCTCACCCATGTCTAATGTAAAATAAGTACGGACTTAATGTCACTCTACCCTTGATGCAGTCCTATCGTGATGTGGGACTTCCAAGTACGTTCCTCACACTAGTGATTGCACCCTCATACATATGACGACCTGATAGAACCTCTAGCAAAAATCAAAGTCAGGCCAGAATCTGGCATTTAACTGCCGGATGAAGAGATCGGTCCTATTTGGAATGATGCAAGAAAGTCTCTACAGTCTACATATAGCATCCTGAAACATTTTTAAACAGAGAACTAAAGTTACTAAACCAAAATATTTATAACAAACATGATCCTACAGGTTACTGGAACATAAAGGAAGAGAAACAAGTCTGATTCTTCGAACAAGAATTCTCAGGAAAACTAAAAGTTTCTGATTCTTCGAACAAGAATTCTCAGGAAAACTAAAAGCATAAAGGAAGAAAAACAAGTCTTATCCTTCAAACAAGAAATCTCAGGAAAACCCAAAGCACATTAAGACTCTCACTCCCAGGTGTTCATTTTTCATAAGATAGCCTCAAAAGAGACTTTCACCACTTCAGTTTGACATAATGTAAATGAAAGACTCTGTCCAGAAGAAAACCAATCAGCCAGGCAGGTCATACTTTTCCATATTTGTCAATGTATCCCTGCAAATAACAGAACTAAGTGTCAAACGCTGTAAACAGGGTATACCAAGCATCCCAGATCCAAGTTTTCCCTACAAATTATCATCTCTAACTCACCTCGACAAGCTTTGCAATTTTTGGCTGGGATGAAGAAAGATACAGCTTAACTGATTCTGGGGTGCAGGGAATTTGATGAGTTGGTAGTGTGCTAAGGACTCTGTCAACTGCTCTTTTGACTATCATCTTGTGAGCATCCTTGCTCACGTTACCCTCACGCCAAGTTGGTTTAACCAATTCTTTCACAAAATCAATAAGGACAACACGAAAGTGCTTCAGGGCTTTTGATTCCCTGAGCATATCTTCATCTGTCTTAAGATCAACATCCATTTCACTTGTTTGACCATCAGTGTCTATTTTTGATTTTGTCTTTTGTATCAGCCTATCAGTTTGATTTACATAATCATGATCAGTTGTGATATATTTGATATTAGCAGATCTCAAGAGCTTCTCTTCTTTCGGGAAGGCATTTCTGTTATGTGTCTCACCTATGCCAGTTACAACAGTTTCTGCTTTAGCTAAAATCGAATCCGTTCCATAGTTTTTATTGTCCAAGACATTGTCATGGTTATGATAATGCCCACAAAGAGATTGTTTACCAAAGTTATATTCTGGGTCAGACATTCCTTGACTAGAGGTAGAAAACTTATAGACTACATCTAGTGATTTGGGTGGTTCGATGCTATCATGAATAGGGTCGTATTGGTTTACTGAAGACAACAACCTTTGAGTAATAGAAGACGATGGATGAAAAGGTGCAGATGGCTCCCAATTATACGAAGATATTTTGGTTTTATATCCACCAGAATGCATATAATCTCCAGAAACCTCCTTCCAATATGGATTTTCTGATTCAGAACCAGAGAACGGCGAAGAGCTCTGGTGCAAAGAAGCAGATCTGGAAGCACCATATTCTCTATCACCATCAAAACGTTTATGGGATCCAAGTGGATCTAAATTCCAAGAAGAGGAAACAAAAGACAAAGATGACCTAGTCAAGGTTGAAATATAGGTTGATGGCAATGGCACAGTAACATTCTGCAGAGAAGTGCTCAAGCTTTTGTTCCTTGAGTGGCTGAAGAGCGGAAAACTATGACCATCACGCACTGAATTATACTTTCCACAATCCCTCGAGTACCAGTTTTCTCTTGGGCTCTCCCTTCCAACATTCTTATAAGAGGGAATACTCTTATTATCGTCTTTGAATAAATTTAAATCTTGGGATTCATCCTTCCACCTTGAGCTTTGGCCAACCTCTCGTGAAAGTACTGTTTCCGAAGAATGTGATGTATCAACTGCAAAAGATGATGCTCCATCAGGAAAACCAATCAACCGTGGCTTTTCAGTACAGCCTTCCAATCCTGATAAAGCAAAAAAGGTTATTTAATAGAATCAGTATGGTATACAGAAGGTTCTTCGTCATCAAAAATCCATAAGAACAAATGTATCACCTTCATTAGTTCGTTGTACAGTCTTCTGATTTACATCAGCTTCAGCTCCCACAAGCTGTTGACTAGTAACATCCCTTATATGAAGGAACCTACAAGATTTCCCCTTGATGCACCAACCTTTAGCAAAAAATTCACAAATAACAGCTGGTCGTTTGTTCCCGTCCTTAAACTCCATACCAGGGGACAAACTTCTTGGCCTTGCCAAGGGAACATGCAATCTGGAAAACCTAGAAGTAGTCAGAAAGTGGTTCAAATTTTTGGACAGGCTAAAATATCTACAGCATCATAAAAGAGAATAAATCTTTTTAATCCAATACTTCAGTCTAATAAGTATATAAAAATATAGATACTAAACCAATTTCACCACACCTTGGTACGCTGTGCTTAATATCCTCAGACTGCAAGCACGTTTTCTTAGTTTTTTCCTCAAAATACTGAATACCAGTAGCCTCCACACTGAAGTCATTTTTTACTGAAACTGCAGCAGTCAATTCATCACCAGATTTACTAAAAGGCTCAGAGATCTGCACATTCAATATCACATTCCCATTCAGAGGAGCTTTATTATTATAATGTGCATCCCCATGGTCTTTAGGTGCTCTTCTTCCGGCAGCAGAAGATTCTTGATATTCATGGTCCTCAGAAGCAATCACAACTTTCCCCAGTTCTGAATACTTGGGATTCACACTGTTGATGCTTGATTCCTCTTCTTCTGCCGTGTCCATTTGATCAGTCATATTCAGACCTTTATTACCTTCTACGGGGTAGGTATCTATTGATAACACCGGTACAGATTTTTCTTGAGTTATTGAACCTGAATTGAATTGCTCTTCCTGCCCCGTGGTTTCAATATCGTGGGTGACATCTACATGGAAGAAAGAATCAGACACAATCAAGAGAAAAGCCAAAGCAAACAACTCCTCCCAGCATAGTAAGGGTGGGGAAAAGAAGTTGATTCTAAGGAATTTTGCTATAAGAAAATACTAAGAAATATCTCACCTACCCAACTTGCTATTCTGTCGAGGATATATTGAAACGAAAATCATTATTACATTCAACAATATAGAGCAGAAATCAGATTCTGTGACTTAAACTCTAGCGGAAATCAAGAACATGTCGAAAACTCTAAAAAGTGACATTAAGACTATGCCTCTCAGGCTCAAAAACGCCTCCTCATACAAAAGTAGGTGAGCCATATGTTTGGCACTTCTTTTCATAGTGTTTAATACTCTCTAAATGGGTTGTCTTCTTCACTAGTTCCAACAGAGGTTACATAGATGATCTTTTTTTAACACACAAAGCATGTAGATCTGAGGAAAGGATGTGGGATTGAACTTGATCGAATGTAAAGTCTGGAGCAAGTAAACAAACACCAAGTCATAATTATATAGACGTACTATAATACTTTTTCTAATTTAATCAGGAAGCTTTGGAAGTCAATTACTTATAGTCTGGTCATGATTGGAAGATTCATAGAGAAGAAATACATATACGATATTTATTGATCAGAACAAATCAGCCAAAGAGTTTGGAAAAATTTTAAAATATTATTTTAATTATGACTAATGTGACCAAAGACATGTGCCATAGAAACAGAAACTAGTATTAAACAAATGACAAATAAAAGCATTTTTTAGACAAAATGGCTAAAATCTAAAAAAAAAAAAAAAAAAAAAGGAGAAGTAAAAGCACTTTTTGGACAAAAGGGATAAAATCAGAGATTGGCATACAAGTCTATGGCTTGTTCGTAACAACTTCTCATTTCTTAGCTTCTACTTTTCAGAAGTTGTTTCTCCAAAATTTGTAACATGTTTTTTGTTGCAACTGCTTCTGCTTCTGCTTCTCCAAAAGCCATGAAGTACTATTTGGTAAATAAATTGAGAAACTAGCTTTTAGTGATCAAGTCAGTATAATACCCTAACAAGCTATATGTTGTTTGTCTATTTGGAGTACGTTTTAGGAGCTTTTCAAAAGCAGCTTTCAATTTCTTTTGGCAAGTTGTGAAAAAATTAATTTAATTATACATTAAAATAATAAATATCACAACCAAAATAATCAACTGATTTTTTAATCATATAGTTAGTTAATATCATAATTATAGAACTTAAAAATTATTGCAATTATAATAATATCATAATTAAATTGAGGGTAAATTATCAGTACTAAATATTTATTTAATTTCATAATCAAAATAGTTAATTAATATCACAGTTATAATATTAATATATATTGTGATTACAATATTTAGTTAATATCATAATTGATTACAATATTCAGTTAATATCATAATCAAAATATATAATTACTATCGATACTAAAATATTCCGTTAAAAGTTGAGACAAAAACTTTGCCGACAACTTTTGAGAAGTTAAAAGCTAGAAGCTACCAAAAAAGAATTGTTACAAACATGGCCTATGCATTTCCATCGGGTGAAAGACTCCAAGAAGTGCAAATAATGTTTTCAAAGAGTAACCCAAAATCAACATAACTTCAACCTATATAATAAAATCGTCTTCACAATAGCACGAAGAACAAACATATAACTTATATAATGCGAGACAAGATGTAGATGGTTTACGAATTTGGTCAGTGAGTGAAAGACACCCTCAACTATGTAAAGACACCCTCAACTATGTATTGAAAGACAGGGCTGCATAGCTCCCAACCGAGGGAGTGGTAGTCGAATGAATTTTTAGAGGTGAAACCAAAGACGGGATGGCACAACACTTAACCAAAGGGGATGGCAGTCGAATGACTTTTTAGAGGTTAAACTAAAATGCCTAAGATCTATATAGTTATAAACCCAATTATGGCTACTAATAAAATAAGGGGAAAAGGGAGAACAGTAACACCTAAAGGCCTCAACAGCACAAAGTCTATCTCAGATCAATTAATAATTCAATTCTCAAATCCCAAGATGGATTAAATCAATATGTATAGAACATAAAACCCTACTTCTAAAGTAGCCTAATGTAATAGAAATAATTCATTATTATTTAAAATAACCCACTAAAATATATAATTTCATTACAATTATATTATCCATTAATAACAATATAGAATAATTATTTGTTGAATCGTTTGTCATCATTCTCCCCTCCGTTAAGAAAAACTAAGCCTCATCATTATAATGTTGGGGAATGAGAAATCACGATATGAGTGGTGTTTGCCACCGAAAAATCCCATGTCCCACATTCCAATTCTGAGCACCATTCTTGGGAACACGAGTGTCATAATAGTGAACTTTAAAGCTGCTTAGGACTCCAATGCAACATCTAAAACAAAAAGGTCAACATATTCGACCTTGATTTTAGCTTCCCTTTTTGTGTTCTACCTTGTGGTTAACCTTGCGTGTCTCTTGAAGTACCATTTCTTCACAGCAAACTTTGAATCATCAATTTGTTCACCACTTTTAACTTTCACTTCAAGATTCTCTTGAGCATCATATAGAGTTTATTTCTTTTTTGTCCTCACTATCTGTATCGACCAAGCCGCAACACAAGCCAAGATCAATCCTCAAATTTACTGCCCTAAGAGTAAATTTTGGTCACCTTAACCCACCACAAAGCCAACCAAAAAGTCATGGTGTTGGTATTCTTGGTATCTACTCTAAGTCTTTATGTACATCACTACCAGGTTTTTACAATCTCCCCCAATTAAATCTCTCACGTCCTCTTCAGGGTCAGTCAAATCACAATCTACAATCATGGAATCACAATCCCCAAGGGATGTGTTTGTTCCAGCCACTTATCACACCATGAGGGGTCACCACTCTAATACTACATGGAAGAACCTGAGCCCAACACAAGCCAGGTTTAAGCCTCAAATTTACTGTCCCAAGGTACCATTGGGTCATCTTGATGGTACTCTTGGTAGTAATATTAAGTCTTATATACATCATAATATATCCCAAATGTTTGATGAGAAACTAGGCCTTGACAATAGACTTCTCATATCTTATTTATACAACCGAACACGAGCTTGCATAGATGTTGTAAGTGCTTTCATGAACTCCTTAATTGCCTTGTGACACTCTTCCATTTCCTTATCGTGCTCTTCTAGTATTTGCAAAAGAATCTCAAAGTATATATTCATTTTCTTCATACGAGAGGAACCCTTTTTTAGATCTATGGGCTTATCTGAAAGAAAATATCAAATTAGGGACTAAAATTTGTATGAATAAAAATTTAGGGTTGATTTGTGAAGTTTGACAAACTTGGAATCATGGTTGAACTGGAACATAACGTTGTTGAACTAAAATGTAATTTAGCAAAATATGCAAGGGGGGAAAATGATCGAGACTTGAATAGGTTGTTAGGGAGATGTTCAAAGACATTATTGAACAAGTTCTGGTTCATTTAGGGATGGGTTAAATGAGTAGAAAGAATGGGAAATAGGGAGAAGAAGAATGCCCGAGCACCGCAATAGCAAAAAGCCAATCCCAAATCAAATTAGTAATTCAATTCTCAAATCCAAAATGGATTACATCAAAATATATATCAAATATAGAACCCTACTGCTAAGGCAACCTACAATAAGGGAACTCTATAGCATTTATCTAAATTAACCTACTAAGTATAATCAAAAGATAATTACTACTTTAAATACCTACTAAAATATATAATTCAATTTCAATTAAGTTATCCATAAATAATCATTTGAAATAATTGATAATACTAATCTCAATGCCCTTCCCTTATCAGTCATCACTACCCTCCAGCAGCATGCTTAAAAGAGCTAGCCATTGATTTGGCTTGCAACAGGCAGTCCACAATGAGAATGAAATAGAGTGTAAAATGAGATTTAGAACAATAAATCTCATATTTGACAAAGTGGTCATATGAAAAAATATGTTAATCTCGCTTTTAACAGTACTTGAGCTTACGTAAGCTATATAGTGTAGAACTAGAGTTCTCAAGACCCAGTTTGTGGTCTTCAAAACCTTTTAAATCTCAAAACTCACCTAGCACAAGGCATAGATAAATTTATATACGAGATTGAGCTGACAATTAAAACTAAGCATCCTAAAATGAGATTGTCAGTGGACCAATGCTCATGTTATAATTGTCTCATGGCATATCTATGTATAACAAAGATGAAATTGAAGACATAAATTGGGATTTTAGATGGATATGGTGATTGAAACATGTCCAAATTGCACCTAATTAAAGATTCTAATCCATTAATTGAAGAGATTATAAAAAGAATTGCCAGTAGCGTAAAAGACACAAAGTTTAGATTCAAATCCATTTGAAAGGGATTTGAATGCAAAATTTAAGTTGAGTTTGAAAGGGAATTAAATGCCTAATTCAGGTTAAGTATAATACGCAAGAGTCAAATGATAGAAGCGAATTTACCTCAAACAATCAAACATATTGAATGATATCTCAATTTTCATGTCGATAAAGAAAAGAGTATCCTGAATTGATTTATGTTGTGATTTGACTGTGGTTTGCGTAGATCTACTCGGTTGTGATGGTGGTAGGTAATTGGATAGATTTGGATTGAGTTTGATTGGATTTAAGGATAGTTCGCAAGATCAGTGAGAGTTGTTGATTGCTGAATACGGTGAAGCTGCCCAAAATTGATGCTCTAATACCAATTTGTGGGGGCCAACCCTGGTGGTATGACTGACTTGAATCAATATCTAGAAAGAGAGTAACTAACTTGAGAATTAGATCAATTTGGACGCAATCAGTAACTTCCTGTTCCTGTGAGTGGAAATGGTGATGAACTAAAAGGGACACAACTTGTATGCACAAGATAGAATAGAGGTATTAAAAAAACAAAAAAACCGTTCAATAAGTTATGACTTCATTAGCCCTGAAAATTTTGTTAACTATTTACTGTTTAATTTATTACATTTATTTATTGTTAAAAAATATTTTATTTAAGTGGGGTGAAAATACATAGGGATGGCAAGAGAACCTCCGAAACTATGCAAGTTTCATAATCATGGTTGTTAATCCAGTCCTGTTGGGCAGCACAAAGCAAGGGCTCGACTTGCGACGCCTAGCTGCCAAGTCGCTCAACTTAGCAGCAACCCTTTTTTTTAAAGCCCAAAACCCATGAGTACAACCATCGAATTAAAACAACAAAAGGGAGTCAGATTGGTCCTAAAATTCCAGCCCAAACAATCGCGACCACTGCCAATCAACTGCGAATTAGAAAGAAAAAAAGGGACTTCCCTACTACTGTGAACCCGCTGCGACTTGCAACTCCCCTGCTACTGCGACTCGCGATGACTACAACGACTCGTGACTTCTTCTTCTCTTCAGTTCTTTGGTGAGTCCCCCTAGCATTCAATGACTTCTCTTCTTCTGTTCCTCTTCCAAAACATGTTTGATGGGTTTCAATTTTAGGCTCATGGTTTCTACTTTTGAGTGGAGTGGGTAGTCAGTGGACCATTCGGATTTGGGTCAGTGATGTTGGACTCCTACTTGTATCAATTGTTTTAGTCAGTTTCAATTGTTTTATAGGAATAACTTTATTTTATGTATCTAAAAAAAGGAGTAAAAAAATCTTGCAATATGTATGCTTTGCCTGTCAACTGGTGTAATATTTATATGTGTTTTAATGACATATGCCAACAAAGGAAGTGATTTAATGACTTACCCAATATGTATGCTATATATAAAGATAGTAAATAAAATTAATATCTATATGTATGTCTCATATATTAATATATTTGTGCTTCTAATAGTATTTGATAGTGTGGAATATTGCAAAATAATAATGTCAAATGTACATGTACATATATATAAATTTACATGTATAAATTATACATAGGAAATAGGAAATGACTTGTCGACTTATGAACGACTAGTCGATTAAACTCCCGGCCACCAACTTGACTGGACTTTACGACTTGACAACTATGTTCATAATTTTTTTATAAATGTTATGAATTTGATTTTTATTCTATATATAGAAAGAAAAACAGTTTTCTAATGTCATATATTACTTTTCACAACAGAATAAAGTTTAATTTCTCAATTTGTCTCTCAAATGACTAATTTAAAGATTCCCTCTACTGGCCAAATTTTGGCTCTCATCTTAATACACACTCATGTGACTAGGACTCATCTAGGATACCGACTATTATTATCAAACATTGTTGTCTGTTACAGCGAGCAACATTCAGCTTTTCCACTTCTAGCTGACAGATCAAAGTCATTCCATTTCAATCTTCCATAACTAGGCTATGACAGAAATTAAACCCCCATAATGCAATGAAGACTTTAACAATAAAGAGCAAAGCCTGGCATGGTAAATTTGGGTCCACAAATTACATCAGCTGTCTACTAACTAAGACTGCAAGGAAAGGGCACAAAAGCAGAACCTAGAAGCATCCCTGTTACAAACACGTGCTAAAAGCTGTAGCTGCGAACCCTTTATGGGTTTTCCATCAAATACGCTTGGGACCCATTATTTGGTGTACAAACAAAATCCAATAGTTAAATGCAGTTATATAAACCTCCATATTGACCCCTGAAAAGATATAGCCCTTTCCAAAAATAGGTCAAACACAAAAGCGGCTTTCCAATTAAATTGGTAATTTAATTGGCGCCATTCATTTAAAGCAATCACGTAAAATTATTCCAGCATGCAACAGACAAAATCTATAAACCAATGCATATATAGTACTTATAAGCTAAAATCAAACAAAAAACACAATTTATCACTTAAACATAATCATAACAGAATCTCTAATAGACCTTAACAAAAAAATATAACAACATAATATGTAAAAAAATGATTCCAAACAACTGCTATATCTAATAGACCTAAACAAAATAGGGGAAGCATAACAAGTACACAAATTATTCCAAACAAATGTTATACCATATGAATTTGAATAAAGCATATAATTTCCACATCCATCCGCATATCACACTCAAATTACAGAAACAATAGACAATAAAGATTTATGCAATGCAATTAAAACAATAAAATCAACAACATTTGGCAAAATCAAAAGATATACATAAAATAACATGCAAACTCCCAAATAAATTTAGATTAAAAAATGAGTAACAAAATCAAACCTTCCGGATGATCTTCATTTACTGGTGGCAAATCTTCGCCAAATTCAGCTTCTTCTTCCTCCTCTTCAATTTCTTCATCCTCGACTTCTACCTCCTCTTCTACCTCCTCTTCAACTTCAACTTCTTCTTCAACCTCTTCGTATTCTTCGTCGTCATCGAGGAGGGGATCGATCTCGGATGGATCGGCCGTGGAGGTCGAGTGATCGGCGGTAGGGTTTGGCATTTTGGGGATGAAACCCCTCTGCCATTCGGTGCGGCTAAGAGTTTCGTGTTTCGGTGGCATGTTAGAACCTTGGTGTATGTTGTGGCAGTCTGATGGTGACTGATGCATATTTATCCACTAGGGTGACCAGTAAATTATTGCCAAATCATCATTTCTAATTACCGTTTATTTTCTATATATATAATTTTATTTTTTGGTGTATGCATCTTTTTAGGGTTTTTTTTCTCTCTTTTTGTAGTTGATGAAATTTATTTATATTTCACATCGTACGTAATAGAGAGAACTAAAGAAAACGGGGGATTGTTTGAATTTACCAACTGCTAGTAATTGTCATATTTATTGATTTCTTAATTTTGAAACTTTGTAATATGATATTTGAATCATTATCGATTTAAAAATTATTGACAAAAATATGCTGACAATCAAGAATAAACCAAACTTGATCATTTAAAAAATGACAATTATATTGACTAATGATGGATAATTTTTGAAAATTGTTAATTCTACAAATAAAAATTGATATTTTTATAATATCTCACTCATATAAGTGTGAGATCTATTTATTATTAATGTAAGAGATTTTATAAAATTATTACTTTTACTTGTAAAAATATCAATTTTTAAAATTTTTATTTTGAATACCATCGAGTTAAGAGTTTGATTTACATGTACAGTATTGTCACAATTTGCCAAATGAGTTGTATTATCAATTTACTTATGAATTGTATTGAAATTATTAATAATGAAATAAAAATATATGAAGATAAGTATGTTATACTTTATGATGAAATCGTTATATATCATTGTTCATTTATTAAAAAAATATTTGTTTGTAAGGATTATAATCTCAATGCATGAAATATAATTCCAATGTTATATTTATTAGTAAGAATTACACTTGAGATAAGTCTGTTAATAAGTGTCTTGTTTATTTTTAAATTTGGACTTGAACTATTAGTTTAAGAATTATAAAATGACTTAATATAAGAAACTATTTAATACCACATTCAATCACGTATTATACTTTTAAAACTATTTTATCCTAGAATTAATAATCTTGAAATTATAATCCCATAAATTATAATATTATAGATCATAATCCTATTATTATAATTATTGTAAACAAACACGCCTTATCATATAAATAATGACACTTGTATTTTATTTCCTTATTCATTATTTCATCGAAATTCATTTTTGAGGATTACTTCATCTTACTCTGCAAAATAAATGGTGATGTTAATCTCTTCGTATATTTTTTTATATATAATCTTAAGTAATTTTTTGTATTGAGTCGAAACCATCGAATAAGAATTCATTATATAAAAATAAAAAATTATTATTTTCGTCTCCTTTATTACGTCTAGGGTTTATATGGGTGTTTTTTTTTGTCAAATGTATGTCTTCGTAATTTCGTAGTGCATATCTTCACTTCTTTAAAACAATCCATTTAGCTACCTCACGAGAGAAATTGATGGTCATAAATAGATTTATTTTGGCAAGTTAAATGTAAATGTAATCTCAAATTTGAAAGATCTCTTTGTGTTAAATGTAATCTCAAAATAATTCGATTAATATCACTTTCAACGAGCCAAAAATTATTTACTAATAAAATATATATTTGATTATAATTTTAAGAGTTTATGTTTTAAATAAATCTCCAAAAAATAGCAATACTTTATGTTAAAAATTATATTTGAGAGGTTGAGGAAAAATATCTAAAGATAAAAAATAATAAAATATACAACAACGATCGTTAACCTCACCAGCATATTATAATTGATTTTAAAATTTAATATTATTTAAATAAAACATAATAATTGATAAATAATAATAATAATAATATACGTAGTATTTTCTTCTTTTTTTATTTGTCTTTTTAAATAGTAAAATTTATTTATTTATTTATATTATCTTTACATTAAATATTAATTTATTTTCTTTTTATTGTTTTTAATAAATTTAAAAAAAATAATATTAAAATTTTATAATTACTTTTATCAACTAAACAAATTATTATTTATATTTTTTAATTTTTGTGTTTTATCCTAAAACGTAAATTAACTAAGTTAAGAAAATTGGTTCACCTGTCTACCGGCAAACACGCCCGAAATACTCTTCACCATCTCTCCCTCTTTCTCTCTCTAGATTCTCTCTCTAAAAGCAAGAAAAAATCCAAGAATTCCGAGCAAAGATTGAAGATCCATAGGCTCCTCTTGCTCTTCTTATTAGCTCTCCGACCTTCGGATACATGACATTGTTAGCTCTCACTACCATCTCTCTCATATAATTCTGTTTGTACTACAATGGTGAACTCTTTTTTTTTTAATTAATTGATGCTTAAGAGTATTCACTGGTTGGATTTATCAAATTTTAGTAAAGTAGTAACTTTTTTTCTGTTTGTATTGTAACAATGATGATTAGTGGTGTTATTGTACTTTACCGGAGGATAACTGCAAATTCAATTGTGTTTTAGTTTATCCGAGTGTTAAGCTTGGGACTGAATGACAAGCTTGATTGGTTAAGGTTTTGTTTGGTTTTGGAGGAAATGTATTACTAATAGAGAGTAGACCAAGGATTGAATCTTTACTACAATTGTTTTTCAGGATCAAGCTGGGGGTTATAAGAACATCCCCAACAGATGGACTATCCATCGATTATATTTAGTTCATATGACATAAAAAAATGTCCTTTAATCTTATTTCAGCAGATGAATTATCCATAGACTTATCCCATGGACTATAATATAAAATAATCAATGAATTCAAAAATACTCTAACGGCTATATTTATTTTAAAGAACAAACAACCTCTATAAATATAAGAGACCATAATTTTTTATCCAAAAATATAAATTAGGGAAATATTATCAATAAAAAAACAAAAATCAAACAAAAAAAACAAAATTCTTGATTTTCCAAAGGTTCAATAGGTTCCACTTTTATTACTGTTGATTTGCCAAATGCAGCCTTCATCTCTTTTCCTTCAATGCACCCTTCATCTCCTTCAAGGCTTCAACACAACCTGCATCTTCCTCTTCTTCATCGCCCTTGCAGTTTTTTCCTTCCTCTTCAACGCCCCTTCAGCTCCCATTTAAATATATTAAAAATTATAGTCCACCAAATTCAAGTTCTTTGATATAGTCTTTTTGGTATGCTGAAAAAACTAACAGACTAAACTTAGTCCGCCTGCTGGGGCGAAATCTGCATCCTAGACTATATTTAGTTTAGGATTTTTGGCTCTCCGGCCTGCCTAACATTTATATCTTTTAGATTTTCTTTTGTTTTCCTATACGGTCCTGTTAGGAAACATAGAACTTTAGAAACTTTTTACTCAGATGTTTAGTTTTGTCCTGTAATTTGGACAAAGTTTTGTAAAGAAATGCCATAATTATGGCAGATTTAACAGTTATAGTCTGATCCTTTCTTTAAAGTAGGCAATGGCATTGCTTGTATTCATGGTCTTGACGAAGTAATGGCGGGTGAATTAGTAGAATTTGAAGAGGATATGGTAGGCATTGCTCTGGATTTGGAATCTAATAATGTCAGTGTTGTATTGATGGGCAATGGAATTTGGTGGCCTTTTGACAATCTATGGTGAAATTAACAAAGGATTTGATACTTGTTTTATTATTATTATTTTGATTTTGAAGTAACTGACAATGTTTATCCAATCAAAGATAAAGAAGTATTTTTTTATTGTACATGCCACGTCAATTAGAGACATATAAGCTGCATACCTTAAATTTCAGTCAAAACTAGTGCACTTAAATTGATAGAAAAGACGTGATGTTCAGCATTAGGTGAATTCACTTAATCAGTGGAACTTCTTATTTAATTCTCTATTTTTGAAATCCAATTTTGCACACTGCAGCACCGTATGCTTTACGGATAAGCTGCGGACGTCGCAATGATGTCCATACTCCACCAACGAATACACGATGGTTTAAGGATTTTGCATATACAGGTGGGATTTTTACTAATGCAAACCGCCCTAGTTTCATTACTGCATCACTTACTATAATTTGCTCGTTTCCTCTATCTGAGGGTCCTGAAAATTGCTATAATATTAATAAAGTGCCCAATGGACACTGTTTGGTGAGAATCTTTTCTGAGTTCGTGGCAGAAAGGAATCCTAATATATTCTTTGCAATCTGGTTGGAGCAACCATGATGACGAGCGAGCATTTGTTGAAGCTCTTCTTTTTCTTACAGATGTCACTGCTTCTCTTTGCTTCCATAGCACTGGTTATTGAGACCCAGCTATAGCTTCAACTGAAATTCTTTAAGTTGATGATAGGGCATACAATTTTGGCCCCCTATTTGGCCAAGGAACAATCCTAAGAACTGGCAAAGACTGAGCTGTGGTGCTCAGAACCCAAAATTTGATGCAGGCTATAGTGAGGACCACTGGAGCAGGGATCAATTCTGGAATTCTATCGGTATATTTGGTCAACATTATGATCGTGCTATTTCTACCAACAACAGCAGCAAGCAGGCCTTACATACACCAAACTTTTATCCAGAAGCTCTATGTCAGACTGCTCTTGTTAATACTGAACTACTGATTATCAGCCCGACTTATCTTACACGGCGTGGATCCGAACAGAAACTACTCCATTTGGTTACACTTTGAAAAGATTGATCCTTCATTCAATCGGGTAGGACAAAGGATCTTTGACATCCTTATAAATGGTGATATAGCGTTTCAAGAGTTTGACATTGTGAATATGACGGGGGATATTCACAGCACTCTTGTACTGAATGCGACTGTTGTTGTTAATGGAAGGAGTTTGACAATAACTTTGCATCCTACTAAAGGAAGTCATGCAATAGTCAGTGCTATTGAAATTTTTGAGGCTGTCATGGCTGAGTCCAAAACCATGCTAGATGAAGGTAAAGATACCTCCATATTTATTCCATTTACTTGTTTTTGGATCTTAGTTTTAAAGATCTGGAATAAGGGATGTTCATGTTTACTTCAATAAGATTAACAATTTCCTTGATTCGTTTTTCTCTCTCTCTGCACTATAGAACAAAAATATCCCTTTATCTGGTAACATTTAGATATTTGATTATACCCTGTCATCTTTATTGCAACTTTATGTCTATGCATGTGTTCCTAGGCAAAGCTTCATATGTTAAAATAAAGTCAAATGTGACTCTCTCTTTTTTGGACAGAGGGAGTTTTATTACTACAACGTTCTGTCTAAATTTCTTATATATTGTACTATCGCATTCCAAGTGGACGTGGGGTTCTCTAGTTATTACAGTCTTCAGTAATGTTATCATTACAGTTTGAAATAAAAACCTAACATGATGCTTCAATTTTTTTTGAAGTGGTATCTAACTTGATAGATTTACTATTCCTTTTTATCAAATATATTAGTAACATTTAAATCATCATTATAAATATGTTGATGCCTACCTCTCCTGCTAACTGCCAAGAGTATGCTAACTTCTGATACCAAGTCATATAGAACAAGATCACAGTTACATGTAGTTATAGATTAATAATGTGTCCTATATTAGATAGCTATATATTAATATAGGTATGAGCTTTTGGTGGGAACCTACTTTCTCTCAGGAAAAAGAGGGCATCCATAGTGCCTGAACATGAAGATGAAGCATCTTCCTTGGAGTACTGAATTAGTCATAAGGGGCCAAAGAGTTTCCGAAGAACAAAAGAAACTACAAATAAAATGCAAGGAGTCAGAGATAGAGCTCAACCCCAGAGAAAGAAAAAAGGCAGCTGTTTGTAATTTATCCTCTGATTGATTATAGAGAGTTATCATTGTTTCGTGGATTATTCTCTTGTGAAGGTATCTGCTGGGATAGGTTTTCATAAGTTTCATTTGCAACCCTTGCATTTTTGGTCCCATGCAGATAATTAAAATGAATATAAGTTTGAGCTTTAGGTTGGAACATATAATTTTAAAGTGGCTAATTAAAGAGAGTCGCTGCTTTTCATGGCAGTCTTCTCTTGTGAATGTATCTGTTGGGCTAGGTTGTCTAGGGTTTTACTTTATACTTTCTGGAATATGGAATAAATGATCCTCTTTTTCTTAATGCGAGTCAAAGAATGTTTTTGGACTTTTGGAGGTTCAGTGATTTGATGTTTTAGGTTTCTTAAGCATTCACCAAGCATGCTTCCAAGTAAGGCCGTCTTATTTGATTCCTGGGAAGGTATAGCACACTTTACCTCATGGCCATCATGGGAGTGCTCGGTTGTAATCAGGCATGTGGAACAAATGTGTATGATCCATGTAATCACTTTAATACATTCTTTCTTCTTCTTTTTTCTGCCATAATCTACATGGCACCTAATTATATCTCTACCAAAACTAAAGTGTCCAGCATGTTTAATTGAACTAATGTATGAGGAGATTTTGACAAATCAAGAAGTCACATAATGTGCTTAATTATAGCTTTGATGTTGCATCTTCTTTCTTTTTCACCTTTGTTCAGGTCGACAACCAAATTGAGAAATTAACTATTCTATCTTGAGTTTATAACTGTAATGATCCATCAGATAGCTGACTTTCAGTTAATGTGTTTCCCATACTTCTGTTTTCTAAGATTTAAGTGCAATTAATTTTCTTTGCAAGATCAGTGGTCTTTTGAGGAGGGGTTTCTTACCGAACATGTCAATTCTCGACTTCGTCATCTACAAAGCATGTTAGTTCTTCACTTTATTTGGAGTTATGTTGCAGTTGTAGCATCTTTTCTGTGAAAAGGATTCTGCTACATTTTCAGTAGCCTTTTCCAATTTATATTATTCTTGATACCCAAATTTGGTCATAATGATGGAATGACAGATAATGATATCTGAAGATTCTGAACTTCTTTTGATCTTCATGAAATAACTACAGTTGCTATATTACATTTCTTAGGATTAAATAATTACAGATGATATTGACCTTAATCATCTGGCTAGATGCATATAATTTTTTCTTATGTATGTTTTATTTATGTATTTGCAGAAACTTGTGTGGAAACGTATCCACGGAACCATTCCTTCTTCACTTGGGAACAGTTACCAGCCTAGAAATACTGTGAGTAGAATATTACATTGATCATCTACTCGGGACACTTTATATAGCTCTGGTCACTGCTTTTGTAATGTAATTGTTTTCCATATTTCAGAATTATGAATGTATAAATTGTGAACTGTATACTCATTAATTCTGTCATTTTAAGTTTAGCTTGGAGAATTTGTATTTCAAGTTAAATAGGGAATTTCACTGGAATAAAGAGAAATTTATTTTAAAATTAAGAATAAACACATACATTAATGTACAAATTGCAATTGCTGTGTTCTTGTTTTTCATTGGTTCAACTGTGTCAATTTAATTTTTTTGGCTAGTCTGAACCTGGCATTGCACTGCAGAGACCCATCATACAAATTTTTCAATCAATTTCTGAAAGTTTTGGATGCTGACATCATTGCATAGGCTGTAAAATCAATCGAACATCTTATTAGCATAACAAATGTGAACACTAATTTATGTAATTGTGGTTCAGGAATCTCAATAGCAGCCTCCCTCTTTGGAAGAGTCCCCGCTGCTCTAGGAGGAAAGCTTTAAGTATGTTCTTGTTAATGAACTCTGAAAGTAGTAGACTGATCCATGAACTTTGAAGTAGTAGACTGATCCTGTTGATGTTACAAGTTTTTCAGCTAGGAGGCGATCCACGTAAGTGGCGGCTACCTTATGAGATGGAGAAGCAAATAAGGAGAATTTATTCCATGTTCCTGCGTCAAGTGAACAATATGTTCCTCCCTCTCATATATCTGTGAAGCCCGCCTGTGGTGGAGCCCACATGTATGTGAGAGAGAGAGCATACTATTCACTTGCCCTTGCCCCCAGGAGTATGAAATAATTTTTCACAAATAAGAGGCTTTCTAGAGTGGGAATTTGCAAGGAGATAGTAGTAGTAGTATTCCAAAAGCTTCAAGGGGTTGGTTAAACTAACTGCTTAATCTTGTATAGATTTCCCATGAATGCAGCGGATTACTGGTATACGTGGTCCATAATTGATCAATGTGCAGCTGCTGCTAACATCCTGATAACATCAAACAAGTACAAAATAAGCATATAACACGATATGATGTTGATAACCGTTGCAAATGGAAGGCTAGTTTCCTTTTGCCATGTAATACGGGAAAATAATAAATGTGAATATGTCATTTCTTCAGTTACATTTACTCTAATAATTAGTATCATTTGTTTCTCATCTTTTCTACCTGATACACACTTGTGCGTAAATTTGGAGATGGTATAGGTGGTTACAATGTTTTGAAAATCGATTTGGTCCGAGCAGAGTTTACTACGCGAGCTTAAATGCGACTTACTGAACCCACCATTACCTGAAAGACGATATCGCTAGAGAAAAGCAATAGTCGTACTTTTTCTACTTCGCTTGCCGGACAGAAACTCTTTGATTCAAGATCACCTTGCCTTACACTCGGTTAAACTGAAAATCGGCCGGAGAAATGAACCGATTTGGCCTAAGAATATGTTTTTCATCAACTTAGTTGACTATCGGTTGAATCGATGGTTCAATAGGTAAAATCGATTAGTCCAGTAAATCGGTTTTAAAGTATTTTTTGGTACAAAAATATTTTTATTTTAAAAATTAAATATTTTTAATAATATTATAACATAATTTTACTATATTTTAACTTATAAAAAATTAGATGTTTTACAATTTTATTAATTATTAATAAAATTATTTTTTTTATATATTTATGACGCTATTGATTCAATAACGGTTCGTTAAATCAGTGTTCCATTCACTCAATACGTTTTTCAGTTAGATGATCGATTCGGACCTAAAAACATTGTGAGGTTATTCTATATTATTAATGGAGTAACCTATGTCGAAACTTCCTCAAAGATTAGTATTTTCAATGTGATTATAAAGGTCGGTCGTAGACATTTTTTCCCTAAATTATTTGGTTATGCAACTCTTCTCACTTTTCATTGGAAACCACCACCAAGATTATAAATGAAATTAAAGAAACTCATTTTCAAATGGTCGGAGTGGAGAAACGAGTGAAAGAACGGAAGAAGAAACTGAGTAGTAGACGGACAGAAGCAGAATTAATGAGTCAACGCGGAAGAGCTAGCCGTCTGTCTCCTAAAACTATGACACCCCGCAATGTATTATAGTACGCGTCTCTCACCACGTGAGAACGCCTGACAAATACTACTCCTACGCACAACTTTCAGAAAGTGGAGTATAATATACGGAAAATTATAAATTTATTCAAAAAAAAAAAATTAGCCCTGAATATAAATAATAAAAGAATATAAATAATTCCACTCTATTTATATTTTATAAATAAGATAAAATTATATTCTTTTATTTTTTATAAAAATAAAATTTGTGAATAATTTTTTCAAATAAATATAGAAACACTCATAATATATAGTACAATACAGTATGAAAACTGATATTTTTATGTATCTTTTTATATTTTTATATTATGTTATATAAAAATAAATTGAGTTTATTTTTATGTGCGAGAAAATTATATAAAAATATTAAACAGACATGTGAAAGCAATGTATACAGATCTATTTTATTTTAATTGATTTTTTAAGAAAAAAATAAATATTAAAATATATAATTAATATTTTATCTAATTAATTAAAATTTTAAAGTGACGATAAAATTTTACTATTATCTTTTAAAAATTTATTAAAACATAAAAAAATGATATAAAAATAATATAAAACTCGAAGCAATTAATGCCTATTTAAAATTGACAAATAATAAATAAAAACAATTTTCAATCTCTAAAGTTATAGATAAAAAAATAAAAGAATAAAATTTAAGAATTAATATTATTATAAGTAATAATGATTGTTTCTCTCGCATTTGAAGAGAGAGTTTGGTTGGGCACTTTTGATACTCCCGAGGAGGCTGCTTTGACTTACGACGGCGCTGCCCGGTCTCCGAGAAGCCCCAGGGCCAATACCAACTTTCCGCGGTCGAAAACCGGTCATTCTCTCGATCTTAACCTCAGCTACGGTCAAAGATTTAAAAATTAGGTAAAGGCGTAATTATACTCCTCTACCGGAACACTTGGCAAATTCGATTATTTTCTTGGTCAAAAATTACAAGAGGGACGGTTTTAATTATTTAATACTACTTTACATAATGGGTAAGAGTTTTTAAAGTGTACATATTTCGGGATACGTTATGTTATGCAGTTAACCTATTTATTAAAATCATATACACAAAAAAATTATACTTTAAGATTATATTTATTTATAAAAATTATATATTAAAATAATTTTATTGCGAGATTAGACCAAAACCAACAATTTAATGGTAGAAATCACTCCGTTTATGGTTTCACGGTTTAGTTCAGGGAATTGATCTTTTCATAAGTTAATTTGATATTTTTACAAGTGAATTTTATTTGATTTTATAAAAATATTAAATTAACTTGTAAAAATATTAATTTTATTAATTTAATACTCAATAGAATAAATCAAAATGCTAAATAAAAAAGGTAAAATTTACTTAGTTTTCCTCTAGTACTTCCCTAATCCCTTGCTTAGATTTCTCCCTTAATATTAAATATAGTTCTAAACTTGAATTATAATAGTATAATTTATTTATTTTTGAAAAAAAAAGTTACTGTGAGATTTGCCAAAAAAAATGTATTACTGTGGGTGGGAGTTTTTTTTTTATGGTTGATGGTGGAGACTGAAAAGTTCCGGTTTTTGGGGTCCAATTAATTTTTTTTTATCAAATAGTATAATAGATTGAAATAAATTGAAAGTGTAAACTGTTACAAACGGTAAAAAAATTATAATACAAAAAATTAAAAAAGTAATCTTTTAAAACATAATAACAGATAGTAAATAAAAAAATGTAGTACAACTAGTTGACATTGTATATATTTTTAAAAAATAGTTATAATTTGAAAATAATAACAAAATATGTAAATATGAGCAATTTTTTAATATAAGTAAAAAAAGCAACCATCATGATAAAATAATTTACTCCCTCCGTTTTATTATAAAAAATTTATTTAAAAAAAAAGAATGTATCTTTTAATAGTAATATAAAATAACAAAATATATTTTAATTTTGTCATTATAATATTGTTATTATTATCAAACTTAATATTCTTAAAGACATATGTGAAAAAGATATATCTATAATATTTACAAATGGGATTTTATTTTGAAATGGAGAGAGTTTTAAATTTTATAAATAAAAATGTTTTTATGAAGGAAGAAAGTAAGCAAAGAATTGGTGAAAGAATCTTCGCAACAAAAGGAAAAAGTAATTATTCTGCCGAAAGAAAAGAAAACACGTACATCGTCATAGGAGTATTACGTGGGACCCAGGTAGGGTGTAAGAGTCAAACTTAAAAGTAGAATTGTCCCACCAGCCCTCACGAGTCACGAGCCACTCTATGTCGGCAGCAGAGGCATCACACCTCGGTCTTGCGTTTTTGTTTCTTTGACGGCGCCAAACGTTCTCCATGAGCACGTTGACGGTCGTCAATTAGGGTGCATACATGATTGATGACACACCCCATTACCCCAATAACGAAGTAACCAAACTCTAATCATTATTCATTACCATACCTTCACGGCGCCGTTACGTGGGGTAAATATATTAACCCTACATTCAGAAAGTATATATATAAATATAAGTATAAATATAAATATATATATATATATATATAAATACACTTTTTCCGTTAAGTACCACTATCCAGAAAGTATATATATATATATATATATATATATATATATATATACATATATTATTAGAAAGTTTATTTTAATATACTTTTCTTTGTTATTAAATCTCTATATTATTAAGGGAGAAAAAATAAAGTAGTTGCCTTCTTAGGGTTGTATCACTATTTTTAATGCTTTTTTTTTAAAAAAAATTATCTCTATATTTATTTTTCTATCTTCTCTTTTATCTTTTTTTTTTTTCTCACACACAGTGTGTGTATATGTCAAATAACTAGTTGTGATAAAATAATTGATCCAATAGTAGTAACCTTCAATTTTGAATTACTCCTTGATTATTTAAAATTAAAAATATATTTATTAAATAACTAATTTTAACAATAATTATCATAAATAGATAAAATATAATACGAATTTTAATATTATATTTTATTTTTTAATAATTAATATAAATATAATATTTAAATATTATGTACATTCGATCCCATAACGAGTGGCAAGACTTTATATACCCCAAATAACTAGAAGATTGTGGCTAGAGTTTGTATTTGTCTTGGAAGTATGGACGGCGTCTCACTAGCCTTCTAGATTATGACAAAATCAGTTGTACACCATTTTATTTTTGGGCCACACAAAATTTAATTAATTATTTACTTGTTTTTTATGCATGATAAAAGAAAGGTATCAAAGTATCACGTGTATTTTAGATAAATAAACATATTAGGTTAGATTATTTGTTGTTTGAAGATAATTAAAAACAAATAATATTCAATAGAAAAGGTTTCGTATATAATTTTAAATTGAATGATATTTATTTTATTAAGGGAGAATAGAAAATCAAATCTACGTAATTTTCTCAAATGTTCACTTGAGCATCTACATTCAATTTTGAATAAATGAACTCTCCTTTTCTCCTGAATTCTTTTATTAATAGAAGTATAATAAAGTAATAATGCACTCTCACAGTTTTAAAATTATAAATATTTTTTATTTTTTTGTTGTAAAAAAATAAATTTCTTATAAAATTATAAAGTAACATATTTTAAATTTATCATTATTTTTGTACTATATTACCACTATTAAATTCTTAATAATGTTTAAAGAAAATTTAAAAATTATTAAAATATTCTTTAAAATTATTGTGCTTCTAATGTCCTTCGATTTTGTTGTGTTTGCGAGGAACGCGACGTGTAAAGGAAAAAATTATTTTATATATTTGTAGTATGGTGAATAATATATATATTTTTTTACATATATGTGATATTCTTTATAATAAAATTTACAAGAAACTTACGTATATAAAAAAAAATAATTAAATTATTCATCATATTTTAAGAACGTGGAATAATTGACAACCCTGTTTTTTTTGGCAAACGCGAGTGGTACCTCACCACCACCAGTTGTCCGCATACGCAGCCTACTCGCCGGCGAAACACTGTCCCATTACCATACGTCACCTCTAGTCACTGCCACCTTCCGCCGTCTTAAAATAAACAATTAACAACAAAAGAAACAGCTGATTATGGTATTTACGTCCACTTCTACTTGAATTTTTTTATTTTTGAAGTCATTCATGGAACAATAATATCCCATTAGTCTAAAGATGTTTTAATCTAGTTATGAAGATTGATGTCGATTTTTTTTATGAGAATTTTGTTTTTTTTATTATATTCTAAAACCTGTTTTTTTCTTTATTGTAAGACATTAATTAATTTTCTTATTATGAGTTTTGTATTCTAAAATCTAACCTATAGATAAGTATATTTGTATTCGTATATAAAAATAAATTTTAACATCTATGTTCATATTTGTATCCGATGGATATACAATATGAAATATTTATATTCTTATTCGACAAATAATATTTGAATATAAATATTATTCATATTTGTTTTGTATAATTTAATATGAATAAATATTTTAAATATCCACATATATGTACCTGTATCCACATGTCCAAAATAAAATTTTAAAAAATTTCTTTTTAATTATCACACAATGTTAAATTAATAAAAAAAATATATTCACTTAATTAATTAATAATTAGAAATGATGTGTAATCAAATTAATAAAATTAGATATAATATTTATATATAATTTTTTTATATCGTATATTATAAAATAGTCATAAAAATGTATAATCAATTGATATTAATACTTTCATATATATGTTGTATACCAATATTAAATAAAAAATTTATAAATGTATACATGTGTGTGTGTGTATATATATATATATATACACATACACATACACTGCGTCAGTGCGTGTACATATTATATATAAAAATATTAATGAATACAAATATAAATATATATTTATTTATTTTTGCTTTGAACGTATACGAATAAAAATAATATTTAATTTTATATGAATACAAATAATATTCGATGCGAATATGAATATGAATTTTCAGAATAAATATTAGACATCTACTGCATTTACAGCTCTACCTACATATTAGGATATTTACTTAATATTGTATTTGAGAGATTGTTCAAATAAATAATTACATTTATTGGACTTGTACTAATATATTTTCAAAATTAAGGCGTTTGAAAATATAAGAAAAGAAAAAGTGTGCGCTAGTTGAATATCTTCTGATCTTGTGAAATCCTTATTTTGTCAAATACTCCTTTCGTCTCTTTCGGGATAAAATTTTTAATTGATTTTTTGTGTATATTAAAAATTAAAAAGATGACAAAATTATTTATATTTAAATTTATATTTAATTATATATTTTTTGTATATAACTAATAATATTTCATAAATATATATAGAGAATAGAAATATGACAATTAATACTAAGGATATTATAGACAAATTATTATAAAAAAAATAAATTATTTAAGATAGATAAATATTTAACTTGAATTTATTTAAAATAATAATAAATTTTTTTATTTTGAAACAGATAGAGTAATAAAGTTCTTAGACAAAATTTATTCACGGAAAAAGTTATATTTTAAAACAGAACTCTCATCCTCATAAATAAAGTTGTCCAAACTTTGATGTTATATGGATTTTGAACAATTTTTTTCAAAGACATTCATTTTGAAAAAATATCAATATAAAAAAAAATGTAAATTTACAAGATAAAATAAGAGACTATTATTAGACGTAACCTTTAGTCGTGTAAATATCTATTTTGTTACTGCCTTAAACATACATGCATGTATGTGACCAACTATCCTTTTATAAGGTTAAAAATATGTCAACAATGGTGCATTTGTTTATCAAATTAATAAATTTATAGATATATTTATTTATTTATTTTTTGATAAGTAAGTTTGATTTTCGTTTTTGGTCAAATAAATATAAAAAAATATTCTATTACTTTTGCCCAATTAAATTTTATTTGATCAAAACGACTATTAAATTTATTTATCGAGAAAACAGTAATAGAATAAACATATCTATAGATTTAAAAAATTAATATTTTTATATAAAAAATATTATTATAAATTCATAATAACGATTTTAATTATAACGATAATTTATATATAAAAATATTTAAAAAATATATAAAAATATCACTTTATTCTTACCAAATTACCAACCATTTAATACTCTACTTTACCGAGAGATGGTCAGCTGGTTGAATTAATCAAAAGCGAAATCTTGTGCAAGGATTTGGGGGACCACCACCGGGACCCACAAAAGCGTCAGCCGCCCCTTATCCTACGCTGCCCGCGTCTCTGTGGGGCCTCCATCTTCAATCTTAATCCACCCAAACTTTACTACCCCGTAGTAAAACAGTAGTATAAATTAGAATCCGACGGCTAAATTACACGTGGAAACAGCTCGAATCTCGAGAGCCACTCGGTCAACACAAGAATTATACTCGGTCGCCCTTTACCCAGAAAGCCGCTAATCATGGGCCCCGCAATAGGTCTTACCCACCTCTCCCTTGCCTTCTTAATTAATCACAACAAATTCTATTTACCAGTAGTATTGTGGTAAAATGAGTCCTTTAAATATTTTTTCTTTTATTCAAAGAATTTAGATTTGTCAAAATCTAGAATGGTTATGTTTACTAGCTTGTTATAAATTTGGATTAAAAAAAATAAAATATCCAAAAATGTAAGAAATTAATGAAAAAAATTAAAAATTTATAATTATTCTTCCATATTTTTGTTAGTTTATATAAAAATAAGAAGAGGAAATTGAAGTTTTAAAATTACATTATCTCTTAATTCTTTTATTAAATATTCTTATGCTTTTAAATAAAGGGTAATACAAAGATTACACAATATTTATTTATGTTGTTATGTTTTTTTTTTTAGTTTTAAACAAAAAATTGATCAAATTTTATTTTGTCGTTTTAAAACTACAAACAAGAGAATATGGCAGAAATTTGAGATTCTTATTTATTTAATATTTATATATTTATTTTAAAAGTCATAAATTAAGAGTGATCGATACATTATATTTTCATAACTTTCAATAATAAAAGTAAATTCAAAATAGTTCAAATTGTGTAATAGTCAAAGTGTAAGCGTAAATTAAAATATAATACATTTTATCATCCAGTGGTGCATGATTGGCGCAATTTGCCTATTTTTAATATAATACATTCGGACTACGTAGTCCGAATTAGTAGTATTATACGTACGGTAATTAGTAAAAATAAGATAAATTATGGCATAAGGACGTTAATTCCTTTTTAACAAATTAAATATATCTACTTTTCCGTCGAAAGTTAAGATTGCCATCACTAGAAAAATTATTAATATCAAATATTGTCCTGTCCCAACTTTATTATAGTTCTTTTTTTAACTTATACTGCTTTATTTGTCGTTTTAGGAAAATAAATTTATTTTTTTATTTGTTTATAAAATTTAATAAAAAAATTAAATACTTAGTTTTTTAATGTTATTTTTTAGAATTAAACATTAATTTATTTTTCACTTATTCTTTTAATAAATGTAAATAACTTTAAACCGTCAAATAAAAAGAAGACAAGGGAGTAATAAACATGGAATTAATAGACCACATTAATTAAGGCAAACGACTTACCATAGCATGCAGTACAACTATTTTTGTCAAAATGTTATTTAATGCTAAATGTAAAGGTTGCAAATGGAGTTCACTTACGTGCACATGAAAAACAATGGAGAAAATAAATGTAAATGCTGATACTTTTATGGCGGAGATAATAGAAATTGTGTTTGGTCAGTGACGAGTTGGTGGTGAACATTCGTGCTAATTATGATATTGTTGTACAATTATGATTTGTTTGGCGGGATTTATAGTTCAATATCGAAAGGTGAAATATGATTACGATTTGTAAACAGTATTTATTAGGGGTGAACAAATAGTCCATTAAAATAAAAAAATTGTTTGATCAGAATCAAACTGACAACAAACAAAATTAAAAATTAATAAATTAATAAATTGACAATTACAAAATAAAAAAAACAAGAGCCTAGTCGGCCTATGAAAAAATCAAAACCGACTAAACTCGTCAGCCAAATATATAAAGTTATAAATATATTTATAAACATAATTATATATAAAATATATTTTTACTCATATATAGTAATACTCAATTTGTTAGTATATGATATAATATTTTATTTACTATACTAGAAAATTTAGGTTTAATAGATGTTTATTAATCTAGTATGCTTAATCTCTTTTTGAGTTATTTATTAGTATTTTGGTCTTAAGTTATCTTGAGAAAAAATTAAAAGTATTATTTTTAATGATCATAACTATTTGTCAAAATTTGAGGAGTAAAACTCTCTAGTGTAGTTAGTATATTGTATTTGATCATTTAATGATTTATGATTTAATTTTATATTTAATTATTCATTTATTATTCATTCAAATAGTCTAAGCCAACTAATCTAATCAATAACTGAATAAGTTGATAACTGACTATAAGATAAAAGTTTTATCAATTATAATTTTTAATATTTTATAACCGTTTTAAATAATATAATTATTTTTTAAAATATAAAATCGACTATTGTGTATCCTTGTTCGCTAATTTTGTCTGCTTCTTTGGAGAATCCAAACACGATAACTTGATATATTATTGGAGAGAAGGAAATTAGTGTGAATTTATTTTGAACAAATGAGTGGTAGAAACTAATAATAATTGAATTATAATTATAATATATATAAGTATAATAAATTTATTTTAATTATTTTATAATTATTATGTTGATTATAATTTAATTTAATTATAAATTTATTCACATATATATAATTTTTCTCAATATAATACATGTCGTTTAATACGTGTAACTTCTTATAGACTATATATAATTTTATTTTTGGCCACCTTTGCCAACAAATTAAATAAATTATAATTTATAAGTTTTGGACATTAAAATGCTATGATGTGGCGAGAATCTCAGGCTTATACTGAACCTTCACATCGGTCCAAACTCCCGTACTGACACGAACTACACGTGTCTTAGCCGTACAAAACAAAGTCAATTTTGCGGTAACAGTTCCGGCAAACCAAATAATTGAAACACAGTTTTGTTATGTAAACTTACTTTTACAATAATTTATATATTTATTTTTATAAAAAATAATAAAATCTTAATAAAACTCATCACTTATATAATGAATTCAATTATTTTTTATAAAAATTATTACAAAAATATCATTATTTATATCTTTCTTCATTTAAACACGATGCAACATAATAGGAAAAACAATTTATATAATAAAATATAATTATCACTTTTGAGAAAAGAGGATTACATTACATTGACAACAAACAACTAGAAACTCTACTACAGAATTTCTCGCCGTCGCAAAAAAGATCAGATATTTGATCGTTCCGGTAACTATATGCCGGAGACTTAAACTGTCTAAAAAAACAACATTAAATACTCCTTTTCCAAGTTTTAATCTTTTTTTTTTCTACAACTTATAAGCCGACTACAATTAGAAACTGACGGCAAGAAAAATCAAGGCAGATAATTCCGTCCGACTCCGTCAATTGAAATCCGGCGGCGGTGGACCATTCAGGTCGAGGTTAAACCCTTTTCCTTTCGGCTTCAGGTCGACAACGGTCGACGAGTCGGAATCGCTTTGAGCCCCACCGCTGACCATTCCAGGTGCCGCCGCCGCAACGCGGTCGTAAACAGGAAAGGGTTGCATGATTACCGGATAGACACCAGAAACACCTCTGGAGAGTTGAAGCTGGTGATGGAACTGAAACCTGGACGAGGATCCGAGGTTAAGATCCAGCGCCGGCGAATCTACCATTACCGCCGGCGAAAACGTCTCTCGGCTAGAGGACTCCACAGTGCTAGTCTGACTCGGACTCTGGTTAGTTACACAGGTGTTAATATTAATCTGATTATTAATAATATTAATATTGTAACCACCAGTTACATTACGAATTTCCTCCGGCGTCGGAAAATTGGTCTTGGCTTTGGCGCCGCGGAAGTTCCGAGCCGCGGCGTCGTAAGCACGAGCCGCCTCCTCCGCCGTATCAAAGGTCCCCAGCCAGACCCGGCTCTTCTTGCCGGGATCTCGGATCTCGGCGGCGTACCTTCCCCATGGCCTCTTTCGAACTCCCCGGAAATGTCTCTCCGAGACTCCGCCGCCGTTACGCTTGCCGGATCCCGCCGCCTTTGCCTTCGGCACTACCATACCTGCCAAAATATTTTGATTTTTGAAAAAGCATGAAAAAAAGGGTAAGGTGGTGTGGGGGAAATGAGAGTGGTGATTATTTATAGATAAATCAAGTCAAAGCCGCCCTCTATGGTCTAGTGGCATTTTCGTAGTATTATATTCCATTAGTGGGGTATACGTGGCAGCCTGGCAACAGCATTATTTAAAGGATAATAATAATAATAATATAAATCCATTTATTTTAGCTACCATCTCGTACGCTACAGGAGTATATACGTAAATACCGCGCGGGTGTTGGTCCACTGGAGAATGAAGAGAAATGTCCACGCGCACGTTTACCCCCACGCGGTTTTGTTTGGACGGCTTTAGTTCTAATGTGTTTGTGTCCGTGTTTGGATAGCTCTAGTTTTTTGTTTACGCTGTGTTTTGCGGTAGGTTTGTTATTACGTTCTAATTTTCTTTGTACTTAACACGTTATTAGGTTTATGAAAGGAATTCTTTTTTTTTTTTTTGGCAAAAATGGTGCATAAAATTTTGCAAAATGACTTGTAAAAATTGAAACGGAAAAAATATTTTCAACAATATATTTAAGGTTTACCTCTTAATAATATTCCAAAGAAATAATCAAAATTTTATTTTATCATAAAAATAGTTATAACAAGTTATGAAAATATGAAAAATTAAGAAAGATAACTTATTTTGACACAAATAAAAAGTACTAAAAAAAGTAAAATTTGATGATTTGATGGACCCACTAATTGAAATACAAAAGATATAACTTATTTTCACATGAAAACTTAACCACTTAATTATCAACATAAACAAACTAATAATAAACACAAACAAAAATAATTTTAAACTAACAAAATAAACACACTCATACAACCTAATATTATCACAAAACACACATTAATCGAAAGTCTTTGCTCTGGTCGTAGGCCATGACAATGGACGTGGAAACATCCATGTCCAATCCAAACCTAACACATCTGCTATATAATCCCATTATTGCAGTTTAGACAAACTCCTTAAGTAATCTGTTTTCAGTTGTGCGAGTGGCTGCTTGTTCTCAGTAAAAGTCCATTTAAGGCGAGTAAATTAAGTTTATTGAGATTTGCTAAATTAAGCTAGCTCCTTTTATTGAGAAAAGGGTAAGTTCTTACGTAATGACACTTGCTATGTAAGGAAATGTTTGAGAGACAACACTGATACACCACCTACATTCTAGGGTGTCAGCTTGGCCTGTACATATCCTGGACTAGTTACATCAATGAGCATTCCATAGAACGATACTTGTCTCGTCACAAGGAAAGTAAAAGTATGAGAAACGACACTCAGATATCACCCATATTCTTTAACGTCAACACGTAAACTTGACTTGTACGTACATGACTTCAATTGGTTTTGTCGATGAGTATTCACTTTGAATAAGTTAACACTAAATATAATTTTAATTTTAATTATTAAAAAATAAAATTTATTGTAAAAATTTGTGTTCTATTTTATTTTTTAATTATTAAAATGCATATATAATATTTGATATTATATTTAATTATTTCATATGTAATGTTGTCCATTTATTTTTCATGTCAACGAGTAAGAAAAAAAAAATTAAGAAAAAACATTTCACACAAAATTTTAGTAATAAAAAAATTATAGTTAAATTTTAAACCTTCAATTTGGCAGGGACTAAAATGGAAAGATTCGGCGAAGACAAGGGATCAAATTGTTCAAAACATAAAGGAAAGTGGTCTAACTGCATAATAACGTAGTTGAAAAAGATAAAAGATTTCTTCATCATATCCCCGGGGGCATATTTTCTCTTTTGCTATTTGGAAGTTATGGATTCATCAAAATAAATTCAGCTTTTCCCCACCTGCCTATTACTTGGAATTAAGCTCTTATAAAAAATGTCTATCTCTACCTTTCACGATATGGGTGACCTTGCAGGGAGCCAATTCCAAGCAACGTGCAAATCTTGCTTGCCTGTATCTTGGTCCCTTCCTCCTCCAGGTTTTATTAAGATCAACACAGATGTCAGTGTCAAAAAAATGGTCCTGCAGGTGTTGGACCTGTTATAATTAAGGAATCGCGAGAAAAGGCGGATGGCAGGTTCTTCCAGGAAATTATTTGGCGTCTCTGCTCTCTTAGCTGCGCTATGGGCGATTGATGATAGATTAACGTTATGTTGGAATTTGGGATTCAAACTTATGCTTCTTGAAACGGATGCGGAGGAGTGTTACAAGTTACTATTATTTCAACTGGTTCTAAGTTCTCTCTTTAATTTGGTCTAATTTGCTGGATTCTTGGAGTAACCTGCTAAAAAGGGAATGGCACGTCAAGCCTCAACCGGTGCCTTTAGGAAGCAAATAGACTAGCCGACTGCCTCGCCAAGAATGCAAAGGACCAGCACGATTAGCTCATGTTTTATATGGATCCTCCTCCTTTTGTGACTCAGTTGATGAACTTTGATTTTGAAGGAAAAACCACCCTTTTTAGTGCGGTTATAAACTCGATCTTAAGTACTTGTTGTGTATTTTGTTTTGTTGATACAAATTTCTTCTTTTGGAAAAAATAAAATATAATCGTAAGATTTATACTGACTATTTATATAGTTAGGACGATAGAATTATTTGCAAGGTGCAAAATTTATTAAGGGATACATGCGTATGATATAATTTTCATAAGCTTTTCCATTTTTCAATAATTTTTTACCTTCGCCTTGCCTTATAGTGGCTAAAAATGTCTGAAAGTACATGGTTTATCAATGAATCGGATAACATGTTCTAAGAACGGAGAACCCAATCCAAAAACTAGAGCACTAACGTCCATTGTCCAAACAAGCTTACAAGCTCAATACCGCGTGAGCCGGGGGACTGATTAAAATGCAGCTGATTTAGTTGTCGTCATGCTCCGCCACCTCGCCGCGTGGCTTGTGTTCGGCGGTGGGGCCCACATAGGAAGAGGGACCAAAATTGTGGTGGCCGTAGAGATAAGGGAGAAATTATTTCCTGCCCCAGGAGCATTGCTACAGTATGCTCCACCCTCTCACATGAGGGTGGGGTCCACACATGATGTGACCCGTGTGGACCCCTCCTCATGTGAGAGGGTGGAGCATTGCTCCAGGGACATACAATAATTTTTCGAGATAAGGACCACGGCGGAGTTGAGTTGACACGTGTGAAAATTAAAATCTAACATTCAAGCCGGCATGCACCCCGCCCAAGGTTTTTTCAATACCAGCGGGATTTTATGACAGCACCAGTGTCATTATCTTCGGACAATTTAGTCCCCGCGTCGGGGCTCTTAACAGGAGATTATTTTATATTTATGAAATAAATAAATAGTATATTTTTTTAAAATATTATAAAATTTATTTATAATAAAACATTAAACATATAAAAATATAAAAAAAAAAAATATATTATTCACTTGTTTTAAAAATATAAAATAATTTTTTCTCTTAATAACCCTCCTCGTCCAATGGCGTTTGAATTTGGACTTGTTCATCGCGGATTGAGGCAAAGTCAATAAAATATGTACGTTTGCTTAAATTATGTCTAAACTATTAAAAAAAAAAATGGTGTGCGTTACGTTATTTAACAGTATAATGAAATCTTGTACGACAAACTAAAACGTTGGAGTCAAGAAATTAATAGTCAAACAATGTACGTAGTAGTAATGGAATGTGGCGGGAAGGATCTGACATAAAATTGCGAAGTGTACGCGGACTTTGAGTAAATGATTCTCATCAAAGTGTGACTATTCTATATCATTTTCTTGCCGAAAAATAGACTAGACAAAGGCGGGTCCCAACTATGCGTGTTTTACGTTAAAAGGTTCTTGATAAATACTTGCACTTGTCTTTTGAGTTTTTGTTATTTTATATAAATTAATCTTCGTCAGTCAAATGACGTGGTCTACTTCTCAGTTTCACTATCATTTAAAGTAGATTATACGTACTGTACAGTACATGATAATAATGATATCTTAAAATATAAGATTATATTTTCATTTATATTTTACAATCATTCTCATTTTTATATTTTGTAAAGGAGGAGAACAGTTTATATGTCTTGTGAACATTGATCCTTTACTTTCAACCTTAAGCACAAACAATGTAGACCATGAGTTTAAAATTATATTAAATATTTGTTTGTGATTTAAATGGACGATTACAGTCTACAGATGAGTTAATTATAAACTAATTCTTAATCAAGGTAGATTACGAATCGGTCTTAATATATACTACTCGGATAACTTTCAAAAATTCCGTTTCAAAATTAGATATATAATTTGATCTTTAAAATCAAACAATAATATCTTAAACTTCAAAATTGGTATTGTTATTCTAAAATATACAAAAGAGATCTAGAAGAGAATTGGATAAATTCTTTTAAATTTTTTTTTTTTAAATGTTACCATATAGCACAACGAAATTAGTTTAGAAAACCTCTTCAAAGATTATAAGAAAATTCAAAGTTCTAAATTTAGTGTAATTGCATAAACTAGTCACAATTAGAAATCGTAAAGGGACAAGAAAATAAATTGCAGAAAAGTAAAAAAACGTTGAGAATTTTTAAGAGGTTCAAAACACAAAAGTCTCATAGTCAACTCCTACTCCGAGAGTAGAGATGATCCACCAAAAATAAGGGTTACAAATAACAAAGGTTCACTAATAATCAGTACAACTCTTGATTCACCTACAGTCCTTCAAGTCACAAAGACTTTGAATACAAATATCACTAAGATCTACAAAATCAAAAAATAAGTTATTGATTGATATGCTGTTAATTTGCTTTAAGTCTTTTTTTCAAAAGTATTAACAACAATAAGTTGGTTTTTAATCGTAGGGTGAAGTACTTTGAACACTTGAGTTTTTTGGAGCTTGATTTGTCAAGATTAATTAGTTTGTTCAATTTTGTAGTGACAATCCTTTTATAGTAAATTCTTTATTTTGTCAGTTGAATTGTTATCGTTGCTCCAAATAACCAGAAAAAAATTGCAATGCATAATTTCTTCGACTTTAAAACCTTGTCTACTGAACTACAAACTATTGTTTTCAACAGTATTATGTTTGGTGTAACAACAGACGCGTGTCCTTGTTCCTGTAAAGATAGTTGTTGTAAAAGTTGCATTGTCTTTTCATTCTTATCGCTAACTTATTTGCATATCATTTTTGAAATATGTGAGTTAAGATTATATAACCCTTGCCATAAATTACCTGTCACTATCTTGTCAAATTTTTATACTCTACGAATTTAGTTAAACTGGCTTTCAGTGTAGATTCGTAGAGTTGGTCTACTGATCGTTAAGTGTCCTCTCTCAATGATATTGACTTTACGATTCTTAATGATTTTGCGATCTGACTCTACGTTCTGACTTTTCACTCTACAATCTCATAAATTCTTTCTTTACCTCTGTGGTCTTAGAGTAAGTTCAACTTTTACTTAACGAAATGCTTGCTTATAAGATTAGCTCCAACTATTACAAAGAATGCATGGCTATTTTCGACAATTTTGGATCTATCTACTAAATTAGATCTCTAACTAAGTCTTTTTACATTGAAATCTCATAAGCACTTTACAAAAGATACTTGTTTATACAGATATACATTAAAACTGTAAGACCCCGAATTTATAAAATACAAAATTTAATTTTTCTTCATATATATTTTTCCTGAAACAGTAAATGGTTAAATTGACAAAATTGAAAGTTAAGGATGTTATGTGTAAATTTTATTTTGACGGACAATATTCGTTTTGTCGGGGAATATTCGTTTTGTCGGGGAATATTCGGGCCGTACGACGGCGCCGAAATAACAAATTATTTGTGGACCCCACAACGGAATATTTGTCGGATATAGAAAACGACAGAAGTAACCTTTTTAAATAAAAATAGTCAACGGTGTTAACTGTTAAAATACCGGTGATAAAAGAATAGTAGCATACGGTAATTTATGGTATTTTATTGTGGCACACGGTATTCTACAGTAGCACACGGTATTGCACAATGTCTCATATTATTGACACCGTAACTGTTACGCATCATTTCATCAATAATTGTCACTGCATAATATTTTATATTATCAATTCAATTATTGTTGCTACACAGTATTTTGCATTATTGATTCAATAATTGTCATTACACTGTATTTCATATCATCGAGTCAATAATTGTTGGTGCACTGTAGTTTAAAATTATTGAATCTAATAATTGTCACAGTAGCAAATATACTGTAATTTATATTATTAAATTAATAAAAATATGTAACGTGTTTCTTACATTATTATGGTAACATTAATTTATATGTTGGACTCACAGGAAGAATAATAAATAAAATAATTAATTTTACTATTTGAAATAGTAACGTGAATAGTGACGTGAATAGTAACGTGAATAGTAAGTGAATAGTAAGAAACATGTGGGACCCATTGTGGGGCCCACATGAAATGTGAGAAATGTGAGAATTTGCTGAAGAGTTGGTGGAGGCTGCGCAGCAGCCTCTGCTGAATTTTTTTCTGTTCACCTACCACGCATAGTGCCTTATTTTCTCCTATAAATAGCTTGTTCAGCTGAATAGAAAAATCACACCTAAAACATAAAATTTTTCTATAAGAATTTTATGAGTTTTCTCTGAGAATAGTAAGGTTATTTTGAGAGTTTGAAAGCCAAAAGGAGTGCAGGAATTTTTCAAGTAAGTCTTTTATTAAAGAGTAGTAATTTTATAAATTCCTATTTTTCACGGTATTCACAAATCTTCCTTTAGAAGACTCTTCTTTAAGAAGATTCATTTTTAAAAGCTTTCTTTGGAAGATTTATTTTGGAATATTATTTTTAAAACTATTTAAAAAGTAGTTATATTATACTACAAAAATTATGTTAAATATATATAATTTTGATAATTCATATTATACGAGTTATCATACACTTTGAAATTTATATGTGGAAATTACTAATTTTATTATAAAAATATAGGTTGATCAACCTCATTTAAATCAATATCCAGTCACGTGTTAAGGTAAGGAATACCATTCATTTCAAACTCTTAAATTTACTGTGGTAAGGAATATCATTCTTTTCACACTCTTAAATTTATTACGGTAAGGGGTATCATTCTTTTCATCATCATAAATGGATATTATTTTCTTTCTTACTTGAAGGGATTATCATTCTTTGATTCTCGAAAATAATATCGTTTCTTTCTTGTGCCATTTACTTCCATGTATTAAATTGTGGGAATAACCTTACGGCGCGGTTTACCGCCTGTTGGTGAATAACCTTTTGTGTTCATTCCTTATTAATCTTTGAGAATAACCTTACGGTGCGGATTATCGCCTGTTTGGTGAATAACTCTTCGTATTCAAATTGATGGGAATAACCTTACGGCGCGGATTATCGCCTGTTTGGTGAATAACTATTCGTATTCAAATTGATGGGAATAACCTTACGGTGCGGATTATCGCCTGTTGGTGAATAATCCTTTTTATTTGTCTCGTGTGGAAATAATTTGTCTACACGAATTATCACATGACACTTTTATTCCATATTCGTAAGTGATATCATTTTCCTTTATACTCATAAGGGATACCATCTTTTTCATCTTCCATTATTCAAACTTACTATGGTAAGGGATATTAATTTCCTTCACCGTTTGTTAATCAAACCTGCTACGGTAAGGGATATTATTTTCTTTCATACTCCTAAATCGAAACTTATTATGGAACTATTGCTTCTATAATTCCTGAAAATATTATATGTTCCATAATAGTTGAACTTCATTATTTCAACTGAACCTTCCTATTTACGTGAACCTTTCTATTGAACTGTAACCGTTATTCTGAACTGTGGATCTTGAATATCATTTTTAAATTTCACTCCACATCATGTTGGCAATTTGGACATTATTTGAATCTGCACAAAGTAAACTTATGATACTTATTGTTTATCCTGTTCTTCTGTTCATCATTTGTATCACTGTTATTTGTATTAATCATCAAGAATCAAGCTGTTGTGAATATCTGTGGCCGGGGGCACAGATGTGATATAATTGTTGAACAGATGATAGGTTAAAGGCGATATACTAGGTTAAAGGCGATACATCTGTTCGGTGTCTTTTATGGCACGTGGTGAATGCTCTCTTTGACCCGTAGTGCAAAGATGAACTGTTGGTTGGTATGATTATGACCAAAGGCTGAATCTGGTATAATCATGACCGTTGGTGCTTTATTGAATATCTTTGGCCCGTAGTGCAAAGATGAACTGTTGATTGGTATGATTATTACCAAAGGCTGAATCTGGTATAATCATGACCGTTGGTGTTATATTAAATGTCTTTGGCCCGTAGTGCAAATATGAACTGTTGATCTGCATGATTATGATCAGGAACTGTGAATTTTTATTATCATGACTAATGGTATTTCAGATGATAAAAGTTGATGATATTTTTACAAAAAAGAGAAGCGAGTGGACATTATAGTCTGCATTATTCTTCTAATAGATTGCTCATTCCGCTGCTATTATTGATCTGAACGTTGTTTAAGAATTTAACTACAGTTTTTGATATAAACCTTGTAGTCTATTGTATTCTATCAAGAACTCAACTGTTGAAGGCTAATGATAATTTATTCGTCATTATCTTAGTCATGATATTTCTTACTGGGCTATTTGAGCTCACCCTTTCTTTTCGTTCCATTGTTTTTCAACAGGAGATGAGAACGTAACGGGGTCTAGCCGGGGAATGGAGTGAGAGTGCGGGGATAGCTATCATAGTCTTCACGTGTTATAAAATAGTGTGGCAATAATAATGAAGACTTAGTTGTGTTGTATTATCCACTGTATTGTTGTACGTTGTATTTCATTGTAATAATTTTGTTGTAGTCTTTTGACGACTCAAGTTTGGGCTATGTGGGCCTAGATTTGGGGGCGTCACAGTTGGCATCAGAGCTTAGGGATATGGTCTTTAATGGAGATCTGGGGTTAGAATTAGGAGGGGAGAGACGAATAGAATCGGTCACTAGTGTGTCCCACCTAAATTAGATTTTATTATCTAATGAGTTGATTTGAATATAGGGACATTAAGTGATGAGTCAGTTTGTTTGAACTAACAATTATTTTGTGACCACAGTTAAGTATGGCATCTGGAAATCAAGAAGTTAACTATGGAATACCCGAAGCAAATGTAGCTGCAAAACAAGAGGCGACGAATAATCTTCCTACAAACTCAGAGTTGAATCTTTTGCCTAAGGCAAAAATTATGCGTGTTCTATCCAGTAAGGATGAAGGTGAAAGTTCTGTTACAGTCGTTCCAGATCCATTATTAGAAGCAATTAAAGGAAGTAATGAACTTGCGGAAATTATTGCCTTTAATCTGCTCACTAATTGGAAGAATCATATCACCTGGTTATGCTCGATAACAAAGGATCGGAATATATGGACGTTTCATATAAGTCTTTGGGATTTATGGTGTTCCAGCTATGATTTTCAAGATTATTTAAAAATGATGTTTCTATACTTTTGGGCGTTACAATTTAAAGGAATTCAGGTTAAGTTAGTCACTATCGTGGAAACTACAGTCTATCGAAAATACTATTCTTATAGAAATCATTGGTACGTTACTACTGATGAAGTTGAGGAATCCGAGAAACAGTTCGTTAGAGAATTATTTAGTGGTATTCCCATGGTTGAAATACGTGAAGATCCGAATGAAGTACTCGGGATTCGATTTGACGATAACAGTCAAGAAACCGAAGGAGGTGATAACTAGTAAGCTATTTATAAATTCTCGTGAATTCTACGCTCTATTAGATACTGACTCTATCCACTCTTTTATCTCACCTATATGTACTCAACGTTTAAATTTGACTATTGAAAACTTAAATCTTGTCTTATCAGTTGAAACCCCATTAGGAGAAATGACCATTACATCTACTGTCTATAAATCTTGCCTAGTTCAAATCAACAACCTCACATTACCTGTTGACCTTATTTCTTTGGAGATGCATGAATTTGATGTGATTTTAGGAATTGATTGGTTGACTACCCATCATGCTAAAATTGATTGTTTTCATAAGATTATTAGTTTTCATATTCCTAATCAATCTGTCATGCAAATTCAAGCAATTAAACCATTGAAATCTATAACTGTTATTTCTAGCCATAAAGCCATTCGTTTATTGAAAAACGGATGTCAAGCCTTTTTAGCCCATGTCATTGATTTGAACAAAAACACGTCAAACTTGAATGATATTCCTATTGTTAATGAGTTCCTGACGTTTTTCCTGAGGAACTTCCTGGCTTATCCCCAAACCGAGAAATTGAATTCTGTATCGATCTTGAACCCGATACTAAGCCCTTTTCCAAAGCCCAACACCAAATGGCTCCCATAGAACGCCAAGAGATGAAAGTTTGATTATTAGATATCGGTATCATTCGAGCGAGGAATGCGAGAAGAGTTTTCAAGAACTCAAGAGGAGACTTGTTTCAGCTCCTGTTCTGACCATTCCATCAGGATCAGGAAAATTCGTCATATATAGCAATGCTTCAGGCAAAGGTCTAGGTTGTGTCCTTATGCAACATGGAAAGGTTATAGCTTATGCCTCTCGACAACTCAAAGATTATGAGAAAAATTACCCTACTCATGATCTAGAGTTGGCAGCAGTCGTTTTCGCGTTGAAGATATGGAGACACTACTTGTACGGAGAGAAAGTGGATATCTATACGGATCATAAAAGTCTCAAGTATTTCTTCACCCAGAAGGAACTCAACATGCGACAACGACGTTGGCTTGAGCTGTTGAAGGATTATGATAACACCATCCAGTATCACCCGGGAAAGGCGAACGTTGTAGCTGACGCTTTGAGCAGAAAATCTTATGCGAGTACAAGTGCACTGCTGACAACACAAAAGCGTATTTTGTACGACTTGCAAAAGATGGAGATAGAGCTAAAGACACCAGGGACCCACTCGAAGATTGCTCACGTGCGAGTAGAACCAGCTTTAATCGATAAAATTAAAGCTGCTCAAGCTACCGATCCGGAACTGATAAACATGATAAAGAAAGTACAATAAGGTACCATTCCCGAAGCAAGAATCGACGAGAAAGGAATACTTCGAGTCAACTCTCGACTCTGTGTTCCTAACGATCCTGAATTAAAGCATAAAATCATGATGGAGGCACACAACACGCCGTTTGCAATCCACCTAGGAGGTACCAAGATGTATCGAGATCTTCGACATACATTTTGGTGGAACAATATGAAAAGGGAGATTGCAGAGTTTATCTCAAGGTGCCTAACTTGTCAACGTGTCAAGGCAGAGCATCAAGTACCTAAGGGTCCATTACAACCACTTGAGGTTCCCGAATGGAAGTGGGAACACATCAATATGGATTTCGTGACGGGTCTTCCCAAAGTTTCTCAAGGCTTAGATGCAATTTGGGTCATCGTAGATGGATTGACCAAATCCGCTCATTTCTTGCCTATACGAGAAAACTTTTCACTTGAACGTCTTGCCGGTATGTACATAAATGAAATCGTGAGACTGCATGGCATGCCAGTTTCCATAGTTTCTGATCGAGATCCTAGACTCACTTCACGCTTTTGGATCAGTCTACAAAAAGCTATGGGCACTGAACTACGTTTTAGTTCTGCATACCATCCTCAAACGGACGGACAATCGGAAAGGACGATCCAGACCCTCGAAGATCTTTTGAGACTTTGCGTACTAGATTTCAAAGGAAGTTGGGATAAGTACTTGCCATTGGTGGAATTTTCCTACAATAACAGTTACCAAGCAAGTATAGGTATGGCTCCATTCGAGGCTTTATATGGACGCAAGTGTCGCTCTCCAGTATGTTGGAATGAGGTAGGAGAAGAAAAACTGTTGGGACCCGAGTTGGTACGCTTGACGACCGAAAAGATCCAAATGATCCGACAACGAATACAGACAGCACAAGAACGACAAAAGAGTTATGCCGATCTTCATCGGAGAGATGAGAGATTCAACGTCGGAGATCATGTATTCTTACGTGTTTCTCCATGGAAAGGAGTTACGAGATTCGGAAAGAGAGGAAAGCTCAACCCTCGATTTATTGGCCCATTTGAAATCCTCGATCGAGTAGGATCCGTAGCCTACAGACTAGCCCTACCACCAAGTATGTCTCGCATCCATAACGTTTTTCACATATCTATGTTACGTAAATATGTGAAGGACCCAAACCACGTCATTGAGTTAGAACCAGACGTTATAGCAGAAGATTTAACGTATGAGGAGGTACCTGTTAAGATCCTAGATAAGAAGGAGCAGATCTTACGCTCAAAGGTTATACCTCAAGTTAAGGTTTTATGGAGGAACCAAGATATTGAGGAAATGACCTGGGAGCTAGAATCTGAGATGAAGTCTAGGTATCCATACCTCTTCGAAATGCCAAGTATTTCAATTTCGGGGACGAAATTTCATAAGGAGGGGAGGTTGTAAGACCCCGAATTTATGAAATACAAAATTTAATTTTTCTTCATATATATTTTTCCTGAAACAGTAAATGGTTAAATTGACAAAATTGAAAGTTAAGGATGTTATGTGTAAATTTTATTTTGACGGACAATATTCGTTTTGTCGGGGAATATTCGTTTTGTCGGGGAATATTCGGGCCGTACGACGGCGCCGAAATAACAAATTATTTGTGGACCCCACAACGGAATATTTGTCGGATATAGAAAACGACAGAAGTAACCTTTTTAAATAAAAATAGTCAACGGTGTTAACTGTTAAAATACCGGTGATAAAAGAATAGTAGCATACGGTAATTTATGGTATTTTATTGTGGCACACGGTATTCTACAGTAGCACACGGTATTGCACAGTGTCTCATATTATTGACACCGTAACTGTTACGCATCATTTCATCAATAATTGTCACTGCATAATATTTTATATTATCAATTCAATTATTGTTGCTACACAGTATTTTGCATTATTGATTCAATAATTGTCATTACACTGTATTTCATATCATCGAGTCAATAATTGTTGGTGCACTGTAGTTTAAAATTATTGAATCTAATAATTGTCACAGTAGCAAATATACTGTAATTTATATTATTAAATTAATAAAAATATGTAACGTGTTTCTTACATTATTATGGTAACATTAATTTATATGTTGGACTCACAGGAAGAATAATAAATAAAATAATTAATTTTACTATTTGAAATAGTAACGTGAATAGTGACGTGAATAGTAACGTGAATAGTAAGTGAATAGTAAGAAACATGTGGGACCCATTGTGGGGCCCACATGAAATGTGAGAAATGTGAGAATTTGCTGAAGAGTTGGTGGAGGCTGCGCAGCAGCCTCTGCTGAATTTTTTTCTGTTCACCTACCACGCATAGTGCCTTATTTTCTCCTATAAATAGCTTGTTCAGCTGAATAGAAAAATCACACCTAAAACATAAAATTTTTCTATAAGAATTTTATGAGTTTTCTCTGAGAATAGTAAGGTTATTTTGAGAGTTTGAAAGCCAAAAGGAGTGCAGGAATTTTTCAAGTAAGTCTTTTATTAAAGAGTAGTAATTTTATAAATTCCTATTTTTCACGGTATTCACAAATCTTCCTTTAGAAGACTCTTCTTTAAGAAGATTCATTTTTAAAAGCTTTCTTTGGAAGATTTATTTTGGAATATTATTTTTAAAACTATTTAAAAAGTAGTTATATTATACTACAAAAATTATGTTAAATATATATAATTTTGATAATTCATATTATACGAGTTATCATACACTTTGAAATTTATATGTGGAAATTACTAATTTTATTATAAAAATATAGGTTGATCAACCTCATTTAAATCAATATCCAGTCACGTGTTAAGGTAAGGAATACCATTCATTTCAAACTCTTAAATTTACCGTGGTAAGGAATATCATTCTTTTCACACTCTTAAATTTATTACGGTAAGGGGTATCATTCTTTTCATCATCATAAATGGATATTATTTTCTTTCTTACTTGAAGGGATTATCATTCTTTGATTCTCGAAAATAATATCGTTTCTTTCTTGTGCCATTTACTTCCATGTATTAAATTGTGGGAATAACCTTACGGCGCGGTTTACCGCCTGTTGGTGAATAACCTTTTGTGTTCATTCCTTATTAATCTTTGAGAATAACCTTACGGTGCGGATTATCGCCTGTTTGGTGAATAACTCTTCGTATTCAAATTGATGGGAATAACCTTACGGCGCGGATTATCGCCTGTTTGGTGAATAACTATTCGTATTCAAATTGATGGGAATAACCTTACGGTGCGGATTATCGCCTGTTGGTGAATAACCCTTTTTATTTGTCTCGTGTGGAAATAATTTGTCTACACGAATTATCACATGACACTTTTATTCCATATTCGTAAGTGATATCATTTTCCTTTATACTCATAAGGGATACCATCTTTTTCATCTTCCATTATTCAAACTTACTATGGTAAGGGATATTAATTTCCTTCACCGTTTGTTAATCAAACCTGCTACGGTAAGGGATATTATTTTCTTTCATACTCCTAAATCGAAACTTATTATGGAACTATTGCTTCTATAATTCCTGAAAATATTATATGTTCCATAATAGTTGAACTTCATTATTTCAACTGAACCTTCCTATTTACGTGAACCTTTCTATTGAACTGTAACCGTTATTCTGAACTGTGGATCTTGAATATCATTTTTAAATTTCACTCCACATCATGTTGGCAATTTGGACATTATTTGAATCTGCACAAAGTAAACTTATGATACTTATTGTTTATCCTGTTCTTCTGTTCATCATTTGTATCACTGTTATTTGTATTAATCATCAAGAATCAAGCTGTTGTGAATATCTGTGGCCGGGGGCACAGATGTGATATAATTGTTGAACAGATGATAGGTTAAAGGCGATATACTAGGTTAAAGGCGATACATCTGTTCGGTGTCTTTTATGGCACGTGGTGAATGCTCTCTTTGACCCGTAGTGCAAAGATGAACTGTTGGTTGGTATGATTATGACCAAAGGCTGAATCTGGTATAATCATGACCGTTGGTGCTTTATTGAATATCTTTGGCCCGTAGTGCAAAGATGAACTGTTGATTGGTATGATTATTACCAAAGGCTGAATCTGGTATAATCATGACCGTTGGTGTTATATTAAATGTCTTTGGCCCGTAGTGCAAATATGAACTGTTGATCTGCATGATTATGATCAGGAACTGTGAATTTTTATTATCATGACTAATGGTATTTCAGATGATAAAAGTTGATGATATTTTTACAAAAAAGAGAAGCGAGTGGACATTATAGTCTGCATTATTCTTCTAATAGATTGCTCATTCCGCTGCTATTATTGATCTGAACGTTGTTTAAGAATTTAACTACAGTTTTTGATATAAACCTTGTAGTCTATTGTATTCTATCAAGAACTCAACTGTTGAAGGCTAATGATAATTTATTCGTCATTATCTTAGTCATGATATTTCTTACTGGGCTATTTGAGCTCACCCTTTCTTTTCGTTCCATTGTTTTTCAACAGGAGATGAGAACGTAACGGGGTCTAGCCGGGGAATGGAGTGAGAGTGCGGGGATAGCTATCATAGTCTTCACGTGTTATAAAATAGTGTGGCAATAATAATGAAGACTTAGTTGTGTTGTATTATCCACTGTATTGTTGTACGTTGTATTTCATTGTAATAATTTTGTTGTAGTCTTTTGACGACTCAAGTTTGGGCTGTGTGAGCCTAGATTTGGGGGCGTCACAAAAACACTATTGTCATTAAATTTAATAGGGAACCACATAAATGCATGTAGTAACATGTATGGCTCATAAAAGTTTAAAATGAAATAAAATTTATGATTAATAATTTTTATTATATACTATACAATTATAATAATTATATTAACTAAAAGTAAGTAGATTCACATTAATGTGACAACTGAGTTACACTAAAATTATAATAATTATGCATGTAGTAACATGTATGGCCAGATGAGTTTTATTTAGTTGGGAAGAATGTGACAACATTCACTTTTGGGCAAAAAATTGAATGAAGGCTTAAAAAGAAGATCGTTTTTTCAACTGGTAAACTTAATTCTCGTGAAAAGTGGGCACTTGACAATTTAAAGCTGAGTTTTCAAGTACTTAAATATTATTTAATGAATGAAAATGAGAAAATTTATAATCTCAAACGATGCTGTAACATTATTTTGAATCCATTCAATTTGAATTGATTTTTTCTCCATCATAATTACAATCTTAACATCCCAAAAAAAGGATCAAATAACAATTCGGGTCAAATTATAGCATAATAAGGCCTAATATTTTTTCTCAATAGTATTTTCTTTGATCATTTTAGCATACTACAAAAACGACTTACTAGGCTCGCTTTCGTGTCCTCACCTTCGGCAAACCAATTGTATGATCTGATCGACCCAAACTTTTAAGAGCCGTCTCTGATTACCATAAATAATAACTACGGAATAGAGACCGAAATATTCGATATTCTCTTCGAAAATTCATATCCTTATTCACGTTAAAACATATATTATCCGTATTTGTTAAAGTGAATATTATATGTATTCTTATTTGTCTAATATAAATATGAATATGGATATATCCATATTCGTGTATATATATATAATTTAATGTTGGTATACAATATAACAAAATATTAACATTAATTTATAATATATCTTTTATGATATACGATATAAAAAAATTAAATAAAAATATTGTATCGAGTTTTATTATTTTAATTGGTTGATTATACATCATTTCTAATTTTTATTTAATTAAATAAACATTTTTTTGGTTATTAATTTAACATTGTGCAATAATTTAAAAAAATTAATTTGAAAGTTTTGAAATTTTATATTAAACAAATATGGATATGCGAATATTTGATATATTTATTTATATTATATTGTATAAAAATGATACAAATAATATATGTATTCAAATATTCTCCTCGAATACAAATATGGATATTTCATGTTGCGTATCCGTCGAATGTAAATACGAATACGGATATCAAATTTTATTTTGGAATACGAATACGAATATATTTCTATCCACATCCTAAAATATCGGTTTATAGCTCTACTAATAACTTTGATCAAAATTTTGAGTCCGAATCAAATCATATCATAATGATCACGAGCTAGCAGCCCATATTTTCATCTTGTTTATGCCTTTTCGGATTCATTTTTGTGTGGGAAAGAAGGCGCGAATTGAACAAGCTCACAGTCAACGGAGAATTATAAATAAATAAATATAGTCCTCATATCTTGGTGAGGAATGCACAGAAAAATTGTGATTTTCCAACAAAAAAATTTGAGCCCAATATTTCTCAACCTTCTTTGCACTAAACTTATCTCTACGTATATTGAGCCCAAGCTGCAAAAGAACACTAATAAGAAGGCCAAACTCAAAAGGTAGAAGATTATAGATTTGAATCTACTAGTCAACAAAAGTTAAAATCAGCTGTAAACCCCTGGTTCCCTCGAAGCAATTCCTCCGAGTATATCTCTCAACAAAAAATAATTTATAATATTAATTTTAATATTCAATTTATTATTTAAGCTTCTTAATTTTTTTGTGAAACAACAAAAAAAAATGTTCTCTATTATGAAATTCGAGATACATTTATAAAATAACAAATTTTAAAATTTCAAATATACCACTAATATAATATTTATTAACTCTCAACTCTTTTCCCTTTGGATCATCACTTGCAAGTTGCAACTACCTTGAACATTTGTTGAGCGGAAGAATTAGAGCCTGATAAAGATACGAACATTCCTTGAACATTCGTCTTGTTTGGTACATATCAATTTCTTGAATATTCCTGAATGACAGTGAAGAATATCATGCATGGTCAATCCTGAGTTAACTGTATGATGCTTGTTTAAGTGGGGAAGGAAATTCCGAAAAATGTTGGAACAAATTATAGAAATTGCTCGACTTTGGGTTCTCTTAGTTCACATTTGCCCAAGCTAGCTGTTGCTTTTGTTAACTTTGCGTTTCTATACAGATGTCAGAGCAATTCAATCAGGATATGTCCTTATCGGATAAGTCTAAGTACACAAAAATCAAACACTAAATTGATCTTAGCTATTAAAAAGTGTTTTTATATTGAAATTCGTGTCATGCACATATTTTTAATGACTAGGATCAATGTTGTGTTTGGTTTTTGTGTACATATGTTTATCCATTCTTATCTGGTAAAATAAATACCTTCTGGTCTATTCAATGCAGTGTTCGGTTACAAGGGTCGCCGGCACAAGGATGCACCCACCACATAAAGACTCGCTTTTGATGGTTGGTTTATTACTCTTTACAACACTGAGTTGGCAAGATTGCAGATAACACTATCAGAACATGTGAAAAAAGTAGTGCCTTCTTCGTGGGATCCTGCTGCACTTTCTGAGTAAGATCTCTTGCGCCTATCTCTACATCTTGTTTCACTGATGCTCCATTAGGAGCTCTTTTCTGCAAATCCCAATACAAAGTACAAATTTGGAGTTATTAATGTGTATAATTAGTTTGGATATCAATGATGTACATATTAGACATGCAATAATGCATGCTTAGAATTACTTATTGTCAGAATTTCAGTACGTCCAATAAGCATGCCGTATGCGGAAACCATATAATTATCGCCTTTGTGCTCTTACTACAGTCTCACATTTTTTTATTCACACTATAAGCTGAGTTTATCTATTGGAGTGGCTTGCAGACCATTATTAGTGTTATTAACATCCTTTTATGATTCTTTTTTTTCCCTATATTTCTGGGTTAATTTTTTGTTTTCCTTATGATGTATGAAGGCCAGTGTAACATTGTCTTTACTCATTTTTTACCCACCAGAAAAAAGAAAAGGCTGTTCTAAGTGATAGTCTCTACTCCGTATCAGAGTTCTGGTAGTTGTAAAGATTAATTATCTTATTTTCCAGGTTCATTGAAAAATATGGTACTCATATTGTTGTTGGGGTAAAGATGGGAGGTAAAGATGTAATTTACCTTAAGCAACTACAAAATTCAAATCTTCTGCCAACTGAGGTGCAGAAATTGTTAAAGCAATTAGCGGATGAATTCTTGTGACACACTTGTTGCAGCTCACAAGAATTAGCCACAAAAATTTAGCAGGTGTCGTAAACTCCTAGGACCTTTTAAGATGGCCCTACTAACAAGTGTGTCACCAATACACTAAGTGAGGCTACCTACTACTCCATTCGTTCCAGTCTCAGTTACAAAATTTGTAAACTTTAAGGATATATATATATTTTTCCATGTTCATTTTTAAATATAGTGTTTAGTTTAGTAGTAATGACATGGTAGTGAAATTGTGTTATTAAACTTGAGGACATTATATTTTATATTATCAATAAAAAGATTACTCTTTTTGTGGAACATTTTTTTGTTTTTGCAAATGAGACTCTTTTTATAGAACGGAGGGAGTATAAATTAGGTAAACAAAATTCTAGACAATTATAACAATTTCTGTAAAATCTAAAAGAATTTATAGTAAGATTTCCTGGAAAAATTGACATCATAAAACATCTCTTGGACTGAATTAATGGCATAGCATGTAAGAGGTATTGAATTAGGAAACTTGTAATAAAATGATCTTACTCCACCTATTTTTCCTATTTTCGTTACAGGGGGAACAATATGTGGTCTGGGATCTCAATCTGCCATTTGCAAACTCGTTAAGACCACCTGTTGTTTCTCACTCCAAAAATGACGTAACCTTCTGGATATTCGATTTAGTTGCTTCCTGAATGTGTCAAGTTGGTGGTGTCATTTCTTTGAAGAATGAGTATAACCAAAATAATTGTTGTTATGCTGCAGGATATGTTAAGCATTCGTATCCGACGGGGAGGTGTTGATAATGGCCAAGTCATAACCAGTGGCTTTCAACTGTATCACAGTTTCCTAATGTCATATCAATGTCCTTTATGCCTCTCGCTTCACTTTTGAGTGGTGTTCAGGGCAATGGATTTTTAAGCCACGCAATCAATCTCTACCTTCGATGTGAGTATGCTTATCTCTCTATTGTCATCTTGGTTTCTTTGGGTATATTTTTGGTGTTTTTAGGTTGTCAGCCCATGAAAATTAGACAACATGTCTTCAGACAGATCATCCAGACTCATCTCGTTCAATCATGACTATAGTTTAGTTCACTCAGACTTGATCAACGGCAAACTGCATGATTTTTTGTCTTGCATGATGGTGTTGTTTTACATATATTTGTGTTCTTTGCTCTTCTGTATGTGGACCGTGCCTGAGAAGTGCATGTCTTGTATCTGAGTAGGGATAGTACCATAAACCATCATTTCCATTTTGTATAGCCTGATCTTTTCCTTCTGTTATCCCTGATAGCAGATCCATCATGCAGATAAACCACCCGTGGAGGAACTCCAACAATTTCTAGAGTTTCAAGTGCCTCGACAGTACTGCCCTGCATATGGTGATTTTCCACTTGCTCCTAGACTTGAGAAACAAGCATCTCCATCACTTAAGTTCAGTTTTATGGGACTTAGACTTTATGTCAACACTATAAAGGTAAATTCTTGGTGCTGCATGCATAATATATAGCATATCAAATATCAATTATTGTACCACAAAAGCTTCATATTCTTTGCTATGGATCTGTTTGAATGGAAAATTAATTAATTTCTTTTTGGAACAACCAAGTACTTGATGGGGCATTTCAAATCCGAGTTAACCAGAATTTGTGGTATTGATGTGTACATCTTGGTACTTGATACATCCATGTGGATAAGCAAGGCCATTAAAACAATGTTGTTTTGATAGAAAATTATGCATTATTCAAGCCATTAAAATAGTGTTGTTTTGATTGAACATTATGCATTATTCATAGAGATCATAGGACCTTGACAAATTAAAGCTGCTTCAAATTCCTATAGATTAGAATGCCTCTCCTAGTTTTCTAGACATTTTTTTTCCAGAAAAATCACATTAGCTATTGCCTTCATAATATATAGCATATCAAATATCAATTTTTTGGCTAATGGCAATCTATTACCTTTCTCTTGCTTCAGAACTCGCATCTCCCTTTGAATTTATTAACAGATAATTTGCAGGTTGACTCTGAGAACCGGCCTGTGACAGGAATCCATTTATATTTGGAAGGTAAAAAGAGTGACCACCTGGCTATCCATCTACGCCTCCTATCAACTCTTCCAAAGACCCTACAACTCTCCGATGATCTAAGTTATGAGCGAATCGATGAGACTGTACACAAAAGGCTACATAGAGGTTGTCAAGTGGAGCATATTCTCACACATATGCACTCAACCGGTACAGTATAATGGAGCACGGATTGATGACTCAGCTTCTATTGTGACGAAAGCGTGGTTTGAGGTCAAGGGAATTGGTATGAAAAAAGTCCTCTTTCTGAGGCTTGGGTTCTCAATGGTGGCATCTGCTAGGATCTGTAGATCCGAGTGGGATGGACCAACAATAATGTCGTCGCGAAAATCAGGATTGATGTCAATGTTGATCACCCCACCATTTAGTAATGCACTGACTGAACCGGGGTTGCCAGCAAAGGTGGATTTGAATTCAGCAGTTTATCCCGGGGGGGCCACCTTTTGCCAACAAGAGCACCAAAAATGACTTATTTCGTGGATTCGAAAGAAATGTTGAGAGGCCCGGAGGATCCACCTGGGTATTGGGTGGTCACCGGTGCAAAGCTGTGTAGAGGGAGGCAAGATCAGAATCAAAGTGAAATACTCCGTCTTGACAATAATGTCAGAGGACTCCTTTTTTATATAAGGAATTAGGAAATGAATGCCTTATAATTGTATGTTGTTGTATATGTTGTCAATTGTCATGTACATTATAAAGTCATCTTAGCCTTAGTAGTATGGCTCAAATACGAGAATATATTCTTACATAATGTATCAATTTTTTTGTTCTTGTATTCATTATTTTGTTGACTGAATATAGTATTTGTAGTTATATGGGTTTCTTGTCCTTTCCCTTTTCTGGCTCTGCATTCATTCTAACTGCACAAATTCTATACTAGCACAGCTAATTAGATTTTCCAATTTCCGGTGTCACTTTTTAGTAAAAGAAACCCAAACATTTTAACTGCAAAAATATGTCATACTTTACCAAGTATCAACTTTGATTAATACATGAGAACTGAATACAAGGTACAAGCTATTATAGCTGGGGGGTGAAGGAATGGACTGCTAAGGGCCTTCACCCTGCCTGTAATTGCTATAGAAAGAATTGGGCAGCTATATAGGTAATTTGCATATTCTTCTGAAACAAAGAAGAAAGCACCACTACTTGATAAATACTACCAGTAATCCCCACAAGAACATGATCCATCTCTAAAATGGTGGAACCGGTTTATGTCTCTAATAATTATCTCCCTTGAAACAATTTTACTAATGAACTTGAATGAAGTATGGCAGTCTACACAAACTCTAAGGTTCTTCTTCACCCTAATGGTAGCTCCTGGTGGAGTCACAATCAGCCCAAAAGCCACTGCAAGCTTCTCACTGTGGTAGGAGAGAAGAAGCTCCTTTTCGCTTTGTTCAACATTATGGAGATCAGTCTCTAGCGCAGGAACATACCCAGCTTTGCCCATTAGGTCAATGAGCTCCTCGAGTTTTGCATATATTTCCTCGCTTCTTGAATGGCTTCTGTCTCCGACTATAAATGTGTAGACTTTGTCTTTCACCTCCATCCAACTCATTCCTGGTTCCTTCTTCACCTTGCTATCTTTCATATGCCTCCTTACTTTTGCAACATCATCCCACAACCCAGCTGACGCATAAACATTTGCAAGAAGAACGTGGGTACCAGATTTTTCTGGTTCAAGAGAGAAAAGCATCTCGGCAGCATGTTGGCCAACCTCAACATTCTTATGGATTCTTGCAGCACCAAGAAGTGCCCCCCAAACTGAGCCATTGGCTTCAAATGGCATCTTCTTTACAAGATCCATTGCCTCATCCAGTTTCCCAGCACGGCCAAGGAGATCAATCATGCAAGCATAATGCTCTTGTGTTGGTTCAATTCCAAATAATTCTTTCATTGTTTCAAAGTATTGCTTTGCTTCAGTGACCAACCCAGCATGATTACATGCACAGAGGACACTAGCTAGAGTTACATGATTCGGAGATATACCATCTTTGAGCATCTCATTAAATAAATGGAGGGCTTCTTTCCCATGTCCATGCTGAGCAAGCCCTCCAATCATTGAAGACCATGAAACTAGACCTCTTTGAGGAACCTCAGAGAAAGCACAGCCAGCGTCATCTATACTTCCACATTTGGCATACATATTCACAAGTGAATTCCCAGCAAAAATATCAGATATGAATCCAAACTTTAAAATGTGAACATGTATTTGTTTTCCCTGTTCATATGCAGATAAACTTGCACAAGCATTTAGAAGAGAACTACAAACAAACGAATCCGGTTCAAGCTCCATTACTTGCATTTTCACATAGAGCTTTAGAGCTTCTTCCCCTTTTCCATGTTGAGCATAAGCAGTTATCAGAGATGTAAAAGATGCCAAGTCTCCTACAGGGGATTCTTCAAAAATTCTTGCTGCATCTTCCAAGTGGTTACATTTTCCATATGAGTCAATTAGGCTGTTTATGACATAAATGTCAGATTCATACCCTGATTTCATAATAAGTGCATGTACTTGCTCACTTATACTAACAGCCTGTGAGCTGGCAGCAGAGTTGAGGACTGCTAGCAAAGTTGCCTCATTGAATCCCATTGCTTTTTTATACATCTCAGTGAAAAGAGATAGAGCTTCAATATCCCCTCCATTTTGAGAGTGTCCAGAGATCATGGCATTCAATGCAACCAAGTCCTTCTCTGGCATCAAATCATAAATCTTCCTTGCATCCTCTGTCATACCGCACTTGCAATACATATCAATAAGGCCAACACTCACAAACGGATCCAATTCTATATCCATCTTTAACAAATTAGAGTGCAACTGGCTACCCAATTTTTGGAACCCCAATCCAGCACAAGCTTTAAGAGCGCTAGATAAAGTGAACATGTTTGGGCTAGTTCCTGATGTTTTCATCTGCCCCAACAATTCCAAACCCCTGTGATGGTATTCATGAAGAACACAACCAGCAATAACAGCATTCCAAGAAACAATATCAGGCAGTGCAATATGCTCAAAAACTGAAATAGCATCTTCGAGATCTCCCACTTTGGCATACATGTCAACAAGTGCATTTGACGAGTATGGATCAGAACTATAACCAAGCTTCATTAAATACCCATGAGTTTTCTTCCCTTCACCAATATTTCCTAAACTCGTGCAAGCGTTCAGTATAGTTGACAAACTAAATTCATCAGGTCTAGTTCCACTACTAACCATATCTTGAAACAAAACCATTGCCTCTCCACAAAAATCACTGTGTGTGTAACAAGCAAACAATGCATTCCAAGAAACAACATTGCGTTCTGGAATTTGATCAAAAAGTCTCCTTGAATCCAAAAACTCACCACACTTTGCATACATAACAACCAAAGTATTCGCAACAAAAACATCACAATCAAACCCAGTGACTATGACAATCCCATGAATTTGCTTCCCTTTCACCAAATCCTTCTTAATCGAGCATGCCTTAAGCACACTTGGGAACGTAAACTCATTACACTTGATACCCAACAAGTGCATTTCACAAAATGCCGAAAGGGCTTCTCCACCAAGCCCATTTTGAGCATACCCAGATATCATAGCAGACCAAGCAACCAAATCTGGTTCAGAACTTTCATCAATCACCTTCCTGGCATACCCAAAAACTCGACATTTCGAGTACAAATTGACCAAATGGTTCCTAATCTTTGTCTCTTCCAGTAATCCAATTTTCGTGACATGGGCATGGATTCGTAGGCCTGAACTAAGAGATCTTATTTGGCAACATTCTGATAGTAGTTTAGAGTAGGAGGGATAATTGGTTGTAAAATTGTCATCTTGGGTTAGGCTTAAAATGGAGGAATTTGGTCGTTCTTCGCTGATGATTGCCGAGGTTTTGATGAATTTGGCTAAGTGGAGACGTTTAGATGGGAAAATACAGAATACAGATGGCAGGTAAAGTCGTTGGCGAAGAGGATTTTGGAGGGAATTGAATTTGCTGAGGTTCTTCATGGGCCCATTTGATCAAGGCGGTGGTTCTATTTTACTTTTATGTCACCATTTTACTATGATTTTATAATTTTAATAGAACTTTTATTTTGTGAGATTGAAAACTAATTATTTTATATATAAGGAAAGTAATTTGAAAAAATTATATTTACTTAATATATGATGATTGATAATTAAATTATTAATATATATATACACACACACACACACACACACATACAAATTATTCGAATACGAATTTTGGAAACAAATACAAATTTTAATATATGATACTGAATATATGCTATCTGTCGAATATATTTACGGTCGGATATTAAACAAATATGAATACCTCTATATTCATATTTGTATCCGTTTATTTACAGATACCTTAAAACATAGTGATATATCCTTTATATTTCAAATACGAATAATATTTGTTTTTTTTAATACCGGATATAAAATTTTCCGTTACTATTTACAATCCTATTTTCAGTCATGATCTTTTGAAATAAATTGATGAACTAAAATAACTCATAAAGATATTATTGAAAATGTCCATTGAGCTTAAAATTATAAACTCAGACAATAGATAAGAAGAACTAAATATGAAACCTAATGATTTTAGACATGGGTCTTAATCGTCAAATTAAAGGCCTCATAGCCATCTTACAAATACATTACACTACCATTTTTATTTGTTATACATAATAAATTTGACATTTTAATTAATTTTAACAAGAATAATGCCTATATATACCAACTTCATGCAACTTTTTTGCAATTTAAGTAAACCTTCATTTGGGATTTGGAAATATGATAAGAAAGTTTAAGCAATGTCAATAATAATGGATCTAAAATCTCTCCCTCCCTCTCTGTTTTTTATATAGAAGAGCTTGACCCAACCTAAAATAAATACCAACATTTATTTTTCCTACTTTATGTTAGTGCACCTCTCTCTGGATCAGGTTGCGCCACCTTGAATGTCAATTTGTTTGGAAATTGGAAGTTACAAAGATAAGGAGGCCAGCTTGATATGTTTACATCTTACAAGTATAAATAAATACTACTATATCAAATCCAGAACCAAAACAAAAACACATGACGCAATAATATCAAAGCCTTGGATGCTCAAGCAACGTTTGTTAAATTTATTGCAACAAACTTGAAAATTCCCCATGAAATGAAAGGAGAATTAAAATCCGACCATTTGAAGGTCCAAACTTGAGCTCAGTTTTGGGGCGTTTTGGACTACCGAAGGCACTCCAAAAGCAAAATTAGCTGCATTTTTTAGCTGTGTATGCGAATGAACAAGAAAATCAAGTGTTTTTTTTTGCCTCCAAACACTCGAACAAGAATCTTCTCAAGTGCTTTTTAGCCTCCAAACATTCTAAACACGCCAAACCAAACATGCACCAAGCCTAGTCATGGTTATGGTGCTTCAAACCTCTTCTTCCCTTTTCAAAAGAAAGAGTTGAAGGCATTCCCATTACGAAATATGAAAAGAGAAAGGCAAAGAAATTTAAGTACAAAATTGCAGTGTGTAGGCAGATTACTCTTATCAAAGTACATCTGATTGTGAAATTTCAAGCTCCAAATCTTATGAACTAACCATGCAGCTTAAATAAAACAGAAACAAAAACAAACCAAATTCTACTCGATCTTACATTGGTGCTGTTTCTTCCCCGGCATCTTTCTAGTTTTGAAAACATGAACCACCTTATGAATGATGAATCCATGGCATCTAGGATATCAAATTCTCTCTTGTTTCAATCTGTCTAAACAACAGATTGGAAAACAAGGATCCATCCATTGCTAGCTGAATTTTTGCCTTGAAAAGGGTTTAGGTTGTTGCAACATAAAACTGTCTCATAAAGTAAAATTTTCATACAAGTAGAAGATTTTCTTCCAAAAGCAGTAATGCAATACAACTCCGGTTAAGTGGAGCTGAAAAGGATGGATTTTATGACAATGCCCTCGTGCTGCTGCCATAAAAGCATCCAAATTATGCATCAATTGGGCAGTTGAAGAATGTGAAACTATAATAGTCCATCCAATCGTAACCACAGAATAACACAACCTAACATTATTGTGCAATAGCTTACTACTTCGGCTACTCAGTTAACAGAGTTGAGATGAGCAGATCTTGCATAAAAACTGCTTTTCCAGCAGCCTGTCGCATTCGTTTCTCCAGCTCTTCAATACTTAATGATGGATCAAAACTGTAAGGTGGAAATAGGAAAGGAATTTAAATAATTTTAATCTAATTTAAAGGACAGTTCAGTAAAATGAGGAATCACCTCAAAGTTCAAACTTGCAACTCAATTATCTTTATAATCTGTTTTAGTGCCATGTCAAATGTACCTACAAACAAAATGATGAATCATGTCTAAACTCGAGTGGCAGCAGAGAATGTAAGAAGCAGAACCTCTAAAGTGGTCCTTGCATAACCAAAACAACACAATATTCTTTTTTTCATGAATATCTACAGAGTAATGGTCCCATTGATTACTGAAGTGATAAAATATAAATCGAGCCCATACTAGGATAGCTGCAGATATTTTGCTATTTATCCTATCATATTCATTTTCTTTCTTTTGTTCATTTGTTTGTTTTTGGCGCCATGGGGGATTGAATCCTAGGTAATCCATAATTAGTCCTACCCTATATGAAGGTGGGATTGAATCCTAGGTAATCCACTACACTTAGTTTGAGACCTATGAGTTATAGGCTAACTCATCGCCTATGAGCCAAGTTATCCAACTAAGTAAGCAGAAAGAAAACGGGTGAAAAGGTGTTAAACAAGGAAGAAATATAAAACTTCTGTATAATCTACCTCGATTTCCATATATGTTGTAATGCCACACTTTTTGTAGACAAGTCTTCAACACAGGATACAAAAGCTTTTGAAATTTCTTCTGCTTCAGAAGCAGGGAAATTCAGAAAGAGAGAAGAAAGTAGTGGATCAGTAACTGCAGTGGACGAAGTTGCGCTGCTTGAACGATACCCACCGCCTCCTAAAAGCACCTGAAGATGGGCCTCACGAAGATCCCTTCCTAAAAGAGACAGACTGTTGGGAACTGCAACTCTACGCAATCTACGACGTCTCTGCAAGTAATCTTCAGTTAAGGAGAACTTCCAAAAGGCAATGTAAATGAGCTAGACTAATGTGATGCTATATGTGGATACTGCTTAAATTATAAGGAGAAGCTACAAATAACCATTTCCCTTTGAAAGGATATATTGAATAAGTGTCCATGTTGCAGTGTGACATGACTTAACATGTCCCTTGTGACTTTAACGGAACAGACGGGACAAACCTGCAAAGGGATTGTTAATGTGCAAGACTCAAATAACAAGAATTTGGTACTAATACCGCTCAATCTTAGAGAACACCAATCAATATGTATCCATTCTCCCCATCAGACTAACAAATGAACAAACTCCTTAATGACTGTTTCAAATATATATATGAAAGAAAGTAGGAAAACTGAATTATTCTATTTCATACTTGAATTTGATTTCAGGACTTCGACGATTACAACGGCAAATGATACAGGAAATTTCATTTTTAACTCTTTCTTTACCTTCTATTTCGGTACAGAGCAGACCAACCAAAGATACCCGAAGAACAACAGGAACCATAGAAAGAGGTAAAATAAGGTATGCTTCAAGTGGTTGTCTTCACAGAAGTTCGTGCATATGAAACGCAAAGTTACTATTAGTTATTACTCCTTACAGAACTGGGGGAAGTTCATCACACGTTTGGAATAGCTGATTCAACATCACTAAGAAGTGAGGATGAAATTGGCAAGTGTCCAGCTAAATAATCAACATAACAACTTTCCGCTGAGAATTTTCAAACCAGTGATTAAACCAATGAATTTTCTCATTTTCATTTCTTTGCAAAAAACAGACATGTATTTGCTATGTTATGATCCTGTTTCAGAAATCCTAATATCTTTGCCACTCTTGTTCTGCTACGTACACATTTTGTCATTATAATGTAAATATGCATCTGCCTCCTAGAATTTATTCCAGCTAACAAGTGATGTTGCTGACTTTGAGTTGCATCTTCCATGTTTAATTGAGCATAGTCCCCATATCAACATTAAACTAGACTTTATTCCAGTTAAGGCTATGTCCCAATATCTCATGTCTCATAAAAAAGATGTTTTTCTTGGCTAAGGGGAGAATGGCAAGCATCCCCAACAAAATTAGTATTTCTTAGCTAATCTTCTTGGGGTTGAACTCTAAAGAAGCTTTGCTGCATCCTCATCTATCAATTTCAAACATTATTCATCCATAAATTTATCACAAAAAACCTCTTGCATAAAGAAGAGGCCATCTATGATTTTACAAAGTCGGAGTAATCAAACATCACAAAAGCATACTGGCTGAAAATCTCCTTCCAGTAATTATAACATAACCAGCAGTTTCAGCTTGATTATCGAAATGGTGCTTGGACCGTTTGGTTATTCGTTCACATTCTAAAGCCTAATTTCATTCTATGCAACATAATAATAATAATAATAAATAAATAAAAAATAATAATAATAATGCCCACCTTCTTAACAAGTTTCTTGAACCTGAGCTTTGCTTGTCTTTGACCAACCAAACACCAAGATGGTGATTGGTGAACTCTTAACATAATCCCCTTCACAACAAACCACCCGAAGGCAGTAATTTTTATTTTACGCCGTTTACTCATAATTTAAATTGCAAAAATAAAAATGAACCTTAAGAATAATCTAATAAAATCTGACAACAGAAATAAATCAAGACTTAATCATTTTTTTTACCCATTTTTCTTACTCATAAATGAGTGTAGCCCACTCATTGGGTTAAAGATGAAATAAAAAAAATGGGTAAATGTAGAAGCAATCTTAAATCATAGCCAAAAAACACCAAAGATCAAAACTTTCCACATATAAGCAAATCTAAAAATATCCCAGAAAGGAAAACTTGCTAAATTCGTAAAAACAAACAATTACTATAGATAAACATCTACAGAGAGAAACTCACGGTGACTCTGGACTCGCACGAGTGCTCATCTTCAAGATGCGAGCAAAGAGAAGCTGTATCAAAATCCTCATAACAATACGGGCACGGAAAATGGGGCCGAACCTCTTCTTCAACCTCAAAATCATCGAAATTCAACCGATCTGATAAAAACAGCACACCAAGAACGTATATTTTTTTTTATAAAAAACATTTATTTTCTAATAAATTAATTGAAATCAATAAAAATTAATTAAAAAACAAACCCAGTTGAGAGTTGAGATGATTGTTGTGGTTGTGATGGTGGTGGATGAATTGGCGCTTGGTGGCCGCAAGGCGGGAGGTCCAAAAATCAGAATCCATGAAGAGATAAAATAGAGAATTTGTTTGAATTAACGAAACAGAAAAGATGTTTTTGTGTTATTTGCGTATAAATTATTTCTGGGGGATGGAGTTGGTTTGACTTTTTCTTCATCGTTGCATGTTCATTCCTGAAAATGCTTCAGAAAATAAAATTTTGAATTGTATTGTGGGGAGAGGAGTTGTCTGGGCCTGACTGGAGGTGACGAAATGTAAAAGGCAATTCAAGGGAATTGATATTTTTAATAAGAAACTTACTATTCGTATTAATTAATATCAATTTTTTTTTATAAAAATATTAATTTTTATAAAAAAAAATGCTAAAAAAAGTATAATGCATATTAATATATAATGTGATATTATTATATATTTATATATAATATTGTTATAATATAAAATAAATATAATAAATAATTATACATATAATATTATAGAAAATTGATATTTTCACACGCAATGCTCATATATTAAATATTGCGGAATGACATGATTTGTTCTTATGCAAAAACATTTGTAAAAATAGTAAAAATTATGGTAAAAATATCAATTTTCATATTATGTACTACAGTAAATATTTTATATATATATATATATATATATAATACACTCTCTTCATCTAAGTTTATTGTCTTAATTATTTTTTGATTTGCCCAAATTTATTTATCTTCTTTTTTTATACTATTTTTGACTTTATTTTTAAAAAATATCCTCATTTAATTTTAAAAAAAAATCATTAAAAATAATATGATATACATTAAATAAAGTAGAACTCTTAACTTTAATATTAAAAACACAACCAAAATCTTTTTTTCCTTTTATCTATTCTCTATTTTATTGTTTCAAAAAAAAATTGAAAAATAAAATAAAAAATATGATAATTGAATAATTAAGATAAGTAATTTAAAGATAAAAAAAATTCTTAATAGACGTATACTTTTAATCCAGGACAAGTAAAGTTAGACGGAGGGAGTAATATAATACATATTAAAAGTATAACATTATAATATAATATATATCATATATTATTCGATTATAAATTATAATATAATATAAAATAAATATAATGCATATTAAAAATATAATATTATATATTTAAATATATAATATGATTAATATAATATAATGTAAAATAAATATAATACATATTAATATATTTATTTATATGGTTTGGATGAGACCAATTTTGGCTTAACATTTTTTTCCCCATTTATTTACTCATTAAAATCGCAATTTTTTAAAAGGAATAAAGAATCATGATTTTAATAAATAAATGAATTGCAATTTTGTCGAAATAATTATTCAAATCAATCTTAAGATACAAAACGTATAAAATGTTTGACATTCTATTCCATCGTCTATTCCGTCCAAACAACCGTCTCACTAGTAGTATTATTTTTTTAATTAATTGTATTTGCAAATTAATACAATATTATCACAAAATATAACAATTGTGTAAGTACACGAGGGCCAAACATAATAGTTTAATAATAAGGTCATAAGTTTTTTTAATGTCTTTGTCGGGTACGGAAAGATATAATTGTATTAATTTGCAAATATTTTTAAAAAAGTATAAATATGTGAACCTTAAACAAAGAGAAATATATCTGTTGCCTCCATCAATATCTATATAGAAAATTTTACATCACAAACATATGTGAAAGCAGAAATGTAAGACTTTTTTTTATCCATATTTTGCACATAAAATTATTAATAACAAACCAAGAGAAATATTAATATATAACTTTTTCCTAATATTATTATAATTTTTTTAATTTTTTTTTTCTTATACTCCCTCCAGCCTTTGTAAAATACATATTTCACATAAATAAAAACAATAAAATAATAAAATAAATATCACCTTTATTCGTAATGAATCACATGTAACTATATTAATGAATTTTGTCTACTTAACGAATCATATTTAAGTATATTTTTGAAGATAAACTAATCTATATTCAAATTTAATTTGTGTACTTTTGTACATTCTTTTGTGGACCAATATTTTTATACTTGAAATCATGCTTGACGAAGGGAGTAATTTTTTTTAATAAGGACGGAGGGAGTAATTTTTTTAATAGCAGAAGATATCATGTGTTTTATTAATTTTAAATATAATATCACTTGTCGTCTACTATATGAGAAGCAACAACTTAATAACGTAGACCATTGAGCCAACCTTTTCTTAACTAGTTCATGATCATCTGCGCAACACAAAATTTTTAAATAAAGTTATTGTATTATATATATATATATATATTATACTATATTATTTAATTAATAATGTATACTTAATTATTGATAAAAAAATTAAATAAATTTAAAAATCTATTATAATAATTCATCTATTATATAATATAAATGATAGTATTCATGGTTAAATTGATGATTTATTCGTTTATATATCCATATATTCATCTATTTAAGTAATAGGTAAAATCTTATTTAAACTCAAATAGTTATACTTAAAATTAAAAAATATCTAAGAATAACATATATTGATAAATAGGTAATTATGATAGTAGTAAAGTATACGATTTTTTTTTAAAATCAAATAAGAGATGAAAAAATAATTTTTTTCTCTTGAATTTTAAATTTCTATTCCTAGATTTTAGTGTTAAATGACCACTATTAAATTTTTAGTTTAAGAGACGATTTTGTGCTATTTATTATATATATAGATACATATTATAATTTTCTTTTACATTTACTTTTTATATGAAAAGATATATATTTTTCTTTTCTGACTTTTTCAATCAATAAACGTAAATATAACATTTTTCTTTTTTTAGAATTTAGGTCAGGTTTGGTTTACTGAATATAAATTTGATGTAATACAATAGTTTATGTAATACAATAGAATTACAATGTAATGGTAATATGTTATTACGACATATTTGTTTGGTTGGTTATTGTTACAAGTTCACCAATCCCGTGTGAAACATGGACAACATTAATAATGGTTTATTATAATACATGAATAATGATTTATTATGATAATTAATTAAATATAGGATAAATATTTAATCAAAATTTTAAGAAAATAATGGTAGTTATTAAATTATTAAATATTTATCTAATTAATAAATTGTTGAATTATATATTATAAGTTTTTTCGATCAGTTATTAAGTAAAATATTTTAAATAGAATATAAATTTATTTAGTTATGATTATAAGAAAGTAATTAATTTTATTTTATTTAGATTGGATGAATTCGTCGAAATTCTAATCCAAATAAGATTATGAAATTTAAAATTTAATAAATTTAATTTAATTATGAAATGTTAATAATGAATTCATTATATTTTTTTTAACTAATTTATAGTTATTACTAAAATTTAAATTTATTATTAATATAATTAATTATGTGATTTAATAAAATTTTAAGTTTTAATAAATTTAATTTATTAAGAATATTAATTTAATAATAAAATTCACAACTAATACTAATATAATCCAATCACATAATTTATTAAGAGATTTTTGTATATCTTAATAAAATTATCTTACATAAAATTTGTTAATATATATATTATCATATATAAAATTGTGATAGAAAAATATTATAAAAAAATTATTAGATATAAAAAAATTATTTTGAAAGTTCATTTTTTCTATTAGAAAAAAAAAAAAAAAGGCAATTTACTTTTTTCTTACATCTTATATATATATTTAAAATTCTTTATAAATTTGAAAAATATTTAATTATTTCATATTTAGGTAATACTTATATTAATTTGAATAAAAAATAAAAAGTTAAACAAAAAAATTATAAAATCATATTTATATTTTTAATTATATATATATTATAAATTTGTGTAGTAATTGACTGATTATAATGTTATTATATTATGTTTAAAATTATATTTAGTTCACTAAATTATATAATTGTGTATAATGAACAAAGTAAATTATAAGTTAAAATATCAAATCAACTATAATTATTATTGTTTTGTCTTTTCTAACATTATATTATGGATATAATGTGTCAATATATTAATTAAAAAATATAATAAAAATTTTAAAAATTAATATAATAACATTATATTTATAATAAAATAATTAATATAATAAATAAATTAAATATAATAAATATCACATTAATATAATAAGTCTAGTTTTTATGAATTAAATAGGCTGTCGTTTTTGCTTCGGAAGTTTCTTTTGGACTCCTTCGATTAGGCTAAATCCCGAAACTTGAAAGAATATTACGGTTAGGGTTTGACATTTCTGAGACAACAATCCATCTTAATCTTTGAATTTCAATGGCGACAACCAGCACCAATCAGCAAGAGGGAAGTGGGAGCGGGACTGGAAAGAGAAAACCGGTATTTGTGAAGGCAAATGGGCTAAAGCCTGGCACCAAAGGCCACAATCTCATCGTCAAGGTGGTTTCTTCCACTACCGTCCTCGACAAGAAGTCACTTCGTAATTATGGAAACACTCGAATTGCCGAGTGCCTCATCGGCGACGATACCGCCTCCATCCTCTTCACTGCCCGTAACGACCAAGGTCTGTCTATCTCTTTCTATATATGCTGCATTTTTGTGAAATTTTAATATGATTTTTATAATTCTGTATGCGATCTATCTGTTGGTTCAAGTTCGATTGTGAATTTGGGATTTTGTGTTCTGGCAATTTTTTAATGGGTTGTCAGTTTTAGATAAAATACGCACCTTATGTTCAGTGTAGTTGCTGAAATGATGGATGAGATGTTGGATTATATATAATTCCTAATACATGGGGAAGTTCTAGTTTTATGTGAAAGACTTTGGATTGCAGTGAATGTATGTTGAATAAATTAAAATTGAGAGTGATTTGTCTCAAAAGACTTTGAAAAGTAAAAATAGCAACTTTCAGTGTATTAAAGAATTTTTTGATTTTGGCCATTGACTATATATATAGTAAAGGTGTTTTGTAATAAAAATTTTAGACGAGGGAAGTATTTCTGCTGCAGGTATCATTTTATTCCATTTGTTTCTGGAGTCATATCATAAGGGTTATAAGCAGATTCTTTTGCAACTTTTGGTTTAGCTTAGTATCATTTGTTCAGTTTTCAAAGCTTAATTCGCAGGATATGTCAGTTTACAACTTTTTCACCCTTTTCTCCCCTTCTTAATTCCCACGAAAGCTGGAAATTGACGTCAGTAATAGAAGTCAAGTTTTTTGTTCTTTTTTTTTGGGTGGGGTGGTGGCCCTGGTGTAGGAGTTGGTGTTAGAAGTCAAGTACCTATATCTTTCTATGTAAGTTTTAAGCTCAGTCGCTGTCAATTTGTTATATTTTACAACTTTACAAGTTTGTATAAGCTGTAAGTGTCTAATTTCTTAGTTAATGTAAACTCTTGCAACTTCAATGACTTTATCATACTCAAACCACAGTTTGACAATTGTTTATGATTCCCGAGCAAGTTATTTTTTAGCTTATCATTCTAGCGAATATATTACTTTTGTGAGAGTTTTTCTTCTTACAATTGTTTATGATAACCTTTTGCTCAAAATCAGGAATGGTAGTATACTCTTGATTTCTGTCTTTAATAATTGGTTTCTTTTGTTGTTAATATCTTGTGAAGTACGTTATTGTTGCCTTCCATGCATTATAGAAGTGTACAATTATCTTTCGTTACTGTCATTGAAACTACAATGATAAATATCAAAAGAAAGAGTGTACTGTTCCCTAGATCACAATCCGTCACCTAAGGTTGCTGAGTCTCCATTTGTGAATTAAGAGTGGATTCTTTAAAATCCACATATCAAATTCTGGAAATCCGTGCTTTCAGATTTTTAATCCTTTAATTATTCCATCATGCTTCTCTTCTTCACTATTTAGAATGTAATCGCAAATGGTTATTAGTTTGCCACTTATTCTACAGTTTGTGCCCATCTCCAGAGTTTGAGTGCTTATGTATGATAACTGTGTAGAGAAGCAGTGAAACTTGATTTGGACTCACAGAAGCCATGATTTGGACTCAATACCTGTTTTTCCCACTGAAGCCGATTAAATTTTGATTTTGAATAAGCTTTATGTTATACGCTCGCATAGAATTTTAAATTTCATAGCTCATGATTTCACTCCCACTCTGCGACTTACTATTCCTCGGAAATTTACCAAAGAAAGACTTGTTGCCTTCTGTTGGCTGGGTGATTCTCTTTGCAATTTATTGTTTTCTTACTTTGAGTAGAATTTGTTTGACTTTAGTCTTCTTTCCCATGTTCCTTATCATCATAACGATGGCTTTACTTTCTGTGCAGTTGACTTGATGAAGCCAGGAACAACTGTAATTATTCGGAATGCCAAGATTGACATGTTTAAGGGTTCGATGAGGCTAGCTGTTGATAAATGGGGCCGCATCGAGGTTACCGAACCTGCCAAATTTGAAGTTAAAGAAGATAACAATCTGTCTCTAGTCGAGTATGAGCTTGTTAATGTTGTTGAAGAATGATGATTTGAATCCCTTGCAGGCGATCTCCATCTCTGTCTATGCCATAAGATACTACTGACATACAATTTTCTCCGTTATAATGGGTTTGGTATACAAATCTCACTTTAATCACTTGGTCTTCCCTTGACATTATTATTTATTAGGACTGAATCTAATGTTAAGTTTTGAGTATTTGGCATGTAAAAAGGGATCATAATTTGATTTCATTTACTTTCATGTCATGCTCATACATGTGATACAGAAGAGGTGAAATTCTCAATATTAAGCTTGCTTTGCTTTTAAATGTCCTTTTTGCCCGCAAAATTAGCAGAATGTTTCAAATTTATTTTGTTAGGTTGTGTGCGTGACAGTATTTTCAATAAAATCTAAATGAGTAAACTTTTGAACGGGTAATTTAATTTTGTCTTTTTTTTCCCGTTTTAAATCTCTTCACAATTATGGACTCAGAAGCAAGTGGGTAGTCCAGTTATGTGAGAGTTGGATTATTGGGTTTCAGTCATTTGGCATTGCATTGATGGAAGGTATTTCATGTCTTGGCCTTCAAGCCTACCTGTAGATTATTTATGCTTGTAGTGGCACAAACAAATTACTTAATCCACGATGAAAGGTACCAAGACATCCATTTAAGTGCAAAACTACTTGCTTGTACTAAAAGAAATTAAATTATCTACCTGTCCGCCGTGCTAAGATCTGAATCACGAATATTGTAATACTAATAAATTATTAATCATTTTCATTAAACAAATGCTACTTTTGTCTATACAATGTCAACAATAATAATAAAAATTAAACTACTAAATGCAATTTTAATTTATCTAGCTCTCCTTCATATTTGTGAAGATACAGTATTTGCGGAGTGCTTAGCCACATTGGAGATGTGGGCATGGGATTTATGTCACTTTTGGTATAGACATATCGCAAGTGCTTATCCTGCAAGTAGAAGGAAGATAAAGACTGGCCTGTGGCCACCCCGCAAAAGCTAGCTCTTGGTGTGGTGCCGTGAGCATCAGCCAGCTACACTTTTTTTATTAATATCAGATACGTCAAAAATTAAACTTTACAGTCTTTTTACTTTTTCTTTAAATATCAACTTCCCTTTTGGATAATAACATACATATTAAAAAGGAATTGTTGTGCACAGAAGAAATGCAGATGGATCTTTAAAAGGAAAAACTCCATCCCACTCAGAAAGAAACCATGCCAACTAAATAATTGGGCATACAAATATACTTATGTTACGTAAAATGAATTTATATCAATTTTGAATTTTTGGATTGCAAATTGGCGTTCGGAAAGGAGTGATCGATTAATCCACAAACCAATTATGCATAATTAGATGAACTCAACTAAAGAAGCAATAGTCACCAGGAAACTCCATTTGGGAAAGCATCCTTTTAAGTCGGCAGTTGTTCTGATGATCATCACGAAACCAATTCATGTCATGGCTAGTAAAAAAACTATGCACATTGTATAGTCTCCTCTCACCAATCTAAGTAACCGCGAGACTCTAGAAGTGACCAACTCACCATTATGTTCATTGCAAGGCTTTATAAACTACATAAACCTTTAAATTAACCTGTAATTTAGAATTCTGGTCCTAGATTAACTAAAACACGATGTTCAAAACTAGTCTACAATTGTAAAATAGACACATGCATAAAAATATACCTTCGAGGGTCCAACCGTAGGTCAGAGGAAAGAAATCATGGATTCCACAGCAAAGCTCATCTCAACTGGGAACCTAAAAAATGTAAATTAAATCTTTTCTATCAGATTTATTGAAGCATTATTACCATAAGAATCATTTCTAGATTGAATATACATAATCAGATGTATATATGTGTTTTCATATGTCAGGTTACCTTGAAATGGGTAAAGATTTCGTTTTTTGAGTTGGGATTCGAAAAATATAGAATATAAGAAACGACATCGAAAGAATTTCTTTTTATTTTATAATTTAAATTAAAAATAAAAAGATACAGATTTAATTTGGAACGAAGAGAGTACTTATAAAAAATATTTTTAATGAAGAGACATAAATTTTACACTTAAAAAAATAATTACCTTTCATATTGAGTGCTTTATTCCCAAAATTTTTATCTATTTAAAGCAATTTTAATAGATGACCAAGCAAGCATTCATAATTTTTTGAATTAAAAAAGTATTTATTATAGGCCATCCTAGTGAGCAGGGCACTTAGGCAAGTCCCGCATTCCAAGCTCAGCCTTTTCCTTTTTCTTCTCTCTATTTATTTAAGAAATTGAGAATAATATAATTGTTAATAGATATATATTTTTTTTAACATTCGAATTCTCACGTTTAAAGTTGCACTGCAGAGTGTATTGGGCTCAAGGCGAACTCGGTCCGAGAGACTAAAAACAATTTGGTGGGCAGAAATCTATATTTGGGCTGAGGCCAGAATCGTTGTGATCCAATGCATTTTTTGCAAGGCAGTCAACATACATGTTAATTGATTTGCTTACTGGTTGAATCTTGACGTCCAAACCCTTTTCAACCGTTCCTGCAATCATCAAGGATATTAGCAAGCAAAGAGGTTCCTGCCTGCCTGCCTTCCTTCCTTCCTTATCATCATTATATATGTTGCCAAAACCCAAATTAAAGACAAAGAAAGAGTAAAGAAAGAAAGAAAAAAGAGTTACTGCACAATTAATATATATATATATATATATATATATATATATATATATATATATATATATATATATATATATATATATATATATATATATATTGCAACTTTACTAGTAGTTTTTAAAACATAGTCCGGTCCCAATAAATATTCGATGTCAAAAAAAATAAAAATATTAAATTGAACTTTTATCTTTTGAATCATGAACAAAGTAGTCCATGTTATTTCATCTTGTAGGCCTGGGGGACATAAGGAGGTGGAAGTCATCATGAATTAGTTCACCATTATAATTCTCAAACACATGGATGGTCCGGTCTCGTCCCCCTTCTACATTTTCACCATTCCATGCATCTATAATAGCATTACTAGTTTAGTACCTCACCCTTCATTGTGTGCATAAATTCACCATAATTGTATGAATCACTCAGTATGCCAGATTAATACACACACACACATATATGTACTTTTTTCCATTCTTTTATTTATTTATTTTCTCAATATGAGAATATGAAACTTTAGTAGGTAAACAAGCATAAAGTTCCGTAATTGGAGGATTAATCAAGGATAATAAATTATTTTGGATGCTAATGACGAGAAAATATTCAATTACAATTGTGATAACACACACATAAAAAATGCGAGAGAAGATGTGTTGTACAGTAATTTGCAATTATAAACAATGGCTCGCATATTTATCTCATATTTTATACAAGTATGTAGGGGTGAACAAAAAATCGAAATTAATCTCGAAATTGCACAAAAAAATGACCAAATCACATCAACGGTTCCAGCGTATATGACGGTTTTAAGAGAGTGAGAAACCGCATTTACAATTTGATTTTGGTTTATATAATCCACCGCACTGTAAAAACTGCACCGCTTTAATATATTAGAGCAACCACTTGGAAAAGAAGTAAGAAATAACAATTCATCAAGGATATTAGAGTTCCAAAGATATGTATCAAAATATTAAAGCAGAATAATTTTTTCTATTTTATTATTCTTTTTAAAGAATATTAGCGGTAAATAGATTTTATTCAGTTTTATTCTTCATTTTCTTAGGGTTTTTTTTTCCAGTTATCAGGATTATGATGTCAAATGTCTTTTCGAGGAAGTGCAATATATCTAAATCTCCAGTTTATGTCACCAAACCAAACCATACCATGATCAGCTAGCTCTACATGGATTTTATGGTGATATTTCTGTAGCATGTAACAAATATTAACATGTTCATTGTAGCAAAGAATCAGAGTCAAGTATTATGGTAAAGATTTGTGTGCTTATCCAAATTATTGTATTTTGTTTTTAGTTTTCGCGAATATACAAATCTCCATTTTCCGCTATCAAATTTTGCACATGATCTATAGGGAATTATGTTTTTGTTGCTTCCTGGTTTGAACTATTTTGCTTAAAATACATCCAATCAGCCTAGTAGAGTAGAATTTGATGTAACAACCAAGCAGCTAGTATTAATTTAAGAAAGAAGGGAAGGGAAACACCACATCTTTCTTTCTTTAGCCAGTAACCACTCTATGTACTGTACAATCATATGTCCTACCTCCCCAAGTCCCCCAGCTGTGATGAAAATGCAACTTATTGAGACTGTTTTGTTGCTTATAGCAACAGAAAGCGAAGGCATACCATATTTTATATTTGTAATTATTGGAGAAGATGTTTTTAGTACTTGTATGCTTAATTGGTTTTGAACTTGAAATTGCACCGCACCGACACAAGCAATTTTATGTGTAATTTTTAAGTTGTCAAATTGTCTCTAAACAAATTTATGTACAATTTGAATTTTAAATCACACCAAACTGCTCTATTCTCACCCATAAATAACTTGATATCGTCAGTATACCAGCGCAATAACAATCAAATATTAAATATGACAAAGACGAGTCAAGAAATGCAGCGTCTTCACCTTGTATATACAACAAAATTCTGTGAATAAGATATTAAAGAGACTTGTAAGTTGCGCCCCCCCCCCCCCCCCCCCCCCCCCCCCCCCCCCCCCCCGGTTTCATTAGTATTCATAAATTTAAGTGGCATGATCCTTGAGGCTATCTCTTGTCTGTGGCAGTGGTTCACCAAATAATACATACAGTTTGACAACCAAAATTAATTGATGGCGGCATGCATAGGGTCCTCCCCAATTAAATAAGAATAAGTTTAGGCATACAATACTCAGACATAACATAAAATACTATACGGATCTTAATTATTAAAAAGTGGGACTGAACACAAATTCTGTGTCAAACTTTATTTTTTAATAGTTAAAATTTGTGTAGTGTTCTATATTGTGTCCAAATATAATATTGTCCATTAAATAATGCTCATTGCTTTAACTAAATTGACATTGACAAGCTCTATCTATTCTATCCCTAGACTAAGGCATTTACATAAAAGTGAAGAAATTAAGACCTAAATAAAATATAATAAAAGAGAACTAAAATTTTGTTTTTTTATGTATTTTTTATCCATATCAAGAAGAATGCTGGACCTAATATTTGTCTAGTAGAGTTAATTATGTTTCTATAGTAGCCCAAAATATTAGGTGAGAACTAGCAAGCCATTTATTGGTCACTAGAACTAGTAACTAATTTGATAGGAGTATATATATATATATATATATATATATTCTATTAAAATAGGTAAAATAGTGATAAGAGAAAAAAAAAACTATATAAATTGTCAAATAATCACCTACACGGTTTATCTTTTTAATTTTCACACAAATTAATTTTCATTTATCCATTACTATTTCTCTCTCTTATAACCAAAAGGGAAAAAAAATCTCTTTCTTTCCCTATAGCACCAAGTGTGCATTAATTACTTCTTCTTCTTCTTCTTTTTTTTTTTTTTATCCTCTGCCATTTTTTATGTTTTAATTTCATTACGATTAAGATTGTTTCGCACGCGACGTCGCATGCATGTGCTTCAACGACTAATATATATAAGGGGAGTTGATATGTGTAACTTATTATAAATGCAGTACAATTATGAATTACATTATTTGCACTGCATTTTAATAATTAGCACTGATCATAATATCATTACTGTATTTCTCATCTATATCGACAAGGATCAGAATGGTCTAATATCACATTCAAGGCAGTAGTTTATGTATGTACCCATGAAATAATTGTAGCTATTTTTGTTTGGAAGAGAAAAAATAATAATTAGAACGTATGATATTCCTGGTTAGAAACAATGACATATTTTGGACCAATTTAGTTTTACAAAAACCGGCTTTGGGATGATAATTTTAAAAGTAGTAGGTATGTTGTATGTTTCATATCAACAGTAGTTGTCCACAGTTGTAGTATTTTTGGTATGACTTTCACTAATGGTGACTACTACATACATAAAAGTTAAATATTATATTCATTTTAACTATTAAAAGGTGAGGTCAGATAAGAATTTTCGTATCAGGTCTTAATTTTTAATAATTAAGATGTATTTTGTGTTCTATTTTGTCATTTTTTTTTTAACTTATACTTTTTCAACACTAATTATCTAACTTGTTGGAATAAAGTTCTAGTTTAAAAAAGCAAAAGGGAAAGTGGAGAGAGAGAGAGAGAGATATTAATACTCGACGTGTGAATTGTCTGCCATCGTAATGGTGGTTAAGGGTGATTTCACGAGTCATGCTCATAGTGGTGGAGACGGTCACCAAAAAATTGATCGATCAATGCCTATATTCACGAAATATATATAGATAGAATATAAATTAACTAAGTGCATGAATAGTCCCTTCAACCCTTTACACCTATATTTAAATATGTGGTGTGAAGAATAGAAGAGTCTTTTCATACACTTTCAACTCAACTTTATCCCAATGTTCAATGGGTGTAGTGAGAATCGAAGTTAGACCTTATAATTTTAATTTAGTCAAAAAAAAAAAAAAAGTTAGACCTTTCTTTAGTACTTTTTTTTTTTTTTTTTTGTGTTAGATTAATTTCTTCTTTTTTTCCTCTTGTGATAAGGAATCATGGAACAGTCTTATGATGTAAAATTTACGACAAACAATTTATATGTTGATTAATTCATAATAAAATTAAATTATAATTAACATAAAATTATAAACAATAAAGATATAATAATAATATGCGCATGTATGCAATTTTTTATTATTATTTCATATATTCACGTATGTTGACGTTTAATATCAATACTTAAAATTTATATAATAGGATATACTCCAATTATCATCCACTCCACACCTGCGCTAGAAAAGTTTAAGTAGTTATTGTGTGACTTATTGTACCAACTTTACAAAAAGGGAAGTGTATTGCAAATCTCGATGTCATATCTGTGAGACACAGAAAGTGTCACCCAAAGACCCGTTCAAAAAACAGTGACGGGTTAGAGTCTTAGAGAAGGTGAGCAATTGGCATCATGGTATTCATTAGAATTTTATCTCTCTTTTTTAATAGTGTTAGTCCTCACTCCACACCTTAGGGAAACATAATATCATAAGCTTTTCGAAAAATTGTAGTAGTAATACAAGTATACAACACAGAACAATTATTATTATTTAAAAAATTGTTGTTGGTGTTGTAATTATTTGTCAAGACTAATCTTTATGTCTTAGTTTCACTCTCATTATTATTTTTATTTTTTTGAACGCCCAAACTTTAGAGAGAGATGAATATAAGTACAAATAAATTTCGTAATGAACATCAACATTCTTTATAGGTGTGTAGTATAATAATAAAGAAAAAAAAAGTCTCACAATAAAAAGAAAATTCAAATTTACATAGTATATATATGTAATAAATAAGACAAAATAATCATAACTCTAAATTTTAAGAGTGGTCTTTCAACTCTAAAATTTAACAATAAATTCTAATTATAAATAATATATAATAAGTAGAACAAAATAGTCTCTCACCCCTGAAACTTAGGAATGATCCCACAACCATAAAATTTATATTATTATCAATTATATTTAATTATATTAACAATTTTTTATTATTAAATTATATAAGTATAATTATTTGAGTTTAACTATAATTTACTATTACATAAGTACGTAGATGAATGTATGAATATATAAATAAATAAATTATCAAATACTATTATTTATATTATATAAATAGATGAATTATTATTATTAAACTTTTATTTTTATATAAGAATTATCATACACAATATTAATCAATTATTACTATACTTAATATATTAGTATTTTATAATGCCAAAATTAAAATCAATACAATAATTTTATAATAAAACGCGTGTTTCGCACGAGATCATGAGTTAGTATTTATATATAATAAATAATACAAAATTGTCGTTCAACCCTACATTTTAGGAGTGACTCTTCAATCTTAAAATTTAGTAATAAATCCTAATTATAAATAAAATTCTATTTAACCCTACATTTTAAGAAAAATCTCAAATAATAAAATCTCAAACCCTAATTATTTTTTTACATAATCTTCACTTTTCTTTTTCTTCTCTTACATCAATATTTTATTCTCTGTTCCATCTCTTCTCTTTTTCGCTCTCACATCTTTTTGTCTCTCACATATTATTCTCTTCTTCTTTTAGTTATAGTTTTTTTCTGTTCTTTACTATTTTATTTTTATTTTTATTTTTGCTAAACTTTTGAAATACATGATTTTTACTTTTTTTTTTCAAACGAAACACATGTAGCCATGTTATGCTTCATAGGGTGAAAAATTTTACGAACAATTACATGTCCATCACATTAATAGAAAATTGAAAATTTTTAAATAACAACTTCGAAAGCATGATTGTAAGTGGTTCGTACATTTATTTATTTAATTTAATTATCTTAATATTTAGTTATTATTTAATTCGTTGCAATTCACTTTCCTATATAATATTTTTTACTTTCCCTTCAGAGAATTTTGATATATGATAAGCAATTAGAAGGTTTTGAAGAAGAAGTAGAAGGAGAAAAAAAATGTAACAGTTAATTAAAAGAGTTACTGCTAATGTCGGGAACAAAATAATATTAGATTTGCAACTAAATTTTGGATAAGTTTTATAATTAATTATATTACTTTCCAATTGGCTTATGTATTTAAGTCAATACTTTGTTTTTTATCTTCTTTTTTTTATATATCTTTTCATAATATAATGTGATAGTTGTCCGTGTCCCATGACAATATTTAGTAATTAATATTATAGTATAATATTAAGATTGTCTTACTCCATTTTTTTTTCTTTTCTACTTTTATTTGTTATGTGAATTTGATTTTGAAATGAAAAGACCCAAAATATAAAAAAATAAAAATATTGCATGTCCACAAAAATATTACAAATTATAAAAATAAAAATATGATAAATTAAACATACATTCACACTAAGATAGTACATTCTTTTCTAAATATAAATTATTATTTGAATTTCGAAATTCAATTTGAGATATTTTTAAATTTAAAATTATAAATTAATACATCAGTTAATTAATAGTATATTTTTATAATTTACAATTTTTATGCATGATTATATTGATTATAAAAGAAAATGACTTTATACCAATTTTAAGTTTAGAAATGTCTCATATTATTTTTAAAAGGTTAATATCAACCTCATATGTTGAGCAGATAAAGTATACAATTCAAAGTATAAGATGACTAAATAATGTACAATAAATATAAAATATATAAAAAAAAGTCTCTATAAAATTAAAAATAATAGAAAAATATTTCAAATGTAGCATGTGCATTGCACGAGGCCAATGTGTTAGAATATAATAAATAAGACAAAATTGTTCTTCATATCTAAATTTTAGGAGGGCCCTTCAATCATAAAATTTAGCAACAAATCTTAATTAAGAATAATATATATATATATATATATATATATATATATATATATATATATATATATATATATATAAATAACAGTACAAAATAGTCTTTCAACCCTAAAACTTAGGAATGGTCCTACAATCCTAAAATGTAGTAATAGAAATCTAAAATTTAATAAAAAAAAACTATACTTTCATCTGCTATTTAATTTCAAAAAAAATTCATACTCTTACTATCATAATTATCTAATTACCAGTATCTCTTATTCTTATACATTTTCTAATTTAGTTAGTATTCTTTAAAATTCATATTATTTATAGCAATAATATCTTATTATATAATAATTTTTATTATTAAATTATATACATATAACTATTTGAGATTAATTAAAATTTTATTATTACATAAATAAATGAACATAGGAATATAGAAACAAATAAATCATTTTAAAGAGGAACACTATCATTTATATTATATAAGTAGACAAATTATTATTATAGATTTTTAAATTTATTTAGTTTTTTTATCAATAATTAGTTATAAATATTGTACACAATATTTATCTATTATTAGTAAAATTAATATATTAATATAATATAATATAATATAAAAATATAAATAATACAATAATTTTATAACAATATTGTAATTATGAAAGTTATATTTAGTACTGATTATAAAAAAATTCATCGTACTTGTGTGGGAGTATAATAGTAATGGGACTTAAAAAAATAAAAAATAAAAAGTTTTAGAAAAGCATTATGTATACTTTGACTTAATAGCTTTATTTAAGAAAGGAAAAGTCGGTAAAAGCACAAAGAAAAAAAAAATAACAAAGAAAATATCCCTTGCCAAATCCTAATTGAAAATTGTCTATCGTGACCTTTCCTTAGCTTAGTGTACCCATGAATTGGTCCCATTAGAAAGGCGAAAGCTGTAATTTCCGGAAATAAGGTGCCCCGTAATACAACAGGCAACGGCAAAGGACATCTATATCTACCACTCCACACACCGACACTTATCACGATATTTTATATTATTTATGTGTTATTCTTTTAATATTTAAAATAAAATATTTTATTTTAAATATTAAAATGACAATATAAAAATAATGTGAAGTGCTGTGTAATGAGCATTTAATAATTTTCTCCCTCATCTCATATCATCATAACATGTTGACCTGACAAATGGGTAGAGTTATAAGTATGTCGAGTCAAATATGAGTTATAGATTAAATTATCTAAATTTTTTTAAGTTTAAAATAAGATGTTCATGGTTTAAAAATTGAACCAGTCCCAATTTTTTTTTTCCACATACTATAAATTTTTTATATATAAAATAATAACAATAACCTTATGTGCGATAATATTTTAGAGTTTAATATTTAATACATCATATATAAAATATCACAATTGTCATTAAAGAAAAATTAAAAATTAATCCATATATATATATATATATATATATATATCTTGGGGCTTATATATTTTAATATTTTGTTCTAGAGTCATATATCTGTATATTGATAGATTATAGATGTATCATACAGATTTATTTGTTATAGAAATTTATGGGTCCCGAATGATATGTTCTATATCAAAATAAATTATTTTCTTAATATTTTACTAGCTTAAAATAGTTTTAAAAAATGTTATTTTAAGTTCTAAAAATGTAAACCATGGACTTCATGCTTGAAAAACTGATGCTATTTTAATATATATATTCTTGCAGTCTTAAAAATGCAGCTGTTTCTTCCATGAAATTAGCCATAGCAGAGAAAACAAGGATTTCAATAGAAGTTCTAAAACTGTAAAGCCCACTCCCTTATTATATAGACAAAGGACAGCTTATTACTTAAAATAACACTTGGGTTGAACTTTTATTAGAAAGGATAATTGTATTGAAAATTAATTTAAAGTTGAGTAAAAAAAAAATAGTACATTAATTTAAAAAGAGAAAAGGGAAGTGGGTTAAATGTTTTTTTTAAGCGGACTGGACCACAATGGACCGAGCCAAAATTAATCCAAACTAAAATAGCGGGCGAGCCGTGCTGGACCTCAGGATGGACCGCTTTTACCCGGTCTAATAATATGCTCCTTAAATGCATCACCAAAACAATATGATTTCTATGAATTATTCACCTTTCGTTGAGCAACTTAATGAATCAATTGTGTTAATTATTATGACTAAACTGACTAACAACCCATTATTCCGCGACAATTGACATGTCACTCTTGTCTGCATGCAGATTGAAGAACATATTATCCTCCCGTCTGCAATACAGTAATGTTGATGACTCTATAAGACTGTCCTGTGAACAGTTTTGTGTGTTAGAAGAATTTTGTCCATCAAATCTTGCAATAAGCTAGGTGCATGTTGTAAGAACTTGTGAGCGTATAAGTTCCATAAAAATGGAGAAGACTTATCATAATATACAACTTTATTTAATTGCTAATCACCATATATAGAAAACCAAATGATTAAGATCCAGACTTCACTTTAAAGCATGAAGTTAACTATGAATAATTAAAGACACAACAAGAACCAACCACAAATTAATATATATTTCTTTTTCTAAAACATAATTTGACTCATATATAGAAAAGCACCAGTAATAAAAATTAACCCCCATTTCATGAAGCTAAACACAAAAGCTCAAGGCATGAACTGCTCATCTTGGTTCTCCTGGAACTCCTCTTGGTTCTGATTATACCCTTCCATGGAGTTGTTCACCTCATACGAGTTCTCATTGTTCCCATATTTCCCCCTGCTGTTATAATACTTACCCCTTGACCCAAAAGAGTTACCATAATTGCCCCTGTTGTTATAGTACTCATTCCTAGACTCAAACCCTCTAGAGTTCTCATTAGCATTAAGATTGTTGTTGTAGTTCTCACTGTTGAGGTCATAAAAGTACTTACCATTCTCCAAGAACCTTGTATCACTCATCCCTAGCTTGTCATTGTTGTACGTGTTGCCTCCATTGTTGTACTTGTTGCCACTAGTAGCACCAAATTTTGCTTCACCCAAGCTTTGTTGCCTGTTGTTGTACCTATTGTTACCCCCATTATAGTAATTGTTGTTGAGGCTTGTGGTGGGGACAGTGTAGGGTTTTTGCACGAACCTTGTGTCACTCATGCCTTGTGGCTCAGTCACATAAGCCTCATTGTTGTAGTAATGAGGAATATTATTATTCTCTTTGTTGGTATTGGAATTAGGGTAGTACTGATCATCTTTGTCGTAGACCAGCTCTTCGGTTTCGGTTTCGCTTTTGTACGGGAGGTTTTTGGTGGCGGTGGAGGGAGGTAGCTGGCCGGATTCGTGGCCGTAGAGGCCGTAATTTCCGGTATTTTGCTCGTTTTGTGGGATGAAATTAGGCTCTTGTTGTTCTGGCGTGTTCAAAGGTTCTACTTCTTTAGTTGGGAGAACTTGAGTAGTAGTAGTCTCTTTGGCATTGTTGTTAGTGGTAACTTTGCTAAAGAATTGACTGTCTCGTGCATGAACATGAAGAAGAGGGGATGAGAGGATGAGAAAGAGGAGGATAGAAAAATAGGTGGTAGAGGAATTAGCCATGAAGGATAGAGAGAGAGAGAAGGAAAGAAAATGATACAAATTGTTTGGTGTTTGTTGGGGGAAATATTGTCATAGTGTTATCTTTATATATAGAGGCCAATTTGTGTGTCTCATTTCCATACCAATTTTTACAACTCATTAGTGGGACAGACAGATGGTTTGATAAGTGTGGTCCCTTGGTTTAATATTACTACTTTAACAAAAGTAAAGCCATTTTCTTTCTAGGGAGTAGGGATGTATGTTTATATATTTTAATTGTTATCTTGTTTATATACATACATACATATATATATACATACATATATATATATATATATAATTATTAATTCTTTCTCTTTTTTTTCTGGCTTGTGATTTTTCAACCAGTTAATTAGTTATCGACAGTGGTATATGCGATCCACTGCAGAAAAATGCATAATTTGATCATAAACTTTGTAGATTAACCAAGTAGCTAAGAGGATTGAGTCATGTGGTCCATAGGTCTAAGCATGCACCATATACACTTTTTAATTAAATGGTAATATTTTAATAAGAAATTAATTTCAACTGAGGCAGGTAAAGAAAAGCTCATAGCTTTCATAACCTAAAGCCCTAAAAAGCATTAAAGAATAAAAAAATTGCCCCCTCTATTTCAGAATTAAACATATCTTTTTGATAATCTTCTCAATGTTAATACAAACAATTGTAATTTTTATAAATTTACTAAATAAATAGTAATATTATTGTTAGTTCAAAAAAATTTGTCATAGCTGTTACTTTCAAAACTTATGAATTAATTTTATAATTTCATAAATTAAATTTAAAAATTAAAATGTAACGAAGGTAACACACACTAATAAACAATATAATAGAAATTAGCACAATATATATATTTTTTCTTTTTTATTTCATGTTTAATCAAAAGGTAACTGATCATTCTTTTATAGTGTGCTGCAATACCACTACAGGGGTAGATAGGGAATTTAGAATACGAATGGAGTGGGTTGGGTGGGTAATTATGCGGGGATTGTGGAATAATAGGTGGGACCCGGGGGACACTAGCATAGAGTGCGGATAGCATGGGCATCTAAGCCCTGTCTGTCATTTGGTATACCCAACCATCCAAAGCCTGCGTAGAGGATTGTTGGCCCCCCCCTCATTGACCTTATGTGCAATTAAGGATGACCAACTTCGGTGGTACCAAATTCACTGACTTAAATTTTGTCACATATATAAACAATTTTTTTTTACATAAAATAAAATTAAAATAAAAATATATGTAACAGTCCAGTCACACATCGTAACATATAGAATTCTTATACGTATATATAAGGATTCAAGTTTTTATCATTATTTTTTATCCCAAGACCTCATGTGTCCAAAACTTTATGAACAATTATTTTATTATTAAGTCATGAAGGGTTTGATTCAAACTGTCATCATTAATAGTTTCAGTCATGATCTTTTGGATAAACATGCGGTTAGTTAAGATAACTAAAGAATATATTATTAAGATAGTTATTAGGCCTTATTATGTTATGATTTAATTCAAACTTGTGATTTGACTCAAATTGTTACATATGAAATTAGAACCGACTCTCGAAAGATTGGGTCATTTAATTTGATTTTCGAGTTGTTATATATGGTATCGGAGCTGTCTTTCGAAAGAGGTCAAGTCATTTGATCTGATTGTCAGAAGTGAAAATACGAAGACGGGCCTAATCGACTTTCGAAAGATAGGGTCATTTGAAAATAGAAATATGAAGCGGATATGATAGATTGCTAGAAATTCCCACAAAGGCCAGAGAAACAAAAATACGGGCCTATAAGAAATATAATTTTTTTTACTCAATTGGTAGACTTTTTACATTCAATCAATTGAGTTACTCTCAACTTTCAGTTGGTGAAAATAGTGGGTGTGAAAAAAGATGTACCAGTAAATAACTAAAAAGAATAATCAGGAATCAATATAATAGTGCAAAAGTTGGCGCTAATTGAAGAATTTGGTGAGGGGTGCAATATTATTAGATCTGTTAGGAAGGGGACAATCACCTAAGTCCAAAGCAACATACAGAAACGAAAAAGATATATAAAAATAAATAAAAATCTCTGAGGTCAATGTTAGTGTTTGACATATCATATCTTTCACTTTCCCATATTTGCGCCTTATTTTCTAGGGATTAATTGAAATTTGTTGCGCGATTGGTGGTGGTGGATTTGGTCAGTTTACAATGTCTGATTTGCTTTGCTTTATGTTTTGTTCTTTAATATGGATTGAGCTCTGGTCTAAACCCAATGTTATACACTAGCTATTAGATCATCTGATAAGTTCTTTTTGTTGTTCACCATTATCAGAATCCTACATAAATCATGCATAAAACATTTTTTTTGAGGCCGCTATGATGTCAGAGTATTATTTTACGGTCATAGTAACACGTACTGCTCAAATAACTGCAAAATATCACCGATATATTTGTTCTGAAAACATAAAAAATGTTGTTCACTTATTCTATTAACAACAGACTTTTTTTTTTTTTTTAACGTGTGCGACATTTTCATGATTATATCAAAAAAGAAAAGGAAATTTAGCAGTTGTAGGGACTTGATAGTTGATATGAGTTCCGAAATTATTTGTCACAGCCCAAACTAACAGTTAATATCTTGAGGGTGTGGAGAATACCCGTCAAAGTAAAATTGAAAGGAAAAAAAATATAGTACTACTATAAAGCAAGGAAATATAAAAGAGAAAGAGGAAGAAGGAAAAAGAAAGAAAAATTAAAACTGGGGCCCAGGAAGTTTAGCAATAAAAATGGGGCCTTAGGAAGCATCCATGCAGAATGGTTGAACGTCTTTATTTGGCTGTTGTGTGTTCAATATATTCATTTCACTGCTCATCATGATAAACAGCAAATTTCCTTTACTTTTGTTGCTAGATTAGCAATTGTCCATCATTCTATAGGTTCGGTACTCATGATGATGATGGGTGAATATGTCCATCATTTGTCCAAGTCAGTGGAGCTGAAAATTATCTTTCTACATTCACAATTGTTGTTTATCATTGTAGACAAGAGCATCATCTTATCCTCCACATTCCAATTTGACAACAATACAAGGAAACTCAGATGTACATTGCACAATAACAAAAAATTATGCTACTTTCTCATTGCAACATATACAAGTGAAGGTTTGAATGTAACTATTGCAAGCCTTCAAAGTTCAAGTATTCGAGACAAAAAACAATCTGCCATCTGCTACCAATTGTTGTCTTGTGGACTGTACTTTGTAGTATAACAATTCTTTATGGATTCTCTTTTCTATTTAATTTCAAGATCAGTTCTCACACCCTTTGAGCTCAACTTTCATAGTATTGCACCAACCCAACTTAGACAATTCACTATCGGGATATACTTACTGAGAGAAGAGGATTTTGTTCGGCCAATATCTTCTTCATCATGATGATGGAATCATCCATTACTTCTTTGAAATGAAAATTACCCCGACGTAGCTGAATTATGACATGAGGAACATCCAAGGACTCAGTATCGGGAAGGTGATCATAGCAGATGCCTAAATATGGAAATTCAATTAAAAATGGTCTCACAAAAGTAAGACAGTAAATTTATAACTACAGTAAATTTTAATCAAATAAAAAATGAAATGACTTGCAATGAAAAAAACCACTTCATTGTTTGCATAAGCTGCAGTAAATTCATTCCTTTCCATCTCCTGCTTAACATAACCTTGTAACTGCAGGGCGATTGGGAGGGAAAACAGTAAGTTGTCTACTTTAAAATACAATCTGCTATGTCCCCAAACTCCTCACTCCTGATTTCTAAATCGAAGGTATAGACTGTTTCACCATTCAACAAATTCATCAAATGGAGTAAAAGAAAAAGCAGAACACACTCCTTGTAGTCTTGTTAAACTCACAACTCTCCACATTTGGGTTGGAATACAAAATAAGATAATACAAAGCCCATGAGGTAGCCCATTTAGCTAATTAGCCATCAGACATAAGGGACTGAATAGTACTACTCAAAATTCCAAAAGCCAGGTTGTTGGGTTCACTGATAATGAGTGAAGTTATTTACTCCATAAATACATAAATGAAGTTATAAGTAGCACTGCTGCACACTTTTAACGGAAATTGGTGCTCTTACTTCGATACTTGGTTGGATGAGCCTGGGGTTGATAAATAAGAAACACATCTAAAAGGTGTAGGATAATCTTTCAAATAAGGTATCAACAGGGTTAGACAGGTTCAAGTGATATGGGGAAAAAAAGAGACAGTGAGTTATAAGGAAATACCCCTTCAATGTTGCTCTATGCTTAATGACTTCGAGCCCAGTCAAAAGGTAGAATGAAGCACGAATTCAAAGATCTTTTGGCAGCAGTTAGAGGCCTTGTAGGTAGGTAAACACAAATACAGATCCTGGAGCCAAATACTGTAACTGCTGAGAATTCCGAATTTAACTTGGTAAGTTCAACTCACCCTAGACTCAAAACACACACACACGTACACTCAGAGGGATATACATTGAGAGTACATACCTGGTGGTGATGATACTTAGCTGCTGAAAATATTCTTTTCAACTGATGCCAAACTCAAGACAAGTAGGAATCCGGTGCAGACCTTTTGTCATATAAGTATGGATCCATGGATCCAGCATCCTCATCAACTGTTCAAGATGATCCCCAAAAAGGTAGTTGATGAACTACACCACATAAAACATAGCTTTTTGTTGAGATTCGATGATTAAACATAGTTTTTGTTACGATTCGATGAGAATGGTTGCAAATATAGGAAGGAACTACTCAAATTTTGAGTCTATGACAATGCTTAGTGCCACACTGCTGATAGTAAATAAATATCATGGATCTACAATCCACTGACTCAAATATTTCTTGATTTGAATCCAAAAAAGATCATCATATTGTGGTCAGAAAAACAAAATTATGCACCTTCAGAAATGTGCATCTTGTGAATCTCAATTGCCTTTTGACCTTCAAAGTTCTCATCTGAAAATTAAATTCCATTCAGAGCTTGATACAAGTTCAATCTAATTTTCTAATTCAATTCCCTATGAAAAGTTGAAACACAGAAAATGTGTTCTTGACAGAATAATACTTGTGCTATTTGAAGAGACTGTTCAAGTTGCTGAACTTGAATCCACTGTTCAGTCACAATGTCAGCCATCTGTATGCAAAAGGGAAAAAATTCAAAGGGAATTTCATCATAAGCAAACAATATACACATGAAGTTTAATGGTTGTGAGTCTAGATTTAGCAAATCAGAATTCCCTTTGCTGATATTAATAAAGAGGCAATAGCTGAAGTATGTGTAACAGTGTTACAAGCTTCATCATGCCAATGTCAATCCCAGAAGAGAACACATAATTGAATCTACCTGCAACTATGGGAGTATAGGGAAGATCCCCTACTCAAATTTCTAAGCATTATAAGCATAAAACGGCATTCAACCTGTATAGCTTAGAAGTTTCTGTAGCATAAGACAAGCTATGTTTGTTTAGATAAACGATGGATGGGATAAGATTATTTGTACCAGTTTAATATCATTGCGAACTATTTTATCCCATGATTAGTCTTTTATTTAATCAATGGACTATGTTTTGTCATTTCTAAGACCATTTGATGATGGGTTATAATCCTACGTGAAAAGGTGGTATTACATTCGTTCTAAATTATAATATTATTATTGACTTTTGACAATCAATTTGAGACATTTTTAAACTCAAAATTAAAATGATTCGTTAAAAAATATGAAAAAACAAATATTACAATGACTGGCGCCTTTTAGATTGCTTACAAATTTCACCATTGCATTGACTAAAATTAAAGAAATTCACGTTAATTTTGAGTTTATAATTGTTTTGAGTTAACTTTAAAAAGTCAATAGTGATTTTATAATTTGAACGGAGGAATTATTAATAGTTTTTTGAGGTATCAAATGACCTTAGAAATGTTAACAAATAGTCCATGCAATTAAATAAATGACTAATCATGGGATAAAATATTCTCTAGTGTGTTAAATTAGTACAAATAATCATATCCTATCCATCATTTTTTGTAAACAAACGTAGTCTAAGAGAATTATGAAAGTGATAACTTATAAATCTAAGATCTCCAACTAACTTACTAACAGTTGTGAGACTCACAGGGCAGGATGAGACTGTCCCGTTTCTTAACTAGTTCACTAAGAGAAAATGTTGACTGGATTGTCCGATAAGAAAACTAACCATTTGAGCTCTTGACTTAACCCCTTCCAATCTATTTTCAGCATCTTGGGCTTTGGACTCTAATGTATGAAGATCAAAGTTGTTTTTTCTTGAGGCATCCCAGAGAAGTCGGACCTGAACAACCCCATATACACTGCTTAAAAATGTTGAACAATCATCAAACAAAAATGATTAACAAATAAAACAGAACCAACCCGACCTCTTCTTCTAGCATTTCAAGTCTTTTGTCTGAACTTGACGAATCATCCTGCATTGAAAGCCGAAGAAAAATGCTTTATACACATATATTTTTTCTTTTTGTAGCAGTGCTGTTACATTATTTTTTGTTCCATAAATAAAAAAGGAAAGAAAAATATAGCACTGCTATTATATTATATTAAACTGACTCTAACTTTATATGAAATTGAAGGATTTTAATACAATGTATGTTATCACAAGTTTACACAAATACATAAACGAGAACCAAAATCATACCCTCGAAGCGTGATCTTTTGGTGCGGAAGAACTCGTACGGTTGAAATGCCAAACCCAAACCCAAACAGTCGTCTCCGAACTACAAAATGAGAACGGAGAACAAATTCACGATCCGTCACAAATTTGGGAATTCAGTTGTTATGTTGGGAGAACTGTGGCTTAATCAATATACTGTATATTGATTACTGATGATGGGGATCATCTCAGATGAACTGAGGTCGTGGGTATTATAAGCGTAGTGGTTTAACCCACTCCCTATAAAACCTCCAACCACTCAATCAACTTAACGTTATAATTATAACGTTAAAGACTGAGTCTCAATAGTCATCTGACTAACAACCAAATGGGTCGGACCCTCCATGGGCGCCCCATTTAAATATCCAAGATCCAACATCTCCCACTCGCCCATGGCGGGGACGACGTAATCATCACGACTGCCAAAAATTAGCTCAAACCAAAATAACATATATTCATATTTGCCGGATCGTGCGGCCGTTGAGTTCACCTGTAATGTGGGAGCTCTACACCAAACCCGTTAAGGCCAACATAGAGGCATCTACCCTTTCAAGAAAACAGTGCGGGAGCTCTCACGTCAAACTCAATTAGTTCACATAGAGACTACAACCTATAAACTCATAGTACCCCAGACACATTTGAATTTCACTAGGTTAAGTATCTCTAATCCCTCAGAGAGCCATACTTAACCACCTTTGGGCCCAAGTCCATTTTGTATCTCACTTCTTACTATATCGCTATCGAAGCGCTATAGTTGTCGACAATAAGTGCAGAACGAGGGGAAATCAAATTATCTTCTCTTTGCCCTAATACTATTCAGATATGAATCAACTGCTTTCCCAGAATCGGTCCTTAGAGTCTCATCAATCTTGACCTTAGGAATCGAAACCAAAGTAGCAACACTAATCCATGTCTTTGTAGTATAGTCAAAGATCACAAAGAGCACTTGATGTAGGAATAAAGATTTTGTCCTACAGGACTCACACGGTGAGGAAACAGGGATCCATTCACTCACCTCCTTTACATGGTCGTTAAGCACATGTAACACTCTCACAACATACTATTCTATAGCCTTGTTGTGCGGACCTTAGTCTAGTCACTCCTAGAGTGTCTAACTCAAAATTTCAAAAAATGCTCGCTTATCAAAGCGCCACATTTGAAATTTCGCGTCCGGTTATCATGTTATGGCAGACAATCTCATCTATATGAGCATATGTCATATGGTCATGCCGTACGGATCTTAGTTCAGTCGCTCCACAAGCGCCTAACTCGAATTTCTAGATTGCTCGCTTTCCCAAGCGCCAACTCTGAAACTTCGCATCCGGCTATCAATACAGGTTAATATAGATGATGGGGCATTCTATATTCAGTTAATCCAAATTAACCTCATCTTGGCTCATGCCAAGGCGACATAATATTTCATATTGCTCGCTATCAAGCGCCAATTGATTGTTATCCAAAACATCAAAATTCCCTACTCAAAGCGCCAATATGAACTGTTTCAACCTTGCTCACTCTTCAAAGCGCCAAGGGTGATTGCTCGTGTGAGTGAGCCAATCAACCTGTTGACATATATTTAGTGTGTGCATATCCAATATGCATAATAACTGTGTGAACCATTAATATTTATCATATGCCCTAAAATAACACAATCATAAGTAGGAACAAATGAATCTCGCATAAACGATAAATATCTCGATACAACAATGAATATCTTTAATACAAGCCAAATAATGAGTGATATACAATAAAATAAGAAAATACATCAAACCCTACGAAGCCCTAACGAATTAACATGCCTGCAAAAGGCATCTCTCGGTATCGGTTTCGTCAAGGGATCCGCTACCATAAGGTCAGTGGGCATGTACTCTAATATCACCTCATTATTTGCTATGTTCTCTCTAATGAAGTTCATCCTCAAGTCAATGTGCTTCGTCCTGCCGTGATACTTAGGGTCCTTAGTGTAACCTAGGGCCGCTGTGCTATCACAGTAAACAGTCACAGGATCTGAAGCATGAGGGACGACTCCAAGATCCTCGAAGAATCTCCTCAACCACATGGCTTCCTGAATAGCTGACGTACATGCTACAAACTCCGACTCCATCGTTGAAAGAGCAACGCAAGTCCGTTTCTTGCTACACCAAGTGATGGCACCACCATGTAGCAAGAATGCATATCCTGAGGTCGACTTGCGCATCCCTTGGTTACCTCCCCAACTAGCATCAGAGTAACCAATCAATCGCAGGTCCGGTCCTCCATAGCACAACATGTAGTCCAAAGTACTTTTCAAATATCGCAAGATCCTTTTGATTGCCCTCCAATGAGCAATTCCAGGATTTGACTGATAACGACCGAGATAACCTATTGCATATGCTATGTCAGGCCGAGTACACACAACTGCATACATTAGCTTTCCTATAGCACTGGCATACGGGTAGTGAGACATTTTCTCAATTTCCTCGGGAGAGCTAGGGCATTGCTCGGGTCCAATGGCATCGCCTTTAGCGATAGGAGTGTCTATGAATTTGCAGTTGCTCATTTGGAATTGCTCCAGAACCTTCTTAAGGTAAGTCTCTTAAGACAAACCAAGAAGCTTTCTTGAGCGATCTCTATAGATCATAACTCCAAGAACATAAGCTGCTTCTCCCATGTCCTTCATCTCAAAGTTAGAGAACAACCACCCTTTGGTGGTAACAATCATCTCCTTATCGTCCCCAGCTAGTAGGATGTCGTCGACATACATCGATAGGATAAGGAATTTATCTTTGGATCGTTTAATATACACACAATGGTCTTCCTCGATCATCGTAAACCCATCACTAATGACGGCTCGATGGAATCTCAGATACCATTGCCTAGATGCCTGTTTCAAACCATAGATAGAACGTTTGAGCTTGCAGACTTTGCGCTCTTGTCCTTCTATGATGAAACCCTCAGGTTGATCCATGTATATCTCCTCAGCTAAATCTCCATTGAGAAAAGTTGTCTTAACGTCCATTTGATATAACTTCAGATCCAAATGCGCGACAATTGCTAAGATGAGGCGAATTGAGGCAAACCTCACAACCGGTGAGAAGGTTTCCTCGTAATCAATTCCCTCTTGCTGGGTGTAGCCCTTGGCTACAAGACGAGCTTTGTACCGATCGATGGAACCATCCGCCTTGCGTTTGACTTTAAGAATCCATTTGTTCCCAATAGCCTTTCGCCCTAGTGGAAGGTCAACCAAGTCCCAGACTTGATTAGTCCTCATGGATTCCATCTCATCTATCATTGCAGTCATCCACTTATCACTAGCAGTAGATGATAGAGCATCTCGATAAGATCGAGGTTCCTCATCTTCATGCGTATCGGCCAGAAAGACATTCCCCTCAATCTCAAAGAGACGACGTGGAATGTTGCCCCTTTGACTTTTACGCATTTGAGGAACAAGAGACTCTTCATTCGATGGAAGAGTACTGCTTGAAGGCATGTCACTCCCACTATCTACAGGAGCCTGAGGAATTGCCTCATCGGACTCTACTGTACGAGTTGGGGCGCCCAAATCTTCCTCCATCTCATAAAGGTTCATCTCTTTGCTCATATCACCTCTGTTAGGGAAATCCATCTCAAGGAAATCTGCATCTCGTGACTCTATCGCCGATACAGTCTCATCAGTTTGCTCTCCAACGAACACGTAGCCTTTGGAGTGTTCAGAATATCTTACAAAGATACACTTCTTACCCCTCGTCCCCAACTTCCCATATTCATGAGAAGTGTTGTGCACATAAGCTGCTGATCCCCAAGGCCGCATATGGCCCAATTCGGGCTTTCTGCCGGTCCACAATTCATATGGGGTGGACTGAACGGATTTCGAAGGTACACGATTAAGTATATATGTCGCAGTCAACAATGCATCACCCCAATAGGAGATAGGCAAATTTTCTTGCGCCATCATAGACCTAACCATGTCTAATAATGTATGATTCCTCCTCTCCGCCACACCATTTTGTTGCGGAGTTCTAGGGATTGTCAGTTGCCTGATTATCCCTCTTTCCTCACACAGTTCCTTGAACTGATCGGACAGATACTCGCGGCCTCGGTCAGTTCGAAGTGCCTTAACACTTTTGTCCAACTGTTTCTCGACCTCAATCAAATAACGTCTAAAGCATTCTAATGCCTCAGACTTATGAGAGATCAAAAAAGTATATCCGAAGCGCGTATAGTCATCTATCATTGTGAGAAAGTAGGAACGTCCATGCCTTTTTTTCACATTCATAGGGCCACAGATGTCTGAGTGAATGAGTTGCAATGGCGTTTCTGCCCTAGTGGCTTTACCAAATGGTTTTCTAGTTGACTTTCCTGCTAGACAATGTTTACAAGTGGGTAGATTGACTTTAGCGAGTGGGCCTAAAAGACCTGCTCGAGCTAACCTAGTCATTCTATCCTGTCCAATATGGCCTAATCTAGCATGCCATTGAATTGAACTAACATTATCATTCTCAACAAGCAAGGAATAGGAATCATTACTATTAATGCTAGAATCAACAGTATCCAAAACCATAAAACCATTATTAATAAAACCATATCCAAAAATATTCGTCCCATGCGAAATTATTACAACGTTGTTCTCAAAACTAACAGAATAGCCTAAACGAAGTACTGACAAAACAGAAAATAAATTCTGCCGGACATCCGGCGCATAAAGTACATCGCGTAGGGTCTTCCAGTTTGTAAGTGTCACTGCCTAGCACGTCCACACTGGAATCGTTCCCCATGAATACTTTTCTGCCAGCCGGAATGCGGCGGTATTCCACGAATCCACTCCGATCTCTAGCTATGTGGTCCGTTGCTCCTGAATCTACAATTCACATATGGAGAGAATGAGCAACCATAACAGTACTTGATACTAAGCACATAGATAAATTAGGACTAGGAATTACCTTCTTCGGCTCAGTGCATTCACGAGCGAAGTGTCCTGCCTTGCCACAATTGTAGCATGTCATCTTGGCCTTGTCCTTTTTGCCAGCACCTCGCTTGCCTCTTTTCCGTTTGCTGACACCACCACTCGCAGCCATCTTAGGCGCAGTAGGATTAGCAGATTTCTTGCCCTTCTTTGGCTTGAACCTTTTATAAGAGCTCGATTCAGCTACATATGCCCTGGAGGACTTGACAACGTCAAGGCGCTCAGCCTCGAGCTCCAGGTGGCGACGAATATCATCAAAATTTCTGATATTCTCGTTATGGGTCATGTAGACCCGCATATGTTCCCAACTGTCGGGAAGAGAGCGAACCACTGCTGAAATCTGCTGCTCGTCTGACAGCTGAGTCCCACCGGATTTTAATTCCCGGATCATGTTAGCCATGATTCGAAGGTGTTGTTTCATAGTGTGGTTATCACGTTTTTTATAACCATCGAATCTTATGGCTAACTCTCTCAGCCTTGTCAGCGAGGCGCCGCCAAACTTCGTTTTGAGAGCTTCCCACATCTCATGTACCGTTGAGTATTGTTCATACTCAAACAGGAAGTCGTTGTTCATGCAGCTCAGCAACGTTATGCAAGCGATTCGGTCCTTTTTGCGCCAACTTTTGAAGGCTACAACCTTGACCGGATCCTTTGCATCTTCACCGTCTGGTTTTGTCATTTTGGACAGCAGGATTTCTTCAACCTCTTGCTCCTCCAAGACCATCCTAACCTTACGGTGCCAAACATCGTAATTATCTCCGTCTAACTTGTTTCCTTGATTAAGATCTGCGATTATGTGTTTTGAAGCCATTTCTGTTTCGGAAAAAATTGATTAGAGATATTCATAGTTCACCACAGTATAATTATATCTTAGCCGCACGAATCAAATCAACATAAAAATAATTAGGACATAAATATAAAAGGGAGACTTCGCCAAGCTTAGGAATCACAATTCATATAAATATCCAATTATTTAAACTTAATTTTTTAGCACTTAAGACATTTAATTTAGGGAATAATTTTAATTAAATTACTACCACCTAAATCACTCCCACTAGAAACATGTGTGTATGTGCAATTATAGTATAACAATTTAATTCCATGTATCAAACAATTAATATTTCAAAATATTAACAAATGAATTAAATAATAAGCAATATTACACAATTTAATATACCAAGTATATTATAAACACATCAAAAAACTTCCCAAAATTTTTTAACAGTGTATTACCATCACAAAAGGTTACTGTAATTTTCTGGGATTTTTCTGATAAATATGTTGATTATCACAATTAATTAATCATTGCACAATTAAGTTGGAAATTAACAAAAATATCCAAATATATTACTTTTCCAAAACAAACAGTGGAAACATCAATTATATGCAAATAATTAATTTCTGTAAAATTTTCAAAATTTATTAATTTCATTTAGTATTTATAAATCATTTTCTTATATAAAATAATTAATAAAAATATTTTCTGAAATCTATATAATAAAATAGGACCATTTTTTAATCTAAAATTTGACAAACCAGAAGAACGGTTCAGATTTCATCTCTCAAAATTAATGGCCCAGATTAATTCTTCTTTACAAAATTTCCCCCCAAAACTTCCCCACCTTTTCGATTTTTGTTGTAGTCGGCCTTGGCAGGAACAAGCACAAGGCTCGATAATGACAGGCACGCAAGGGAAAAGGCTACAGTATCGCTTACTTATTGGGACTCGCACACATTCATGGATCAGATCTTCTCATCTCACCATAGTATTGTTATCTCATTAATATCTATGTATATATTCGTATATTCAGTGTTATATTTAAATATATATTTTTATAATAATTAACTATATTACAAATTATCATAATTTTTTATTTAATATTACATGATTTGATATAGAACACAAATTTTGAGCCTCCTAAAACTACAAAAACAAACCCATAGTTTTGAAATAAGAATTCTATTTCTTTTTTTTTTCATTGTTTTACCAAAATATAAAATAACATAATATTTATAATAATACCGAAGGCACGACGTAATAATAATAATAATAATACCGATAATAATAATAATAATAAATACAATAGTAATAATAAAAATAATAATAATAATAGTAGTAGTAATAATAATAATAATAATAATAATAATAATAATAACAATAATACTAATAGTAATAATAATAATACCGATAATAATAATAATACTGATAATAATAATAATATCAATAATAATAATAATAATAATAATAAGAAGAAGAAGAATAATAATAATAATTAATAATAATAATAGTAGTAGTAATAATAATAATAATAATAAAAATAATAATAATAATAATAATAATAATAATAAATATAATCATAGTAATAATATTACTAATAATAATAGTAATAATAATAATTATAATATTAGTAATAATAATAATTAATATAATAATTGTAATAATAATAGTAATAATAATAATTATTATAATAATAATAATATTTATAATTTTATATTTTATAATTTTATTAATAATAATATAGATTATAATAATATTTTTATTTTATAATTTTCTTAATAATAATACAGATAATAATAATAATATTAATATTAATAATAATAATAAAATAACAACAACAATAATAATAATAATAATAATAATAATATCTATACAATAATTAATATAATAATTGTAATAATAATAATAATTACAATAATAATACTAATAATTAATAAAATAATGGTAATAATAATAATAATAATAATAACAACAACAACAACAATAATAATAGTAATAAGAATAAGAATAGAAATAATTATTATTATTATAATAGTAATAATAGTAATAAAAATAATACTAATAATACTAATAATAGTAATAATAATAATAATAATAATAATAATAATAATAATAATAATCATAATAATAATCATAATAATAGTAATAGTAATAATAATAATAATAATAATAATAATAATAATAATAAGAATAATAATAATAATCCCGACAATAGTAATAATACTGATAATAAATATACCGATATAATAATATTTATAATTTTTATATAATAATAATAGTAGTTTTATTTAAATTTTTTGAATTTTAATCTAATTTTCATAATAATAATATCGATAATAATAATAATACAGGTAATAATAATAATTAATAATAATAATAATAATATTGACAATAATAATAATACTGATAATAATAAAATTCATAATAATAATAATAAAATTCATAATAATAATACCAGTGATAATAATTATAATAAGAATATTGATAATAATAATTTTTATAGCTTTTATATTTTATAATTTTCTTTATAATAATACAGATAATAATAATATTTTTATTTTTAAAATTTTAATTTAATTTTTCGTTATGCCGTGCCTTCAGGCACGGGTAATTACTAGTTAATTAATAAACCGAACTGGTCAAGAACCGCGGGTCGGAACCGGGTCAGGGCGCGGGTCAACCATCAGGCGCGTGTTGTACACGCGCAGCTACTAAGGGCGTCCGCGCATTGCGCGGGCGCGTGGTATTACCGCGGCGGCACGTAGCGCGTGTAATGCACACGCCGCCTTCCTGAGCTTCGTTCGCGACATTTCTTTTTCCGTTGTGATTGTCTGGTTGAGCTGAGTCCAATGGTGTGCTCAACCACCATTTTGGGAGCTCCCATGATAGTGGTGTAATGAATGTGCAAGCCACTGAGAGTGCTTATTGCACTTCATCTTCAACCTCCAGCCACAGATCGCGAATTTTTCTTACAGAGGCCATAACTTGGTCATTTCTTATCCAAATCATGCATATAATATATCTACGGAAAGCCCATGAAATATTCTACGCATACATGCCAAAATCACATGAAACAGATTATTACCCAGAAAGTTATGGCGAATTAAAGCACGCGGTTTTGATTTTTATACATGTTTTCATGGCATATTGTGTAAACAGTACATACATATGATCATACAACCATGCTCTGATACCAATGAAGGATTTTAATACAATGTATGTTATCACAAGTTTACACAAATACATAAACGAGAACCAAAATCATACCCTCGAAGCGTGATCTTTTAGTGCGGAAGAATTCGTACGGTTGAAATGCCAAACCCAAACCCAAACAGTCGTCTTCGAACTACAGAATGAGAACGGAGAACAAATTCACGATCCGTCACAAATTTGGGAATTCAGTTGTTATGTTGGGAGAACTGCGGCTTAATCAATATACTGTATATTGATTACTGATGATGGGGATCATCTCAGATGAACTGAGGTCGTGGGTTTTATAAGCGTAGTGGTTTAACCCACTCCCTATAAAACCTCCAACCACCCAGTCAACTTAACGTTATAATTATAACGTTAAAGACTGAGTCTCAATAGCCATCTGACTAACAACCAAATGGGTCGGACCCTCCATGGGCGCCCCATTTAAATATCCAAGATCCAACAGAGATAAATAAAGGGCGATCTGTCTAGGTATTTGATGAGTTTTGTCATCTGTGATGTAACCTGTCTGCTAAATACAAATTTTCATCTACAGAATTAGAGTTCAAAGCTAAACAAAAAAGTAAAATAAATATTTTTCCAGGTTTTCTGGAGTAAAAAAAAAACTAGCTATTGTTTTCTCTACCACAGCTTCATTATTCATCTTATCTTGGTAATAACATTTCCATAAAATTGAAACCACAATGCTGAAATAGGGCATGCTCTTGATACTATGTTCAATAAAAGTTGTTTTTATTAAATGAGTACAAATTAACTTTGGCATTCATGACAATTGTTGGGGTGTGATTTCTTTGGGTTTTGCATTTCTCATCTTGGGCCGGGGCCCCTTTTGCATATGGTTTGGGCCGGGTCATCCTTCCCCCTTTGTTGGGTCCTCGTCTCAAGGTATTAAGATCTTTCCATCCTTAGGGCGGCTGTCAGGACGTTTGAGCCATTTTGTCTACCTTGACTGACTGGAACAGAGAGTAGCCCACGCTAGTATCTTCCCCCAATGGACTGACTGGAACAAGTGGAAGAAGATGTCATGTTTACACTCATGAGGGGATGACGGGACGTCCTACGATGCATGGATGAAATATATACAAGCAACTTCTCAGTAACAAAGGTAAGGTTTTTTCTTAAGAAACACTCAGCTATCAAATATCTAACATATTCCAGCATACATTTTAAGGCCCTTCATTGTGACGTTGATCGCCTGAACTTACTCTCACACCGGAGCATCCTCGGATGGCCCGAGCCACGTCTGTCTTGTGGGGTGATAACGGTTTGTTACGTGTGCAGGTATCTTGCTGACGGGTGATTACGGCAAGAGCGAGAATTTGACGTCAACATTGGCGCTAGAAGGAGGGTCTGGGTGTTTGATACTTAAGTCACCCAGTTGTTTTTGAAGAAAGGTCATTCCCATGACGGAAAGAGGTAGCTCAAATGGGGGGCATCAAAGGTCTTCCTTTGATCCTCGTGAGGAGAATAGTAGAACCTCGAGGAAGCGATGAGTGGGGGTTGAACGGTCAGGACGAACATGGGGCCACGCCCATTCCGAGCCCGTTAGGAGGCGTTTGTTTACGCCCCCCTTACGGGGGGACGGGAGTCTTATAGGAAGGGGTCAGAGGATGAGATAACACCTTCGGAAAGGGTCTCCCCACGAGAGCATGTCGAAAGATAGAGGCAGTATCGAATCAGAGAGGCTGAAATTGAGTTGGAAACTTTGCAGCGTAAACGACTAGATTGGCAGAACCACTTGTTGGACTTACAGGAAGAGGGTTCGTCTACAACTATCGACAGCAAGGAACGAGCCGACACCCCACAGAGTTGGCCCAAGTCAGGGCAAGGATGGGTAGGACGGCTGAGAATTAAGGATATACCTCAGCCTCAGAGACATGACTGGGACGGTCGGGATGATATAAGGGGTACATTTCAGTCTCAGGGTTATATGAGGCATGACCGGGACGGTCGGGATGATATAAGGGGTACACACCAGTCTCAGGGTTATATGAGGCATGACTGAGACGGTCGGGATGATATAAGGAGTATACACCAGTCTCAGGGTTATATGAGGCATGATCGAGACGGTCGGGGCAACGTAAGAGATACACACCCATCTCAAGGTTCCATGGGGGGCCTCGGTCGCATGGGTCGGGGTAGATCGAAAGAAGGAGTACACCCCGTTTCCCCTGGTCAATACTCCCGGGAAAGGCGAAGACTCCAGATTATGAGACTAGACAGGGAGGCCCCGGGGCAGAGCCTGGTTGGCAAGATCAGCGCATGGTCCCTTATGTGCCCATTGCTGACCCGGTTATGAAAAGGATTTTAGAACTGGAAAAAAGGCTGACGGTGGCAGAGGCAAGACCAACGACTGGCTCCGAACCCGAGGCATCAAGGCCCATGCCTTTAGATCTAAAATCTCTCTTCTCAACAACTATTGATCAGGAGAAGACCGATCCCAAGAAGAAATTGCCGCCCCTCGAAGTGTATGATGGTTCGGGCGACCCGTACGACCACACCAGCTCATATGAGAGGGTAATGAGATATTACAACCCATTCCGAGACAGGGATGTGTCAGATCTTCGTAACAACACTGAAGAAGAGGGCTAAACAGTGGATGATGTCATTGCCCCCCAACTGTATACACTCGTGGACCAAATTGAGTGTTCAGTTCCATGAACGGTTCGGCATCAACAAGAGAAGAGGCAAGGTGACGGCTTCGTTGATGTAGGTCAAGCAAAAACCAGATGAGTCGTTGGGCCAATATGTACAAAGGTTCCGGGATACGGTGGGGACCATCACCGACTTCAATATGATACAGGCACTGGGGTTATTCACCATATGGATGGATGTTACCTGAAACAGGAAGATGATGAAAGATATAATGTTCAATCCTCCCAAAGATCTCTTGAATGCATACGACCGAGCCGAAAAGTTCATAGCAGTAGAGGAGGCAATGGATAGCTTGATACCGAGGAGTAAGGGGTCGAAAGGTAAGACCTATGGCGGGAATAAAAGTGGAGACAACCGACCAAACGCATTTGACCGAATGAAGCAAGGGGGTGGACAGCCAAATTTGGGTAGGCCCTCCTTTCAGCGCTCACCAAGCTATTAAGGTCGGACGAGTTAAAGTGGTGGTCATCGGCCGAGAGGTTGAAGTAATTGTACAGTTCTTTGGGGAAGGGAGAGGAGGAATCAGAAGGGAAGAAGGATAATTGGGAGAAGGGGGTACCGGATGAGAAGGGAATGTTTTGTCTGGGGAGGATCGGGGTACAGATGTTGAGGGTTCGACAGCGGGGGTCTTACTGTAGTGCCGATGTTCGGGGGGTGTGATCTCTTTGGGGGAGGGTTCGGCATCTGTATGTACTACGAAAGGGGATTTCGGGGGTGAAGGAATCTGTATGAGTTGGGGCGATACATCCTTATCCCCTAGGTCGGGGGATGGGGAGCGAGGGGGGAAGGAGGAAGAGGTCGGATGAAGTTTAGGGGTTGAACAAGAATGGGGTCGGCATTGATCTGGGAACCTTCAGACACCTTATCCACCCGTCGTCGTTTCTTTTTACGAAGTTGTTGCTTCTCGAGGTCGGTTAAATCCAAGGCGTTCTTTCCGAACGGAGGAGGCTCGGAGGCTGTGGGTTGGGTCGATATGTGGGCTTCGGCTGGGGCTTCGGTTTGTTTTTGAGAAGGTTGGGGGGATTCGATTTGTTTTTTAGAAGGTTAGAGGGCTTCGGTTTGTTTTTTAAAAGGCTAGAGGGCATCAGTTTGTTTTTTAGAAGGCTGGGGGGCATCGGTTTGTTTTGAAGAGGTCTGGGGGGCGGGTCAGATGCTTAGCTGTGTTCTTGGGATGTTCAGCTGGGTCTTGTAGACCACTACTGAAACACGAAGAAGAGGGGAAGATTAGGGTAAATAATAAAATAGAAGAGGTTTCGAAAGAAGAGGTTTCGAAGGAAGAGAAAGAACTTACATTCATGATCGTGTAGCCACTGAAGGTTGGAAAGGAGGCCGATGTCCCAAGGCTCTGAGGGGATGGTCTAGCAGAACCGTTCGAATTCGTCTTCCCTATCTTCAGCAATGTCGTCTATGACCGGCTTATTTGGGTTCCCCCAGGGTTGTAGAAGGTGGATATCTAGGCTGGACACGTAGAACCAATTACTGTGCCAACCCTTGTTGCTAAAGGGAGGAAGCATCCAGGCCCTTTGGTTAGGGAGACGGTTGAGGGATCGGAATGCCTGTTCTTTGGTCTTGGTTAGGGAGAAGATATGAAAGAAATAGTCAAGACTGGGTTTAATGCCAAACTGCTTATAGGCGGCGATGAAACAGACCAGGTGAATATACGAGTTCGGAACCAGTTGGGCAAGACTGATTCCAATGAAGTCGTGAAAATCAGAGATGAAGGGATGAAGAGGGAACTTGACTCCATTTCGGAGTACCTGGGTCGGAACGGCTAGTTGAGGACTAGTGGGTCTCCAGTACATCTTTTCGTTCAGGCTGGGGGCTCTTAGAGAATATTCTCCAGAAAATTGGAATTCAGATCTGAAACCTTCGACGGCTTCATTACTGACCGTGGATTGAGTGTTAGCATGGGAGTAGGTGGTGATGTCTTCGAACATTTTTCTGATTTCAAGTTCCCTTGCCCTAATTTTCGATTCGGACGGGTTGGGAACTGGGGCAGTTATGGGGGCTGTCCTAAACGGATTTGCCTCAGATGACGAAGAGGTTGCGGGTGCGGCACTGGTGGAGGAAGTCATTTTGGGTTTAACAGAAATAGAAGGATTCTGGGTTATGGAGATTCGGGGTATCAGAGATCGAGATATGGAAGTTTGAAGGGGAATAAGATTGGGAGTGTTTACCGGTCGATTATGCGGATACGAGCAACGGTGTGGAGTTTCAGAGGAGAGAGAGAAGACAGGCTATCGTTTTGGAAAAGACGACTGTTGAAATAGCGTCTAGTTTGAAAACAGTGTATTTAGATCGAAAGCGCGAGTGGGGTGACGTCATACCTGTTTTGCCGTTACCCAGAGGATCGGATTTAATGCCTAAAATTTAATAAATTCCTTTATATATGGAGAAGTTACTCTTCTACTTTTATTTTCAAAATAGAAGAGTGGGGGTAATGTTGGCATGTGATTTCTTTGGGCTTTGCATTTCTCATCTCAGGTCGGGGCCCCTTTTGCATATGATTTGGGCCGGGTCATCCTTCCCCCTTTGTTGGGTCCTCGTCTCAAGGTATTAAGATCTTCCATCCTTAGGGCGGCTGTCAGGACGTTTGGGTCATTTTGTCTATCTTGACTGACTGGAACAGAGAGTAGCCCACGCTAATATCTTCTCCCAATGGACCGACTAGAACAAGTGGAAGAAGACGTCATGTTTACACTCATGAGGGGATGACGGGACGTCCTACAATGCATGGATGAAATATATACAAGCAACTTCTCAGTAACAAAGCTAAGGTTTTTTCCTAAGAAACACCTTCTATCCTTAGGGCGGCTGTCAGGACGTTTGGGTCATTTTGTCTATCTTGACTGACTGGAACAGAGAGTAGCCCACGCTAATATCTTCTCCCAATGGACCGACTAGAACAAGTGGAAGAAGACGTCATGTTTACACTCATGAGGGGATGACGGGACGTCCTACGATGCATGGATGAAATATATACAAGCAACTTCTCAGTAACAAAGGTAAGGTTTTTTCCTAAGAAACACTCAGCTATCAAATATCTAACGTATTCCAGCATACATTTTAAGGTCCTTCATTGTGACATTGATCGTCTAAACTTACTCTCACACCAGAGCATCCCCGGACGACCCGAGCCGCATCTGTCTTGTGGGGTGATAATGATTTGTTACGTGTGCAAGTATCTTACTGACGGGTGATTACGGCAAGAACGAGAATTTGACGTCAACAACAATATTGAATTTGCTTAAGATAAATTACATATTTAAAAACTGAGCTGAATAAAAAAACAAATTTGGCTTAGCTGGGAAGCACAATGCAAACTAATGATTGCAATGTAAAGGTTATAGATGTATAGTTCAAGTCTTACCTAATAGCCAAAAAAAATAATGAGAAAAGACCAAAGGACGAAAGGACTAAATTGATGCAGTTATGATGTCATACTAATATACAAACGTATATGAAATTGATCTACGACAAGTCATTGTCAATTAGTGTTAGTCTGTTAGATCATATCAACATACTCAACTACGCATCCACATCTTATAAGGTTATGAAGATAGATTTGTCATGACAACAAAACAGAACAATTGTCAGCTTCAATTTGAAATCAATAAGCATTATAAGCAGGTATACAGAACACCCCATTATAATGTATTGTACTGAAAGGCAAACCTTTAAAATGAACAAAGTGGATTGCAGACGTTCAATCTCATGGCTATTCTCCTCAATTAGCTTTGTACATTCTTCAATATATTGGCTTTTAACATTTAAGTTGTGCAAGCTTTCCTCAAAGACAGATTCTGAGCACACATCCACAGAATATATCTATTGTTATAAACTCCAAGAGAAACCAAAAATTGTAACATTAACATAATGATAGATTGCAATTGAATTCAACCAAGATGCATTTGACACACCACATGTTTTTTGCCAATAATTTTTCCTGACAATAAATTTTAGTCTATGAAGTTTGATATTGAAAAACATCAAAGAAATTACTCCGTTCCAAAATTATATATACATTTTCTTTTTTAATCCATTATAAAATTAGAGATACATTTATATTTCTACACTAAATTCATGTTCCTAAGATGCCATTATTTATATACTAGGAATTTGAGTACTACATGCCACCATTACAACATTTCTACCGATGTTAGGGATATATTTAGAAAAGAGGTAGGATTCGGATGGAGTATGCGTGTGTTTGGGTTCTTTAGTCTATGTATAAAGATTAAGAATGCCTACCTATTTCAATAAATTGATTATTTTCTTTATAACGCCTAAATTAAATTAAATTTTATTGATAAAATAAAATTCACAAGTAGATCAGAATTCATAACAGTAACATTAAAACTAAACATTTAATCCAAACAACTGTTTCTCATCCAAATTTCTCGACTTGTCGAAAAAAAATATGTAGATTACCTAATCGAGCAATTCTGATCTTGGCTTCTTGCAATTCGCAGATCAACCGGCGATCCTGCTGATTTCTGTATGACTTTTGAGCGTCAATTTGGGGATTTTGAGCCGCAGATACGTGCAGAGAGAGAAAGAATAGCAATATGGCCCGAAGCAAGGCAAGTGAAACCGCCATAATTGTCTGCAGCTATTTTTGCTCTGTTGAACCTTTGCACTGAGCTCAAAAATGATGAATCGCCCATAACTAACTGTTACTTGTTAGTACGAGTGTAAATGGGACGAATTTATTCAAATGGAGAATGGACAAGGCAGCCTAAATTCTTATTTAAATTTGACTCCAATTTGAATAATATTTTTAAAAAAAAAGTTACTCTATTTTATTACTTAAATTTAATTTAATTCAGATTAAATTATATTCAAATTACTTACGAATTTCGAATTCAAGTACGAGTCATCGCATGGTAATCTATTTTATAATACATATAATTACAGATTGAATTTATTATTTTATTTAAAATGAGAAAATATAATTATAATTACACTTTACAAATATAAAATTATAAATAAAATAAAAAATAATAATTAATTATTCTAATTTTATTTAATTGTGTATATATTATAAGAGAATGTATTGAATATCAACTCGAATATATATCAATCGAGTATATATCAAATTATAATTGAGAATTCAAGTAGGTTAAATCATAAATGAATCGAGTATAACCTTATTCAAATTCTACTTATATTTTTATTTAAACTATTTTTTGTGCTCAAAATTGAATTATATTATTAACAAATTCGAGTCCGAACTATTTGGTTCGATTTACAGTCTTATTCACAAAATATATTGCCTGCATACGCTATTGTTTTTATATAAGTCTCCCAGAGGCCGCTTATACTCGTTAGATCAGCTACCCCAATAATGATTAGATGACAAAAGATTGAAAACAAAAAGATATAGATAATAGTTATTGGATATAGCTATTGGACTCATCCATATATAAAGAATATCCTATTAATCATAATTTGATATATTATTTTGTATTACTTTTTTGTAGTTATCTTTTCTCACGTAAGTAATACTCTAGATAATTACTTAAATACGTTCGTATCACTAAAAAAGTCAAGGGGTGACACAAGTCAGGTTTTACTTAAAGATTACTTGAAAATGCACTTGAATAACGTTCTTTTTTGATTGGGTATGACTTCGACTATTTTCGGAGTTTGACAATTAGTTAACCATATATATATATATATATTAATCAATGGTCGTATAGTATGATAGATATAAACCCTGTTTGTTTCAACTTTCACTTGACAGTTTTTAACTATCATCTTCTGAGAAACTACACAAGTAGTGTTTGTTTCATCTTTTAGGTTTAAAAGTTAGAAGTCGAGTACAAATATCTTAATGCATATAAAAATTAGATGCTAGAATCAACTATTCAAGTGCTTCTCAGACCAACTTCTCAACTCTTAATAAAATAAAATTTTCTTTTTTATCTAAATATCCTTAGTTTCAATAGATAAATTACACAACTATATATATGGCGTGTGTGTATATATATAATATCTTATATCATATATAAATATAATATCTTATATTATATTTTATAGAGTAAAATTCAAAAAATTACATGTGATTTAATTAAATTCTTGATTCACCACCTGTGATTTAGAAACTATCAAATAATCGTTGGTGGTTTACTCTCAAGTATCACATCGAAACCTGCTAATATTTTTTGGTTAGTAACGTTATTTTCTTTTTGAAAAAAAATTATTTTACCCTCCATATATATATAAACCCACAAGTTTTGAGTCGATTAGTTTTCACTTCAGTCTCTCTTCTCTCAGTTAAACAATTTGGGGATCTAAAGTTTACAAACTAAAAGAGCTATGATTAGAGTAAACAAGAGGAAATTAGGATTTCAAAAACAACGATAAAAACAACTTGGAGGCTAGGATCGAGTATAATTTTATAGATTTGGGGTAGTACAACTTATGAGTTTTGTGGTTAGGTCTTTGTTTAGGGTTATTATTTTGGGAGATTTTATGTGTTTGGGTACATGTGGAACTTGATTCTAGTTTAATCAGTGGAAGCAAATTTCATGATTTCTTATTTTAGGGCTGCTTTGGGTCTGAGTACAGGCATTTGTGAATATGAAGGAGATTGAGAATTCATCTCCTCGTAGTACACCTAGGCATTCATTTGGGTTTAGAAAGTTTTGGGCTTGGGTTTGAGCTGGATAAGAAAGTTGTCTTTTTAAAACAAGGAGACATAATCTTGATAATTATTATTTTTTATTAATTTGATGTAATATTTTTAATTATTTTTATTAAATGTTACTGTTGCCACACTAATAACTCGTTATATTTAATAATAAAGATGAAATAAAAATTCATAATCAATATTTTGTATACATTATAAATGATTTTTTAAATAAAAAATAGAGAGAGTAATTTTATTATTTTCCTTAACTATGAGGTTTGATAAAATTTATTCATACTATTTTTTCCCCGCCTATTATACCTACAAGTTTAGACATATATTATTATTTTTATATATAAATTTAATAAAAAAATTCCACCTATTGTACCTATATGTTTAAGCCTATATTAATGTTTAATATTTTTTAAAGTTAATATTTATTTATTATCACATTAATTAGGGATGAAAAAATGTGTTTACATGGATTAAAACATTATAAAAAAAATTAAACCCAAAAAAGGAATGGAAAGGAACGAGATAAAAGGGGAGGGGGAGAAATCTGGAAAGTTCCACACGCTTCTCGTCCTTCCTGCGTTCCAAATCCAAACAGACCTGTACCTCGTCTCAGTCATTCTTCCTTCCTTCCTTTTTTAATCTCATACTAAATATTCTCCACCCAACCCAATTGAAGTTCAATTACTCATATTGTATCACTCACTTATTAGGCATCTCATTAGAATTTTAGCAGAAGAATTTAGATAGACAAGGAAGAAGAATAATGGGTGTGGATTACTACAAATTGTTACAGGTTGATAAGAATGCAACAGATGAAGATTTGAAGAAAGCTTATAGAAAACTTGCCATGAAGTGGCATCCTGATAAGAATCCCACCAACAAGAAAGAAGCTGAAGCCAAATTCAAACAGATCTCCGAAGCCTATGAGGTATTCTATATAAATCTACTTCTATTCTACATTCATTCTCTTTCGGATTTTTTTTATATCTTTTCTGTGTTTGTCAACGTTTATAATAAACTTTGAATTGAATGCGATTTATTTTGTTTGGGTTTCTTAAAAATCCAATCTTTACATCAAACTGGGTCTTTAAATGATTGTCAGTATATCCATATAACAAGATTTCACCTTTTATAGGGTTATAGGCGTATGTTGTGTGTATTTGATTAATCATGTAGATTTAAATTTTGATTATAGCAAAATATTGAATAAGGGTATCATGGAATTTGTGGTTTACCATTATGATAGCAGTGTGCCATACCATGCAATTTCTCTTTTGTTGAGTGCGTTGTGTGTATGTTTCCGTGACAGGGTGAGTGGTTGGTTATTTTTTGGACAGTATGAATTTGAGAAATTGAGATTAAGTTTTGATTTGATTTTCAGGTTCTAAGTGATCCTCAAAAGAGAGCATTGTATGATCAGTATGGTGAAGAAGGGCTGAAAGGCCAAGTGCCACCACCAGATGCTGGAGGGCCTGGTGGGGCAACGTATTTCCAAACAGGGGATGGACCAAACGTGTTTAGATTCAATCCTCGAAATGCTAATGACATTTTTGCTGAGTTTTTTGGTTCTTCAAGTCCATTCGGAGGAATGGGAGGCGGCGGCGGCGGCATGAGGGGTGGTACTTCTAGATTTTCTGGTGGATTATTTGGGGATGATATGTTTAATTCATTTGGGGGGAGTAGATCAACGAGTTCGGGTCCTCGGAAGGCTCCTCCAATTGAGAATACCTTGCCTTGTAGTCTAGAGGAACTTTACAAGGGAGCTACCAAAAAGATGAAGATCTCAAGGGAAATAGCTGATGCAAGTGGGTAAGTCTACCTTGCTCATTTTTTTGCATTGCACTGAATTTCTTTGGTAGAAGTTTCACTTTTTTTTTATGTTGGTCTTTCCTTCGTAATTGTGAATTCTACATAGATAAGATGAAAATACTTGAAATAACTAAGGTGAAGATGCCATATTGTTTAGATTGTCTATATGATATTTTTGACGCCACATAAGAAATTGAGCTTTAATGAAGTGCAAGTCCCGTGGGGAAAAGAGGGCAAATTGTGGAATTTTTAATTGTATGGTGACTAACATAAGAAGAAGATTCTTATGTTGCTAAAGTGCAACCAAAACTGGAATGAGAATGACCATTTCACTATATTCACTTGTTCCATTCTTTCTTCATTAGGTTCTGCATGACAAAAATCTTGTTGGTGCTTCGATTTATTCATTTGAGTTTTTCAACTAGTATAATTATTGGTCAAACCAATGTTATATTAAGCAATTGAAGCTTGTTATAATAGAATATTAACCATTTTCTGACAAGACAATTCTTCTTGTTAAACAGAAAGACAATGCCAGTAGAGGAGATTTTAACAATTAACATAAAGCCTGGCTGGAAAAAGGGTACAAAAATCACATTCCCGGAGAAGGGCAATGAGCAACCAAATGTTATTCCAGCGGATGTTGTCTTTATAGTCGATGAGAAACCACACACTGTGTTCACAAGAGACGGTAATGATCTAATTGTTACTCAGAAAGTATCACTTGCTGAAGCATTGACGGGCTACACAGTTCACATCACAACATTAGATGGTAGAAAATTGACAATTCCCATTAACAATGTGATTCATCCATCATATGAAGAGGTGGTTCCAAAAGAAGGGATGCCTATACCAAAAGAACCTTCAAAAAGGGGAAATTTGCGAATCAAGTTTAACATCAAGTTCCCAATGAGGTTAACAGCTGAACAGAAGTCAGGAATTAAAAGGCTACTTGTTCCATGAGGTGGATGATTGAGCTGATCCGTGTCCAAATGTGCTCCGGTTCTTGTGTACATTTTTCTCTTCTTTTTCTCCTTTATGGGTGGCTATATTCTGCATTTTGTATGCTTGTAATTTTTAGTTGAATAATAGAAAACAAAATTAGTTGAGTCAGAGGAAAAACGTTGATGAATAAAACTCAATTTTAGTTAATAGAATTGTATGCTTTTCTATAATGAGTGCAACATATGCTTTATTAGATATGACCTGTTAAAATCCTCCAAAAGATTTCTTTCCTCTGTTAGAACTTGGAAAACTGAAAATTTAGAATACTCCTGCCCTGTCTGGTGATTGTAGTCCTCACACTATTCAGGTTTAGAGTTGAGTGAACTCCCCTGTAGAGGGGATTGTCAGGATCGATCGAGTATGTAGATAGAAGATATTTTTTTTCTGAAAATATATTGATTTTTTGGAAAGATTTTAATTTGGAGCTGTTGCGTGTAAATGGATTATAGTAAGATATTGCTGTTGCCCATGAATTTTTACCTACACTGGAGTATCAAATATTGTATTTATCCCTAAGCCTGTAAGAATAAACGGGCATCATCACAACCTGTTCTAGAGGCTGCATATGCAAGCCGGGTTAAATCCACTTTTCTCATCATCACACCCTGTTCTAGAGGCTGCATATGCAAGATGGGTTAAATATACTTTTTTTTTCACCGACTTGGCTTACAAATGCATCATTGGAATGAAATTTTTAGCGGTCAACTTATTAAACTGTTAATTTTTTACAAATCATCACAAATTCCGTTTAAGAAAGTTGACTTTTAAAGAAAAATTAAAAAATAATATTTTTATCCAATTGTTATTCACACGGGCTTGTCAAATAATATCCACACATTAAAAATTTGTGAAAAATAAAAGTAAAACATATATCTTAATAATTCTAATAACTTGAGCCTCATTTTTTCCTAGAGTTGAATAATAATTTAACTGGAGTCGAGTATATTGGGGAAAAGTTTATTTAACCCTGTGCAAGCCTATGGATGCCAGTGTGTAGCAACTAAATTTGTTTTTTCAGCAGTTAAGTGGGTGAGAAATTGATTAGCAATGCACAAGAAAAATCCATAAAACGAATTCTGAAATTTCTTCCCTTTGCGCATGAAACTGTGTAATGTGTTCGAACTTAAAAAGATGTATGTAATGCATTCAAACGGGGAAAAAATAAAATAAAATGTCTAAACTAAACTATCCAAATAAACACGGGATAGTTGGCAAATGTTGTTTCTGAAAAGATGGCAAATCCTGCTAATTGGTAGCAAGCAATAATACGGTGCTTGCTTTCACAAAAGTAGACCCATGTTACTGACCAGCTTTCAGCATAACTGCAGATCATGTAAGGGAGGGCTGTTTTGGCATTTCTGAAAGATGAAAATATAGTTGCAGAAGAAATTGGTTGTATTGTTGTTTGTTCTAAAGACCATAGCAAAATCACCGTGGTTTTAAGTTTCGACAAATTAGGAAGCACACAAACCATGAGAGGTTACCATAAATTGTTTTTAACCTACAAACATGAATTGCTAATCCTTTCTAGTTCATTAAATGCTGCAGGGCAAGGCTGCTTAAATATAAGCAAATACATTGCAGTTCCAAAATCGACATTACCCGTGCATACTTTTCTTCTACAGTCGCTGTCTTTCCTCTATTACTATGAAAAGAAACAAGGATCGAAATATGTCAACCTATGATTATACACAAAATCAACCACTAGTGAGGCTGCAGTTAAAATAAAGAATAAGAGCTTCAACCATAAAAGAATGTGGACAGCTCAGTCGCTTCAAATTTGCTTCTTTATGGTCGTACAACATTTTGTACCTCAATCACTATAATCTCCAGAGGTCTCCGAGCTTTCACCATTGTTTCCAACTATGACATCATTCATATCTACATCTTCCTTGTTGTCGTCATCCTCATAAACATTCATGTCTACACCATCTGCATCTTCGTCACTCATCTCCATCGCATCCCATGAACTTCTGTGAGAAGCCACATTAAAATCAGACTCCCATCCACGGACACCATACCTGGTGGCATCAGCATTGTCATCAGATTCACTTACTTCCGTACTATTACTATGATCGGCATCCTCATCTTGCATTTTCCCAATTTCTTCACCAACCCATTCCTCCTTGTCGGAGTTTCTTGGTGATTCCCTGATGCCAAGGCTGCCGAGGTCACCAAAATGACCATGCTGGATCTCCTCAACAATCTTATTCTCTCTTCTCCTCCTTACAGTGCGGGGACCCCGTCCATGTCCTTGCCCCTGCTCATATGTTCTCTGTTCCTGCCCCTTTCCCTGCCCACATGTTCCCTCAACCGGCTTCATAAGAACATGAGTCAATGTCTTGTTGATTTTAATACTTTGCCTGCCAGATTCTGATCTGGAACCATGAATTTTTTTCTGCGACTTTTTACGAGGACGGGCACCACCACGACTACGAATCACTTGCCTACAGCTGGATCTACCACGTACAGTACCCAAGCCAGACCAATTCCCTGATTTCAGAAGTTCTTCTTGGGGAAGTTCTGTTGGTTCAACTTTCCAATCCTTCACATCTGCAGACCGTGATTGAGGCTTCTGTGGATCGAATACACAAAGTTAGCAATAAATTTCTTCCAAGAAAACAGGGAAAAAAAGGTTGGAGATGATATCAATTCCGCAAAGGTATAATGTCTGATCACATAAATAATTATACTATCTTTAAAGCACATCACATAAATAATTATATTGTCTTTAAAGTAAATATAGGAGTTCGTACTTCTGGTTGCAAACACTGTTTTAGAACATCAAATTGTCAATTATAAGCATGCATGATGCAATGGTCCAATGAATGTGCCTTGGTGTGAATCCAAACACCTAGAGTGCAATTCCCCACCCTCTCTGCATACAATATAAAACTGGAGAAGTAATATTTTTTTCCCCTCCCCATTTGCTTTCATTTTATAAGGGAAAAGGAAGAACTCAACTGTAAAACTCTCTACTTCTGTCTCATTAGGAGTCTCATCTTTCTGACATGGAGTGTAATAGATGGAGGAATCAAGCTCCAAAAGCCGCAGTGCCACAGCAGCGGTGGTTTGAGGTATCCAAGGAAGTAGGGGAACAGATCCAGGATGATCAGACTCTGTAACAGCCTTTCCTGGCAAAGAACAGGAACCAAGCAATTCTGCAGTTGTCTCAAAGTTTGATGATAAACAATCACGCTTTATCACATCCTCAAACTGAGTCAGAATCTGCAGGAAAATTTGTTTGACATTGAAAAGTCTTGACCTCTATATAAACAAATAATTAGCATTATTATCACAGTTATCATGCGGAAGAACTGATTTGATTATGACAGTACTGATCCTAGCAATTTCATGCCTTGCCTATATGATTGGTAAACACACATCATATGTTTTATGAAATAATGTGTATGAGAATAAAAGAGAGAACCAATTATCTGCCCTTAGTCACAATTAAGTCACCAAATTCACTTATTAATTTTTTAGAAATTAACAAATCAGTTGCAAATGAGGTGCAGGATGTACAATACTAGTATAAAAACACCATCTCAATCCTCATGGAAGACTGTTAAGCCTCATTGGAAAGGTTCAACGCACAAAATTGTTCCTAACCTCGTTGATAACTTGCAGGCTCTGTACACGAGGATTTATCAAATAATTTCAGGAAAAAAAAAAACAGATAGAAGCCTACATCATTCATGTCAATAATTAATATTGGCAAGGATGACCAACTTGCCAAAGACACAGTACAACTTATAACCAACGATGTAGCAATAGTGCATTACGTACTCTGGGGTCTAGACAAACTTAATGCCTATTTCTTGTGCCTTTTCATGATTATGACAGGATCCACAGTCTAATAAAGTTCCAAAGAACACTAATCAAATCCACCCATATCCTTTTATCCCATGCACCCCCATTAAAAGCCATTCGACACAATGAGTTGATTCCCTGCAAATGATATAAGCAGTTGTCGCTTGCATATGAGAAGTTAGCAATTTCCACCATCTTATCTCATGTGAGAATCAAAGGTGAAACTTCACAGTGGATGTCCCTAATCTCTGCCTCAAAACACTTATCCAGAAAATGAAGAAAATTTCACAGGGTATTTAAGAAAGGATAAAATAGATACTTCACATGCAGCATCTCACTAATTCAGGAAACGTAGACAGAAGTATAACAGATGTTGAATTATCAATTAAGTATACAAAAAACTCCACACAATACACTCCCCCCCCCAAAAAAAAATAATAATAATAAAAATAAATAAAATAAAGTAATAATGATGCATATATTATAACCTGTAGCAGATCCCCAATAGCAGAAGCACTCTGCAACTTTAGACCCCAACTCCTACGGGTTCCCGTCCAAAAAGATTGAAAAGCCTCAGATGGAACAGAAACCTGGCAATTACAAATGTTACAATCTAGACCGTATAAAATGATGACGGACAGACAATTACAAGTAAAAGGTTATTAAGTTAAACAAGAAGTTAGAAAAAATATAGGTACTAAAGATAAAATTGCTTTTAATACAATCTTCTCCTCACCTCAATGAAAGACAAGAGGGCCTTGATCAATCTGATTTGAAGAGGGAAAGAAGAATCTGAAACAAGATTCTTGGGGTTCACCTTCCTCTTCTCTCCACATTGGTTTAAAGATTCAAAATAGTTCAATCTGTTATCAAAGGTACCAAATGTCCTGTGACAAGAAGGGCAATTGCTCTCTTCGAAAATAAATGAGTCTAGACAGAAATCACAAATCCCCAAAAGTGGTGTAAAGCCTTTTCTTCCACTTTTCATGGCACATAAGGTTGATGAATTGAAGCACTCCTTCCACATCCACACTTGTAATTCTTGATATCTGTTGCAAGCATTCATTTTCTCATTTTCATTCTTCCAAAGGTCAATTCTAAAAGATAAAGATGGCTCCCATGTAACTGAATTTGAACCACACACTGCGATGCTAGGACTTTTACTGCCAGCTAGGTAACCAATACTAGAACCCATTTCAGCAGCTTTATTTCCTAGACTGTTTCCCGTTTCACCAGCAATGTCAAAAGACTGGAAGTTCCTTCTTACATTTTCCTTGAAAGAAGTCTCCGATTGCTGCAACATTATGTGCAAATGGGATTCCCTAATTCCGCGTGTATCCAAAGACATCAACAGAGCATCAAATGCCTACGGGTAAAACACACTGGTTGAGTATAGGAAGCCAGTGGTAGCAAGATATACACGTAAGATTAGTAAGGTGATTCATATGGGTCTAAATGCATGATTAACAAAAAATAAATATAAGTTGCTACCAACTGAATAATGTAAAAACACAATACACAACTGTCTGGTTCAGAAAACGTCCAACACAATTTCTCCAGGATACAATCTCAGGACAATTTTCAGCTAACAACCAAAATATTTAAGAATTGGAGTTTACATATATGGAAAATTCACTAGAAGATAATCCTTGAGATCTTAGACATACATACTATGCCAAAGAATAAGGTAATCTTATTACCCTTTCCTCTGAGACCTATTTCTCACAGGCAAAGAGTAATAAAGAGCAATTTGGTCCCCAAAGGAACGAGTGCAACCCTAATTTGTATACTTCTTTTGTTATTCTCTCAATCCCTTGAAAGTGTAAAGTAACTCGAGTGTTTTTGTAGGTTTTGGAACGTTAACTATAATATGCAAGGAAGAGTTGGTCACTCAAAGTAGAGCTTTTAGTTGAAAAAGAGTTGTATAGAAAGTGTGGTAGCAGTATCAAAGTGGAAGCAGTTCACACCAGTTAAGTTAATGAAACATCAACTGGTTGTTCTCCCACAAGGTGCATTTTTAATGCTGTGGCCCTTATCCATTATCTCTTTAACCAAAAAGCATATAATTCTGCTCAAAAAAACCATGAGACATGAGAAGTACTGCCAGTCTGCCACTATGTCACCCAAAAAAAAAAAGATTTAAATGCAGTACAGTACCTCTTCGGAATCAATAAGCCTCCAATAGCCATCACGTAATTCAACAAATATCCTGCCAGAACCAGGATCATGTCTAGAAGCAGATGCAACAAATTGCCAGTAACGATTATGTCTTCGATCTTGACCTAAAGGCAAGGATCTGTACACATGCATTTCTTCTGCTCTGTGGCCAATGAAGGATTTCAACTGCAACCGTGATCTTTCTGATGTAGATCCATTATGCTGAATTGGGGGAGTAAACTGACTTGTGGAGGTATCATGTACCACCAAACTCCTTTCAGAAGTCATAATGTTAAAATGGTTCTGGTCCTTCTGAACATTGTCTGGATCGACAGAAGGTTCTTCATTAACTGCAGCGTTGTTAGCAACCTCATTATTTCTATTTTCAGCAACTCCCAACGGGCTGTGGTTGCCATCCGCTGCAGCAGTCAAAGAAGAATAATGGAATTTACTTGAACCCTCTTCTTTCATGCGCCTTTTATCTAGTTGTGCTTCTGCCCACATTTGCTTTTTAAGAGCATTTGCTGCATCAAGACGATCCTGCAGTTCTCCAAAGATCAGACAAAATAAAAACCAAGCGTTTAACTTTTTTAGTTCTACAAATCATTTACATAAGCTAATTTAGAAGAACAGATATTCAGTGAAGCATTCACCTCAAGAACTGCACGAATAATGTTTCCTTCATTTGCAACACCAATTATAGCAACAAGGGCATTGAGACGCTCCTCAACACAGAGATCAGAATACTCTCCTTCGGTAAGTCCCTGAACCCATGGCTCTCCGGACTTGCTTTCATCGATCTCAGTAACTCCTTGTATAGAGTCAGTTGCAACAGCATCTTTACCAGTGATAAATATTTGGTTAATGGGATTACCTGCCACTTTTCAATCATTAAAACTCAAGATAGATGACTGAAAAACATATAACACCTCGCAAGGGAGAAAATGCAACCTTACCAGGAGTATCAAGGTCATTTTGCAGATTTAAAGCCACATCATCACAAGAAATATCATTTGCATTTTCAGACAAAGTGCCAAGTTCATTGTAATGATCGCTCTTTTTGTTCACATTGGATGGAGTACCTAACTCATCAACTTCAGGACCCTCAGCAACATCAGATTCAGAGTCATCTTCTTTTTCAACGTCATCAACGGTTTCATCTGCTAAAAATCCATTTACATATTTCTGTATCTTTTCCCTGGCTGCTGCAAGTATTACCTCAGCATTAGCAGGATCTTTTCGAAAAGCAGGCCGTACACAGTATGTTGAAGGAGCTATTCTTTCAAAAAGAATTGGGTCCCTTGATAAAGCAACAGAAATAGAGGCATCTGGTGTCTTGCTTGTTGATAGGTCGCGGAGTCCAGATTTCTGAATCTTGTCTGCAAGTTCTAAAACTGTTTGTCCCTTGCTACCCTCAAGACAGAGAACATGATAAGCAGCAAATTTGACTGTTCCAGGAGTTAGCCGATGCCTAGATCTGCGATGGAGTGAAAATCCTTTTTCTTGCATTACAGCAACTGCATTTTCCATGGCTGAACCATTGCGTAGCATAGCAACTATATCTTCACAACCTTTAACCTGCGCGAGCATATGAAAATGTGACGATCAGTGGTTTAATTTCCCACAGTTTGGTTTATCTTTTATTTATATCTTTATTTTGTCTTGAAGCAAATTTTAGAGATAGTTACAAAGTAAGAATGGGCCTCAGTTGGAAAGAGAATCTGAATATGATTCTCTATAGTTGTAGCAAAGAAAGTTGTTTAGCTTTGTTCTACTCCAAAAAAAATCAATGGAATGAATCACAGAAAAACAAGTCTACCTACTTATAAAAACAAAGTCCGTCCAAACCCATAATCATATACTTTATCAACATGGGGCCAGACAATGGTCCTCTTGAAAACTAATACAGAAATTAAACTATGAGGCATTAACTTGCAATAATTCATGTAAAGTCTTCACCTGGTGAGGAACTACTGATAGAAATAGTAATTTCCTTGTAAAGAAAGATCAAGTTTAATAGTCAATGATCACTTCAACTATCCTCAGAAATGTATTTAGTCCTACTGCCTGTATTTAATACACTGAATACCAATAGGTTGATCCAGCATGGGCAAACATAAACCTTTAAAGGTATCTGAACAATAAAATCCTTTGGACTATCTGATAAGAAAATCCAAATGTATGTAGAATCTATATACAAATTCAATCAGACACATTTACTTGGTAACCTTATATAATTAACTGCTAATTTATATTTATCTAACATAGGGTGACATATTAGGGGGGAAAGAGAGCAAAAGGCACCTCATTATTATCACGTAAGTGTGCCCGTTCTGTTCTCTCCTTCCTCAGTTGTGGCCCAAATCCTGCAGATAGTGCAAATTGTCGCAATATTTCAGGCCATGTCAATGGATTCAAGTGGTTCTGCCAGTTGCGTATGTCAAAACCCCACAAAAAAGCCTGATATAGAATGAAACATTAGGTCAGTTGTACAACGAAGAATATGCATCATGCCGCGAACTATGGACAAATTTGCTGAAAGTAGCTTGAGTAAAGATTACCCTACCCCCTCAACAATCTGAGGATGTCCACCTTCAGGATTAGCAACTGTATATTGATTTGTTCCTGAACCACTGCATGGTGTCCTTGCACCCTCTTCAATATCTTTTATAATTAATTTTAGAAGAGCAATGTGTATCTCAGCCAACAACCTTGAATCCTGAAGTATTAAGCAAAGTATATATGTAGCAATGTGAAAACAGGATGATTGGGAAAAAACTAATCCCATATGCAGAATTTCATATAGATTTTCAAGATAAAGAAAGCCAAACCCTGACAGAATACTCACATGATCATGAAAAGCTTGAACAAACTCATCAAGTGTAAAGGGCCAAAGCCCAAGAACATCAGAAAATGTGATGCAGAATCTCCAAACCTGAAGAGGCCAGCATAATGTTATCTTCATAAAATTAAAATATATTTTTCTATAAATAAGACAGCCAAAAAACTGCACACAGTAATCACAACTAAAGTTATAGAATCAATTTGCAAAAAGCAAAAAAAAAAATGGGGATACATAGAAACAGAGAGATGGCACAGATAGAGATAATACAGTAGTAACGTGTTAGATTTTACCAACTTAACATACATGTGTAGATACACTATATGTCCAACGAACTTATACTCTTTTAGTTTAAAGCAGGTAGATAAGCCAAATCATAATACTCGTGCAATATTTTTGATAATATATATAATAGTAATAACAAACAGTTGAACACATAATGTTAAGGAACACATTAATTTTTCCAGGATACGTGCATTAATAGATTGTACAATACTAGAAGAACCCATAGCAAGAAGAACTTGAACATATATATATAAGAAGCAGAGACACTGAAAATTGTCATTTAATGAACTAAAAGAAAGCTGTCTATATGCAAATAGAATTATTCTTGCAGAATGTGAAGAGAATTCACAGCCAAATAAGAGCATGAACATGCGCATGCATAACAACCCAACAGCCACAGGGACATTATTCAATTAACTCATAATTTTATTCTATGGATCATTACCAGCTTACCACAAACACAGAAAAGATCGGCATTATTTACTAAAGATAGCTGTCTACATGCAAAACAAGTAATTCTTCCATGTATCAATAATGACAGCCAGTGGACAAGGATGACCATTAAGATCCCATGTACAATATTATCTCTCTCTTCTCTGCACTTTCCTAGATGGTCCCACTTTCTTCAAAAAAGAAAAGATACAGAAAAATGGTCATGGGCATATACCATGAGAAGGTTCCCAATATTGTCCTCTGAATCCATCCAGGGTTGAATTGAGAATGGCCTTTTCAGTTGCACAGTCTTGGGAGGGAATGCACGTAAAGAATCTGCACCACAAAAAGTTTCATTCAGTTGGTGAAAAAATGTTCAATAAACTACAGCAGACAAAAAGACACACAAACGAAACGAAAAGATATGACATGAGATAAGATGTTCAATAAACGGCTTACTTAAAACTATTGTTTATTCAACATGCATAAACAGATCAACACATATGTTCCTACGAGAATATGTCAACTAAGACCTACCTCTGAATGACTCAAGGTTCTGCAAACTTTCATAGTCAAGAGATATTATTGAAGGTAATCCTTTGCTAAAGGCAGCCAATTCCATCAGTTCCAGGCGCTCATCCTCAATTAGCTCCAACGATTCTTTAGCAATTCTACGTAGTGCTGCCCTCTCCATAGCCACTTTTTGTCTTTCTGCTTCCTTCTCTCTACGAAGCTCTTCCTTTTGTATCATTCTCTCAGCCTTCAAAAAAGGAAAAAAAGTATCAGCTAAAATTTAGGTTTTTTTTGGGGGGGGGGGGGGGGGGGGGGGGGGGCGTGCATCTCACTTTATGCTGTAAAGTAAGCAAGTCAACAAAATTTGTATCTTTAGGATCTAAACCTACTTTCAAATGTTCCTTCTGCATAAACTTCTCCCGCCGTTCAATTTCACGCTTTTCCTCGCGCTGATATTTCTCCTCTCTCCGCTGCTTTTCTCGCAACATCCGCTCTTCTTCTTTCCTCCTTTCACGGTCTTGCTTCTCCATTTCTTTCCTCATTTGCTCTTCCCTCTGCATGAAAAGATCCATAAGTAAATTTGCAATAAAATAATTCTTTCATTGGACAGTTTCAAGTTTCAGTTTATGCAACTGCAAGACCAAACCTTTCGCCTTAGAAGATCTTGCTTCTCAAGCTCCTTGCGAATCCTTTTTTCATGGGCAACTTCCCTTCCCGTTCTACCTTCATCATTCTGCAACAGATAACTAAGTATTAAACATGAAAATACTAAATCTTTGTTGGGGGAACTGCATAAATATAAAACTCCATGTTATATCTGAATATAGTTAATACCTTTCGTTTCCTTCCTATTTGGAAAACATCTTCAGTATTTGGAATAGAGTCATTGTCCTTTGGAGGTGATGAAAACTGCTCCTGCTTTCCTTGGTGAGATAATGGACTAACACTGTATACCTGTAATTGAGAACCATATTCCCAAGACAACTGTCCATTTCCTTGCATGAATGGTGATCTTTCCACAATGGTTCCATCAACGGGCAAATCATAGAAGTGAGATGGACTTCTATATGCATCAGCCCTGGAACTGGGCTCAGCAGGTTCACAGAGACTCCTAATTGCAGCCTGAAAGATTAGAAGAGTCGTAACTTCAAACATTTATCCAAGATTCCAAGTACACAATTCTACAGTTTCAACAAACATTGTTATCTTCAAAGTATGACGACACATTAGCAAATAGTGAGGAAAATTTCAAATTTCAGAAAAAACAGATATAGATGAATTGGGAGAACGGAATAGAGCCCTCTCTATTTTAAGTATTTGCATATAATGGCTAGTTAGAAAGCTTATATACTCTACACTAATCCCTTATACAATTTGTTGACAGAACATGAAAGGAGCAAATGCAATGTTGCTTTTGCATACTGTTGACTCGATACTCCAAGTAAATGCAATACCAAGTTGCTTATAGGTCCATATGAGATTTTTGAATATTTTCACTCATAGACACGTAAAATGCCACAAGATACGAGAAGGAAAAATAACAAACATTCGGTATAAAGAAATTAGAAACCAACTTTGATTTTCTTGGGCTTAGATCTCTCAACTATCTTGCCATCATAAGAATTCCCGGATTGTCCCCAATGCTCTGTCGTCACTGCTGCACAAGCAATAACAAATTTTTTAACAAATAATCCAATTCAACAAGTAAACGTCTCAATAACAAATAATACAGTTACTATATTCCATGCAACAGCAGGAAATAGTTAATGATAGCTGATAAATTATGAGGTCAGCATACATAACAACAGAAAAAGGAAGTAATTTGCAAGGCAAAAAGTAAGCAAAAAGTTGAAACACATCTATCTTTTATATTTTTACATAGTTTCCGTTTTCAATCACCAACCCACATAGCTGACCTCGCAAGTCAACAAGATAGTTATACAAAGACTCATGAAGAGAATATCGCCGACTCTGTAGGGATTTACAACATCTGTTCACCTTATTTAAAGATGAGTAAGAAAAATCCTACTTTTATTAGGTTATTGTATAATTTGTACTGATTATGTTTCTAGGTCAAATTTCCAATATCTTTGACAATTAAGCTTTAAAATGGTTTTAGAATTTTGAAACTTGTTGGCCTTGGCCTAAAACAATTATCTAATTATATCAGAATTGGACTTTAGTAGAGATGATATATATCATCTATGATTCTATATAGTCTATATTTACATTTAGAAACTATTCATCAGTTTCTTCAATCTTATCAACGTTGAGGCAAACTATCCTTTTTTTTTCATCTACACTCATTTTAGAATACATTTACTAATACTATCAATTCTTTGATAATTAAATGGTGCTGCAAATTACTAAAGGGCACTACTGAATGAAGCTGTCTACAGAATTGAAGTGATGGTTCTGCTGCTGCAACCTATAACTAATGAGAGATTATATGACTCAAATTTGAAAACATGCTTTCTTTGTATGAACTATTCGATAACAGTTCTAAAATGCAAAGACGCCCCATTCGGATGCAGCAATTGCAAAGAATCCAAAATACATGTGTACTACTGATGGTCCAAGCACTACTTGGTATTTGATATGCGCATGCTTAGACAATAAGCTCTTCAAATAGCTTAAAATAGTAGAGCATTATCTAATCCATTGAAAGAAACCTACACATGCAAAGAACAAAAATATATTGGGAAGAAAACATACTATCTTTGAGTAACAAGACAAAATAAATTGCACGGAATGTGAAATTCTTTGTTTTAATGGTATATTCCAGTAAATATGTATATAAAGCATCTAACTTTCTCAACAATGAAAACAATAAAAATTTATATATGCAGATACAACATTACCAGTTTACCACCAATAAAACACACATATTGTACCTATAGGCTCCCCAAATGCACCAGGAGGCAGTTCATCAAAGTCCATTCCAATGATTGGCCCATCTTCCCTCAACGGCCCCCCCAACTGCGCCTCCACACAAGAGATCACTCTCCGCTCTATTACTGCCCGCGGCGACAACTCATAACATCTCCTCATCAATGGCAAATCATCATCAAACTGACTCGAATCTGACTCTGGTCCTGACCCTGATCCTGACCTAGACCTAGACATAGACATAGACTCTGAACCACCATCACCACCCCGCTCGGCTACCTTTAATTCATCTCTAGAAGATCCAAATAACCCCTTGCTTTCCACCGGAGCTGCTAGCTGCTTCTTCCCTGCCCCCTCCTTCTTATCCTTCAACCTTCTGTGGCAAAACCACATCTGCAGTTGCCGGTCTGATAACCCCAATTTCTCTGAAAGCTCAGCCCTTGTGGCCTCAGAGGGATACATCTCCGCTATTCAAACCATCAAACCCAAAACCACATTAGCCAAACCTCAAATATACAGCAAAATACATATATAATAGCACTACACAAACATATAGATTAATCGAAACCATATAAAGTTACAAGCATACAAATAATCAAATTAAAGAGTTCTCGCTTGCAAAATTAAACATACCAGCGTAGATTCTCTCTAAGGTTTCCAATTGAAAAGGAGTTTTCATCTGGCGTTTGGGTTTCTTTGAACCGTCAGCTGGGCTGCTATTGTTATTTTTATTGCTCTCTCCTTCCGAACCAGCCTCCATTGAAGATCAATCGATTAACCAATCAATCAAACAAACCCTGGAAATCAAAAATCGACAAAAAAAAAATAGGGTTTCCAACAAACACGAAAAAGATATAAACTTTCTCTTCCACCCCTGTCGTGAAAACAAAGATATGAATAGGAGGGGAAGAGAAATTGTGGTCAAATTACGCGAATCAACATCAAATGACAAAAATAAAAATACTAAAAGAAAATGGGAATAGAGAGAGAAACAATTAAGAGAGAAGAAAACAAGCGAATAATAGGAAAAGATTATTGATAGAAAAGTGAAGAAATTATAACAAGGAACAAAATAACAAGAATCACTTCTGTCCCTCTTAGCTCTGACTATAATTCCCATTGTTTTTAAATTTTTAAATTTTTATTTGGGTTGATTCTTCCTATTCAATTTTGTGTTGGGAAACGTTATTTTAACAACAAACTTGATCGAGTTAAAAAGGAAATTACTCATTCATTCATGTATGTATATTGTACGTATATATATATACATACATACATTTTTATTTTTTTGTGTTTGTGTTTGTGTTTTATTTTATTTTTTATTTTATTTACTACTGCTAGTAGTTTATTTGGTTTCTTCTTTTCCTTTTGTTTTGAGTAGTCCATTTGGTTTTCTGGGTTTTTCGGTATTTTTGGGTTCAATGACTTTTAATCTTGTGTTTGACGGGGTGGAATCAATCTTTTTTGGTGCGACGATCGGGTGTGAATTGTGGTTTCTGTTTTGGTGGGCTCCACTCTCCCTCTCTCTCATTCTCCTTCACTCCTCTAATCTGGGCCTTCATTTGTTAAGTTTGGGCTGGCCTTGAATGCCCAAGTTAATCTAATTAACTTGTAGAAGCAATAGACTTATTATTGTTGTTCAAATTTTAATTTAATCCTCAACAATGAGAATAAATTATATAAAAGTGACATAAAACTAATGTTTTATATCATATAGCATAAGAGTACATCTATGTAGACATCTAAAAGTTATATATAAAGACACATAAAGATAAAATAATAGTAAAATATTTCTAAAATGTACATTTAAAATTGTACAAAGATAAAATAATAATAAAATATGTTTCTTTATTCTCTCTATAACACTCTCTCTTCTCTTTTTATTATTATTATTTTACCATTATACGTGTTTTTTGATGTATACTTGGAAGCGTACATTAATATATTCTTAACATAAATATATAAGTAATTTAGAAGGAAATTATTTATTTATTTTTGATAAAGTAGAGTTTTTTGGTCTTGCAACCAGACTATGTCTCTCCTCCCTGAACAATACTTTCAATAACAAGACGAAACCTGCGGTCTATGGCCATGTGATGCTTTCACTGAGATTTGAACTCATGATCTTCGGATTTACGGTTGATCCCTTACTTTTTCCTTAACCACATACAAACATTGAGACTTAGGAAAAAGAAAGTCATCAAATATATGATTAATTAAATAATTTTACCATGATAATAATAATTACACAATCTGTTGCTACAATTCAGATTCCTTAATTTTTTTTTTTTAAATTTTACGTATATGACATGATATTATTGAAATGAGATAAAATATTAATTTTCATGGTCATCATTATATAACTTATTCCCATCAACAAATTCGGCCAAGATCAACCTACCCATAGATTACTGGACTATGTGCCTTTTAAGTTTTAATCCAAAAATTGGGTTAGGCCCACTATAAACATTGGCCTTTTTCTTCCCACATATTCTGTTTTTAAACTACAAATCTTACAAACAAGAACACTGCAGGCTAAACAGTCGGAACAGAAGTCACCAAGCGGCGCGCAAACAATATTTGAGCTTGAGCTTTGCCTTGCTATTTGTGAGTCGTTTGATTAAGTCAGGTAGAATCAGCCTCTCACCTTCAAACAATATATGCATATATAAAAATATATGCTCGTGTACGAAAGCAGAATTCAAATTATGGGCTCTACCTGTTTGATGAAATGCGCGAGTGAGAATGTTACTAGTGTATCTGAAGCAATTTAACATAATTTTTCTGCATTATCAAGGAATAAAAAGCTGAATAAGGTACAAGAAATTGCCGTATGGAAGTGACACTCTCGTAGTTGGTTGTTGAAGTGTTATCAAGCCGAAGAGCTTGTCCCTGTATTAGTCAAGGCAATGGGTAGCAAAAAGATAATCAAATGGCCAAAACAAATTTCGGGGTCTTTGGTTGAGCAGCTGATTAGAGCGGAAAAGGACCCACAAAAAGCTTTTGTCATATTTGATGCGGCAGCAGCAGAGTTTGCTAATGGGTTCCGACATGATCACAACACATTTGGTGTCATGATCTCTAGATTCCTATCTGCAAACCAATTTAGGCCAGCAGAGGATCTCCTCAATAGAATGAAGGATGAGAAATGTAAGATTACAGAGGACATATTCCTCTCTATTTGTAGAGCTTATGGACGGGTTCACAAGCCAGGTGAAGTAATCAGGATTTTCCAGAAGATGAAGGAATATGATTGTGAACCCACCCAAAAATCTTATATTACTGTTTTTTCCATTCTTGTTGATGAAAACCAGTTGCAGGTGGGTCTAAGGTTTTACAAGTATATGAGAGAAATGGGTATTCCACCAAGTGTTGCTTCCCTCAATGTTTTGATCAAAGCCCTTTGCAAGAATGGCGGAACTATGGATGCGGCTTTTCGAATTTTCCGTGAAATGCCCAATCGTGGGTGTACTCCGGATTCATACACATATGGCACTTTGATTAATGGGCTGTGTAGATTGGGGAAGATTAGTGAAGCAAAAGAGCTTTTTGCAGAGATGGGTTCAAAAGGTTGTTTACCTAGTGTTGTTACCTACACTAGTTTAATTCATGGTTTATGCCTGTCAAAAGATTTGGATGAAGCTATGGGATTGCTTGAAGAGATGAAAGGAAAAGGTGTTGTTGCCAATGTGTATACTTATAGTTCTCTTATGGACGGTCTCTGCAAGGGTGGGTGTTGTTCTCAAGCCATGGAATTATTAGAGATCATGGTCAGCCAACGTCTTCAACCAAACACAATAACTTACAGTACTTTAATTCATGGGCTTTGTAAAGAAGGAAGGGTTCGAGAAGCTGTGGAGCTGCTTGATAGGATGAAACTTCGGGGTTTGAAGCCTGATGCAGGGTTGTATGGGAAAGTCATCAATGGCTTTTGCAATGCTCGCAAGTTCCAGGAAGCTGCAAACTTCCTTGACGAGATGGTTCTTGGGGGGATCTCGCCAAATCGATTAACTTGGAGCCTTCATGTTAGGATACATAATACAGTTATTCGAGGACTTTGTACTGAGAGCGACCCAAATCGAGCTTTTCAACTCTATCTAAGCATGCGAAATAGGGGAATTTCTATTGAGGCTGAAACTTTTGATTGTCTTATTGATCATTTCAGTAAGAAAGGAGACCTGCACAAAGCTGCACATATTGTTGATGAGATGGTGCTAGATGGATGTATCCCTGATGAGACAACGTGGAGCACCATAGTGGCAGGGTTTTGGGATAGAAGGAAAGTGCGGGAAGCTGCTGAGTTGGTACAGGTCGAGTTGATGGACAAATGTCCCGAGGCTGAAATATAAGTAGAATTTTAAAATAAAAAATCATAATGAGCTTTTATCCAAGACCCTTCTAAGAATACCATATTTCCTTTGGGTAATTGCCATTGTAATACTTTTGTCCTCTTAAATCAAATTTTAATATCATGCATTCTTATCGATTTATTCTAAAAGTGAATTTTGGATGGAATCTAGACAATGGGCTTCATCATTTAAATATTTTGTTGGACTTGCATCATAAAATTCTATGTTTATGCTTTGCAGGGACTAAATTACTGGAATACTGCTGTGCAATGTATGTCACACTGAAACTCTAAGATTTCATCTTATGTTTTCTTTTACTTATTTTTTACCATTTGGTTGAAAATTATATCCATGGAGTTTCCTCAAACAATCCGTATGCCCCGAGGTGATGAACTCGCTATATTATGCTGTCTTTAAAAGATGATGCGTTTGGTAATTCAGATCAAGGCAAAGCCATGTAGAGTAACATTCAGGGAAAGTTGGAAAGCAATTGTAATTTGCTACAAAGAAAATTTTATACTTAAAAAATAATCCATTCCTTGCTCAGTTGTGTAAAACTCTGAAGGTGGTACCAACTCAATTAGATTGGTTCTCAGCCATTGCACCGGTACCTGAACTTTTGGCATTGTCCGTTGTTTTCTTAATTAGGTCAGGAGGGATTGCAAAACTAGGAGTGTACATGCTCGTACTCCCATTGGCGGATTGAGGAATGAGGGAGGAGGGGATGAGATGTACAAAGATTTAAATAAGAAGTTTTATCAACACTGTTTTTCGAGGTTTGGCATTACTAGTTTTTTGTTATTCTTTCAAAAGCACAATACACAACTAATTTTGCCTAACGATTGGAAGTTTGGAAGTAGATGTGAAAGACAGCTTGAACAAGCACCAGCATGCATCGTGTACTTTACATTTACAAGTTCGAGCTTGCACTATGAGAATATTAGTAAGTTACCTTTTTCTATATGAAATTTCAATTTATGTGTAAAATCATAGTTGTATACTTGGAATTTTTTCTTTTGGTTTTCTGACAAACCAATTAGTGGGTATTTTGTCAACTTTTCTCCTTCCTCTAGCTCCTCTTCTTTGGTAAGCAGGATGATTACCGGGCCGATATTCCCCAAAGAGAATTGCATTATCTTCTTGCAAAAAGCTACAGTGAAATATCTAACTTATGGAATAAAAGGCTAATGAGAAAAATATTTTAATCTTTGTGGAAGTTCTGAGTCATAACTAGCCTATTAAATGTTGAATAACATATTAATGGACAGGCACATGTCATGCATGTAGGTTGCAACCTTAAAATTTAGTTTCTGGTAGACCTTATACTTGACCTGGGATTTTGATACATCTGACCATCAAGGTTAGCACTCTAGACAATGAGATTCGAAGCCATGGATTTGCTTCATCTGAGTAGTAAATGGTTATATTGCATCGGAAGATCTTATTACTGCTTTTCGAAGAGACTATAGGAGGAATAAGAGCAAACTGTAAAGCAGAGTTCTACAAAGATGATTGGAATTATATATATGCATCGAATGAACAAAGGGGACGTTTTAATTAGTAGTAAGAGGGAAGCCAATTCCATGACGTTTTGTAGGGAACACAACAAACAACATACTACAAATGATTCCGATACCAACTGGCAATGTTGTGAGTAGTTCCTTGGTCTCATCTGATGGTGTTGGGTAGAAACAATTCACAACCTCCTGATCAAATAGCGCAACAGCTGCAAAAACAAGTATTGACATGAAGGCGTGCAAGAAATCAATAAATCTCAGCGAATACTTTGCTGCAAGCTCAGGTGGTAGAGTTGTGGATCCATCAATGACCCACAGGCCTCGTATTGTGGCAAAACCATAACAAACGTTACCCTTCTGGTCCTTGAAACTATCGGTAAAGCTCAGGAGTAAACACGACAACCCACAGAGAGCAATGAGCCCAGCAGTCATGTAGTGGTCAACATTGTCACAGTCACCTTGGTTTGTGAAAATGGGGGATAGTAGTTGGAAAGCAAGAACAGAGCCAGTAGGTAAAAGATTGGCTAAATGGGCTGTGCTTTGAAATGTCTGGCTAATGACTTTCTGTATCATGGATCTTTCTACTGTTTTGGGTAGCAGCAGCGGAACTTCTTCATCTTGAGGTACCTCGTTTTCCACCTTATTCTCCATGGCTTAGAATTTTACTTGCTCTTTCTTTTCTATCCCGTCAGGTTTTTAATTGCAGGTTTGGTATGGATTTGTGCATTATAAATAGTGACAAATATGAATTGAGTAAAAGATAAGGATGGGGGTGGCTAGTGATGCCTTGGAAGAAATAGAAACCTCAACATAAAGCAGCTTTTACCAGAATTTAGGAATAAAATGGATTGATGTTGGTATGTAGTTATTTATAGTTTAATGGGGTGGCTTCTTTGGTGTTTATAAAGCTTGGCTGCCCGTTACGGAAAATGTTTTTAGATGCTGACAAATTTTCATGAAAATGCTTTGAGTGTGGTTTTGATCCATCTGCTGTGAGTTGTAAGCAAATGTCTTATTAGCACTAATATATATATATATATATATATATATATATAAATAAAATTGTAAAATATGACATCTTCTTTTGCTGAGACGTAATATATTGAGACTTGGTTTGGTATGTTACACAGAAGCCCTCGCAATAAGTGGTGTGTTCTAGTTTCCACATTATATGTTTCTGCTTTTGCTGTAGTGATGATGAATTTTTAGGAGGTTCTTTTGGGTTTCAACTAATTCATTAGGCATACTTGTTACGTAACGGTGAGTTAGTAGTGACTACACGAAAGAAAGAACTTCAGAAATTTTATCCAATTATTATATTAAATGTAAAATTAATATAATAATTGGACATTTTAAATTCCCATCGTGTTATTGATTGCGGATATTCCACTCCTAAAAGGTTAACTCGTAGAAAGGAAGATAATTAAATTTTTTAAAAAGAATTACATTTGTTCCATGCAAAATTTTATACTCCTTCCATGCACAAAAAGAATTGTGGTTGCATCTACAAAATATACAAAATTTATAAAATTTCATGGGATATTTTTTTTTATTTTATAATTAATTTATTAAATTTTTAGTTTTTAGTGATGAGATGTAATCGTATCATGCTGATAAACTTTTTAAGGCCATAATGTTAATTCATTTATACTCTTTTAGAATATAAAATCAAACTGAATTTTTTAAAGTCAATTAAAGATATTTTTATATTTAATTTATTTAACGTTTTAAAATAACAAATTTTGTAACTTGTAGTAATGTTAGATAGTTCACAATTTTCATAAATATATTATCGAAAAGTATTAATTTTGAATTTAAAAATGACTAAATTAACTTTAAAAAAATAATTCATTTATTGAGCTTTTCAGTTTCTCTCGACTCTTCCTCTATTTGTTGTTTAAAATTTTAATGAACAAAACAAGGTGGGCTCATGCAGCTAGATAGCCCATCTGAAAAAGTGAGAAGCGTTCAGTTTGGGCTTTTATTTTAGAAGTGAAGACAGGATGCTTCATTCCTTTTTATAATTAGTCGGGTTGGAATCAGATCCAACCCCAAGTTAACCCTCTCAAATAATGGAATCTTAGATCCGAAACAACAGCCGAAAGGATAATTAGAAGTGCCAATTAATTAATGTCCTCCACTTGTTTACTCTAATGCATTGGCAATGAAGTTACACTTGAATGCAATTTTTAATCTGTGCGCTACTAGAAATTGTTGATCTACATTTTATGCTTAACAATATATAGTAACTTCCATCAAATAATAAAATTCAGAAAACAAAGCTGTCAATAGTATATAGATTTAAGAAAAATGATATATATGTCAAAAATTCGATTGCGATTAATGTGAAACTCTAAATGATGTGTTTGTGAGTTTAGATGGATGAGATGGCAAAAAAAAGTATAAGAGGGGAAGGGTGGAAAGAGATTATAATTTTTTGTTGTCATATTTATGAGTTTTAGAAAGGTTACTGATAATGCCAGAACAATAATTTTGCTGTCAGAACAATAAAATATCACTAAAAGTTCAAAGTATTGTTAAAACAAATATAAAAGTGTCGCAAAATACATATTTGCTCTGATAGTATAATTATTACTCTTATATTATCTGCAGCCTTTAGAAAAAAAAGAAGAAAATAATGAAATTTTAATTATGGGTTCCCTTGTTTGTGAGTTTAGAATTACGTTACAAACTTAAATAAAATACAAATAATTAAATTTTTTTTATAGTCATAACTAAATAAATCTACACGCCATTCAAATGTTTAATTTGATAATTAATTGAAAGAACCTATAAAATATAATTCAACAATTTATTATTTAAGTAAATATTTTATAATTTAATAACTACAACTATCTTTTCAAAATTCTAATTAAATATTTATCCTATATTTAATTACTACATAACAAACCATTTTACATGTCACTTGAGCTTCGCGGGGTTTATAAGCTTGTTAACTTGATGGGAAAGATGCTTTATGATCCCTCCTTGTAGCATCAAATAATGATACTATTTTTTGTCCACCTTTAACGCCAGATCCGAACGACCTAAGATGAACGGATGAATAGAAAGATTGTCTCTAAATCAGCCTTCGATAAAACATCTATGGAGGTTTTTAGAATTTGAAAGCGTTGTGTGTAAAGTACGTACGTATTAAAAGTCTCTCAATATTTATAGTCAGATCACCTGTGCCATTATCTGCGAATAGGACCCATTAATAATAAATAAGTCCAAATACAATTGAATGAATTTGAGTATGCGTCTGAGAAAGTCCATATCCAAGTGTTCATTAGGTTCGGAATGATGGGTTCGGGGCATCATTCCCTAACGACTAACATACGATCTTTATGTTACAACTGCACAAAAGTCATAGATATTGTTTCCTTGATTTTCCGGACATAATAATCTCTTTATGTACTTGTATGATGTATTGTCTCAACTGCAATGAAAGTGAAGATGGATTTTGTTCATGAGAAAAGCATATTTGCACAAACATGAAGTACTTGGGCGTTTTCTCATGCCTAATAAGTAACAATAATAAGAGCCTGACCTTAGCGTTCACTATTGTCTTGCCTTCTTAGATGATTGATCATTGCCCGGCTTTCTGTTGAAAACTCTCACCGGAAGCCAAAAAAACAGTGACAAATGCTAGCAGCCACGCCTAACGCTTTTGGTTCCTCAACCGACCTACCGTCATTTTTGTATATTTATGTTTTTTTATTCATCTCAACTGTTTCCTTTTACAATAATCTGGTCCAAACCTAACTATATAACAAGTTTATATGCACAACATTCAAATAAAAAATCAAGCAGTATTACATTCATCTTAACCATTAAAAAGTAAGACTTGACACAAATTTCAATGTTATATCTCATTTTTAATAGTTAAAAAAAATGTAGTGTTTTGATGTTGTGTAAGTTGTGCTTTCAAAAATGCTTAATTATCTTATACTTTAGACTTTTCTATATCTCCACCATATTATTTCTATTTTTTTCGTTCCAACAAAAAAAAAAAAAAAACAATCACAAGCGCGAAACGTGTTTCACAGATTCAAAACTCATGCAAAACACAAACACAAACGAACATGCGCGCACACACACATATATGCATAGTCAAATCTGAATTCATATATGCTCCAAGCTACTATTGTACTTAAAGCCTACACCTCAGTTGCTTTAAACGATTTGCTATTTTCTGACAAATAAGTCAATTGCTAAGGCAAAATGATCTCATACAATTTACAAAAAAATAAATAAATGATCTCATAGTTTACACTTGATGCTACGTTTGGATTGTACTTAAGGTGAGAATAAAATGATTGATTTTTATGAAATAAAAAAAAAGAAGTTATTAGTTATTCTATTAAAATAGAATGAACTACTTTTAAATATATCAATTTTTTGAATTTTATTTTTTTAAAAAATATGTTAAATGACTCGTTCTAGTCAATAATAGAATGAATCATACCCCCATCTCTATTTCATTATTTTACTAATTCTATTCCTACAATTCCAAATAACATTAACACTACTACATAAGAGTAATTAATTGTTCGCACCATCTACATGGTTGAATTCATCCTCTTTGTCCATTTTTATTTTATTTTATCTTAATAGATATATAGTTGTCGCTTAAACTAGTAATAGGGACCAATAGTGCGATCGTTGAGCAAGTCGATCGCTATTAGTTATTTTTCTTGTAATGAGTCGTTATATTGAAAAGAAGAAGTTTATTTTTTTATGAAAATTGATTCTTGATGGAGAAAATTAATGTCTGAGAGTCATTAGCCAAAAATTGGCGTGCCATGATTGAAAAAAAGTGTTCAAGTGAAAGATAATTTTTAATGTGATAAACTTATTTTTGAGTAAAAAATTATTAAAATATTATAAATGAATTAAAGTTTACGGTGAAAAAATAATGTAAAAATAAAAAATTAATATATATTAATAAACTGATCATAGATTAATGTCTTAAACTTTTAGATCTAATTAAATCTCAAACATGATTTATTGCCACACGCATTCTTCCCAGCCCTTCGCCCATCATAACATTGACTATTTTGACTGCCATGTTTTTACTCTTAAGAACGTGGCTTCATTATTCTAATTATTTATTTATAAACCAAATATTCAGTTACATATCCAAACTCCATTATTCTATCAAATATGAGATCTCTCAACCACAAGGAACAAAATCTTATCCATGTGTGACGATATCCATCAGTCACTTTCCCATATAGAGCTTCGGGTTACCTTCATTAATTTGTTTTCAAGAAAATTAATTAAATAAATAATAAAAGGAGAAAGAAAATGAAAAAATTATTAGATGCTCATAAAACATATGTCACGTGATATTTTATATCATTCATGTACTATTATTTCTACACTTAAAGTGAGTCATTTCACTTTAAGTGCTAAAATAATAGCACATAAATAGTATAAAACATCACGTAAGAGATTACACAAGACCACTGAATAATTACTCAAGAAAATGATTTTGGGATTTTTAGTAGATTTGACTCTACAAATCAAGTCTTTATGCCATCAAAAGAAAACAATATACTCCCTCCATTTCAAATTATTATATTTTAAAAGTTAATTTAATATTTTTTAAATTTAATAATAATATAATTCATTCAAAATTTCAAAACAATAAATTTTGTATAATAAGTTTTATTTTTAGATAGTTAATTTATAATATTTATTATTGTATTAATTAAAATTAAATAAATTTGTATTATTTTTTAGTTTAAAAATATTTTAAATTAACTTTTAAAATATTTTTATATTTTGAAATGGAAAAAATATTTGATGAGACTTGGCTATTTGTTCATCATTTTGAAAAGTAATTTGGAAGCAATTAAATTGATCCAACTTTTACTTTTTCATAGTGATACTTATCATTACGAAATTAACTTTAGGAGATTAGTTCAAACCAGATATGATATTAATATTATTGCCACCATTATTGTGTAGATTCAGGTAAGGATTTAAGCACATGGGATTCTTTTCCCCACTGAAAGGAGGCATTAGTCGGTGAAATGGGGTCCCGCGCAATCTCCTTCCTAATCCATGTAATCAATATTTTTATGGGATTCTTCAACCAGCTGGATAAGATTAGATAATAGGTAAGCTAACTATATTTAAATCAAAGAACTAACCTTTTCTAATAACTAGTATTACTGGTTAAAAGGAGGGTCTAATTAAGTAATTATTTAAAATTAAATTGAAATTACTTGGAAAAACTTTGCAATTAAAGATTTTTAATTTTTTTTCGAGTAGTTTAATTTCAATAGGCTTCATTTAGAAATTAGCAGTGTTTGAACATTCCCTTTTTCTTTTTAAATTTGTACATCGTTTATTATATAGGCTATGCATGAAAACCCACTAAAGTCTAAACTTGACTATTATATATTAGAACTTCCCAACTGCACATACATATATATATATATATATATATATATTGTTAACAATATAAAGAAAAGAAAGTGATGCTAGAAGGGGGAATGAGAATTTTTTCCACAACAATTGCAACTTGCAAGCATGACACTTTAAAAAAAAAGGGTTAAGAAAAAGAGAGAAAAGAAGATGGTGACATGCATGGGGTTGAACCATAAGATGACAATTATGAAGGTGGTGAGGAACAAGCTCAAATGGGTTGTTGCACCGTGGCCTTTTGTGCATTTTCTATAATTATCGGCCTCATATATATTATATATAATCAATTACAAGACGTGGCCTTGCCTCAAAGTTTGCAAAAGGTAGTTATTTGATAATTATATGTATGGTGTCGACTGTCGAAGATCCCTCAGTGAGTTCCACCTATTAGCTAGCTTCTTTTAATCCTCAAAGGATTGATGAGCAGCCTTAAATATATAAAATTTATTCCTGTTTATAAATAATGCAAAAAAAGCTAGCTAAGAGACCATTATATATTAGGTTGGGAAGGTGCATAATTATATTAGTCCTTTTTGGACCACTACGAAAAATATATCATCATGTAGTCATGTAGACCGATAAACAGCTTTATTTATTTGCAGTGTTCTTTAATTCCTTTTGCTTTCATTATTTTTCCTTGGAAAAGCTTGTCAAGTTATTCTAGAGGACTCAGAACATGTCGAATAGCTTTGAAAATGAAACCCACAAGAAGTTAGTTAACCAGTTTTGTCGTCCTTGTAACTTCTTTTTCAAGTGAAGAATGACGGACATGGAAAAAAGCAAAAAAGTAAAAGTTGCTCCATCCCTCTACTTGTCTGATAGATCAGATATTCAATTCAGAATTACAGATTTTATTCTTCAATCTAATGTTGAGAACATTTTTAAGAATCTTGACAGCACTGAAGAGAATCTATTTAATGAATGGTTCAAATTGATTCAGTACTTATTTCGACATATATATATGCATCGTGAATGCAATATGTACTCCGAAGGACGTTGCCGAACGTGATCTATATTAATTGTACAATGGCATTTGAAATTCAAACGGACAGTAGTAGTGATCTATCTGGAACTAGATAGTTATAAATATAATATACTTTTTGGTGAGAATTTTATTAGAAGAAGCAATGCAGCGTGCATACTTTTAAGCGTTAATCTGCATGCAGCATGAATTATTTAGTAAGCAGTGGCAATGTTTTTCTCTTTTTTTTTTTTTGACGGAATTGATATATTAGCAGGCAATAATATGGTAAAAAAAATATACAATATACGTTTATGATTAGATAATAAGAGAAAGGAAAATGTTTTCTAAAGTGTAAGTCATATTAAAGGTTGTAGGCTACATGAGACGGAGGAAAAATATTTGTATACTCCTAGAATATCTTTCATAGCATAACCAGGGTGATTTCTCACTAGTAAATCGTAGGAACTAGCTATTTTTTATTTTAATTTTTTAATACATAATTTATGTGAGGTGCTCTCCACGGTTTTAACTCAATTCAACTCAAATCTCTGAAACACACCCAATTCGAAAAAAGAATGAGTGATCACGAAGACGTACACACAAATAAGAGCAAACCTCAAAATATGTAAATAAAACATTAGTAATTTCAAATATTTATTAATCCAAAATCCATATATGTCGGTGACGTCATTTATTCCAAAAACTGATGGTCTGAAAAAAAAGAATAAAAAAAAGGAATATTAGGGTTTTTTATTATTTAAATTATGAATTAAACCAAAAGGGTTATATTTTTCATTCTATTTCAATGGGGGCGGGGGATGAATTCCACCCTTTAGTCTCCCGGTCAAGCGGGGTCACTCTTGCCGTTGGGCTAAATCCACCACCTCATATTTTAAAAGAACCATTATGGAGATAGGAGGCATCTATTTGAGAAGTAAATTTTTTTTGACCACTAATCGGATCAATCAAGACCATTTAATTGGATCAATCAAGACATAGGATCTCGACCTCATTTTGATTGCATAAAGAAAGATAGAGCGGCAAGTGACGATTGTCCTATACTCTTCATTTTAGATACTCATTAATTCTAAAACTAATGGTATATATCATCTTCAATTTTTTATGAAAAAAAATAAAGATATATTATTTTACACGTTAATTTCTGAATGATTCCATATTTCAAAATATTAATGAATCCACACTTCCCCATTATTGTTAAGTCCATTCATATTTGATAAACAAGAGATTAAGGTGAAGATATATCACATGCAGAAAGGGACTTCACAAGTGATTAAGGTGATTAAGATATATCACATGCAGAAAGGGACTTCACATTATATTGATCATCGCGTAAGAGGACGAACGAATGGCCCCTTTTCACCCTCGTCTAGTCTCTGAATTACGAGCACTGATTAAAATGCATGAGAGGAAAGATGCTATTAGTATATAAACTGTAGGACCAGAACAGTATAGCCCTGTAAACTTTTTCAAGAACTTGGATTTTGACCATTCTTTTTCCACAAAACACAAATTCCACTATTCCAGTATCACCTCCATTGATCACACACACAAACATATGTCCCTGAATTAAAATATTATTCCCTCCATCTTGAAAAGAAAAAAGTACTTAAAATTATAAGTACAAAATAATACCCTTCTTTTTTTATTACTTTTTATGGAGGCTGTATTTAATTTATAGGAGCTAGTATATTACAGTTACCACTATTTATACTCTCTTCATTTCAAAATATAAGAGTTATACCGATTGTTAAATGTCTTTTTGGGAAATTCTAAAATGTTAAATTAATGTTGTTTATTTAAATTTTAAAATAATAGTTCTTGTATAATTAGTATTATTTTTAGATAATAATATTCATAATTATATTAATTAAAATAAATAAATTCCTAATAATTTATATTTAAAATATCTCAAAAGTTATTTTAAAAGGTCCTTACAATGAAGTACCTTATATTTTGGATAAGAGGCCTCCAGAAAAATTGGTTGCTTGCGGCTAGCAGTATTTTATTTAATTATTTCACCAAGTAATATGTACATGCCATGCATGATCATGCAGTTTGGGCATCCTCTTCCCACGCGGGCGACAGTTTATCTCACCATCATCGATCATGCAGCTGTATTTTGAATCAATGTTTTAAAATACGGACAGGACATCAAATCAAAAAAAATTATTGCATCAATAGATCATTGATTTAACTAATAATTGAATCGTTAATAAATTGATGATATTATAAATACATAAAAATATATATTATTAATAATTAATAAATTTTATAACATCTCATTTTTTGTAAATTAAAATATAGTAAAATTGTATTACAATATTATTAAAAATAATTAATTTTAAAATTAAAAATATTTAAAAATACTTAAAAAAAATTAATTTACTGAGTCAACTTAACCGATTTTATTGATCGACCATCGATCAACCGGTTCAATACGAATTTGATCGATCGGTTTAATTCGAATTTTGATCAAAATAGTTCAACCGAACCAAATTAGACCGGACATAAAATCAATTTATGAGTCAATGAGTTGAATCGGACAATCCGATTCGAGTTTCAAAACATTGTTGTAAATCTATTTCAACTTATCTAATTAATTAACCAAATTCCATTCTGTTCAAATTTTGTACGATAACGATTCCTCACATAATTAATTCTAATGTTTTTGCATGCCACTACTGTACTACACACAATAATATTATGTTGGGAAATTTCATAGATAAACTTTAATGTGTAAAAGTAAAAAAAATAAAATTAAAAGGTAAAATTGATGAAAATTGAGAGATACTCAACTGCCGACTATATTCCTTTTAGTCAATTTTATACTTTATGCATCATTTAAAAAATTAAATTAAAACAAGAGATGTTTGTGGACATTTTAGTTAATTTGGAACTTTTATAACTACTTTATCTTCACAAATATTTGGTAATTAATTCATTTGTCACGTTTAGAACAAGTAGCAACGGGTAGAAGCTAGTAGCATTTACTAAACGAGGTATTGATAATTAATCGAGGATACTTCATTGGATTCGAGTTTTGGAAGAGTAATTTGAAGTGCAAGCCATCTTTCATTACTTTACTGCAATTGAAAGAAAAGAACTTTCTGCATGGTAGGTCCCAAATGTTTTGAGGCTTGGTTCTATTAATCTATACTTAATTATTAAGGAGAACGGAGAAAATAATTATTTTTTTGAATTTATGTCACATGTTAATTTTTAAAAAAATTTAAACTCTTTCTCACGTTTTCACTCATATTTTATAAATTTAATTTAATTTTTTAATTATATATTTATAGTGTGCGTCACAAATATAAATATTTAATAATGTGAGTAAAAGTGTAAAATATCTTTAAACTGCTCTGCCCAAAACTACCCAAGTGATTAATTGGTTGCTCCCTTTATTTCACAATATTGCTTTCAATACTGACCTTAGGTTAAATTTTAACGCAAGATCTTTTCGCGAGAATGATTTATCCGACATGAAGTAAATTTGGTGGTCCAAATTGTATGGATCAAGCATTAAAAAGTAAAGGATTCCTTTTCTAGAAGGTTGTGCCACCATTCAAATTTTCATTTTCAATTTGGAATTAATTTCATCTTGAATTCAAAATTTAATTAAAATATGGGATTCCGGACATTACTCTCCTTTTAATTTTTTTTGTCATATTTTTTTTATCACAAAAAATCTCATTTTAACTTTTTCAATTTTTATTTGTGAAATTTCAAATTTATTTTGAATTACAGACATTTATTTTGCGTAATATTAGGAGTCTTAAATTTTTTATGTCAAATATATCTTGAAAAATATGACATTATTTAAAGAAAAACATATTTTTTAAAATAAACACTTATTTGATATTTTTTAGTTAATATAATACTAATGACATAATATTTGAGACAAAAGTTTTAAAACCCTTAACATTATTATTAATATTTTAATGGTTATAAAAATCTATTTTTTTTGTATGTTATTATGAGAAAGTATTTTTTTTTTTTTAAAAAAATAAGAGATAAGTATGATATCTTCAATTTTATGCAGGACAGATTGTATCTATAACAATTACATAAGTAAACGAAACCCGCTAAACCTTTGTCAAGGTTAAAACTCAAATATCTTTCATAAATAACGCGTAGAATGTAGACCAACTATCTGCCGTGAATAATAATTGAACTTAAATTTTAAATAAAATAAACGATTTGCTTATCAATATATCAACGAAATACTAAAATCTCTAGCGTAAAACGTTTTTTGTTTTAATAATATTTTTTTATTTATAATTTTAAATTTATTAAAATAAAAAATATACTTAATTTGATACATTACAAATAGTGTTTCGGACCACCGAATAATTAATTGTTTATATGCTAAGGACACAGTGCAGCCGCCAAAGTTGAAATTTGAGGCAGGGGGTCCTATGTTTGGACAATTGGACCAACCCCAAAATAATTCACTCTTTAAGTCTCCTTGGAGTCCCACAAAAACCACTAGTCTTGCACAAAGACATTTATCACCCTCAGCTTACTCTTTCTTTTTACTATTTCTTGCCTATTATGATAATTTTTTTTTGGAGCATATCATTACTTTTCATCAACAATAAAGTAAATTATTTATTTATTTATTTATTCAACAAATGAATGCAAAACTCCCAGTTCGCTCCGCTCATATGCTAATTAATTATGGTTCACAAAGTTTTAAATCATAAAATAAAAAATAAGTTGATGAAAAAGTATATCTTTATCAATACAAAATTATATCCACTCCCAATTAGCCCATATACTAATTAATTATGATTCACATATATTTTCAAATATAGAATACAAAACGGTACTTTGTCCGTTTCAAAAAAATAAAATTATTTTATTTCATTTTATAATTTTTTATTTATTAATAACAATAACAATATAAAATATCACAATATTTATCACTAATGTAAATTAATTAAATATTATAGTGTGATTATTTTTTATTTTATACAGAGTACTAATTATTTTTATAAAAAAATAGAAATGAGCAACACGACACCCATGTCTTGGTGCGGGGTGTTGTAGCTTTTATCCAATTTGTGGCCAGTGGTAGTAAAAAGTTTACTACACTGGAATTTGGAATCCCGGGACTCGAAGTCACCCAACAATGTCGGGATAAGGAAAATTTGTGGAACCACGACACATTTTTCACTGCTACCCCTCGACTTCTTCGATAACTCACCTCTTTCCATTTACTCCCTCCGATTTCGAAAATAAAAATAATAAAAATCATAAAATTTATTTATTAATAATGATATAATAATAATCACGAAATTCAGAATATCATCTAAAGTTTATACAACAATCAATTAAAAAACTGTTTTTTCCCGCCTTTTTTTTTTAAATAGAATGACAAGTAACGCCATATTTGAAGAACTGCTCATCTCTCTCATTATATGGAAAAGAATTTATCTGCGAACAAGTTTACAGAAATGTCAGTTTTTAAAAGTTGTCTCTATGTCTAACAACCCAATCTTGGACTAGATTTCATCACAGGGTTGAAAAACTTGAAAGCTACTACTTCAAATCACAAAGTTTTGGCCTTTTCTTTTTAATTTCCTTAAAAATTTCTTTGTCATTTTATACTTTTTCTATTTTAAAATATAAAAGTAAAATTTATTATTAAAATATAAATATTTAGAATTAATTTTAATTCGTTTAATTTTAAACAATGCAATCATAAAAATTGACTAGAAAAAAATAATTAAATAATTTTTTTTCTTATGAAATGGAGAGAATTTAAGATGAGAAAGACAGTTTTGTATTCTTGATTATGATTGGATAGTCAAAGTTCACTTTTTTTTTTGTCATTCCAACTGTTGATGTGTCCGATGCAGAAAGAATAAGTTTAAGTATGTAATTTTGGGACACGAATTAAAACACAAATTTTTATTTAAATTATTAAGAAATAAAGTTTGACATGAAAAATTTATGCTAAGCTCTATTTTTTAATAGTTAAATGAGAGTTTGTATTTTAATTTATATTTTAAAATTGTATATGTAATAGTGTCCATGTAAAAACAAATTAAAGAATTAGGATTAGTTATAATAATGTTTTTTCGTTTAAATTAAAATAACATAATTTTGAATAAATGACTTAAAATAAAATTTTGTCATATCTAAAGTCAATTCGAGATGCTGTTATAATAAATTTTTGTGTTTATTGTCCCCATCACTCTTCCCACCAGGGGCGGGAAGAAAGTTTCCAAATTTAACCCTTCTTTGTAATTCCTCCATTTTTTTGCCTTATAATTCTCCATCCTTCCTAAAAAAAAATACACTCAAATCCATTAATTTCATAATTCTTAATTACTTCAAACATTGTAGCAGTAACTAGTAAGTGATTAAGTAATAGCTGCATATTTAAGTTCACATCAATATCCCTGAAAAAGAATCTAATACTCGTGACTCCAAGGGAAAATGTCAGGCAAAACCTTCCAAATTGGCAAAATCAAGATTTAAACTTTACCATCCTGTGCGCAAGAAAAAGCCTCCATGGCCATATATATGCCTTCAAACACCACATAATTGTCTGCTGTAGCACTCTAATGCATGCCTCAGTTGCACAAAATCCCTTCCATTTATTCTTCTCTCCCTCTCCTCTCTTTCTTGACTCACCTTTCGTACCATCACACCCCACCTCCCCTTCCCAACACAAAAATTAAATCCAACCATTAATGTCTAATCTCTCTCCCCTACAAATTCAAATTCAACCCCTCATTCCTTCTTCCTCCTGATTAATTCCCAACTCTCCCTCCTCTTCAAATCCCTTTATTTCAATCCACCCCCAGTTTTTCTCCTTGCGAATTTTATGCTTGTGGGTCTGTAATTTTAAGCAACAATGTTGCTGATTATTTTCTCACTTCTTTTCATTGTCACTCCCCTTCATCCTACTTTGTCTTTGAACCAAGAAGGTCTCTACCTGCAAAGGGTCAAGCTCGGATTCGATGACCCAGACGGAGTTTTGTCGAATTGGAACGACCGAGATGACTCGCCATGCAGCTGGTACGGAATCACCTGTGACCCGATCACTCGTTCCGTTAACTCAGTCAACCTTTCCAACGCCAATGTCGCCGGACCCTTCCCGTCTCTTCTCAGTCGGCTCGGGAGTCTAAGCTTTATCTCTCTATACAACAACTCTATCAACTCCACACTCCCGGAGGATATCTCTTCGTGTCAGGCTCTGGAGCATTTAAATCTTGCTCAGAACTTACTCACTGGTACGCTTCCCCTCACTCTGTCAGATCTTCCGAACCTGAAAGTCATAGATTTCACCGGAAACAACTTTTCCGGCGATATTCCGGCAAGCTTCGCGAGATTTCAGAAGCTCGAAGCGCTCTCTCTTGTTGAAAACATCTTCGACGGGGCCATTCCGTCTTTTCTCAGTAACATTTCAACTCTGAAACAGTTGAATCTTTCATACAACCCGTTTTTACCTGGTCGGATCCCGCCGGAGTTCGGGAACTTGACGAACCTCGAGGTCTTGTGGCTTACCAGCTGCAATCTAATGGGTGAGATTCCTGAGTCGCTGGGTCGACTCAATAATTTAATCGACCTGGACTTGGCTATCAACAAATTGAAGGGTGTGATTCCGAGTTCGCTCACTGAGTTATCCAACTTAGTCCAGATTGAACTCTACAACAACTCGCTTACCGGTGAGTTGCCGCACAGGGGATGGTCTAACATGAAGGCATTGCGGCTACTGGACGCTTCCATGAATGAGTTGACTGGGCCGATCCCGGTCGAGTTGTGCTCTTTGCCACTGGCGTCGCTCAATCTTTATGAAAACAAATTAGAAGGAATCTTGCCGGAAAGTATAGCAAATTCTCCAAATTTGTACGAACTACGATTGTTTTCTAACCGACTCACCGGTGAGTTACCCAAAGATCTCGGAAAAAACTCACCTTTGTTGTGGATTGATGTGTCGAGCAATCAATTTTCTGGTAAACTCCCGCCAAGTTTGTGTGAAAAAGATCTAATAGAGGAGCTTTTAGTGATAAATAACTCGTTCTCCGGTGAAATTCCGGCGAGTTTGGGCGAATGTAGGAGTTTGACACGTGTCAGGCTGGGGTTTAACAATTTTACCGGTAAAGTTCCGGCAGGAGTTTGGGGGCTTCCTCATGTGTTCTTGCTTGATCTTGTTGGAAATTCATTTTCGGGGCAAATTGCAAAAACTATTGCTGCAGCTGCAAATTTGTCATCTTTGATTATATTAAAGAACAACTTTTCTGGTAATATTCCTGAGGAGATTGGGTTTTTGGAGAATTTGAAGGATTTTTCCGGCAGTGATAATCACTTTAGTGGGGTTTTACCAACAAGTATAGTGAATCTTGAACAGTTAGGAAGACTTGATCTTCATAACAATGAGTTGTCTGGTGAGCTTCCAAGTGGAATTCATACTTGGAAGAAACTAAATGAGCTAAATCTTGCAAATAATGATTTTTCGGGGAATATTCCGGAGGAAATTGGAAGCTTATCAGGGTTAAATTATCTTGATATGTCAGGGAATATGTTTTCTGGGAAGATCCCACTTGGATTACAGAATTTGAAACTCAATCAGCTCAATTTATCCAGTAATCGCCTATCGGGCCATATTCCTGCATTATATGCTAAGCAAATGTATAGGGATAGCTTTTTCGGGAACCCTGGATTGTGTGGAGAGATGGATGGTTTGTGTGATCGTAGAGTTGGAGCTCAGAACTTGGGTTATGTTTGGACACTGCGGTTGATCTTCTTGCTTGCAGGCTTGGTGCTTATTGTGGGTGTCGCTTTGTTCTATTGGAAGTTTAGGAATTTCAAGAAGGCGAAAAGAGCTATCGATAAATCAAAATGGACATTGATGTCGTTTCATAAATTGGGTTTCAGTGAATATGAATTATTGGGTGCTCTAGATGAAGATAATTTGATAGGAAGTGGGGCTTCTGGGAAAGTTTACAAGGTTGTTTTGAGTAATGGCGAGGCTGTTGCTGTGAAAAGGCTTTGGGTAGGATCAAAATTAGTGGATGAGGATGGAGATGTTGAGAAAGGTCCGGTTCATAGCGATGGGTTTGAAGCTGAGGTTGAGACACTGGGAAAGATTAGACATAAGAATATTGTTAGGCTATGGTGTTGTTGTACTACAAGAGATTGTAAGCTTTTGGTTTATGAGTATATGCCTAATGGCAGTTTGGGTGATTTGCTTCACAGTAACAAAAGTGGTTTGTTGGATTGGCCGACGAGGTACAAGATAGCGATGGATGCTGCTGAGGGACTCTCTTATTTGCATCACGATTGTGTTCCTCCAATTGTGCATAGAGATGTGAAATCTAATAATATCTTGCTGGATGGGGATTTTGGAGCTAGAGTAGCGGATTTTGGCTTGGCAAAGGCAGTTGATTCTATTGGGAAGGGGAATAAATCCATGTCTGTCATTGCGGGATCTTGTGGTTACATTGCACCAGGTTAGTGAAGCAAATCTATCTTTAACTTTCATATTTGGCATTTCCTTATTGTTTGTGCTTGCAATTTTATTATTTCTTGATTGTATTGCTATGAATTATGATTTCTGTGATGATATATATACACTTCTTTCAAGAATTAGCCTATAGCTGCTGTAGTTGAATAAGAATGTCGTGCCAAGCTGCAAGTCTGTAACATAAAACATTTGTGTTCATCAAAGATGATATATTCAATCAAACAACCCTGTTTTTTGTTTCTTGATTTGGCCGCTCAAAAGGATATGCCCTCTCTTTGGATTCTTGAATTAGAAGATAGGTCCAAACTCCAAAGTCATTGGAGTGATGACTTATGACCAGTTTATGAAATGTTAAATTTTCCAGGATCATTTGGATGTGTTTCCTTTTTCTCTTTTAATACCTCAGTTTAAAAAAGTTTCATGTACACTGCAGAATACGCATACACACTTCGCGTGAATGAGAAGAGTGATGCATACAGCTTTGGTGTTGTTATTCTTGAGTTAGTCACAGGAAGACTGCCAGTTGATCCAGAGTTTGGAGAAAAAGATTTGGTCAAGTGGGTCTGCACAACTTTGGATCAGAAAGGCATAGACCATGTAATCGACCCAAAACTTGATTCTTGTTTCAAGGAAGAAATATGCAAAGTCCTCAATGTAGGTCTCCTTTGCACCAGTCCTCTCCCTATAAACCGTCCTTCAATGAGAAGAGTGGTTAAAATGTTGCAAGAGATAGGCGGCACTGGAAACCTGCTGAAGATTGTTAAGAAGGATGGGATATTGTCGCCGTACTATTATGAAGATGCCTCAGATCAAGGAAGTGTAGCCTAAGAAGGTTCTATAAATACATTTTTCTAAAGCATGGACATGGAGATAGGCTTTGGCTCTTCTTGTTCATCAACTAACTAGTCGTTTTTCATTTTTTATAACAAAGTACTGCTCAATGTTTTAGATGTTTGAACTCCACAGGTAGAGAGCAAAAAAAAAAAAAGAGTTACAATGGGTAGGTTTTGCTTGTACATTTTAAATTATTAAACTTGTTAGAAGTTTTCCTCTATTAAGTTTGAAGTTACCTACATAAACTTTTCTTGTTTGAGCGTCTTACCTTACCAATCTACTCCATATCAGTATTTCTTGATGGTGAGTTCTCCAGTGTCTGTTCAAGCACCTTTTAGGTGGCTGTTGAAAGTATAACCTGTGGCTTTTAACCGTAAGTACTAGACGGTGTAATTCTCAATGAATTTGGGACAAATATCCTAGAATGGGAATATTTCACAATCTTTCAGGTAATATTATTCTTGGGCTACCCTGCTTGTAAAAACATTTTTTTACAGTAGTGTTTACTGTTTAGTACAATTATAGAATATAAGCAGCTGAGCATAGGGAAATCTGAGTGAATTAATGGGGGTATATCTGTGGTAGTTGAGGTCTTTAATGGCCCCCTCTCATTTAAGCTTAAAGGGTCCACCTGCAGCTCATTGCATGAGACATTCCTGAGGTTAACACAGACTGGCCTTGAACTAAATGATGGTAAACTTGATGCATATGTTTCTTTCTTTCCCACTTTTTTTACATTAGGTAGCCATATTTGATTTTCCTATAGAAGACATGTAGCTGTCTTTCAAGGTCTGTTTGGTTTGTAAGGAAAATTAAATGCTCAAGAAAATATCACAAGTAAATCATTATTTGTGAGTTGTGACATTAGTAACAAAACATGAGAAAATGTTATTGTCCTTTCAGTTAAATCTTCAGCTGTTAACGTGAATGTGAAGTTACCTATGGTGACAATATATTCTGTTTTGGGGTGGAGTAAAATAGAGAGAAAAGAAAAGAAAAGCAAACAGAAGGGATTTTTATTTTTAAAAAAACTGTGGAAGTGATGCCCCTTAAAACTTTCTTCGCAAATACTTTTCAATGGCCACCTCTTTGCTACCCTACTGTCATTGTATTGATTTGTTTCCAGTTGGAAAAGGACATTAGAGATGGAGAAATATTGCTCCCAAATCTTAGTATATTTTAAGAACCTTTATATGAAGTATTTATTTAAGTTGTTATCTCTTTTCTTTGTCCCTACAATCATGTTATGGGTTTCCTTTCCTATTGGAAAAGAACAATATAAAAGAAATTGGTCACAAATCATTTTTTAAGTTGAACAAATAGTTGATGTATCTATGGTGGGTAGTATCAATTATTCATCAAATATATTCATTAATTATTGTCACTTAACTTGTCCTGAAATTTGTAGCTCATACTTTAATTTCATACTTTAGTTTTGTGACATTTGTCCAAAGGCCATTAATTATGAATCGGCCCAAATCAGATATTTTCTAAAATTAGATACGGCATATTAAATTTTAAATTAATATAAATTTATTTAATTTTAGTTATTATAATTATATAGTATATAATTAAACTATTAATCACAAAATTTATTTTATTTTAAATTTTTATAAGTCATATAAATTTTAAAATTTAATATCTCATTATTTGATCTCAAAAATTAAATTATATTTTTAATTTTAAAACGGATAGAGTATCTATTTGTCGCGGGGTCTTGGCTTTAGGCCATGACATTATTATTCCTACCCCACTTGCTCAAGTTTAATTGCAATACCTAACTACCGAGACATAGTAATTACTAAATGGAGTTCAAATTTATGTACTGTACATCTAGATCTACTAGTACTAGTAAATGCATGTCGTAAGTTTCAGTTGTTAGTTGTTACTACTTTGCATTTAAGCCATAACTGGAGATTTAGCTAAGCCGATAACTGACCCAATTATTGAAGGAAAATTTCACTCCAGCTAAAGAATTAATGCATCCATATTGTTAGTTGATTGGACAAACCTCTGCACTTTAAATGGGAAATACCTCTTGCTTCAAAGGGACAAATTCATTATTTTTAAAATTAATAATTGAGCATTTATATCAGGTTTTCAAGTTTGCAACTTTTAAGTTAGTAGTAATTACATGTATTTTATTACTTTATTATGATCATAATTTCTTTGCATATATTAAAATGAAGAATACGCTTTGTTAGGTTATATTTTCACCTGTTACACTTTTTTTTATAATTTTTTTAAATACACATTAGGGACAAGAATTGTACATTTAGCTAAAATATAATATTCTTTGCTAATAATTATGTTATTCGAAAAACAAAATTAAGTCTCTATGTATGTACGTACAAAAATTGCATGAAAAGTATAATAAAAAGGAATTTAATCATAAAAATCAATGCACGAACTTTGTCACGAGAGAGCAAACATTGAATCTTAAATATTTGTAGAAACTTATGCCCAAGTCCATTTGCTACTCTATATTGTTAGAGGTTGGAGTTGTACCATTATCCAATTTGTGGGTATTTGTATCACTTATTGGCCCATTTGTTATGGCCCTGCTTCGTTTTAGGAGTAGTACGTACGTCTATAGTATTTGGGTTAGTGTTTGTGAGAAAATAATATGTTTTATGTATTGATTTTTTTGTTGTAATTTATGTAAATAATTATTATTAGTAATGTTTTTGATCACATACCGAATATGTGGGTCAATTTATAATTTTATCAAATTTTATAATAATTCATGATTATAATTCGATAAAAAAAATTCACAATTTTATGATTGTATTGAATTTTTTAAAAAGAATATTTGAAAGGCGGTGGGTTTTAATTTACCCCGCGGTAAATCCAAAAAAAATAATTTCCTTTGAGCCCTTTGTGGTTGAGGTTGATAAAAAAGTAGTCAGGGTTGTTTTTGACTGATTAATTTGTTATTGCTCCAACTTCACTCCCCCAATCTAATAAAAAGAGTCTCATTTAAAAATTTAGAAAATTTTCTTTGAATTTTTGAATTTAGAAAAGAAACAGAAAATTTTTAAAATTAATATCAAATTTTAATTATTGATTTGTAATAAACTGTAAAAATATATATAATTTATTTATTTATTTATCTATTTTTGGGTAAAAACGGAAGGATAATATGTATAGAATTAATTTCCTCATCTTATGTTGGTGTTAATTAAAACTAATGAGTTAACTCAACCGAAGTTGCGTGAAGCTCTTGTACTGCTTTCCCGGACCGTAGAACACCCCCGAAAGGTTGGAATCAATTCAATGTTATATACTCTCTTGCTTTCATTTTTTTTTATTTGATTATCACTGATTTTTTAAAGTTAATTTCAAAAAAAATAAATTTATAATTTTAATTAATACAATGTTAAATATTATAAATTATTTTAAAAATATTACTTATTATAAATTTTAATATTTTATAATTTTTAATATATCATCTTAAATTGAATTTTAAAAAATAAATAATAATTATAAAATTTAAAATTGAGAGAATACTTCTTATAAATATGTCTTTGTACTGCTTCCCGTAAATTATTTAAAATGTTTAAAGGGAAACAAAATTATTTAGTGGAAGCCTCAAATTACACATGCGTGCCATTTATTTACGAATTACAGAACACGTACAAATATAATCTTGAACTTGGATATATAGGGTCTTTTGTTAGCAATAATAGGGAATGCCCAATTGCATCGAATCGAATGGAATGTAGCCTTTCTCCTCCAATTTTTGAGATGATGTAGTCATCCGCGCGCTAGCCTTGTTTGGTGTGACCAGACCATTGAAGATCATAATCATATTTTGATACATTATCCGTCGACTTCTAAGGTTTGGCATGTAGTTTTCCAATGGCGGAATATGAAATGGTTCCAACCTGCTGCTGCATGTGATCAAATGGTTACCTGAATGGCAAGTTTGGAAAAATAAAAAAGAACTCGCCATTACCCACCTCCACTCACAACCACCCATAATCACCACCACTCACAACCACCACCACGCCTACCACCACTCACAACTACCATTCACCGTCATCACCACTCAAGCACTCACCACCCACAACCACCACTACCAACCACCATCGCTGCTCACCACCACCTTTCACCGCCATATTCTATACTAATTTTGTAAAATTGTGATAATTATTATTATGTTTTATTAGACTTGAAATATTTTACTACTTATACATTATTAGTGATTTTATTTAAATTAATTATTTAATATTTATTATATTTTTATCTTTACATAAATTTGTATAAACTGATATAAGGATAAATTAATAAAATATTGTATTAAGTCGTATAATAAAAATTAGTTATCAAACAACTCTTTTATATTTAAATTTTATTTTAAAAAGTGTCTCTATTTTATACAGAATCTCTATTTTAATAAACTCTTATTACATAATTTTATCAAACACTTGGCAAAAAAATAAAATAAAATCCACTAGTCTTGTTATTTAATTAGCCTAGGTACTCATACGCTATGCGTGTCTTGGTAGTATAAAAAATAGAGTAATTTTTTTTAGAGTTGATTACTATAAAATAAATTTTATGATAAATTTATTTCATAATAATCGATTTTTTTTTTTTATCAAACATATATATCTTTTTTTAAAAAAAATATATTAAAATGTAACAATAATATTAATTTCTGGAAAGGGAAGAATGTGTGTCGTATCATGACATAATATCATCGTAACATTAGATATTTTCTTAGCTTTGGTTATTAGACAAGTGACAAGTTTGCATTACATGAACATTTTTATTTTTTCCATATCCAATTAATGAGGGCAGCCAACCAAGAACTAACATAACTAAATTTTGTACTACTAGACTTCAAACTTTCTGACCAAATCAACCCTGATTTTCAAAGACCTCATGATAGCATATTATATATATATATATATATATATATATATATATATATATATTTTATTTTTTTTTTCCAAAAATAAATTTATTAGCTTAATTTTATGTTAATTTTATATTAATTGAATTTATTTTGGTGCGTAGATTTTGAGAATTTAAAAGTCTAAATGATGGATTCAAGTTTAAGTCCAACAAAATAAAATATGCAGAGTTAATATTATAATAGTATTTTATTATAAAGTTAAGGAAGGATAAATAAAAGAGAATTAAAAAACCAAGTCATCTAACTGTTGAAAGTAACTGTATAATGTATTATAAATGGAGCTTGTGGCTCATCACAAAAAGGAGCAGCCTTGAACCAACAAAAACACGGAAGCAACAGAGCAGCCAGCATCATATCACCAAGCAAAGTTGGGCACGGAAATCGCTGGACACCAACCAAGCAATCACATACAGCAAGACTACAACATCAAGCATCCTTAAGCTTTGCACGAAAACCGAGAGACGGGATTAATTAAGCAGCAGCGCAGCCAGGAGGAATCAACATGGTTTCTTATTTCTTATTCCTCTTTTTTGATTTTATCATGTATTTGTTAAAATTATTTCTGAGATAGAAGATAAAATATTATTAATTATATAATGTTCTAAAATTTATTATAAATTTTTAAATTAGTTTTAATGGTAATAATTCTTATTTATTTGGTTGATTTAAATTAAATTATTTCATTCATAATATCATGTATTTTGAATAGTTTCAATTAGTTTAATTTAATCCGGTTTGTATTTTAAAATCTAAAATAAGAACTAAGATTATTTATTTTTCAAAACGGAGGATACATTTAATGTTTTGGTCTTTTATATTTAACTTTGAAAAATAAAAATTTACAAAAAAAAAATATTTTTATGAACTTAAATAAAAAATCTTGAGAAAGCATTAAATTGATTTTCAAATTGCTATTCCGAATTGATGATAAATAGTAAGATATACATAATTAATATTGTGGATTCCGAACCTCAGAATTTTCTTCCATTGATTAAAAGTTTAGTTATTTTATTAGTCTTGATTTTTATTATATTTAATTTTTAGTTTTAATTATTCCAAAAATCACTTTTTGTTAACTATATTAGAATTGAGTATAATTTAAATTTAATTAATTATTCAATAATCCTCATGGGATCGATCTCGTACTTTGCATTAAACTATTTTATAATAAATTCGTACACCGACAAGTATTTTATAAAATTTAAGCACAACACCTCACATTTACAAGTATATACCTTCTTTTTGTCTCTCTTCCTCTCCCAATACCTCATAAAAAAGAGTCAATTTCCACACTATACCATATGATCAACCGGCTTTTAAAAAACAACACTTTTTAGCCACCAAATTGCCCCTTTATGATATTTCCCAGTAACTTGTATAAAATACGAGAAAGACAATTTTCCAGAACCAAACATGAGTAATTAACGATGCCCCAAAAGAAACTAGGTCAACTCAAAGGCTTCTTAACAACACATAATCCATCCAGCATAAACAAGCCAGCCTCCATCTTTTCCTCGAAAGAAAAAAAAGAAGTCGCAATTACTAACAGTTTACTCTTCAAACTGTCTCACACTCTCACCGACTGAAAATCGTCACCTGAAAATTTAAGTATGATAATGACAAAATTTAATAAAAGTACTAGCTAACTAGCTAGTTACTTAGATTGTCCAGATATCCATAATTGTAAAATTGGAAAGAATAATAATTAATAGAATTGTAATGCTAGCTAAAAAGCAAGGGAAGGAATACCTGAGAGACATGGCGGACTTTGTAAAAGTCTTGTCCCTCCGTACCATCTACCACTCGCACCCTATCGCAGAACTCTTTTGGCATGCTTTCAATACGTAATTCTTGGAGGAGAGTGAGGAATCTCAATCCATCTGGAAGCATTTTCAAGCTCTTACAATTATGAACATGTAGAATGGAAAGTTTAGGCATCCCTCCTTGTTCCAACCTCCATTCCTCCAAGTTACTCAAATTCCATAGGACGAGACTCGTGAGTTTAGGGAAACCCGTAGAAGAGCACGCCATTTTCTTCCCTAAATAAGCATTCCCTTCCAAAATAAGGCAACGTAAGTTGGGATATTTCTCTAATGTTGTCATGGAGTCTCTCTCGAGTTTTGAACCACTTAAGGATAACGTGCTGATATTTGATGAGAGGCCCTTCACATTGTTATCCCATGGTAAGATATTTATAAGGCCTGTTATATTCAAAATATGAATATTGCTGCTGCACAAGTACTCATCAGCCATCAGCATTTGTTTTAAAAGAGCTGCCCCTCTTTTCGAATGAAGATTACTGTGAAAAATTTCGAGTGATGAGTATCGAAGATTACTGTTGGAGATGACGTTGTTGACTAGATACTCCAGATTTTCAATATTACTCACTTCGGAACACGTTAGTTTTCGGAGATTTCGTAACGTGTTGAGACTTTCAATATCACAAACATTTGGATTGAAGTTTTCGAGTGTCTCCAAATTACTCAACCCATTTAATACTAATTTGTTATTCATCTTATCATATTGATATTGACGAGGAGGAAGATATAGATGCCGCAGTCGTCCCATCTTCCGTAGTATATTAGCCTTATCTGAAAAAGGAAGGCATATAAAGTCTAAACGTAGATCAAGGGTTTGCAACTGCTCCAAGTTAGCAAGACATGATAAATTCATCTTTAGCCTACTTTTTCTCAAACTCAAGTATCTCAAGTAGGTCAGGCTACCAATAGATTGGATTAGCTTTAATGTGTCATCACTCGATCCGCGAAATCCTTCGATTGCTAAAACCCTTAGCAACTGGAAGTCATGGACATATGATCTCAACATCATCGGGCTACATCTTATGTAAGTCGACCCAAAAAACAATAAATGTGATCTCAATTGCCTCTTCCTTTCCTTATCACCACGTATGACTACTTCTCGTTTACTAATGTCATCTTTATCACCAAAATATATAACGAGTTGCCGGGTAGCATTGATTGAAGGAGAAGAGGATTTCAAATCATAATCATCATTGCCATATCGAAAATCAAAGACCTTGAGCAAGTCTACCTCTTTCGCTTTCTTTAAAGATAGGTCTCTCATGAGATCATGAAGGCGGCAAGATTTGAACTTTCTAAGTAATGATTCCTCTTTTTCGTATTCTACCTGAACCATGGACCTATGCACCAGTTCCCCTAAATAACATTCTGCCACATCCATCATCGTCTCTCCCTCTCTTCGATCAACTGCTATCAACAATCCTTCAGCCATCCACAGTTGATATAATTGCTCCGTTTCAATTTTTGAATCTTCTGGGAACTTGCTCAAGTACATAAAACAGGACACCAATTGAAATGGCAAATCATCAAAACTTAAGACTAATATCTCTTGTACTTCATTTTGATGTTGTTTTCCCATGCCTTGTCCCTTCCTTATGGATGACTCAATATCCTCATGAACTCTCTCCCATTCAGTAATAGTTGGTTTAGTCACCAAAATTCCTCCTAGCACAACTACTGCTAACGGAAGGCCTCCACAATGACTCACCATTTCCCTTCCCAACTCTTCCATTTTCTTCACAAATCTTGGCTCTACAAAAATGAACAAACTCCTCGTATAAAGAGAAAATTTTATATTATATTAATGTAACAAAGTAGTTCTTACTAAATACAAAAATTCATGAGAAAAATTAAACAAACTTAACCAAACATGTATCACTACAACAAAAACAGCAATTAGCGATATACTCAAACCTGCCATTATTTAATATACATCTTAGTGGGAGTTTCCAAGCGACCTATGCCTATATTGTCGTTAAAGGTTTAGTCGCATTCAAGTCTCCTGACAAATGCAACAAAACAAGGTTTGGATATATACATCCTGGTGGAGTTTCCAAGCCCCAAGTATCATGGACAAAATCATAGGACTCCTAGATATATATGCTGTACACAAATATATATTGAATATAATTGAATACATGATGAAAGCTGGGTTGGTAATCAATATTTTCCCTAGACGTGGATCACAACTAACTTGAATTGCGCTGATTTTACAGAGCTAAGGAAGCATATATAATGAGCTTTAATTAGTTATATCAGTGGCTTGGGCTTCATGCTTGGTTTATGTTGAGGATGAGAAATTACTTGGTACGTACTGAGCATATAATGAGTAATAACTAATAACAATACTCTTGTCATTTTAAATTATAAGATTATTATTGATTTTTAAAAATTAATTATATATATTTTTTAATTCAATATTAATATAATTCATCTAAAAATATAAAATAATAAATTTTATAATTATTAACAATATTAAATAATTTATAATATTCAATTTTATATTGTATTGATTAAAATTAAATATATTATGTTAACTTTTAGTTTGAAAACATCTTATATTATTTTTATAAAAAAGTTAAAACCTAATCTTATATTTTAAAATAGAGAAAGTATATACGTTGAAAAGTGATGGATTACCTATAGGATCATTTTTTGGAAATGCTCTTTCATAAAGTAGCTTCCAACTTTCATCTTTAGTCAGAAGTCGGGGTTGATAGATTTTCCCTCTTGAATCCACATGATTAGCCACGCCAATATTACGAGTTGTAAGTAATAATTTGCTTTCTACTCCACGCCCTTGGATTGAAAAAGCAGCTTTCAGATCTTTCCAAGCATCATTTGACCAAATATCATCGAGAACTACTAGACATTTTTTGCTTTGATAGACCTCAGAAATCTCCTTCCGTAACTTCTCAGCTGTGAATTGGAGGATTGCATCCTTTCTTCGTGGGTCTTGGACGAGTTGAAGAAGGATCTTTTGCAAGATGTATTGTGTTTCCCATTTTTGAGATATAGAAACCCAAGCTGAACAAGCAAAATGTCTCTTAATGGTGGTATGATTATATATCTTTTGAGCAAGGGTGGTCTTGCCAAGACCACCCATCCCATGTATTGTAACAACACGGTAATGATCATTCACCAAATGTGCCACCAAGACTTGTACATCCGCCTCCAACCCGACAATTTTGGGTTCAACAACAACATGGCTATAAAACCGCCTCAACACTCTTGGCATAATAATTTGTTGAGCAGAACTGGAGGATTCGTCAACTTCCAATTTTGAATTCCTCGACTCGAAAGATGGTAAACGAGTGCGGAGTTCACTTATATTTGCTTTGGTATATTGGATCTGACGCCCGAACTTGTCAAGAGCCGTAGATTCACAGAGTCTACAAACATATCGCTTGAGAATGCTTTTGATGCCGCCTCCTCCTAATCTCCTATTGACTGAAACTTTGAGTACAAAATATTCGAGCAGATCTTCAACATCGTAGGCAAGTTTTCGTACATCAGCAAGCCATGCACGAACATTCTCCCCTTTATCTTGTCTCAAATCCGCGTTTTTCAAGGAGTATTGAATCTTTCTTAGCTCAGCCAGAACTTCGCTAACATGATCCCTCACTCCTTCAAAAATTTCTGCTTCTTCAATCAACAAAACTCCCAGCCTTTCTACAACAATAGAAACAATAGATTCGGTCATATTCTTCCCTTCTAATTTCTTGAAAGAAATTAATAACCAACCAGACTGCTAGGCTAGGCTGCGCCGCTCAATTTGTGAAATTTTTTAAGTGATGGGCTTGGTTGGGTTCTTCCGTATTTATGAACAAGCTCTCATCTATACTATAATATATTCACATACGAGTAAACAAACAACACGATACGAAACACGAAGGGCCCATGCCCATGTACAAACCTTGAAAAAAGCAATTACTACTTGTAATCGAATTTCATACCATGCGTCTTTTGGTCAAGGTCAAGGTCAAGGTTAGAGGCCGGCCAATAACCCTTCAAAATAGACTTTTGAATTGCTTCCCCTTCAACGTACCCATACTTTATAATCCTTTAAGTAGAATTTAAGATTTTCTAGAAATATTTGGACCTAGACCATCATCTGGTTGTAACATTTATTTGTAATAGTAGGATCTTATAACAGATTTTTATATCATCTAATTCCTAATTAAGATTGGGGGATTATTTTTGAAGGAAAACGAAAATTTGTTTGAACCATTCATATATATATATATATATATATATATATATATATATCAACTCTCATAAATATATATATGAGAGTTTGATCAATAGCAAACGTTTATTACGGACACTATTCCAGCTAACGCATTTTTGGCCGTCCGATCCCAAATATAAGGGTTAGAAGTTCAGCTTGATTGTTAGTAAGAGTAGCACTGACCACTATTTCTACTAGCGGTCAGGCAGAACTTTTTTGGATTGACCGCTATTTCTACTAGCAGCCAAGAAAAATAGGAGTTATGCCTGACTGCTAGTAGGAGTAGCAGTCAGTGCTACTCCTACTAGCATCCAGGCCGAACTCCTAACTCTTAGATTTGAAATCAATCGGTCACAGATGCGCTAGCTGGAATAGTGTTCATAATAAACGTTTGCTATGGATCAACTCTCTCTCTCTCTCTCTCTCTCTCTCTCTATATATATATATATATATATATATATATATATATATATATCATTCATAACAGATTTTGTGGAACTAGAATCAAACTTATAAATACCTGACTATACCATTCAAAGAAAAACAATTGAAAATAATTAGTTTCAGTTGTAACTCTTTTCACCTCAATTTCTTATTTTGTAAAATGGAGACTACGGAGAGAAGTAAGATTTTCTTTAATATTGTACAAGAAGATTTCAAGAGAGTAAGTTTACTCAAGAGAAGAGGTGCTCAAAGGAGTAGGTTTTCTCGATGTGTGCTCAAGATTGTTGTGAAGTCTATTGTACAGGGAGTTAATTAATATTTTATAATTAATTGTTTATATTAAAGGAAACCTGGTGCATATCAATTGATATCTAACTTTGAATGTAAGCTATTAGTTAAAGGATTACGGGCTGAGCCAAGTATAAATATGTGTGTTTTGCATGCTCTTTATTTTTTTTTCTTGCATATATTTAGTATTATAATCCCTACACTTAGTTTAATATCACTTAATATCAAAAATACAAAAAGAAAGTAAAATCAAGTTAAAACAAGTTTACAAGAAAAAATAATCGACTGCATTCATTATCTATCTAGTTTTTAGGTGTGCATTACATAAATTTCATCATACATGACCTATCTTGTTAAAATACCTTCCAATTATATTTCCGTCCACTTGCTATTGATCTGGTTGTGCATAATTGAAATGAATAACAAAAAATTGAAAACCAAACCCATCTGTTTTACCTAACATGAAGATTTCAGAACAGCATAAATACTCTCCTTGCATTCCTTCAAACCTTCTTCATACATACATAACTCTCCTTGATCATTCGTTTAGCTAATTTGCTGCCCACGTCAGCCTCTTCATCATCATCATTCAACTGTTTCAATTTGCGCCAATTTAATTTATACTCCCTTCATTTTTAAGATTTAAGGACGAGAGTTTTTAAAGATAATTTTATATTATCAAATGTATTTCTAATATTAACTAAAAGTTTAATAATAATGACACGGTGTTGACAATAATAGTAAAAAAATAATATAGCAAATTAAAAAATATATACCATGTCACTTTATAATTTTAAGATAAAAATGTATATTTAATTTAAAAATTAATTAAGAGAATACATTTTTAATTTAAAAACGGAGGGAGTAGTTATTTTGATGACTTGATCCCCTGTTCTGATTCCTGCCACCAAGCATATATTAATTAATAAGATGTAGCTATAAGCTAAAGGAAATTTTTACCTTGAATAACATTAATCATATATCCATGGCAGTTGGGATCATTTTTTCACACGTCCCCCATTGGGAGGAATTTCGGGGAAATGAAAGTGAACACAAGTTCCATGCAAAGAGAAATTCAGTTTCCTTAAATGGAATAATTTCTTAATTTCTTCCCTCCACATCTATCTATATATATAGTCAAAATTAGGGATGCACAACAGGCCGGCCTGGTCAAAGCCCGGCCTGGTCAAAGTCCGGACCGAGCCGGTCCGGCCTACAGTCTTTGAACAGGCTGCTATTTTGATGTAAAAGCCTGGCCTGGCCTGACCTACCAAAAAGCCCGGCCTGGCCCGGCCTACGAAAAAGCCCGGCCTGGCCCACGAAAAAGCCCGGCCTGGCCCGGCCTACGAAAAAGCTCGGCCTGGCCCACGAAGACCGGCCTGGTTCGGCCTACAAAAAAGTCCGACCTGACCTACGCAGAGGACCGGCCCAGCCCAGCCTGCCCAGCCTAGTTAATTCATTTTAACTATAGACTATAACTTGATATATATAAGCAGCAAAAAGACGGATGAAGGGAAGAAATAGTTCATTGTAGGGAGATAATAAACTTTGAAAAACTTTGTTTGGCTTTTCTGTTCATTGTACTAATCACAATTGGTTGACAAATCCGGTTAATGTTGTACAACTTTTTCAGTTTCAAAATAGAATTAATTAATTTAGGTATTCTAAAATTAATTTTAAAATATATTTAAATTTAAATTGATTCAATATAATTATAAATTATCTAAAAATATACTACTCAAATATTCAAGATTAATTTTTTTAAAAAGTTAGATAAATAAATTCATCAATAATTTTCTTTATCTGGCAGGGTATTGGATGAAAAGAGAAGTAGACTTAACTTAGAATCGTTGGAGATATGCATTTATTATAGAGATTATTTTTCCGCACAAAGAATAGTACAAGATGTAATAGACGATCAAGATAGCTCAGAAGATCTCGAAGTTAGAGTAAAAACTGACGAAATTGTACATCCATGAATATTGAAGATATATATTTTTTCTTAAGACTGAAGATATGTTTCTTGAAGATATAACGAAGAGATAAATTTTGAAGATAGGAAGATACATTTTTTGAAGATTTGAATTTTGAAGACATTTTAAAAATATTTTGAAGCAAAATATTTGTAACCGACTCATTATTTATTATTGATTAATTACTCATTTTTAATTTTTTGTCAATACATTTAATTAATATAGTAGTTAGTTTATTTAATATTTATATTTCACATTAAAAATTAGTTGATTACATTTTTAGGCCTGGCCTGACCCGGCCCGGCCCAAGGACTAGCCTGGCCTACCCTGGGCCAGCCCAAGGCCTGGCCTGGCCTAAAGTCTGGTCCGGCCCGGCCTAAAGCCTGGCCTGGCCTAAAGTCTGGCCCGACCCGGCCTAAAGTCTGGCCCGGCCCGGCCTACAGGCCTCAAAAGGCCAGACTTCGATCGAGAAGCCCGGCCCGGCCCGGCCTGCAGACCCAAAAGTCAAAGCCCGGCCTGGCCTGGTCAACGGCCAAAGCCTACCAGGCCCAGGCCAGGCCGGACCAGTCCGGCCTACTGTGCATGTCTAGTCAAAATCGTCAGATAAATTTATGGCCGATCAATATTAGCCACTAGTTGTCTATCTATAGCACACAACTAATTATAAGCTGTGAACCCCATAGAATTACTTAGTGATGCGTACTTGCTTGCCTCCACCATGGAAGGGTATAAAATACAAGTCTCTACTTTGGAAGAATATAAATATAAGGGTTATAAATGACATAAGCAATTTCAACAATCTCTCAAAATTAATTTAGTAAATGTGATACTCATGGATGATAGAATACAAAGCTCACAAGAAGGAGGTAATAAAATTTAACAATAAGAAATTTTTTTTTAACAAGAATCGAATATATAACACAATAGTTTTAAGTATTAGTCTTAATTATTAGGTCAACACATTATTGACTTCTACTTAGAGTAATGATTTTGAAGTAGCTACCGTCAACTTCGAGTCAAGCCCAAAGTGCAACTTGAGCAATATGACATTTATTGTCTCTGTAGCATGTAAATATATTGGTTTTTATGTGAAAGTATATTGAGATTGACTCATATTTTTAAAGGTTCGACTAATAGTTATTATGATAGGATAGTTGAAGATCTTTACTAATGCATTATATTTGAGCCTATATTATAACCGTTAGAATTTTCTAATTACTATAAACATTATTTAGTGTGTGTATCATTATAGAGCGCATGATGTATTTAATACATACATTAGATAAACAAGACTAACCAAATTGGTGAATCGAAGTATATCGCGTGTTCTTAATTTTTTTTTTCTCTATTTTTTATATGATCTGTAATTAATCTTATGCTACGTTTGGATTGGAAGAATCAATGTGAGAATAAAATGACTCATTCCTATAGAATGAAAAAAATTGTATTTAATTGTTCCATTAGAATGAAATAGAATGAACTATTCTCATTCTTTTCAAATTTATGAATTTTATTCCTTAAGGGATAATATGAAATAAATTATTTCTTCTTTCATTTCATTTTTTTCTCTATTTAATTCATTTATTTATTTTATTCTTTTAATTTAAACGCAGCATTAAATTCTAACATTGTGCTTACCATCATGGCTGAATGAATTTTATTAAGTTTTTGTTGTCGTCATGTCACATTGGCAATTCAAATCAAAGCAGAGATCATACAAATGGCAGACAATTATAAATTTTTTTCTTTTCTATCATTCTTCTCCTTGTTTTTTTGTATAAAAAAATAAAAAAAAGTTGAACAAGACTTCATTGTTTTTAAATACGAAATCAAACTAGAGGACAAAGTCACAGTTGAATTAATTACCCAAGTCAAAATAAAAAAGAACTTGAGGTGAAATTTCGGTAATTTAACTTCATATCTTTAATTCCCACTGAAAATCCGTAAGTAATTACATAGATTTTAGTATTCTATAGGGACCAAGTCAGGAATTTTCTTTTTTGAGGGGCTTCGTGATTCACAGATGAACAAATCCATGAGCTCTAGTGGGCACAGGTTTATTTGGTTGTTGAGAGATACAGATAGAGACATATTTGTGGGTGATGTTAGGAGATCCGAATTGCCAAACGGATACGAAGAGTGGATACAAGGGCAGGGGATTATAGTGAGGGATTGGGCGCCCCAATTGGAGATTTTGGCGCACGCGTCCACCGTCCACGGGTGGGTTTATAAGGAGAGAGAGTTTTGTTAGAGTTGTGTTTTGTCATGCGTTTAACTGTAGAACGATAGGATATGTTTTTAGTGCGTATTACTTAACTGATGCGATAGTATGGTGGTAGAAGTTGTGTTTAATTAGTATTAAAGTCTATTCGCACAACATTTGTTCAGTGCCATTTTTAAGAAAATTAAAACCTATCGCATAATTGTTATGTAACAAGTATATTGTCTTTTGTCGTATGAGTCATGTTTCACGTAACAGTTATTTAAGTTTTTATTAACTGTTATACAAATTAAGGTAATATCACACTTTTAGATTATTCAAGGGACGGATAACATTGAGTTGAATCGGTAAGTGATCTCATTTAACTTTGAATATGGATCATCATATATAAGAATGATTCATAGTAAGTACTTGTTATTAAACATAATAGGACAAACACCATCATTAGTGTCATCCACTATTGATAGTAACGAAAGACGATGAATTGCATCTGCTATTATTATTAATGGATGGTAGGTAAAATTAATTACACATTTGCGACCAATTAGTAGCGGATGTACCCGTCAACAGATGTTGTAATTCTAGCTCTAATATCGGCCGTTTATTTTTGTATTGAACGATAAATATGTTATTTGTCTATTTTTGATTCATAATAAGTATTAGTTATGGATCATTTATTATATATATATATATATATATATATATATATATATATATATATATGAACTTTTAATAATTTACGGTGGAACAAAAAATTTGATATTAGTCAAATATAACCAAAAAAAAGAACAAAAGTACTTTTTTATATAAAAAAAATTGAAAAAATATTATATATATATACTTTATTTATTTTTTTGATAAATCTTGAAGGGCCTAAAGTAAAATTATTAAAATTTTATAAACATAAAAAAAATTAAAAATTAAATAGTCCGGGCCCTATACTCCCTCCATCCCTGCCCTGGTACGTACTATAGTACTTTAATTATAATATTCTAACTTCCAATTAAGGTTCACAGTTCATAAGTAATGTAAATTTTAATTACTGAAATGCTAGTTGGCAGAAGGATTGAAGAAATAAACATTTAAAAAGAAATTTAAATAACAAGTGGTCTTAATAATTCTTATAGTTATGTTGATGGCGATTGTGGGGATGATTCTATAGACTTATTTATATATATTAAAAGGCAAAAATTACATGATCTACAAGCTCAAACGCCTAAATTATCTTATCTGCTAAACAAAGAAAATTGAAAAGTAACAGAAAATTCCACCTCTATCCTAAAAAAATATTATTGAGAGTTGAGGAAAGAATTCAATAAGATCAATTATAACAAGTCACACACTCATATTCTAAAAATACAGATATGGATAAGTTCGCATTAACCCGTCAATTTGAGATATAATCAATTAATCGATAATTCAAATATTTATATCATCAATTAATAAAATAAGACTGGACAAATTTTTGTAGCAATGGATACAGAACTCAGAGGGGTACTATTTTCAACAAAAATTACAAAAGAGGCCGACTGAGTCCTCAAAGCCAAAGAGCCTTTGCTTCCTTCAATATAGGTACCAATTCACCAGAAATATGAGTAGACATGACTCTTTCCAGCCCTCCAAACATCTTCCCGCCAATAAACACCGCCGGAAACTTAGGCCGCCCGCAATCTTCGCCGTCATCGGCCCCACTACCGATAATTCTTGAGAATTCGTCCATGACGGTAGCTTCATCTGGCTCATCAACACAGAAAATCAGAGGGTTTACACCAAGCCCTAGTAGCAAATGCTTGGCCACGTGGCACATGCAACACCCGCGTCGCCCAAACACTATAACTGCATTCTCCTCCACCAGTTTTTGCACGTTTATAGCGCTTTCTTTGGTGTCATCCGACGGTGACTGGCCGCCGGCGGTGGCGGTTGTTACGGCGGCGGTGGTAGTGGTGGGGTGCCAAGTTTTGTTTGGGATTGATTGCTGCATGGTGAGTCGGTGACTATTAATTTGGGACAGATTAGATTTTAGAGAGAGAGAGAGGGAGAGAGGGAAAGGAGAAGAAAGGCAATGGGCTGATTATATTGTGATTGGGCAGGGGGGGCGTGAAGGGGAGACTTTAACGTCAATGGCTGTGACGTACTGGAGCGTCACGATTACTATTGGGGACGTGGCATTACGTCAGTGGCTGGCGCGGTGGATTCCAGGTTGCTACTTATGAGTTATGAGTTCATTACGCGGAGGCCTCTTTTCGTATTTAGCCTGAGAAAATCTTTACTACCACGCGCCTATTAGAAGCGTGCATATCATTGATGCATGACTCTATTGCACCGACCAAATCACCGCCATAACAGATATATTTACTGTTAACACATGACAAATGTAACATTTTTTCCAAAAAAAACACGTCTTTGTATTTTTTCCTTTTATTTTGTTTTTCTTTTATGTATTTTTCTACTTAATTTTTGAAAGAGTATTAATATATAATCTTGAAATTTTAAATTATTAAAGTTATATTTATTGAGATGATTTTCTTGTTTATACTTAGTTTTTGCTTTTCTTTCTCTATATATGTTTTCTATGTTTTAGGTACGGAAGTAATACTCCCTTGATCTCAATAAACGAGGCTACAAAATTTATAAATATCAAGATTTTGTGTTTATCCTGAAAAATAATAAATTATTAATTTAATAATTATAATCTAATTATAAATTATGATGATAAATATAAAAATGTTGTCTTGCTTTTATATTTAATTTATGCATTGTACTGTCAGTACACATAAGCTGTGTTAAGTCATGACATTTTATTAATGGATGGCGTTATATTTGTGTATACACCGTTAATGTATCAAATATTATTATTTTTATAAAATTACAAAAAAAATTAAAATTAAAAAGCCTGCTAAATGTTTGTAATTAATAATTGGTAATGACAAATGTGTTGATTGTTAATGGGGGGATCCGACTCCTTTAGAGTTGCTAGGAAACTCTAAAATGTGAAATTGTTTAAATCTCAACCCTTCGTTCGAAATAAAAGGTCAAGAAATTGCCATGTATTATTAAACTAGCAGTACTCTTTCTTTTTACTTCTTTTTTGTTAGATGAATAAAATCAGAAAGCGATTGTTGGACAGAGAAAAATTCACATGTTAATTTTATTCATCTAATGACATTTGAACTTGCGTTTCGAGAAAGAAGATATAAAATAGATGTATTTATAGATGGACTCGAACTCTAAATCCATGGCTTTCATGTCTGAAATTGATCACAAAAACAGTGTCCAAGAGATTGGGCTTCGATCGTGAATTGATTTTAAGAAAATTATTTGTTTGAGAACAGAAAGAAAATTAATATATATTGATTGTTGAGAAATTTTGTTTCAGATCTCAAACAAGTCCCTTCCATAATTCAATTTCAATTCTGCATGCATGATCAATCTTCTTGTTCTATTATTTGGTATCCAACGGATATAATCGGAACTTTCAAAGAATGCAATACATTCTTATCAATTACTATCAGATATAATTAAAAGAAATTGGTGGAGGTAGTGGATTAACAATGAAGGTTTGTACGCATGTAAGTGCCCGGCATGCTGGTGGCGCGGAGTGACTGACGGGGGATATAAATTAAATTGGGAGGAGAGATATAAAATATGACGTGGCTGATGACTGTGTTATTAAGGGATAAAAAATATAATTTAATTAATTACGTAATTCTATCTAAGCCTTTACTTTTGAATGAAGGAATGAGATTTAGAGAGCTTCATATTCTAGAGTTCCTTCGTAGGGATGAGTATTTGATTATAACCGAACTAAATTATTTATTAGGTTATAATTGAATATCAAATTTCGTATTATTTTATTATCCAAACAAATGTTCAAATTACTACTAACCCCTTCAAAAAAATTACTACTAACCGAAGTATAGTACTCGGTCGTTCGATATATAACCAAAATATGAATTCATTTTTTTATAAAACAAAATAAATCATTTCAAATTTTGCACCAGAGTTTTCAAATAATATTTAACCACAATTCACAGCTATAATAATTTATAAACTAATTTAATAATTATAAATTAAAAATACATAAGTACATAACCATAAAATAAAATATATTTTTTTAAATATATAATTCGATTATTCGAATATTTGAATAGAATAATTTTAATTATTGTAACCGAATCTAAATAATTAAATAGTTATAATTAAATAAAATTAAATAATCAAATAATTAAAATAATTTTATTACAAAATTTAAATATAATTTGATAATTCAATTTTATCCATTTTTGCTCCGTCTTATTCCCTAGAAGGAGCCAGATCCGCTAATGGGAATGTCTGTCTGCGGGTGGGGAATACATATTAGGGTCCAAAATACAGTGAGGAGACAAACATAGCAATAGGACGCGCAAGTCCACACGTTCAGGTGGACCAATAGTTTATCAAAAGCCCACCAATTACGTCATCCCAATCGTCATTGTTCAATCACCTGATCCAGTCACCTGTTACTGTCTGCCACGTGATAAAAAAGGAATCTTTTCGAAATTAAAATAATAAAAAAATGAGAGTAAATATTAACGACACTGAATCTAGTTGCGACAACCGTCTCGTATCAAATTACACGTAATATAATAAATACGTTAACGTTAACTTGATTTATTTAGTTTATGATGTTAAAATATTTAATAGTAACCTATTATAAATAGTAACATTAAATATGTCGATCCGTTTAATTGTTTAATAAATATATATATATATATATATATATATATATATATATTATCAGTCATTTATTTATTAATAGAAACGAAATCAGGATTTTATATTAAAGGAGATCAAATCGAACTTAAAATAATAGAATTGATCGGTCTCGTATAATTTTTAAGTTCAAAATTAAGGGTGATTTTTTATTTATTTATTTGATATTGAAATAGTATTAGGCGGAAAGACGTAGTCTATATTGACAAAAATTAAAGTTTATCATCTAAATCTAAATCATAATCAATCTCTCATTTGTAGCAAAAAAGAAGGCGATAAAATCAAATAAACCTTTAAATTAATAATGACAATTTTTGACACAACACATTAACTCAATTAAAAAATGACACAATTTATTGACACAAATAATAAACAAGTCATATTAATGTCAGTCACAAATATAACACAATAAACTTACTTGATGTAAACTAACAGAAGTACACATATTTAAAAAAAAAAATGGAGGAAGTAACTTTGTCCTTGTTTACTTAATAATAATTTATTATAATAATATATATTTAACAAAATATAAGATAACATGTTTAAAGAAATAACTAAAAGAGTGAAAATCCAATATTTAATATAAATTGTAATCCCATATCATATTTATAGTTTAATTATTTTAAATAAATATATTTAATTAAGTTAAATGTGTCAACTCATTGATAACCCGCATTTAATACATTTAAATTTTATATTCATTGTCTTAATTTATTTATGATATAAAAATTATTTATATTCAACCCTAATTATCTTATTTTATATGGTATTGGTTCGTATTAACATCTCATGATAAAAATTACCGTCCTTAACTGAGACTACATGTGCAGAGGACAATTTGAGTTATATTGAACAAATATATCAATTTTATTAAAACATTATGTACTACTATAGTTACCAAACCGCATTGACAATTTGACATTAATTCTTTATGTATCTTCTATATTATATGAGTGGAGGAAGAGAGAGGGGGTTATTTTTGTTGGATTTTTTTTATAAAAATTATATTTATTTATTTATTTAATGATTATTTATATTGAACATTTATTTATTAATAAAAGTATATCATTCGTTATTTATTAAATGGCCATTTATTTTATAAATCTTCAAATTTTTATATATTATGATTTATGTGTATAAATAAGTATTATACATAAAAAAATATAAATCATATGTAATATAGATAAATAAAAATATAATAGTTTATAACCTATGATAATTTGGAGATATTATTATGTAGGTTATAGTGCTTTAATAGAGATGATTTATATTAATCATGGAAGTTAAATTTCTAATTAAAGTACTAGTGCTAGTGCATTAACAGTGTACATTAAACGAATCATGTAATAATATTTTATTTATAAAATATTTTCACATAAATATTAATTTGTTAATGTTTCTTAATTTTGAAATAATAATAGACTTAATATTATTATACATATTAATTTAATGTTCCAACGAGTGAAATTATATTGTGTTAATTAATACCTCAAAATTTTAATTAATATATTTAATTAATATCAAGAACTTTATTATTATCAAAACATCTATAAAAAATTTCATAAGATAATTTATTATTGATCATAGAATCTTGGTCAAGTCTTTTAATATTCATTATTAAAAGAATTGATTTAATTGTTAAATTAATTTATAATCAAATAAAGATTAATTTATTGTATTTTTTAGTAGATTATTTTTATATATGACGAATAATTTATATCGATATAACTATCGACATTCATGAATACATGGGGTAGAAGGTGTAAAAATATAACCTACATATTACTGTTCGACTTATTGATTATAGTTTTGCATTAATCGCAATTCACGTTGGGCATAAAATAGTCGACATATAAAGTATTTTTCCTCTTAATTAAAAAGTTCGATAATTCTACTTTGCGAATTATACCTTATGCAAAATTTAAATAATTGCATTAATAATTTGCCATCTTATATAATTATACATGATTGAGATTCACATGCAATTAATTGTTGATTAATTTTTCGTCAAAAACTTTTGAGTCCCATTTTCCTTTTCATTTTGCGTTGGTGCATCTTATGAATATGCATCAGTTTATTGTTTGAGTTTTGACATGGAAAGTGATGTAGCAAGCCGAAAGAGAGAAAAAAAAAACAAAAAAAACTTTGAATTAATGATAATTGAAAAGTAAAGCCTCTTGGCTAATGGAGAACAGCGAAATTTGCTACGTTTTCAATTTATTTAGGTAAACCTCTTTATTATATGGTGAATCTCATTATATAGGGAAAAAACCTGATATATATATATAAACAATCTAATAGAAACAAGTGTTCGTAATTATAGGACGGGATACATGTACTTTCGTCGGAAGAGATATTGTCTCGATAAATTGGTGACTCCGGTATTTACTCGACTCGAGGACGGATGAAGTTGTTGCCCTTGGATTTTAAGACTTATATATTATGGTAGAAAATCTTGACATGCATAACTGTAATTTTATAACTCCAAACGTTAGATCATAACTTAAGTGTAGATTAGTAATTCCCATATTTAGAAAGATGGCCATTGAGTCATCAAACCGAGAGAGAACGAGTCAAATATCTAAACAAAATTAGAAGCGTCCGATTCCTTTAGAAATCATTTAATTCAAAGTATCCTCAATTTCGTGGGGAAACTATTGAACTTGGGACAAGTTTACATACAATAATTAAATATTATATCAAATTTTATATTTATTTACATAATTAAAAAGCAAAATATGATACGAATGTTAATGTTGTCCCACTTTTTAATGGTGTAGATGAATGTAGTGTTTAATTATTACAATATTTTTAAATCCAGATCGGTCATCGAATCGAAAATAGTATAGAGTGGATGTATCACTGGTTCAACCAGTAGTCGAACCGTTATTGAACTGGTAATGTCATAAATATATAAAATATATATTATTAATAATTAATAAAAATTTAATATTTTATAAACTAAAATATAATGAAATTATATTATAATATTACTAAAAGTATCTAATCTAAAAAATAAAAATATTTTTGTATAAAAAAAATTAAAAAATACTTTAAAATAGGGCAATTAATTGATCAAGCCGATAATTAATTGATTTTACCGAATTTTAACCAAATTAATTAAATTAAGTCAAATCAAATCGGACATTAAACTGAATTCCGATTGAACCGGTTGAAAGCAAATTCGATACGAATTTCAAAACATTGAATTATTGCGTCTTTATACTTGTGAGTTTTGGACCTACCATTAAGAATTTAGGATTAGGTAGGTTTCCACCTACCCTATTATAATATATGGTTTTGGTTATAAGAGGACAAGGTTTCCTTTTAGTCAAAAGATCACACTTCTTTTCTTCCCACCAAAAGTGGGAAGAGAGAGAAAATGCCAAATCGTAACAAAAACGTTATTATTCTCGTAATTAATATTCTCTTAATTATAAATTAAAAAATTAATATTAATTTAAAAAAAAATAATTTATAATATTTTTAAATATAAAATTAAAATAATTCATTTAAATTTTAAAAATAATAAATCTTATAATTAATAATACTTCTTGAATAGTATATGATATTTATAATTGTATCGATTTAAATTAAATTAATTCTAAATTTAAAAATATTTAAAATTAAATTTAAAAAGTCAATAATAATATTATAATTTAGAATAGTAGTACTAGTTAACACTAGGAGAAAGAGTGCTTAATTGTTTAATTTGCATTTCAAAAACCAGCGACTTGGACCAGGGGCGAAATTTTTAGTAAGCTTTGAAGGCTTTAGCCTGGCTCTAAAAAAAAATTCTTCGTAAATATATTATATAATTATGTGTAAAAAAGTTGAAATAATTTTAACCAGCTCAGTTCAATTGTCCAATTATATTTTTCAACTTAACCTAATCGAAATTCTTGACTCCACTCTTGACTCGGACTTCAACTTAGGTATATAGTTATAATAGTGATTAATTTTTCAAGAATGAATCTAAAGACCGGGAAAATTAAAGCGCTTATCTTTTTATTTTATTTTATTTGCTAAATATTGGTTTTCTCCTTAGTTTGGCACCCAAATCAGTTTTAAAGTTTTAAAAAAGATGGGAATCACACATATATTATAATTAGTAGCTTTATGAGGTGTTTTCAGTTTAGATACTTCATCATTAGTGAGATCCTAGTCATCTTATTTATTCTTCAAAAATAATCATTATATCACCAAAATAAAAGAAAAAAGGAAATTCACCTTTTGTATGACTTGGAAAAAATTAAAATAAAATAAAATAATTGCATCAAATCTATTCTAACAATTTCATAATACAAATATATTTTTAAAATTTTTTACTCCATAGCTCCTCTTGCCCCTTTAGTATCCCTTGTTTCTTTTAAAAAAAAAATTACTTGTTATACCTATTTTATAAAATAATAATCTAACGTAGAGGCTGGCTCAATAGTTATCTCCATCCATTGTATACCAACCAAGAAGGTGGAAGTTCAAATATTTGTAATGACAATGTATTCAAATATTTGCAATAACAAAGTAATGTGCGTGAGTTTAAATTTTGTCTTAAATTAACAAAAACAAAAATACAATAATAAAAAATAGCAATAATAAAATCGGACCGAGTTTTAGTCCGAATCCTAGAAACTTGTATCCAAATTAAGTAGGTTGAAAAATCATTCAAAGATGGATGTTAATTTGAAGTCAAAATTTGACCTCAAAATCTTTCATAGCGAAAATATAAGTGTTGAATTCTTGAAAATACTCTTGTAAACAAGTCTTAAAAACAAATGCTTTCAATTTCTCTGCATTACATCACCAATTCATACCTACACTAAGGTTTGATTGGACCATCTTAAGCCATAAATCTTCCTTGTTCAACTTGATCGGCGTTTTAATTTAAGTTGAACGAAAGGAAATTGTTCCTTTACACGAAATTGAATTGAACACTGTTAGCATATATATATATATATATATATATAGTTGAAATAGTGTTGATTCACAAAAAATTTCACATACTGCTAACAAATCCAGACCAGGGAATGCAAATGGTAACCCTACGTGAGGAATTGAAAGGTCACCGAGTGACTAAGTACTCTTCTGTTCCTTTTGAACTGACGTTTTAAAAAAATACAAAAATTAAAAAATGTTTTACTTGATTGATTAAATTTGATATAATGTGATACACATGAGGATTCAGGGGAATTTGACTTTGCTACAGAGAACTCGGGGGAATTTAACCATGCTACAGAAACAGGTTCAAGGAAGTTATATGAAACAAAACCAAAGTATCAAGGGCAAGAAGGGAAATTAAGAGGCCCAATTGGATGAGAGCTATGAAGTTAAATTGGGAGGTCAAAAACAATTGAGTGGGCAATTGGGCAATAGTCTGTTAACTGTCAAAGCAAGTGGGTTCATAGTTTGTTAGCCCACAAATGTAATTAGGACCGTGGATTGTTTAGAGTTGAATGGTTTAGACGTTTCATTTGTAAAGGGTATAAATACAAATTGTAACATACTGGCAATTAGGTTTTGTGAAATAAAAATCCCGTTCTCTTAATGCTCATCTATTTCTATCTCTTCATTTCTTCAAGTTCTGGAGATTTGGTTTGGTCTTAAAAGCGAGCCTATCATAATGTCTTCTTTTTTTAACAAAAAATTGATATAATATCTCAATACTATTCATGCGAACTCCATATTAAAGTGCAAGGGGTAGTGATAATCTCACATCCGTTACATATGTAATTTGATTTGGGTTAATATAGATTATAATCTTCACTTGTATAGATTTTTAACGTGGGTTAACGGGGTTAAGATTTGAATTAGTCTTTCTTTTATTGAGAGCTCAGACTTGGGGGTAGACTCACATATGGAGCTACCTATAAGCATCTGTTACTATATATAACAAACTCTTCCATAAAAAATGTCATTTTAGTAAATTATTTTAAGGATGTATTAATTTTGATATACATACAATAATACAACTTTTCAAATTCATGTTCAATGTATTATTATCATTTATACTGAATTATTTACACTCAAATTATAACATCAAATTACACACACTATGATTTTAAATTATATTATCGACACTCGTCATTTTGATCTAAGAACCTGAACATAAGCTATCCTTTGACCTTTTGAACCTCACCTTACGTAACTTGACGTAAGAAGATTTGCTTTATTTACTCTTTACCAAACATATGCGTATCCAATCACAATCTTATAATAAGAACAACAAATCTTTCTCGATCAATTCCTTTGCCCCTCATTCTTCGAGAATGAGAAATATCATTTTCAAGTACCAAATCCCATCAATCGAATTACTTTTTTGAGAAATACAAGACATCTAAGTCATACAAGTAAAGAGATTTATTCATTGATAAGAAAAAGAAAAAATGTGGACGGGAATTTTGTTACTCGTTAGGCAAAAGCCAATTCAACTCCCTCGTGCGAATGAAAGCTTAAAAGATGTTTTACACCATTAACACCACAAACGAATTTTGCAAATATGGTGGATATATCTTAGCTTTACAAAATTCGGATAGACATATATGATACGCAAATATCCCTGAAAATTGTTGTTACTTTCTTTAGTTTTGCTCTAATCAGCGCTTATGTATGTGATTGATATTTTTTGTCATTTGTAATCATGACAACAGATAAAATTGTTTCAATAGCAAATCTACTTGAAATGCTATCAAATTACAAAGCCCTGTTTCATGTCACCTTCTGCTTAATCTCTAATGAAGTAAAATTTAAAGACAATCTTCATAAATTTCAAACTATGTCGACTCTCACAAGTATTTGTAATAATTATCGACACTATAACTCAATCTACAATAACTAGATCTTGTTTCAGTAAGATAGTTTCATAGATCGTGTCAATGTAGAGGAAATGAACACATTCCTATGCATGCAAAAACTTTTATTAGTCTTCATTTGCAACCTTCCTCTGAGGAAAATTTCATCACTGCATAATTCATGCAAAAATGGTTATTTGTCAAAATCCTCGAAATTCAAAAGCTCCTTTCAATACCACCGTCTTTATTATCTATAGTTTGGACGTTGACAATTACATCATCCGAGGAAGGATTATAAGTTTCCAATGAGAACGAAGGGTTTGGAGGAGCTGCGAAAGGTGGTGCAGAGTGTAGTGAAGTATTTAATGATGGAGGTGCAGAAAAGGTGTTTCTTCTGGCAAATGGAGGTGCAGAAATGGTGTTTCTTCTGGCTAAGTTCTTTTTGGCTTTCATTAGCCATTTCCTTATACCATTATCCACTTCCTCAGGGAAAACAGCTTTCTTCATTGATGTACCCATCTGTTAAAATTACACATACAACTATATAATCAACTAGTGGTTCAGAATAAACAAGTGAAAGTAAATTGGAGCTGCAGTGAGTCAGTGACTGAACCTATGCGGTCATTTTTAGCAAGGGTATTTATGTTATTTTACTGTAAATCGATGTATTTTATTGTGAAATGACATTGATACCCTTGAGGAAATAAAAGGTAACACGGATTGCGCGAGTGCACATTCACTGCATATACAGTTTACTTTTTTGAACTGCAAATCAGTTGCATAACTAGCTCTGAATAAATATTTGTTCTTCTATTTACCTGTGTAACCAAGGCGTAGAGAGGTAATGTCACGTAGCCACAAAGGATGTGAACCACCACTCCAAAGGCAAATCTAATGATAATATCATAAGTTTTTGGGTGGAAGCATGATCTAAGTCCAAATTTATACTGCATAAGTAAAAGGCATTCTTAATGATCATAAACTTTTTTAGCATAAAGCAACAAAAGAAAGAGACGATAATCTTGAAGATTCTAAGTTTCTTACCCAACTCCATGCGAAGAATGCCACTTGAAAGGAGTTCTGGAATTAAGGCCAAAAGTACATAAATGAGAACGAGTAGAGGAACAAACGCTTTTATTAGATAGGAGATATGGAAAGATATTAAATCATTTTAGTCCCAAATGAAAGATTGTAGTTCAATAATATACTCAATTCTACAAGTAATTTAAAGGCAAACGATCTTGATTTCTTCATCCCTTGAAAATGTTAAGTATTACAACATTTCTTGTGTTTTACAGCTAAACCATAAGTAGGAGGCCAGTTTTGAATTACTATGAATGTTGATGACTAAAATTATTCAGCCACATAGATATAAACTCAACTCAACTCCTTTTAAAAAAAACAAAAAAAAAATTGTGAAAAAGGAGGCCTAAAACGCCTAAAGATTAACATTACACAAACAAATAAAGTCTTTTATACATAATAGCTACGAGATTAGCTTAACTCAACTCAGTGTCTTTTTAACCCAAACTTGTTGGAATAGGCTAAAACTGAATTCCGTATGTATGGTAATGTGCAAAATAATAATGTCTAATATATACAAATGTTGTGAGTAGATCACAAAAGAAAATTAAAAATGAATTAATTTCATTTTAGGGACATCCAGAAACAACCTTACCCAGGTTTATATAATGAAATAAAAATATAGGAGTATACGGTATGTAGGAAATCACCTGAAATAAGATGAAGTGCATGAGGTGGAGAAGTAGTTGTGGTTTACCAAACCAGAAGAAGTGGTCACTTGGCCTAACAAGCAAAGTTCCTCTAACAATAAGTGATTTATGTTTTGTATCTAATCCCATTTTTGTTATCGTCCCTTGTAGCTTTGTCCCTACCACCAACAGCATCTGCCAATTGTAAAAGCAAAAACAAATTAATTCATCTTTAATTTATATTACCTACTGTTAATTATCCACGCCTGGATTTATTTATTTTTTTGTCTATAAATTCAAGTTGACATATATATGCTTACCACTAGTGGAATGAAGGGAAGCCAGAGATAGCTGTAAAATTCTGTGGCATACAAGTATAAAATATAACAGTGAGTTAATTAGCAGGCTTCGTCCAGAGTTATGGAGGGAGACAGAGGAAGAGACAGAATTACCATCTGCATTGAAGAATATGAAAAGTATGGCAAACATCCAAGTCCACAACCTGCAAAATAAAAATAAAAATAAAAATTACCAACAAATATTTATTTTTTGAAAGTCTAGAAACATATATTTTACAATTGTACATGTTGAATTTTTGCTATAAAAATCCTATTTATCTATTTATTTAATGTTTATTTATTTATGTTAGACATTTATTTATTAATAAAAGTACATCGTTCATCATTCAGGAAATGGTCATTTAGTTTGTATAAATGTCCATATTATATATATTATAGTTTATGTATATAAATAAATATTATACACAAAAGATATAAATCATATTTAATATATAAATAAATAAATAATGGTTTATAACTTATGATAATTTAGAGATATTATCGTCTAGGTTATAGTGCTTTAACAGAGATGATTTATTTTAATCATGGAAATTTGCCTTTTAATTAAAGTACCAGTACATTAACGGTCTGCATTAAACGGCTCATGTGATAATATTTTCACATGAATACTAATTTGTGAAATTTCTTAATTTTGAAATAATAATGGATTTAATATTGTCATATATATTAATTTGATGTTCCAATGAGTGAGATTAGATTGTGTTAATTAATACCTCAAAATGTCTATTAATATATTTAATTAATATTAGACACATTTTTATTGTCAAAATATTTATAAGATTTTTCATAAGATAATTTATTATTGATCATAAAATCTTAACTGAGTTTTTTAATATTTATTATTAAAATGATTGATTTAATTGTTAAATCAATTTATAATCAACTAAAGATAAATTATAGACTTATGAAATTATTTTAAATATATCAGGATTATATTAATTCTAAAATATTTATATATATCTATAGAGGAAATATTTACAATTTATTAGTGAAGAGTTTATTTAATTAATTCTTGGATTGAAGTACAATTACAATTATTTAATGGAATTAATTGTAATTAATATTTATTTTGAATATTATTATTAAATAATAATATGTAGAGGAATCCCTTAGAATCCCCTTCCTAACCTAATGAATCAGATTTATAAGAGAGGATAAGGATCAATGTTTATATATATATATATATATATATATATATATATATATATATATATATATATATATATCATTGATCAGAAATGTAATTGGAGATTTTTTTTTATCAGAAGAAAAAATAAAATTACGCATTCTCTCTTTCAGCCTAGAAAAAACACAGTTAGGATTTTTCCAGAATAGTACTTTGGAGGCCACACTCCAAATTCAACATAAGGTCATAGGAAGAAAGATCTTGAGCATATTAGAGATTATTCGAATTTTTAAACGTGTTAATCTAACCAAACGCTAGGTAACAAATTCATACTCTAAATACATGGTATATATATTTGTTGTTTCATATAAAACCATAAAGATGATCCTGTTATATTTTTATTTTTTTTAAAACCCATTTTCGAAAAAAAATTCCAACAGTAGTAAATTGAATAGATTGAAGTCTAGCTAGCTAACTACCTTATTCCCACCACCACTCCAAAGTCTTGATACAAAGCTCTTTTTATGCATTTTTGGAAGTCAAAAGCGTTGTCTTCATCAAAATGAGCCTAAAGGTGACAACAAATAACGAAGAATTAAATAAATTGTTTTTTGCTTAAGGGAAGGAGAATGATTATTGAAGTGATATATTACCATAATAAATCCATGCCGAAGAACGAAATAATCTACTTTGGAGACAGATCTGAAGAACTGTCGAAAAAAAGAAGCCTGCAAATTGTGTTTTAAAATAACTCAATGAATGAATATATTAATGTTATGTTTGGATTGAAATAATCAGGTTCAGGATGGAATGGAACGAAAAGAAGTGTATTTGGTTACTTATCCCGATAGAGAAATCATTATATGGAATAAAAATTCACACAATTTTCTTGATTTTCATTTCATGGGGAAGTGGTGGAATTGAATCCAGTACATCGGAATGGATGAATGTAAAAATTATACCATCCCGTCACACCAACCAAACATGCACTTGATATGCTATAAAATCATTTAATTCTTTTTATCATTTTATTCCTTCAATCCAAATGCAACAATATGGAGTGATATTTGCACTCCAAATTTCTATATTTGGCGTTCTACTACAAGGTTAAAATGTTAAAAAGTGAAGCACAGATAATAAAAAATTTGGAACACAAATATCAATTTTAGATACAAAATTAAGTGTGTATATTTGTTTAACTAACCGTCAAACGAAGGAGACGATATTCACTCCAAAATTTCAGATGCCGTCGTCCAAATGTTGTTTGATGAGTAAACCGGAATCTTCGAGGATCTATGTATTGTAACAATGGCAATATATAAATTGATAAACTAGAAATAATTAAGGTACTCTCATGTATAAATGTTTTTTTATAGGTCTTAAAAATTGATTGATCCTCCAATTTATCACATTGTAATAACATTCTTTAATTTTTGTAAGTCGGTTGATATCATTAGAGCAAAAATAATTATTTTTTTTATAAAAATGAATAAATGATACCGTCGTACTCACTAAACTAGAGAATTAATTTTATATTGTAGTCTTGTTAACTTTTTTCTATATACTGAAAGCACAAGAAAGCCAAGATATTTATTGATAAAGGTTTGCAAAAAGGCATCTAATCTTCCTCTCTTTATATTAACACAACATTATTGGAAAAGGAAAATTCAAAAGCCATATGCTGTATGAAAGGGATAAAAGTAAAGCATATATACACCCTCAGAATAATTATGACTTGTAAACGGAAGGTCCAGATTGTAAATACATCCTAGCTCACAATAGCTATGACTTGTAAAGGGAAGGACAACATAATAAATTGGAAGCTTACCATTAGAAAACTTGTAGTCAAAAGTTCTTGTTTCTGCTTCCCAAAGTCCCCATCTTTTCATCTATAAAAATTAATGGCACAAAAATATCTATCAACAATGGTGCAAAATATAGGCCCAAGTCTACCCACTTGAAAAGCTCTAGCCTCAAGTCGATATTAGTTTTAAACATCAACTTCAAATAGTGAAGTGACTTTAATTCACTTCACTTTCCCTTTCCCTTTTCAGATATATTTATTCTTCACCAAAACCAGCAAAAAATTGATGGCAAATTACCTTAGCCATTCCAAGACTGAAAATGAGGAAAGAAGAGAGAATGTGGAAGAAGGCCACAGAAAAGATTAACAATTGGAGTTGCTGAACACCTTCCCTTGATATCAAAGACATTTTATCCTGTGTAATGTTCAACATTTCCACCACAAAAAAAAAAAAAAAACTAATTAATTAACTAATAAATAAATGAAACTACAGCTTGACATTTCCTTCAATCAATATCGCAATAGAATGAATATTAACATTTTAGTTTATAAATGCGCTCTAATTTTTACCGTTTATACTTCACTCCAAGGTTGAAAAATTGGACAAATTTTATTCTACAATGAAAGCTCAACTGGTAAAATTTGTAGTAGCGCTTTTATCGCTCACCTATTATCAATTTGATATCCATAGAAATGTGTGTATACCTGTTCTTCACATTTGGTTGCTTCCTTTGTATGATCAGTTTTGACAGTTTCACAAGGACGAAAATGAGCAGCCATGGTTTTTGAGATACAGATATGTGGAATATGCTCTTCAGTCACAGTGAGGAACAAAGAGATAAAGCCCATAAGCATCAACTCTGCCAAATCACATAAATTCATAGTGAAAGTTTTAGTTGAATCGCATAATTAATTAACAGAATATTTTTCCAATTTTGGTTTATGGGATTAGGGGTATATAAATTAATGCAATTTTCTTACCAGACTTGATCTTGTCCAGAGCTGCAAGAAGAGATTTCCTCCTCTTCTTGTTCAAGTACTGATGATTCATCCAATTGCATGCATGTAGATTAATTTAGTGTAGTTTGGACATATATATATATATATATATATATATATATATTGTTGTATTGATATACCTTGGCTAAAAGATGGAGAGAATGCTCGAGAAGTATGGAAACTGTGATCAAGATTAAACAAACTGAAGCCAATGCCCATGTTGGTGTAGATTCTAGGGCTCTAACCTCCAGCTCCTCCTCTGCTCCCATCTCTGTCTCTCTCTCTCTAGATTTTGAAGGTGCTGGTTCTAGTCCACAAGTGTTAGGAAAAAATAACAAAATGTATACGGGTGTGGAATTAATAATATATTAAATACTCATCAGTCTCACCAAAAATTTCTCATTTATAAAATAAATAAATAAAAATAAAAATTAAATTATAATTATTATATTATTGCTATTAAATAATAATTTATTATTTTTAAAGAGTTAAATATGAAATAAAAATATATTTTTTAATATTTATAAATATGATTTATTTTTATTTTTTTTGTGAAAGCACGAGTCTCTCGAGTCTCCGTTTGAATAAATCCGTATTGGTGGCTTCACTTTCAACGACTCCTTGGACGGAGCCCGTAACGTGTGAGAAGGGCGACGACAACTTTAAATATTCACTCTCTTTCTTTCTTTTCTCGATTTAAATTAATTTTATTACTATTATATGTTCCTTCCATTATAAAAGATAAAATTATTATTAATTTTTTAAAATTAATTTTAAATATTTTTAAAATTAATATAAATTTATTTAATTTATTTGAATATTATAAATTAATTATAAAATAATATTAATTATAAAATTTATTATTTTTAAAATTTCAATAAATTAGGTCAATTTTAATTTTTAAAATATTACAAATTAATATTAATTTTATAATTTAAAACGAAGATGACACTTTTTTTTCCAATAACATGGGAGGCAAGAGCGTCAATTATTTTTGTTTTTTTTTTAAATTTATTATCACTGATTAAAAAAATTCCTTTTCTCGAACTTGATTCCCATAGAAAAAAAAACTCCAAAATTCTAGTATTACTTTAATAAACGTGTGGAATCTGTGTATATTTTTTTTTTGTTGCTATTATTCAACTTAAAATGTAATTTTCCTCACTAGTTTATTTTGGTTTGACAAGGGTCTTATGTACGGTTGACGAAAATAAATGGCAGTTAAATATAATTATACTAAAACCAAGCTCAAATTGCAAGAATATGTCTCGAAGGGAGGAAAATATTGGCTGGGTCCACACGGTGGTGGGTTAGAGTGGGTGGTGGGATTTCCACCTCCCGGACCCCTACTACAATATATTTTTATAAGACCTGTCGGATTGATATGGCTGCAACTGGTGGAGGTGGAGAACATAAATGTTGGTCGGAATTGTAATTACTACTACATGATTTCACATATTTATCTTTGTTCTCCCACAACATCCTCTCAGATAGACATAACATGATAACCAAGAGGTTTTTTTTTCTCTCTTTAAATGAAAAAATATTACTTAATTTTTTGGACATTAAAAATATTTTTTAGTTCAAAATATAAGATTATTATTAATTTATATTCAAAATTAACATGATTTTTTAAAAATTTAATCCTTGTCAAACTAAATATTGTATACGGTAATAACGTGTATACTTGAAATCAAGCAATTTAAGACTCTTATATTGCGTTTGAATTGAATGAATGAAATAGAAGAAGGAATAAAATAATTTTAAAGTATTTTAAGTATATATTTGATTGTTGATGAAAATACGTGATATAATATAATAATAAAATTATCATACATATTCATTCTATTTGAATAAATTTTATTCCACCACCTTTTATATAAAATAAAAATCAAAGGAATGGAATAAATTTTTATTCCACTAAAATAATTTATCTTTTAAAATGATCATCCAATACATTATTTTTTATTACATTTCTTCTTTCAACCCATTTAATTTCTTTTACTTTAATTGAAATATAAAGATGGGACCAAAATTTAGACCACATCAATCCGGTATACAATTCAAGCCAAGCACCTTCATACAAATAAACGCCATGGCCCACATAACAGCATAATGAATTCAGTCCTGGAGTGTGATTTTTGAACCTGAAAGATTCATCCCAGATGCATGAACTAGGCAAAATAGTTGTCATATAATTCCATGAATATCTTACAATCATTTGATAACATTTCAGAAATAATTCGAGGATAACAAATTCAGTCCTATAGCAATAACAATGTCAAAAGAAAACAACTACTTCAGCCAACCAAAATTACAAGGAACCAGTTTAGTTTCGTCGTGCTAATTAAGTTTCCAACAAAGAGTTATATAACTCTAGTTACAAATATTTTTCAAAGCTGTACCAGGCATATCTTCCAAGCACTGATGTCGCCATTACAATTCTTTTTCTTTAGATACCATTAATGCTGTAATTAACTAGCTAGAATTCCCTGCAAAAACAAAGGAAAGTTATAATCAAGCTATGTAGCTGGTGATCGCTACCACTCATGGTTAAAACCTTACTTTCTTAAGACGAGCATGAAATAAAAAAACAAACAAAAAAAAGGTAATAAAAAATGGAAGTTAATATTTGCCATACTTACTTTCATCTATTGTGTCTTCAACAAAAGCATCCTCATTACCCTTGTACACACAACTCCCTATACTTTCACTACACCAATTAAAAACTCTTATCCTACTAGATAAATGCTCCCACCCAGAAATCAGATAACCAGACCAATCAAGATAGGAGGGATCAATTGCATTAATAAATGGTCCCCTTTTTTATGCTACATTGCAATATCAAGAAGCATATCCCTTCCAGAATAGATGTCACTTGCTTTGGTACAGCTGCCTCCCAATATCTTGGTCACCAGTTGAGGCTTTGAATGAAACTGTTCCTCGCCATAAGGCAGAAGAGAGGCTATCGAAACATATGGAGATGTAACCCGAGTTGAATTTCCATCTTTACAAATACCAGGACTTCCCTCAGTCAAGGGAAAACCAAACAGTCTGCAGCTACTTTTACACGTGGAAACTACATCTGGACTCCCCCTATATGATGATTGATTTTCAACAAAAAGATTGGGAAAACCAAGTTGTTTATCCTCTTTTGAAAGACCAAAAGCAGCAATGCCTTGCTGGTATTCCATCCCAGAGCTACTATGCTCGCAAGGTGAGGATGATGTGAGCTTTCCATAATATCTTTCAGATTTATCGAAGGAACTGTGCTTGTTAATCTCAAGCCTCTCCCGACTATCAACACTAGACATTGCACGAAAATTAGGAGCTGGAATGCTTGGTTGCTGGAACATTATACCAGAAGACGGTGACGACATTTGGACCAAAGGTGCTGAGGGGCGCATGTAAGTAGTGTACCCATGCATCAGAGGAGACCACCCAGTTCCATAGCTAGGTGCTCGAACACCTTCGATGATTCCAGGAACACTGCTTTCATGCATCTGGTTAACACCCAGCCCTCTTCCATGTGGAAGCTTTGAAAATGTTTCTTGACCTTGCAAGACCTTATTGAATCGGAATGATTCCCCAAAGCCTACACTTTCATATGAAATGTCAGAATTCCCAATCAGGTTTCTTGAATCCCAGGAACTCTTGGAGCCAGGAAAGCACCGCCTTAGTTCAGAGGGGTGATGTTTTTGAGCATCAACACCATCATAAGAGGAAGGAAAACCCAAAATTTCTTGACCTTGCAAGACCTTCTGGAACCTTGAAGATTCCCCAAAGTCTGACATTCCTGTCCCATCTATAAGTATAGAGAAATTAAATTTTTAACCAAGAAAAAAATGCATTTATAAGCGTACGAAAAGTGACCAAAACACAACTTCCCGTGGAAACATAAACCTTTTGGGATTGGAAAATCTGGTTGAGTTGTAGGAAAACCAATCCTGCTCCTCTTTGTATTAGGTGAAACCAAGCTGGCTCCTGAAACTGAACTAGATGGTTCAATCTCCCATGGAGAAACTCTGTTATGTCGTGAAACTTCCATATCATCCCACCTAACCTGCAGTAATAATTTAAAGATACTTCAAACTTAATGTCATCAAAAAGTACAAACCGTTTTAGAATAGACTATGATAATGCAGAAAAGAACATTTAGGAGGAACAGCAAATGTGTCTAATGGCATGAAAGCTCCTGCAAATTAATACTATATTACAAGTTTCTGATAGAACATACTTCAAATCCGATAATAATAAGATGGAACATATTAAACTGAGAGCCAAAGTCGGAGGATGTTTATGCTTGTGCAGAGACAAAAACACAACACAAACAGCAGTTGCTATAATTCATCAGAGTTACTACCTAAGCTCATCGAAATTAAGCAAGCTGGTGATGATATCCAAGCAAGTTGAAGAATGCCATAGTAAAAGATTCTCACCATAATTGTCAAATCTAGATCATAACAGTATGGAATCAAGATTTAAGCAACGTTATTATACCCCATTGTGAGTCGAGAAACTTGAATATTGAAGTAAATGAAGAGTGCATCAAATAAACATTAGATTCCTATCATAAATGAAATAAGGCAGGACATTGTCGATTGAAAGCCTAAGTCAAGGTCCAAGGCATAATCCTCGATAAAATCTATATCTATCTATATTATAGTTAAATACATAATTTGGTTCGTCCTCCGTTTTTTTGGTTTAACCTTTTACTTTTCCTATATTAAGTCAACTTTTATTATTTATCAATGCAAATCAAAAATTGGAATTAAGATCATATTTTTATTAGGAAACAAGAATTACTAGTATAGTTTTATAAGAAAACAATCAAAATAAGATCATCTCACCTAATATTAATTTGTTTCTTTTATTGAAATAATGTACAATAACATAAATTTAATTAAAATTACATTAATTACTACTTAGATAATATAATTTTAGAAGAAACCAAAATTCATCTACCTAGCTTAAATTTGTTGTTATTATTAAAATATAAGTAAGATTTTATTATTATTTTAATAATATAATTTTAGAAGTAACTATTTTCTTATGAAAATCGTCTTATCAAATATTAAACTATACTATTATTAAAATAAGACCACGTGCCTTACACGGATAATTAAATTGACAATTTGGTTAGTACTTCTTTTTCGTTCGTCTTTTTTTTGTTCGACCTTTTTATTTTTCCTACATTAAGTCAACTATTATAATTTGTACATTAATTCAACTTTCCTACAGTCATTCAACCTAATACAGTTTTATAAGGAAACAATATTATCTTACCTAATATTATAATGATTACATAATATATATATATATATATATATATATATATATATATATATGATTGTTTAGGCAAGATTTATTACTATTTAGATTATATAGTTTGAGAAGGAAATAATTTATATCATAAAGAGTATCTTATCTAACATGAATTTGTTACTGTTTTTATTAAAATATAAATATAATTATATATTCGAGTTTATCTTATTTAATATTGAATTTTTATTATTACTAAAATAAAAATATAGATGGAACAATATATTATAAAATAAATTTATGTGCACACATTATTACTCAAGTATTGAATAGATCATAAAAAAAGTATATAAATAATAAGATCATATTACTTAATATAAATTCATTATCATTATTAAATAAGATTTTATTACAACTTAGATAATATAATTTTAAAAAAATATATTTTATTCAAAGATCATACTACCTAACTTGAATTCGTTACTATTATTAAAATATAAGTATAAATATGATATATTGAGCAACCATATGATTCAATTATTAATTAAAAAATAAAAATATAATTACTTTATCTAATAATATATTTATAATAAAATTTTGGTAATATCACAATTCTAATACAATACCCAGGGTGCACATGCTAGTATGATATAATTGCTACAGACAGTAAGCTCCAATTTAATAAAATATGCATGAGGCTTCAATGAAGAAAGTAAATAAGCTAAAACAGCTACATACCATTAAGCACCTCCATTTTGAACCAGGCCATCTAAGAGGATCCACATCACTAATTCCAGTAATTAGTCCAGTACACCTGTAAGAAAAATGAATGTGTTAGATCTTGATATTGCAAGTTCTTAAATTGTGGGAATTACAATGGTGGCCAACCTTCTTTCTGCTGCATCTTCTGTTTCAAAACGCATTTTAAACCTCATCCCACATGAAAAAGAATTAGCACGGCTCTTTGAGAATTTACGGAAAGGTATTACAAACTCTGATGAGCTAGCCCTACAAAATGCAATTGAATTTCAGGGTAAGTTATAGAAAATTTCAAGGTAAAGAAACCAAAGCAGCTTTAGACTACTGTAACATAAGAGTATTAAGTATAAACTGTGGATGAAAGGTACAATTCCAAACAAGTACCACAGTTATTAAGCAAGCTAACACTTTAAATGAAACAAAAGATGAACTGCAGATAATATAGCTGTACCTACTACGCCATAAATCAATAGAGCAAGGAACAATGAAAGTCTCTAGTATTATCATAAAGACAAAGGACCAACAGACAAGTAGAAGAATTACAGTTACATCTGGGCTCCCAATGAATATTGAAAAACACCATACACAATCCCCCCCTCCCAACAACAAAAAAAGAGGAAAAGAATATAAGAAGTTACATCTAAGTATTTAAAGTCTTTATAACGTAATGAGAGTAGATTTGACAAACTACTGTAGTATATTGAAGAATGATCAATTGACCAACACCAATTTGCTTTTTGATGGCATCGTCACAATGGGTTAAAAGATCTACTCTTGATGTGCAATTTACAGAGGGTCAAGATCTACTCTGCCACAACAGTTTCATCCAAATCTTACTTGACTGGAAGAAAGAGTTAATAAACATGGTACAAGTTCATTATAAATATCAAGTTTTGCATTGGATGCAACCAATTAATACCCTTCAAACACAGTAAGAGTGGGCCACATATAGCAAAACAGGAATGGTATAACATACTTCTCTGTTCTTCACAAATTCATAAGTAAATAAATATTTTTGAAAATAGCATAAAACATATGATCATACATCTATTTCAGGTCAATCATATGTGGACCACCCTGCGTTAAGCAATGACAAAGGAACCTCATATACACATTAGCTAAAGAAACAATAACATCAGATTATTAGAGTACCAGATGGCACTGGCATGTGTCTATTAGCTTAGCAAGCTAACTGTGCAGGACATTGGTAGGAATAGTAAAATTATAAAGACCAAATCTAACCACTCATTGACGCGTAATAATTATGAACCTTGGATTGTAGCAAACATTGAAGACACTTCTAGTAGATATTGCATTGACCACAGAAGTGATATCATTCAACTGCTGATTACAGACTACTGCATACTTAGCAACACTTTTAACTTGAGCTGCTCTTCGGATCCCCAGCCTCAGTTCACCATCACCACCCCTGCCACATAATCAAATTATAAATTGGTTCGAAAATGATCAATTTTTAAAATTATGAAGCTATACTATACCTAAGAAATAGCACAGCATCTCCACAGACAAGCTTCTTCTTGTTCACAAATGCACTCCAACCAGTAGTTAACAAATGCCTTCGAGGCTGGCCTGGTCAAACATATGTTTTAGAATAATATTGAAACTGGAATCACAATACAAGGTAAAACAAACAACATAAAAAAGAAATCAGATCCTGCAACATACCCCTGTAGATGTGACGGAACCTCCATTCAATACCATGCAAGTCTTTTGCAACAAGCTCTTGTGAAGGCCTCTGTTGTTTATAATCCTACAGAACAAAATTTTATCAAACCTCAAAATTTTATTTAATAAAAAGAGGCGTATTGACTTAAAATCTTGGGAAGTAAAAGTAATTGATTTACCAGAGGAGGGAAGCAGTCCTCAGCAGCCCGACGAGGGACAGAGAAACCTCCATGGGTGCTGGTGTCAGAAGCAGTGAGGGTCTTGCAAAACATGTGGGGTGTCATTGATTTCAAAGCAACTTCAATATCTTCTTCTTCAACATCTGCTTCAGTTTTCCATTCCCTCCATTTCTGCTCAATCTGCTTCACATAGCCACAGCATTTCACCACAAAATTAGCAACAACACTTCAAAAATCTATTCAAATGTATATTAAAAATCTCCACCGGGTTAATATTTACCCAAAAAACTTTTCTTACTTTCATTTTACAGCTCATACAAGGCAAGGAAACATACTTCAATTTAAAACTGCATAAAACAAAAAACACACCTGGGAGTCTGGAATTAAAGAGACTTGTGCATAAACCTCGTCTGTAGCAGCCTCTGCCTAAACAATAATTAAAAAAACGACAATAAGTTCACAATTTTTAAAAACTCAGCATCAGTGAGCACCTTATACTACTAAAATTCCCAAACCCAAGAAATTAACCACATTTAGAGGTAAGTAGAAAAACATAACCTTTATAATTAGATAACATCACAGAAATATACATATACAGATAATCATTTAATTAAAAAAAAAAAAAAACTTACATGAAGCTTGACATCAACAACGCGACAAAAGACGTGAGGAGGAAGATCAGAGGCGACGGCCGGAAAATCAGAGACGTATTCCAAATGACCCTGCGGCAAGTAAACCACCGCGCTCCCTTTCTTCGGCAACGAAATCAGTGGTCCAGCACAGGCGTGCCATAGCTCCAAACACACCGCCGGCGACGATGCCGCCAAATTAGCCGGAGCCGAAGCAGAGGACGACGAAGACGTAGGCGAATCGAAGGAAGACGGCGTCGTCTCCTCGTCGTCTTCGTTGACGGTGTTGAGATCAATTAACGCACACATCATCTGAAAACCCTATAAATTGAACAGTACATAAATTAGACACTCAGCTCAATCTATAAGACAGAAATATCACTCAAAGGGGAACTGAACCAAGTATGCTAACTGCACCACCTCCACTTAATCTTTTTCTCTCTTTTCTCTCCCCTCTCTGTAAAACTATTTATACATCAAATCACCCACGTGTATGAATGAGTGATTTACCCATAAAATGTATATATATATATATATATATATATATATATATATAATCGGCTAATCGCTTATATAGAAAATTAATATTTTTATATAAGATCTTATTCAAATAAAGTGAATTCCTCATTTATTATTAATATAAAAATATTAAATTTTTTTATAAAATTATTATTTTCTCTTATATATATTTTAAAATATAAATATTTATACAGATAAATATGTATTATAAATATAGTAGTTCTAACCTACAAAATACAGCAGCTACTGCGAAGCGTAACAGCTACAGTGAAGTGGGGCAGAGAAAGAAAGTGACTGTAATTGTAATGTGAGTGTGTTTATTAGAGAAAATTAAATAAATACTCCCTCCACTCCGAAATAAAATTTTGTTATTGATTTTTAGGGTTAAATTAATTATTTTTTAAATTAATATATTCTATTATTTTATATATATATATATAAAACTTATAAATATTATAAATTACATATAACTTAATATTAATTTTAATATTTATTTATTTTAAAATTTAAATATATATATTTAATTATTAATTTTAAAAATAATTAATTTAATCATAAAAATTAATAAGTGATTTTTATTTTGAGAGAGAATGAGCATTTATACATATATAGAGAGAGAAAATGAGTTTTTACTTGACACTCCACACTGATGGTTTTTGGTGGTTATTTGAATACTTGAATGAATCAGGGCGGGGATAGGAATATTATATGGATCCGACCAAAGACGTTTGTCTGTAGGAGTCTCCTGTATTTTCGGGCGGAGGTCAATTCTGTCCCCTTCCCATTCTACATATCTCCCTCCTGTCCTTTCTTCTTAATTTAATCTCTTATTAATTAAAGAATATAAGAGACTTTATCCATTCTTAACAATAAATATGTAAATGAATTAAATCGAATTAAATACTGAATTATTTATATTTAGTTTATAAAATTTATTGAGCATAAAATAAAATTTAAATGAGACTCATTTAGCTATCAAATCTAATACGATTTCAAATCGAGTCCGAATAATTTAAACTTTTCGAATAAATATGATCCGAGTATTAATAGAAAATTATAATTCAAAAATATTCGAGTAATTTATCGAATTTTAAATTTTGCTCATATTGAATCGTTTTTATTTTAAATTGAACGGATACGAGTCGAGTTTAAATTACTTGGTTTATTTTACAGTCTTACTTAACGACAAACAAATATAGTCATCAATTTTACACTTATATATTATAAATAGAGTATTGCTGGGTAATTAGAATTTTTATTTAATTTATTTAGATAAGGCTTTAGTTAGTTATACGTAATTTACAATCCATCATTCCCCATTATGTATTAACGAATTGTACATTTCAACTAAGTGAGGTTTTGTTAAAATAAATTTGAAAAATATTGTTCCATTACTTAACATTTCCTCAACAAACAAAAAAATGTATGTACATCGATATAAAAAATAATATGTGAGTTATATTATTTAAATTAGTAAAGTGGGATTCATGTGTTAATATATATATATATATATATATATATATATATATATAGTACAGATAGAACAAATGGCAATCTTCTCATCTATATATAACAGGGAAAATATATGAATAATGATGTTTTGCAATGATTTATACAATGATCTTTGTAAAAAATGATGGGACCTGTCATGTAAGTGGTGAATCCTACCATTTTTTACAAAGACAAGTGTATGAATTATTGACAAAATCATTGTACATAATAAAGCTCATATATAGCATTCTATTCATAATGATGTCTACTAATCTTTTTCTAAATTCAGGATAAAATAAATATAAACACAAAATAATTAAATATTATATTTATTTATATTATTAAAAAATAAGTGATGATATTAAAATTCGTATTATATCATACTTTTTAATAGTATAAATAAATATAATATGTAATATAGTGTTTAATTATTGTATGTGTAGACTTGATATGTACATAATATAAGTAGGATTGTGTACGTATGACATATAATTTATAAAATAATAGTATAAATTATTTATTGTTAGATGTACTTTTAATTGCTGAGACATTATTATTAAAAGGAATGCCGTTAATGTGAAGTTAATTTTACCTTAAGTTAGTCTAGAAACTAATAAAATATTGATAAGCAAACATAGAAAATATATCTCGACTTGCATGTCAACACTTTATTAATTCTTAGATTAACTTATCATAAAGTTAACTTCACCTACTAATATTATATAGTAATAGTTTATTCAATGTTGTGGATTTTGTTTTTGACCTTATCTTGATGAAGCAGTAGATTTCTATTCCTGGCCGGAACCGGAAACTTGTCCATTTATGCCTAATTTATTCAAGTAGGAATCTTACTATTGCGATGGTTTCCAATGCTTGTTCTTCTTAAATTGTCATTATATAAACTACAATATATCCAATGCTTCTTGTCTTGCTGTTAAATTGTCGTTATATAAATTAAATGTTACGTAAGTTTATAATCAATCATTCTCTTTCTATTGATCAAATATCGTAAAAAAAAATCATATAAAATATGTTATTTTTCTGATTGTATTGAATTGCACTGACGCAACAGACATACCAAGACTCTCAAACTCAGGGCCGGAGTTAGGTGTTGAGTTGTGAGAATAATTGATTCTGTTTAACTTTTTTTTTTATATATTTTAATATATGACATATTTAAAAAAAAATTAGGTGTAATATATAAATTAATCCCCCACTGAAATTTTATAATATATTGGATAAAATTGAAATTTTACAAATTTTTCAATCAAGTATTAAAAGAATCAAATATTTATGAATAAATTTGTAATTAAAATTTTTTATTAGGGGCCAATAGGTAGTATAATGTTATTATTGATTAATTTTTTTCTAATCAAATACTCCCTTATTTTAAAAGTATATACATATTTATAAGATGAAGATCTTTAAAATAAAATTTTATTATAATTTTTAACATATTTTTAATATTTGTTAGAAATTTAGTAATAGCATAATAGTAATACTTGATCTGCCTAGTATATATATAAATGATGTCATGTTAATAATTTAATATGTTTTATAATTTAAAGTTAATTATATGTATATATTATATAATTTTGAAAAGGAGTAAGAAATAAAATATGTAATTATTTTTTAAAATAACTACGTATATTATATATGCAAATCGAAAAATATAAAATTATCTAACAAATTTGACTCCTGCTGCGTTAATTTTTATTTTGCGCTAATTTTGATCGCACTGAAAACACACATCAACTTCGTCACAATCTAATAACGTAATAACTTATTCCTCGGTCAAATATTTTCTCACAACTTGATTCAAATTAATTATAAGTTGTGTAAGATACCCATAATGTAACAAATAATAGTATCTAGATTTATAATAAAAAAAATTATTTCATATTTAGGTATTATAGTATTATTTAAGCTTACTTTTCAAATATAATAGATTTTTTCGTGATATGTTATTTTCAAAAAAATTATATGTTAAACGCAATATTTCAATTTATAAGGTAAAGTATTCAAATTAAATTAATAAATTATCTACAATTTTTTAAAAATGAACATGCGACAGACAAACAGGGCCATAACCCTACAAGAATTTAGGTGGGGGACAGGGATGATTATGTCCCAACTGTCCAAAAGAGACCACCAAACTTCCACACATAAAATAGTGATGAGAATATAATAATTGACTTCACTATGTTTGGCCACTTGTATAAGGGGTGGGTAATTTTGTAAATTCAAGTAGCGTATGGACAATGTGGGCCCGTGAGGAAATAGGCAGGTCTTTATCGACGGCCATAGATTGCAAAGAACCCAACAGAGGCCTATAGGATGGTACAACTAGAACAGTAACCCGGACAAAACGGGTTTACAACTCAATGTCCTATTGGCTTGAACTCATCATCCTTCCGACAGACGTTTAGGCCCTTGGAATTATTCGGATTCTTTAATTTTCAAAGTCTTTAGTCCTATTTTTTTAAAAGGCAAATGATGCGATGATTTTATTTGTTAATATAATCGCCTCAATTTCCATATTCATCTTTAAGAATAACCTCCTTTCTTAATTTGGCGAACGATTCTTATAACAATAATTAAATAAATTTTATTTTATAGTTTTGAATAATAATTTTAATATCTTGAAGCTTTAGGTTTCTAAATACTCAATGTACAAAACATTTATTTAATAAAGTTATAGATTTATAACGCCGCGAGAAGTCATAATCCCTTCAAATAGAAATTCTATTCAGTCTGTTTTAAAAAAATTGAGTTGAAAATAAAAAATTGATATTCTCACAAGATCAAATGAAATTCGTTTGCGAAAATATCAAATTAACTTGTGAAAATATTTATTTTTATATAAAACTGATATTTTTACAAAAACGAATGTGACTCACTTATAAAAATATTAAATTTATTTGTGAAAATATTAATTTTTTTTAAAATAATATGCACCACCATTTAATTTATAAATGTTATCATATTTTTATAATGCATTACAATTGGACGCGTAATCAAACTATTGTACATGAAAGCGCAATAAATAAACGATCGATTATTATTTTACATGAATTTAAAATAAGATAGATGAATAAACGATCGCAATAAATTGTTCAAAATTCTCTCACCCACATAATTTTTGGCAAGTCAAGGGATACTATTGGAACAATTCATTAATCTTTATTAACCACTTCGAGAAATGAGCATGTAATTATTGCCTACATAAAATTGAAAAATTATTAAATGTTATTATATTATTTATCACGTAATATCTTATATTATTCATATAGTATCATATAATCACTTAAAATAAATTATTTTATTTTAAATATTTATATAATATTATATAAATAATATAAAATATCACATAATAAATATCTTAAAATTACTGAATAATTACTTTATAAAACGTGGCAATCTAAATGCAATAATTCATATCTATGGATGCTTTAATCCTGCGTGTGACCGACCAATACCATCTTGCCTTTTTCTTCTTCTTCTCACTTTACCTCTTTGAGTCAGACCCGCCCAGCGCACTACACTTTTTTTAATTATTACTGAATATGTGATAGGGGCACCCATATTATGAATTATTCAGATAGCTTGTCTTGTCTAGGAGACAGAAAAAGTCATATTTGCCCCGTACAGTGCTTCAGTTCGGAACAATGAAACAAAGTTTCACATATTGTTTATTTATTTTTCTATCTTTTTCCTCTTTCATTTGTATTCTTGGTAACTGAGACAATAATTTCTATAAATATTATATTAACTCTATATTTGGGGATTTCAAATATACATTGGAAAGTTGCTCAAATAGGAAAGGTACAACATTATATATAACCCTTTTTTTCCACCTGCATCTATAACTGGTGATTTCTTATTTTCTTGAAACTTGCTGTATTGGGGTTCCTCTAATTCCATAGCCTTATATTTCTTCGGTAATTAATCAATCACCCTTTGATCCAAAAGAGAAATGGAGGTTAATTAGGAGATGTTTCATTCAATACTTTGTCTAGATCATCGGGAGTTCTTAGCCTATGTAATTAAGTGCAAGTAAAACTATAAGTGATCTTTCACTTTCGTCAGCTAAAACTATAAGTGTCAAAATATATAATGTGTGTGTGTGTGTGTGGGGGGGGGGGGGGGGGGGGGGGGTGTTATTAAACCCGGACTGCCCATTCGACCTGTAAAAATCGGAACAGATCGGCCCTCCGGTTCGGTCCAAGTAAAAAAAAAAAATTTGGTTAAAATTCGATGACCCGACGATTGAATCAGTTGACCTAGTGACCCGGTAATCGGATCATTGATTTTACTGGTTCCCTACTTTTCTTTTTTTTTGAATTTAAGGCTTTGAATTTGATTGAATGTATCAATGATTGAATTTTGAGTTATGATCATGATTTAATATTTTTCTTTTTATATAAATTTAGTATTTATTTGAATTGTAAAAAGTAAATATTGTTCAAATAAATTCAGTTTTTTTTTTATACTAAATTTGATTGAATGTATTATAGAGATGTTTATGTTCATTTGTGCTTGATTTTATCACTCTTGACTATTGAGTTTTGAGTTTTGAGTCATGATCATGATTTAATATCTTTCTTTTTATATAGATTTAGTATTTAATATCTTTCTTTTTATATAGATTTGTTATTAAACCCGGACTGCCTATTCGACCTGTAAAAATCGGAACAGATCGGCCCTCCGGTTCGGTCCAAGCAAAAAAAAAATTTTTGGTCAAAATTCGATGACCCGGCGATTGAATCAGTTGACCTAGTGACCCGGTAATCGGATCACTGATTTTACTGGTTCCCTACTTTTTTTTTTTTTTGAATTTAAGCCTTTGAATTTGATTGAATGTATCAATGATTGAATTTTGAGTTATGATCATGATTTAATATTTTTCTTTTTATATAAATTTAGTATTTATTTGAATTGTAAAAAGTAAATATTGTTCAAATAAATTCAGTTTTTTTTTATACTAAATTTGATTGAATGTATTATAGAGATGTTTATGTTCATTTGTGCTTGATTTTATCACTCTTGACTATTGAGTTTTGAGTTTTGAGTTTTGAGTTTTGAGTTTTGAGTCATGATCATGATTTAATATCTTTCTTTTTATATAGATTTAGTATTTATTTGAATTGTATAAAATAAATATTGTATAAATAAGTTTTTTTTTGTAGATAAATTGATTAATTTTACATATTTATTAAATATTATATATAATATATAATAATATATAATATATTTAATAATTTATTATATATTAATGATGTCATCGGTTCAATAACGGTTTAATCACTCATTGGATCAGTGATCTATTTACCCGGTACCTTTTTCTATTCGATGACCGGTCCAGATCTGAAAACCATGTGTGTGTTCTTTTCTATTTGGAACGTAGAGTTTTTTAGTTACAAGAAAAATGACCGATTCAAGAAAAAGTTACATACTTCAATAAAAAGTTAATAATAAGATTATCAATTATATTCGACCATTTTCGAAACCAATTATCATCTATACTACCAAAAAACATTCGTGGCATATACTAGTCCTACTTCGCTGATATAGTGTCACCTTAATGTTACGTTTAGATTGAATGAATGAAAGTAAAAATAGAATGATTCATTCTTATAGAATGAAAAAAATTGTGTTTGGTTGCTCAATTAGAATGAAATAGATCATTCTCATTTCTCCCAAAATTATAAATTTTATTCATTGGAGAAGAGTATAGAATAACTCATTCTAGTTAAAATAAAATGAATCATTCCACTTTCCATTCCATTCAATTCTTTCACCCATCAATACAAAAAAAAGAGCTTAAATACCGTCGAAAATAAGCTATTTTCGACGGAATTTTACGTTCTATCAGAAATAAGTTTTTTCTTGTAGTGCATTTCATTCATTTAATCCAAACGTAATATAAAAATTTCATGGAAAATGATATGAAGTTATGATTCTAATTTAAATAAGTAATTTGCAAATTTTTTTAATTATAAACTTTGAGCTAGACTCTCTTCTAACACAGACCTAATAAGTAATTGTACTAATTGTGCATTTTCTTAAGTATTATACTTTTCTATCAATGTTTTTTTATAATTCTTCTTAAAAAAGTTAGTATCATTTTAATACATTCAAAAAAAAAAAAATGTGAAAACTTGTGGATAGGCTAATGATGAAATGGAATCCTCCTAGCTGGGCCAAAACTCACGTGCAAGAGTAAAGTTTTGTGAAATTGATAGATAATGGCGTGATGCTATCATTTTGCCCTGCTAGTTAGTACTTATGATGAATCTTTAATCAAAACAAAACCCTTTAGTCGCATCTTTTTGACTAACTTAATAATTTTATTTAATTTGTCCCTTTATAGTAATGCTCTTATCTCATCATTTTCTTTTTGTTAACGAATCTGTTATCAATATGGAGCATTTACAAAATAATAATAATAATAATAATAATAATAATAATAATAATAATAATAATTACTAATAAAATTCACTCAATATATTTCAAACGAAAACATATAATATAAAGCAATATATATTAGTCACACTAAGATTCGTCAAAATCCCAATGTACTTATTCATCATCAAATTTGGTTATTTTCAGTCGGCACCACAAACAAACACCATGGTTATTTTCTTTTTTCCGATCCCTTTGTTTTCAAGTGCTTGAAACTTTCAACTTTATTTTTTGTCCGGTTAATGTTCTCCATTTAGGATGCGAAAGATATTGCATAGAAATAATACCACTTGCGTCTCGATAACTTTGAGCATAATATGATTCGAGAAATTAATAATTAACAAAAAATGCTCAAAATGGTATTTAATTATTGGACAAAATAAATGACGCGAGCCTATTTTCGAGTGGATTTTGCTCCTCAACCTACGGAGTATTAACAACCGTTTTCAACTGTTGTTTCTCTCCCAAGTGCAGGTTATTAAGCCACTGAAATTAAACATCACTATATTATGAAATAAACAAACTTTTGAAGCAAGAATTAAATTAAACTCACTAATTATCTTTAAGCCGTTACAAGTGGAAACATTGGTTGCTTAATTGTTAGTACTCAAGACAAACATTTCACAACCAACATAATGATTTCTACTTGCAATAAGTAAATTTTGGAAATTAAGGTATGGACCTTAAGAAAGAGAGCTATTACCGTCAATCATGTTAATTAGATTCATATACATAATAATCATCATGGTTACTTCAAAATTATTTTTGTAATTAGTTAAAGGATCTTTATTTAGGATAAGAGGATTTGGTTGTTAGAATTAAATCCAATAAAGTAGTAATCATAACTCGTTTTCAGTCTTAAAAATTAAAATATCAATAACCGGTGAAAATTATGACCATATAGGTGTTAACAGTGTTAACCTTTTAAGAAAGGATTTTCTTAATATGTGTCCTAAGGGCATATGCTAAGCCTGAAAAACAAGAGATGAGACCCACTAAATATTATTTGTTTATGCATTAACACTAAATTCAATGTATAAAAAATAATATACTAGTGGATCTCATATATTGAATTCAGTGCAAATATATAAACAAATAATATTTAGTGGTTCCATTTCTTATTTTTCGTATTTAACATTAGGGCACATGTTAAGAGGACCCTTTAAGAAATATTATGATTTTGAAACTTAATTGATGATGGAGTAATGTTACCACTTTTTTATTTTTTACTATTAAATAAAAAATGAAGATCTTAAGACTTAAACAACCAATTGTGGTATTACTTTGATTAATCAATTGATAAAATTACTTTGTATGGTGTTAATTTTAGCGAACTTGGTAGCTCTAAGGTGTTTTCTCTCTATTTGTGACATACGAATATATAATCATATGATAAGCTCTATCTTGAGCATTAAAGACTTCATTCCCTTTGATACATTTCTTAAAATCTCAAAACTGAGAATAACAATTTACCCCATACCTATTTACCCCTTTTATCTTACAGTTCTTAAGTAAGCTCCAAGTAAATTTCATGTAACTTTTAACTTGTACAAACTTTTTTTTTTACTGCCCTTTTATTCTTTCTTATGTAGCATTAAATATCTCGATTATGACTTCAAAAAAAGCCAGAGAAAAATTGTCAAAAAGTGGAAAATGGTTGATAGACATTGTGAAAGTTATAAAAGCACGAATACCATGAATAACTACCAATAAAAATCCCAACGCATCATTAATCGGTTTGGTCCACAAGTGATGAATCAGTAGCCAAAAATAAATAAAATTACCGGGTTAGAATTACCGCAGGTAAAAATTGAGACGTTTAGTCAAAAAAAAATACATTCAATAAGGAAGTGAGGCATAGAGGTACATGCATGCATACAGACCACAGAGAGTCAGTGAGTCTGTAACGAGGAGGGGGAAAGGCGAAGGCTTTTTGGCAGAGAAAGAGAGATAGAGAGCCCCTCGGCTTTTACGCGGGTGAAAGAGAATTCAGCTTTTACGGAATGCATTGCCGACCTCTCTCTGCCCCTATTTCTCTCTCTAAAAATAAATTACTTTCTCCTCTCGCATAAGGGTTTTGCTTCCTTATTACTACATCGTACTTTAGTCACGTCAGTCATACACAAGACCACCTCTCTCTCTCTCCCTCCCAATTCCCATGTTGCATTGCATGTACCTTCTCCTCTTCATCCTTAACACTTGTTTCTTGTTCATGTACATCCCCACAGCTGCAGCCCGTGATTTTAGGCCATTATTATTTTCCTCGATCTATGAAAGTAAAACTTCTTTCTAGATAGATTCGATCTAGAGTAATGCGAAAGGCCAAACGAAAAGCATTCTAATTTATAATTAACTAATTGAGACCGTGTTATCTTTGGGTTCGTGAATAACAGCCTAGATAAAAGTTACGCAATACATTCATCTTAATAATTAAAAGTAGAGCCACACTCATTTATTTTTTTTGCGGATAAATATATCGGGTAAGATTTATGGGTAAGTTTTAAATTTTTCTTTAGTTTATTCATTTGCAAGTAGTCGGTCAGAATTCATCTTACATTATAGGACAGAAGATTAAATTCGTGTTATGAATTTTTTTTCTGTGGATTCTTCTTCTTAATGTTATGAAATTCATGTATTCTGCATTAACATTGTTCCAAAATGGAAACATTGAGACAAAAGGGTATACATTACATGTGAAAATGAAATTATTTACATAATGTTAAGAATTAAGTATTCTAGCTTTTATTTAAAGCATATCAGGTACCAAATGATAATTAATGAGGCTTTAACTTGATGATTAATTAGGACTTAACCCCCACAACTTGATGATATTATATTAGGAAAAATATAGGATAACTATCTCATCATGTATCCTCCTCCCTCCGTTTTAATTTCTTTGTTGCACTTATTCACAAAACTTAAAATTTTAATTTTTTTTATATATTAAAATTCTTTCTTATGCACCCCAAATAATAAAAAGAACTTAAATTATATAAAAGCAATAGAAGTGGAGTCTAATATCAGTCACTATCAAAAAAAATTATTCACCAGTTAAATAAAAAAATCAATAAACAAAAACATAACTTGATTGGTTTTTATATATATAACAAAAACGTGACAAACTATTAAAGTATTATTTTAAGAATAAACTTGAGTGTCGACGGAACTAATTCTAAAATTAGAGATATATTTTAAAAATATTTTTTTTAATAATAATTTAATATACTCAAATGTAACTTAAGTATTACTTAAAAATTAAGTTATGATTGTTTAATATTAAAAAATAATGACAAATTAAAATTATAATCTCATTTTATAATTTTAAAATAAAAATATATATTTAATTTTAAAATAAATTAAAATTATATATTTTAATTTTAAAACAGAGAAATACTATTATTTTCTGGGTTTGTTTAAAAAGAAGAACAAAAAATAAGTTAACTCGTACTAAATGACCAGTGTTACAGAGTTAATAGTGTACAATAGATTCTACTGAGAAACACTGATCTCCAGGTGAAAAGGACACGTACCAAAGCATAACGACTGGGACCCACTTAAGACTTTGCGAAAAGGAAGTAGACCGGTCTTAGTCCGAGAGCAGAGGAGCTGTCTGCTACTGATAAGTATACATTGGTTGGCGTGACTGTGTCTCATCGTTCGGTCCATGAACCGCCAAAAGCCTTTTGCATTAAAACGTCACTGTCACTTACGACCCCACACCCATCCTCTCTCTACTCTAAGCCAATCACGCACTTCCACGTAAGATACGCGGTGGCGTATACGCTAATTGTTGCGTTGGTGCCGGAGCGTAGAAGACATGATAATTAAACATAAATATTTTATAATTTTATTTATTTATATTTTTATTCCCAATTTCGCGTAGAGTTTTTCGCGGGTGCTGTGCTTTATAAATGGTAAAGCTTCTTGTTGTCCCACAAATAATGTCACATTTCGATTTTCAAGCCCACAAAAAGGAAAATTGTGAATTTTATTTCGAAGATGGTCTCAGTCTTTTTAGAGACAGACCGCTAAGCGATAACTTTAAAATAAAACTCTTACAGAATTTATAATTTTATCTTATAGCATATAATTAAATAAATTCTGCCTTTTGTTGCAAATGAGGATTTTAATATTATTTTGAATTTTAAGACATATATTCAATATATTTAGACATAATTACATAGATTAATTTTCATATAACATCAAACTTAGAAGAATATAATTTACTATGAAAAATTTATTTAGAGATAGATTTTTATTTTAGGAGTATAAAGTGACATGATATTCTTAATTTATCATTATTTTTTTTATATTATTTTCAATATCAAATCATCACAACTAAATTTCTATCTAATATTAAGACTATATTTTAAAATATAAAAGCATTTTTAAAAATAATTATTTTTTAAATATATTTTAAATTTTGGAACGGAAGGAATATTTTTTTCAGACTCACCAAGTTCCAAACACTAAAACATTATATTATTGAGATAACGTGTTACTCCCTTGTTTCAAATTATGTAAAAAATAATTAAAATGTTGTAACAAAAAATCAGAATTGAATTTCAAAACTTTACATAACACAAGCTGCTACTAGCAAGTGGTTTCAGAAAGTATCTTTTGTAGGATCACAATTCAAATTGGTCCCCTGCCCCCTGTATAAATATGGTATGCAGCAGAAAGATTCTTGCAAGATTTGATCATATACTTTCTCGATTGATTGAAAGTTATTTTGCTTTTTTCCTTTCCTTGGTATTAAAATTAATTACATTGTTTTATATATATAGAATATTACTACTTTTTTTTCTGTCCACTGAAACTGAAAGTAGCATCGATTCAACATATAATTATCTAACTTGTAAAGATAATAACTTTAAGCAGCAAAGAAAACACAGAGACGACAAAATAATGATTAAAGCAAAACCCTAATTAAGCTAACAAGGTTCCAGTACTGAACTGAGAAAGAAACTCATTGAATATGCATTAACGAAAGTGCATGCCTAGTTACTAGCTAAACATGTTGGGGGCCAGCTAGTTAAAAGAATTTAAGAAAAGTAAAGGGCACCCATTAAAGAGTAGGCTGCAAAAGTCATGAGATATGATAGAGATAACGATGACAAACGACTATGAGTCGGTATACATGCATTACCACTTTGTCATTGAGTTTCAAAATAGACTAAAAAGAAGAAAAAAATGGATATGTCTGATTCATTTGGAAGAAAGATTTAAAATCGTCCCTGATATTTTTTAAAGGAGTCCATTTAGTTTTTGATATTTTTTTTTCCAAACATACTTCTGACGTTTAAAATCGTGGTCCAAATCTACCCTTTTTGTTACAAAAACGTCAAGAGCTACTAACGACTGTTATATATATAACACTACTGACGGTTTTTCCCAAAAATACTCCTGACTTTTCACAAAAATTATTCTCTATTAATTATTAACGTTAATATATATGTTATTTAATATAAAATTATATAATAATACATATAAAATTATATAATAATACATATAATATATATATATATGTATAACGTTAATTTAATAAATTTAGTGAAAATTTAAATTATCTAAATAGTGAACTACTAATTATATATATTAAAATTGGCTATGTAAAATTATAGTTGATAAACCTTTTTTTTTTCTTTAACAAAAAATTAAACAACTTATATCTTCTGTATTGCATTTAATTTGAATCTTACGGTTTAAAATTTAGTTTAATTTTATTTGTTTTTTTAAGCTATGTTTTAAATTAATAAAATTTTTAATAATTTAATATAATATTTAATAATAAATTCATAAAATATATAAATTAATAAATTGATAAAATCTTGTTTTAAGCTATGTTTTAAATCTTAATATAATATGTTTTAAATCTTAAATTAATATAATATTTAATTTAATAAAATATTACTGTTTTAAGCTATGTTTTAAATCTTACTATTTTAAATTAATAAAATATTTAATAATTTAATAATAAATTAATAAAGTTAATAAATTAATAAAATATTTAAATTAATAAAATCTTACTGTTTTAAGCAATGTTTTAAATTAATAATTTAATAAATAAACAATAAGAAAATTAATTTGCTTTTTTATCGTTTTTTTTTCTTTTTTAACATCTCAAATTCAAAAAATTATAAAATTATTAATTGCATTATAACATTAAAATTAAAATTATATTTAACTAAATTTAATTGAATTTATGCATAATAAATAAATAAACAATAAAAAATTTATTATCAAATAAACTAAATTAAAATCAAAATATTATTTAACTAATCAAACAATAAACCTAGACTACATCCCTACTCCCTCTCATCCCCTTCCCAAGAAAATTCCCCTCCATTAGAGCATCTCCAGCAGTTAGATTATCTCATGGACTATATTTAGTTCATATGACATCAGCAAATGTCCTTTAGTCATCAATCTTTTCAGCAGATAGACTATCTCGTGGGCTATAATATAAAAAGATTAAAATAATTAATGAATTCAAAAAAACTTTAATCATTCTTCCACTCTTTCATTTAAATATAATTAAAATTATAGTCTATGGACTATTAAGTTCATAGATTTAGTCTTTTTGGTGTTTGAAATATAGTCCTGGACTATATTTAGTCCATCTGCTAAAGAGGGAAGATGAATCCTAGACTATATTTAGTCTAGGATTCTATTGTTGGAGATGGCCTTACAGTGAACTCGATCACTGGCTCTACCTCCCAATTATTGCTAGATTTCTCATTAATCAACTTGGGTTTTTTTAAATTTTCAACTAAATAGTCATAATCTCCATGATTATGAACAAATTTGGTTATCCGAAATCCTAGATTTCCTTATCCGTTTCAATCTTTAACAATCCCTAACGTCAAATTTGGAGTTATTATCCCCACAAAAACTCGAGATCCAAACTGTAAAAACGCTGATTTACTCGAACAAATGTTAATAGAAAAAAACGGAGCTCAAAACACGCAAGATCTAGGGTTTTTTAGATATCACATAACCAAACAAAATGTTACCTAAAAATCGAAAACTTTGCTTTGATTCATCGCGACAGAATGACGAGCACATCAAATACACAAAATAAAATTACGGATCAAAACAACAATTTGGAGAAAAGTTGCAATATCTATCTATATATATGTGTGTGTATGAGTATAATTTTAGAGAGAGAAAGAGCCAGCTGATAGATAGTGTGTATGAGGATGAAGAAGACAATGGTAGAGTATAATTTTAGAGAGAGAAAAAGCCAGCTGTTGGGATGTGATTCATTGAGCTTTACATTTCTAACTGTGGTCTTGGAGTTATTTTCATATCTGTTTTGGGCCGGGTCGTTTCTATCTCCCCCAACAGGCCTGGTAACAAAGTAGGTAGTTTGCTCTTTCCACTCATGAATGGCTGATGGGGCGTCTGAGCCGTTTTATCAATTTCTACAGACTGCGAGTCAGATGGTAGCCCATACTAGTATCTCTTCTTATTGGACTGATTGGAGTAAGTGGCAGGGGACATCAGGTATCCACGCATGAAGGGATGATCGGACGTTCGACGATGCATGAATGAGTATATACAAGCTATCTCTCAGAAAAATAGAGGTAAGAGTTTTTCCTGAAAATATACACAGAAATTATCAAATATCTTTCAAGTTTCAGCATATATTAGGTCATTCATTATGACGTTAATCGCCTGAACTTATCTTCACACTGGAGCATCCCCGGACGACCCAAGCCGCGACAGTTCTGTGAGGTGATAATGGTTTGCTATGTGTACAAGTATCTTGTTGATATGTGATCTCAGCAGGAGCGAGAATTGAACGTCAACACCAGCTGATAACGTGAAACCCTGTTTGTTAACAGCGTTTGGTATCGTTTAAGTTTTTTTAATAGGAGGCACAAGATTTGTACACGTTTTTAATCATCATAAGTATTTTTTGGGAAAAAATATATATTAAGTGGGTTCCTGCCAAAAACATTAAGGACAATTTTGAGCCTTTGCCCAATTTATTTATTATGGAGGTTTTTAATAAACGAGAAAAAAATGTGCAAAAAATTTAGCCACTTTTTGTTAAACTTTTTCGTTCAAAAATAGACGATCTAAACGAAAAATTATATAATAAAAGTGTCAAGACCAAAAAATAGGATGTCGTGGTGGCAAAACAAAATAATCTAAAGTGTCAAACCAACTCATCAAGATTTAAAAATTAATTTGTTTATAATGAATTTATTATCAAGTCTAACATGTAGATGTGCTGAATATTAACGTAACTAAACATGAATATAAGTCTTAAAACTACGTTAAACATTATTCATGAACTTCTCAAGTTAAAGTTAAATATTGAAATCTCTACTAATCTCTATTATACCTTTCATCCTTAGCAATACTTGAAGGAGGGAAAAATAAAGAAAAATGAATGAGTTTTAAAGAGTCCAGTGAAGTGAATAATGGAACATTTGAAATGTATATCAACATTACATCGGGAACCAAGAAAATGAAGGAAACATAAAAACACAACATTGTTTACAGCAAGATAATTTCAAAGATGAATCAAATATAACATAAAAGTGGTAAAATCACACATTTAATCGCGAAAGACTAACTGAACTAAAATATGCTAATAATATTATCCTTCTAACTACCTTATCACTCCCTAATGGCTTCAACAAGCCTATGTGCACATAAGATTATAGCAAAAGTCTCATAAACCCCCTTAAGGAAGGGTTGCTCAAATATGTATGATCTTATACAAGAAAAGATATAACAATACAATAAATAATCCAAAAGTCCAATAGTATTAATTACACTCGAAAAACAACATAAGAATTATGAACAAGATTTATCTTGTTTTACTAAATCTAAAATAAACCATATAAGAATATCGAGGATGAAACTAATACTGTAAGGAGTTTATAGATATATAGCTAGAAGAGCTTTTCAACAAATCAAGAATCGCTCCAATCGGAATAAAAATGGATTTTAGGTGGATTTTGCAACAGAGCTATTATGATATTGGACAAAAGGCTGGATATATAGATTGTACACATTTTACAAATTATAAATCAAGTTTAGAGTCCGAATTGAAGGAAAAAAATGTTATTTCACAAAATATGTAGATAATTGGCGGAGTTTTCTAGGGAAACATGAATCGAGCAATTTCGTTATGAGATAAAATTTATATGAATTTTACAACAAGGCTGATCAATTTAAGTCATCGGACATACTAGATTTATAAATTGATAAATTGACCGTGTTTAGGAGAAGAATTGAAAAAAAAATATTATTTCACAAAAGATGTAGAAAACTAAAAGATCTTTCCAAGAAATTAAAAATCAAACAATTTCAATGTGGGATGAATTTTATATGAATATTATAGCAAGCCTGGACTTTCTGGGCAGATTATACAACAATCCAATTACAAATAGAATATAATTAAGAATTGAAGAAGAACATATTAGACAAATATCAATCAACAATTCATGTATTCAAATTACATGAATGTACAAATCAAACGGAAAAAAAGAGAGAGGAAAAATCCTTACCTCAAATAACTAAGCTTAGCAAATTAGCGAGATTGTTGTAATCCTCCAAAATAAAAATTCAACCTATATCATGTGAACAAAAAGTAAACCCTAAATTATAATTTCTACCATATGTAAACATGATCAAACGAAAAGAATATCTATACTAACCAAATACCAAGGATTTTCTCTTGTCTATGCAATTAGGTTTCATCTCTTTTTCCTTGCTCACAAATTCTGCAAATAAAAGGTTCCAATAACTAATACGAAATTGAAAATTGAAATAGTATACAAAATATTAATTTTCTATTGTTCTTACCTATCCAAATCCTCAAAATAAAAAGAAAAAGAAAAGAAAAGATGGAGGAGAGGAATCTCTTATGGTGGAAAGTCGTAAAATCTTGGTACATAAAACAAAACTGATTTCTCTTTTTAAGTCAAAATTGATTTTCTCTCTCTCATATTTAGTCAAAATACAATTTTAATTTTAAAAGGCTAAAAAAATTAACTAATTAAATATTAAAAATAATAAAATAAATTAGGTTATCACAACAAAATTATCTTTTATAATCCCTTTTATACCCTCTAGATTATAATCATAATAAAATTAATATAAGGGCAACTTAATAATTTAAATCAATAACAACATAGAAGAAAATTTACAAGTTTTTACTCTTTTTCTTTTATTTATTTATTATAAATTAAGTTTTTTTTTTTTGGGTGCCAAACTCATAAACAGATTGCGTGTATTTGATGGAAGAGATAGATTGTTAAAAGAGCTAGTGATAAATAATCATAAATTGAACTAAAAGGTGTTTTGGTGTTAATGAGGGAGGTTACTGGGAGAATAAACCAAAAACGAAATAGGGTAAATTAAAAAACTGAAGAGAAGGACTGGTGAAAAATTTGCAATGGTTGATTCATTCATGTTTCTTTCTTCTTTTTACCTTTTCCCAAGTTAAAGATGAGGAAATGGAGGGAGCAGTAGACGCCAGTAGTAGGTGCTTATTGGGGTAAATTTTGATAAAGGTGCTGACATCTAACGTAAAAGTACTGTTTTACCCAATGTGAAGAGTGATGCGTTTTGATGGGTAGTATTTGAATCCAGTTAATATAAAATTAATTTTATAATAAATTAAAAAATAAATTAATATAATATTAACACGTAAGTTAAAAATATATTCTCTTTATGTATAAATATCGTATTAATTTATTATAAATTTAATTTCATATTAATCGAATATGCAGTATTTATGATCCTCTTTAATTAAACTACAATAACTTTTTTATTTTACTACATTATATAGTGCCCGTGCCAGACAACTCTGCCGGTAAATAAATCTGAGCCCTGATCGATGAGCTATATTAGGCATTAGGCTTCCTTTAGGCTTTAGCTGCTGCCTCCCTTATTACGATGCTGCCTGCTACCTTGTACTACTTTTTGACTAAATTTCTCTGCTTCTGCATGTTACCTAAGACAGAATTGGTTAAACATACTCTCCGGTCTCGCCTATTTACGAATATTAAAAATATATTTTTATTTTATTTTATTTATATTTTTAATATGATAAATTATTAGCTTAATTATACGATAATAAAATTATATATAATTGATAAATTTGATAATATTTTATTATTTTTGTTATTAAAAAGAACATCATTGTTGTAGAATAAAATAAGAATAAGTATCTAAACACTATATTCATTTTAATTATTAAAAAATGAGACGTGACATTAAAATTCGTGTTCTATTTTATTTTTTAATTTTATATTTAAATATTATGTATGTAAATTTGTCCATAAAATAATTAATAGAGGAGGTAACAAATTAACTGAAAGTTTCAGTTCCTAACGGGGAGCAGTAAAGATCATAATCGTAATAAATTTACCAAAATGAGTAGTTAATTCATCAGTTATCTTGGCCAAATAACAGAAGCTGATGCACTTATCCCCAAAAGAAAGGCTTTTGTAAGAGCTAATAGGCTATATCTATGTACTGAAAGGAATAGGGGAAAAGAATGATACCAATGCTTAACTTGACTTGGGATTAAACAAGGTTTGTGGGCTTTATTTTAACTTGGGCTAAAAAATTAGTCCTCGGCCCAAACTGGATGTCAATGGACATTGGACAATATGAGTTAATTTTTTGTTACAATAACTTTGATATTTTGTCTATTTATTATTTTACAATTCCTTGTTTTAAGTTTTATATTTTCTTCTTTGTCTTATAATAAACATATCCTTGGATCAACTATTTAAATATTTACTATTAAAACCCTAATGAAAAAGAAATAAGAAATAAGAGAAAAGTTGAACTCCTAATATACATTGAAAAATACATAATACAGCCAATTTTGAAAGAAGCGTGACAACCCTTAGTACATCTCCCTATCAAGGTACCCAACTCCAGTAGCTGCAATGGTCATCCGCCGATCAACCCTTTTGACCGGCTGCCTCTCGGGGCGATCATAGCTGTGCAACGGAGTCGTGTTCGTGTCGAGGTAATGTAAGAGCAAAACCATAGCCACTGAGGTAGCAAACATAGGAATTGGACCAAGAAACCACAGCAACAAAATAAGTGCAAAATAAAGTGCTCTAAGGCCAAATGACCAAAAATCACCTGCCCTAATAACAGCTACCTCAACATTTTTCACAGGAATGTTGCTATCAGGTGTGCTTATTAGGTAGGTAGCATGGATAAAACTTCTTGAGGATTGAATGAAACATGCAAATGCTAAAAGGAAGCAAATGAGGACACTAATGTACTTTATACACATGGTTGTTGGCCTTGTGTCGCCGTATATTAATTCGCTTTGGAAAACGTTGGAACTGTTTGACATCAAGGCTGCAATGAGAGAGCTGAGGGTTAAAGAAACTGATGCCAAGAAAGTTGCCGCGGATATGTTGGATGAGATCACACCTAGAGCCATACTAGCATCCGTCTTATCACCCTGCAAAAACCCACAAACATTAAGTTCTTGGTTTGTGAATTTAGATAGAATTAAACAAAGGGAGCAAAAAAGGAGTCTAAAGTTTTAATTTTTAAGGAAAAATGGAAGAAAAGATAGATTCTTGCCTGCAGAATTCTCTCAACCCAAGCTTTCTTGTCATTGTTTTCAAAGCCAATGACTGTGGTGTGAGCAAGATTAAGGCATCTGTAGAGGAGATAGAGATGGTAACCAAACATAATGACCAAACCACATGGGACAAGCACAAGATCAAGACGTTCCATTTGGAAAGTCATGCTTAACTGACTGGTGGATTAGTTGATTAATGGATCAATTTGAAATATTTTGTTTGAATTTATATCTAATTCTCACTTAGTTGGAATTGCATGCATAAATTTATGATTTGTTTATATTAGACTCGATCTTTTCGTATACATGTAGGAAAGACAACTAGCATTGTTATTGTTATTGATATAGTATAGTGGACTTATAAAGAATGGATTAGCAATGAAGGCAACTGTTGAGTTAGAACTCAGAAATAATAAATTGGATTTAGCAAAAAAAATAATAAATTGGCTCATGTCAAGTTGCTGCAATAAGAACATGGCTCTTTATGCGGAGAAAATGACTAAATGGATCACATTTTAAGTCATAAATCAGTTAATTAATAACATGTTAGAAACGGAACCTCTCAGTTTGCCAGAAAATAGATTTTGCCATTTAAATTCTGCATAATAATTTTTGCAAAGTAAAATGGCTTGATTATTTTTACATATTCATATATAGAAAATGGATTGTCATAATAATTCGAAAAATAAAACAAAGTAAAGGGCAAACAGCTAAATAAGACGGTAGAATCTCACTGACAAATGTAGATCATTGGGGTATATAATTTGCAAAATAAATAAATAAATAAATTATGCCTAACAATAAAGCCAAACAAAATTTATAATATAATTTACAGGTAAATTCAGTCATCATATGCAAATGTATAGAATAAAATAATGCCATTATCACAATAGTCCTGCCTTTTTCTACTAGGATTTCAACTACCAAAAATGTCATCAATGATAATGAAATAAGGCAGAATGCAGTTCATATCTTTCTCTTGTATCAAGTGATTTAAACACATATTATATCAATTATAATTATAAAAAAAAATCAACGGATTTGGAAGCTAGTAGTAGTAGGTATACTTGGCAAAAAGTGGACTTGGTTTGGTAATGAGTTATAAAATATAGTTATAATTTTTTAATGAATTAAAATCATATAATATATTTTTAATATAAATTATGTAAATTGAGCTTAAATAGTTATAAATTAAATATAGGTCAATTCATTTTTTAGGAGTGAGGCAAAAGTCATGACAGAAAGAGATTTACGGAACACTTATATCTCCTCTCTTTTTCTCTCTTCCTCTCTTCCTTCTCTCGCTCATCAGTATTAACCTATTTTAGTTTTAGTCACACATAAGGTCACATATACAAAACTCTCTTATTACACGCTCTTCGATTTATTTAATGTTACATAATATTCATACTAATTTTAAAAAATAAAACAAAATTTACTTTAGAATAATGGAAGAATATATTGTATCTATTTAATTAATAATTTACAGAGTAAATAAAATATGTTATAATTTTTTTTGTTTGAGTTTCACTATATAATAAAAGTTCGATTGTAACAAACCATCAAATTTAAAAATATTTGTTAAATATATTACAGGTAAAGGTAAAATATTAATACTCTCACTATTTGAAAATATAAGATTAAAAGAATAATTAACATGTTATAGTATCTTATACTTCTTCTTTTTTATAAATATAATATCTTTCTAGTATTGATTTTGAGTATAAAAATATTTGAAATTAATTTTTAAAAATCACCGATGATTTTATACTAATTTTTAACATAAGCAATACTTCTAATTGAGCAGACGCGTTACATGACGTGATTGACAATATTGCAGAGTATAAATTCATTGTTTAGGGACAAGTCTACATACACATAATTTAAATATAAAATTAAATATTATATTAATTTTAATTATTAAAAAAGTAAAAATAATACGAATTTTAATGTCTTTTATGTCTTATTTTTTAATAATTAAGATGAATGTAATATTTAAATATTATATATTTATATTTATTCTTGTTTAAGGAGCATTAATTACGAGATTTTTAATTACGCAAGGGAGAACCGGAGGAGACCATTTAAAAAAAAAAGGGTTTAAATCTATTAACTAGTTTGGGCTTATTTTTATTTTTAAAAATATGAGTTAAAATTTTAACCAACCCAAATAATTTAGAATAATTAATCAATCTAAATAATTTTAGTTAATTTAAATTGACCTATTAGTTTATAAACTAAATTTCCAGGTCTACCAGTAGGCAACGTAATCCATAATTTAGATCTGCATTTGGGTAATCTACTAATCTTACCTGCCCCACACACTATATCGGCTTAATTTCAATATTTTATATGTTCTTGTTTATATTTTATGCGCACCATGGTTGCAATATTTGAAGGGCAAGTTACTGGAGGGCCAGTGACTTCACCTAATCCCACATGAATCCAACACCGAAAATTCCAAAAGGAATGACAACTGAGATTTAGGTTTTAAACAATGCCAAACCCTACCTGAAAGGTGGTGAGTCCATAATGTTAAATCATTTAGTAATATTCCCTTTGTTTCAAAATTTGCGAAATTTTGAAATTTTAAATTAATATGAATTATTAAAATTTTGATTAATGTAATAATTAATATTTGATAACTCCTTAAAAAGTATTACTAATGCAAAATTGTTATTTCAAAATCAAAATAAATTCACTTCATAACTTAAAATTCATGATTACAAGTTAATCAAATAAATTAAAATCAAAGAACTATTTTTGTGGAACAAATGTAGCAGTAGCTAAATTCCTTAGAAGCTAAAGAGTATAATATGCAGCACTTTGGCCCCCTTAGAAAAACAAGTATTAGGTCATGGCTGTTTTGTCCGAGATTAATTTAAAATGCTATCTGATAATGACTACTAATTTATTTGTTCTTTCTTACGACTTATTTAGAAAAAATACATAGAATTCAATATAAATTTTGTTTGAAAAGTGTACTGTTTGGCGAGCCTTTAAATTGAGAACTCCCCTTGTCTTCTAAAGATGATAATTTTTGGATACTATTTTGTAATTGGGAATTAAGTCGTAGTAAATCAAATATTATAAAATAAAGAGAAAAAAATAACACAAGATTTAACGTGAAAAATTCTTTTAAAAAAAAAATTACTGGCCAAACTTCGAATATCTAATATATTAATAATAATGGGTTTACAATAATTCTCCCAAGTTTTACGTCATAAAATTTAAGGTTAGATAATATGATAATCTCTACAGCACAATTTTTTCCATGAACTAAAAACTGCAAAGCCTTCCCTTCTAAGATATAATTTTTTTTTGCATAGAATATAAAAGTTGCAAAAATACTCTCCTTTACACAAACAAAAAACTCACATTATCTAACCTTAAATATATGAGAGTATATTTGTGTAAAGGAGTGAGTTTGAAAACTTCTAGGATGCTAAATGACTTTTAGTTGTATTAAACTTCAACAACTAAATATATGACTCTATTTATAGAGTATCTACAACTTCTCTCTTTCTATTTAAAATATGACACTTTCTTCTCATAATAACAATTTTTTTTTTAATAGGATTCGAGAAGTATCTCAACAATTCCATCATCGACTCAAATCCTCAACTACTTCAATTTCATGTATGAATAGAATTTGAGGACTATATTAATAGGTATTTAATTTTTTTCGGAAACATTTAAGCATTTTCAAGTGTTAGGTTTGACAAGACCAACAAAAAAATAGGTATAACCAAAAGAAAATGGCTTTTGGGTGAATATAATTTATTATCTAATACTCCTCACTCCCCATCCTGTATTCACAATAAAAGTCTCATTGACTATAAAATTTTATTCAAAAAAAAGAAGACGAAAACTCATTTATTTTGGTAATAATATAAAATGACATTATATTTTTAAGTTTATTGTCATAGTAATTATATTATCATATCATCACAAATAAACAAAACATTCAATAAATTAATAGGGTAAACATAAAATAAAAATATGTATTATAAAGTTTGTAATGAGATTCTTTTCGCGAAACAAAGAGACTAGCAATTAGTTGAGATATTTTTTATTGATTGATAAAATAATTATTATTGTTATTTTACTTGCAGTAATGTTGGCTTACTTGTATATTTTTTTATTGAATAACAAGATTGAAAATTATTGAGTCAAATCATTTAATACAAGTAAGAAAATAATACTTTTTAACGTCTGAATTTATACGCTAGCCCAACTCACCAAAAAAGCTAGCAACTTGCACAAGCAACAATCAATGATCACACAAAAGAGCATAACAACGTGGACCGTCGAGAGATAGCTCCGATATGAGAATCAGTACATGCTAAAAGCATAAACAATTGACGGTTTGACTGCTGGGAAATAAAGTAATAATTGTATTTTAGATGTACCGTTGACATCCACTTATGACTATATTTATAGTTGATCAGTACATTTTGTCCATACACACCCGAGACCAATTAGAAGTGAAAGTCTTGATATAATCCCCTTACAATTGAAATCTATAACTGATTGAGTCAATAATGAAATAAGTATTCTTATCACTCCAATATCAAGAAACTCAATCATATGTAAATTTAGACTTGGACCTTTCTAAAATATCAAATCGTCAAAATATATTGCAATGTGTCAGCCTCAGTATCGAGCCCAAAGTACAAAATTGATATAGACTAGCATCTGAATTGGGTCTTAAATATAAATTGATGTGGGGCTACACCTTTATCGGGCCCAAAATAATTTTATCCCAACATCGTCCCCAGTCCAGTCTCCTGTTATAAAGAATTTATAATAGGAGAGTAATGTTAAAAAATTAATCAGACTAATTAAAAATTTAATCCTCCTTTACCTGACTGCATTTGTAAAAAGAACTGCTATAACGCATGTGTCTCTATAAATTTCTGACCTTTCCTTTTCAAATTCGCCGCCCACAGGAATCGTGCCCATTATCAGGTTCCAACCCCTAAAACCAAACTCCACCATTCAGTTTCAAATCACTTCTGTAAAATCTCTTCCAGTTTTCCGTCTCTCTTTCTCTCTATAAATTTTTTTTGTCAACATTTCTTTTTCTCATATTATCATTTTCAAAGTAAATTTTCAATTTTTCCTTTCAGTCACAATGGCAAAAAACTCTTGCTCGTTGCAACCGGCATCTACCTCCAACCTTCTTCAAAAAACAAATGAAGAAAATGAAATGGAAAATCGTAAAGTGTATGAATCTAAAACAGAATACATAATAGCCAATACCAGATCTAACATTTCTTTCTACCTTATTGAAGACATCTGCCAACAGTACCAAATACCTGCAAAATATCTCATCCGATCCCTTGACCTCCATGAAAGGATGTACTGAGGCCTTAATAGGGGTTAGATTGCCATGCTAATCTTTGCCCTTAAGTATAGCGTTAGGTTCCCTCTCCACAACTTCATCTTTTATTTTCTCACTTTCATCGGGATTGAATTATTTCAACTCGTCCCCAACTCATACATTTTTCTTGTGTGTTTCATTGCCTTCTGCAATGAATGCAAAATCACCCATCCCTAGACTTATTCTTTTCTTTCTTCAAACTCAGTTGTTCTAAAGAACCTGCTTCCAATAACTCACCAAACTCTCTAACCGAAAAGTTGTTATCCGTATTGGGTTTTCATTCGAGGACCTGACACCCACCTCCTCCCACTTGCGGAGAACCCTCTAAGACTACTTTCATCTTCGATCAAATCCCAGAACTTCGGGAAGAGGAATTCTGAGCCTTCTACGCCAAGCTGCCAACAACACTCTGGTTGCTGGATCTTTTGTCTAACTAGCAATGGTTATTTGACCATGGTTGTAAGTATCTGATCTCCCTTCTGTAAAGTTTATTTTATTTTATATATTTATTCTTCTCTTTAAGTAATGTAATTTCCACCTTCCCCTATTTTTTTCCAATAGTAATCTACAAACCTCAATTTGTACTTATATATTCCCCCTTCCCAAACATCCCACTGAACCGTTTGAACACCTTATACCACTTTTACTTCATCCTCCCAAATTGCCGAACCCATAATCACACCTTCTGACCCCTCAGTCATATTTGTTGAACACATTTCAATCGCAGAACCAACCATTTCTCCTACCATCGAACTTGTCGAACTCACTAATGCCGAAAAACAACCAACTGAACCGCCAACAATCACAATACCTCCACAAATGATCGCCTTCACCCCCATTGACCACCTCCAAACCTCAACTCGAACACACCTCCCCACCACCAACACAAACTGTGACGCCCCCAAATCTGGGCCCACACAGCCCAAACTTGAGTCGTCAAAAGACTACAACAAAATTATTACAACAAAGCACAACGTACAACAATACAGTGTATAATAATACACAACTAAGTCTTCACTATTATTGCCACACTATTTTATAAAACGTGAAGACTATGATAACTATTCCTCGGATCCTCACTCCATTCCCCGGCTAGACCCTGTTATGTTTTCATCTCCTGTTGAAAAACAATGGAACAAAAGAAAGGGTGAGCTCAAATAGCCCAGTAAAGAATATCATGACTAAGATAATGACGAATAAATTATCATTAGTCTTCAACAGTTGAGTTCTTGATAGAATACAATAGACTACAAGGTTTATATCAAAAACTGCAGTTAAATTCTTAAACAACGTTCAGATTAATAATAGCAGCGGAATGAGTAATCTATTAGAAGAATAATGCAGACTATAATGTCCACTCGGTTCTCTTTTTAGGAAAAACATCATCAACTTTTATCATCTGAAATATCATTAGTCAAGATAATACAAATTCACAGTTCCTGATCATAATCATGCAGATCAACAGTTCATTTTTGCACTACGGGCCAAAGACATTCAATATAACACCAACGGTCATGATTATACCAGATTCAGCCTTTGGTCATAATCATACCAAACAACAGTTCATCTTTGCACTACGGGCCAAAGAGAACATTCACCACGTGCCATAAAAGACACCGAACAGATGTATCGCCTTTAACCTATTATATCGCCTTTAACCTATCATCTGTTCAACAAATATATCACATCTGTGCCCCCGGCCACGGATATTCACAACAGCTTGATTTTTGGATGATTAGAATGATATAAATGATGAACAGAAGAAATAGGATAACAATAACTATCGGAAGTTTACTTTGTACAGATTCAAATAATGTCCAAATTGTCAACATGATGTGGAGTGAAATTTAAAAATGATATTCAAGATCCACAGTTCAGAATAACGGTTACAATTCAATAGAAAGGTTCACGTAAATAGGAAGGTTCAGTTGAAATAATGAAGTTCAACTATTATGGAACATATAATATTTTCAGGAATTATAGAAGCAATAGTTCCATAATAAATTTCGATTTAGGAGTATGAAAGAAAATAATATCCTTTACCGTAGCAGGTTTGATTAACAAAAGGTGAAGGAAATTAATACAAAGGGTTATTCACCAACAGGCGGCAATCCGCTCCGTAAGGTTATTCCCACAATTTAATAGAATTTGAGTACAAAGAGTTATTCACCAAACAGGCGGCAATCCGCTCCGTAAGGTTATTCCCACAATTTAATAGAATTTGAGTACAAAGAGTTATTCACCAAACAGGCGGCAATCCGCTCCGTAAAGTTATTCTCAGAGATTAATAATGAATGAATACGAAAGGTTATTCACCAACAGGCGGCAATCCGCTCCGTAAGGTTATTCCCACAATTTAATACATGGAAATAAAAGGCACGTCTTATGAGTAAGGAAGAAACAATATTATTATCGAGAATCAAATAATGATAATCCCTTACCATAGTACGTTTGAATAATGGAAGATGAAAAAGATGGTATCCCTTACCTCAACACGTGACTGGATATTGATTTAAATGAGGTTGATTAACTTGAACAGTACACGTATACTTATAGATCTTCACAAATACTCAAGATGACTTAAGCACACTTAGAGAGAACTTTCACAAGAAGTATTTAGAGAGAGAAAGAAAGAACAAGTAAGGAAGTTTATGAAAAATCCTTAAGTTAAGGCTTCTATTTATAGCCAAAAATCTTATCATTCATTTAATCTAAATCATTCATTTAAAGATCATCTTTTAATCTACACCATCCATTTCAAATATTATATTATCTTTAATCTACACCATTCATTTCATATCACCTAATAATCACCTAACTTTATATTATAAACAAATCAATTCAATTATTCAACAATAATTCACACTTTAATCTACACCATTCATTTCATATCACCTAATAATCACCTAACTTTATATTATAAACAAATAACTTTATCAATTCAATTATTATGACTAATTGTTATAAATACAGTATAGTTAGCTCTTAGATATCAAGTCAATAAATTAATGAAATACAACTGTTTAAATAACATCATAATAGAGATAACAATAATGTAAAATAAAGCATACGCTACTGTGTAATGACAATTATTGATTCAATAATGTGAATTACTGTGCATATGTTACTGTGACAATTATTAGGTTCAATAATTTTAAAAACAGTGCAACAACAATTATTGACTCAATGATATAAAATACAATGTAATGACAATTATTAAATCAATAATGCAAAATACTGTGTAACAACAATTATTGAATTGATAATATAAAATATTATGCAGTGACAATTATCGATGAAATGATGCGTAACAGTTACGGTGTCAATTATCAGACCAATAATATGAGACACTATGCAATACCGTGTGTTACTGTAGAGTACCGAGTGCTACAGAAAATACCAATAACTACTGTATGCTACTATTCTTTTATCACCGGTATTTTAACAGTTCCGTTGACTATTTTTATTTAAAAAGGTTATTTCTGTCGTTTTCTATATCCGACAAATATTCCGTTGTGGGGTCCACCAATAATTTATTATTTCGGCGCCGTCGTACGGCACGAATATTCCCCGACCAAACGAATATTCCCCGACAAAGCGAATATTGTCCGACAAAATAAAATTTACACATAACATCCTTAACTTTCAATTTTGTTAATTTAACCACTTACTGTTTCAAAAAAAATATATATGAAGAAAAATTAAATTTTGTATTTCATAAAATTCGGGGTCTTACAACCTCCCCTCCTTATGAAATTTCGTCCCCGAAATTGACGTACCTGACATATCGAAGAGGTAAGGATACTTAGATTTCATCTCAGATTCTAGCTCCCAGGTCATTTCCTCAGTATCTTGGTTCCTCCATAAAACCTTAACTTGAGGTATAACCTTTGAGCGTAGGATCTGCTCCTTCTTATCCAGTGTGACGCCCCCAAATCTAGGCCCACACAGCCCAAACTTGAGTCGTCAAAAGACTACAACAAAATTATTACAACAAAGCACAACGTACAACAATACCGTGTATAATAATACACAACTAAGTCTTCACTATTATTGCCACACTATTTTACAACACGTGAAGACTATAATAGATATCCCTCGGACTCTCACTCCATTCCCCGGCTAGACCCAGCTACGTTCTCATATCCTGTTGAAAAATAATGGAACAAAAGGGTGAGCTCAAATAGCCCAGTAAGAAATATCATGACTAAGATAATGACGAATAATTTATCATTAGCCTTCAACAGTTGAGTTCTTGATAGAATACAATAGACTACAAGGTTTATATCAAAAACTGCAGTTAAATTCTTAAACAACGTTCAGATCAATAATAGCAGCGGAATGAGCAATCTATTAGAAGAATAATGCAGACTATAATGTCCACTCGCTTCTCTTTTTTTGTAAAAATATCATCAACTTTTATCATCTGAAATACCATTAGTCATGATAATAAAAATTCACAGTTCCTGATCATAATCATGCAGATCAACAGTTCATATTTGCACTACGGGCCAAAGACATTTAATATAACACCAACGGTCATGATTATACCAGATTCAGCCTTTGGTAATAATCATACCAATCAACAGTTCATCTTTGCACTACGGGCCAAAGATATTCAATAAAGCACCAACGGTCATGATTATACCAGATTCAGCCTTTGGTCATAATCATACCAACCAACAGTTCATCTTTGCACTACGGGCCAAAGAGAACATTCACCACGTGCCATAAAAGACACCGAACAGATGTATCGCCTTTAACCTAGTATATCGCCTTTAACCTATCATCTGTTCAACAATTATATCACATCTGTGCCCCCGGCCACAGATATTCACAACAGCTTGATTCTTGATGATTAATACAAATAACAGTGATACAAATGATGAACAGAAGAACAGGATAAACAATAAGTATCGGAAGTTTACTTTGTGCAGATTCAAATAATGTCCAAATTGCCAACATGATGTGGAGTGAAATTTAAAAATGATATTCAAGCTCCACAGTTCAGAATAACGATTACAGTTCGATAGAAATGTTCAGAAAATAGGAAGGTTCAGTTGAAATAATGAAATTCAACTATTATGGAACATATAATATTTTCAGGAATTATAGAAGCAATAGTTCCATAATAAGTTTCGATTCAGGAGTATGAAAGAAAATAATATCCCTTACCGTAGCAAGTTCAAGAGTGTAAAAAAAATGACATTTCTTACCTTAACACGTGACTGGATATTGATTTAAATGAGATTGATCAACCTATATATTTATAATAAAATTAGTAATTACAACATGTAAACTTCAAAGTGTATGATAACTCATATATTATGAACTATCAAAATTATATATATTTAACATAATTTTTGTAGTATAAAATACCAACTTTAAAATAGTTTTAAAAATAATATTCCAAAATAAATCTTCCAAAGAAAGCTTTTAAAAATGAATCTTCTCAAAGAAGAGTCTTCTAAAGGAAGATTTGTGAATACCGTGAAAAATAGGAATTTATAAAATTACTACTCTTTAATAAAAGACTTACTTGAAAAATTCCTGCACTCCTTTTGGCTTTCAAACACTCAAAATAGCCTTACTATTCTCAGAGAAAACTCATAAAATTCTTATAGAAAAATTTTATGTTTTAGGTGTGATTTTTCTATTCAGCTGAATAATCTATTTATAGGAGAAAAGAAGTTACTATGCGTGGTAGGTGAACAGAAAAAAAATTTCTTCAGCAAAGGCAACGCGCAGCCCACGTTTTTTTTTTTTCTTCTTTCTGCGCAAAATTTCTTCAATTTCAACTTCACCAACTCATGTGGGCCCCACCAATGGGTCCACATGTTTCTTACTATTCACGTACTATTCACGTCACTATTCACGTTACTATTCACGACACTATTCACGTTACTATTTCAAATAGTAAAATTAATTATATTTTTTTTTATTTATTTATTTATTCTTCCTGTGAGTCCAACATATAAAATAATGTTACCACAATAATGTAAGAAACACGTTACATATTTTTATTAATTTAATAATATAAATTATAGTGTATTTGCTACTGTGACAATTATTAGATTCAATAATTTTAAACTACAGTGCACCAACCATTATTGACTCGATGATATGAAATACAGTGTAATGACAATTATTGAATCAATAATGCAAAATACTGTGTAGCAACAATAATTGAATTGATAATATAAAATATTATGCAGTGACAATTATTGATGAAATGATACATAACAGTTACGGTGTCAATAATATGAGACACTGTGCAATACCGTGTGCTACTGTAGAATACCGTGTGCCACAATAAAATACCATAAATTACCGTATGCTACTATTCTTTTATCACCGGTATTTTAACAGTTAACACCGTTGACTATTTTTATTTAAAAAGGTTACTTCTGTCGTTTTCTATATCCGACAATTATTCCGTTGTGGGCTCCACCAATAATTAGTTATTTCGGCGCCGTCGTACGGCCCGAATATTCCCCGACAAAACGAATATTCCCCGACAAAAAGAATATTGTCCGACAAAATAAAATTTACACATAACATCCTTAACTTTCAATTTCGTTAATTTAACCACTTACTGTTTCAGGAAAAAAAATATATATGAAGAAAAATTAAATTTTATATTTCATAAAATTCGGGGTCTTACAACCTCCCCTCCTTATGAAATTTCGTCCCCGAAATTGACGTACCGGGAATTTCATAGTTATCCTCCTGATTTCCAGATGTCATACTAAACTGTGGTCACAAAATAATTGTTAGTTCAAATAAACTGACTCATCACTTCCTGTTCCTACATTCAAATCGATTCGTTAGATAACAAAATCTAATTTAGGTAGGACACACTAGTAACTGATTATATTCGTCTCTCCCCTCCTAATTCTACCCCAGATCTCCATTAAAGACTATATCCCTAAGCTCTGATGCCAACTGTGACTCTCATCCCACCATAGGGACAGCACCTCACAATGGTACCTATCAGTTTGCCACCTGTACTATAGGCGTCCCCTACGGAGAGTTTGGCTTCGGTGCATCCCCTTTCCCTAGGAAGTCACCAGCGAGAGGCTCGGGGCTCTTCGTTATATGGCTCTGATACCAACTGTGACGCCCCCAAATCTAGGCCCACACAGCCCAAACTTGAGTCGTCAAAAGACTACAACAAAATTATTACAACAAAGCACAACGTACAACAATACCGTGTATAATAATACACAACTAAGTCTTCACTATTATTGCCACACTATTTTACAACACGTGAAGACTATAATAGATATCCCTCGGACTCTCACTCCATTCCCCGGCTAGACCCAGCTACGTTCTCATATCCTGTTGAAAAATAATGGAACAAAAGGGTGAGCTCAAATAGCCCAGTAAGAAATATCATGACTAAGATAATGACGAATAATTTATCATTAGCCTTCAACAGTTGAGTTCTTGATAGAATACAATAGACTACAAGGTTTATATCAAAAACTGCAGTTAAATTCTTAAACAACGTTCAGATCAATAATAGCAGCGGAATGAGCAATCTATTAGAAGAATAATGCAGACTATAATGTCCACTCGCTTCTCTTTTTTTGTAAAAATATCATCAACTTTTATCATCTGAAATACCATTAGTCATGATAATAAAAATTCACAGTTCCTGATCATAATCATGCAGATCAACAGTTCATATTTGCACTACGGGCCAAAGACATTTAATATAACACCAACGGTCATGATTATACCAGATTCAGCCTTTGGTAATAATCATACCAATCAACAGTTCATCTTTGCACTACGGGCCAAAGATATTCAATAAAGCACCAACGGTCATGATTATACCAGATTCAGCCTTTGGTCATAATCATACCAACCAACAGTTCATCTTTGCACTACGGGCCAAAGAGAACATTCACCACGTGCCATAAAAGACACCGAACAGATGTATCGCCTTTAACCTAGTATATCGCCTTTAACCTATCATCTGTTCAACAATTATATCACATCTGTGCCCCCGGCCACAGATATTCACAACAGCTTGATTCTTGATGATTAATACAAATAACAGTGATACAAATGATGAACAGAAGAACAGGATAAACAATAAGTATCGGAAGTTTACTTTGTGCAGATTCAAATAATGTCCAAATTGCCAACATGATGTGGAGTGAAATTTAAAAATGATATTCAAGCTCCACAGTTCAGAATAACGATTACAGTTCGATAGAAATGTTCAGAAAATAGGAAGGTTCAGTTGAAATAATGAAATTCAACTATTATGGAACATATAATATTTTCAGGAATTATAGAAGCAATAGTTCCATAATAAGTTTCGATTCAGGAGTATGAAAGAAAATAATATCCCTTACCGTAGCAAGTTCAAGAGTGTAAAAAAAATGACATTTCTTACCTTAACACGTGACTGGATATTGATTTAAATGAGATTGATCAACCTATATATTTATAATAAAATTAGTAATTACAACATGTAAACTTCAAAGTGTATGATAACTCATATATTATGAACTATCAAAATTATATATATTTAACATAATTTTTGTAGTATAAAATACCAACTTTAAAATAGTTTTAAAAATAATATTACAAAATAAATCTTCCAAAGAAAGCTTTTAAAAATGAATCTTCTCAAAGAAGAGTCTTCTAAAGGAAGATTTGTGAATACCGTGAAAAATAGGAATTTATAAAATTACTACTCTTTAATAAAAGACTTACTTGAAAAATTCCTGCACTCCTTTTGGCTTTCAAACACTCAAAATAGCCTTACTATTCTCAGAGAAAACTCATAAAATTCTTATAGAAAAATTTTATGTTTTAGGTGTGATTTTTCTATTCAGCTGAACAATCTATTTATAGGAGAAAAGAAGTTACTATGCGTGGTAGGTGAACAGAAAAAAAATTTCTTCAGCAAAGGCAACGCGCAGCCCACGTTTTTTTTTTTTTTCTTCTTTCTGCGCAAAATTTCTTCAATTTCAACTTCACCAACTCATGTGGGCCCCACCAATGGGTCCACATGTTTCTTACTATTCACGTACTATTCACGTCACTATTCACGTTACTATTCACGACACTATTCACGTTACTATTTCAAATAGTAAAATTAATTATATTTTTATTTATTTATTTATTTATTCTTCCTGTGAGTCCAACATATAAAATAATGTTACCACAATAATGTAAGAAACACGTTACATATTTTTATTAATTTAATAATATAAATTATAGTGTATTTGCTACTGTGACAATTATTAGATTCAATAATTTTAAACTACAGTGCACCAACCATTATTGACTCGATGATATGAAATACAGTGTAATGACAATTATTGAATCAATAATGCAAAATACTGTGTAGCAACAATAATTGAATTGATAATATAAAATATTATGCAGTGACAATTATTGATGAAATGATACATAACAGTTACGGTGTCAATAATATGAGACACTGTGCAATACCGTGTGCTACTGTAGAATACCGTGTGCCACAATAAAATACCATAAATTACCGTATGCTACTATTCTTTTATCACCGGTATTTTAACAGTTAACACCGTTGACTATTTTTATTTAAAAAGGTTACTTCTGTCGTTTTCTATATTCGACAATTATTCCGTTGTGGGCTCCACCAATAATTAGTTATTTCGGCGCCGTCGTACGACCCGAATATTCCCCGACAAAACGAATATTCCCCGACAAAAAGAATATTGTCCGACAAAATAAAATTTACACATAACATCCTTAACTTTCAATTTCGTTAATTTAACCACTTACTGTTTCAGGAAAAAAAATATATATGAAGAAAAATTAAATTTTATATTTCATAAAATTCGGGGTCTTACATCCAGGATCTTAACAGGTACCTCCTCGTATGTTAAATCCTCTGCTATAACGTCTGGTTCTAACTCAATGACGTGGTTTGGGTCCTTCACATATTTACGTAACATAGATATGTGAAAAACGTTATGGATGCGAGACAGACTTGGTGGTAGGGCTAGTCTGTAGGCTACGGTTCCTATTCGATCGAGGATTTCAAATGGGCCAATAAATCGAGGGTTGAGCTTTCCTCTCTTTCCGAATCTCGTAACCCCTTTCCATGGAGAAACACGTAAGAATACATGATCTCCGACGTTGAAACTTTCGTCTCTCCGATGAAGATCAGCATAACTCTTTTATCGTTCTTGTGCGGTCTGTATTCGTTGTCGGATCATTTGGATCTTTTCGGTCGTCAAGCGTACCAACTCGGGTCCCAACAATTTTGCTTCTCCTACCTCATTCCAACATATTGGAGAGCGACACTTCCTTCCATACAAAGCCTCGAATGGAGCCATGCCTATGCTTGCTTGGTAACTGTTGTTGTAAGAAAATTCCACCAATGGCAAGTACTTATCCCAACTTCCTTTGAAGTCTAATACACAAAGTCTCAAAAGATCTTCGAGGGTCTGGATCGTCCTTTCCGATTGTCCGTCCGTTTGAGGATGGTATGCAGAACTAAAACGTAGTTCAGTGCCCATAGCTTTTTGTAGACTGATCCAAAAGCGTGAAGTGAATCTAGGATCTCGATCAGAAACTATGGAAACTGGCATGCCATGCAATCTCACGATCTCATTTATGTACATACCGGCAAGACGTTCAAGTGAAAAGTTTTCTCGTATAGGCAAGAAATGAGCAGATTTGGTCAATCTATCTACGATCACCCAAATTGCATCTAAGCCTTGAGAAACTTTTGGAAGACCCGTCACGAAGTCCATATTGATGTGTTCCCACTTCCATTCGGAAACTTCAAGTGATTGTAATGGACCCTTAGGTACTTGATGCTCTGCCTTGACACGTTGACAAGTTAGGCACCTTGAGATAAACTCTGCAATCTCCCTTTTCATATTGTTCCACCAAAATGTATGTCGAAGATCTCGATACATCTTGGTACCTCCTGGGTGGATTGCAAACGGCGTGTTGTGTGCCTCCATCATGATTTTATGCTTTAATTCAGGATCGTTAGGAACACAGAGTCGAGAGTTGACTCGAAGTATTCCTTTCTCGTCGATTCTTGCTTCGAGAATGGCACCTTCTTGTACTTTCTTTATCATGTTTATCAGTTCCGGATCGGTAGCTTGAGCAGCTTTAATTTTATCGATTAAAGTTGGTTCTACTCGCACGTGAGCAATCTTCGAGTGGGTCCCTGGTGTCTTTAGCTCTATCTCCATCTTTTGCAAGTCGTACAAAATACACTTTTGTGTTGTCAGCAGTGCACTTGTACTTGCATAAGATTTTCTGCTCAAAGCGTCAGCTACAACGTTCGCCTTTCCCGGGTGATACTGGATTGTGTGGTCATAATCCTTTAACAGCTCAAGCCAACGTCGTTGTCGCATGTTGAGTTCCTTCTGGGTGAAGAAATACTTGAGACTTTTAGGATCCGTATAGATATCCACTTTTTCTCCGTACAAGTAGTGTCTCCAGATCTTCAACGCGAAAACGACTGCTGCCAACTCTAGATCATGAGTAGGATAATTTTTCTCATAATCTTTGAGTTGTCGAGAGGCGTAGGCTATAATCTTTCCATGTTGCATAAGGACACAGCCTAGACCTTTGCCAAAAGCATCGCTGTAGATAACAAATTCTCCTGATCCTGATGGTATGGTCATAACAGGAGCTGAAACCAGTCTCTTCTTGAGTTCTTGGAAACTTTTCTCGCATTCCTCGCTCCATATGAATTTTGTGCTTTTCCGAGTAAGCTGCGTTAATGGAGTGACGATTCGAGAAAATCCTTCTACGAATCTCCGATAATAACCAGCTAGACCCAGAAAACTTCGGACTTCGGTTACTGTTTTGGGTTGTTCCCAATTTAGTACCGTTTCAATCTTCGCAGGATCGACTGATATTCCTTGACTAGAAATCACATGCCCAAGAAACGCGACCTCCTCAAGCCAGAACTCACATTTCTTCAACTTGGCATATAATTTGTTTTCACGGAGCTTTTGTAGTATCAATCTCAGGTGTTGTTCATGATCCTCGCGACTCTTGGAGTATATGAGGATGTCATCAATAAAGACAACCACAAAATGATCCAAATGTTCCTTGAATATCCGGTTCATCATGTCCATGAAAGCTGCAGGAGCATTAGTTAGTCCAAAAGGCATGACTAAGAACTCATAATGCCCATAACGAGTTCTGAAAGCAGTCTTTGGAATGTCCTCAGCTTTAACCTTTAACTGATGATATCCAGAACGGAGATCAATCTTTGAGAAATGTTGAGCGCCTTGCAATTGATCAAACATGTCATCAATCCGAGGTAACGGGTACCTGTTCTTGATGGTGACATGGTTCAATTCTCGGTAGTCAATGCATAATCTCATACTCCCGTCTTTCTTCTTCACAAATAGAACAGGAGCACCCCAAGGTGATGCACTCGGACGAATGAAACCGGTATCCAACAATTCCTGTAGTTGGACTTTTAACTCTTGAAGTTCAATGGGAGCCATTCGGTAGGGAGCTTTGGAAATGGGCTTGGTACCGGGTTCAAGATCAATATAAAAATCAATTTCACGGTTTGGGGGTAAGCCAGGAAGTTCTTCAGGAAAAACGTCAGGAAACTCATTAACAATGGGAATATCATTCAAGTTTGACGTATTTTTGTTCAAATCAGTGACATGAGCTAAAAAGGCTTGACATCCGTTTTTCAATAAACGAATGACTTTATGGCTAGAAATAACAGTTATAGATTTCAATGGTTTAGTTGCTTGAATTTGCATGACAGGTTGATTAGGAATATGAAAACTAATAATCTTATGAAAATAATCAATTTTAGCATGATGGGTAGTCAACCAATCAATTCCTAAAATCACATCAAATTCATGCATCTCCAAAGAAATAAGGTCAACAGGTAATGTGAGGTTGTTGATTTGAACTAGGCAAGATTTATAGACAGTAGATGTAATGGTCATTTCTCCTAATGGGGTTTCAACTGATAAGTCAAAGTCCAAATTTTCAGGAGTTAAGTTTAAACGCTGAGCACATGTAGGTGAGATAAAAGAATGGGTAGAGCCAGTATCTAACAAAGCGTAGACTTCACGAGAATTTATGAATAGCTTACCGGTTATCACCTCGTTCGAGTTTCGTGCCATTTGGGATGTCACAACAAAAACTCTCCCTTGAACTACAGATTTTCCTTTATCCGCGCTAGCTTTTGGTATCATCATTGCAGCTGGACTTGATTTTGTGGCAGGACAAAACCGCGCAAGATGACCCTCTTTCCCACAACTGTAGCACTTTTTGGACTGCAGTGTACAGTTTGGGCTGATGTGACCTTCCTGACCACACCTATAGCATCTCACTGGTGGTCGGTCTTCTCCCCTTGAAACTGGGGTCGGTGCTGGTGCTGGTACTGGTGCTGGTGCCCTTCCATAATTATTATGGAATCTCTTTCTTTTGAAATTGTTCCCACTGGATTCTCCTCTTCTGTTATTTGATGTGGAATTACCACCGAAGTGTTGGTTACCTACTCGATGGTTCTCGTTCCTGTGATTGTTGTCATTCATTTCTCTATGTTGCTCATTAACTCTTGGCTGCAATGTTTCATCTGTTTGCTCCACCCTTTGAGCCCTATCCACAACATCTGAATACAAACTAAATTTATGAGAGCTAAGTTGTTGACGAATTTTGAATCTCAAACCTCTTAGGAACATCCGACTCATTCGTGCTTCGTCATCCACAAGATGGGTGGCAAAGCGAGATAACTCGGCAAACTTGGCTTCATATTGGGAGACTGTCATGTTTCCCTGCTCCAGCTTAATGAATTCCACCTCTTTCATATGGCGGATGCTTTCTGCAAAATACTTCTCGTTAAACAGTTCTTCGAATTCTGTCCAAGACATTTCGAGTGCTGAAGGTTGGATACGTTTTACCGCTTCCCACCAATGGTCCGCCTCACCTCGTAACATAAAAGTGGCAAATGGCACCTTCTGATCATCAGCGCATTGTAAGACATCAAGTATTTTTGTCGTCTGCTTTAGCCATGCCTCCGCTTTGAGTGGGTCAGGCTTCCCGTGGAATTCAAGTGGTCCTAATTCTTTAAATTGCTTAACAGTGACCATCCTCAAATTGCCAGCGTTTCTACCGTTATTATTGACTGGATTTCCTCTTCCTTGATTCTGTATGAACTGCATGAAATTCCTAAAGAATCCATCGTTCATCATATTATCAGGAACATTATTTCCTGAGTTGGCAGGAGGATTGTTTGGGGCCTCTTGATTCTCGGCTACATTTGCTTCAGGCATTCCATAGTTAACCTCTTGATTTTCAGATGCCATACTTAACTGTGGTCACAAAATAAATGTTAGTTCAAATAAACTGACTCATCCCTTCATGTTCCTACATTCAAATCGACTCATTAGATAATAAAATCTATTTTAGGTAGGACACACTAGTGACTGATTCTATTCGTCTCTCCCCTCCTAGTTCTACCCCAGATCTCCATTAAAGACCATATCCCTAAGCTCTGATGCCAACTGTGACGCCCCCAAATCTGGGCCCACACAGCCCAAACTTGAGTCGTCAAAAGACTACAACAAAATTATTACAACAAAGCACAACGTACAACAATACAGTGTATAATAATACACAACTAAGTCTTCACTATTATTGCCACACTATTTTACAAAACGTGAAGACTATGATAACTATTCCTCGGATCCTCACTCCATTCCCCGGCTAGACCCTGTTATGTTTTCATCTCCTGTTGAAAAACAATGGAACAAAAGAAAGGGTGAGCTCAAATAGCCCAGTAAAGAATATCATGACTAAGATAATGACGAATAAATTATCATTAGTCTTCAACAGTTGAGTTCTTGATAGAATACAATAGACTACAAGGTTTATATCAAAAACTGTAGTTAAATTCTTAAACAACGTTCAGATCAATAATAGCAGCGGAATGAGTAATCTATTAGAAGAATAATGCAGACTATAATGTCCACTCGGTTCTCTTTTTAGGAAAAACATCATCAACTTTTATCATCTGAAATATCATTAGTCAAGATAATACAAATTCACAGTTCCTGATCATAATCATGCAGATCAACAGTTCATTTTTGCACTACGGGCCAAAGACATTCAATATAACACCAACGGTCATGATTATACCAGATTCAGCCTTTGGTCATAATCATACCAAACAACAGTTCATCTTTGCACTACGGGCCAAAGAGAACATTCACCACGTGCCATAAAAGACACCGAACAGATGTATCGCCTTTAACCTATTATATCGCCTTTAACCTATCATCTGTTCAACAAATATATCACATCTGTGCCCCCGGCCACAGATATTCACAACAGCTTGATTTTTGGATGATTAGAATGATATAAATGATGAACAGAAGAAATAGGATAACAATAAGTATCGGAAGTTTACTTTGTACAGATTCAAATAATGTCCAAATTGTCAACATGATGTGGAGTGAAATTTAAAAATGATATTCAAGATCCACAGTTCAGAATAACGGTTACAATTCAATAGAAAGGTTCACGTAAATAGGAAGGTTCAGTTGAAATAATGAAGTTCAACTATTATGGAACATATAATATTTTCAGGAATTATAGAAGCAATAGTTCCATAATAAATTTCGATTTAGGAGTATGAAAGAAAATAATATCCCTTACCGTAGCAGGTTTGATTAACAAAAGGTGAAGGAAATTAATACAAAGGGTTATTCACCAACAGGCGGCAATCCGCTCCGTAAGGTTATTCCCACAATTTAATAGAATTTGAGTACAAAGAGTTATTCACCAAACAGGCGGCAATCCGCTCCGTAAGGTTATTCCCACAATTTAATAGAATTTGAGTACAAAGAGTTATTCACCAAACAGGCGGCAATCCGCTCCGTAAGGTTATTCTCAGAGATTAATAATGAATGAATACGAAAGGTTATTCACCAACAGGCGGCAATCCGCTCCGTAAGGTTATTCCCACAATTTAATACATGGAAATAAAAGGCACGTCTTATGAGTAAGGAAGAAACAATATTATTATCGAGAATCAAATAATGATAATCCCTTACCATAGTACGTTTGAATAATGGAAGATGAAAAAGATGGTATCCCTTACCTCAACACGTGACTGGATATTGATTTAAATGAGGTTGATTAACTTGAACAGTACACGTATACTTATAGATCTTCACAAATACTCAAGATGACTTAAGCACACTTAGAGAGAACTTTCACAAGAAGTATTTAGAGAGAGAAAGAAAGAACAAGTAAGGAAGTTTATGAAAAATCCTTAAGTTAATGCTTCTATTTATAGCCAAAAATCTTATCATTCATTTAATCTAAATCATTCATTTAAAGATCATCTTTTAATCTACACCATCCATTTCAAATATTATATTATCTTTAATCTACACCATTCATTTCATATCACCTAATAATCACCTAACTTTATATTATAAACAAATCAATTCAATTATTCAACAATAATTCACACTTTAATCTACACCATTCATTTCATATCACCTAATAATCACCTAACTTTATATTATAAACAAATAACTTTATCAATTCAATTATTATGACTAATTGTTATAAATACAGTATAGTTAGCTCTTAGATATCAAGTCAATAAATTAATGAAATACAACTGTTTAAATAACATCATAATAGAGATAACAATAATGTAAAATAAAGCATACGTTACTGTGTAATGACAATTATTGATTCAATAATGTGAATTACTGTGCATATGTTACTGTGACAATTATTAGGTTCAATAATTTTAAAAACAGTGCAACAACAATTATTGACTCAATGATATAAAATACAGTGTAATGACAATTATTAAATCAATAATGCAAAATACTGTGTAACAACAATTATTGAATTGATAATATAAAATATTATGCAGTGATAATTATCGATGAAATGATGCGTAACAGTTATGGTGCCTCAGACCAATAATATGAGACACTATGCAATACCGTGTGTTACTGTAGAGTACCGAGTGCTACAGAAAATACCAATAACTACCGTATGCTACTATTCTTTTATCACCGGTATTTTAACAGTTCCGTTGAGTATTTTTATTTAAAAAGGTTACTTCTGTCGTTTTCTATATCCGACAAATATTCCGTTGTGGGGTCCACCAATAATTTATTATTTCGGCGCCGTCGTACGGCACGAATATTCCCCGACCAAACGAATATTCCCCGACAAAGCGAATATTGTCCGACAAAATAAAATTTGCACATAACATCCTTAACTTTCAATTTTGTTAATTTAACCACTTACTGTTTCAAAAAAAATATATATGAAGAAAAATTAAATTTTGTATTTCATAAAATTCGGGGTCTTACACAAACCACAACAATCCCCGATCCCCAAACATCCACCTTTGATTTCTCCTCTTTCAGCTTCTAGTCAAAAGACCTCGATAACAACGATCTTCTCTTTACACACTTCAATTCCTTTAACTTACCTGTCGATGACGAAACTTGCAACGACTTCAACAACTCCTTATGGTAGCAACATTGAATCAGGGTCGAGTAAGCAATCCTAACACCTTTTCAAATTTACAACTTCATTTTTTTAACTGCATAACTCTTTGCCTAATTTTAAATATGAATTAACACGCAAGTATATGCGGCCCACAAGTAATATAATAATTAAGTCGAGTGTCGAACCTACAAAGAATTAAAAATAATTATTACCAAACACTAATTTTATATCAAATTAACTTTATTTAAACAATCATAATAAATTTATAAAATAAAATCTAATTAAAATTACTAACTAAATTAAACTAACGAAAAGAATTAAATCAAATTAAAAATAGTTAAGATTACAATTTCTCTCAATATTTTATTTAAATTTCTTCACTCCTTTTTTAATTAATTAATTATATAAAATTGTTAACTGAGATTTCTTAACCATTTATTAACATTTTTCAAGAATTAATAAGAAATTTTATTTTAATTAAGTTATTATATTGCTATGTAAAATAACTTAAATTAAATTCATTAAGATCTAACTATCAACAAAGTTACATGTGGCATATAGATATTTTCATCCTATACACTATTATGCCACTATTCCTAGAAAGAATAAACAAATTCACATGCTATCATATCCGAATCTAAACATATACTCCATTTTTGATTTCATATAGATTATCTCATTAATTATTGCACAAATAATTATACATGAACGCACAAAATATGATAAACAACTCATATATAATCATTAATAATTAAAAAGAAAAGAAATTAATTTAAACTATACATTGGGTTCAATTGCAATCTCAATAATATAATTAGCCCATAACTAAATAATAAATTATTCACAAATATATAACATCTCAAAATTTCAAAAATAAAAGAGAAATAAAAGAATCAAATATGTGTTTTGATATTCGTCTATCACTCGGATTACAATCTTCAATCCCCAAGATCCCAATTCAATTATTGAATCATTCACGTTGAATATTTACTCATAAACTAATAAAATAAATCTATTATATTCTAATATATTCTAAACTATGTTAATGTATAATAATGTTTATTAATCTATATTAATGTGCTGAAAATAAGAGTCTAATAATATATTTATAAGAGTACAATATTAATCATAATCAAAATTGGAATTAAAAATCAAGTGGGAATCAAATTAATGCACAATAATCCGAACTGCTGCTAAAGCGTGTAGCCAAACACTGCATTCACATGCAAGTCAGCTGAACCACACCTGAACCACGCACATGGCGTGCTTAATACTCCAACAGCTGCTCACCGAAAACAACGCTGTTTCATTTGCTATTCATCACACGCGTAAAACGCGACCCTTTGTTCCTTATTCATGCATCGGACGACGCTGTTCTGCGCGCTGTTGAACCAGGCACCAAGCCCGACCGCGCACATGGCACCCAACATTCTAGTTTCAACTAAATTATAGAATTGCCATCCTTTGCTACATAATTACCGTTTTGCCATTCATTCTTTATTTCCTACAAATAAAATATAAAATTGTTAAAAATAAATAATAAAAATATAAAAATAATAAAAATACATAAAATTAAATAAATTACCTAAAATCAATTAAAATGCTTAAAAACTAACAAATAATTAAGCCTAAAAATAATCAATAAATTAGTATAAAAACCCATTATCAATAACTTACTCTTTACTAATATTTTCCCTTTCTGCAAACTCTTGCCTCTTTCAGCAGACTTTTTCCAACGGGAGATGCAGGGTGAAGGCTCTAAAGACATAATAAAAGATTTGAAGACCAAACTCGCCTCCGACGAACGAGAAAAAACCAACCTCAACCTTCAATTCGAAGAAGCCAATAAAGAGAACGAAGACCATAAGCAATACAACAATGCGCTCCAAATCCAAATGTCTGACTTGGTCGAAAGCGAAAACCAACTCACCGAAGAACAAGACAAATACCTCAATCAAAACAAAAAACTTCAACAAGAAATAGAGAAAAAAGAAAAACAACTCGAAGAATTCACTGACAAACTTTGAATCCAATGCAAAGTCAACCTCTCATCTGTGAGAAATTTGAAGATTGGTTCAGATAAAGATTCTCCATAACAAAAACGGAGGATCACACAACTTACTCCAAAGCACAAAAGTATAGAGTATGTTTGTTTGGGTCACGGGGGTGGTGCATGACATCTAGGCCAACAACAGGAGGGCGCAACCAAAGCTTTCCCTTTGGGAAAAAGGAAATCCATGGTGCATAAAAGGTCAAAATCTTTCACTTGGAAGGTAATACCTTCGAGTTTAACCTCAAATCGATTTGTTCCAAGAACATAGTACCGGCCATCCTAAGCTTGAAAGATCATCCGTTTCGACAATGAGAGTTCAATTAACTTTGATTAGGCTGAAGCTTTTGGGAGGTATCTGAGTTGTTCTTGCTAAAGAGATAATAAGAATTGAAAACAAATTACACCCAAATTCTTGGTGACAGTTTTTCATCCCCACAAGGTACAAGTCCCAGGTGTTCCATATATACACCAACAATCTACAATTACCTATATTTGGTGTGAGGGAAAAAAGGGTTTATACAGAGACACCAACATTTTATGTGCACAGAAAAAAGGATTTTATCAAAAAATTCTAATGGCAGTCTTACAAAACAAACTCTTATAATTATTATTGTTATTAAAGCAATCCCACATTATGTGCAAGAGACTAATAAAATCAAACACTACATTCTTTTTAACTATTAAAAAGTAGGATATAACACGAATTTCAATATCATACCCCATAAACCGAAGAAAGAAGAGTCTTCATTACTTCATAGACTACACATTTCAAAAATAAAGATGTTAGATTTGTGAATATACCAACAGATACAGGTGGAACTTTATCTACAGCAACTTAACCATAGGTATACATACATATATCTATCAGAAATCCTTCACTACTATAGCTCAGTGTGTGTATATGCAAGAAGGCAAAGTGAACAAGTAAAAGATAAAGAAGAAACCACTACAGAAATAATCAAAACCTAAACCAACACATTGACCATTGACACATTATTCAGCATCAAGCAACAAATTTTACAGAAAATACCACTCACAAACAAAAATAAAAAGGGGGGGGGGGGGGGGGGGGGGGTTGGAAGAATCCTACCAAACCACTATTGTAAGTACAATAGCTACACCCTTTGATAAGCTTGAGCATATATAAATTAAATTGTAAGAAGTCGCAAACGGAAATTGTGATGAAAACAAAAATGATGAGATTTTGAAATAGCAACAAACAGTAGAAATTGAACAATTGAATAAATATAGAGAGAACAAACACAATGGCGGAAATGCACAAATTGGGTTAATTTTTCATTTTGACCACTGAATTCCCCCCCTTTGGCCCGTGTTTATACTAAAAAATCATTAAAACATACACATGAATCATTTCCTTATAATTTTAATTATTTGCTTGAAATACGTATACACACACATTTTTGCATTGAAAATTAAGACAAGTACAAATTTATTCGCACAACGCATCTTATCTAAAAATATATTGAAACCAAAATCAAATTATGATGGTTTTTTTGTTGAAGAACTATTTTTTCGTATTGTCAAAGAGTTGAACAATGAAAATAATATGATCAATACGATATTTGTTATTTTGATTTTAATGTTTTTTTTATTAAAACCAAAATCAAAATATGAAAAGTAACGCAGACAATCTTGTAATTTACATTTTATGATTTGTATGTATTAACAATTTTTTTATATTTATATTTCCTATTTTTTCTCTTTATATTAGAAATACAATAAAATTATATAAAAATAAATTAGTAATAAGAATTACCAATTCCATTATTGAATAACTATCCCTAATCTGGATAAACAATTTTCTTTTGAAGGGATGAACAATTCAACCCAGTAGAAAGTTCATCTTTTGTCCAGTCCTCATTTGTTGAAAAGAGAGGGGAAGTCAACCTACCGGAGGTGGATAGAGATCAGAGTTGTCAATTAAATGTAAAAAATTACTCCATTTCTTCTTCTTCCTGTCACCTTCGCTATTTTGCTCGGCACGCATTTCTATTTCTTCTCAAGAAACTCACCTTTTGAATTTGAAGCAGTCAGCTACAAACCTAATTTTCATCCTCCTTTCCGTATATAGTTTTATTCATTTGAATCTAGTGTTCATATAGTTCGTCACTGGCAAAAGATCGAACATTTGGGGGGTAATTATAGAGTTGAAAACATAAAAGGGTAATCGGATCAGAAACAACAAGGGTAAAGAGGAATGGTCCTCCCTCTCTTAAAGCTCGGGACACTTGCCTTAAAGACTCTTAGCAAACCCATCGCTAGTAGACTCAAAAAAGAGGCTGGCACGTATCCTAGATTCCGTCAATCTATCATCAACATCGCCCAGGTAATTATAGGTGCTCGATTTTTGCTGTTGATTTGGATAATATACATTAAAAAAAACTTGTTGATTTGTATAATTTATGTGCAATGGGCTAAGGGATTTTAAGGGACTTTGTTTGTTAGATGGGTTTATGAGGAAAATAGAAATGATTAATATTTCTAGATGGGGTGGATTTATTCTGGAATTTGGGTGACCCTGTTGCATTTCTTCCTTTAGTTTCAGAGTCACATTTATTGCATTAAAAGCAGAATAATTTTTTTAGCAATATGAATTACTGTTTGTAAAACTATTAATATGAAGTAGTTTAGCAAAATGTGTAGTTGTAATAGTTTAGAAATTATTAAGCTATTCAGGTATAAGTTCCCTTCATGACTTCCTCGATGAGTTTTCTCCTATTTATATAATCAACTGGTACCAACTGCATTAGTGCATTTAACAGTAACATCTCATCAAATTGTACTATTGTAGATGTGACATTGAACTCCATACATGTCTGTAGGTACAACAAGAATCTAACTCTCTCTAGTCTCTAGTTAGCATACTTAGCATCAAGAAAATTAGCATTGACAATTAAATGTTCGAACAATTGTGATCACTGCTGCTTTGGAAGAGAAGCAACGGCTTTCTTACTAATGCTGCCATAAAATTTCCCTATCTACCAATCCTTTATATTCTTCAAGTTTCTTTTACCAATTAGGCACTTTCAGAAGTTTGTGCTCATGTTATACATAAACATAAATCTTCATTTATGTAATTTGTTTCTGGTATGCAGCTGTGCTTAGGCAAATGATATATTCGATATGTTTCATAAAAATATTCTCTTTTTTTCCCTTCTTCTTCTTGTTCCTTATTTTGTCTTTGAGTTATTTATGTTTCACAAATCAAATACTACTGTTTGGTGGGACCAGGCAAATCATCGACTCACAACAACTATGCAAAGACGTATATATGGTCATGCAACTGATGTTGAAATTCGGCCTCTAAATGAAGAGAAAGCTGTCCAAGATGCTGTGGATCTTATTGGGGAAATCTTCGTATTCTCGGTAATCAACATGTTACTTACCCATTTACCTGTAATTAATTAATTGAAAATGAAAGAATCACTTGGTATTAGTCATAAACTGGTTTAGTATGATCATATTGGCTATTTACAACATGATGTGAGAGCAGAAGACCTGTGGGGAAAACCAAAAATAACGTGGATTGGGATGGTAAGTTAGGTACATGGCTTGTGGTTTAACAGAGGATAATATCTCAGAAACTGTATATGGAAGTGATAGGATTAGTGTAAGCAACCTCAAGTAGTTGAGGTCGGGCCTTTTGGTTTGAGAAAAGTGGAGTTCTTAAAATCACTGGATTGCTTCCAGCAGCCGTGTTACACATTACAGTGTTTATTTGTCCAAAGATGTATAATTTTTTTGCATAATATTCAATATGCAAATTACAAAACAAACATTTCCCTCTGTATTTGAATGGTGGCTTTTCATGGACAATGTTAGAAAATTCAGTTCAGAAGGCAGGCTGCCATACAGCTCAAAAACAAGTGTTTCATTAATCATTGTCATTTCAAAATTAATTTGTAGGTTGCAGGAGCTGCTCTTATCTTTGAGGTGCAAAGGAATTCTAGGTCTGAAGCTAAAAAGGAGGCAATCCGTAAGCAAGAATTAGAGGTAATTTGATTTATTTATCTGTGAAAGGATATATGTAATTATACTCATTTTCACTCCAGGGCAATCTTGAAATACTGTATCTTTTCTTGTTGAACCAAGCAGAGAGTTCAGATGTTGGCTTCTCAAAATATTTTGTTAAGGTGTCTTGTACATCATCTAGTATGCCCAAGATGTCTCTGTCAGATTTCCATACCTTAGTACATGTTTCCTCGAAATTAACTTCTACTCACAATTTCTTCTATCGAATCAGGTGCATTATACTAGTTGTCAATTTGTTGTCTTGAATTAGGTTATTGACACAAACTCTTTGAGATTATGTATCGCATTTAAGACTTCTTGATCAGTTAGTCAAATGAGAACAGAGACAAAAAAAACAAGGGTGTGCTTTTCATATGTAGTATGTAGTATGTTACTCGAGTAATTTTTTAGTAATTAATGTGTGTGAACATTAGGTTCGCTTAACTGCCAGATTTGCAAAGTTATTTGATTCTATGTTACACGGACTCGGATTGAGTGTCCGGTTGGACACGGTAGTTTGAAGAGTCCGATATGGTTACTCCTCAATTCTGCTAATATTTTACACTAAAATGAAGTGTCCAATACCCACCCTTGTTTGAGTGTCGGGTGTCGGATACGGGTACTTTAGGGCAAAGTGAAGAGTCCATCTAACATAGGTTTGATTCAATAGGTTGTAGGTTAATGCTTCTTCTGTTGCCAAAAAAGAATAAGATTTCACTTCAACAAGAACAATGCTGCCATCTATGTGTGTAAAATGCAGGTCACTAAATTGATTTTGTTATTTCTTATATTCACAATCTGTCGGATAATCTCCGTATGATGATCCTATCCTCTACTTCCTTTATTTTTTTCGCTTTCTTTTGCCATTACTTTTCGCTACCTCCTAATTTTCTCTAGGTAAACTTCACATTTGGGTAAATTATAGTGTTCATAATCAGAGTCTTCAGAACAGAAACTTCACTACCTATATGGGCCATGGCCCAATACTTCTAATGCCACCTGGTATCTGCTTCAAGAAGTACAACAGAATTTTGAAGCAACATGAAGTGAAGTGATGTCTTGAACACCAATCTTCTTCCTTTTTTGTTGTGCCGATTCTTTCTCTATTTATCCAGTATATATGCATGTGCATGCTTTTTGCTCTTCTTTGTGGTTTAGTGTTAAGCAGGTATTCAAAAATTTAAATTAGTAGTTTGTTCATTCTGGTTTTCTAATAAAATGAAAAATTCTCATGAATTGATTCAAGGAGATATAAATTTTCCGTTATACAAAAGTATTGGATGCAATTTTCACATTACTAAGGTAAATGGTATTGCACGTGACTCAGTTTCTTTGATAACTAGTTATGGTTCTGACCATTGAGATTTGGCAATACTTCAAAAATGTCAAGCACTTCCTTGAGCAAGTTTAATGCTTAGCCCTTTGAGTTTGTGATCATTAGGAGTTTAGGCAGCGAGATAATGAGTTGGCGAAAGAGGTGGAGCTTCTTAGGCACAAACTTCAGGATCTTGAGCAGCTTCCCCGGGGACTAAGTCTTGGTGGAGTTTTCAAGTTCAAGCAAGCTCATAGTGAAGATGGCAATTCAGCGAAGCCATTGTGATCTGATAATGAAATTCTGTCTTCCAATAGTACGATTACAGATATGTAATGCCAATTCTTTGTTATTCATTAGACCCCATTCCCCATGAAGAAAACCTTCGTCTTTTTGTTATTTTTGGGAATTCGTTGTCCTTGCAGGTTGGTTTCTAGCTTCAACTTTTTTTTGTAAAGGAAATAACAATAATTAAATTTGAGTGGGAAAACATATAAGAGAGAATGTATTACTACTAAACTTGTCAATTGAATTACGTACCATTTTTTATGTTAATATTTTTTATGTTAATTTTGAGTGAGAGGGGAATCTTGATAAAGAAGGGGAGTTCTGTATTACTGCTAATTTTTCTAGATTTTAAGATCAAAAAATTGTTGTCTTTCGTGTTTTATCTTTAGCTGCATACCGAAACATTGAACGAATGTGTGGATTTCTTCCTTTATTTTTGAGTCCTGCTCTGGTCTTTTGGAAGGAACAAAATTACTGGAAAGAAGATGCTCATTCTCTTCAAAATTTTATAGACTTTCAGAGATATAATTGCTCCTTTTAGGACATTTCAATCTCATCAAATTGACAGCGGGAATCTCTCTAGTGAATGGTAGTGGGATGTATCCTTTATGCCTTCCTTGCCTTGCTCATATTCACTTTCCAACCCCAACAAAGAGCTTGTTACGCTGGTCCTATGGGGTTCAATCAATGAAAATCAAAATAATAACTTTAGTTGACATTTTCTCATCTTATGCATATCAATTTGTATCTACGACACACTTCACTTTATTTTACTTTGCCAAATTTTCAATAACTAAATTTATTATTAAACTTCAATATATATATATATATATAGGAGTCATTTGTAAGTGTGAACTAAGTGAAAATGCTATTAGCCAAAATGGAGCCTCATATTTGAGCACATTGATTTAAAGATGATATATATTGCAAATATTTACATTAATTTTTTGATTGTCAATTACGTGGATAAGTATTAGTAGTAATTCTTTTAAATAGATTTGTAATAAGTGAGACCTTATTATAATTATATTTAATACTATGTATAATATGTTTCTCAAACATAATTTGACACAAATTTATCGCTATACATGATAGGACTCCTAACTCAATATACTCTTATAATTATTCTTGTTTAATATATTTATAGGTATATGTGCTTATATTATACTTTTTTTATTTTAAATTATAAAATCGTCATTAATTTTTGAAAGTCAATTTAATATATTTTTCAATTTAAAATAAAAATGCTCAATAAAAATTACGAAATAACTTGCAATGAGTAGTATGTTTTAGATATTTTATAATAATTTATCATTAATTTTATAAATTATATACAAAAATTACAGTAAATACAACACCAACAATATAATAATATTACAATTAAAATTGTAAACGAATTGAGTTCTGGGCGAATAAAATTTAGCTAGTTTAAGATCGAGTTTGTTTGTCAAATAGAGCTCGAATGGTTCTGTATTTGATTTGAGCTCGACTCTATTAATCTTGGATTGTGTAATATTTAATTAATTAAAATAATTAACTTTGCATATTCTATGCATATAAATATAACACTATTTGAAATTAGTTTAGTTAGATTTAAACTTGACTAAACTTATTCTCGATTATGTCGATTTAAATTCAACTTTTTTACAACCCTAATTACAATAAGTCTCCTTCGCATTTGGCGTACACATAAATTTTAAGGACAAGTCTACATAATATAATATCTGAATATAAAATTAAACACTATATTTATATAAGTCCGTTTAATGTGTGCCTTAAGGGTACACACTAAGTGCGAAAAACAAGAGATGTGATCCGTTAAAATTTATTTTTTTATATAATTGCACTGAATTCAATATACGGGGTCCACTAGTATATTATTTTCTTATACATTGAATCCAGTGCGCCTACATAAACAAATAATATTATACATTATTTTTCGCACTTAGTGTGTGCCCTAAGAGCACACATTAAGAAAATCCTATTTATATTAATTATTAAAAAGTAGGGTATGATATAAATTTTAATATCATATCCCACTTTTTACGCATGAGATCTTCTGTAAGCAAAATTCTTTATTTCTCTTTATCGAGACTTATGACGACGATTTTTAGGGTCTATAGTGACGGTATGCTCCGTTGTCGTAGCCATATAAAAAAATAGAGTTATGATGACGGTACATACTGTTTTTATAGACCTTAAAAACTGTTTTCATAAGTCTCGACATCGAGAAAGAGGATTTGGTTACAAAAAATCTCACCTCACTTTTTAATAGTTAAGATAAATATAGTGTTTAAATATTGTGCACTTATATTTATTCAAATTTTAATGATTGACTTTAAAATTATGTCAATACATATAAATTCATTTATAAACATAAATACAATATTTATTTAAGAGTTGTAATTTGTATGTATTTTGTTATTTATCTATAGCGATATTATTGGACTGATCGTTTATACTATTTTATATTTTTATATTAATATCTACACATAATTACTTTTTTTTCTCTTTCAACTTGCACTATTAAGTCCAATTTTCTTCAGCAAAATCTTAATTTTAATTTAACATATTACAATTAAATTTTATTAATTTCATGTCTTTATAGAGTATTTATAATAAATTTTGGGAAAATATTAGTTTTTTTTATGTGAATATATCACTTTTACTCTGAAAATACCCATCCACCAACAGGAAAATGTATAATTTCACCGAGCTCTTGCGGCATAGAAAGAAGAGAGAGGAGACAACGAGAGAGAAATCAGAGAGAAGTAAAACCTGATAAAAGCAATAAAAAGTACTCTCGCTTCTCATTCTATACTGCACCACTCATTCGAATTAGGTATCAAACTCTCTAGTCTTCCCATTTGATCAATCATTTCAACGTTTGAATATATCACTATTCCTTGTCAATTTTATTAACCCTTCAGACTTCTTTTGTGACTATTGTCATCCCTTTTAATTTTGCAAATTTTGATCAAAAGGGTGTGATTTAGACCGTATAAGTTTTTTTTTTTTATTGTGATTTTTGTTTTAAATTGATGTATGCTATCATGCAACTGAGATTAGTAATGGATTATGCAGGAAATTAGGGTTTTTGATTGGGCTATGGGGAAAGGTACGAAGAATGATGTAGCTGGGCATCAAGTATTCAAAGACAGGGCGAAGAATCGGGTGGATGATCTTCAGGGGATGTTCTCTGATCTGCAGTCTGCGAGGAAGGAGAGCCGTTCGACTGATGTTGCTTTGCTGGAAGAGCAAGTTCATCAGATGCTTCGGGAGTGGAAAGCAGAACTTAATGAGCCTACCCCTGCTTCTTCTTTCCAGGTTTTTATTTATTTATTTATTTTAATTTCTTCTGTCAAGCATCTTTAGTCACAATTAACTTCTGCCTTTTGCATCGGTTGAAGGTAGTGTTTAATTGTTTATTGGGATAGATATAGATATGTGTGCATGTTAAGTGTTTGTGTGAAGAAAATGGTGGATATTCTTGGGTTTTAAAGGTGAAACATAGATTGAAGTGCATTTGCTTAAAGACTTGTTACTGGTTTTTGTGGAAACAAAGATGTGGGTTTTGAATAACTTTGAAGAGGGTATCTAGAAATGTTTTATTGAGATTGATTTGTGTGCGAGCGTGCGTGTTTGAAAACATGGATTATGATGTTATTGGATATAATTTTTGTAGACGTGGATTTTGTATTTGAAATTTTGTTTGAGTGTTCTTGTATATAAAGTATGATGTTGGCCTATATTTTTGAAATTGTGGGTGATGACAGTAATTGATATAAAATATGTGGGTGTGTAGGCTTGATTATAGTGAATGTGTTACTTATTGTAAATAACATGTTGGTTGTGCAGGGTGGTGGGAGTTTGGGGTCCTTTTCTTTGGAAATTGGTAGGCTGCTGCAGCTTTGTGAGGAGGAAGATGATGCCACCAGTGGATTGATGGCCCCGAAGCCGGAGCCAGATGCACAAAAAGTTGGCAGCAGTGTTGTTCCCCAACAGGTTGTTAAGAATGATTTATTTTTGACTTTTTGTTGGTGCACTTGTGAAAGTGTTTTATTTTTACTTTTAGAATTACATTTAGTTTTGGGCAGCAGTTTGATATGCGAATACGTGGGACAGACATATACACACAAGTCATTTGTTTTGATAGTTTATGATGTAGGACAAAATTTGGAGGGGAGCAATTGTTAAAAATAGTTGAAAATTAACTCACTATCCAAAGGATCTTTTACTTGGGTGGTGTTCTGCGCAAAAATACCCCAAGGGTTTCTTAACCACAAAAGAGAGGAAAATAGCTCATGGCTTAATATCAATAATAATAATTTATAGAATTATCGATTTTGTGGGGATTACAATACTATTTAAAGAAACTCAAAATCATAATATTACTTGGAGAATAAATGAAAAACGACTAAAATACCCAAACTAAATAGTAATATTGTATTTATATCCTAACCTCCCCACTAATAAACAAGTGAATAAATAATTACATCAATTTTTCCCAAATTAAACATATCAAAACTTTCATAAAATAAATATAAATATAAATTTCTTCTCTACTGTTGACTTGTCGTCCTCACTCCGATTTCACGTCATTTGTTATATTTTTCAGATTGATTAACATGTTTTAAAGCTTGTTTTTATTTTTATTCTTTATTGATCGACATTAAGGTCCATTTTCTAGAGATTCTATAAACATCTCGGTCATGAAAGTTGTCTACCATTCAGTGTTCTAAAAATTCTTGCCTAGGCGCTAGTTCCCCCCCCCCCCCCTCGGGTGCCTCGCCTAGGCCCAAGGCGGAAAAAAAATTCTTCCAAAAAATTAGACGGGACTAGGCAGGCCATACGGAGAAATTAGGCGGGGGGCTTAAGCGGAGAAATTAGAGCTGCAATTTTTTTTTTAATAACTAAGCTACAAAACGACGCTGTGAGAGTGGATGATGAAGTTGAGAGCTATTCGGGCCTTACTTGGGAGGCGGTTGGTGAAGCATCTGGAGTATATAACGTGTTAAAACCTAGAATAAGTAGTAGAAATGTTGGAGTAAGAGAACTCTATGAAAAATATTATGTCTGATGATGACACGGAGAAAGAGGGAGATGGGGAGTATGAGTGTGAGTCCGATTGAGACATTATCTTGGAAGGATATGGAGAAGAAGAGTTAGAGATAGAGAGGGATATGGAGATGAGGAGACTATTAATTTGTATTTTTTAATATTTGTTTGGGTTTGAATTTTGAACAATTGCATGTTTGTGTTTGAACTTTAAACAATTGCATGTTTGTGTTTGAACTTTGACATTGGCAATATGGATACGTGTTTGAACTTTAAGCAAATGCCTTTATTATCTTTATTATAGATTATTTTGCTTTATATTATTATTTTTTTTGGATAAATGTAAGATAAAATATTAAAATTGACTTAAAATAAAAAATTCCGCCTAGGCCCCACCCGGCCTCCCGCCTCCCCCCCTCTCTCATTTCTTTTTGTAGCCCTCTCCTTTCTTTCTGTAGATAGTTCTTTCCCCTTCTTGTGGTCATTATCTATTTTGTAATCTAGGTTATCCTTCTATCTAAAATATACTCAATACTTCTTTGTTTTCTTTTCAAGTGAGGTGGGAAGGCTTTTGTTAACTGGAAAACGTGCAAAATTGTTGCAGGATTTTCGTGTTGCTCAGATGCCACAGCAGCAAGGCTTCGCATTGGTTGATCAGTGCAAAGGCTCCCCTTCAGGAGTTAGCAATATGGGAGCCAATAACATGGTTGTTGCAACTCAGTTGGACTATAATTTGTATGATTTGCATCAAGTGTTTGAGGAGCAGAATTTCTTCACTGGGTTTGATGGTACAGGTCTTTGTGAAGAAGATGTTTTGCCTCAGATAACTGGCTTTCTTCCAAATATCTGCCCTCCACCTTCTGCTTTCCTAGGACCAAAATGTGCTCTTTGGGATTGTCCTAGGCCTGTGCAAGGGTGGAATCAAGACTATTGCAGTACCTTTCACGGTGCTCTTGCACCAATTGAATGCCGTCCTGGTATGACTCCAGTCCTACGTCCTGGGGGCATTGGTCTGAAGGATAATTTACTTTTTTCTGCTCTTAGAGCAAAAGCAGAGGGAAAAGATGTTGGTGTTCCTGATTGTGAGGGGGCTGCAACTGCAAAGTCCCCATGGAATGCTCCTGGTAAGTTTTTACTGCTATTGTGATTCTTAAATGTGCTTCATGTTCGTGTTCGCAATGTGCTTCATGTTATCAATCATCTATTTGATTTCCTTGATTGCAGAGCTCTTTGATCTTACAGTTCTTGAAGGTGAAACGATAAGGGAGTGGCTCTTTTTTGATAAGCCTCGAAGAGCATTTGAGAGTGGAAATAGAAAGCAAAGGTCCCTTCCAGATTATAGTGGACGAGGTTGGCATGAGTCAAGGAAGCAAATGATGAATGAGTTTGGGGGGCTGAAGAGATCCTACTATATGGATCCACAACCCATGAAAAATCTCGAATGGCACCTATACGAATATGAGATCAGTAACTGTGACTCTTGTGCCTTGTATAGGTTAGAACTCAAGCTTGTTGATGGGAAGAAGAGTCCCAAAGGAAAGGTTGGCAATGATTCAGTTGCTGATTTGCAAAAGAAAATGGGGAGGCTTACTGCTGTTCCATCAGATAAGCGTAGTGTTAAGGGAAGGGCAAAATCCAATTTGAAGGATGGTGCTCCAAATGTTTATTCTGCTCCAAACCGACTGGCACCTACAAGTGATAGGTTTGAATATGGAACTGGTGTGCCATATGATTACCTTGTCGACGATCTGACTGGCTACTATTTGACGTAAGTGTACAACTTGGATTCACTAGGAATAAAATGCAATTTGCAAGTGTTTGTTAGTCATGTCCCTATCCAGTGGCCCTTTACGCGTAGTTTTAGATGTTCCGCTCATTTCATTTGGTCTCCTCAGTCTCTCATCAACTGTACCTTGAAGAGTCTGCTATATTGTCAATAGTTCATTGTCAACTAATGTGCAGTGCCCCATTAGCTTGTTTTAAAGTTGGAGCATATTCTAACTGCTGGAAGATGGTCTGCAATGACATTTTACACTTTCTGCTGTGGTGAACCTTGAAAACAATTAGGTGTTACCCGAATTATATGTGGTAGGATATAGTCGTATAATTTGAAGTATTTAAGTTTCAAAACTGCTGCTTAATTCTCAACCAGGAATATCAACAGGATTTGCTTTTGTCTATTGCATCCTCTAAATTGTATACAGTAGTTTGTTGACAGGATATTCTGTTGCCTATTGCATCCTCTCTTGAGTATATCCAGCAGGCTATTGACACTCATGATTCATACCTTACTTTTCTTATGAGGTTTACAACTTCTATAGTTCTATTTGGCAGTGATGTACGTAATTTTATGGTTGAGAGGTCCTTGAACACTTTATACATTGTACAAACAGTAATTATTCAGCAGGGATTTCATTTTTGTGTCTAGGTGAACAAGACGAGGTCAGACAGATTTTGTATTTACTATTCATGCAGGCAGCGTGTTAGTGGAACAAGTTGCAATGAAAATTTTAACTGTTTCTCACCGAGGAAATTCTAATTAATATAGTAAAAAAAATAGCCTGCTAGAGTGAACATTATTGGATAATAAATTGGTGAAAAAAAATTGTCTGCTTGAAATGCTTTCTCCGTTCTTTTTTAATTGATGTTTTAATAAAGAGTACAAAATTAATAAATATAATTAATATTTCTTTTTGATCGATAGATCGAATTAGATATAAAATCTCAAAATTACTTTTTAAAAGTCATTGGAGAGATGAAATGTTACACATTAGTAGTTAATTTGTCTATAATATGGGAACTAAGTAGTTTCAATCCTAGTGGCTTCTCTTTATAAGGATGAAGAAGAGGAGATTCTAATTATGAAGCAGATTCACGAAAAAGAAACCCTGTTAAAGCTTTTTTGGCCATGCTATATTTCCATCAGAATATTGTAGCAGGACAAAGCCACAGAAAGAATGCACCAAGACATCCCAATACATAGTATACTTCAATCAATTAGTTCAAATGGTAGAAATTACAATCCCAGTTGGACTCCCTGCTTAAAAACTATCAACAATGAAATATCAAACTATCAGCTGCACAAGAAGAAATATCTATCATTGAACCAAAAGGCCTTTGGTAACAAAATTACGAACAGCTTCAGTTGCACATCAATTTTTTTACCATATGGAATATCGAGTATTTACAGCAATATTATAATCAAATCTTGTTCAACATTTGTTATAGACGGGTTACTCTCTTAGGCGACTCCCATACACACTGCTCTCCACTGAGAACTGATTTTCACTCTTAGGCGACTGCCATGCACACACACTGCTCTCCATTGAGAACTGCTATATTAAACATAATACAAGTAACCTTTATTTGTCTGACAATAATGGTTTAAACGTCAGACTCAAGGAAGCTTCAAACTCGGTGAAACAGGCTTTGCGTGGCATCTATTCAGCAACATCATCTTCATACGTGTTAACACGTTCACAATCATCAATCCATTCGCTATATCTGCACCAAGTTTTCAACTTTTGAATAAGTACAAGAGAGGAAGTGAGAGAGAGAGAGAGTAAGGAGACATGACAGGCCAATGTTTGTACTTACATGTCTATTGGCTCTGTTAAAGCAGCAGAAAACAGAAGAAAAGAAGTATTAGTCGAAATTCATCAGTCCTATTTTCCCTTTCAATCCAGTTTAACATTTTTTAGTTTGACACAACTAATTCAAAATAAGAAATATAAATCGTGTAAGTGAGCCGGACTGAGTTGAACGTACGAAGAGATCTACAAAAGATTTGGGCCCAAAACATACCTGTCACTGTAGTGCTAAAGCTGTTTTGGCAAATCCCACAGGATGCCTCGCCAATTAAATTCTTCATATCTCTGATAACAGAAAGCTTAAAAAAGTTAACATCTTTGGCTTTAGAGCACGGATACCTCTACGATGTCTCAAGCGATGCTCCCTTAAAAGTGTGTTTCACATCATAAGCATTGCCTCAAATTATTCATATTTTTTTTGATAGGTAGCAGTCATCAATTGGAGATGGCAAAATTTTAGAAGGCACTGCAAAGCTCTTATTGTTCCTTCAGAAAAGATGATCAGGACATTAAAATTGAACAATTGCTTACATGCGACATTCAACGCTGCTCCCGTGGTTGCAGAAGGGACAACTGAAAACAGGGGCGGAGCTTAAGGGGGGCTGAGCAGGCTATAGCCTGGCCCCCATTCCAGAAGTCTAGCCTTTAATATAATTACTCAATCCTCCTGTTGTGCTGATATACCTCCTGAAGGAAAATATGCAAACTGAAGATTACAGAATATTTTTGTTTGATTTAGGATGATTCCAAAAATCACTATTTGTTCATGTAGGTTCTCTAGATAATGATATAGCTGCTTGATAATGACAATATAATCAGCATAAGAAGGGGGCTATTACAATTGGAAACCATGCAGATATTGTTGTGTGGCAGCCAGAAGTGGAGTTTGACCTCGATGATAATCATCCTGTACGTGTTCTATTATATTTATACTCTTCGTTTCTCATGTAGTCGACTGTAGAGTAGTTTCTTCATTTTCTAGCTCTCGTGGCCAAAGTACAAATATACGTATATAAAAAATAAAAAAATAAAAAAATAAAAAAATAAAAAAATAAAAAAATAAAAAAATTGAAAGGAACAAGGAAAGGAAAATGAAAATCCCACAACCAAAGAATGGTGTATTGAGTATGATGGTTCTCTTCATTTGACAAATGTAGCAGTCCTCAACTATAACTATGAACTGCATAGTGATTTTGTTTTAAGTTTAGCACGATTTAAAAATCGCCTCCTAATTTCTTTCTTATCTCCTCTACATAATACATGGGATCTAGACTATTTGGAAAAATTTTGGGAACTTCTGTGAGGGAAAACATGCTCCTGCTGCCCGTGGTGCCTCATTCCTGGCTAGATAAAAAAAATACATGAAATTGCTGGTAAATTAAATTGGACTCTTAATTTAGGGCTGAAAAAGTTTGTTAAAAAATTAGGACTCAAAATTTAGCCCGTCCCAACCAAAAATCCTGGCTCCGCCCCTGACTGAAAACAGTGTCAAGCTTGTCCATCCTATTGTTTGGAGCAGGCTTGGCTCGACTTCTGCTTCCCCATAGTTGAATTAGTGTCCTCCTAAACAAGAGTAACATCAAATAAGTGAGACCCAAAAAGAAGGGCTTAATCATAGTATAATTTAAGGATAAATGAAGAAAGAAAAGAAGCAACTGCATAAATATGTACCATCTACTAACATATAGATAAATTGAACAATATAACCTATCAACTCTTCTCTTTAAGAATGATGCTCAAACATGTAGAACTGTGCTTGATCATTTTATCAATGTTTATAAGTTTCCATATTTATGTCACCTTTTAACAATAATGCTAAAAAAATGCTTAGATGGAACTCCTTCGGAAGTGGTAAGATGTTTAAAACAGCAAGAGTAGATCGAAAAAGCGACAGTCAGAATTGTTCTATCTAATCCGTAGACAGTCAAGTGCAATACAATCAACGAAATAGTAAGTGAAAGTCCCACTCTCGCTCAGGGAGAAGCCAATAAGGTACAGGGATTTACCGTAACATCATAATAGACTCTTGACCTGTGTTCAAACTCTTTAAGAATGGTATAAGAGATGTCTGCAAATTTGAAAGAGATTAAACCCAAAACTCTAAAGCAGGAAATACCTAAAGAGGAGAATCATATATAAAGAACATATAAATTCTTTTCTACAATGCTCCAATAATTTTAGATATAAATTTGAAATCTTTATCAAAATTTGGACTGCAAATTTACATCTTCGTTGAATTAAATGCATACCTGAAAGATCGATGAAGAACTATGGATGAAAAATCGCTCCCAGCTATCTACAATAATTCAAATTGACCAACAAATACAATTAGAAAATTGGTGTGGAATTCCAATCGAAGAATTTGATGATTAATTGGATCGAATCGAGTGGACCTGACGATTAGGCTATGGAAAAGAGGGAGGGACAAATAGAAACCCTACCAAATATGTACATACATACATCAAAGAATGGTTACCATACTCCTTAATTAAAACGGTGGCAAGCAGTCGTTTTTTGAAACTTGAATCTCCAATCTCCTTTTTCGAAGAAGTTGAAGGATTCCAATCTAAAAATGGAGCTTCAGAATCCGACATTAAAGGCATAGATCTGAAGCAAAACTTCGCTGAAGTTGAGTAACTGAGTTTAATTATGAGTTTCATGGTGAAAATGTGTCTCTATGGATTGGTAGTTTTGGCTTTGCAAATAGTTTCTAATTCCATTTTGAATCATCATCATCATTGTAGGAGGATGCTCGAGGTGTGTTCAGCAATTCCAAATTACTCCAAATCAAACCCCTGGCATGTAGAGAGAAAGAGTCAAATGGGGCATCAAGATCATCGCTGCCGGCATGGAAGGAAACAAGAGAGAGAGGGCGAAGGAATGTTTTCATAATCGGATTCGTCATGAAATCGAAAAGGAATCGGGTAAATAAATTATTGGTTTGTCAATGATAGAATTGTTATTGAATTAATAACGTTATAGATATAAAAAAAAATATATATTATTAATAATTAATAAAATTTTAAAATATATAATTTTTTATAAATTAAAATATAATGAAATTATATTATAATATATTATTAAAAATAAAAATATTTTTTGTAAAAATAAAAAATACTTTAAAATCAGTTCAAGTAACTGATTTTGCTAGTTAAACCACCGGTCGAATCGATTCTATTGATTTTTAACCAAATGAATTAAACAGATTCAAATTGAATCGGACATTAAACTGGGTCCTGGTACGGTCGAATCGATTCTATTGATTTTTAACCAAATTAATTAAACAGATTCAAATTGAATCGGACATTAAACTGGGTCCTAGTACAACTAGTCAGACCGGCCAGTTCGGGTTTGATAACATTGACCGAAGGTATTTGACCCAAATGACATTCCTCAATTCATAATATCTTTAAAAGTTGAAGGATCAAACCTAACCGTATTAAAAAGCTGCGTATGTATGTATCATAGCAATTTATGTATACTAGTTGATAACCCGTGCAATGCACGGGCTAAGTTTAATAATGGATTGAATAATTTTCTAAACATGTGATGAGAATGATATTTATAAGACAATAACACAAAAAATATATACATTTATAAACGCATCGCATTATCCTCATGATCAATTTTATATATAAATTGATAAACACAAAAAAAATATTTTATCTTCTCATTGAACAACTACCTATGCATTTTAAATTTCAAACTCCTTGAAGAAAAATTAAGACGTAAAACTCTTACCTTAAAACTGAGGAAAAGTATGAAAGTCAGGCTTAAAACTCTTACCATAGCTACATGCTTCTTCCCTTTCTTGCTGCCAGGGGCTTTATCCTTTCCCTTGACCATCCTTGAGAGAATACCTGCTTGCATTGAGTTCCCCTCAGTATTAAGGCTCTTGATCAATTCCCCACGGCTACTCCAATAATTTTACATAAGAACAGATTTGGGTCGGTCTTTAGAGTAGCAGATGAAATTTTAGGTTCTGCAAAAAATAGTAGTGCAGTTGGTGTACTATAAAGTATAAACTCGGTACCAAAAAAGAAAATGTCAAAAGGTAACAGCATAATAATAATCTAGCTCAGTGAGTTGTTTCATCAAACATCTTAAATGCAAGATAAAATGATGCTAAAAATAAGAAACATGAATTTGATTTTAACCACAGAATTGAAGAGTGACAATATCAAGTCCTTGAAACACAAACATTATAAACATAAAATCATATTACCCTTGCATAAACATCAACATAACATACAGAATCAAGGAATTGATGAATGGAGATTTGTATTGCCTTTCAAAATTCAACACCATACCAATTCTTCTTCTTAAAACATTAATAGTAAGACCACAAATTAATGCAGCAATAATCAAAATCAAATGAAAAATGAAGCATAGTCCACTTACTAACCTTCATAATTTTATATGCTTCCGGTAAATCTTCCTCCAAAAAAGGTCATCTTCATCAATTTCACTCCCTATTCCAATAAACTCAGATTTCACTAATATTTGAGATCTCCCATCTTGCTTCGGTGGGTCCAATAACCTAGACTTAGTCGTCGTCCTCATCAAGTTCAATTTCCTCCTCCCAGTCGTCGGTGTCACCGCCACAACCGGACCCTGTCACGAAACCCTTACTAAACTTAGCCGCGATTCGTACCTATTGGAAGAGGGATTACGAAATGAAAAGAATCAAAGAAGAAATTGGGCGATGGTTGATTTGGTTCCAACCATATATATATTTGATAGGGAAACATTGAATAAATAGTCGATGGGCGGTACTTTAGCTTTGCATCTTGGAAAAGGAACATGGAAGATGAAGAGAAAGAGGCGATTGAATTTCGCGAGGAAGATGGAAGATGAAGAGAACGTCGAGACTGATTTAACGTTGGTGTGGATAATCGAAAGGGGAGAGAAAGATTAAATTGTAGTTTTTAGGATTTGAAGGGATTCTACGGTGTTCTTTATTATATTTAATGTAAGAATCAGAAAAGCCGACTGAGGTAAAATCCAAGTAATTGAATCAATTGAATTGAACCTGAATTGAACCGAGACAACTCAAATATTTTTTAAATTAATTGAGTTCAATTAGTGAGTTTTCAAATTGAAGTGAGTTGACTCATCTGATTTTTTAATTTAAAGAATTGTTTGATGTACTTTTATATATTTATTATATTTAATGTAAGAATCGAAAAAGCCGATTGAGGTAAAATCCAAGTAATTGAATCAATTGAATTAAACCTGAATTGAACCGAGACAACTCAAATATTTTTCAAATTAATTGAGTTCAATTAGTGAGTTTTTAAATTGAAGTGAGTTGACTCACCTGATTTTTTAATTTAAAGAATCTCTTGATGTACTTTTATATATAGTATAATTGATGTCGATTCTGTGATATTTTGTTTATTAATCATCCCAAATTCTTTTATTTTATTTTCATATAAAGATCATCTCTTTTACATGCATGTTCACCTACTCGTTCAAATACAAATACACCCTCATAAGTTTTAATAATATTATCAATTTATGAGTATTATTTTACCGACTCTAATTTTCCAACTAGTTCAGATTTTTCTTCCACGACAATGAGGGACTTCTATGTTAAAAGAATCATATTTATGATTTAAAAATATATTTTTATTTCATATTTATTCGAGTAGTTAATTTAATAATATTGACATAATAGCGACATTACTTTTTTAATCACCAATTAAATCACATAGGTGGTCCTCCGCATTCATGGACGAGAGCATTGATACCATATGATCAAATATATATCCACTAGTGGGGGGCCCAAATATATCCGCCTTGAAAAAAATATATCCGAGCAAAATACACACAAAGATTCCCTCACCACAATACTGTACTCTGTGTTGTACACTGTAGTAACTTTCGATTACCAGGGCTTTTCCTTTTCTTTTTTGTTGCTCTTTTAGGGGATTCGATGCTTAATAATATCTGCAGAAAGAAAGGATAAAAAGGCAAATTCCTTCATTTATCAGGAGGGAGGAAGCAGTTGAAATCGGCAGAATTTTTTTCTGAATTTTAGCTTCTTCTATTTCTTCTTCTGATAAAAAAATTTTCTGGCAAATAAGAAATCGAATTCACACAGTTACAGTAAGAGCGTATAGAAGGGAAGTATGGGAAGAGGAAAGTTCAAGGGCAAGCCCACTGGTCGGCGCCAGTTCTCTACCCCTGAAGAAATGAGTATGAAATTCAATCTCCTTACATCATGTCTTTTTGCGTTCGTTGATTTGTTTGATTATTAGATAAGGGCCATTCGGAATGACTTTTTTTTTTTTTAACCTAAAAGTTAAAATTTTAAAAGATTTATAAGTTAAGATTTTAATAAATTTATAAGTAAAAGTGTTATTATTTTTATTTATAAGTTAGAAATTATAAGTAATATTTGTGAATGTGAATGAGATTTAAAATATAAAAATTATTAAAATATTTTTTAATAAAAAGAATATTAAAAAAATAAAAGAAAGTATTTTTTTTATTTTATAATGGTTGACTAGTCATTTTTTTAAACAACAAATTCTTACTTATTTTTTTTTACTTATAACCTAACTTATAAGTTTGCAAATAAGTATCAACCGAACGGAAAAGTTGGAAGAATGACTGAGGGTATCAGTCGATGCCGAACAGGTTCTAAACTGGTGAATTTGGACTGATTTATGATAATTAACGGAATTATTATATACTTATGTTTGATTTTGAATGTGTTGGATTATATGGTGTTATGTGATTATAAAGACCTCATCTTTAAATTACTCTTTTAGTTTGAATGTGTTGGATGTTATGTGATTTTTAAAGATCTCATCTTTAAAATTTATAGGTAGAACTTGGTTTTTCATTGAAAAATAAGTTTCTAGTAATATGGTACTCACCTTTAATAAAGTGAGGGTTCCATTTAACTCTTTTACTTTTCCTTGCACCTTGGTTGTGAGTTTTTTAAAATTTGGAAATGATAGAATTGCTAAGAAAAGTTTGCATCTTTCCTTTGAATTCTTATGTTTGTAATATTTTTTAAGTTGAGAAAGGTAAAGCGAATTAATGAAAATTTGAGCCAACTTTCCTTTGAAATTTTCCTACTTAAAATGGTAATATTTTTAAGGACAAGAAAATTGACTTGCTGAAACTTTCCTTTATTCCTTTATTACGCTTATTAATAAAACAATTGACAAATTTTGTCAACCATATCCTAGATCTTTTTCTTACCAAACACACAAACAAAGTCGAGGGAAAGTTACATTCCTTTCTTTCCTTTCTCAGCCTTTTTTAAATTTAAAATCTTTTATGATTCTTTACCCTAAAAAGCTAACAAACTGAGTGTTAAGCATATTAGCTTAGGACTAGCATATTTTCTTTAACATTTTTTCCAAAAATAAATTTTGATTTCAAAAAAAAATTATGTCTCAAATTGTGTTATAGGCAAATCTTGATGCGCATAAAAGAAAGTCAAAAAAGTTAACTGAGACTTTCATTTTTGGACGGGAGAGTATTTAATAAGGGGAGTACATAAGCCTAATAATAATGGTATTGTGAATAAGGTCTGCTCAAATTGTGGTGTTCCCTTAATCACTCCCTGCATTACTAAATTTGATTGTCTGGTCAGAGTGTTGTTACATCTTCAAGTTTTTCCCCCCTTTGATTTTTAAAAATTTTAATACAAAAAAGTCTTGTGTGCATGGAATTTGATAACGGACTTGTATGAAGATCTATCTGCTGAGTTGCGTAACGCGGACCACTGACCCTGATTACAAAGTATAAAAGAGAAAACAAGAAATTTGAGTTTTGGAACTCAAGGAGAAATTATAGCCAATATGAATTATGTCTGAAACCGGAAAATGAATTCCTATGATTCGTGATATACTTTAAAAAATTTGAAGCTTATACTTTAAAAAATTTGAAGCTATTTACTTTCTTATTGGATTAAGTGAAAGTTTGGATCACCTATTCATATAAATTTATTTTTGCAGATTAGTAGTGTAGAACTTTTTTTTCTTCATATAAGTTTTTTTTTTTAAATTACTAGATAGTACTCTTATGGTACCTGTTTTCCTTAAGAATTCATATTGAAGTTTATTCTTGTTTCATGTCTTTTTCCTCTACAAGTTAACGTACAAGGGCGGATCCAGGAATTTGTCATAGTAGGGGCGGATTAGAACTTTTTTTTATTAAAAATAAAAATAAATAAAAGTTGAATTTTGAGACAATTCTTGGATATGAATTTCATTTGAGACAGATTGGTATTTTGAGACGATTCTTAAATAGGAATTTCATTTGAGAAATTTGGAGTAGTCTCGATGATTTGGTTTTTGAACGTTTGAATTTCGTAAATATATCATGAATGCCTAAATCAATCAACATACAATTAACAATCCCAAACAAATCACTAATTTATGCAAATTGCAACATAAATAAAATTCTAAAACACAAAAAAAAATAAAAAATTCATATCAGAATAAAAACATGATTTAAGATTTGATTTAGAAACTTACTAGCCATAGTTCAATTTGAACGATTCCCCGAAAAAATATAATTCAAAAGATTTGACCAAGTCAAGTACCATGAAAGATGAGAAGAAATTGAGTAATATTGTATAATAAGACAAACAAGGACCGAAGCGAAGCTAAAGACAGGAAAATGAAAAGCAGGAAAAGGAAAAGCATACATGTTTTGCTTTAACAATAAACTAATAAAAAAGTATCCACTACGAGTATACAAAATAACATTCACCGTCCACTTTCATCAAATCTAACACTTCATTTTTATTATTACTAATGGAATTCTCCAAAAATGTCAGCAGAGGCAGCTGCCTCCTCTGCGCCGTATGTAGATCCGCCCCTGTTAACGTATGAATAACACAGCTATTATTAGGCTGTAGTTGAGATCTTATTGACTAAATTCTGCCCTTTTTTGTTTGTAACTTAAATGTTGCAGTTGCTGGCACCTCCACTCGTCCTCGCACATTTAAACGGGTAATTTTACTGGCTTTAATGTTTTAGATATTTTTTTTTTGGAGAATAAAGTTATTCCTTAAATTTTTGCCATTTGGCTCAGCTTGATAGCATGTGGTTAAAGATGAAAGAATGATACAATGTTATTCGGCACACTTGAATAGTTCATGCATAATCCTCTAGTAAATGATATAGCTCTCAAGTATGATCAGTTTCTTAGTGGAAATCCTGATTCCTGACATGCTGTCTTTGGATTGATTATTAAACACATTTGTAAGCATTTGGGGACGGTTATTTATTACCTTCAAGTTCAGACATGACAAGGCTACTAATTACTGTCTTTTTTTTTTCTATACCTTTTTTGAAGTTTAATCTATTTAATATTATCAGGAGGAAGCTGAAGTGGAAGAAGATGAGAGACTTGGAGAAGAATCTGAAGAGGAGTTCAAGGACTCTGAGGGAGTGGAAGTCATTACTTTGCTCATTTCTATATACCAAACATATTTTCTTTATGATTTTGTGAGAGATGGGTTCAGCTGGTTTTGTTTCTTATGGAAGGATAACCTTGATTAAGTTAGAATCTTTTTTGTTGTCTTTTAACAGAAGAAGAAAGGGACTCAAGGTATCATTGAGGTTGAGAATCCTAATTTTGTTAAGCCTAAGAATTTGAAAGCGAGAGATGTTGATGTACATTACCTTCTCTCTCAAGTATTTTATTCATATGTTCTTTTTAGTAATTATGTGTGAATGCTATCTAACACTTGAGTTTGTTATACAGATTGAGAAAACAATTGAGCTTTCAAGGCGTGAAAGGTTTGTAAATGCTTATCTGCTAACTTCTTTTACAGAAATGATTGATAAATGATAAACCACCAAACTTCCTTTCTTTTGTTCTTCTGCTTTATCTTACTTCTTTTTTCATGTCGTTGTAATCCACCTCGGGTGAAGAAAGATGAAAGAAAAGTTATCCCAATCCCCTCTCTTGCATGGGCGGATTTATTTATTTTTCTAATTTTGCAATTTATCAATCGTACTCGCATAATTTCTGAGTGCATGTGCCTCCTTATTTCCCCGCTGCAATTTAAACACGGGATCCAACCTATTTACTTTTTTTCTTTGATAGACACTTCACATTTTTTCTTTCGTAAAGAAGAGTCACGTTCTGCAATTTATCAATCGTACTCGCATAATTTCTGAGTGCATGTGCCAAATATTATCATAGCGTGATCTGGTTGACTGCTTTCTTAGATTGTCATCACTTGTATTTGGTAGGTATGTAGGAGTCTTACTCGGGCTCCCTTATTCTTGATATATTATGAGCATGTCACAAATTACTTATTGTTAGGATATGTGACCAGATTTTCCAGTAAGATCTGTTTGTTCCATGCTTTGTATCAATTGATTGTTAACACACCAAAAAAAATAGCTTCAGAATGATAGTCATGTCAAATAAACCTGTAATTTATTGTCACATGTGAGGATTATTGGAAGACTCTGTAATAATAGCAACTGTTATGTAAGCTGTGTTCTAAGAGAAAAAGTGAAATGTTGTGCTAGGAAGCATTATAGTTGGAAGACAGGAAGAGGCTATTTTGTGGACAACAATCAAGCATACAAGTGGTGTAAAATTTCTGCGTTAGCTATACAAAATCATGGGACTGAGTTTTTTCCCCCTTCCGGGGGTGGGGGGGGTGGGGGGGGGGGGGGGTGGGGTTATGAATAGTTCAAGACATATATTATGATTAATGAGGCTGTTAGCATAAATTGAAGAAGGGAGAAGGGATGGGGTTCTTGCAAGTGGGTTACTTCAAGTTTAAGTTGTGGTTCTTAGATAGTTGCTGACTTGCTGCCTCATTGGGATTGACAGAAGTTTTTAATTCGCAGTGTTGGATCTTATCTGTTTTTGGCTAGGAGCATAATGCTCCGCTTTTTAGTGATAGCTATTTATCTTTTGTTTTATTGAAAAACAAGATCTTTTTTCTTGCTCCTTTATGGGCCTCTGCCATGGGTGCCCTGGGTATTTTGTGTCTGATCTTTGTAAAGATTGGAAAGCTTCTCTCTTTTGTGTGTTTTCTTCTTAATTGCACTCGTTAATGTTATTGGGTGGATGGACTCATTGTAGGCTAATTCTTGAATTCTCTCTTTTCATCAAACTTTCTTCTTATAAAAAATGTTTTAATTGCTATTGATACTTTGTATAGAATTCTAGTGTAAAATAACCAATCGGTGTCATGTTTTCTCTGTTCACAGAGAAGAGATGGAGAAACAGAAAGCTCATGAAAGATATATGAGGTTGCAAGAACAAGGGAAAACAGAACAAGCGAGGAAAGATTTAGGTAAGGAATATTTTCTAGTTGTTATTGTTGTTCTTTTTGGTTTTTATTTGACTGGGTATTCTTTCTTGTTTTATAAGCATACTGCTATATGTATTATATAGAGCTGGTTTGCATTTCGAATTCCCTGAGGTAGAATTTTCCTTTTACCCCTGTCCAAGTTTATTAGTGATATTGTTTGTGCAAGTAGTTAAATAGTAATAATAATTTACTTTTAGTATATTGACAACCATCTACCATCTACATGAATTTGCTAGATGTAGTTAGCTATTTACTAGGAGTCTAGGACACACTGTTTTGTGGCAACTTAACACCCTTCGTTGAGAGACAACTCTTTCTCCAATTTGTTATTCCATGTCATGTATATTCCTGGGCTCGTTCAAGGAGTTCTACGAACTTATATTTTTTACTTCTTCCCTTCAACCCTATCCACACAACTATTTATTTATTTTTGAAAAATGAATGGGTGTTGTGTCTTGTTTCTCTATAAGATAGGGAAGACGTTTCTACATCTTTGTTAGTGCTTCTGTTTTGCATAATTACACTGTTTAATTTGTGTTGGGTTATGCAGAGCGTCTGGCTCTTATTCGTCAACAAAGGGCAGAGGCTGCTAAAAAGCGATATGAAGAAAAAGCTGGTAATTCACCGGATCCCCACCCTTTTTCGGTCCTACATTTTTTTCTTGTAATTTCTATAATGTACTCATTATGGATTTATATTGTTTTTTCTACCAGCCAAAGAACAGAAGACTGAAGCTCGCAAATGATTATGGATTGGCAGTTGTCAAACAATTAATCTTTACGGTTCAGAAGTAGAGATTATGATGCCTCTTGGCAATTTGTGAAAACTGATATTCTCGTTTCTGTTTCGTCATTTAATCAAGTGTTTGCAAAAAAGACATTTGGAATTAGACTATTTGTATTAATTTAATATTATTTCGGATTATTTTATCTCATAATGAGAGATTAATAGTCTTTTAAATAGTTTTATAGATTATTTTTTTTAATCATTTTTAAAGCTATTTATGAGAAAAATTATATAATTTTATGAAAAATTTAGAATTAATGTTTCTCTTTATTTTAAGCTACTAAATAATTTCAAAGACTCTAGAGCTGATGTTTCCGTGAAAAAATTGTTTTCACGTTCGGCAAAGGCCTTTGTATCATCTGTAGGAACAGCACGCAGGTGACGTAAGTCACTAAGTCAGCTTTAAAGCATACAAACAGTGCTAGTAGTCCTATTCAGATTTATGCTGATATGATCCAGAATTATATCTATCTGATTATAAGTTCACATGATGTTTTCCACAAGTCTTCAAAATCTTCACTTTCTAGAGAAATCCCATAACTACATAATTTACCAAGATTAACTTAATATATCTAGAAGAAGTTTCAAATACTGATTAGTGCAGCTTACTCGAGTCAAATTGATTTCCCCGCCTTTTCGCGGGATAAAATGCAATATTCAAATTTAATTGGATTAAGTTAGTATGAAATTAATTTTATAATAAGTTGGATAATAGACTAATACAGTGTTGATACGCTGGTCGAAACTTACAATAGTAAATTAGATAATAGACCAATACAATGTTAATTTCATGCTAATTAGATCCGATTTAATTAATAATAGCAATATTCACACCTAGGAAGTTATATCTTTTTCCTTACTATTCCATCCTTCCGGATGTTATGAATCTCAGACCAAAAAGAAAATAAAATGAAAAGGAAATATCGCAAAATTTTACTAGCTCCTACAACGTGATCAATAATTCCTTGATTGGCCATCAAAGACAACGCAAACAAAGCAAAAAAAAAACAACAACAAATAAATCACACAATGCCTAATTGAATAGACGCGCGAAACAAAAATACTTGATATTTCAAACTCTCCGTCAGCAATTACATTTTGTTTCATGCTGATAGAATTAAATTATACGATATTTTTATTCTCTAATATTTAGTTTTTATATTTATTGTGTACTTAAATGTTTAATTATTTAGTTTATTTTGATTTTAATAGGTTTTATATGATTTTAATTAATTTATATTAATTTAGGTAATTTTATAGTATTTTTATATTTCTTTTTATTTATGTGTTTTTATTTATTTTTAGTGTTTTAGGTGTTTTATTTATTATTATGCATTATTATTATTTTTAGTATTTTTGTATTATTTTTATTTATTTTTAATTATTTTATATTTTATTTTGTAAGAAAAATAACCTTGGGGGCAAATTTGTAATTCTGCAAGAAGCTGGTGGCAAAATCGTAATAAAGCAGATTCTTGGGAGTCTTGATTGTAAATATCCAGGCGGTGGCATTTTTGTAATAACGACAACAGACATCCGCGCCATGCGCGACACATCAGCAGCAGCAGACACAGAGCAAAATGACGCCGTTCGGAGGTTTAGTGGAAGCAACCGCGCAATGCGCGGTAATGCTGAAACAGTGGCAAGAACATGAATGAAAATGGCGTCGTTTTGGGCTCAGGGGCGCGCAATGTGCGAAGGTTGGCGACCGGCACTGTAGCGAAGGGTGTGTTTGGCTTGCGCGTTAATTGTCAAAATCAGATTATTCGCGAATTTTTGCTACTTTTTGATTCCATATTGGATTTTAATTCCAATTAGGGTTAGAATAATAATTATTTTACCTTTTTTTTATTTTTATTTTTATTTTAAATCTTATTAGGGTTTGTAAAGTGTACTTCCAACTAGGGTTAAGATGATTTTAGAGCCTATAAATAGAGGGCTTGACACACAATGTAATACACAACTTTTCTATTAGAAAAATTCTTTCTTCTATTATTTAGTATTATGTACAATTATGAGTAGTTAATTTATTTTTCTTGGTTTAAGTGATTGAAGCCATCAAGATTTATACACTGTGAGATCTAATTTATTTTAATTGTTCAATTTATATTTTGATTATTGAATATTCTTCTATGCTCAATTTTATGTTTGATTTGTTTAATTGCTAGGAGCGTTACTAGTTTATTATTCATATTAATCTACTGCTATTTGTGAAGCAACTAAGTTTAATAATTGTTTTGCAGGTCAAAATATTATTTTATCTTAAGAAGAATATTCATCTAAATTAAATGCGAACAAGTGACTTGTGGTTTTTAGTTCAACGATCTCTCTAATTCTTTATGCTGCTATTAAATTAAATCTTGAGCAAGTGCCGGATGTTGTTTATGTGACGCCCCCAAATCTGGGCCCACACAGCCCAAACTTGAGTCGTCAAAAGACTACAACAAAATTATTACAACAAAGCACAATGTACTACAATACAGTGTATAATAATACACAACTAAGTCTTCACTATTATTGCCACACTATTTTACAAAACATGAAGACTATGATAACTATTCCTCGGACCCTCACTCCATTCCCCGGCTAGACCCTGTTATGTTTTCATTTCCTGTTGAAAAACAATGGAACAAAAGAAAGGGTGAGCTCAAATAGCCCAGTAAGAAATATCATGACTAAGATAATGACGAATAAATTATCATTAGCCTTCAACAGCTGAGTTCTTGATAGAATACAATATAATACAAGGTTTATATCAAAAACTGCAGTTAAATTCTTAAACAATGTTCAGATCAATAACAGCAGCGGAATGAGCAATCTATTAGAAGAATAATGCAGATTATAATGTCCACTCGCTTCTCATTTTCGTAAAAACATCATCAACTTTTATCATCTGAAATACCATTAGTCATGATAATAAAAATTCACAGTTCCTGATCATAATCATGCAAATCAACAGTTCATCTTTGCACTACGGGCCAAAGATATTTAATATAGCACCAGCGGTCATGATTATACTAGATTCAGCCTTTGGTGATAATCATACCAAACAACAGTTCATCTATGCACTACGGGCCAAAGAGAACTTTCACCACGTGCCATAAAAGACACCGAACAGATGTATCGCCTTTAACCTATTATATCGCCTTTAACCTATCATCTGTTCAACAAATATATCACATCTGTGCCCCCGGCCACAGATATTCACAACAGCTTGATTTTTGGATGATTAGAATGATATAAATGATGAACAGAAGAAATAGGATAACAATAAGTATCGGAAGTTTACTTTGTACAGATTCAAATAATGTCCAAATTGTCAACATGATGTGGAGTGAAATTTAAAAATGATATTTAAGATCCACAGTTCAGAATAACGGTTACAATTCAATAGAAAGGTTCACGTAAATAGGAAGGTTCAGTTGAAATAATGAAGTTCAACTATTATGGAACATATAATATTTTCAGGAATTATAGAAGCAATAGTTCCATAATAAATTTCGATTTAGGAGTATGAAAGAAAATAATATCCCTTACCGTAGCAGGTTTGATTAACAAAAGGTGAAGGAAATTAATACAAAGGGTTATTCACCAACAGGCGGCAATCCGCTCCGTAAGGTTATTCCCACAATTTAATAGAATTTGAGTACAAAGAGTTATTCACCAAACAGGCGGCAATCCGCTCCGTAAGGTTATTCTCAGAGATTAATAATGAATGAATACGAAAGGTTATTCACCAACAGGCGGCAATCCGCTCCGTAAGGTTATTCCCACAATTTAATACATGGAAATAAAAGGCACGTCTTATGAGTAAGAAAGAAACAATATTATTATCGAGAATCAAATAATGATAATCCCTTACCATAGTACGTTTGAATAATGGAAGATGAAAAAGATGGTATCCCTTACCTCAACACGTGACTGGATATTGATTTAAATGAGGTTGATTAACTTGAACAGTACACGTATACTTATAGATCTTCACAAATACTCAAGATGACTTAAGCACATTTAGAGAGAACTTTCACAAGAAGTATTTAGAGAGAGAAAGAAAGAACAAGTAAGGAAGTTTATGAAAAATCCTTAAGTTAAGGCTTCTATTTATAGCCAAAAATCTTATCATTCCTTTAATCTAAACCATTCATTTAAATATCATCTTTTAATCTACACCATCCATTTCAAATTTTATATTATCTTTAATCTACACCATTCATTTCATATTACCTAATAATCACCTAACTTTATATTATAAACAAATCAATTCAATTATTCAACAATATTTCACACTTTAATCTACACCATTCATTTCATATCACCTAATAATCACCTAACTTTATATTATAAACAAATCAATTCAATTATTCAACAATATTTCACACTTTAATCTACACCATTCATTTCATATCACCTAATAATCACCTAACTTTATATTATAAACAAATAACTTTATCAATTCAATTATTATGACTAATTGTTATAAATACAGTATAGTTAGCTCTTAGATATCAAGTCAATAAATTAATGAAATACAACTGTTTAAAAAACATCATAATAGAGATAACAATAATGTAAAAGAAAGCATACGTTACTGTGTAATGACAATTATTGATTCAATAATGTGAATTACTGTGCATATGTTACTGTGACAATTATTAGGTTCAATAATTTTAAAAACAGTGCAGCAACAATTATTGACTCAATGATATAAAATACAGTGTAATGACAATTATTAAATCAATAATGCAAAATACTGTGTAACAACAATTATTGAATTGATAATATAAAATATTATGCAGTGACAATTATCGATGAAATGATGCGTAACAGTTACGGTGTCAATTATCAGACCAATAATATGAGACACTATGCAATACCGTGTGTTACTGTAGAGTACCGTGTGCTACAGAAAATACCAAAAACTACCGTATGCTACTATTCTTTTATCACCGGTATTTTAACAGTTCCGTTGACTATTTTTATTTAAAAAGGTTATTTCTGTCGTTTTCTATATCCGACAAATATTCCGTTGTGGGGTCCACCAATAATTTGTTATTTCGGCGCCGTCGTACGACACGAATATTCCCCGACCAAACGAATATTCCCCGACAAAGCGAATATTGTCCGACAAAATAAAATTTGCAGATAACATCCTTAACTTTTAACTTGATCGATTTAACCACTTATTGTTTCAAAAAAATATATATGAAGAAAAAATTAAATTTTGTATTTCATAAAATTCGGGGTCTTACAGTTTAGTAGTAAGGGTATTTAGACCAAGTGACTCTACTTATCTAAAATTAAGGAGAGGAGAAAAATTATTCCACCTGCGAGTAGTTCTTTCTACGGTGAATATTTAACATATGAATTGAGTTATTCTTGCATTAGTGATCAGTTGTAAATTCTTGATGGTGGATATTAACTTAAACCAAGGTTTTTTTTTATTCTTATTTATTTCTTGCATATTTATTTTTTGTAAATTTTATTTAAATTATTTCTTTAATTAAAGACCCCCCAATTTTGGTTTACAAAACATAAAATTAAATTAATCATTCTCTGTGGGATCGACTCTTTTTTGCACTACTACATTAATATTTTTTCAAAGTAAAATTTTATTTTTGGGTGCCTGCGACAGTACACCACATGCCAAAACAAAACAATGCCCATCTTCACAATTCAATTAATACTCATTAACTCATTTTTATTAAATATATATCCATATAAATAAGGCAAGGGAGAGAATGTAATATCCCAGATATTTTCAAGATTTTAAATAATATCTTAATTGATTTTATTAAAGGTTAAGGTTTAAAACCTAGAATTTGAGAAGTAAGATGTGTAGAAAATGGGTGAACATTTTTTTTTTAACATAAGGTATTTGTTAGAAAATTAAATGTGGAAATATTTTAACGATGCTTGTAGAGAATTTATTAAGAAAATAAATTCAATTGAAAAGTGAAGGTGATTATATTAATATATATACCTAGAGTTTAGTTTGTTAGTCAAACAAGATGATATGTGAAGTAAATTAAGTACTCAATTAAACTAATAAATTAATTAGTTTAAAAATGGAGTAAGAAGGAAAGACATAAAATATAATTAATTAAGTTAATTATATTAGTTAAGGTTTAAAGTTATTGTGAAGCTAGAATGATTGTCTAGAATGACAATATTAAGAAATTAAATTAATTAAGTAATTAACTTAATTATTAAGTTGTTGTATAGAGTCCATTAATGGATTTAAGCAAGCCCAATATTTGAATGGTCGAAAGTCTTGTTGGTAATTATAGAGGTCCAAATAACTTTAAGGATCTAGCCTCATGAAGAGTCCAAGTAATTTAATTACTACTAGTGGACTAGCCCAAAAGAATTATAGATGTTAGCCCAATATGAGAATATTGATATGAAGTGGGTAATTAAATAATAAGCCCAAATGTTATGTTGATTATAGTCCAAGAGGTAATTAATATAAGTCAAATTAAATTAATTACCTAGCCCAAGTTATAAAGATGTGTGAGTTGTGTTGGGTAGCCCAAATAATTAAATAAGGGAGCCCAATGCAAAATAAACTAGTAGCCCAAATATTGAGTCCAAATTTAAAAGTCAAATATTGGTCAATATGTTGGGAGAATAAATTTAAGTATTATTAAGTGTAGAGAATTAACTAATGTAGGGTTAATTGAACAACCCTAGTTGGTAGATAAGATAGAGCATTAACCAAACATTGGTTAAATGCTAGGTGGGTGAATTTGATGATGAGAATTAACTATGGATGAGTTAGTTGAATAACCCTAGGTAGTAAATAAATTAAAGATTTAACTATGCATGGGTTAGTTGTAGGAAGAATATTATAGATACAATTGTGTATGTATATAATTCACCAAGGTATAATTTATATGTAACCATGGGTTGGATGTTGTAGAGAGTTAACCACATGTGGGTTAAGTGTTGGTGATTGTTGCTTATTTTACACTTCACCATTTATGTTGCTTGTAGTCAAGTTGATGGATGACATTTTAAATATCAAAAATACAAGTATTGTGCATGTATAAGTGAATATATATACATATATTGGTGTATATATATATAGATGCTTATATAATTATATAGGACATAAAAAAAATAAAACCTTAACCAATGCTAGAGTTAAGTGTTAGTAAATATATAAATATATTGGATATATATGTATACTTAATTGTAGAGAATTAACCTTACTTGGGTTATTTGATGGAAGATGTGTGTATGTTTAATTGATGAGCTTGAACCATGGTTGATAGTTGAGTTATCATAGGTTACAAGAGTAAAGGCCTTAACCACACTTTGGTTAAGTGTTGGAGAAAGTTGCTTTTGTTTTACTCAACCTATAATTTGTAAGCAAACTTGATGGAGGTCAATCAACATGTCAATCCAAGAGTCAATCAATCCAATAGTAATCTCAATTAAGCCTCTAATTGACCAATGTTAGTTGATTAAGGAAAGTTGATGGTGATTAAGGATGTGCTATAAATATAGTGCTCCACACATTGGCTATGTTTGTTAGTCATTTGTCTAGAAAGTCTAGAGAGAAAAGAGAGAGCTCTTGGAAAGAAAAACAAGCAAACTTTGGGAGATTGATGATTCTACCAAGAAAAAGTGCTAGAGAATAGTCAAGGAGGAGTCCTTAGCAAGATCATATCAAGAAGAAGAAGAGCATCCATGTCCAAGAGGTTCAAAAGTGCTCTATCTCTTCCTTAGTTCATTTTTATAATTTATATAAGTTTTAAACGGTTCAAATATATTTTTAACCGATCAAAAGTTATTTTGATGATCTAGAAGTCTAAATCTATGATATATAGGTAGATTCATGGTTTGATAGGTTTAAATCATGTATTGGTATGAGTTATATGCTAATAAATGGAAGAAAATTCCATATTGTGATTACCGGTAAAACCCTAAGGGGTTCGATCTTTAAATTTCGTGTCAAACGTTTTCAAAAATATGATTGAACCATGAAATATTGTAAAACAAGAAGTTAGGAAGACAACAACACTAAGTTGGTGTCATTTGGATGTGTAGAGTTTATTTTATTCAAGTTTGAACAATTAAAACCAAGGATTTGTGATTTTAGTTTTTACTTTGTCCTTGTAAGCCATTTTTAGTCCACTTCCGTTTGGAATTTGGATTTGAATGGAAGAAAATTCCATATTGTGATTACCGGTAAAATCCTAAGGGGTTCGATCTTTAAATTTCGTGTCAAATGTTTTCAAAAATATGATTGAACCATGAAATATTGTAAAACAAGAAGTTAGGAAGACAACAACACCAAGTTGGTGTCATTTGGATGTGTAGAGTTTATTTTATTCAAGTTTGAACAATTAAAACCAAGGATTTGTGATTTTAGTTTTTACTTTGTCCTTGTAAGCCATTTTTAGTCCACTTCCGTTTGGAATTTGGATTTGTGATCTAAAGAGAAATTGTAGAGGGGGAAATTCTGATGAGAATGGACTCAAGAAGCACCCCAAAATGTTTTAAAATGAAGAAGTTATGGCTGTCGGAGCGACTGAAGGTCGGGCAGTCCAAATTAGGGATTTCAGAAAAGTGGCCGAGCGCCTACCTAGCGCCTACCAAGCGCCTAGGCGCTCTAGCCGGCTGTCTCAGGGAGCAGATTCGGTTCGGGTCGGGTCGGGTCGGTCCGGGTCGGATCGGATCGGTCCGGGTCGAGTTTTTAATGAAAATTTAAGTTGAAATAAGTGTGAAATGAATGGGTTTGAATACTAAACCAATATATGAAGTTTATTAGTAATTAATTGGTAGCTAAATATGTAACATAAAGACTAATGCTAACACAATTAAAAAGTTAACTATTGCTATTATTTGAAGATTATTAAAATATTATTAAATGATCAATAATATTAGTGTATGATTAAAAAGTTATTGAATGATGAATAACATTTGTAAATGTTTAAAATATTATTATATGGTTAATAATATTAATAAGAGATTAAAATATTATTAAATGGTTAATAATATTAATAAGTGGTTAAAATATTATTAAATGATTAATAATATTAAGAAGTGAATAAAATATTATTAAATGGTGAATAATATTAGTAAGTAATTAAAATATTATTAAATGATTAATAATATTAAGAAGTGATTAAAATATTATTAAATGATTAATAATATTAAGAAGTGAATAAAATATTATTAAATGGTGAATAATATTAGTAAGTAATTAAAATATTATTAAATGATTAATAATATTAAGAAGTGATTAAAATATTATTAAATGATTAATAATATTAAGAAGTGAATAAAATATTATTAAATGGTGAATAATATTAGTAAGTGATTAAAATATTATTAAATGGTTAATAATATTAATAAGTGATTAAAATATTATTAAATGGTTAATAATATTAATATGTGAGTAAAATATTATTAAATGGTTAATAATATTAATAAGTGATTAAAATATTATTAAATGGTTAATAATATTTGAATGTAGTTGTATATTATCAAAGGTAGATAATATTTTGAGGTATTTGGTATGTTATTAAACATCCGAATCATTAAGTTATGTAAAAGAGGAAATTTAATTGAATTAAATCAATGTAAATAGTCCATTTGTGGCTAATTTAGACAACTTATTAAAAGTAAGTCGTACGAAGAACATGTAGTGAACACGTAAGTTGGTTAAGCATACCCGACATGTCCAAACTGTATTTGGGCTAGGGTTTTTGTTCGGAACTTAAGGGTTCGTTTATCGGACAACTAAAGAGTTAATAATTTGAAGTTAAGGTCTTAAGTTAAGACTAGTTAATAGTCATTGTAACTAATGATTATGTCAATTCTATATATAAATTATAGGTTGAACAAGAGACGCAAATAAGCGTAGATGGTAGAAGCGACCAGACAAGTTTTTCAGAACTTGCTCCTATGTGTATTAACATGCTGCCATGTGATATTTAATTGTTGATAAGATAATCTAATGATGATTTTGTGATATGTGAAACGCATGAAGTATGATTACATGAAAAATATGTACAAGAATAAAGCAGGATTTGCTAAATGCTAGTTGGTTATTGTATGAAATGCCTGAGTAGCATGATGTAAGTATAAAATGCATAGTATGTTTAAAATGTGAAGCATGCAATGTGTTATGTGTAACTGTTAAACTTGTTGAGCCGTCGTGCTCACTCTTGCTTAAAACCAATATTTTCAGATAGTGCAAGTTAGGTGAAATTTTTGATAAAGATCAATGAACAGGAAAGCATAATACTTTCACTGAAGATCTAGATGTCTATTGTAGATATCAGTCCGAATTGGACAGGTAAATGATTGAGTAGTATACGAAATAGTTGGTATATTATATGAGTGTTAAATACTCAATTTGATTGTAATAGAATGTCGTATCATGTATGATATGGAGACATACTAGGAATGTATAAAGATTGCGATTCTGGAATAGAAAGAGATGTTGTGAAATTGTAAATAAATGGCTATTCACCAATTATTATATTGTTGTAATTCATGAACAATAAGAAAAATGTAGTACTCGTGTGGAACCGGATCCGAGGTTCAAGGAACCCGGATTTGGGGTCGTCACAGAGAATTAATTCCTTTTCTGACCGGCAGTGTCCCAAATCTGGGCCTTGACGACCTTATCATCGACATGAATGTTCCTAGTGGCGAATTCCAATTGTAAACTTCAATTCAAGGCTGAACTCGTTGCGCGTGAATTTCGATAACATATTTGATTTTTCGACGCCAGAATCACCGATCAACACCACCTTGACCAGGTATTTGTAATCCTCATCTGCTCTAAAAATCCCCATTCTCTGTTCTTCTTAATATTGTATTTAATGTCGCTAAATAAAATATTTATGTTTTGTTTTGTTGGCAACTCAATTGGTGTGAAAATTGAAACCCTTTTGTTTTGTTTGTTAATAATAAAATTTTCTCGTTTGTTTGAAACTCTGACTTGGGCTTTTAATGGACCAAATTTAGTTTGCAGTGTATTGGCCCGCTTGATCTAATTAATGTTTCATATAAAGGGCTCTGACATTTAACCTATTCCTCCATCTCTTCTCAAGTAACTTTTATTGTCCGTAAAGTATAATTACTTTTTCGCCCAATAGGATCCTCTTCATTATATTTATTTTCAAATTTCTCTCATTATATATTTAACAATTCAAAATATTATAATTTAGCAACAAAATAAAATTTATAGCCAATAATTATGTTGATACCGTAACTAAAAATATTATTTGTATCGTTAAACGTGTATTAAGAGAAATTAAATAATAAGTGTAATAGAAGAGAATCTCAATTCTTTCTCTCGAGATTAAAATCCCCTTTATTATACATATTCTCCCAATACATATATAATAATATAAAATATTATATTTAACGGTATAATAAAATTTATCGTAAATAATTATGTTATTAAAAATATTATTAAAAAATAATATTTATATTGTTAAATGTATATCGAGGGAATTGAATGATGGATATCATGGACCGATTCCTAATCCACTTTTTAGAATATGCAGTAGATATGATGTAAGAAATTTAAAAGATAGTTTATCCTCAAAACTATTACTTAGGTACTCATTTGTATCTCTATGTTTTTAAAAATTATTTTAATTTTATATTTTAAATAATCTTAAACTTATTTCTTCCGTCTCATATTATTTTACAGTTTTATTAGCGTGTTCAACTCATATTTTAAAATGTGGTAAAAGTATATTTACTATTAGAATATATATATATATATAAGAGTTATAAATAATGTGTAATTAATGAAATATTTGTAATATACGTCATGTAATATTTATCGGTCAAAGTTTATCTGATCGATAAATAGACACATTTGCTTAAATTTCCCACTGTATTTGATCGAATGGCAGGACAAGGATCCCAATCAATGAACAGCGCTAATGGTCAGAGAAATTCGGCTTTCAACTGTCTCGGTTTGAATAACTTAATTTTCTAAACTTGAAACTCCGTATTGGAAGGCGAAACGCCACACGCGAGCGCCAGAATAGGATTCCAAATATAAATAATCCCAAACCTTTGGATCTACGTCTGACTCTCAACGAGCGTAGAGCTTGATAAGAAAACTTAAACGACCAAAGTCATTATTGAGTAAGTGATCTTGAGTGTGAGGCGAGGGAAGATGCACACCTGGCGGTGTTGGCTGAGCAGAGAAGGGCAACCATTGAGGATATGACACTAGTTGAGTTGGAAAGGGCAGAGAGACAAATAAATAAAGATTGGAAGGCGACTCCAAAGAGTAAAAGTGATCATACTCACATTGGGGAGTCGCGAGGTGCATACCCGATTTCGACTGCGAATATATCACCACTTCGAGCAGAAAAACGGGGTCCTTACCCTGAAACTACAGACACCACATCAATAATTTTCGGTCTTCACCCCAGTAATGCCAAACCCACAAATTGGTACTCTCGTCCCAATTGTTCAAAACATGAACGATGCCATCTTAAAGAGAATGGATGAGTTAAACAGTTGAAATTAGCTCGAGGGGTGAGAACATTCAATATAAATTCCCTGTTCACAGAAGCGATACAGATAGCCCTGGGACAAGTAGGGGCCATTATGCAAAATCTGTCAATATATAATGGGAAAGGAGTTCCTTATGAACACCTAATAAAGTATGAGTCGATGATGACACACTACCGGCACGATGACATTGCCCTATCTAGATTGTTTACCAGTACACTGAGGGATTCGACAAATGCATTATTTCAAACTCTTAAATCCATATCAATAGTTAACTTTGCATAGTTGGAGGAACATTTTATGAGCCACTTTTAGACGTATAAGAGGAAAAGCAAACATACTACGCCACTATTGTAGGTGATATAAGGGGTTGATGAATCTCTGCAATCTTATGTAAAGAGGTTCAAAGAGGCTGATTCAAAGATGACACCGATAGAACATGTACATGCCCTTAGATTTCTTTATACTGGGATAAACAAAGAGGTGCGGGACAGTTGATGGAGTCCTGCATCAAAGAGATGCCAACAATTTTAAACAAACTCTACGACATAATAAAGTTGTATGTTAAAATTGAGGAGACATTGCACTTGGTACATTAAAAAGTAGTTAAAACAGGATGAATGATGGCAATAATGGTCAAAGGGATGATCGACGTGATGATAGAAAAAACAAGAGAAATCGGGATAGGGAGCACACTTTGGGAAATAATTCCCTACAAGATAGCAAGAGACCCGATGGGACATATACCCCCCTCAACACCGATCAGGGGAAAATCTTTAATGAGATTAAGGATCGTCGGTCTTTCAAAAGACCCTCAAGGATATTAACTTCGAGTAATCAGAGAGATATAAAAAAAATATTATGCGTACCATCACGATATTGGGCTTGATACTAAACAATGTTATCAACTCGAGGAGCTGATTGAGGAACAAGTAAAAGTAGAAGAGCTAGATATACAAATTTGCGGCCTGGGATCGAGTAACACAATAACATAATTAGGAAGCACAACCCACAAAAATCACATACCGCCTTACTCAGGGCCATATTAACATAATTCGGGGTAGATCGGCGATTATGAATGAGTCGAACAATGCTAAAAAGGCATACGCTTGGGAGGTATACAACCTATATAAACAGTCTAATAAGAAGTTTAGGGCTGGTTATACGATGTCCTTCTCAGATGAGGACTATGTCAAGATAAGCCCCCCTATGATGATGTCATGTATGGTCACCACATTACATATTACAGAATATACTGTGAGCAAGATTCTTATTGACAAGAAAAGTTCAGTGGAAATGTAAGCAACATAACGTTACCGATGGTAGTCAGGCAAGCCCTTTGTTGGGTGAAGTTTGATTTAAAATTCTATGTAGTAAAGTTTTCATCTGCCTATAATGTGATCTTTGACAAAACCACCTTGACAGCATTGAGGGTTGTCACCTTGATCCCGCACTTGAAGATGAAATTCCCTACTGAGTTTGGGATAGGGGTTGTGAACAGGTGTCAAAAAACATCTCGACAGTTATACGTAGAGGAGCTAAAACAGGGAGAGCTTGAACAAGAACGAGGCAAAAGGAAAGAAATTTGAATGACAATCGAGAACATAAAAATAGAAAAGTTTAGTAAAAGTTTCACCAAACCCATAGGTGATCTCGAGGATGAGACTGAAGAGATTGAGCTCTATATCAATCGGGAACAAGAAGAAGATAGTCAAAATGGGGACAGGATTGGAAGCCGAAATCAAGGAAAAACGAATATCCCTACTTAGAAAGTTCTCGGGCATCTTTGCATGGTCCCCGAAAGATATGTCGGGAATCCCTGAGGAGATAAAAATTCACAGACTAGGCGTGAACAAGGGGAAAATGCCGATTTAACAAAAGAAGAGGAACCATGCCTTGGAAAGGCAGAAGGCAATTGATGAAAAAGTGGACAAATTGTTAACCACAAACTTTATTTTTGAGATTGAGTACCCTAGGTGGCTCGATAACGTATTTCTGGCAAAGAAGGAAAATGAAAAATAGAGGATGTGGGTCGACTACACCTACTTAAATGAAGTATGCCCCAAAGACTTCTACCTTTGCCTTCTATCGACCAGGTTATTGACGCAATATGACATGCATTACTTAGTTTCTTAGACGCATTTTCAGGGTATAATCAAATCAACATGGCTCCTAAAGATATGCCAAAAACAACATTCATCACTCGTAAGGGAACACATGCATACTGAGTCATGCCCATCAAATTGATCAACATCAAGGCAACGTATCAGAGAATAGCCAATAAGGTTTTCTCCAAACAGATCGGGAAAAACATAGAATGTTATGTAGATAATATGATAGTAAAGAGTAAAGAGGTGCTCGACCACATAGCTGACATCAGGGAGTATTTTGAAACACGTACGAAAAATAACAAAAGGTTGAACCCGACTAAATGCACCTTCGGGTTAGTGCATAATTTTTTTTTGGTTACATGGTTAATCAACGGGATATAGAGGCTAACCTAGAAAAATTAAAGCAATCATTGACATAGAGGCCCCAAAATGTATTAAAGAAGTTCAAAGGCTGACACGAAGGATGGCAGCCCTAAGATGAATTGTTGCCCGATCGGCAGAGAAATGCCTTCCCTTCTTCGACACACTTAGGGGAATGCAGAATTTCAAGTGGATCCCAAAGTTTTAGTAGACATTTGAAAAAATAAATAAGTATTTAGCTAACCCCCTCTACTTACGAAGGTGTTCCTAGGCGAGGAGTTGTATGTATATATAGCTCTGTGCCCTAAGGCGATGAGGACAATGTTGATAAATAATGAAGATGGCATATAAAGGCCAATCTATTATGTTAGTCATTAACTGAAGGATGCTGAAACCAGATAATCCAATGTTGAGAATTTCGCAAATGCCCTAGTCATAGCGTTTTGGAAGCTTCAGCCATATTGTTAGGGGAGGACCATCACAGTTCTGACTAATAAACCCCTTAAAAAAAATCCTCCATAAACTGGAGATATTAGGGAGGATTATGATATGGGCAGTGGAGTTAGGAGAATTCGACATCAGATATAAACCCAAGACGGTGATCAAAGGCTAAGCTATAACAGATTACATCACGAAATTTTGTTTCACAAAAAATCCCAATGATAAGGACACACTAGGTCAAGAAGGAGAAGATGCGCCGTGTTAGACATTGTACGTAGATGGATCCTCGACCAAGGGACGAAGTGGTGTAGGCCCGATATTGACTAACCCCGAAGGTTTTGATATAAGACACACATTAAGATTTGAGTTTAAAGCAACTAACAACGAGACATGTGTTTTGAGATAAGATACACATTAAGTTTGGAAGTAAAAAGGTTCTAAGCATTCAGTGATTTGCAGTTGGTAGTAAAATAATATTTGGGAAAATACGAGGCTTGAGAACCCAAGATTGTCTGATATGCGAAAAATGTGAAAGCAAAGGTTAAACAATTCAACCTATTTGAGCTACAATGAATAATTCGGTCGGACAACACTCGAGCAGATGCCCTATCCCAACTTGTTATACCAAAACCACAAAATATGGAAGGGGCAGTATACTTGGAGACACTGTCTAACTCAACCCTTAACCAGAAGGAGGTTATGATAATTGATGAAACCCCGATGTGGATGACCTTGATAATAGCCTACTTAACATCAGAAAAATTACCTGATAATAGAAACCAATGTTTTAAAAAACGCTAAGCGGGAGGCCGCGGGGGGGGGGGGGGGGGGGGGGGGGGGCTAAGCGAGACTTTTTATTTTAAGCCAATTTTAATATTTTATCTTACATTTATCCAAACAAAAAAAATAATATAAAGCAAAACAATCTATAATAAAGGCATTTGCTTAAAGTTCAAATCCATATTGTCAATGTCAAAGTTCAAACACAAGCATGTAATTGTTCAAAGTTCAAACACAAGTATGTAATTGTTCAAAGTTCAAACACAAATAAATAATAAAAAATACAAACTAATAGTCCTCATCTCCATAGCCATCTATATCTCTAACTCTTACTCTCCATATCCCTCTAAGATAATGTTCCCTTCGGACTCACACTCATACTCCTCATCTCCCTCTTCCTTCGTGTCATCATCAGACAAAAAAATTCTTTATAGAGTTCTCTTACTCTAACATTTTTACTACTTCTCCTAGGCTCTAGTTATCCGCTCTGGATGGTTCACTAACCGCCTCCCAAGTCAGGCCCGAACAACGCTTTAACTTCATCATCCACTCCCATGACGTCGTTTTGTAGCTTAGTTATTAAAAAAAAAAGTAATTGCGGCCTTAAGTTCTCTACCTAGGCCCCGCTTAATTTTTTCGCCTAGTCCTGCCTAATTTACTGGAGGGATTTTTTTCTACCTTGGGCCTAGACGAGGAGCTAAAGGGGCCTAGCGCCTAAGCGGCCGCCTAGCCCGCTTTTTAGACCATTGATATAAACAAAGCAAAGCGGGTTATCTATTAGTCTTCGAAATTTTGCATGGTCGGGGAAGAATTAACTAGAAGGTCAGCAACATCACCCCATGTTGAAATGCATTGGGCCTGAGGACTTAGACTATTCCCTCAAGGAAGTACATTAGGGCGTATACGGATACTACTTCGAGGGGAAAACCTTGGCACTAAAGATTTTAGGGCAAGGTTACTACTAGCCAACAATCAGCATGGATGCTATGGAGTTTGTGAAGAAGTGTCACAAGTTCCAGAGACAGAGTCCAGTCCCAAAGCAACCTCTGACTGAGCTATCATGCATCGTAAGCCATATGCCCTTTGTAGTATGGGGAATTTACTTGATGGGACTGTTCCCGATGGCTAAGGGTTAGTTGAAGTACTGGGAGTGGCTATTAACTACATAACAAAGTGGACGGAGTCATGCCCACTGCAAAAAATGATAGAGGAAAACACCAAAAAATATTTTTTGGAGAGCATAGTTTTGAGATTTAGCATCCCAAGGGTATTGATATCCGGTAATGACATCCAGTTTATTGGGAAGAAATTTAAAGCTTTCTTAGGGAAGTTATAGATCCAACATAGAACAAGTTTGGCAATATGGATATCCTCAGGCTAATATGTCAGTGGAGGTAACTAATAGAAGCATGTTATCGGGAATAAAGAAAATACTTGATGACGTTAAGGTAAATGGGCAGAGGAATTGATGAACGTGTAGTGGGCCTTCAGAACTACACCTCGAACTACAACGGGAGATACTCTCTTTAAGCTGATGTATGATACATGGGCTTTAATCCCCCTAGAGATCAAGATCACCTTTGATAAGGTGAATGATTTTGATGAGGTCATAAATGAGGAAGGGATAAGACTAAACTCAGACCTTCTAGACGAAGTAAGGGATGTGACAGTCAACATAATACCTTCTTACTAACAAAAGGTGGCTAAACACTACGATAAGACTGCTCGAGAAAGAAAATTAAGGATTGGTGACTTAGTGCTGAGGGAGGTAGACGCCTCAACCTTATAATAGACTGACAAGTTGATGCCCAATTGGGAATGCCACTACAAGGTAATTGACACTTTTAGGATCGAGATATACAAACTAAAAGGCCTGAGCTGCTGTCGCTAAAGAGGAGGAACAAAATGGTGTGTATTTAGTTAGGGTTGAAAGATGTGAATGAGAGAGGATAGGAATGCCGTCGTTTAGAGGAGAGGGATGTCGCCGGAGATGGAAAAAGTCGTCACCTAAGATTGATGGAGAAAGAGAGTTTTAGTTTTTTTGCTTTTTTTTTTTTTTTTTGCTAGCAGCGCTGAGGTAAGAATGCGTTTTAGGGTTTTAATACACTTATTTTTGACGAAATTTCGTCGAGAGTAAGTCTGTTGGAATTAGTTTATCTTTGATAGAATATTCGTCAAAATAGTGTTATATTCCGTTAAAAATAAAGTTCATGTTGGCGGGAGGATTAATGCTACGAGGTTTCATTACCATCGATGAAATTTCGTTGAAATTATGATAATGTCAATGGAAATATTGTTGACTGAAAATTTTGTTAAAATTAGTTTATTTCTAAGGGAATTATTTTTGTCAAAAATAATTTCATCGGAAATAAATTAATTTCTTGCAGTAAACCTTTTTCAACAGTTAGTTGCTTAGTGCTTAGGACATGTGTCACTATCTGCACTAATAAGTACATTGATGGATAGTGACATCTCATGTTGAAACAGACAAAGTTTTCAGTCAAATAAATCAGTTAACGCGAAGTATCCTTAGGAGAATTGAGCAACGGTAATAATCCAACAGGCGTAAATTGAAGCCATGCTATAAAAGGATTGCTGCTATAACGTTGGATCAACTACTGAAGAATTAATTTTAAGTGCTTAAAAAAGCACAAGATCCAATGTTCTATAAACTAAGAAACATTTATTTATTGATAAGTTTACAGTTTCTGAGCTTATATAAACACCTTAGTAGCTCCTCAAACATACTCTCATTCTCAATGTTTAGATTTGATTTTAATGATCAATAGTGTAACAAGTTTAACTAACTTGTAAATTCTAAATGAATCTCAGTTGTAAATTTCTTTGTGAACTTAGCTTTTGTATTCCCTTTCGTCTTTATTGGATCATCCCTACTCTCGAAGTAGAAGAGATGACTAAGAGAGACTTTGTGCTTTTAACCTCTTAAAATCTTGTGTTCATATACTTACTGTTTTACTTTCCTACATTATCGTTTAGTGGTTTCATTCTACGATTACTAAACTTTTTTGTAATATTAATTCCACTGTATATGTAACATTTGTATGCTAATGAACTTTTGTAAATTTTATAAAGAATTTTTAAAAGATCTATTCAACCCCCCTTCTAAATCTCTTTGAACATTTTGGACCTAATAATTAGTATCAGAGATGTGTTCTCTTTGACTAGCTTTACATCTTGAGTTAATCCTAGGACAAACATCAAAACTGGTTTTGAGTTTGGTGATGGAAACAAACCACTTTTATATAGCAAAGATATATTTGTTAATTGAAAAATATAAATACAAGCTTACATGACCGCTATTAATGATAGTTATTTGACACAGTGTTAAATGGACCTTAAGTTCCAACAAAGTTGGCGCCACAACTAATGATCCTAACAAAGTATCTGCTAAATAGAGAATCAAACAAATTGATAATGAGTAAAAAATAGCGGGACTTAACAAGAGAGCTAAGAATATCCTATTCATTACATTAGAAGATAAACCGTTCGAAAATGTGATCAATTGCGGCACAACCAAAGAAGTTTGGGAGCCTTAACTGGTTGCATGAGGGCGCAAAAGAAGTAAAAGAGAACAAAACAGTCTCTGATCTCAACAATATTAGATGTTCTGTCATAACTCTCGAGAGAACATCATTGCTACATGTAAGACCTTTTTTTATATTTAAAGAATTATGGATTAAATAATAAAGCCATTTTCTCATTTCCAATACCATTAAAATTCAACATATATAATCATGCATGCATATTTTGCTTTTGATTCGAAAAATTCGTACTACATGTTCCAAACGCAGGATTTTTTTTTAAAAAAAGAGAGAAATAAATAAAAAGAAGTTGATCTAGACTTGGTCTAACAGTACTACTGCTCATCTCCTCCCACATTGGAAATCTAATCTATACACCCATCTCGCAGAGAGAGAGAGAGAGAGACAAAAAGTAAAAAATAAATATAAATATGATGCAGGATAGTTGTGGGAGTAATGATGATGATTCTAGTTCATAAATTATGTTTATATATAAAACGTGTTGGTTCATGCAAGTGCAACAGTACGAAGACAATATTGAAGAGTAGAAAGGAGGTAGCTATATAGCGCTATTGGGAATTTTCACAGGCCGACCGATACATCCAAATCACTCAAACTCAATCAATCTTACTTTCCACAGTAAAAACACTGTACTCATTAGCAGGATAGACCCGCCAGGCGCCAACCCCCACCTTCTTCTCTCCTCTCTCTTTATATACATTCAGATAAAAGATTTATAGTCAAAATTAAATAACATCTAACGTCAATCAATTTTTGACAAAAGATATTTTATATTAATCGTCATGGCAAATTAGTCGATTGACATTAAATGTTATTTAACTTTGATTATGATTCATATATATAGGCGAAATTTGATCAAAATTTAATTCAAAAATAATTGTAAAATTACTTATAAATAAAATTTTCATATATTCTGATGAATTAGGGTTATGTATAACATTATATAAGGAGAAAAATATGCCCTTAATTAGTTTATTTGCTATCGATCACACATGTAACTTGACTTTTAATTGAGCAAGCCACATAAAAATATTTTGAGATGTATGTGATTATTTTTCTTAAATTAGTCTTGCTATTTATTATAATAAATTTATATTAAATTATAATTACGAAATATATTAATACATGAGATTAAATAGTATTATAAGAGAATTTTATTTATTACGCATATCTTTAAAAAAATATTACTAATAATTATCCATATAGCTAATAATAAAAAAATCGATATAAACATTCATAATATATTATTTTACTTCTTAAATTTATGTTTGCTATTATTCTTCGCTGTATTTTCTAACAATGTGTGCCTGGATGCATAATATAGATGCAGTCGAGAAAGTGAAAAGAAACAAAGAAAATCATATATATTACAAATATTTTATGTTGATTTATTAATTGTTAATTAAATGAATAAGTATTAATAATATTTTTTTTAAAGAGATATATTATTAATAAAATATTTTTATATTTTTACCCAATCCCATATATTAATAAGTTTGATACAAATGAGACTCCAGAAACATAGCTCCCGAATTTCGTGAAACTGTAACTTGTTTCCGTTTCAGGTCAAACCCACCTGATTCGTGCTAAAACGAAGTTACACTTCCCAAACACACAATGCCACTATATATTTGATACCACACACAAATACATATATTCTTTTCGTTTAATTTTATTTATTCTATTTTAAAAGTATACATTTATTAAAAAATATATTTTAAATTATTTATTTTAACTATTCTATTATCATTTTTATTTATTTTACTTAATGTCATAATTCTTTTTTAAAACAATAAAATAAAAGAGATAAAGAGAGAAAAAAGGAATGTAATTGTGTTTTAAATATCAAAATTAATTATGCTACTTTTTTTTTTTTTAATATATGTCATGTTACTTTCAATAAAAAAAATTATAAGTTAAATGAAGGTAATATTAAAAAAGTAAGGTTAAAAATCGCATTAAGAAGAAAAAATGACGAATAAATTTGGACAAATCAAATAGAAAATTAGCACAAATAAACTTGAATAGAAGGAGTAGTATATAGCACAAATAAACTTGAATAGAAGGAGTAGTATATAGCTAGTGATGGATAATATTAGCATATAGCTAGTGATCGATAATATTGTTAAGATATCACAAGTGAATTAGAATTTTATATCAGAAAAATAACGAAAGAGTAAATAATTGATATACATAAATGAACTTAAAACTTAATGGTTTAAATTTTTAGATTAAATTAGGTTCTAAACATATATAATAATACTTGGTATACGCGCGGCAATACATAGTGGTTCAAAAATTAATTCTAAAAAATCTCTTCGAAAAAACGCACGATAATGTTGCATAGGGTCCCCGGTTTTTCCCAACAAATATGTAGTTAAAAAACACTAATTTTATATATTTTTTAATTATTTTTACATATGATGTGAAAATATCAATTTCTTATATAGTTATACACAATCATCAGTCAATGTATAGCTAACCTACAGTGCATTCCCACTCCCTATCAAAACCTTTATGCAATATTATTGCATCGAAAGAATATAAGACTAATTTTTTAGTATTTCAAATATATTTTTAATTGTTCGGGGCAGTGTGTGATTTGATACAATGACAAAAGTGTCATATATATATTTTTTGGCTAAATATTGTCATATATTTTCATATGGATTGAAAATCAAAAAATTAAATTTTATTTTATCAAAATAATTTGTTATCTAAAATAATCATTAAATAACTTTTGTTGTTTCCAGAAAAATTACTTCCGGGTTCTCTCTAAAACAAAACGAAGTTTAAATGTGCATCGATTTTTAAATCAAATTTCATCCCCACTTTTCAACATTATATATAACCACCATAAAAAAACTAAAAAAAATAATATTATTTTGGATTTTTTTGTTTGAAATATATTATAGACACATGTTGATCAAGAAAATAAAATAAAGGAGTACAATTTTTGAAAACATTTCTAATTGAAATGAGTAATTAGAAATAATTGTTTACTAGCAAATTAAACCTTCGACTGCTGTTATTATTTTAGGCTTGCGAAACAGCCGTAAAATATATATTTAAACAATTTATATATATATTTTTTGACAGTTGAAAAGAATACTTTAGACACGATTTTTAACAGTGTTCTAAAAATTTCCGTTTAGGTCCGATTAATTCCCGCCTAAGCGTTAGGCCTCCCATGGCGCCACGCCTAGGCCGCCTAGCGCCTAGCCTATGTCCGAGGGAAAAAAATCCCTCCAAGAAATTATACGGGACTGAATGGGCAAGACGAAAAAATTAGGCGAGATCTAAGTGAAAAATTTAGGACTGTAATTTTTTTTTTTAAATTTTAATAACTAAGCTATAAAACGACGTCGTAGGAATAGATAAATAAATTGAGGGATATTCGGACCTTACTTGGGAAGCAATTGATGAAACATCTGAAGCGGATAACATGCTAGAGGCTAAGAGAAATATTAGAGTAAGATAATTTCATGAAGAAATTTTTGTCAGATGATGACACGGAATAAGTGGGAGATGAAGATTATGAGTGTGAGGCTAATTGAGACATTATCTTCAAGGGATATGGAGAAAAAAAGTTAGAGAGAGATATAAAGGGTTATGGAGATGATTAATTTGTATTTTTTATTATTTATTTGTGTTTGAACTTTAAACAATTGCATATTTCTGTTTGAAATTTGACATTAACAACATGAATATGTGTTTGAACTTTAAGTAAAAGGCCTTTATTATCTTTATTGTAGATTATTTTCCTTTATATTATTGTTTTGTATTGATAAATATAAGATAAAATATTAAAATTGACTTAAAATAAAAAAATTCTGTCTAGGCCCCCTAGACACTAGCCTCCGAGCGCCTTTTAGAACCTTGATTTTTAATTAGCTTTCAAGTGTGCAACCAGTTACTTATCTTTAACACGTATATTGGCACCAAATAAAGTAGCAACAGTTGTCATGAATTCACTGATATGTATTTTCACCCTTCTATTTTAATGATAAAGTAGCAACAGGTGTCATGAATTTACAGATGGCATTTTTACTTTTTACTGAGTCATAGGTACTCCAATTATAAACTAATTTTGATCTCTGCAGAAATCTACAGCAAGTCTTTGTATATAGAATAATAGTTTTATTTTAGATGTTAAGCTATGACCTAATAATGTTAAAGCTCAGTATGAATATATACCCCTCAGGCCTCATGCATGCACCATGCTCCTATTTATGCCAACGTATTTTGATTCAACATATTTTAATTCACAAAAGACAATTAATTTCCTTAATTTCTCTGCCGAAAATATATAAAAATCTTCATCCACCGAAACTTGGCAGAAATTATGAACATATGATATCACCTAAAGTTGGATGCATATATAATAACTACAGTCATCACATGCATTCATTTATATCTGTTTGCATCATGTTATTATATATAATTTACCTCATAAATATCAAATACAAAAATTAAAAGCATATATTTGTCAAATATTAATAAATTGCTTCATTTGACATGAAACAAAACATAGTACATACTTATATTAGTCCACAAATTTTCATATTATCAGGTTCACCCATGGAAAGTTACCACGAGGAGGAATTAATAAAGACATAACTAAGAGATAAGTAGAGGGACAGATAGATAGAAACTGAAACAAGTACCCCAGTGAAAAAACAGCTAGTCAATTTTCCCATATATCTTCTAAATCTGCAAACCAAGAAAGGACAATAAATTAAACTCATGCATTAAAGCTTTACAGTTCATCTACTCTTTGTAGCATAAAAATATGTAACGTATCATTAAATATCACCGATACCAAAACTATAATTAACAGCTTTCATACATCACCAACAAACCCAATGAGATTATATTGTCTAGGTCAATTTAATATATATATATATATAGTCTTATTATATAGGAGTATTGTAGTAAATTTATATCAAATTAAATTTGCCAAATGTATTAATATATAAAATTAAATATAATTATAAAAGAGCCCACTTGTTATGTATTATTTAAAAAAAATTACTAATAATATTTATCTACGATCAAAAAAACAACATAAAACGTTCGTAATACATATCATTTTCCTACAATAAAGGCTATCCAAATTTTACTGTTGAGTTTCAAGGTAAAACAAAATCTACTCAATTTTAAATATACTGTGAAGTGCAAACAGTAAAAATTGTAGCTTATTTATCAAGTCCAATTATCTAATAAATTCAAGCATGATATAAGATTGACGTACCAAACCAATGGAGCCGTGATCATTTGTTTATGGAGCTAACATGCGCACCAGGTAATAAAATGCGCCGTGCTGGAGTGACTGGAGGGTGACACCCCACTCATTGGTGACCACAGATTGACCTGAAGAGTGCATGAGCACTGCATCATCACCAAAAGCCTCTCTCACATTGAACGGCCCCACTGCCACCTCAAATGCCACATCATTGATAAACACCGTAGATTTTCCAGGACCCTCACCTGCACCTTCACACACCAAACCATTACGTCCCTCCCTTGTACACATGTACGTACAGATTGATTCACAACAAATATTTGTTATAATTTAATATTTGTTATGATTTTATGAGTGGATTTCGGCCATATATAGGATTGAGAAATATACCGTTTACGTTAAAAAAAAATGTGTCATCTGCCAAGTGAAAGGACACGTGAAACGTTTAATATATTACAGATATATTTGCACAAATAATATCACAACAACAATTTATTATTGATTACTCTCCATATATTTCTACACACAAATATGTAGCAGTAGTCAATGAACAGAGTACTAGCGTAGCCATGCACACGTCCAGCCAGACACATAACACATTGCGGATCAAGAAACAAGTATGACAAAATATCCAACATGTAACGTATCAAATTAAAGTTATATCTATACAGTATAATCAGTCTAGTCCATATATGAAATGCTAGTATACAATAGTAGTATGGATGAACTGTTATATATGCATAATATAGGCTGCATCTTTCTTATATATATATATAGACAAAGGCAAACATATATTCTCTAGCTATCTAAAGTTTTCACACATAGGCATCATGAGTATATGTATCTAAATACACGAAGTGAAAAATATGTAATCTAGCTAGTCTAGGCTATGAGTATTAAAGTGACTCATCATGTAACGCAATGTCTGATCATAGAGTTTATGTCTCAAATGAGAGTTTCATTTGATTATTCACTATACTTTAGTCTTAGTACTATAAGGTTTGATTATGACAAACTTAGACAATATTGCTTCCTAAATTTATCACTGGAAAAATAATAATGTTCATGTACACTTGTCATGAAAGTGATGAGTTGTACAGTATAATCCAATAATATTTGTCTTGACAAATCTAAGTAACCTTTGTATAGTAGTATTTCATTCTTAAATTAGACAAACGATATCTTTTTTCGTGCGTTATAAAATTAGATATACAAAATTTATTTTAGATTATATAAAGTTACATAAAAGTTCCTAATATGTCATTATTTTTAATTTTTTTGTTGCTTGGATACTATAATGCCACTTATGCTATATTTTTAGTTAATATTGGGGACATTTCTAATATATATATATATATATATATATATATTTCCACAAACTAATTTAATATTTTCATAAATAAGAATTATTTGATCTTATGAAAATATCAAATTAGCTTAGAAAAATATCAATTCCTTTTTTAAAAAAAAACTATTTTTCCCCTTAAAATTTGTCATTTTACAAATATGAAATGTCTCCAATTTTAGATAAGAATCAGTAGTTAACTATCATTTTTCTAGTCAAAATTGTGGAAAAGAAAGCCTAAAAGTCAAACAACTATCATTTGTGGACAAGAAAGAAATGGTAAAAATAGAAGACAAGATGTAAAAGATAAGTACCTTGAATGTGATTGATGGTAGACAAAACAGAGGGATAGACATTAGGAGGAATAAGGGTTGTTTGAGCAGAAATAGGAGCAGTAGTTACAATAGTGTAACCTAACTGTTGCTGCTGCACCTTAATTTTCTCATGATCATCTTCAATCTTCTTATTATTCATACGTCCAAGATTCATCAAGTCATTATTAGTTAAAACACTCGAGCAATTCCCAACGGTCTGATCATGATGAACCACATTTGATGATAGTTCTGGATAGCAAAACCCTTGAGTAGTTGGGGTTTGGTGCACCGGAAAAAAGTAGGGTTCCGGCAAGAATTCTCCCGGAGTATTGTGAAAATAGGGTTGGTTCACCGAACTGGTTGGAGAATTCAACCCCTCCATCACATTTACCGAAAAGGCCTTATTGGTCGACTTTTGTGAAGATTTATCGGATGAGGAAGATGATGAGGACGGAGGAGCGATAGCGGGCGCCATGGTGGTGGGGACCGGAGGAGAGAGATTATAAGTTTGTGATTTTGTTATTGTGGTTTGGAGGGGGCGTTGTTTCTGTTTGCTTCTTGATTTTCTGTTTTGGAACCAGTAAAAAACATTGGCATCACCAACTTGGCCATACTTCTGTAATTGAGCTCTTATCCTTCTTATTTCATCCCTTGGTGGATTCACCATTCCGGAGTTGAAAATTGCCTCGAGTATGCGAATTTGCTCCGGTTTCGGATTCCATCTTGGCTTGGGTTCAGGACTTCTCTCTTCACATCCAGCCACTGTTATATCAAAATAAAGCAAATAAAGTTACTAGCTAGGCTTCAATAGTGTATGAATGTAATTCAATTTTCTGAAAATAATATTTTTCTCTAAATTTCTCTTTTTGCGCTCCACTGAAACGGTAAAATGATGCAAATTTTGTTCTGCAATAAATCACAACTGACAAATTTAGAGCACAAATGTCATCTCCCTTAATTTTGTGTGTGTGTGCGTGTGTGTATATATATATATAATTTGGAAACCAGAACAAATTACTATATGGAAGGGAAAGAATTGAAAGAGTAAGGGAAAAATTGAGAAAATTACCGGAAGATGTGAATGGTGCTTTGTGGCAAGTAGTACTTGAGATGAGAGAAGAATTGATATCATCCTGCCATTGATTGGGGTGAGTGTTGCAAGGCTTGGACTTGAACATACTAGGCCAGTGTCTTTTTGATGAATCCATTATATAAATATATATAGATCTCCTTAATTTGTTGCTCCTCTTTTTGGATTAGGGCATACATAAATTATAATGTCTCGTCTTCTCCTCTCTTCTTTTTGCTCTTCTTATAGAGCTAGACTCTTCACCTACCCCTATGTTCTATCAGATCAAGTTCACTTTCCATGTGATCTCCCAAATAAAAAATTACTCCTATATATAAAAAAATGGAAAAAAAAGTTAATTAACAAATCATAGAAATAAAAAAAGAGAAAAACAATCAACAGGAATCGCCTGTGAAATGATAAACAATAATAGAAATAAAATTAAATAAAAAAAGAGAGGACAAGGAATCCCATAACCTCATGCATTTTGGACCATTAAAAATGGGAATATATATATACTTGTAGTACTCAAAGTTTACAAGGCAATTCCCCCGACTGAGAAGCAAAGAGAAGATTGAAAAGAGTACATGCTTGGGCTCTTATTAGAATCTTTGACAGTGAAGGCTTTTAATATGAGAGAGAGAGAGATAGAAGGTTTGAGGGAGGGTGATGGCGGATTGTTTCTGAAGAGTTTCTCTTTGTTTTTTCTTTTCTTGATGACTATATATATATATATATATATATATATATATATATATATATATATATATATAATAAATAATTTTTTGGGGTTTTCAATTCTTTTCTCTTTTCCTGATTAATTGTTGAGGGTTGGAAGTCGAGAATTGAGTAGGGTTGGATTTAGTTGGGGAGTTATTGCTAGTTTGAGTTTATTTGAGCAAACTAAGGTGCATGCGTTTTTTTGGATTGACTCGAGGGCAATTCAATTCAATTAATTTTCATTAAACAAAATTAGAAAGAAAATAGGTTTAATTAGAATTTATGCGGTAATTCTACACAGAATTTATGCACGTTACTTAGAATTAGGGTCAAAAGTACATTGACATTTATAATTAAAATTAGCTAAAATTTAGCGATTACTTTCAATTTCAAGACTTACAATTGAATTGCCAAACCTAATTTTATAGTAACTTCATAGTATGAATGGATGCATGATGTGGGCGCCTGGTTTTGTGGTAGGGGCCGATGACTTTTTGTGGCATGAAAAATCTAATCTATTCGCTTGGCATTCCAAAAAATTCAAAAGAAAAAGTCTGACCTTGAGATTACATGTCCAATTCCTTCTTCGTTTGACATAAGGCTACTAGAGTCTGGTTTTAGGTCTTCTGTTCATAAGAGTTGACAACATCTATAAGAGAACTTAGACTAATAGACCAAACTTGAATTGAAAACTATTCTGGATACATAAGAGATGCTTAGCAACTATATCACTTGAGCTATCCCTAGCATGAATTTGTTCAAGTATGTCATCATTTATTCTTCACTTTCTCCATAAATATTGCTCAAACTAACGAATTAAAAACCATATATCATGCTAATTACAATGTTCCCAAACTTATACTAGCTCCTCTTTTAAAAATATGAGTACGTACTATATCCCCCTCCTCTCCCCTCCCTTTCTTCTCAATATTAGGTTCATTTGCATAGGAGACATTATATATGTATGAAGATTATGTATCCTAATTTCAAAACATGTAATTTATTTTATTGACTCTTTATATATATTACTAGGTTTTGCATAAGATACATTTAGGTATAATTTTTTTCTATTATTGGATATCCAAATTTTAAGACTCAAATTTATTATCAAAAGAATTATGTACAAGTAACTCCCATGTAAGATAAAAAGCTTAAAAAGGATCAACTCCGTCCCAAATTAGTATGCAAAATTAAGTCATTATTTTTCTTTTTGAAATCTACGAATGACAAAATAGGAAAAAATTAATTTCATTCTCCTAAGAAATAAATAAAAAGGAATCAAAAGAGTAATAATAATATCAAAAAACAAATCGACAGAAAGTAAATGAAGATAGATAGATCGGAAGTAGAAAGTTGAAAGGCCGCTTGTTTTATTTTGCGAAGGAGAAGAATATCAGCTTGGCCAATGTAAAGGTAGAAAAAAGATGATGACTAAATAAATAAAAGGAATTGTTATTTTCACAAATAAATATAAATATTTTCATAAAATCTCATTTACATTCTATAGGTCTCATTCACTATTCATGTAAGAAAAATCTTGGAAAAATATTATTTTTTTTAATAAAAATATCAATTCTCGTTAATAAATGCTATTGATCTTAGACCCGGTTACTATAAAGTGAACTTCATGATAAGTTCATTTCTAGACCAATAAGTTGCTGACACGCAGATAAAGGGAACACTTCTTAACCCGTGTGTTAACATCTTATTGATCTAAAAATCAATTTACTATAAAGTTCACTTCATAATAACCGAATAGATCGATCTCATTGTACATGTGGCTCATACCCAACTCCCCATGCTATAAAAGGAGGAGGCAAAAGACTTAAACGATACTGTTATGCAATGCTCTCAGAACTGGTTCGTTCAGCGAATCAGAAAAGGTATCGGGTGGATGTGTCACCGGTTCAACCAATAGTCAAACCGTTATTGAACCAATAACGTCATAAATATATAAAAATATATATTATTAATAATTAATAAAATTTTAAAATATCTAATTTTTTAAAGTTAAAATATAGTGAAATTATGTTATATTATTGGTAAAAATATTTTTGAAAAAAATAAATTTCAAAACCGGTTCAACTGAGCCAACTAATCGATTTTACCGGTTGAACCAGTGGTCAACCGGTTATTAACCAAATCTGGTTAACCGGTCCAAATCGGACCGGAAGGGAATCGATTTCCGATTCAACCGGTCGGACTATCGATTCCGAACCAATTTTCAAAACATTGCTATTATGTACACTATGTGTGATAGTTTATTATTTTTTAAGAATTTATTTATTAATTTTTTAAAATATAATATAAATAATAAATATAACTTTTTCATTAACTTTAAAAACTGTCAAGTAATTTTCTTTTAATATGTGATAGGCGTTTTAAAAATTAGGGGTGATGAAAATCTAAGATTAAAAAAAAAAAATTTGTTTTGAGAGAACAAAGAATCCAAAAGTAACCAACTTTTCACTCTCCCCAAATAATAATATATATATCTATATATGGCCTGGTCCAAGTGGTGTCGGTGTGATTCCGACATGCAAACCTCACACTCCGACTTTCATTACTCCCTCTATCCGCTTATTTGTGTCCCAAGGTCCAAAAATCTAAATTTGCCATCACTTATATCTTTAATCTCTCGTCTCATGTATTTATTCATCTATATATAAAGGTTATCGTAGATAGATTAAATTATAACGAAAGTGTGATAATAGATGAGACAGTAAGATTATATTCATTGGTCCAGCTCTTTTTTTTCTTTTTGTTTCTTATTTTTTTGTATGTCCCAAAACAAGATTTTCTTTTTCTTTTTGTAAAGTCAAAAATGAAAAGTCCCTCCCTTTGTTCCAAAACAAAAAACACATATTAAAAGCGATAATTTTTAGAAAAAAAATAATTTTTCTGTCATATCTATAATATTTGCTAAACATGTTAACCAATTCCATTTCTAAAATTAATTGGTTATGTATTGTATTTTTATAGTTTCACCCGTTGTATGTACGAGTAATGACATGTTAAGAATTTTTTATGTCACTTCTAAGTTTTTTTCTTAACACTTCATTTTTAGTCTAAAATTATAAATATTTATGTCTAACTTTGGAACGGAGGAAGTGCCGATTCAAACGAACTCTTTATTTATTTTAGGTATTTTTGTGAGAACGAAGTAAGATGGTTAAATAAGAAAGCGCACGATTTCTTAAATGAAATCAAACACCTATTTAGGACCGGTGGAGTATGTTTGTAGTTTCGATTTCTACAAGTGCGTCAAGATTTAAGCAGGTAAAAAGGCAAATGTAGTTGACTATGCATGCAGAAAGTGCAAAAAATCACAATCTCATCAGAGAGACCCATGACGAATAATGGATACAGTAGTAGCCATTATATCCATGAGTACTACTCAAACTCTACGACTCGTTGTTCATTATGGCAGGAGTGGGGATTTCTTGATCTGATCCATGCAGCCGTACATTTTCGTAATTGTTTATCCATTCCCCTACTACTACTTTTCTAGTAATATCCTTCCTTTTTCTGTTTTCTTCCATTTTGTCCCCAACAAAAATGTCAAATTGGTTTTAACTCGACTCACCTCCTCTCTCCGGTGAAAAATAGTTGCTGTTTTCTTTTGTAATATCAGTCTTTTTTCATATCATTATGCAGTCATGCATAACAGGTCAACCTGTCAGGCTTTGACCGTTGACTAGATCGGGTCGGACCTTTGACTTTCGGCCTGTAGGTCAGGCCAGACTGGGCTTGACACTTGAAAATGGGGCCTGCCGGGGCATGCAGGCCAGGCCAGGCCGGTCCTATCTGATCTATTCAATTTTTTTTAATAATTTCAAATATTATAAAAACACTAACTAAAATTTTAAACTTAATTGATATATTAATTAAAAGTAATGTATTATAAATTACAAGTTACAACTTATAAATTACAATAATGAATTAAAATAATGTACAATTTTAAAGATATTGTATTATTTTATACTATCATTAATAAAAAAGTTTATTTTTTATGAACGTTATCTTTTTCATTATTATTATTTTACAAATAGTTTTCTAGTTTTTAACCTAAGTATTTATTAAAATGAAGATGCAATGAAAGTTCTACAAAAAGTGTAGATTGCTAGCTTGGTAAGAAAAATTCTTATATATTACACTACCCAATGTGTTTTTATGAATTTATTTATTCGTATATAAACATATATGCATGAATCAAAAAAAATTGACAGGTCGAGCCGGGTTTTAGGTGAATCAGGTTGGGCCTCAGGCCAGGTCAGGCCTCAGGTCAGGCCAGACCTCAGGCCGGACCAGGCCGGACTTTTTGGCAGGCCAGGCCAGACCAGATCTGAGCCAAAAAAATGTGGCATGTTCAAGACTTTCAAGCCGGGCCAGGCTGGACCGGACCTTGACCAGGCCCGACCTAGGTCGGATCAAGGCCGAACTGCAGGCCGCAGGTCATTTGTGCACCACTATCATTATGTATACTTTTAATTACTTTCAAATATCTTTTACGTACATTTGTCAAAAACTTACCTATGTATTTGTATGTGATTTAGTGATGTTTGTTAAAACATGTTAGTAACCTAATTTAGAACAAAAAATTATGCCATTAGGTCTTAGACTCACCTATACATGTTATTACTGCTCTCACTGATTCATTTCTTGCCTTATGGATTACTAATTGTATCTTAAAATGGTACAAGTAATCACTTGCATAAACTCTAGCAGACCAACCTAAGCACTTGTTGGTATATACTCTCAGTCTCTCTCTATCTCTCTTAATATATAGAGAAAGTTAATATTAACAATCAAAAAGTATGAGACCAGAAAATTATATATATATATATATATAGTTGTTTAAATAAAAGCAACTATCTTGTCATACTTTTTTGTCTCTTTAATATCACCTCCATACACATGCGTGCACACACACATATATGAGTATTCATTTATAACAATTGATTATTGAGAGTATTATTTTAACAATCACATGTATGAACCAATTTGGCTATAAAAATTACTGTCGCTAAAATTTCTAGTAACAAATATATATATATATATATATATATATATATATATATATTCCACTACTAACTTGCACATGACCACAATGAATATGCATATGAGAAATATTTGGGTACGTGTGTCTTGCGAGAAATGCGCCAACAGCATTTACTAAATGCAAACGTGCATGTAGTAAATACTCAGCATGCTATGCTTAAATGCCATAATTTTGGTCCACATGCAAACCAAATATTTTAGAATAAATCCATGCAAACTAAATAATTTAACTACTGCCTAACTTTATATTTATTGAAATATCGATGACCAAAGTGTACATAAAATAACCCTTTGGCACAGAAAATTGGGAGATATATTTGAATTATTTTATTGCTATAGATTACAAATGACAAATTTTGGTGGTTTTCTTTTCACACTTACTATAACCTATCAATTGGCATCTCTATCTAAGTTGTACTATGCAAACACAACTAATTGGAGGTCATCCAGATCTATCAATCAAAGGGGATTCAATGAATACGTCAGTTATTTTCTGGACATGTTTCCTAAAATTTTGAACTTTGTTGAACATAATTATTACTTCCTCCTCCGTTCATTTTTATTTGTCTTTTTAAATAGTAAAATTTTGCTATTTGTAAATTTCAAGTAAGCATTTAATGACTTAGTATATCATGTTATCCCTATATTAAATATTATTTTATTTTATCTTTTCCAATGAATTTTTGAATTATACTAATATTAAAATTTTATACTCATTTTAATTAATCAGACAAAATATTAATCACATTTCTTAATTTTTGTGTTTAGGAACAAAGAGAGTATAAAAATACTCCTACTAATTATGGGTGGAAGGGTCTGGCATGTTCATGATGGATATCACTCAGAGTCTCTAGCAGTTTAAAATTTTAAAACAATGCCAAATATACCTTGGTTGACGATTCTGATTCTAGTCTGAATATATGATCGAATATGCATGTATATATACGTGAATTCTTAAGCAGATTAAACTTTTTTAAACAAGCCAATAGTTTAAGTAAGATGATAATCCAAGAATATTTTTTTTTATATTTATTTGCTAATGTTTCTCAATGTAAGTACATAATCTGTAGGTACATATTGTAACCCGACACATCCTCCTTGGAATTTTAAGAGTTAGAGAAGAATAAGTATACAAACACTACATTGAGATACAACATCATCTTAACTATTAAAATATGGAGTTTGACACATAAATTTGTGTCAGACCTTAATTTTTAATGATTGAGATAGATGTAATGTTCTAATGTAGTGTATGTAGGAGTGTCCGTTAGAGAATTCCCTAACTTACTTCCATCGACCAACTTATTAACTAGTAATTATGTGTGTGTGTGTGTGATTTGTTTGTGTAGGTAATTAACACGAAAATTCCTAAATCTGTGAGAAACAATAGAAGAAAAAACAAACACCAAAAAAATAAACCCACGCGCACAAGACAATATTTATGTGGTTCGGCAATTTGCCTACTCCACAGAGTTGTAGGAATTTTACTATTATCAGGAAAAAATCGACAATACAGTCTTCTTCTCTTATAAAACAACCACAAAAAAACTCTAATCACAAAACTCATTTTGTACATCATGTGCACACTAATTTTCAATGGGTTACAAAACAAACTAAAAAAATTTCTTGAGGGCGTTGCTCCTGAACTCTATAAGGCTTGTCCATGAACGCTACAACGTAGGTCTATCGGCTCAAGCCTCTGTTCTATGGACTAAATTTCAAAAAATATCTCATTAAAAATTAACGTAATATTGTTTGAGTCAAATCGTCAACCGAATCAAAATATAATTAGACTCTACAAAGTCTAAGAGTTTATAGTATAGTATTGGGTGTTACTAAACATAAAGTCAATTAAGAATGTTGAACGATAGCTAGGAATGTCAATTATTCACATTCTATCACAAGTGTTTAGGATTATATATTGGGAATGTAAAAGTTATTAGTAGAAGAAATGTTGGTGATTTAAAACTATCCGTACTTAACATATATTCGTAGTGAACTTGAAATGTTCATTGTTAATTCAACATCTGTCTCCTCGATCGGATGAATTATACACAGAAGATTGAATAAATTACACTACAAGACTTTTGATTCTTTAATTTTATTATTTTACTATTCCTACTTACATTATTATTATTATTATTATTATTATTATTTTGTAAATTCTTAGAGTTGCCGAATAAATTTACCGTGTTTGAATTAATTGGATGGTACCAACAAAGTAAATAGTCAAAGAGTGACCACCTAGAATTTTTGATAGTCAAAAGGAACGGCTTTAATACTATGAAACGAAAGTCATCTTCGTTGGTGGGGAGTGGACGATTCCATACATTGATTCTCGTTATCATGAAATGAATTTAATTGAAATCAATTAAATGTACTGAGTTGCATGGAAACAGAACTGGTCAAATAAGTACACCGCGTAGTCAAGGGATGGTCAAACTCTGTTTTTGGGACCTAAACAATGGACTACTAATTGCCGAGTAAAGTGGGCTTTGATATTCCCCCACAGACCGGACCTGATCAAGTGACTTTAAGGATCTTTTACCATTTCGGCCCATCTTTCTTTGGGGGTTCTCTCTCTCTCTCTCTCTCTCTCTAGTTGCTTCCACTGAATTACGTGTTCTATCCAAAACATTCAATAATCCAACATTCACCGACTTCATTAATATTTCTAGTTTATTTTATAAAAAAAAAAAGATTTTTGGCATGTCCCAACCCAAACATCAAAATCCAATTGCCTTTCCTTTATTTTGTAACATGCCCTCCTAGTTTTTTTATTTTCTCATGTACGAAAAATAAAAAAGACTTTATAGGGATTCTTTAATTTCTCCCATTTGTGGAGATGGATGGAATTAATGGGGTAGTTTCATATTAGGATAATCGCACTTTATTGTAATGTTAATGATAAAAAGCAGAGTGCATGTTGTGTGTTATTTGAAAGGTTTACGAATTATTTGTCTTTGTTTTTAAGAACCTATTTTATTATAATGCTATTCTACAAATTTGTTTTTAAGAACCTATTTGTAATTTATTTCATTTTAAACGTTAGATTGCATTTTTTGTGTTTAGCAAGCTTGTTGATATTGTAAAGCAAAAATGGCACTTTCAGAGTAAATATATATTTTGTGACACTTTTATAATCGGTAGTGACAATTAACACTTTAAGTCATACTTATTACTATGTCAACATCGTTTTTACTCTAGTAATATCAATTGTCTTTAAGAATATATTTAATTTTTGGTTGTCGATATATTGTTAGAGCAAAAATGATGTTGAACAAATATATAATTAACACTTTAAACGACACTTATTAACGTATCAATTTTATTTTGACAATATGAACTTCTTTATCGGCTGTTGATCAAATTAATTAGTATTGTTTAATTTGGGTTCAGCTTCTTATTTGGGTATCAAAGACTATGTGCCACCGTACTTGGACCCAACGCTTAACATTGAGGAGCTGATGACCGGTGTTAGTTTCGCCTCCGCCAGCTCCGGATATGACACACTTACAGCCACAATAAGCGTATCTCTCTTTCTCAAACACACAAGCACATTAAACAAACTTGAGGAAGTTCTTGAAATAAACAAAAGACTTGGCAATGTAAAACTCTTTTACTATTAGATAAAAGTAAAGAAAATGGAAGCTCAAAAATTCCAGAAAAAAAAAAGAGCAATCTTGTATTTTGTGTATCTATAATTGTATAAAATATAAACGAGTCTAATATATGTATGTATAAAGTATAACCTACAAAGTTAAACCGTTAATAAGTTTTTAGTCAGAACTGTTGACCTCTTCGTTGGCTCATTATAATTAAACATAAACAAATATTGATTAGGTTAATTAATATTCCAGTGTTTTTTTTTGCTAGTATATATAGTTATTGGGATAAAGTGTGTTGATTTCTTATTTTGCAGGATGTAATTCCAGTAGAAAAGCAAGTGGAATACTTTAAAGAATATAAAATGAGGATTGACCTTGCCATTGGAAAGGAAAGAACAGAAAATATGATTAACAAGGCTATATTTGTTTTAAGCGCTGGCACAAATGATTATATTATCACTTATTTCGGGTTACCCGTTCAACGTAAGAGCTACACTGTCTCAACTTACCACCAATTCTTAATACAAAACATCCAACAATTTATGCAGGTCTGTTATCGATTCACCCTGTAATATTACTTCAACGATACAAATTAAGAGTTTTATTTGATTTTTAATATACTGTGTTAAGGTTTATTACAGACGTTCTAGGACATATATTAATGTTTGTTTAATTTTTTATTCGATATTTAATGTTTTAGTGTTTAGCTAATTAAAACTTAATACGTTCAAGAATATAAGAATTCAAATGAAACTCTAATTTTGGAACCAGAGATGCATTTATGTTGGCGAGTTGCATGCATGGGGACTCTCATTTTGGTACACAATGTTTTCATTTGTAGTTAATAATGGTTGTATGCATGGATCTGAAATGAACAAAAAGATTAGATACAGAAAAATGATATAAAATAATATTTATAATAGTAATTGATTATAACCATTAAAAATACATGTATAAAAAAATATTAATTAATTATATTTTAACATATTATTTTATATCTAATTTTTTATAATCATTTGTACTCAACGTAACATTACTCGAAATGAATGGCGACATGAATGCTCACATGCATATTTATGGGGTAGGACATGCATCCCAAATTGGGACCGTAGTTAACGGATGGCTGAGGATATCCAGCCTAGATATGTAGTAAATTATCTATCGTAGCTGTATATACCACCATTCATCTTCAATTGTCCTGTTATCCGTGCTTATGACTTGTGAGCCCAGAATCCAGTTAGACCATATGACAAGTAGCCAGACACAACCCTACTTGTTATATATATATATATATATATATATATATATATATATAAATGAGAATCTATTCATAATAACCGATTGTTGAGAGTATTATTTAAATAATCACTTCTTACACCATCCATCATAATAATTAATGGCTTGAATTAAATATAAAAAAGTCATTATCGTTAGAGCCTCTAGTATAGCGGCAAAAAAAATCCTTCCCGTTGATAAGTAATTGGTCTGCCGCTAGAGAAAGGATTTTATTGCAGCTTAGTAAGTTTAACTACTTGTGATATGAAATTTAAACCACTTTAAGTTAGGGGTGATGGGAACCCAACCTATTCTTAGGTTACCCTTAGTTTATAGGTTCAATGGGGAAAACAAGTCACAATTGTTGATTGTGTTACTATCGATGTTGTTCCATATATAGTCTAAAATAGTAACGTCTGTTGCACGACCGAAGTTGAGTTATGCTATTAACAAAGTTGTTGTGTTCTTAGCAACAGAAACACATGTAAAACATTTTGCCTATATGAATTAGAAGTGGAAGCGCTTCTTATAGAGGGTTGTGGTTAACTCTCTTAGAGGTTCATGAAACAAGATATTGCGCATGGCCATAATAGTGCGATGCTGTGAGAATATTCACTGTGGTAGAAGGCTTTTGTGTGTGTGACAATTTCGGTAGTGTCATTTAGAAGTAGAGGTTCAATCTACGGACACCATCAACTTGTTTACACTAAGAGAATGTTCAATGTTCATCATACATTCTTTTATGCATACATGCCTTGGAGTTGTTTGATATAAAAGTGTTTGGAAGAAAATTAGTTTTTCCAAACAAGTGGGGGATTGTTATATATTGCACCTTATTTTATACTTTTGTAACTTATTCTTTGTCATATTTGAATTTGATAAAACTCATTTGTGGACATAATTTAAGTAAGTATAAAAGGTGTAACTTAATGTCCGCTATGTGAAAAATAAGAGTAATTCATTTTGTTCAAGTTGGAATCATATGACTTATGTTTATTGATGACTTAAGTGAAACATTTGATAAGGTGCAAGTTATTTGTAAAAACTAATTTGTCTTGGTTCCATAATGATTAATAAAAGATTACTAGTTGTTTTATAAGCATAAGTGGTATAATCTTATTTAATTATATGAAACAAAATAAAAGAAGTCCAATATATTTTGAATTTGACAACTAGTTGATCTTTTAACGTGACTATTCATTTTTTCTATTTAAATTATATTATTATTAATAATTTGTAACCTACATCATTATGACTAATGTGTAACTTATATCATTATATTTATAATAATGAGTAATTAAAATAGAAATAATAGTTGTTACTATTATATATGTATATATATACATCTATATATGTAGATATATGAAATGATATACATATATGAGAAATGGAGAATACTTACATTATAAAAAAAAAACTTGCACATAAAATTCTCTTTTCTGTCACTTAGTTTTTTCTATAAACATATAATTATCACAAAGAAATATTCGACTAGAACATTTTGTGAATTGCTATCACAAAATTGTTCAACTCTGAAACTTGGCATATATTGTAAGACCCTGAATTTTATGAAATATAAAATTTAATTTTCTTCATAAATTTTTTTCATGAAACAGTAAGTGGTTAAATTGGCAAAGTTAAAAGTTAAAGATGTTCCGTGCAAATTATACCTTGTCGAGGAATATTCTTTTTGTCGGGGAATATTCGTTTTGTCGGGGAATATTCGTTCTGCCCGTACGACGGCGCAATATAATATTCGTGTCGTACGACGGCGCCGAAATAACTAATTAGTGGTGGACCCACAACGGAATATTTGTCGGAGATAGAAAACGACATAAGTAACCTTTTTAAATAACGGAACTGTTAAAATACCGGTGATAAAAGAATAGTAGCATACGGTAGTTTATGGTATTTTCTGTAGCACACGGTACTCTACAGTAGCACACGGTATTGCACAGTGTCTTATATTATTGATCTGATAATTGACACCGTAACTGTTGCACATCATTTCATCAATAATTGTCGCTGCATAATATTTTATATTATCAATTCAATAATTGTTGCTACACAATATTTTGCATTATTGATTCAATAATTGTCATTACACTGTATTTCATATCATTGAGTCAATAATTGTTGCTGCACTGTTTTTTAAAATTATTGAACCAAATAATTGTCACAGTAGCAAATACACAGTAATTTATATTATTAAATTAATAATAATCTGTAGCGTGTTTATTATATTATTGTTGTAACATTATTTTATTTAATATGCAAGACCCATAGGAAGAAAAAAAAAAATAATAAAAAAAAAATTAATTTATTTTTATTTTTCTAAATAGTAACATGTGGACCCTACGTGGGGGCCACATGTAAATTAACATGTGAAATTGTTGCTGGAGGAGTTAGGCAGCATGCGCTGCCAGAATTGAAATTTGATGCTGGCGTGCTGCCAGCAACTCACCTACCAACTCGCATAGTAACTTCTTTTCTCCTATAAATAGCTTGTTCAGCTGAATAGAAAAATCACACCTAAAACATAAAATTTTTCTATAAGAATTTTATGAGTTTTCTCTGAGAATAGTAAGGTTATTTTGAGTGTTTGAAAGCCAAAAGGAGTGCAGGAATTTTTCAAGTAAGTCTTTTATTAAAGAGTAGTAATTTCATAAATTACTATATTTCACGGTATTCACAAATCTTCCTTTAGAAGACTCTTCTATTAGAAGATTCATTTTTAAAAGCTTTATTTGGAAGATTTATTTTGAAATATTATTTTAAAAACTATTATAAAGTTATTATATTATACTACAAAAATTATGTTAAATATATATAATTTTGATAGTTCATAATATACGAGTTATCATACACTTTGAAATTTATATGTGGTAATTACTAATTTATATTATAAATATATAGGTTGATCAACCTCATTTAAAACAATATCCAGTCACGTGTTAAGGTAAGGAATATCATTCTTTTCACACTCTTAAATTTATTACGGTAAGGGGTATCACTCTTTTCATCATCATAAATGGATATTATTTTCTTTCTTACTTGAAGGGATTATCATTCTTTGATTCTCGAAAATAATATCGTTTCTTTCTTGTGCCATTTATTTCCATGTATTAAATTGTGGGAATAACCTTACGGCGCGGTTTACCGCCTGTTGGTGAATAACCTTTTGTATTCATTCCTTATTAATCTTTGAGAATAACCTTACGGTGCGGATTACGCCTGTTTGGTGAATAACTCTTCGTGTTCAAATTCTATTAAATTGTGGGAATAACCTTACGGTGCGGATTACGCCTGTTTGGTGAATAACTATTCGTATTCAAATTGATGGGAATAACCTTACGGTGCGGATTATCGCCTGTTGGTGAATAACCCTTTTTATTTGTCTCGTGTGGAAATAATTTGTCTACACGAATTATCACATGACACTTTTATTCCATATTCGTAAGTGATATCATTTTCCTTTATACTCATAAGGGATACCATCTTTTTCATCTTCCATTATTCAAACTTACTATGGTAAGGGATATTAATTCCCTTCACCTTTTGTTAATCAAACCTGCTACGGTAAGGGATATTATTTTCTTCCATACACCTAAATCGAAACTTATTATGGAACTATTGCTCCTATAATTCCTGAAAATATTATATGTTCCATAATAGTTGAATTTCATTAGTTCAACTGAACCTTCCTATTTTCTGAACATTTCTATTGAACTGTAATCGTTATTCTGAACTGTGGATCTTGAATATCATTTTAAATTTCACTCCACATCATGTTGGCAATTTGGACATTATTTGAATCTGCACAAAGTAAACTTCCGATACTTATTGTTTATCCTGTTTCTTCTGTTCATCAATTGTATCACTATTATTTGTACTAATCATCAAGAATCAAGCTGTTGTGAATATCTGTGGCCGGGGGCACAGATGTGATATAATTGTTGAACAGATGATAGGTTAAAGGCGATATACTAGGTTAAAGGCGATATACTAGGTTAAAGGCGATACATCTGTTCGGTGTCTTTTATGACACGTGGTGAATGTTCTCTTTGGCCCGTAGTGCAAAGATGAACTGTTGGTTGGTATGATTATGACCAAAGGCTGAATCTGGTATAATCATGACCATTGGTGTTATATTGAATGTCCTTGGCCCGTAGTGCAAAGACGAACTGTTGATCTGCATGATTATGACCAGGAACTGTGAATTTGTATTATCTTGACTAATGGTATTTCAGATGATAAAAGTTGATGATATTTTTACTAAAAAGAGAAGCGAGTGGACATTATAGTCTGCATTATTCTTCTAATAGATTGCTCATTCCGCTGCTATTATTGATCTGAACGTTGTTTAAGAATTTAACTACAGTTTTTGATATAAACCTTGTAGTCTATTGTATTCTATCAAGAACTCAACTGTTGAAGGCTAATGATAAATTATTCGTCATTATCTTAGTCATGATATTTCTTACTGGGCTATTTGAGCTCACCCTTTCTTTTCGTTCCATTGTTTTTCAACAGGAGATGAGAACGTAACGGGGTCTAGCCGGGGAATGGAGTGAGAGTGCGGGGATAGCTATCATAGTCTTCACGTGTTATAAAATAGTGTGGCAATAATAATGAAGACTTAGTTGTGTTGTATTATCCACTGTATTGTTGTACGTTGTATTTCATTGTAATAATTTTGTTGTAGTCTTTTGACGACTCAAGTTTGGGCTGTGTGGGCCTAGATTTGGGGGCGTCACAGTTGGCATCAGAGCTTAGGGATATGGTCTTTAATGGAGATCTGGGGTAGAACTAGGAGGGGAGAGACGAATATAATCAGTCACTAGTGTGTCCCACCTAAATTAGATTTTATTATCTAATGAGTTGATTTGAATATAGGGACATGAAGTGATGAGTCAGTTTATTTGAACTAACATCTATTTTGTGACCACAGTTAAGTATGGCATCTGGAAATCAGGAGGTTAACCACGGAGTACCCGAAGTGAATGTAGAGGCCACAAACAATTCTTCTACAAACTCAGAGTTGAATAATTTGCCTAAAGAAAAAATTATTTGTATCCGATCTAAAGAAGAAGAAGGTGAAAGTTCTACCGTCGTTCTTCCAAATTCGTTCTTTAAAGGATATCCGGAACTTGCGGAAATTGTTGCCTTTAATTTGCTCGACAGTTGGAAACATATCATCACCTGGTTATGCTCGATAACAAAGGATCAGAATATATGGACGTTCCATATAAGTCTTTGGGATTTATGGTGTTCGAGCTATGATTTTCAAGATTATTTAAAAATGATGTATCTATACTTTTGGGCGTTACAATTTAGAGGAATTCAGGTTAAGTTAGTCACTATCGTGGAAACTGTAGTCTATCGAAAATACTATTTTAATAGAAATCATTGGTACGCTACTACTGATGAAGTTGAAGAATCTGAGAAACAGTTCGTTAGAGAACTATTTCGTGGTATCCCCATGGTTGAAATACGTGAAGATCCGGATGAAGTATATGGGACTCGATTTGATGATGACAGCCTTGATGATCAAGAAATCGAATGAGGTGATGACCGGTAAGCTATTCATCAATTCTCGAGAAGTCTATGCCATGTTAGATATTGGCTCTATCCACTCTTTTATCTCACCTATATGTACTCAACGTTTAAATTTGCCTATTGAAAACTTAAATATTGTCTTATCAGTTGAAATCTCATTGGGAGAAATACCTATTACATTTACTATCTATAAATCTTGCCTAGTTTAAATCAACAACCTCACATTACCTGTTGACCTTATTTCTTTGGAGATGCATGAATTTGATGTGATTTTAGGAATTGATTGGTTGACTACCCATCATGCTAAAATTGATTGTTTTCATAAGATTATTAGTTTTCATATTCCTAATCAACCTGTCATGCAAATTCAAGCAACTAAACCATTGAAATCTATAACTATTATTTCTAGCCATAAAGTCATTCGTTTATTGAAAAACGGATGTCAAGCCTTTTTAGCCCATGTCATTGATTTGAACAAAAACACGTCAACCTTGAATGATATTCCTATTGTTAATGAGTTCCTGACGTTTTTCCTGAGGAACTTCCTGGCTTATCCCCAAACCGAGAAATTGAATTCTGTATCGATCTTGAACCCGATACTAAACCCTTTTCCAAAGCTCAATACCAAATGGCTCCCATAGAACGCCAAGAGATGAAAGTTTGATTATTAGATATCGGTATCATTCGTTCTAGTACAAAACTTATATCAAACGAGGAATACGAGAAGAGTTTTCAAGAACTCAAGAGGAGACTTGTTTCAGCTCCTGTTCTGACCATACCATCAGGATCAGGAGAATTCGTCATATATATCGATACTTCAGGCAAAGGTCTAGGCTGTGTCCTTATGCAACATGAAAAGGTTATAGCCTATGCCTCTCGACAACTCAAAGATTATGAGAAAAATTATCCTACTCATGATCTAGAGTTGGCAGCAGTCGTTTTCGCATTGAAGATCTGGAGACACTACTTGTACGGAGAAAAGGTGGATATCTATACGGATCATAAAAGTCTCAAGTATTTCTTCACCCAGAAGGAACTCAACATGCGACAATGACGTTGGCTTGAGCTGTTGAAGGATTACGACCACACAATCCAGTATCACCCGGGAAAGCCGAACGTTGTAGCTGACGCTTTGAGCAGAAAATCTTATGCGAGTACAAGTGCACTGCTGACAACACAAAAGTGTATTTTGTACGACTTGCAAAAGATGGAGATACAACTAAAGACACCAGGGACCCACTCGAAGATTGCTCACGTGCGAGTAGAACCAGCTTTAATCGATAAAATTAAAGCTGCTCAAGCTACCGATCCGGAACTGATAAACATGATAAAGAAAGTACAAGAAGGTACCATTCCCGAAGCAAGAATCGACGAGAAAGGAATACTTCGAGTCAACTCTCGACTCTGTGTTCCTAACGATCCTGAATTAAAGCATAAAATCATGATGGAGGCACACAACACGCCATTTGCAATCCACCCAGGAGGTACCAAGATGTATCGAGATCTTCGACATACATTTTGGTGGAACAATATGAAAAGGGAGATTGCAGAGTTTATCTCAAGGTGCTTAACTTGTCAACGTGTCAAGGCAGAGCATCAAGTACCTAAGGGTCCTTTACAACCACTTGAGGTTCCCGAATGGAAGTGGGAACACATCAATATGGATTTCGTGACGGGTCTTCCCAAAGTTTCTCAAGGCTTAGATGCAATTTGGGTCATCGTAGATAGATTGACCAAATCCGCTCATTTCTTGCCTATACGAGAAAACTTTTCACTTGAACGTCTTGCCGGTATGTACATAAATGAGATCGTGAGATTGCATGGCATGCCAGTTTCCATAGTTTCTGATCGAGATCCTAGATTCACTTCACGCTTTTGGATCAGTCTACAAAAAGCTATGGGCACTGAACTACGTTTCAGTTCTGCATACCATCCTCAAACGGACGGACAATCGGAAAGGACGATCCAGACCCTCGAAGATCTTTTGAGACTTTGCGTACTAGATTTCAAAGGAAGTTGGGATAAGTACTTGCCATTGGTGGAATTTTCCTACAACAACAGTTACCAAGCAAGTATAGGTATGGCTCCATTCGAGGCTTTATATGGACGCAAATGTCGCTCTCCAGTATGTTGGAATGAGGTAGGAGAAGCAAAACTGTTGGGACCCGAGTTGGTACGCTTGACGACCGAAAAGATCCAAATGATCCGACAACGAATACAGACAGCACAAGAACGACAAAAGAGTTATGCCGATCTTCATCGGAGAGATGAGAGATTCAACGTCGGAGATCATGTATTCTTACGTGTTTCTCCATGGAAAGGGGTTACGAGATTCGGAAAGAGAGGAAAACTCAACCCTCGATTTATTGGCCCATTTGAAATCCTCGATCGGGTGGGAACTGTAGCTTACAGACTAGCCTTACCACCAAGTATGTCTCGCATCCATAACGTTTTTCACATATCTATGTTACGTAAATATGTGAAGGACCCAAACCACGTCATTGAGTTAGAACCAGACGTTATAGCAGAAGATTTAACGTATGAGGAAGTACCTGTTAAGATCCTAGATAAGAAGGAGCAGATCTTACGCTCAAAGGTTATACCTCAAGTTAAGGTTTTATGGAGGAACCAAGATATTGAGGAAATGACCTGGGAGCTAGAATCTGAGATGAAGTCTAGGTATCCATACCTCTTCGAAATGCCAGGTACGTCAATTTCGGGGACGAAATTTCATAAGGAGGGGAGGTTGTAAGACCCTGAATTTTATGAAATATAAAATTTAATTTTCTTCATAAATTTTTTTCATGAAACAGTAAGTGGTTAAATTGGCAAAGTTAAAAGTTAAAGATGTTCCGTGCAAATTATACCTTGTCGAGGAATATTCTTTTTGTCGGGGAATATTCGTTTTGTCGGGGAATATTCGTTCTGCCCGTACGACGGCGCAATATAATATTCGTGTCGTACGACGGCGCCGAAATAACTAATTAGTGGTGGACCCACAACGGAATATTTGTCGGAGATAGAAAACGACATAAGTAACCTTTTTAAATAACGGAACTGTTAAAATACCGGTGATAAAAGAATAGTAGCATACGGTAGTTTATGGTATTTTCTGTAGCACACGGTACTCTACAGTAGCACACGGTATTGCACAGTGTCTTATATTATTGATCTGATAATTGACACCGTAACTGTTGCACATCATTTCATCAATAATTGTCGCTGCATAATATTTTATATTATCAATTCAATAATTGTTGCTACACAATATTTTGCATTATTGATTCAATAATTGTCATTACACTGTATTTCATATCATTGAGTCAATAATTGTTGCTGCACTGTTTTTTAAAATTATTGAACCAAATAATTGTCACAGTAGCAAATACACAGTAATTTATATTATTAAATTAATAATAATCTGTAGCGTGTTTATTATATTATTGTTGTAACATTATTTTATTTAATATGCAAGACCCATAGGAAGAAAAAAATAAAAAATAAAAAAAAAAAATAATAAAAAAAAAATTAATTTATTTTTATTTTTCTAAATAGTAACATGTGGACCCTACGTGGGGGCCACATGTAAATTAACATGTGAAATTGTTGCTGGAGGAGTTAGGCAGCATGCGCTGCCAGAATTGAAATTTGATGCTGGCGTGCTGCCAGCAACTCACCTACCAACTCGCATAGTAACTTCTTTTCTCCTATAAATAGCTTGTTCAGCTGAATAGAAAAATCACACCTAAAACATAAAATTTTTCTATAAGAATTTTATGAGTTTTCTCTGAGAATAGTAAGGTTATTTTGAGTGTTTGAAAGCCAAAAGGAGTGCAGGAATTTTTCAAGTAAGTCTTTTATTAAAGAGTAGTAATTTCATAAATTCCTATATTTCACGGTATTCACAAATCTTCCTTTAGAAGTCTCTTCTATTAGAAGATTCATTTTTAAAAGCTTTATTTGGAAGATTTATTTTGAAATATTATTTTAAAAACTATTCTAAAGTTATTATATTATACTACAAAAATTATGTTAAATATATATAATTTTGATAGTTCATAATATACGAGTTATCATACACTTTGAAATTTATATGTGGTAATTACTAATTTATATTATAAATATATAGGTTGATCAACCTCATTTAAAACAATATCCAGTCACGTGTTAAGGTAAGGAATATCATTCTTTTCACACTCTTAAATTTATTACGGTAAGGGGTATCACTCTTTTCATCATCATAAATGGATATTATTTTCTTTCTTACTTGAAGGGATTATCATTCTTTGATTCTCGAAAATAATATCGTTTCTTTCTTGTGCCATTTATTTCCATGTATTAAATTGTGGGAATAACCTTACGGCGCGGTTTACCGCCTGTTGGTGAATAACCTTTTGTATTCATTCCTTATTAATCTTTGAGAATAACCTTACGGTGCGGATTACGCCTGTTTGGTGAATAACTCTTCGTGTTCAAATTCTATTAAATTGTGGGAATAACCTTACGGTGCGGATTACGCCTGTTTGGTGAATAACTATTCGTATTCAAATTGATGGGAATAACCTTACGGTGCGGATTATCGCCTGTTGGTGAATAACCCTTTTTATTTGTCTCGTGTGGAAATAATTTGTCTACACGAATTATCACATGACACTTTTATTCCATATTCGTAAGTGATATCATTTTCCTTTATACTCATAAGGGATACCATCTTTTTCATCTTCCATTATTCAAACTTACTATGGTAAGGGATATTAATTCCCTTCACCTTTTGTTAATCAAACCTGCTACGGTAAGGGATATTATTTTCTTCCATACACCTAAATCGAAACTTATTATGGAACTATTGCTTCTATAATTCCTGAAAATATTATATGTTCCATAATAGTTGAATTTCATTAGTTCAACTGAACCTTCCTATTTTCTGAACATTTCTATTGAACTGTAATCGTTATTCTGAACTGTGGATCTTGAATATCATTTTAAATTTCACTCCACATCATGTTGGCAATTTGGACATTATTTGAATCTGCACAAAGTAAACTTCCGATACTTATTGTTTATCCTGTTTCTTCTGTTCATCAATTGTATCACTATTATTTGTACTAATCATCAAGAATCAAGCTGTTGTGAATATCTGTGGCCGGGGGCACAGATGTGATATAATTGTTGAACAGATGATAGGTTAAAGGCGATATACTAGGTTAAAGGCGATATACTAGGTTAAAGGCGATACATCTGTTCGGTGTCTTTTATGACACGTGGTGAATGTTCTCTTTGGCCCGTAGTGCAAAGATGAACTGTTGGTTGGTATGATTATGACCAAAGGCTGAATCTGGTATAATCATGACCATTGGTGTTATATTGAATGTCCTTGGCCCGTAGTGCAAAGACGAACTGTTGATCTGCATGATTATGACCAGGAACTGTGAATTTGTATTATCTTGACTAATGGTATTTCAGATGATAAAAGTTGATGATATTTTTACTAAAAAGAGAAGCGAGTGGACATTATAGTCTGCATTATTCTTCTAATAGATTGCTCATTCCGCTGCTATTATTGATCTGAACGTTGTTTAAGAATTTAACTGCAGTTTTTGATATAAACCTTGTAGTCTATTGTATTCTATCAAGAACTCAACTGTTGAAGGCTAATGATAAATTATTCGTCATTATCTTAGTCATGATATTTCTTACTGGGCTATTTGAGCTCACCCTTTCTTTTCGTTCCATTGTTTTTCAACAGGAGATGAGAACGTAACGGGGTCTAGCCGGGGAATGGAGTGAGAGTGCGGGGATAGCTATCATAGTCTTCACGTGTTATAAAATAGTGTGGCAATAATAATGAAGACTTAGTTGTGTTGTATTATCCACTGTATTGTTGTACGTTGTATTTCATTGTAATAATTTTGTTGTAGTCTTTTGACGACTCAAGTTTGGGCTGTGTGGGCCTAGATTTGGGGGCGTCACATATATCTTGGAGGTATATCGCTTGTAACTCGTAACAAACCATTCGTGGTGGGGGCGATAAAGACCTTAAGGACAAGGATCGCCCATGTCATGTTCTTCAACTAATTTTCGATTATGACTCTACGAAGCTATAGTTCTAACAATAATTATTAAGTCAAACCCAAGATCGATCTACCTTGTCGTGGTGGTAGTCATAGGTCAGACCTACTAAGTATGGGTCAATTTGAACAAATAGGATTTATTTGTACCAATTATAAGCTAGGCAACTTCACCAAAAAAATATTTTTTGGGGGAAAGTAAATGAAGATTAATGAGTAATTCTTTATTGAATCATTCATAAAACTGCCCTTTCACCATAAAATAAAATGGGATTAACATTACTAATACAAATCCAATATTTAGAAAATTCCACAATCGAAGATGCAAAACGTCAAATAATTCGAATGTTTCTTAATTAAACGGTTATTTAACATTGTTAGACTAACTTTTAAGTCACGTATTTTCATGTATAATTTTCATATAAAATGTGACGTCGGATACAGGATAGCGATTATCCTAGAGGCTTGGTTAACAAACAAATTTACAGGCCAACAGAACAAGAGAAAACTCAAAAAGAAACACAAAGAAGTCTTTAGTGCTCAAATTCAATATTATCAACATCCAAAAAAAATTCCCCTCTATTAACCCATAAGCCGGGTTATATAACTGATAGTTCTTGGGCAACAAGAAAGGAAATATCCTAAAAAGTACCACGTGACAGATTCTGACAATTTCCTATTAATATGTTGCATAACAAGCTCTGATACTACTACTAAATAATGCCACATATCAGATCCTTATAATCTTACAATGTGAATATACCATGTGACGACACAATAGAATTATTTACAAAACATTACTACTATAGGGGCTCAGACCTTACCTGCTAAAATGAGATAATTTATCATTATAAAAGAAAATAAGTCAACTATAACAAAGAACGCCCGAAGCCATGACTCAAGCTGATATCCAAAGATAATGTCCAACTTTTTTGAAGCAAGTCGAACTCATTTGAAGTTGTTAATTCTTGCCAATCTTGCACCAATCCTTTAACTTTAGATAATTCAATGCCAGTAATGCACTATTCGATAAGTCGACATCATTGGCTTCGGATCCTCCTTCATCAAAATGACAACTTGTTCAGATAATGATGTTTTCGTTGGTCATTTCATATAAAATAATTGCTTTCATATGCACCCACCATTTAGGGGTGTTCATTCGGTTTAAACCGGACCGAACCGATACTGAATTTACGCAAAACTCCGTATTGAAATCGATACCAGTATACCGAACAAGTAACCGGTTCGATACCGGTTTTTAACCGAAAATAATAATAATTATTATGAATATTGTTTTTATTGTTATTAGTAATTATTTATTAATAATAAAAATAATAATTATAAAAAAAAAGATAACCGGTACAACCGGTACGGTCCAGTATATACCGGACCACCAAAGTGCTGAATCGGTACCAAACCGATTGCACAGGTATACCAAATCGGTACCGGACCGGTTACTATTTGGACCGAACCGTCCAGTTCGGACTGGTTCGATATACACGAAAAATCGGTTAGACTGATTTTTTTAAACACCCCTACCCACCAAGCCTTAATTTGGAGGCTTTCAAAGTACGTACTCAAAATCTCTTTGCTTTTTTATTATTTTTTTTGGAAAAGGAATTGAATTTTCAAGTCATCCTGGTTATTTTTCTTCCCATTTTCGGTAGGTAAAATAATAATATATAGTTTGTTTCTGTGCTGGCTGGTATGTTATGCAATTGACGCAGGGGTGTTCATTCGGTCCGAACCAGACCGGTACCAAACTAAATCGGTACAGAAATCATCCAAATTCATATACCGAAACCGGAATCGGTTGGACTGGTTCGGTATACCAGTAAACCGGTTCGGTTCCGGTTATACCGAAAATAATAATAATAATAATAATAAAATCGGTACATACCGAATTTTATAATGACGAATCGGAACCAATACCGGTACCGGATCGGTGCATTTTATACCGAACCGATCAGTTCAGACCGATCCGGTTACCGAAAAAACCGGTTCATTTGGCCATCCCTAAATTGACGTACTTACTCCCTCAATTTGAAAATATAGGATCAACTTTGATTTTTAAAATCAATTTTTAAGATATTTTTAAATTTTAAATAATGTGATTTATTTAATTTTTAAAGTAATAATTTTTTTTTGTAATTAATAATACTATTTAGATAGTTTAAATTTTCATAATTATTTTTTTAAAACTAAATTAATTCAGACTTCATCAGTTTCAAAATATAAAGTCACTATTGATTTTTTGAAGTCAAGTTAACACATTTTTAAACTCAAAATTAATATAAATTCTTTTAAAATTTAATTTTGAACATTATAAATTTTCAAAAAAGTACTGTAAAATTTATTGTTTCATAATCTTCAATAAAATATCACTATTTTGAATTTTAAAATATCTTAAATTAATTTTTAAAAATCAATAATGATCTTATAATTTAAAATAGATAGAGTACTATTTTAAAATTTAAAATTTAAAATATCTTATGTTCCTTATATTCTTCTTGAAAATTTTATATTAATTTTGTATGGTGATCAGTAATCTAATTGTGATCCTATCCAAATTGTTTGAACTTGCCATTATTGTATTACTTTGAGTATTAATAAAAACTTATTTTGCAGATCAAAAACGAAAACTTTTTACATGTGCAATAGTGCATATCCCCATTACAGACCATACAGCTCACCTGGTTTTTGTTGTTACACGCAGATGGTACATCGACCATCAAATATCTTAACTTAATTTATTTGCAGCAAAGAGACGTATATATAGGGTATCCATATCCCTATTACAGGGCATAGGGAAATTCTAACGACATTTTTTTTTTTATAGACTTGGCAAATGGGCTGAATAGACCTAAATAGATCGAATTTTCAACTGGCCAGGCTAAAAATGGCCCGAGTTTTTGTGGGCTAAGAAATGTTCGGTCCGTGGCCGGCCCGCGGGCCATTTGAATGTTTTTTTTTATAAAAAAATATTTATTATGACTTATAATTTAAAATAAATACTAACACTAATTATTTATAATTATGACACCTAATTTCTATATAATCATATAATATTATTAATAAATAAAATAAAATAATCAATAATTTTATATTAAAACCAAACTTGCTTCAAAAATCAAAACCTCCCACCTCTCTATATTAACCATGATATTCAATACTGATGGTCTGATGCTACCAAAACTGTAAGACCCCGAATTTTATGAAATACAAAATTTAATTTTTCTTCATATTTTTTTTTTTTTTTTGAAACAGTAAGTGGTTAAATTAACAAAATTGAAAGTTAAGGATGTTATGTGCAAATTTTATTTTGTCGGACAATATTCGCTTTGTCGGGGAATATTCGTTTGGTCGGGGAATATTCGTGCCGTACGACGGCGCCGAAATAATAAATTATTGGTGGACCCCACAACGGAATATTTGTCGGATATAGAAAACGACAGAAGTAACCTTTTTAAATAAAAATAGTCAACGGAACTGTTAAAATACCGGTGATAAAAGAATAGTAGCATACGGTAGTTTATGATATTTTCTGTAGCACACGGTACTCTACAGTAACACACGGTATTGCATAGTGTCTCATATTATTGGTCTGATAATTGACACCGTAACTGTTACACATCATTTCATCGATAATTGTCACTGCATAATATTTTATATTATCAATTCAATAATTGTTGTTGCACTGTTTTTAAAATTATTGAACCTAATAATTGTCACAGTAACATATGCACAGTAATTCACATTATTGAATTAATAATTGTCATTACACAGTAACGTATGCTTTATTTTACATTATTGTTATCTCTATTATGATGTTATTTAAACAGTTGTATTTCATTAATTTATTGACTTGATATCTAAGAGCTAACTATACTGTATTTATAACAATTAGTCATAATAATTGAATTGATAAAGTTATTTGTTTATAATATAAAGTTAGGTGATTATTAGGTGATATGAAATGAATGGTGTAGATTAAAGTGTGAATTATTGTTGAATAATTAAATTGATTTGTTTATAATATAAAGTTAGGTGATTATTAGGTGATATGAAATGAATGGTGTAGATTAAAGTGTGAATTATTGTTGAATAATTAAATTGATTTGTTTATAATATAAAGTTAGGTGATTATTAGGTGATATGAAATGAATGGTGTAGATTAAAGATAATATAATATTTGAAATGGATGGTGTAGATTAAAAGATGATCTTTAAATGAATGGTTTAGATTAAATGAATGATAAGATTTTTAGCTATAAATAGAAGCCTTAACTTAAGGATTTTTCATAAACTTCCTTACTTGTTCTTTCTTTCTCTCTCTAAATACTTCTTGTGAAAGTTCTCTCTAAGTGTGCTTAAGTCATCTTGAGTATTTGTGAAGATCTATAAGTATACGTGTACTGTTCAAGTTAATCAACCTCATTTAAATCAATATCCAGTCACGTGTTGAGGTAAGGGATACCATCTTTTTCATCTTCCATTATTCAAACGTACTATGGTAAAGGATTATCATTATTTGATTCTCGATAATAATATTGTTTCTTCCTTACTCATAAGACGTGCCTTTTATTTCCATGTATTAAATTGTGGGAATAACCTTACGGAGCGGATTGCCGCCTGTTGGTGAATAACCTTTTGTATTCATTCATTATTAATCTCTGAGAATAACCTTACGGAGCGGATTGCCGCCTGTTTGGTGAATAACTCTTTGTACTCAAATTCTATTAAATTGTGGGAATAACCTTACGGAGCGGTTTGCCGCCTGTTGGTGAATAACCTTTTGTATTAATTTCCTTCACCTTTTGTTAATCAAACCTGCTACGGTAAGGGATATTATTTTCTTTCATACTCCTAAATCGAAATTTATTATGGAACTATTGCTTCTATAATTCCTGAAAATATTATATGTTCCATAATAGTTGAACTTCATTATTTCAACTGAACCTTCCTATTTACGTGAACCTTTCTATTGAATTGTAACCGTTATTCTGAACTGTGGATCTTGAATATCATTTTTAAATTTCACTCCACATCATGTTGACAATTTGGACATTATTTGAATCTGTACAAAGTAAACTTCCGATACTTATTGTTATCCTATTTCTTCTGTTCATCATTTATATCATTCTAATCATCCAAAAATCAAGCTGTTGTGAATATCTGTGGCCGGGGGCACAGATGTGATATATTTGTTGAACAGATGATAGGTTAAAGGCGATATAATAGGTTAAAGGCGATACATCTGTTCGGTGTCTTTTATGGCACGTGGTGAATGTTCTCTTTGGCCCGTAATGCAAAGATGAACTGTTGTTTGGTATGATTATGACCAAAGGCTGAATCTGGTATAATCATGACCGTTGGTGTTATATTGAATGTCTTTGGCCCGTAGTGCAAAGATGAACTGTTGATCTGCATGATTATGATCAGGAACTGTGAATTTGTATTATCTTGACTAATGATATTTCAGATGATAAAAGTTGATGATGTTTTTCCTAAAAAGAGAACCGAGTGGACATTATAGTCTGCATTATTCTTCTAATAGATTACTCATTCAGCTGCTATTATTGATCTGAACGTTGTTTAAGAATTTAACTGCAGTTTTTGATATAAACCTTGTAGTCTATTGTATTCTATCAAGAACTCAACTGTTGAAGACTAATGATAATTTATTCGTCATTATCTTAGTCATGATATTTCTTACTGGGCTATTTGAGCTCACCCTTTCTTTTGTTCCATTGTTTTTCAACAGGAGATGAAAACATAACAGGGTCTAGCCGGGGAATGGAGTGAGGGTCCGAGGAATAGTTATCATAGTCTTCACGTTTTGTAAAATAGTGTGGCAATAATAGTGAAGACTTAGTTGTGTATTATTATACACTGTATTGTTGTACGTTGTGCTTTGTTGTAATAATTTTGTTGTAGTCTTTTGACGACTCAAGTTTGGGCTGTGTGGGCCCAGATTTGGGGGCGTCACAAAAACTCTTATCACACTAATTACCTTTTATACATAACTCAAGAACAAAAGGAAATATTTAACTTAATTCATGTCTCGATTCCATTGTCTTTCACAGAAAAATATATTTATGCATGGGACAAATAAAAATTATGCAACTGGTGTTAGCTTGAAGAATTAAGTTAACCACTAACTTGTCAGGAGATGAGCAACAGAGCAATTGGAAAAAATATATTAAAAAATTGTTTTTCTTGTGTCACCACTACTTTTCCCGCTTCAGGTAAAAGCTTCCAAACCAATCAATTAGGATAAGGCAATCTACTAATAATGGAGAAAAAATTCTAGATGTGAACAATATATATATATATATAATCAATAATTTTTTTTTTGTCAACAATGTCAAGCAATTTAAAAAAAAAAAAAAAACACGCGGGTCGGGCCAAAAACGGCCCAGATTTTTTGGGGCTGCATTTCTTAAGCTCAAAGCTCGATTTTTTTGGGCCGCCCCGCGGGCCCTAGGACTTTTTGCAGGTCTACTTTTTCAGTTAAATTAATTTATGCATTTAATTGTTATAACAATAATGTCAGTAATAATTGATTTTATATATATTTATATATATAGTAAGGTTCAATGACATATCCTCTTGAAGGGCATACTAAGTTTACCCCCTTTAACGACGAACCCGACGATAATTTGGTTTGTCGTCATAAGTTCGTCCGTCGCTAAATGTTTGTTCATCGCGATATGTTGTCCATCGCTAAAACATTTAGTGACAGACGAATCTATGGCGATGGACTAAACCGTCGCCGAGTCCGTCGCTAAAGAGGATGAGCTTGGTATACTCTCTGTATACTTTTTAAGAGAGTATACCATTAAACCAAGTCATATATATATATATATATATATATATATGTATGTATGTATGTATGTATGTGTGTGTGTGTGTGTACATAGTGAGCTGGATGATAAGTAAAAAGTACATGATCTAGGACCGGCCAGTACAATCATTATTGCTTTTCTTTTTGTTTACTAAGCTCACTGACTTTTGGCACCAAGTGGCCATGTTAAGACTGTTATTTGTAAAATTTGATTCATTTTGATTTCGAGACGTCAAAAATTGAAAAGGCATGTTTCTGGAGCCAAATTAGGATTCTTGCATTATATTATTTAAGGAGGGAATTTTGTGCTCGTCGTGGAGTAATTTAAAATTTGGACGAATCACGTAAAATTTTATATCATGTTTAATTGTTTCTTTATTTTTTTTATATTTTTATTTGATATTATTTTTATTGCTTTGTTATTTTTCTAACATAATACCATCACAGTGATCAATTTACTGATTTGCTAGAAATATAGAAACTCCATTTTCCTGCTGAGATTTATAATATATACTTGATCTGTGATATGATTGTGTGCTAATTAATTAAGACTAATATGCTTAACTTATCGATCAATGGAACCACTCTTATCAAATGTCTTTCCACTTAATTTGTTAGTTCTTTCTAGTGATGGAGCTAGACTTTATAAACACTAGCCATCTACTTCAAAGGCTAATTATATTGGGGATCCCTTTAGCTATTAATTAATTAAATTATGTTCATTTCCATAGAGATATCCCAAGTTTATATAGTAATTTAGTTTTTTCTTTTTCAATTAAATATATTTACAATTCCTTATGCTATCAAAAACGTTTAAATTGCTACATGTTGGCCTAATTAATTTTATGTCTATTCAATTTCTCTGTTTTCCTTTAATACAAGTTTAATTTAACAAAAAAAAAGGTTCTAATTTAGATTCATTTTAAGTATCGTGTTATCAAGGCAAGTTTACAATACGCGCTTGTATTTGCCATACACGACATTTTCATGTTTTAAATGAGCAATCAACTTTGTCCTTATGTTACTCTCTCCGTTTTAAAATTAAAGATATATTAACTTCAACTTCTTAGACTCAGTTTACTAATCAATATATTATCACTGTTATAACTTCATATTGTAATTTAAATAAAAATTACTGATAACTATCATATTTGTTGGCTTTAAATTTAAATGAGTTCATATCAACTTAAAATTTAAGTTCTAAAGTTGACTTCAAAATATTAAATACCTAAAGCTATTGGCTCAAGTGATATTACCTAACTCATAGTATTCATGAGATTGGGGGTTCTATTCTTGGCAAAATCAAGATGTGTGTGTGAGTCAAATTATCAAAAAAATAAAAATAAAAAAAATTAAATGTACCTATAGTTAAGGAAGGGAGGGGTCCGGAGCGAGTACTAGTATATATAACATCTAAGTTGTATAGCATCTTATCATCTCTTGTTTTAGGACTTAATTTGTTTAAGATAATATGACTTGTCCTTCTACGTATTATGTACCTCTTCTCATTCTCCCTATGTTAGTTTTCATCTCTAGAGCTCAATCTCAAACCCCGAGGACACGTTCTGACAGTTCAATTTCGGCCGTTTTTGTGTTCGGCGACTCGACAGTTGACCCTGGAAACAATAACTACATTGGGACTGCTTTTAGGAGCAATTTTGCACCTTATGGGAGAGATTTTGTGAACCACATCCCCACCGGAAGGTTTACAAATGGGCGCCTTGTGACTGATTTTGGTGGTAAGTTGCATAATTGGTGTTAATAAGTGTATATAAATTCTAATTAAGAAAAATGCTAGGTAGGTAACTTTAGTCAGAAGTTGTTTTGAACTTCAATAAAACTTTATAAGATCCTAATTTTATTTAGGTAAGTAGGCAACTTCTATATATTTAATTGTCTAGCATTTTTCAAATTGTAATGACTAATTTATAACTTTTGATTTTTGGGGGGTCAGCTTCTTATGCGGGTATCAAAGACTATTTGCCACCGTATTTGGACCCAACGCTCAGCATTGAGGAGCTGATGACCGGTGTTAGTTTCGCCTCAGCCGGCTCTGGTTTTGACCCTCTTACATCTACAATAAGCGTCTCTCTCTTTCTCACAAATATTCTCTCAATCTCATCAGAAAAGTTTCATTTAACAACTCTTTTGTTTGAAAAACAAAGTCATATATTTAACAAATCTTTTGTTTAAGAAACAAAGTCATATTCTTCTTGACAGTAGTATGAAATAACAATGTGCACAAGTATGCCACCACATATTCATTATTAGAATGTCATATAACCCTAGTATTAATTTGCATATTTTGTTAGTGAGATTCTTTTGTGAAAAGGAGGGAGTAAAATATTTGTCTATTATATTCTATACTTGTTTGTAAAAATAATGATTTATACATGCAAACGATTAATGCTCAAATATTTCCTTTGGCAGTCTGCCAAACACAAACACCTAAGGCTATGTTTGTTTGCAAAATGTATATTTGGGATTGGACTATTTGTATTAATCTAAAGCTATTTCCGATTTTTTTATCCCATGATGAGGGATTAATAGTCTTTTAAATAGTCCTTGGACTATTTTTTATCATTCTTAAGGCTATTTATGAGGGATTATATAATCCCATGATGAATTTGGGATTAATAATCCCTCTCATTTTAAACTATTAAATGATTTTATGGGACTAATATTTCAACATGAAGGGACTAATAATCCCTCATTATGGGATAAAAAGTTGGAAATAGCTTTAAATTAATACAAATAGTCCAATCCCAAGTATATATTTTATAAACAAACATAGCCTAAGTTTATGGACGGAGAAACTAGATAAACAAACTTGAGAAATTTTTTGACGAAAACATAAGACTCAATTGGCATGCGTTAGATTGATTTATAAAATGGGCTCAAGTTTAATATATAAAAAATACCAAACTTTCTAACTCAAAATTAATTGATTATAAGAAGAGTTGACTCACAAATCATTATACGTACATTAGACATACTTTGTCGAGGAATTGGACTATTAGATGAGGAATAACGTATGTACTCTGACATCATGTGCACAAGAGTAAACACAAAATAATATATATGGCTTCAAAATACACATATACAAATCAATATTATATATATTGAAAATGAGGTTTCATGTGTGCAAATATGTATGAGCTTATGCAGTAACAGACGAAAAATTTGTTCTGTGGAGCAGGGTAGACTAGTAATTATTTTTCATTCCAAAGTAATATTATCATTTGATATGGATTGGTAATTAAAAGAACCAAGTGGTCGTTTCTTGTGTGCTCCCTGAGCTTATGCATGAGAGAGAGAGAGAGAGAGAGAGAGAGAGAGAGAGAGAGAGAGAGAGAGAGAGAGAGAGAGAGAGAGAGAGAGAGAGAGAGAGAGAGAGCATACTCCCTTAAAAAGCATACCTCCTTTAACGACGAACCGGCGACGGTTCTATCGCCATAGGTTCATCAGTCGCTATATGTTCATCTGTCGCTATATGTTTGTCCGTCGCTATTGTTCGTCGTTAAAAGCTATAGCGATAGACGAACCTATGGCGACGGACCAAACCGTCGCTAAAGGGAGTATGTTCTTGAACCAAGTCATATATATATATTATGCTCACCAGCATTGTGTAGAAAGATATGTGAAAAATGAATTCTTTGGCATCAAATTTGTTGATTTTCATGTTTTTCTTATATTGCAGTCTGTAATTTCAATAAAAAAGCAAGTGGAGTACTTTAAAGAGTATAAAACAAGGATTGAGGTTGCTATTGGGAAAGAAAGAAGCCAAAATCTGATTAAAAAGGCTATATTCATTACTAGCGCTGGCACAAACGATTATGTTGTCAATTATTTTGGGATACCAATTCGACAAAAGAGCTACACTATTTCAAGTTACCAACAATTCTTAGTTCAACAAATCCAACAGTTTATTCAGGTCAGTATCATACAGCCACTATCAAACATTCAAGAATTGTCGTAGATAAACCTTAATATGGCTAAAAAAAAGTAAGAAAAAGACTCAGTTACAGACATAGAGTAATATTCCCTCCATTAATCCATGATAACAGATTTTTTAAAAAAGAAAAAAATTGTTTTAATTTACTAGTTGTTTGTAACTTTTTAGGAGAATAAATTATTTAATTTTCTATATCACCCTTAGATTCTCTCATTTTTCCAAGAAATTCTGTATATTCTGTTAGTAATTTCCAACTTCCCATAAAGGTGTATAGATGAAATTTTACACATTTTAATTCAACTGATAGTATCAAAAAACTTTCTTAATCTATGTACTTTAAATTAAAACGACTATTATTATAGAACGTAAGTACATACAATTGGGAGTAGTATAATAGTGATTATTCAGAGTTCTGGAGGCAAGGTCAGGTAGTGCCTTCACTAATCACATGTTGTCATTTCAATTCTTGTAGTGAGTTCAAATATGATATTTATGTAAATTTTATATATAAAAGCACTGCTCCAAAAACGCTGAATAATTTTTCGTGGCATAGGGGTCTATGATAATTAATGGCCAATTGATAGAGTTATCATTTGTAGGTAAAACATTAGTTGCATGGAACTGAATTAGATGCTTACTATACATGCATAGTTATGGATATTTATGGTATCCCAAGTTGGTACGGCAGTTAAGTAATGGTTGTGTAGAATTTAAGATCCAGCTAAGGTCTCTATATAGGACACTGTGAATAATTGGCAGCTAGTTGAATCCCACTTTAAAGATTTTTATGAATGTGAAGAACTATCATGGATATGAGTATTTATTTTGCTCGCAAAAAAATACTCAAACAAAAGAATTCAATATAATTACTTATTGACACTCCTCAAATAGCAATTTCAACTCAGTTAATATCTTTCCACAAAGGGATATATATATATATATATATATGTATGTATGTATGTATGTATGTATTAACTGAGTTGATATACATATATACATGTATGTATGTATATGTATGTGTATGTATGTATTCATTCTGTTTGATCTTCTCTTAAATTCTTTTGTTAATATATATCATTTTCATTATGAAAATTCATCGAGTATATGACTACTGAGCAAGTGAGCTAGCTGCAATATTTTAGGACTCAATGTCTAGTTTAATTGCTCCATTAATTTTTTATGTTTAGCATAAATTTGGATCACGAAACGAAACATGTTACAAAATCAATTTGTTTCATCAGTTCCATTTGAATTTTTTTACTTAATATATGGCATGATTATTTTTGTAACCAATCTATAGTTACGATTTTTGAAATATTAGGATTTGCTGGACCTTGGTGCTCGTAAGATTGTCATGGTGGGGATACCTCCGATAGGGTGCCTCCCTCTGGTTATAACTCTAAATTCAAACCATTTAGACACGTTTTATAAACGCGAATGCATTGAAAGCTTATCGTCGGTAGCAATTGAGCACAATCAAATTCTTGGACAAAAATTGAAGGACATGCAAAATAGTGGCACTGCTAACATCTATTATACTGACATATACCAACCGTTCAGTGATATTATTCAAGATCACAAAAAGTTTGGTAAGTCCATTAATTGTTGATTAAAATATAAATTCATTTCATTTAAAACACAATGAATATATAGATTTTTGTTGCATGTTTTTTTTTTTCTGCAGGTTTTGATGAGGTTAATAGTGGTTGTTGTGGGAGTGGATCAATTGAAGCCGCATTTTTGTGCAATTCAGGATCATCAGTTTGCTCTGATGCCTCTAAATATGTATTTTGGGATTCAATACATCCAACTGAAAGAGCATATTATGTCATCTTCAAGGTTCTTTCTTCAACCATTGATCTCTTCCTTTAAGGAAAATAGTTTCCATATACTTGATGTTTACTAACCCAAGAATAAGAAAATAAATTAAACTGGGATTTTATATATATATATATATATATATATATATATATATATATATATATATATATATTGAAAGTAGTATGCCTTCAAATCAATCACATTTGATTGTGATAGTATTTACTTTTTAATTTTATTCAGTTTAATAATAAAAGAATTTAATTAAAGACATTTAATTATCCATGTTTAATTAGTAGAATTAATTTATTAGATAAACCCATAGTTTTTTAACAATGCTTTTAGAATCATGATGTTGATTATGCTAATGTGATCTAAACTCTAAATAGTTCAAAACTAAAATGTTCATAATCATAGGATAACTAATATGGGGTTAATAAATTCGGATAGATTAGTACATACTATGCTTGTTCTTTAGAAGGGGATAATTGATCTTATAATCATTTGTGTGGAGATACTAAAACAAATATGTAGGTGCTTATTGGAGAATAAGTTCACTGAACATGACTCACTTAAGAAATACTTAATGGAAGTTTACTTATCTGTCAATAAGAATTCATAAAGTGATAGTAGTACATTTGATCATTGGACTTAAGATTATCATAGTACTTTATGTATTTTGAGTTATATTTTGTCATATTCCTTAAGATAACGTATATCAAATTAAGGGTATGTTCGGGTATATTAAAGTGTACATGGAGGTAGGTGAATGATCAACAAAGGATCTACCACTTCCAAATAAGTTATGTAATTCGATAAATAATAACACAGAAATCTTTAGTCAATGTGTTATGGAAATTAGAAATGAGTTTTTAATTTACATTAATCGGAGTTGTGCATTTGAGAATTGAAATACATATGATTAAATAAAATACTATTTGACAGTAATCAGATGTCCTATATTTGATCAGGACATTGTATAGTAGAATGATTGAATTGTACGGTAACTATTTACTGAATGAGTTCTTTGTGATTAAACACTGATTTCATATTATTCGGAAAGTCGTGAATTGCTAAGGGGGTTTACTGTAACGACCCCAAATCCGGGTTTCTTTAACCCTAGACTTGGTACGTCACGATACATCATCTTCATACACGTTCTATAACTAATGCGGAATATATAAACATAAATTGTTTATTCTACAACATTTCCCAAGGTTTCTAACCTTAACTTACATATATACCTTTAGATTCATAAAAAGGTTTACAAAATTACTTACATCATATAACAATTTAGTTATAATGCATAACACTATAATCTTGTCTGTTGCTTCTGTCTCCGTCTCTCCTTGGACATTCGTATTATTCTGAAATTTGTTATCATGATATAGCAAGAGTGAGCAACGACTTTGCTCAGCAAGTTTAAATACGATAACGATATATCATGATTGAAAGAAAGAATAAGCTTTTGAATTTTCCACAATATAATAATTGTGAAAGAGTACGAGTCATAATTTCAATAATTGAATGACTAAATTAATTAATGTTGAGTGTCAATAATGACCATGAACAAATTTAACTGAAACTTATGGTAATGAAGGTGATCAGCCTTTCATACCTGATGAACACATGCAACAAGCACTATGTGCGAATCAACAATTTAAAGAGGTGGAATAATTATACAGAATTAAACCACTGGCATGCTTGAAACATAATAACTTGAGTTTGAATTAGGAACTCGAACAATAAAATAATATATCCTGCTCGAATATAAATTGAGTAGGGTTTAGGAAACTTGCCTGTTTGCTCAGCTACAATTAATGTCTAGCTTTAACTAACTAGCTTTGAAAGACCTAACATTAGTAAAGTTGGTCTAATAATTAGTAGAGCGTATTTGTACAACTATACGCTCATTAAGAAACTTATCTACCACAAATAAGTACTAACACATAATTTACATCAGTCAAAACAATATTATTAACCTTATAGACCCTCAATCAAATTAGGTTAATAATTTAATAAATTAGAAAATATTTTTCTTAAGTGTTGGACACTTATTAAACTATTAAACAATTTATTATAATTGCTTAAACAAAAGAGTTAAAAGACATTTTCTTTATTTCATTAAATCTAATTTCATTTAATTACTATTTATCATTAATTAAATAGTAAGTAATTAACTACCTTTAGTTATTATTTAATAATAAATAATAACTTACAAGATTTATTTATTATTTAAAATTAATCAAATAATAAATAATTACATTATATTAAAAATAATCAAATATCTTTAGTTATTATTTAATAATAAATAATAACTAATTAACTAGATTCAATAAATAATAAAATTATATAGTAAATACTCAAATATCATTAGTTATTATTTAATAATAAATAATAACTAACTAAATTTATTTATTATTTAAAGTTAATTAAATAATCAATCTTAGTTGTCTTTAATTATTATTTAATAGTAATTAAATAATAATTAATTAATTTATCATCCTTGTTTATTATTTAATATTAATTAAATAATAATTAGTTTAATCATAAATTCAGAAGATATAATATTAACTAGATTAATATTTACAACATTTAAATATTAATCCTAAATACTTATTATATTTAAAAAAATATAATATTAAACTAACTAGATTAATATTTACAACATTTAAATATTAATCCTAAATACTTATTATATTTGAAAAAATATAATATTAAACTAACTAGATTAATATTTATAACATTTAAATATTAATCCTAAATATTTATTATATTTGAAAAATATAATATTAAACTAACTAGATTAATATTTACAACATTTAAATATTAATCCTAAATACATATTATATTTGGAAAATATAATATTCAATACCTAAATATCATTTTTGTATTATTATTATTTTTGTTATAATTTTAAATTAATTTTTAAACATTTAAATTAATTAAAATTATCCAGAATGACAATTCTGTAAATAAGCCGAAAAACGAACGGAGGGGCAATTTCGTAATTTCGTAGAAAAAAGACCGGAGGGGCATTGCGCGCGCTGACAAAACTAGGTCCCAAAACGGTGCCGTTTTATTGTCATCGAAGCTGGCTTCCGCGCATAGCGCGCGGATGAATTTTTTACATGCCAAAACAACGTCGTTTTTCGGTCCGCGGCCGACAGTGAACAGGGTCGCGCGCATTGCGCGGAACCCTCTTTTTCTTTCCCCTTAGCAGATTGTGAATAGTAGTTTTAATACACTTCTTTAATAAAAATTATACCTTCAAGTAAACTTTAAAAATCCAAAAAAATTACCAATCACTTAATATCAATTTATAACATGAAAATTTAATTTTTCATGATTTAATATTAAAAAATTTTACATCACATAAACTACCACAAATCATAACTTTTTGTGTATAACTCCATTTTGAGTTATTCAAACTTTGTTTTTCTCATGATTTAATGTTCTATAATATTATAACATTAAATCTAAATTTTATAAAAATTAATTTCTTGTCATTACTTTGAGACTTGATTTAACACCACCAAACACATGTTTTTAGCATATAAATTATACCAAAACACAAACCAAGTATATTAAATCAAGCATGACATAAATATTACTACTACACATTATTAACTATATTAATATGTTTATACTCACATGTTAGTTTATTTAATTAAAAAAAACAAACTACATTTAAAATAACCATTACCTCATTTTAATGGCTATCTTCATTTTTCTTCCAAAATAGGTTGTGCAACTTGAAGATATGCACCAAGATCTCCTTCTCTATCTTCTCCATGCTCTCTCTCAAAATACTTACTCTCCCAAGCTATTTCTCTCAAACTCTCTCTTTTGAAACTTAGAAAAATAAATGAAATGTAATGTCTACCATTTCAAGTATACATGTAAAATTCTTAGATATAAAAATTATATCTGTAAGTCATGATGCTCCTAACTTGGATACTTGCACAAGAAAGGGCTAAAATACCTAAGTTGGTGAAAAGAAGCATGGCTAGTTGTACAACATTTGTTCAAGCAAGTAAGTTATTAAACAAATAAAAGAAAAACAAAACAAAAAATTTTTTTTTACTCTAAACCTACCTTGCACGGCTGATGGACTTTTGTCCCAAATTGAATGACACTTGCTCACTTTTTTTTTTATAAATAATAGTTTAATTAAGTATTTTTCAAGTGGGTCAATCATTGGGCTTTAATTTAAAATACCAATTGGGCTTCTATTAAATTGTTTGGGCTACTAAATTGTCAAATTTTATTATTCTCCACTTGGGCTACTAATTGACCCATGTTGGGCTAATTTAATAATTTACACATTAATTATTCAATCCATGATTAAATAAATAATTAGACTGAATAAATAATTAAATATTCTAACCCATAAGTATTAAATTACTAAATGGACTAATAATATTATTAATAATATTTTACATTATTTACATTAATTAATAATCGTATTAATTAATTTATTATATTTAATTCACTTATTATATTCAATTTAATTGAATATTTAATTAATGACAACTTATCAATTATTTTGATATTAAAACTTTAGAGTGTGTTCGTTAATACTAATATATATAATCTATATATATTATTTATACACATTACTTTACCTCAAAAACAATTTCACAATAAATTATGAAATTAAAATAAATACAATATATAATTTAATATATATTATTTAGGCCATAAATTAAATTATTTAATACATTTACATTAAATAATTCATTTCTCATCAATTATGGAAATACATCCATTTATCCGAAAATACATTAAAATAATAATATGTTTACTCAATTTCTTATTTAAATAATTTATTTAATTATTTAATTAATATTACACAAATAATTGTATAATTAAATTTCTCATTCTCATAAATCATTTACAATGATTTATTTAATTATAGAATATATTCATTTAATATATTCAATTACTATTTAAAATTACTTAATTAATTTAATCCTTTCATATATATGAAATTAAATGTTGTACATATCTACAATTACTAATCTCCCTTAATTAATTCAACTACTTTATATAATTTAAAATTATATAATTTACATACTTATTCCTCACAAATAATTTATCAACAATTTGCATAATTGTTGATTAATGAATAAATTAATTCCACAATAAACCTTTTTAATTCAAATTCGGATTAATTTAATATTAATCTATCTATTTATCACAATTTAATTAACCATTAAATTATGTTACTAAATGTGCACGCATATATATATTCATATAAATACATATTTAATTTACACGCAACCACGTCGCATAATTACATAACTCCACTAATTAATTCTCTTAATTTAATTAGACTTGTTGTTAGTCAAGTTTATTGAATTATCACTTTACTTGCTAACTTATCAAAAATTTTGATATCACCATATCTAAGTTAGTCCGTTAAGTTTAATTTGGACCTCTATTTATCTATCACTACTAGGTTATCAAACTCTAACCTTTATTAAATATTAAATATTTTATTTCTAATTCATTTAAATATCCGGGATATTACATTTACCCTTATTTTAGAATAAATATATTTATTTATTTTGAATTAAAGGAGTTTAATTCATAATAAATAATATTATAATGGTTCTAATTTATTTATTCTACAACCCGTATAATATTGAACTTAAATGGTCACATCATAAAAGAGAAATATTTATTTTATAAGTAAATGGTATAATGGTAATAATAAATTAATTATATTTAATTTATACTATAATGATAGAATAAATTAAATAGCTTAATATTTATAATTAAGTATTTAAGAAATACTAATTATAAATTAATAAGAGGAGTGTTATTATTATTATTATTATTAATAATAATAATATTATTATTATTATTATTATTATTATTATTATTATTATTATTATAGTTCCTAAATAGTTTAGAAATTGTAATTATTATAATAATTAATTTAGTTCCTAATTAAATTAAAAATTAAATTAAAACCCTATTCCTAAAGAGTTTAAGAGAATTAAGCAAGTGTATAAATACGGAGATCTTTATTGTAGACCCCGTAACACAAGTTGGAAGTATGATTAAAGAACATTTCATAATTCTCTATATCTAAGAAATTAGAGATAGAGAGAATTAGGTCTAGCCACTCAAGATCTTGTTGAATCTAAATTCTACTTATTCTATTCATAATCTCTTGGTGAATCACCTTTAGATCGTTGCACGCACTGAGTAGCTAGCGTTTAATCGGTGGAATCAAAGAAGAACGCAAATGATCAAGGGAGGTGAACTTGTATCTGTTCAAGAGTTGATTCATCTAAATGTATAATCTTTTGTTCTTCCTCAATTAATAAGTATCGCACAAGAAAGATCCTAGAATTTGGTTTGTAGAAAAAAATTAAAAATGATTTATGCCTACTTTTGTTATGTTACATCCATTTAATTGTATATATATATATATATATATATATAGTTTCTACAAACCTACATATATGACGCATCAGAATAATGGTTAGACTGTAACGCTATAACACAAACGTTAATAGTTAATTATTGTATTAACACAAACAAGAAAAAAATCTCGAATCCACAAAGAAGATACAGAACTCTAAAGGAGATATTCGTATAAATATTAAAGATTGTATATAATAAAACCATAAGAAAACATATTTATAATGCTAAACTACTTTTCTATGACGAATTGGAAAAGAAAAATAATTAAATCCACTAAATAAAATTAGAAAAGCTATAGCCAAAACATAAACGGGCTAAATATAAATTAAACTATTGAATTTTTCTAACTAATAAATAAAATAATATTAAATATATTGAATTTTTATAAACAATAAAATATATAGAAATCCTAATTTTAATTGTAATTATTCTCTATATCAGACTCCCCCTCTTAGAAAAAATGCGTTCTTGAATTTTAAAGCAAATGAGTATCAAGCAGTAAGAATGAATTTTCAATCTTCGCAAGATCAAAACTCCATAACTTTTGTTCTCAAAAGATAATCGTGAAAATAAGTGAGAAAGAACATATTCTAATTTACCTGCATGACAAAGAAATTTTAAGGAATAACAAAATCAATAACCTCAATCACTAGAACAATCTTATAATCAATTTTATTTGTTGTAATATCCCTATTTGTAGTATCTTCATCCTTAGATTTTGTGATATCCTCTATGCCTTCCTCAATAATGGTCAACTCATTAAGAACTTAGGATTATTCAACAGTAATAATTACAATCTTAGCTTAACTTTACTCCAAAACAAATCTCTCATGAACCTCTAAAATTGGTATTTTATCAATGACCTCTACTTTGAATTCTTCCTTGGAGCATCCGATAATTTCTGGGGTACAACTATCTTGCGCAGTACGATGCCTCTTTTATGGAGAATGTGTTGCACGAGTTTCATATAAGTTAAATTTACACAAGTTAAATTGTATCTATAAGTAGTACTTGTAAAATGTTATACTTTTTCTGATATATTATTATTTTTATATAAATATAATATAGATATGAGGAGGGTGTCTCTCAGTCGGCCGACGACTCAGTTATTATAGCTCATGTCGTGAAGAATTACGTCGACTGATTGTACGAGATCAGGCAGAGGGTTGTACAGTCTGTTGAGGACCAGTCTGGTACTACTATCTGTGATCATCAGCCACAGATCGTTTCTGATGCAGCATGGGAGACCATGTGTGCATAAGGGGGTGATGAGAATTTCAAGAAGAAGTCTGAGTAGGAAAAGAAGAATAGAAGCAAGCTACGAGTAGTGCATACTACTGGGTCACAGTCATTCAAAAAGTTAAAGTCGATACATATGTGTGTTCATTTATGTAATTTAATATATATTACCACAAGCAAACTAAATACATGTTAGATATATTAATTTATTTATTAGGTCATGCGAAAGAGCTTGGGTCGACCTCTCAGTATACTCGAGTTTTGGGATAAAGCTCGTACATTTAAGGATTATATGTCTCCCACAACATTAGCTATACGGGTAATATTTGTTATTGTTATAAATAATTTTTAATATTAGGTAGTTAATAAAATAATTTAATTAACTAACATATAGATAATAAATTACAGGACCGATTTTAGAATCTCTAGGACTAGCGTGTAGCTGAGTTGTGGGTTGTTAGGGGAAATCCTGAGATGTTATATTCCAGCAGCCCTCAACCCGAGATTACCTTATCTCGGGATGAGTAAATGACTCTTTGGGTAACATCTCAGGATCTCCCTAGTAGCAGTATCAACAAGTATCGAGTGATGGGGTTGAGGGTACCAACATATATATTATCTAGAGGTAATCAGTTTTCTATGTTTCTTATTATTTCATAATTTATATCTCTTCAAAATTTAGTAGTATAACATTATTTTTATTTTCACAAGCTTTAGCCAGCGTTAGCGTCCGAGCGATACTGTTGGATTATCTCATACGGGTGCTAGCTTGGATGACTAGCTATTCTAAAAGGTCTTGATGGTGGTGTTGGAGACGTTTCGTACGAATCCGATTTTTCGTCGTCAGGACTTGTCGAGTCATGTACGCTTTCATCAGCTTACATAAGATATTGCATCTGGGGCCACCGCCAAGAGTACGAGTATCACTCCAGAACAGTTCTCTACGATACGCGATGAGGTGGTATGAATGGTTGTTACTATACTTACGCAGGCTTTTGACCCGATACTGAGTCAGTCCCCGACTACTTAGGTATTTTATCTATTTTAAGTTGTACTATATACCTGTCTGTTATGTAAATTCAACCGTATTTTATTGTTTCTGTAATTCTCATATGATTTTCTTACATTGTACATATTTTTTAATGAATAAGATGACGATACCAAGTGGGGCCTTTCTGATGAGCTCGGTGAGAATGGCAATCATATATAGTCATAGATTGTTATAGGCATACTTGTATATATTCGTAGTTGTAGTTTATACATTATTGTAATCATAAAAGTTATTATAATTGTAAAACTTATTGTTGGATTGAAAATAGTTGTGTTAGTTTATATATCGTAAATTAGGTTATATGTATGTGTTATTGTTGGGAGTGATAACAATTGTGCTATTGGGATTGAAAGTTAGTTTATACATATGTTGTGTCGGGATTGAAAATAGGTACAAGTACAAAATATGGTGCAAAAACCTAGTTAATGAATTATTTTTTTATTAAAAAAATGGCTTATTTCAAACAGAATAAGGTATTTCGACGGAAATTCTATCGAAAATAAATTATTTGTCATACCATTTGAATACGACAAGTGGCACAATATTTTCGACAAAATTAAATTATTTTCGATGGAATATTTTGTCAAAAATAAGTATTTAATACTAAACCAGGTAATGATAAGTGGCGTTTTTATTTTCGACGAGTATACCCGTTGGAAATAGAGTCCGTCAAAGATATGGTATTCCCGATGGAATGTCCGTAAGAGATATGTCCGTCGGAATTACATATTTCTGATGGACTTAATTTTGACTAGGTTATATTCGACGGAATTTTTGATGAAATATTCCGTCGAAAATAACTTATTGCCAACAGAAAAAGCCTATTTCCAATGGAATATTCCGTCATAATTAAGTTTTTTCTTGTAGTGATTAGATTAATTTTGAAAGAATTGATTATGTCAAAATTAAATTAATTTTGATGAAAAATTCCATCGGAATTAAGCTAATTTTGACATAATTCAATCGAAAACAAGATAACCTTTTGATACCAACATTTTCGACCACTTCGAAACTTACTCTTGATGGAATTTCTATCAAAAATAGTTTAATTCCAACGAAACTATTTTTGATGAAAATTTCGTCAAAAATAAGTTCCCCCAACCTTAATTACTATCATTATCTTAGCTAGTGCCGCATGCCAAAAGTGAAAAAAAAAAACCTAGTGTGATTCTCTCTTTCTCTCTCCTGCCCACTTCCTTATCCTGCGAGCCTCCTCCTTTGTCGAGTCTACTCTTCCCATTGATGGTGAACCTCCTTCGCCCCTACTCTGCTCAGAACCTAACGTGCACCGAAAATTTTGGTAACCCTAGCTAGATTTTCCCAATTTATCTCCTCCTTGTGACGACAGTGACGTTTTTAGCTGCAGGTTTTATTCCTCCTCCTCTATTGCTACCTAGAATTAACGGTACATTTTTTATTTTTGTATTTAGGATGCATTTTTTTCCTTAAAATTTATTTTTAATTTTCGGTCCTAAATTGGATTGTGCATATATTGGTGTTGTGTTATAGTGTTAGAAATTGGTGTGGGATTAATGTTAAAAATTGGTGTTGGATTAGTGTCAGACACTTGTATACCTAATTTGTTGGAGCTATATAACTAGTTACCTAATGTGTTTTAGATTTTGCACTATAAACTGCAATTGTAGCCCTAAACCATGTTCATAATTTGTTTTCATGTTATCTACCTAATTAATTGCAGCCCATATTCATAATTAATTTATTTTCATGTTTTTATGTTTAGTACGTAGCTAATTAATTGCTTATTTTTACTTTATATATATCTCCATGTTCATTGTTGGTGTTTAATTTGTTGCAATTGAGTTTGGGGTATGGTTGGTGTTATTTTCAACGGGTGAAGAAGATATTAGATTTGAGTTGGGGGATAAAATATGTGTTTTCTTGGTGTGTGAGTGTGTGTATTGATCTTGATTTGAAATAGAGACAAATTTGTTCTTGACATGTGTGTGTATTCTTGGTGTGTTACTGTGTGTGTTTGAATTTAAGTAATTATATTAGTTAATTAATTAATTGTTATTTTACTTTATTGATATTTAGTTGTTTTAATTTATTTTATTATTGAAATTGAAATTATTTAGGTAAGTTTACCATAATTCACTTAAAAAAAAAGTCTCATGCAACTCAATCGGAAAACTGAAATGAACCCGAGTTATTTGATTTTGGATCATATTGAAATTTTTAATAATTTAAGAGTCATATCGAAATTAAATGATAACTTAGAGGGATAGTTTTGAAATTTGGGCCTTCAACTTTAAGCTAACACCATGACTGCATGATGTTTCAAAGAGTGCCACAAAATAATTATATTTTATATATTTCAATCGATATAAAGTGATCATTAATTGATTGCGAATTTTTTCCTTTCTTAAATTTATGCGTATTATTTCTTAAATTTGAATTTCAAATGCATCTTAAATATACCTGCATCATTGCAGTAGGATGCAATAATTTTTTAAATTGCAATCAATGTGATTCTATATATTTATCAGTAGCTTGGCTACAATATGCCTGATTGCCATAAAGTGGCTACGGTGCTGTAAAAGTCGTACGTACGTACTATTTATACAGGTGACTTTATTACACTTCTCTCTTTTTACAGCTATAGAGATTTTGAAACTCCTAAATTTTGTAGGGAAAGAAAAAACAAAGATAAAAATAAGAAAAATTAATAAACCCTTCTTAAAAGTAGGAAAAAATAAACCCTTGGTAACGAAACAAGTCCACCAAACCTTCTAGAAAACTTGTATATAGAATATAGAATAAGAATAAGGTACATTATTTTAGAGTTAGCACAACTTCAAACATAATATATATTTTAATCATTAAAAAATAGGATCTGATAGAAAAATTCGTATTAGATCTATAATTGAAATGTATATTATATTTAAAATTGTGCTATCTCTAAAATAATATATGTAGTAGTGTCCAAAATAATATTTTCAAGTCAACCAACTCTTGTTAATTTCAAGTTGCAACTTGCAAGCTAACTTTAAAGAAGTCCATCTAACATTAAAATTCAAAGTCAAAAAATAGTTGAGAATTTGGAAGAGTTTGGTCCCCCAACCCCATCAAACCTAAGAAAATAAATTAAGCAAAGATTTACTTCTTTATTTGAACATATATAAATTAAAAACAAAAAAAAATAGCAAATTCAGTAGCTCTTTTCTTAATTAGCCCTCTTGGTCGCCCGCTTATCAAACAAAATTAGTAGCTTTTCCCTCAACCTGACCACTAACCCGAGTACTCTTATTATAATTTGTCTCATTGAGTTGCATCTATAATGGGATTTATTTTCAAGAAGTACTTTTCTTATCTTCAAAATCATTTTTCTTTACTTATTTTCTTCCATTTGCTTATTTTTAAAGCTAGAGCTCAAACCCTAGAAAATCGAAAGGCTTCAAGTAGTTCGGTTTCAGCTATTTTTGTGTTTGGTGACTCTACGTCAGACCCTGGAAACAACAACTATATAGGGACTCCTTTCAAGAGCAACTTTCCACCATATGGGAGAGATTTCACAAACCAAACGCCCACCGGAAGGTTTACTAATGGACTTCTTGCTAATGATTTCATCGGTAATTTAGTACTTAAAATATTTAAGTTTTCAATTTCCTATTTTTAGATCTGATTAATTTATTTTTTTTAAAGTGCAGCTAGGTATGTTGGTGTGAAAGATTATGTGCCTCCATATTTAGACCCATCACTTAGCATGGACGACCTGATGACTGGAGTCAGTTTCGCCTCTGCTGGATCTGGCTTCGATCCACTTACACCAAGAATTAGTGTCTCTCTCTCTTCCTCTTTCTTTTTTTTATCCGCAAAATAAATTTCATTAATATATATCAAATAATTGTAATACAAAATTGTCAAATCCAAAAAAAATGGATTGGGTCACAAATTGCTTACAAAACAGCTTACATAAGTGAACACCAAAAAACAGAAAACAAATTACAACCAAATTTGAACCCCCTTTAGATATGCAATCTTTTACTTCTTCCCCATAATTTGCTCACCATCATAAGCAAGACAAAACCGAGAGCTGGAGCTGCACCTTTGCACATCTTCAAAAATCACTAAATCATAGCAGATAAGAGAGCAGTCCCCATGCAATTAAAAACATGAGGAATAGTACTTCCATTTCCATTTCCATCGATCCTAATGTACTTATTTTGCATTAGGATGGAAATATTTTTCATCTAGTGTCTCTCTCTGTCTCTATTGCACATATTTTGCATTGCACTTCCTTCATTCTTGAGCTTTTGTTTTTGTTTTTTCAACTAAATTATAATTTATTCTTCCAACGCATAAATAATTTTATAAAATCATATCTAAACCTCTTAAAACATTTAACTAATCCCATGAGCGCTCTATGCACGGGTCAAATCCAACCACCACTCTCTTTAAGAATGATTAAATTACCAATAAAAACCAGCCTTGCACGTATGAAATTACACCACATAACACCAAGATTATTAGAACCATAATTGGATATAACACCAAGAAGCCTCACTTAAACATAATTTTATCTGCAATACATTTCTGATGGGGTTTATTCCGTTCGATGAGACATATGACATTAAGTCATCACCACGTCTTTCATGTTTCTGGTCCATTTAATTTGTTCGGGTCTAGAACCGACGTGGTTCAATCTAGATGACAAAAATGGAGGTAGTATTTCTGGTTAAGGAAGTACTCTGTGTTCTTTGGAATCATAGATAAAGACCGTGCATATATGTACGTTCTGTCAACTTCTTGAGGGATCAGATCGTTAATTCCCCCTTTCATTTCCACATTTATAATTGAACTAGCATAGAAAAACTATTCACCGATTTTGATTGACTACATATATAAGAGTCCCTCGTTACCATAAAAAAAAATCTCATTTCATTGTCAATTTTTTAACAACAAAAAATCTGATTTTTTATTGATAGTAATATAAAAAAATATAAAATCTTGATCAAGTTTACATATCATCATAATTTGTTATCATATCACACTACTCATAAACAAATAACTTCTTATTTTTAAGAGTATACATGAAATAAAAATATACTCTTAATATTCATAAATTTTACAAATTAAATAGGACTTATTTTGTGGATCATAAGTTTATGTTTTGTCAACTTTTTGGTGATCAGATCATTAACTCCCATTTCAAGTCTACATTTATCTTCTAACGAACCTGCATGCATGGAGACACTATTCACTGATTTGAGGGTTTTGTTTGATATCTCAGAATGTGATTTCGATGTCAAAGCAACTGGAGTATTTTAAAGATTACCAAACAAGACTTGAAGTCCTGGTTGGGAAAAAAAGAGCCAAGCATGTCATAAGTAATGCATTGTTTCTTGTTAGTGCTGGTACGAACGACTTCATTGTCAATTATTACACTGTCCCAATTCGAAGGAGGAGCTATGATGTCCATGGTTACATGGATTTCTTGGTGAAACAAGTGCATCAATTCATGCAGGTTTTGATTCCACCCAACAATTAATTATTTAGTGCATGTCAAATTACAACTTCAAGTATCTGTGTACGATCTCCATTTCTGCTTTTTGTTACAAGAAAATTATTTCATATATCCTTCTATTTAATTAATAAATAACAAACAATAGTATCATTAGCTAGCTTCTATTTAATAATAAAAAGAAGTCATATATATGTATGTAAATATACATATGATTATTTAGCAAAAAAGAAGAAGAAGAGTAAATATACATATGATCTTATTAACTCTCTCATAATAAAAATTAATATATATTAATTTTGTCGAAAACTCTCTCATAATAAAAATTAATATATATTAATTTTACTTTCGACGCACATATATGGACATAATTTCTTTCCTTAGATTTTTAAAATAAAAATTTTTACTCCTAGAAATCATCAAACAAGTTTACGTCTAATGGTCTAACTGTGCTAAATTCAAATTTTAATATTGAAAAAAAAAAATTAAAAAAAATTGAACTTTCATTTCTAGGCCGAGGTAGTATTTAAAGTATGAATTACGTGTCAACTAAAAACTGGATTTGCCTAACATCCCAACCTTAATTCTTTTTTTTTAGCTTTAAGTTAGTCCAATAAGCTAATTCAACCACCTAAGCAAATTTTAATATTTATAATAGAAAAAATTAAAGAAATTAGACGAGACTATCATTTTGAGAATGATGATCCATTATGTGCATATATAGTAAATATTCTTATTAATTATATGTATGCAGGGTTTGTGGGATGAAGGAGCACGGCGGATTGGAGTTGTGGGGCTGACACCGATGGGTTGCTTGCCCATAGTTATCACCCTTTATTCTGATAACCCTATTCTAAATCGTACTTGTGTTGAGAATTTCTCTTCCCTTGCTAGGGAATTCAACATCAGGCTTCAAAATGAATTGAATTCTATGCAATTTAGTTTAGCACATTCTGGCTCAAGAATAGCTTATTTGGATACCTATACACTCTTGGCAGACATGACCATGGGCCATAAGTTTGGTATGTTTATCATTCCTTATATATACTCATCCTCATTGCCACGAAAGTCGCATTTGATTTTTAATGTTTCCAATACATTAAGTCAAATGAGACTCTATTTTTATGTGCCAAAGTAATATCTTTTACTTGTTGATGTAAAGAGATAATATTTCACTAGTCTTACAAAAAGAGTTTCATTTTGACTTTTCAAAATCAAATTGCAAAATTCATAAATTATAATTGACCTAATCCATTTAATTTAGCTAATGCAATCACATCAATTTGAAATGTTAAAATTTCACTAATTGATTTAAAATGTCAAAATGCAACTCTTTTTTGTGGATATGAGGTAGTAGCATATCCAGGCAAGTCTATTACCATGCAATAGTATCTCTTATTAATTCTACGTTCTTTCGACTATTTTTGTGTCTCAGACTTTGATGAGGTTAGCATTGGTTGCTGCGGGACAGGTTTAATAGAAGCATCATTCATCTGCAATCCACATGTGGTGGTATGTGGAGATGTATCCAAATATGTATTTTGGGATTCCATACACCCAACTGAAAGGGTTTACTATCTTGCCTCTAAGGCCTTTCAACCTACTATTGATTCCATCATCAAGGACTAATTTAGCAGTGCAAACCTAACTTAATGCAGCAAACAACTGATTGAAATGTAAAGTTACAACTGCCAACAGGAAATAAACTATGCTGATGTAGCCAAATACCAACTTTATCCATTGTATTGAATATCTTCTTTTTTCTGTTTTTGTTTTTGTTTTTGTGTGTGTTAATTCTTTGATAATAATGATTGCAATCTTAATGCAATATTCACATTGAATATTTATTCTTGCATCCTTAATCCAGGAACTCCATTAGCGTAATCGTTAGATGAATATGGGTTAAGTATCCGTTATCCCCTACATTATATTAATCACGTAATTTCTCCCCGTTACATAGTTAGTGAGAAACAACATTTTTAACGACGACAAGTTGACTAGTGTATTGTGTATGGAAGGGGATTAAACTTATCTTATAGGCCAAGTTTCTGAATACGAGGCTAAACAATGTTGCTGAAGAACTATCTCTATAATCGAGTCTTGAAAAACAATGACACATATAGTAAAATTACGCAATGCTATAAAAATTTACAAATCAAACAATAACACTAATCAGGAATTTTTTTCACCCAAAATAGCCTTTAAAGCCTCGTCCGCTACGATTTTATACATGCTTTCAGTAGGATGAACGGCATCCCAGTAAACATATTTTGTAGGATCAGAACAAGTAGTCAAGCCTTTGCATGTCTCCCCATATTCTCCTGTTCCTGTTCCGCAATATCCTTTTGAAGTCGCAGTAAAACCTGAATTTTTTTATGTATTAAAAAAAAAAAACAAATCAAACTGAGATCAGGTGAAGTTAATTAATGTACAAAAAATTGATGTATACTAACCGTACTGTTTTAGATTGTGAACCGCCTTTTCAATGACACTGTAAATGTCAACGTATGCAGATTTCATGGCTAAGGATGAATTTAGGGTTGCCAATTTTTGATTTATCTTAGAATTGAATGAAATGGCAACATTGTTTAGTGCATCATCGCACTTATTTGCAGCATCCCTTATCATTTCAACTAGTGGAAAGCACTCAAAAGGAGGGACTCCTACCGCCGCAACTCTCCTTGCTCCTAGACGATTCATTCCCTTCGAAATAAACAATCAAAAGGATATTACAGACAGGAATTTATATATACCAATTGTGAAGCAATCTAAAGAGAAGTTTGTGTTTGCATGTATAACACTTTAAGTTATAATTATTATTCTGATCAGCTGTCCTGTCACATCATTAATTTATTGGGGAAATTCTGTTTGTAAAAACACTACCCTAACTAGTTTAGGACAAGATGCAGCGTTGAATTTTTTCTACTTCTTGAACACACTCTTTTAGTTTTTACACCGAGGAAGTACATAACGCCGGCATTGTCATACCTTGTGTGCCTCTTATTATGTGGGGAGAAGAGACAGGAAGAGAGATCACCTTAAGAGCTTGGCTGTAAGGTCATCATAAGCAGAACCAGCTGATGCAAAACTAACACCATGCAGCAGATCTACTTTCTTGATGTTTGGTTCAAGAAATCCTCGAATTATATTTGTATAGCCAAATGCTTCCGCAACAAAAAAACATGCTAATTTCGTACACCAACAATTCCTCAGGAGTTGTGTGCTTGGTATCAACTTGTTCAATGATCCACGTATATACATATACAGCCCTCATTTACATATACAACCCTAATTAAGACGGTAAAACACATTACAATTTATTTAAGAGTAATGTTATACATATCAAATTATAATTAGTTAATGATTTATTATATATGGATGGATTCAATAATTATAACTCATGAGTCATGACCATTATATACATCATTTTATATCTTATTTTTGTATTCAATTTTTTTTTATCACAAAATCACTATTATTGTTCTTTGATGGTACGGTTGTGCATCATGTTGTTTTAGTCTGACAGACAATTTTAATGCTCCTTGTAATTATTTTATTTTTTCAGTCTCAAATATAATAGAAATATGCAATTTATGGTACTGTCAGGCTGCCATGCTTGATTTCCATGAAACTATTCAATGTGTAGAGTACTCGAGCTACGTACTAGTCAATTAGATTTGGCAATTTAGCAATAAAAGTTATATATATAATGTTTCTCCACTTTTAGATCTTGGATTTCCTCTTCTTTTTTTTTTCTTGTGCACGATACACATAAGACTTCTAGTGGTTTTTATATATAATTGACTCCAACATATAATTTTGTCATTTGAATAAATTATGTTAAACCGTGTCTTAGTCAAAACTTATTATTCACTATTTCGACAAAAAGTCAACCAGTTAAATATGGCTCAAATATTTTTTGGACAGAACATACCTATTGACCAGAGGCAAATCTCACTGAAAACGAATTCAAAGAGTAAAAGAAAGGTGTATTAATTACAAAGTAAAAATAAAATACCTATGAAGTCATTAGCAAGTCTTCCATTAGTAAACCTTTCTGCGGAGCTGCCATTGAAAAAGTCCTTCCCATAAGGTGGAAATTAAAGTTACTTGTAATGGTAGTGGAAATATAATTATTGTTGCCAGGATCTACGCTGGAGTCACCAAACACCAAAATACATGTCATATTACTCTTTCCTGCTACGTCCCTAATTAGCTGCCCAACCATTTCTTTAAGTTGCGCTTGCCGTGGCATCACAACCAGTGACAGAACCACCACCAACACCACCACTCTGGTTCTCATTTTCAACAACGATGAACCGGCCCGTTAAGTGCTACAAGTGAACCACCTTCAAGCTCAGAAAAAATGAGCCTCAAGAAGGTAAATGGTTGTTGATTCTGAGATATTTTCTTATCTGTTCATTGATTTAGGCAGATAGGAGATCCGATTGCGTTATGTCGAGCATTTAGTTTGTGACAACAATAATTCAGTCGACTCTTGCATGAGAGTTTAGACCACACCTCAGAACTCCCTCCTTGTTTGTAATTTCTCTTTAGTCTTTTCGTCGTGAAAAAGTCAAAATGATACCTTAACTTTAGTTTTCTTTTTGACCTCTTGCCTATTTTTTCTAGGTGGCAAAACTAACATTTACTCATTATATTTGATTTATTTTATGTAATAATTCATTAAATTTTTAATTTTTATAATTAACAAACTAAATTAATTAAATGAATTCAATTGACTCATTCTGTATAATTAATTGGTTAATTGGATGTCCGTTTGTTTAATATAAAATAAATTAAAAATTAATATAAATGACATGCTCATAATAATAAATAAAATAAAAAATTGCAGCAGACAAAAAAAGAAAAGAAATAAGTTTAGATTTTTGTTACTTTCTCTCTCTCTCTCTCTCTTATCATCTTCATCATTCTCAAATACCCTGAGGTTACCACTAGCTATTGTTAGTTTCTCGATCACTTCCCTTCGATCCTACGGATATGGATTAAGTAAATTGATGTTACAGTTATTTAAGAGCTCTTGATTCACATGTTAAGCCAAAAAGATGATATATCTACCTTCTTTTTTTCCAATGAGATGTTGAAGATGAATATATTTAAGGATTTTTATTTTTATTTTTATTTTTTTTGTTGGAGCCGTTTAACTGGTTAGTGGGTCAGGTTGATCCGGTTAGAGGTTGAAGATGATAAGTTTTTTGGGTTTTAAACTTTTGAAAAATCATTAAGACCTCAAACCTTTAAACCAATCAAGTACAATCTCTTCTTCATTTTTCAACAAATAGTTGATCCATTTTACCCAATTTAATACCAATCTAACTGACTAACTCCAAGAAGTGATGCAGATTGGTTAGAGGCTATTCATTACAAGCATTGTTCTCTTTCTCTCTCAATTGAACTTTTGAATTTTATTACTGATAAGAAAAATCTATTGATTGATTTGAAAATTTTGAATTTAGGTAATTGGGAATGATCATGAGCAACGCGCGCAGGTAAGAAATGAGTCCAATGAAAGAAGGAAAAAAATTTTTGCAGAAAGAAGGATAAAAAAAACTGTAAAATTTATTTTAAAAATCACATCAATTTCATGTCTTTACATTCTAATTTGATTTTTTTTTACACAATTACGTAGATAATAAATTAATAGACAGTCAAACAATTTGACGTAATAGGTTAATTAATTTTTTTAAATTAGTTTAGTTTCTCAATTATATAAATTAAAATTTTAATAAATTATTGCACAAAATGAATAAAGTATAATGATGTAAATGTTAGTTTTACCTTTACTGGGCTTTAAGATTGAAATATAGTGTTATAATTTAATTTTAATATTATAGTTTATACAATGACTTCAATTATTAAAGGATTATTTATTTTGAACAAGCACAATCCGTTGTAGTCTAGTTGGTTAGGATACTCGGCTCTCACCCGAGAGACCCGGGTTCAAGTCCCGGCAACGGAATATTAATTTTTAAAAATAATTTTTTTTAACGCAAAAAAATGTGTTTTAACTAAAAATAAATCGTTTTCCCTCCGAGAACGGATGATGCTAATTGAACGCTTGGAACACATCACAGCCCGAAATATGGCGGGAAGAAAGACGGATCTATTTGGTTAAATACTGAAAAACTAGGGTTTAATCAATATGAAGGAAGAGTAAAGCGGAAAATGGAGGGGAATCGGAGAAGAAATCAGAAGTCTTCTAATAGAGGAGGAATGGAGGTGAATCGTAGAAGAGAAGATAACAGAGGAATGGAAGAGAATACTTTGGCCATTCTGGATACTTCTGGTTTCGACAGAAAAGAAACTCAAATTACTCAAGAAACTCAAGACCTAAATGACGATCGTATGCATATGTGTTCAATCTCTATGATTCGTTTTTGTATATTTCAGCTTTCGATTTCTGATATTTCGTGGTAATTTTTTAGGGCTTGCTTTTCTTGAAGCTGTTCGGTCTGCTTCTATTGTTCCTGAAAATGGCACTGCCCCTACCAAGTACATCGCTTTACCCCTTCGCTTTCTATTTGACATATTTGGCTGTTATGGCTGTATGGTACTTCTTCCCTTCCACAAAGAGAGTTTTGATTCTAGTTCATTTGCGAAATCCTAAAATTAAAATTATGATATGAATTTATTTTAATTAAGTAGTCTACAATATTAACTATTGCATTACAGAAATCAAATAAAGTTGCAACAATTTTGAATTTTGACATTTCACTAATTAACTAGAAGCTAAATTAAATGGGACTCTTTGTGGAACAGAGGGGCTATTTTTATTTTATTTTTTTGGTAGAAATCCAAAAATAGTTTGTGATTATGCAATGGTTAATGTAAAACGGCCTGCTCAAATGTTTAGGATGAAGATGTTATCTTTGTTTAGGGATGATAGGATTCAATTGCTTCTCCTAAATATTAAAGTTTTCAAAAATCTGCCTTTTTCCTTCTCTCTTTACATTTTGATTCATGGTTGCATATTTTAACTAGAAATCTACTTAATGGAGCTGAAAAGTTTTGCTCTTTCAATTGTACTGAAGTGTAGGGCTTCAGTAAAACTGAGCTTTGTGTGACCCTGCTTTGCAAAAGAATGTGAAAAAATGACTTTTGAAAACCTTTTGTCTGTGATCAATGATCTTCCACCACTTCTTTGCTTTCTGGGGCTAAAACTAACTTTGGCAACTTTGATGTTTGATTTCATATTTGAATTAAAACAAATTTAAGCTCCTTAATATGATGATGAAAGTGGTGGAGCCTTTGTTTAATATGCTGAGAGACTTATGGTCTGCAGATAGTTGTGTGTTGCTTTATTTGTTTTCTTTGTAAAACTAATAGGAATATTTTTTTCTTTTCTTTGTAGACCTGATAGGAATTCTTTTTCTTCTCTGTTTTTCTAAAAGTGTAACTGGAACAGTTGATGATTACTTATCTTGATATTTCTCATCTATATGATTACGCGTCTTTGGTGGAACAGAAAAATGTTCGAAGCTATTTTCCAAATACTGACAGAAGAGAGCTCACTGGATTCAATTATGTCAAGCTATCAGCTTCTAAACGATTTAGAAACGGTATTTAATCAACCCTTTTTGCTTTTGTTTGATTTTTCAAATTTATTTCCTCAAATAATTTAACAATTTATGAAAAATATCCTCGCAAGTATAGCGCTTCCCGCGGGTTTATGTATCGGAGATGGAAAAAGCAGAATCGTCTTCACCTCTTCCTTCTCTGCTTGAACTAGTTGTGGTTGAAGAGGTTTAACTCTTACCTTCCTCAAAGCTTCTGTCCGGATCTCTTTGTTACTTGTAGCTATCATGCTTCTTTTGATAATCGTTACCACTCTTGGAAGTCAGGCTTGGTCTCCATTCATTTTTGGCGTGGATGGTTCTGTTAGTGAGAAAGCTGCAGCTCACAAAATGTCGGGTGGATCACTTGACTCATCTGTGAGTTAAATACTGCATAGCTTTATTTTACAGTTTGCTTTGACTATGTAGTGAATCTAGTGACCTGGTAATCTCTTTATTGAATTGTCTATGACAATTTCAGGGTTTTCATCTTTTAATACAAGATCTTGCTAAATTTGATGATGAATCAAGTGCCGAGGCTTCACAATTGAAGGTTATTCCCTTTACTTCTATCTCTTTAATTACCATCCTAAAAAAAGGATAATGCATCTGTTATACTTGAAGTTAAACGTGTTTGAAAAAATCCTGGGCCTGCTTGTTAGCTGAAATAGTAGAAACAAAAAAATGTTGGTCTCGAAGCCTGAGTTACATGATTCTTTAGGATTTTGCTTGAAACGCAAATTTGCACTCTTATAGCGAATTGAAGACGAATCGCTTACTCACTTTTCCAAATTATTGTGAAGTTTTCGATCAGTGCATCCACTTGTTCCTCTTGTTTTAATTCTTGCATCACTAAATCATGAAAAAGTTACATCATCCTTGTATTCATACTTCTGGCGTGATTTTGTTGCAGTTGTTGAGGAACATGTTACTATTTCAGTATCTTGTCTATGTTTTGGAAGGAGACTTTTCACCCCGTAACCGTGTATATAAAGGTGAATTATTGCATTCTTCTATTAATAACTTAAATTGGCGGTTGTAACCTCCGTTCCCTAGCTTATGAAGTTTCCTCTTTCTAATGCAGAAAACATGAAGTGGATCCTTCTGAGGGAGTCATTGCTTAATCTGTTTTTGGTGTGCTTCTCAAGTGTTTTAGCTATCGTTTGAATGATTTAATATCATATTATATTTTGGTCAATATTGAAGGTTCTTTTCGTATTTGAAATTAACTTTTAGAAGAAAAAACATCCAGGGGTCAAGAAGGATAGTCTATAAAGCAATAATCAAGGATTGCATCTCTGTTATGTGTAAGATGTGTCATGTTCATCCTGGAAGCGCTGATGATTTGTCATATCCTGAGAATTCTTCGACTGAGAAATTAGAAAATTGTAATTCTGCTATTGCTATTGCTTTCCCTGAAGTAGAAAAATGTACATGCACTGCTTTGCAGAAGCTCTTACTGATGGTAAATTCATGATCTGTTCTTTTATTGTTGATGTCTTGAATTAGTTCCCAAATTGACCATGGCAGCTTGGACCCTTCAGATCATGGAGCTTGATACTTCAAAGGAGAAGGCAGAAATGCAAGGTCTTACCACACGAGCTGATGGTGTGAGGTATTTTGCTTGTTTTCCATACTGTAGAAGAGTTCTCTCTCTCTCTCTCTCTCTCTCTCTCTCTCTCTCTCTGAGATTTGGACCACTTAGTTAAGACTCTGTAACCACTACATAATTTGGTGCAGAACTCCTGCGGCAGAGATAATTTTAGATGAACTTACTTACAATAGAGATATCCTTTCCCCTTTTCTTCAGGTACTCCAGTCCATCTATCTATCTACCTGTTCTTCTTCTTTCCATACCCAATAATGATGCTTTACGATATTTCAGCTGTAACCTTTAATTGACAGGATCTTTACTTCCCTATTATTTTTAAAGTTGTAGGAGTAGTTTGTTTAAGATCCTGAAATTTTCTGTTCTGTTGCATCACCACCTACATATAATGACTTGCATGATTTGTCTGTGCGGTTGATGGATGTTCCAAAATCCTGTTAGGAAAAACCTATCCTGGTCTTCCTGCTAACCTCTCAACGGATGCTTACTTCTTTGATTTTTGGTGACATTAATGAGAAAATAAGGCATGTTTGGAGGTTTGGCTATGCTAGTTATGACTTAATTGCTGATATTGGGCACTTTTCTAGGTCTTTGATGAACCTCGATGGAAGCTGGAAATGGTTGTGCAGTATTTTCGTAAGTACATTGCGAAGGTAATTTGGCTCTTAAACCTTGATGATGAATTTATTCAGTTTTAAAGCAGTACACAGGACTCTTTCTGCATAAGTCTTTCCATATATGTATCATCACAACATCTACTCACAAGTGAGCATGTCTTTCTTTGGTTCCTTTTGTTGTCACTTACATAAAAGTGAGTAATAGGTATGAAATTTCAAACTTTTCCCGACTACTTTTTTCTTGGTATCTAGGTTGGCACATGCATGCATGCATTAGGGTTCGTTGTAATCTATGTTTTAGCAAACACAGTTGCCTTTTAGGGGATTTCAAAACCCACATTTCCCGTGAACCTTCATTTGCTTCTCTCTTAGTAAATTGAATTGCTTTGACAGATAGATTTTCTTTATTAATTGCCTCTTTTATTGGAGCCAACCAATTGAAATGAGGACTGAGTTCATGAATTTTGTTTTTCATTTTATTTTTTGAGGTATTTCTAAATTTCTCTTTGTAGAATTGTTTCAGTTACTTCTTTTGTCTATGCTCTGTCTGCCGTCTGGGTAATTATGAATGCCATTTAACCTGCCTCACCCGTCTTAAAGTAATTGTTTTCACATTTTTGTATCCTGAATCGCAGCCATCTGTTCGCACTCGGAGGTCAAATGGTTCGATAGATGATGCATCATTTGGTGGTATTTTGAGGTGCTTTTCAAATGGCAACAGCACGAAAAGTATCACTAAGAAAATTAGTGTTGAAGTGGCTCAATTGCTTTTAGCACATGCTTTTCAGGTAAATTATCTTATTTCATAATTTACATACTGTGTTTAGCCTTCTCTTTTATTTTTTTTCCTAATTTTTTTTTATTTATTTTGAGTTGTGCCCCTACTATTTATACCTATTAATATTTCATCTACAAGAGTGATCCCCTCGCTCTTTTCTGTGGATGGCGGTCTATTGCTAAGGATGTCTAAACTCTTGGTTCTTTTTCCTTTTGATTTATTTTTTTTAAATAGGAATATGTATATCATTTGTAAATTCATAAACTTGTGTATCAAGAAAACTAATTATTCATAAAAGTTCACGCAATTAGTCCAAGTGACTTTGATTGTAATTTAGAAGTTTGACTAGCAAGTTAAAAACCAACCCTGACCCTAACAATTTTCTCTGTTTTTTTTTTCTTGTGGGTGTGGGTGGGGGTGGGGGGATGGGGATTGAATGTCATTATATTATAGTATTATACTGCGAACATCATTTTTAATCTTCTAATTTTAGTTTCTTATTTATCATATTTCTCTTTCAGGCATATATATCGTTGTCATCACAATATACAGTTGAAGGTGCATCTGATTCCAAGGGAGATGTTGGAGCCAGCTCCCTTATGGAAATTTGCAAGGGCCTGATTACTGCTTTTACCAGTATTAAAAGAGCGAACGAGTAGGTTCACTGAAATTCAGTTCGCTATGCTTTCCATTACTCTTTGACAAAAACACCTCACAAAGTCGATTGTAAATTAATGCATCATGGTGCAGGCGCGTAGAGATTTTGCCTTTTGGAAAGGAAGCATTGTTTACAGCAGCAACTATTCTCTCAGCAAAGTCATATGAGCACTGAAGCAGCTACCCTAGATTACGCGAAAGCCATTTTGCTGGCCACTATTTGCCGAAACAGGGGCATGATGTGTGAAGAGGCCTATATGTATCCCCAAAATCTAGAACTAAAACCAAGTGTTTTTCGGGGGGATTGTGAGTGCTGTTTAATACATACTTTGTGTAACGAATATGTAAAGATGAATGATGACATGGTGGCGGATATGTATTAAGCTGCTCTACAAACTAATGGTTCTATGGACCCTTCAAGTATGGGCTCTTTTTTGTGTCATGAAAGACCTAGGATTTTATGCAGACACCAGAAGTTGAACCTTCTACCATTAAACATGCCAATCATCCATTCCTTGGCGGCTAAAAACATGCCAATCATCCTTTCTAAAATAATTGCTCGTGTCATTTACTTTTTCCTTTTATTATATATAATTTAGATCAAAAACAGGGGTGGCTCAAGACAATTTGAGGCCTAAAGCGATAATTTTAAATGAGGCCTTTTATATTTAGTATGCTTTTTTATTGATTTTTATGGTCAAATTAATTATTTTTTAAATCAATATATCTTATTATTATTTAATATATGTATAAAAATCCTATAAACATTATAAACTATATAAATTTTAGTACTAATCTCAATGTTTACTTTTTTGAAAATTTAAATATATATGTTTAATTGTTAATTTTAAAAATAGTTAATTTGATTACAAAAGTCAATAGATGATTTTTATTTTGAGACGGAGTAAATATTAATTTTTTTTATTTTAATGAGGCTTTTTTTTATAATGTTAATTTTTTTTAGGTATTTAATATTTGTATTGGACTATGGGCCCTAAGGATTGATTGAGTTTATATTTTTATAAGATTTTTTTTACATAAATTATTTATAGTATATAAAAATTTGAGGCCTTCCTTTGAGATGGGGCCTAAAGCCCAGGCTTTTTTTCCCTTACCATAGGGCCGGCCCTGATCAAAAACTATAAGTATATATATACAAACACACCACATTAAAGCCTGGATGATATTTTTGTTAATCCACCTCATGCATGAGTTGCAGCAAATTTTGTATAATGATCGAACTAATGTAGCAACCCCCAGAAGAGTTGGCCTAGAATTCAATCTAGTTAGCCCTTGATACATTTTCTTATATATATATATATATATATATATATATATATATATATATATATATAGACACATACAACTCCCTTGGGAAAAAGAACTATTGAACTGTTTTAGAATCCCAACTTCATTACATGCATATCCTTTCCTTTTGTTTTCTTTCTTGTATAAGATGAAAATGTTCTTTGAAATTTGAATAGACAAACTATGGCCCTATGTTTTGCAAGTTCGCCTTGAATGTTTTTTGTTTAGTTGCCCTGCAATCATCAGTGTGATTGTGTGAAGGCCATTGTGGAACGAGTTTTAGAAAGACAACTCCCTTACTCCCCACAGATTCAAGTGCAAACCTGCAACTTAAGCATCTTTTAGCACTATTCCAGTTCTGAAGCCTACGTAAACGTTGCAACAAGCAAGCGCATAGTCTATCAGAGTTGTATGTTCTAATTTAATCCCCTTCCCTTGTTGCAATTTGCAAACGCTGTTAGGGATGTATACAAGTCCCACTTAAACTAATTAAAAAGGAGATGAATGGTACTAACGAGTAATAACAAGGACATTGCAACATCTGCAACTTGTATATTTTTGCATAAGTTGTATTGTACATATTTGTAGCAATCTTTTTCAGCCAAATAAATAGAATTAAAAAGTGTCCTTCCATATGCCCCGACACAAATGTTCACCAATAGGCCAAAGAAATTCGGTTCTGCTGAGAACAATTCTTCAAATACTTCTTACTTTCCGTCCGGGTTAAACCTCAAGTGACTATATGTCGAATTAGGCTAGCCCATCTCTTTATGGTGCTCCTGCTGCCTCATCATTCCCATTCCTGAAGGGGTGCGGTATTTTTGCATTAAGTTATTTTCGTCGAGTATAAGGGTATTGCATAAATTAATATGTTACATGCACATGCAAATAATTTGATATGCTAAGGATTAGCTAAAGTTCATGGGTGTTGGGAGGTACTCACTTGGATGATTGGGATGAGTCAAGATGCATTGTAACTGGACCATCGTTAATGCAGTTAACCTTCACTTTTGGAAAACCATTGTTAATACCCAAGAAGATGGTGGCAACAACTATGTAAATACTAAAATTATAAAAATAAAAAAAGTTCAAAAATTATAAAGAAATAAAAATAAAACAAAATTTAAAAATAAAAAGAGGAAAAAGAATCTAACCTTCATCATTGCTCCAAATATACCATCTGCAAAACAATGGGAAAGAGGAAAAATAATTAATACAAACTTGACGCTCGTGGACATAACAATAGGTCATGTGGGGAATTCATCCACATGAATCTAGTAAAGAAGCTTTCTTTTAGTACATTTCCGTAAGTGTTGGCTCTGATTCCCACTTAAACTAGGGAGACTTTTATTTTGACTAGTACAATTAAAAACTTACTGTAGACAACCCCATTCACAATTACCTTTTTATTTTACGAGTTAAAGAGCAGAATTATATTAATAAGCTCATCAAGCATTTATATATACATAATGCTAATGTTAAATTTATCCAAATTGATTTCTATATTCCAGCTGTTTACATGCATACCCATATCCACTATCCCCCTGTTCCAAAAATTTTGAGTATATGAATCAAAATGACACCTTTTCCAGCAATTAGACTCATGAAACCATGATCATGCCAAAGGGAAAGAAGACGACATAAAGAGAAGTTGTTCAAACTTCAAAGACTACAACAGCTCTAAATTCTAACAGGCTTAGTTCCTAAATCCTAATGATTCAGTGCCAAGTCAAGTAGTCAGAAATGCACCAACTTAACTGCACTATAGGTTATGTACTAACATGCCTTCTGAAAGAGAGTGCTAAAGCTAAGAGTTCCATTTCTAATACTGCCAATCCGGATGGGGGAGAAAGAATTGACAATCCTCACAATATTGTCAGTTACACTTGCATCCAAGCATTTTTTACAGTTAAACCTTACTATCTTTTAGGCAATTCTATCATGATTATTCAACTCTAATTTGTTAAGCTTCTAGTTAGTTTCATGCCATTGCACAATGATGAAGCACTTGCACACAGCAAATTGCAGATCTTCAATGAAAGAAAAACCTATAGCTTCACAAGTAAATGTTTTCTTCTTCTCTCTTTTTTCCCCCTTACTCAATACAAAGAATTCACCTTGTGTTATCAAGCAAAAGTGTCAATGCAATAAACTACAGAAGTGTCACATTTCATGCTTTGTTAAAGAAAGAACATTAGTAAGAAAAAAACAAAAATAAAATACCTTTAACTGCATCCACTCTGTAGGCTTTCTGAAACTTTTCCACTACAGAAGTATAAAAGTGTTTTGCTCTATCAGGCGACATTGCTACATGAAAATCCGGCTTGTTGCCCTTCAATATCCCATATAATGTAAATTGACTAACTGTACCACACAAACAGTCTTAGAACTCCCTTTGCAAGTCAATTCATTCTCCCATCCCATTATTTCCCAATAAACTAAAAAGGCAAAATTTATAAACTATAAATAAAATTCTAAAAAAATTACTGATTCCCAATACCTAATAGAACCTCATAATTCATTTGCATAACCTGTCAATTCGCACAATAAAATTAACAAAAGATCACATTTTGAGCAAAGCTATAAATAATCCAATTGTTTCATTCTACTAAAATTCAGTGACTTTTCATTGCATAATCAGAAATGCAGTTACATAAAAAATCATATAAGCAGTTATTTCTACATATAAAGACTAACTTACATTTTGATCCCATGTTTTCCCTGTTGTAACATTTGGAAACAATCTCATATTCAATACCTTTCGACATCTGTAAAGAAAAATAAAAAATTAAGCTTTATTTCATTCTTCTTTATTATGATACTCACATTACACATATACATACATATAGTCAGCATCAGAGTCAACGTCGGACTGGTGAAGACCGACGAGAACTAGTAGCCCCGGCCCAATCTCTGACACTGTGCGCCCTTCCACCTGCAATTGATATCTTGCGCTAGTGAAGCATCATAACATTATATATATATATAGAGAGAGAGAGAGGGAGAGAGGGAGAGAGAGAGGAGAGAGAAAGATCAATTTTTGCTGACCTCGACGCTTGCTGAGGCCACTCGTTGAACCACGGCCCTCATTATTCTCGACTGCCAAACAGAACTGGTGCGCATGTTAGCGATCTATCATATTTCCTGTTATATACTTTTGTAGGACTGTTTGGCTTCTTGAAAAAGCATATTCACTTGTCTTGGAGTAGAATATCTAGTCCTAGTTAAGGATATCCTAAACCCAATACATTAAACCCAAAGTATGTTATAGTGTTAGTTCCGGCGATCCAATCATCCAACTCGGGGATCAAGCTACCATTAAATTGTAGCTCAATTCAGACTCTGTTACTGTTTCACTGGAGTTATCAACCGATTACAACGCTGGTAAAGCATCTATTCTACTTATAAATGGTCACATTTATACTTGCGAACTTATGTAATTATTATTGTAATCGATGCATTTAGTAATCTTGGTGATTACAATTTACTGTTATGAATGGTTTTGAACTGTAATAGTTTTTCTTATGATCTTCTGTATCCATTTTTTGAGTAATTTATGATGCATTGAAACTGTTTGAAGATATTCTTGTGAGAAAATTGGTTAGCCTCATAGGCTTTGATATCCCAAAAGAAAAAGAAGCTAGATTTAGTCTTGAGGCTTGAAATGAACAAAGTTGGTATTGACTCCAAATCAAGCCTCTTGACCAAAATGGCTCTGTTGGGAAGTTTTTCTTAAAATCCATTTGCCTATATTCCAAATTTGACAATGGTTGCGAGGGTTTGGATTAAAAGATGTAATTTTTCCTTAAACAACATGGCGTTGCAGATAAACACGATGCAGCGTTTGGCAAACAGACTCTCAAGGACTGTCTTGTCTTCAGTAGGTAGTTTCTCTGGCAGTGCTTCATATTCTTTGTTTCTCTCAAAGAAGTGTTTTACTTGTTATTCCCTGCCTACGGATCTTCAAATTTTAAAAAGACGTGCTATTCCAGGTGATTTCCTGAAGTGGGGTTCGCTTGGTTTATGTAGGAATTCAAGTTTTGACACCGGGTTTACACCATTGAAACATAAACCTTTGGGCTCAATCATTGACATTGAGAGGGTGGAGACTCAATCGCCTAAGGATCTTGCAGCCATTTGGGATTATGTAATTTTCTATCACTTTTCCCATGATTCCCACTATTTTTGAACCACTATTTCAGCATAAAATTTTCCAGATGGCTGTTCTCTTGTGATTATATTTAATAGGGTACTTCTACACTTACCCATTTTTCTTACCTTCTACACTTACCCGCAAATAAGACAAAAGAGTTTGGCCCCACTGCATTCATATCTTTAACCCAAAAGTGGACCACAGTTATTTGTCCTATTTGCGGGTAAGGTTTTTGGGTCAAAAATATGGGTAAGTCTAGAATTATTCTATTTAATAAAAGTTCATCTTGTTTATCAACTAAATAAATTAACAAGATAAATTTATTTATATAACAAAAAAGAAAATGTAAATTGACAATAAGGCTTTACCAATGGAGTATGGGCCCAATATTTTGTGCATTCCCTCAACAGAAAGAGTGTTGAGGTACCACATGATAATAAAGTCTCACATTTAAACACAAAGAGAAAGGGTTAAGGACATATATGCTCTAATGGACCATAGATTTAAAAGATTAACTTTTTGGGTCAAGATGTGGTTTTAAATGAGCATATACAGGCCGAATACTCAAACAACTGGTATCAAAGCTATGGTTATGGGTTTGGGTCATGAATATGGTATGAACTATGCATGATGGACGAAAAATTATTCATTGAGCAAGTGGTTGACTCTTCTCGTAGAAGCTCTAGGTTGACTCTTGACAAGAGAGATTGAAAAATGTAGGTTCCTCATTAAGGAGAGACATGATGGACTAAACTCAATGAGTTATGAATGTTTGGTGGATTATATACTCTTTAAGCAAGTGGTGGACTTTTCTTGGGAAGACTCTTGGTGAATCAAACAAAAGATATTAAGAGATAAGCTCATCAGATAGAGAGATTTGATGGGTTTAGCAGAGGCTCTTGGTGGATCAAACAAGAGATAATGAAGAAGATGGTGGCTTAGTTATGAAGTGTGGTGGGCTAATACACAAAAGAGTATGGTTAAAGTTACAGGGGAAGTTTGGTGTCGATGTAGATAAATAGATCACTTGTTAAAAGAGAGATTGTTGAAATACCGCGTGATAGTAAAGTCTCACATTAGAACACAAGGAGAAAAGTTAAGGACATATATGATCTAATGGACCATAAACCTAAAAGGTTAACCTTTTGAGTCAAGATGTTGTTTCAAATGAGCATATATGGGCCGAATATTCCAACAACGGGGACATGTCTTGCTTGTGAAGGGGGATTTACGTAGTGCATTGTGGTTTTTGGTTCTTCCTTGTTATTTAGTTGTCTATCTTATATTATATGCCAAATGGAGGATGGTAGATGGATTATTTGGTTAAAACTAGGTGTCAAAAAAGGATTTATGCATATTCTCTACAAACTTTCATATAAGCAAGCTAAATAATAATATATATGCTTGACTAAGCCTACCGATGGATTCAATATATATACTTGACTTCTTATGACACATTTTTATGACATTTGCGAATGTTGAGCGAATCAAATTGCTTTATATATCTTACGTTAATCATTGTAAATTTTGTGCGGGATTGCTTGATACAGTATCACTTGGGAAGAGGTCACATTGGTGCATCGATAAACACAAAACTGTATCATCTAATGAAGCAAAGAGCGGTTGACCGGTAATCCGAACATAAACTCTCTCTTCTTTTTCTTTAATTTCTTAGAAATATTTTTATCTTTTCTTGCAGCCTATATTTTGTCATGCCATTGTGGAAAGCGAGTGGCAGTTTGTTCAAGGTTTGATCCATTGTTACTTGCTATCTTATTTAACAACTTTTAATAGAAGCTGCCCCTAGTAAAACCTTGCTAGATTGTGATGTGTAATCCACAATTTGCATGAAACACATTAGTGCACTAATCTTTGGACGACAGGGAAAACAATATTGGGAAGATGATGTTTGTTTCAGGAAATGACTTGCAAATTTGATAACAAAAGGTTATTTTCAGGAATATCAAGCTTGAATGTGCATTGACCTGTAAAACTATTTCTGTTGACTGTTATTGCGTCTTAACAAACACCCGAAAATGCAGATGAAGTTTGTCAAAAAATATTTCTTTTGAAACAAATGAAGATTACATGTGATGCACGCTTATGGTATACTGTATTTATAGACATCATACATGCTTATGGTCGATTCTCTAAGAGACTCAAGAATTTTTAATATTTAATGTGTCAATAAGAGCACAAAACTTTGCATCCATTATAAATGTTTATCCAAACCTTTTTGCAGTGCAGATTCTACACATGCTTTTCACTGGTCTTGAAGATTACTAGTGTAATACTCACTCCTTCTATAGTCCCACATCACCCATTTTAAAAGCCATCATCCCTTCCTTCACCTATATATATGACTATACTACTTCCCATTTAGAACATCCAAACAATAAGGACCTCCCATTGTGAGAAAGGATCTTAATGTGTGAGGGGCTTTTAAGTAAGAACCTCCCTAGTTAAATATTTTATTTTCCTTCTTTGGATTTTGGGTATTGATATAAGCCCAAATTTCTTTTGGTTTTTTTTGGAGACGGTGGATCTCTTCTTAATTTCGGGTATGTCTCTTTTTCTTTCTTGGTGTAATTATTTAATTTTCTGTATTCGTTTTAATTTTGTAGCTTTAATTTTTGTATGCTATTTAGTTTGTTAGTATATATAATTTTTGTATATCTTTGTTAGTAATTAACATTTTGATATATTAAATTATTATTTTTGTAACTTTAGAGTTGTGACATAATAATAATAATAATATAATAATAATAATAATAATAATAATAATATAATAACAATAATAATATTTGTTTGTAACATAATTAAAAATGGAAAGAATATTTTTGTAAATATAATTATATTTATTTTGGGAACAAGAAGGTGGTTAATTATTAAAATATTATATATGGTTAAAATATGTATAACTTTAGATAAAATTTTGCTTATAATAAAAAGATTTCGGATTCGTCAAAGAGAAAGAAAATGTATAAAGTTTAATCAATTAATTAACTATTTATTTATTTATTCATTTATTTTGTTTAATTAGTTTCGACGGAGGAAATTTAACGAGTCGTTTTTGGAATATAATTTCAGGTATTACATTTCGTATTCTATGTACGGATTCCGTACTCCTTCAGCGATATTTCTTTAATTTTAATTTGTTCGTTTTGTCTCTTAATTAGAATTCAGATATTATTTCGATATATTATTCATAGTCAAGTGTTTATGATAGAATTATTTGGTTTTAGATATTTGAAAATTCGTAACTTGTACTCTTTGGACTTAGCTATCATATCTAGTATTTATTTTGATTCTGTAGAAACGTACATGTTAATATATTTTGAGGACTTTGTATTAATTCGTTTCGGTTTAGCATGTGCGTATTAGAATCCCTTTTGTTTGTATTGTGTCGCATATATTGTGACATGATATATTTGTTAGAATATACCGTAAGGTATACCTGAGCTATAACCACCTGTGGGGGTACCACAGGCATGTCTTCTTGGCACCGAGGCATGACACTTCCGTGGCGGTGTGATTAGTCCACGGCGTCTCCATTTTGTGTGCTCCGATGGGAGTTGGCCAATTGGTGTTTTGTTGTGGGAGGCGTATGGGTCGGCCCTAGCATTCTGTTCTGTTCTGTTCTGTTCTGCGGTTTGGTGTTGTTTGTGCCAGACACACCTTCCGATTTTGCATACATCTAGATTGCGCAGTCCGATGTATATTTCTGTTTTGTTTTGTTCTGAGCTCGGTATAAAATCACCCCAACCATTTAATTCAGCCTATTTTGTTATTCAGATTAATTCAGTTTAGTTGGTCTTGTTAATTATTTAGTTCTTATTTTCTTGCACTCTATATCCATACTGGGCATATGGCTCATGCTGTGTTTTTCTTCCGACAGGTAATCAGGGGGTAGCAAGGGCAAGTGTGAAGAGAGCTTCCTTTATGTAAATAGTTTAGATATTTTGTGTATGATTTGATACTTTGGTTTCTAAGTACTGTTGTAATACACAGATCGTGTTTGAGCCAGTTGACAATTATCTATCTAGACTATTCAGTTACATATTAAAATTTTGGATATTAGTTTGTTAGCTCTATTGTGTTCTGTACGTAACTTTCCTTTTCAGTTCGGGAAGGGGGTGTTACAACTGGGCAAGGGGAACACAAGCTGCTCCCTACTTCACTGTTTCTTGTTACACCGAATTTGCTGAAACCAAGGACTTGGTGCTTATTCGTGGGGATGTTGTATTTGCTAGCAATCTTACCGACTCCGAGGCAAAGTGGCTTTTGGAGACCACACAATCTTTTTACCTGAATGACATGAGGTACAAGCTGATCGAAAGGTTCAACAAAGAAACACGTGAATTTGAATTTAAAGACGCGTCTCAAGCGGTGGATATGCCCTCCATGTAGTTCTTTTTAAGTAAGAAAATTATGACGCAGACGAAGCAGAAAGATAAAGGATTCATCTATGGAGAAATAACAGCCTTGATATTGCAACAGGGTATGCCTACATGGGAGTTTCGTTCCATAGTTTGTCAATATCTTGAGCCAAAGATATTTGTTAGAGATCATTTTGTCATAAACTTTACTTGTTTGGAGAGCATAAATGTACTACTAGGCTGCTCTGCAAATTTCATTTGAATTATTGTTTATTCATAAATGAGGGATGCCAACTCACCAATAAAACTGTAGTAAATCCTCAAGGACTATCTGGACTCGGTTACATGTGCATCTTTAATTTCTTTCTTAATGTTGTGAAAAAAGAAGAGAAAATAAGCGTAGCACTACAACCAATTTTATTTATTTATAATTAATCTTAAAAGAATAAAGTTTTCTTAGCATTTCTTATCCATATCTTAATAATTACTAATAAGAAGTTAAAAAATAATTGTTACTCTTATTTTTGCCATGAAAAACATTAAGACATTTTCTCCCTCCCTTCTTACTCTAGAAAAACAAGGTTATCTTACGTAAATGTGTTGAGAAAAAACGTCTTTCGATTAACTTAAAAAAAATGTGTTGAAAAAAGACGTGTAAAACATTTCAATAAAATAGTATTTTTTCAACTTTTTCTCTTTTATTTTTCAATATTAAAATTTAAGAGTCTTTTGGCTAATCTATATACTTCGGGACCAAAGTACAAGAATATTCAACAATTATATATTGACTACGTTTTTTAACTTGATCTTAGGCCGATTCACCCTTTATAGGTGAACATTTCGAAAAAACCCTATTTAACTTAATAAATAAAAATTACCCGAATCCTTTATTTTTTTTTGTCTTTCATCGACTTTATACATACATGATGATGGCTCATTGAACTAGGAGTAATATTAAAACTTTTTATTAAAAGAAATTTAAAGATTAAAATTTACCAACTATTTTTGTGAACATGTTCTATTGAAATATATGAATGAATACTCCCAAATAAAATCTACATAAAATTAATAATATTACCTTAAGATGTGAGATTTGAACTTTTAGTTTTAAATTTAATAGGTTGAAACTCCTCAAATCCGTTTTCTTTCATTATCTTACTCTTCCATTTATTTTGTTTTACATTTCTCTTTCCCCCAAAAGTTCCATTAAAAAAAATAAAAATAAAAATCCATGTCTTCCTTACTAATTAGAAAACGAGTGAAGTACTAATTCTTCTCTTCCAAAACCGGCACTCGCCCGTCACTCTTCACTCTTCATCTCCAATTACAATGACTGAATCCTCTGACGAAGCCAAAGACATCGAGAAGCTCTACGAGTACGGCGAGCGGCTCAGTGAAGCCAAGGACAGGGCTCAGGTTGCTTAAAGTTTCAATCTTTTTTATACTACTTCGTTATATATTTCTAAGGTTGTCAATTAAACTTTGAATTTGTGTATTATTTGATAATTCGACCTGTAATTGTGTAATTCGATGATTTGGGTATTTATTTTTACAATTTTCATAGCATGTTGAGGACTATGAGAGTATAATTAAGGCAGCTACAAGTAATAGCATAAAGGCAAGGCAATTAGCTGCACAGCTGATTCCCAGATTCTTCAAGTTTTTTCCCGATCTTTCAGTCTCTGCTGTGGATGCTCATCTTGATTTGTGTGAAGCAGAAGAGCTTGGGGTTAGTATTTATGAATTTTTAATTTTTTTGTTTTATTCTAATTTAAATTGAATTGTTAGGGGTGTTAGGTGGTAAATAATGGCATGAGAATTAGCTAACAACTACAGGAGTATGTGCATACATTAGAAACCTCAGATAGTTAAAGCTAAGAAAGGTTTCATAGTATGAGCTCGGGTCAGTAATTAGGAAAGCGGACAAACCTTATAAGCAGAAAAGGTTTCAGGAGTATGTCCCCACAACATATTAAAAATACCAAATCACATTCAAGTTGATCCAAACACTATTGAGACTTGTACCGACTCACTGACTCCCCAATACAATATTGTCAAAACCCATTTAGCCCTAGCTTACGGTTACGTATTAGATCTTAAGGATTCCAAGATCCCGTAAAGATCTTTTTGGAAAAGAAACATCAATATCTTGTAGGAAGCAGGATTGTTTTCCAGTCAAGCCGGGTAAGTTACAATGAATAGAATAGTTCATTGTTGGTATTTATTGGAACTTCTTGGGTATGCATTTTAATGGCTAGTTAATTGATTGATTTCTATTGGATGACGGCTTATATGTATCAAGACATGATTTTTTGAGCTTGATATTGGCGTGATTGTATTGATGAGACTTTAAAATAAACTAGTTATTCATCTGTTGATGGACATGGGGTTTTGTAAAAGACGTTTGAGTCTATTTCTTATTTATTAGTGCAACCCCTTGGTCTGATTCCTAAAAATAGGTACGCAAGTGGGGCATCTTGTTTGTTTTCACAAATTTTTAGGAGGTTGAAATAGCACTTATCTACTATTTTGAAGTTACTTGACAAAAATCAGCTTTGCTATGTTTTTAAAATATGGTTGTTTAATTTTGTTGCTCATCTATACCATACAGGTTCGGGTGCAAGCAATTCGAGGACTTCCACTGTTTTGCAAGGATACACCTGGGCATCTTTCTAAAATTGTAGACATTCTTGCACAACTCCTTACTGCTGGTAAATTAAGTGATTAAAGTTCTACTGTTGATTAAATGTATTGTTGCAGGAGTAGCAGGACAAATTTGAGATAGAGAATTAATGGAAAACTATGGAAAAATAAACTAGGATTTAAATCACTAGGGTCTCTCAAGTGTTTCAATTCCGCGAATCAACGCTAAGATGAATAAAATACCTCTACGGTATGAATGATAATAATCAACTTCGATATCAATCGTTTGTAGTTTAAAAAACTTGTAGGGATTACATCACTATTTAAAGAGATTCAAAACCCTAATATTACTTGGGGAATAATAAAAGTACTAAACGACTAAAATACCCTTATTAATAATTCTTAATCACTAATTAATATCTTAAATCCCCACTAATAAATAAATTGCATCAATTACTATTTCTTTAAACATAATAAAAAATCTAAATAATAAATATAAAAATTCTTTATTTTGGTCTTGATTTGTGATCCCCGTCATGTATGATATTTATGATGCAAATTTAATCTTGGGAACTCTTGATGCTTCTAGAAGAGAATGTGGAGCGTGATGCAGTTCATAAAGCTCTTTTGTCTTTGTTGAGGCAGGATGTGAAAGGTATCTCCTTTACCATTAAATCTGTGGCAGATAACTGTATGTAATTTTTAAAGCATGAATCTGAATGATTTCCAGACATATTGAAAATTTAAATTAAATCCACTTTGAATAATTTTTTTATATATAATATCTTCATTTTTTGAAGTAAGTACCAATACTATGTCCGCCACTGGGAGCAAGCATATCTCAACATTGTTGATAATAAGGAGTTTCCTTTAGTGCATATTTGTGTGGAAATCGGTTAAAGAATACTGATAACAGAATGCTTGTTTATTGCTATTATGTTCTTGTATTTTATATGCTGTAAGCATTGGAATTGTCAACCACAATAGTGTATTCACAACTAAAGTACTATATGAAGTTTCAGCAATTAAAACATCAGATATATCTTTATGAATCTACAGACATTTTTTAAATTAAAAAGTGAACCTCAAAGATGCTATAACAATATACTTTTGATCTCGTGTAACTTGATATATAAAAGTATATAGAGACGATGAAGAATGTAAAACCTTTCATGTTGTGCAGCTGGCTTTTAGATGCGATAGTATGGATGTTGTTTGCCAAGCGTTGATATTCTCAATAAATTAACATTTGGATAGCTAGTCGTGCAACATGGTTTATGGAACTATTCCGTAAAGCTAACTGTCTGTTTAACATATTATAGGAACTTACAGCTTGTTTGAAATATCTGTTGGTTTTCTGTTGATTGTTACCTAACACCCAACCCAAGCATTTTGTCCAAGAGAGGAACAGTGGCTCAATTATACTTGAAAAACTATTCTGGACTAACTGTGCTGTATTTGGGTTGTCAAATTTAATTTAGTCATTCTACTGTATCGTGATTATAATCACTTCTTTCCAAGATATCTTCTCCATGTCCCTCAAACTTCTTTGTTTAAAGACATTTTCCTTTTATAAAATCCTCGTGTGAGTGAAGACATTTTACTAAACTCCATGCATGTTGGTAAAGAGTAGATTAGTAGGCTTTGCTTGACATCTTCAACCTACTTTAGTGATTCTGAAATAATTTTGAAGTCTTTTACTTGAGCGTCAATTATTACCCCTGGTTCAGCTCAGCCTAAGAAAACACTATTTGAACCATTTGTTTGAGTTGCATAGATCTTGTAATCTCATTTTGGGCAAGACACAATTATTTGAAGAAAAAGAAAAAAATAAATCTCATTATACCAATTCGCTCTCTTGTTGTGCCTAGAATTCCATGAATGACATGATGTTATGGCTTGCTATTCCATCATTCTTGTTAACTTTGCTCTTGTCCTAATAGTAATAAATATTCATTTATTTTGCCATTTTGCTTTCTTTCTAGGCCCAGAAATTCATCAACTATATGCTATTTGTCATAACACTTTATTCCACATTAAATTTTTGTTTTTTCACCTACTAGTAGTAATTCTGAGACATTAAATTTTCTTACTATATTTTTTTCCATTGTTGGTTTCTTTCTTTCTTTCAGTTTTTTGTTTGGTGGTGTCATTTGATTCTTTTTGTAACTTTGACGTTGCTTTTAATTTTCAATATTATGTTGAATTGCTTTGTTTATGCAGCTTCTTTGACAGCCCTGTTTAAACACATTGAGAGCACTGATGATCCAATCACGGATGAAAATCTTCGTGAGAGGACTTTGATCTTTATAAAAGATAAGGTGAGTAGAGAAACTCGTCATGCCTTGACAATTATCATTGTATTTTGTTTAGAGGTTAAGGGCTAAGTGCATTCATCTGCAGGTTTTTCCACTTAAAGCCGAGATCTTAAAACCTCAGGAGCAGATGGAAAGGCATATAACTGATTTAATTAAAAAAGTATGTTTTATGTTTTCTTTTCTATCATAAATGTATTTCATGTATGCATTTATACTTATTATCATTTTGATAAATTAGTTTTATCCTTTTCATTTTTCTTTTAATTTTTCATTCTTTCATTCATTCATGTTTCGCCCCCCCCCCCCCCCCCCCCCCCCTTTTTTTTCTTTTTTTAATTGCTGATAAAGTGAAATTTCAGAGTCTGCAAGATGTGACGGGTGCAGAGTTTAAAATGTTTATGGATTTCTTAAAAAGTTTGGGTATATTTGGAGAGAGAGCGCCTCCTGAGCGCGTGCAAGAACTGATTGAAATCATTGAAGGGCAAGCTGATCTAGATGCACAGTTTGAAGTGAGTATTTGTTACTTTGTGTTAAGTTTAAGAAATAGAATTGCATCTCTTTTTTTAAGTCCAAAAAAAAAATTGCATCTCTTTTTTTATCCAAAAACAATTATAGAAGTGTTGTGTTCAAGTTTATTATTCTGCTGTACTGGGATTCCTGGGATTCTTTGCAGAAGGGGTCATATAGTTGCAATGAAATGATGAACTTTTTTCTATCTATCCTTATTTTATATGAAAGTTAGCTCCTGTGCGGTTTGACTTGTAAATTTGTTGCCACATGCTTTTCCATTTTTGTCAACATAAATCATGGCATTTTCCCACGACTATAAATTAGTTTCCATTATCTTTCTTCTCTACAGAATTATCAACTATTTGTGTGGTTTCATCAAGAATCATTGCTTATAAATTGGTTATACTTAAGTTGCATCATTTATTAATTAGCGGATTCCTGTGCACAGGTTTCAGATGTAGACCATGTTGATAGATTGATATCATGTTTGTTCATGGCTCTTCCATTTTTTATGGTACGTATAGATGCTTTTTTGCAGGTTGCCCTTTTTTAATTTACTGTGTATTGTTCTTCTCAACTGAACTTCCATTTTGCACGCAGCGGGGTGCATCAAATAGCAAATTTCTTACCTATTTGAACAAGAACATTTTTCCTCTTTTTGATGAGGTAAGGTTCTACACTGTTTGCCATAATAATGTGACTTTGAATTTAATAGCCTTTTAGATATGCTAAATGATCCTAGCTTAGAGTTGCTAATAGGGGATGGTGATTTTGGGGCAAGGGACATCTCACAAAATATTTCTCGCACAAATTCTCAGTTTATTCTTATAATGCACTCTGAAAGACCTTCTTTGAAAGATTTCTTTTTCCAGAAATTAGATATACAAGAATTTGTCCAATATTAGTTCTTAAATACTAATCACTTTGTTCTGCCAGCTTCCTGAAGAACGCAAACTGGACTTGCTGAAAAACCTTGCTGAATGTTCACCTCACACAGCACCACAGGATGCAAGACTAATTTTTCCTTCTGTTGTTCAGCTTTTAAAGGTATGAATTTTATTACAGCAGAAATGCACATATCAATCTATGCCAGGTTTAATGCATCAAAAACTTTCTTTTATATATGTATGTACTTGAGGCCCTTTTCTCTCTTTTGGTAAAATTGTACTTGCACATAATCTACCATTAGAGTCCATAAATCTGAGGACAGGCCTTCTGTTGCATTTGTATGCTATTTCAAAAGGCAGAATCTTTCTTTATGCCTGGAACTGTTTGTAAGCTAATAAATTTACAGTTTTCATATAGTTTTAATTTTTCTTCTCAGAAGTACATGCCTAGGAGGAAAACTGGAGAAGAGATGAACTTTACTTATGTAGAGTGCTTGTTGTTTACATTTCACCATTTAGCAAACAAGGTTATTCTTCTTGGCAGTCCTACCTTTCCATTATATTTTATGTATGTCTGCGCCGTTCAGTACTTGTATACTCTTTTATTACACAGGCTCCAAATGCCACTAATAGCTTATGTGGTTACAAGATAGTAACTGGGCAACCGTCAGATAGGCTTGGTGAGGACTTCTCAGAGCACTACAAAGATTTCACGGAAAGGTAGCTTGTTTATTCTACACCCATTGTTTATGTTCCCTTTTCTTTTTCTTCTTGTGTCCTTCAATAAATTGCAAAGTTGTCCTTACATGTATCACACTATTGATGTTTTTGCAAGTTTTCGCAAAGAAGAGTCAAAAGGGAGTACAAATTACTCTGTTTATTGATAATACCAAAATTAGGAATTATTTGTCCTTTTCATAGGACTATTAAGTTGCTGGCACGCCTTCAGCCCATTCTCTGATATATATTTATAGATGCATAAAGATGGCTATGGAAAGCATGTTAACTAGACAGTTGGAATCTAACTGATGAAGTAAGCTAACATTTATGAAACCAGTGGGAAGTAAAAACTTATAGCTTTGTCCTCTTAACATAGTTGAAGAATATCTGCATTATTTTTAAATGCACCTTGTAAGATACCTCTCTCTCTCTTCTTTTTTTTAAAGAGTTCTATGTTTATTCCTCTGCAACTTTCAGATTTTATATATAAATTAATACATGCGATCTGATTGATAATTATCACTTGATGGAAAAGGTTGAGCTGTGTTGAAGAGCTAGCTAGGGCTACCATGAAGAAACTAACCCAGGGAATGGCTGAACACAACAAAGCAATGGCAATTGCCAAGTCCGATGAAGCAAGGGCTATAATCGTGAGTAATTTTGCCTGCAATGGTTGCATATTCCCTTGTCAAGCTATGCTAGTAGAATGCTTGAAAATTGTGTCTTAATTATGCAGAAAACTCAGAAGCAGAATGCCACGACTGGTTTGCGAACCTGCAATAACATTTTGGCAATGACACAGGTAATGCTTGAATTTTTTTTGAATTGTAAGTTTATATTTCTAACTCGCAATGATCTGTTCTACACCTATCTTTATATTTCAGCCATTGCATTCAAAGTCACCTTCATTTCTCGGAGATAAGAGAATTAACCTATCTTTGAAAGAAGCTGTCAAAACGCCACCCCCGACTGCTACTGCAGCCAGGTATATTGAAAACTGCCGTTTTAGTACATAAAGCAATATTTTCTACTTAGAATGTAGGATAGTGAGTAGAGTGGGGGAAGGTAGAGTATTTTTCAATAACTTGGTGTCCAGTCAGTCTTCCAAGATCTGATTGGTAATCTAATGGAAAGCTTAGTGAGGACATTAAGCTTTTGCAACCATTTCTTAGATAATTTTTTTGAAGTTTCTTTTCCTTTTTTCAGAGGGAAACGTCCTGCCAGTTCTAGTAATGGTTCCAACAACTACGCAAACAAGAAGGTTCGTGGAGGTGGTGCCATGCAAAACCAGCTTGTGCATAGGGTACCACATGGAGGGAGAAGTGGTTCAAGGGGGGACAGAGGAAGAGGTAGGGGGTGGGCTAGACGAGGGAGAGGGAGAGGGAGAGGAAGGGGCTATTGGTAGCTTTGATCCATCCATAAAACAAAATGAGCCGAGCTTTGCAGAAGAGTTGTAACCAAGAAAATCTGAACACACTAGTGAGTGTATTTGTAATATGTACAATGCTGTTACAAATTTTCGATACTAGGAAGCAGACACGAATAGTAGATTTGGCTCTACGCTACTGTCAGTTATATCTATCGGTCTCTAATATCCCTGAGTTGAAGAGCTTACAGCCTTGCCCTGTCTGACATAGCCGAGTGTTATTTATCCACAGCTAGCAGTGTTATTTATCCACACCTAGCAGTGCAACATTTTTCTGAGATTTGGAGATTCTAGTTTTATGTATTTAGTGAATTTGTTTTGTTAGTAATTTGAACGACGACAACCAAATTCTGGAATTTATGCATTTGTTCTAATTTGTTTTGTCAAAAATGATCCCAATGAAAAAAAGGAGAAAATAAATGTTTAGGATTTATCTCTAGATTATTTATGGAAAAGGATTATCAAGCCATATCTTTTAAATTGTAACTTGAAAATTAAATACTACTCAAATAGACATTTGATGAAGTTGAGACAATGAAAGTAATGAGGTCATATCCTAAATGCATTACTAATATGTAGTATGTACAATAAACAGAACAATTCAATTGAAACATAGAGATCGAAACTACAAACTTACAGATGGAATGTACACACACAAATGAAGAAACTTCTTTATGTTTCTTCTCTTAAATGCATAATACTGTACATCTATCTTTCCTTGAGCAACCTTTGATCAGTTTTGCAACATAATGAAACATATTGAGCTTCAGGATCAAGCCCCAATAATCGTTTCAGTACTCCAACAAATCTGTCAAAGGGAGCTTACAGAAAGCAAAATAAAGATGTTTACGTATTTCCAACACCTTTACAAGTGTGGCTTGAACATCTTTTCTAGAATATAGCAAGTCTAATTTATATTTCATCTATTCACAGGGTCCAGTTTCAATCAGGGGAGCCTTGGAGTTGCAACTAGAGTCTCCAGAGCACTTGCATACAGACGCATGCTAAAATTAACAACGTTGGAGTGTAAGTTGTTGTATGCTTCAAGGTAGCGTCCATATAATTGACGAGAAACAAATACCAGATAACAAAGGCTGGAGGTGCAGGCTGAGAGGAGATAGAGACCCCAGAAACTGTGCCAAGTCAAGCTGTCAGTTTTCTCGAGAGTTTGGGAGGTTCGACACTCAGAGGAGGGAGCAAACCACTTGATTTCCAATTGTTTTAGCCTACCATTCTCCAATAAGGTAAGGATGGCTTGAGAAGCATCAGTTGCAATTGGAGAGCCCTTCTGAAATACCTGTAGTTCAGAGAATGAAGAAACTTTTAGTCTACGAAAAAAATGCCCAGGAATAGACAATTGAAGAAGTGCATAGAACTTGATTCGGTTTTTAATGAGTTAATAAAATGTTGAGCAATTCTAGATACACTAACATAATTGGTAGTTGTTATACTAACACTTCAGTTTGAAAGTAGCGACATTTCTTCATTCCCAAAAAGAGACATTCCAAATTAAACAGACTATTATGTAAAACGTAATATATTTGTGTAAGGGGATGTATTGATTACTCACAAAGCCCAATCCTCCAAACCTGTCCCCTCCATATCTGTCAGAAGGTCCAGCAACAGTGTATCCCTTGCAATGGTGGTTGAGGAAAGCTTTTTCATAAGGGACTTCAAGAAAAGCTGCAGTGATACTGCCGATCTCAAATTCCCTGTGGTAGTTGCTTTCACTAGAAATGTTCTTGATATTTAGAGGCGCGAATCCAAGCACATTCTCCAAGTATTTTCTTACGAAAGAAGAGCCATCACAGCCAACTGTAGCATTCTTCTTCTTTAGCCAACATATGTCTGTCACATTTGGTTCAAGCCTTGGGGCTGTGAGCATTGATGATAAACTTGCGGTGTAGCTTGAGGATAATGCCAACACGACAAAAAGCCACACCGACACCGCTACACGAGCATAATTGTTATGAATTTGTTCCCCTATATGAATAACGAACTTATGAGAGTTTTCCTCTTGTTAAAGCGAGAACTGCATAACCTAAACCGCAGAAATATAAAATGAAAAATATGGCCATTCTGTTACAGGAGACGACATAAGGTTACCCCCCAGCCACACTATGGTGCAGCAGTATCTCACTGAATGTTTCAGGAACAGACTTTGGGGTTCTGGCTCATCAAAATCGGTCGTTAAAGTTTTCCATATATGACTTAAAATAAGCAAATCAGACAGATATTAGCACTAGTAATGGAAAAAAGGGAACTTACTATGAGCAAAGAAAAGCGAAGAGGATGTGAACCAAAGAGCAGTGCTTATCTGATTATGCCACGGGCCTTCAAATTCTGGACTTGAATGACGCTCCAACAGCCAAACTATTAGAACAGTGTAGACCAAGACGGCAGCTGTCAGTCCCCACATTCCCACGCTGAAAGGCTTCAAGAATATCCATGCCTTCTCGGTTTGGGGCTTCAATGGAACTATCATAGTCAAGCCTGACTCTGCAAATGGCTGTGTAAATTCCACATATTTTGATCGATTCGCTAGAATAGTTACATCTCCAATGATAGCGTCGAAAGTCTTCAATCAAGTTTGGTATACATAGATAAGCACTTGGTTCAATATTTATAAGAAACAAGGAATTTATATTTTGACAAACAAGAAAACACTACCGATGTAATAGCTCCGTAATGCAATAGGTTATTACATTGATATGACATGTATTATATTTAGTTTACCTGTTACATATATTAGCCTATTATAGATCTAATACTATTACATCAATTTTTAAACTTATTGGCCTATTACGTCCATAATATAATAAGTCATAAAAGACAAAAAAAAATAATGATTACAACTGATTTAACATTTTGACTTATAATTTATTTTATTTATTAGATACAATCATATAATTTAATGGACCAAACATAATTTTGACCATAATGTAATAACATTATAATTACTACACAAATATTAAGAACCAATCAAACAAATATGTTGTGATAACTTATTACCATTACATTACAACTATATTTCATTACGTAGACTATAACATTACACCAAATTTCTATTCGGCAAACCAAACCCCACCTTGCTGTGATATTGCCAATCACTGATGTAATATTACAAAGAGTTCTTCAAATTTATGCAAAGGCCTTACCGATTCTGTATTATTAAATCAGTTCGTCTGACACGAGCAAGAAAAGGACTTTTGATTTCTCAATTTCCTTAGGTAATCACCCTATTGTAAAAACAACTACAATCACACATTAGCCGCAATTAATGGGAAACCACAATGGTTCTTTTCAATGTAAAGTTAAGTATTATAGAAGTGGAAGTGCAGAATCTACAGCTCTTTTCACATGTTGAAGTACATTTTACATGTCAAGTTTTAGTTTAAATCAGAAATAAAACTGATGCTAATATCAGGGGGAAACAACACAAAAAATGATTCACATTCATACTAATAATTAATATACAAGCGCATTCAATTCCATGAATACTTTTACTAGAAAATTTCTCTTCGACGTGTCCAGACTGAAACCAAGTAAAAAATCTAAAGAAAAAAATGCTAGAGTTTCTTACAATCCACAGAAAACACTCCTTAAAATTATGAATAGAAATAGCCTAATATTCTGTTGCACCAAATTGCAATATGTGCCATAAGATCCCAAGTACTTACTCTGCCTGGAGGAACACATGCTCACTGTCTAAAATTCTTCTGTATCTTGGAATATATTTACTTGACGAGACTATTTTTTAGTATGGAGCAACATAGAGCAGATACAAACTTACTACATTAATCACTATTTATGATTAGATTAATTTATACAGATGGAAGGAAGGAGCAATGGTTTATATGTGTGTAGATGTGAGTGTGTTTGTGCGTGGACTACATTTAAAAACTTCTTATACATGGTCTATAATTTTAAAAGATAGTCTTATGGCAAGACTAACAGAACAGCAGGTAAATTAAAGTAAATGTGGATATGATGAGGGAAATCTGATGTGATTAACCTGTTTATGTTAGCATATAATTTTGGGGAACTTTAAATAGGATGTTAGAGTACCTTGTTAGCCACGTGATCAACTAGATCATCATAGGTGCCATTGTAGGGTATAAATTCATAAGGTAGAGGATAATTTTTCTCCAAAAGTTTTAGCACCTCATGGAAAACATCAATGCAGAAACCAGAATAGTTGCTCTCCTTTGAGCTTGCATCCCAATCGACTTTGACAAATTTCTCAAAAGAAGTTTCACCCGGAACTCCAAACTTCATTGGCTTTGCTTCCGTAGGCATCGACCATCCTTTGGGGACTCTCTTGAGATTACCTGGCCAATTCACCAAATCAGCTAAGACTTCCATGCTATCACCCCTATTTTTATCTACACTTTCTTCACTAATAAGGCTGTCCGAGAAACCAAACTTGGATGACCAAAACCCAAGCTCTTTGTACCTTTTACCAACGGCATTTACAATTCTAAATATGGAGGACTGTGATAGCTCTCCACTGTTAAAAGCAATGTTTCCACTTAAACCAGTAAAATTTGAGGTTAAAATAGTTTTGAGCAGCACCTTTGAAGTACTATTGGTACTGCTTAATTTCTTTATCGCAGTCGTAAGGGCAGCAATGCTATCGTGTGCTCGTAAGGCATAAATTCCGATACCGGAGTTGTCTTCCTCGGGGTACTCTGCTCTGAACATTTTCCAAAAGTGGAGCTTAAATTCTGCAAGAGGGCCTTCAGAAAAGTATGAATTGATTCCCAGAGCACCTTCCATGGAAGAGACAACAGAAGTATCCACAAAATCAAGGAGACTTGTGATGCCTTCAGTCATTATCCATACTGAATCTTTCCCTACAAGGCTCACTTGCTTTGCTTCTGTGAACAAATGAGTTGCAAATGATAACGATGACCGAAGAACAATAAAAACCCGGGATTGCTTACACAATAACTTAACTACCTCTTCTCGGACAAACTCTTTTGGATCAGGTAGAGAATGGAATGGTGGAAGAACTAAACGATATTCGATATCCACACCAAAAGTTTGAAGTGCCTCGGCTAATGCAGCAAATACCCCAGAATCGCCACCATACAAGTCAGCTTCATAGATTGCTATGACCTTTTGCCAATTGAAGGACCGAACAATTGCTGCAATGCATCTGATTTGTTCGTTGACATTGGTGGCCATCTGTATCAAAAAAGGCCACCGTACTGGTGCAAAGGACTTCTTTTCGGCAGTGGACGCAAATGAAATTATTGGCACTTGAGCTCTGTTTGCAACATCGGCAACTAAAGCTGCCTCCTCCCATGTATCCATGCCGATAATCGCTTGCACATTATCTTTTATAAGTTCTCCAGCTGCAACAAAAAATCAGAACTCACGTGAATTTTAGCGGAGTTGGTACCAATTTTATAAATTATAACTATAAAGAACATCAGCAACAACATTCCTATCATGGTCTTGATGTCTAGAACAGTATCAGAATTCAGAACATCATAGATTGAAACATTCACAAGAATTAATATTGAACATGAAATTTTTTATCATTTTTTTTTCTTTCTGTTCTTCTTCATTTTTTCCCCCTTGCTGTCACAAATATCCATTAATTAAGCTTCTCATGACATGAATGGTACCACGTAAGACATAGAAAAGGTTTTACCATATATCAAACAGCATAAACTTTTGTGTATTTGTGTTTCATATCACAATGAAGAGATAATTCGGAAGGCAAACAACTAACCAGCATAAGCTGCTTGGAGGGGATTTCCGCAAGGGTCATGAAAATGGAAAGACACCTTCTGATGGATAGAATTGTTGTTGAAGTTATGAGCAGCTAATTTCATGGCTACGACAACTTCTTTGCCAACACGAGTCTTATTATTGACGATTACGCCAATGCTAATAGTTTCATTCTCAGCTGCTAAGATGATTCCATGGTGGGAAAGAATGAGAAGGAAAGTGGCGAGAACTGCTAGGAAGAAAATAGTGGCCAGCTTTGGAGGTGCATGGAAAGTAACAACTAAAAACATCATATTTGACTCTACCATGAGAGCCTCTTGCACACACAACAATAGCAATGTATAATATTGCTTCTTCCCTTTACCTCTTTAGTTTTTGTGAGATTCAATAACTGTTAACTTGATCCTGAGAATCTAAATAGCACTAGTGTATATATTTAGACTTATATGATGCAAGAGATGATTATAGAAATTTACTCTTGCGCGACTAATATGAGCTAATAGTACTTGCACGTCACTTTCAGCTTTATACATATACTTACAAGTCTATCCCTTCTAGCACATTTGTGTCACTTGACAATTTTCATCAATTTCTCAGCTCAAACTGCACCACGTACACAACTCTGTCTTGGTCTGTTTTTGGACCACTTATGGCTCACTCATATCGGTTCAATCACCAGTGGTTTGGTCGGTTTTGGTTTAATCATGTGGGGTGACTTGACTTAGATGTCAACAAAAACTGTAAATTCACACGAATGTAAGACTGGGACAGACGTATCACTTTTATTAAACGTTTAGGTGTGACATTAAAACTAGGAAATTGATATTTCCAGAAGCTAAGCTAATTTGATCTTATATGGAATTGATATTTTCACAAGTTAATTTGATATTTTCACAAAATCAAATAGGACCCGCTTGCAGAAATATCAAATTAGCTTGTGAAAATATCAATTTTCTAACATAACATGCAAATTGAAAGCACAAAAGTGCCATCCAGTCTTTTTATTTCTTCGGGTGAAAGGGGTCCTCGTCATATCTGAAACCTCAACTTTCCCATTGCAGTGAAAGACCATTCGCCCTTGACTCATGAATTTGCACTTGTGGTCCATGGCAGGTGAGAGCTTGTTTTCAAGAAGATATGGCAAACAAAATTGCAATATGACCAGGAAATGCATAAGAAGATTCTGAATAATTCATCAAGAGATTCACTTTTAAACAGCCGACATAAGTCCATAACTAAGTATATGACAATTAGTAAAGCCAAATGCAAATTTCCTTCTTCAGACTAAGCAACTTGCTTTTTAGAATTTTGAAAATTCCCGGAAATCACCATATGGAAATAACCTGCCAAATCTCTTGGATTTATTCATGGGCGTTATCAAGGGATGGTAAAAAATACAAAAACGAAGTGTTTAAAGTGATTTAGCACAAATCTTATTGCTAAAGTGGCAACTCCATCACACGACCTAATTACAAACTTTAATATTGGCAGCTCAAAAGAAAACTTCGTTGCCCCCTGAAAATTGCAGGAAGCTGCGGATGATTTTCGTTGCGACTCTTTATCAAACACTTTCAGCGCTACTGAAAAGGTGGCCGTGATAAAATATCAAGGGTTGCAACTGTGGCGATAGGGGGGGGGGGGCGGTAACTTCGATCCTCGGGCTAAGTTTCAGGCGAAATTTTATTTCTTGACCCTCCCAATCTCCATCTCCTGATTTCTCATTGTCGGCAGTTCGAAACTCTTCCTTTTCAGACGAAATAGATTTGACTTTTTTTTTTTTTTAAACTTACTAAATGAAACGACGACGTTTCATTTAGTAAGTTTTTTGAGATATTTTCAAGTTATGTAGAGTCGCAGAATACAGTTGTCTCTTATCAGTCGTATAGTCGAAAGAAACAATTCAAGCGTCAATAAATAATTTTTTTTACTGAGAGATTTTGACCCCCCTCTATAATATGGTCTTAATTCCGTCACTGGCGATAGTAGATGCTTCGCTTGCACTAGTCTAGTCCTCAGAAGAAAATGGTGGCAATTATTTGGCCGAGTGAAGCTAGAAAGAACGGTCTGCCCTAGTTTGTCCAAACTCGATTACTTTTCTTTACAAGCTCCTTGAATAGTTTTTTTCACCATTTAATTAACACTAGTACCAAGTAGTACATTGCTCGTGTAAATTATGTAAAATAAAATAAAATATTTATAAAATTTGAAGGATTAATTAAAAAAAATATTGTAAAAGGGACAAAATATAAAGTATCTTAAAAGTTGGAGGACCTTTTCGAAAGGCAAAAAATTATAAAATTTGAAAGACTGAATAAAAATTTTAAAAAAATTAATATAAATATGATAAAATAAAAATTACCTTAAAAGTTAAGGGACATTTTTGAAAAAGTCTTAAAAATTGTTTACACGGCCTCTAACTTTATATATTAAATGTGTGGGTTTCAATTAAATGTGGATGACTGAGAATTATTAATAAATTTTTAATAGTAATTAAATATTTGATTATTCTAATCATTTTGAAGAATCTCATATTTTTGCAATTTATCTAATATTAGAATATTTGTGTAGGGTTGAAGAAAACTGGAGAAAAGTATAATGGAGAGGCTGAATTCAATAATTTATTAATTAATGTAAAATTATGTCTGAAACTTGAAAACGTGGAGGATAGTAGTAATGTGAAAATAAAAAAATAAATTATAGTAACAGAAAACTATTTTAATAAACACAAGTTTAATTATATTATTAGGTTCTAAAATATAAAATCACTCGTCTTTATGTTTTATGAAACCGAATATTAATACAAGTGATTATGTTCCAAATGCATGTAATTTTATATGTTGACAGGTGGAATATATACAATATCTAAATTAATGTTAAAGTGTATCGAAATGTTTATGATAAAGGTCTGATAAAATTTTATTCTTTTTTATTTATTTTTTTACGTTTACGTTTAGGTTCATGCATGAGGGGAGAATGCTAATTTATAAATGGTCAGACATATTATGATCAAAGAAAGGAGAAGGTGTAGAAAATAATGGTCCAGTGAAAGCTTAGAAACATCCTTGTTGTTTACTAGTATGGTGATGGTGCTAGCAGTGAATGGGTCTCAAGAGAACAAAACAATCTTGTAAACAACGAGGATAAGGTTCCCCAAAACGTCAAACTAGTCAACAACAATAATAAGGCTCAAGTTGTTTACATAGACATTAGTTATCCTTGAATGTTTATTGCCTTACAATAGGCCCCTCTTTTTCAAGTGGGTCGGTTCATTTATTGCCTTACAATAGGCCCCTCTTGTTCAAGTGGGTCGGTTCGTTAGTATTGACATATGACAAAATATAAAGATATTAACCTAATTTATGTTAAATCTTAGGCTACTTTCCAGGAATGAAGTATGTTGTTGTGAAATTTAAAATAAACAGAAAAGAAATAAAATGAATGAAAAATTTAAGATTTTTTCTATTATCTTATTTATAAGTTTATGAAGGGACGAAAAATAAAAGAAACTTGTCTAAAAATTTGGACAAAAGAAAAAGGTTTAAGTAAATCCTTTGTAGTAGTCTATATATTACTCTTTATTTACATATAGAAAAAAAGTTGACAAGAGGGTAAAGTAGTAATTTACATTCAATTTTTTTCCTTTCTCTTCTTCTAAACCCAAAAATCATAAAATCTATTATTTTCTTTTACACCAAAGTTTCCCTTTTTTAAAAAAATAAAATAAAATTTTCTGTCCAAAACTCACAAACAACAGCACAAATGAAATTGGATTATGATAGTTTAAAACTGTTAAAAGAACACTTCCGGTTCTTCAAGTTTTTTTATTCCTCAAAAACTTGAGCCTGTCCAACCAACCAAACACAATGACTTTTTCTTCTTGTTTCTACCTACAACACTTGTTATACCAATCATAATTTCCATATTTAAATAAATCTCTATTTAAAAACAACCTATACTTGGGACTAATAGAGATTCTCTCCTCCAAACAAGATTATACAACATATCATAATATATTACAATAATTTGAAAGGTGGGGGAGAGGAAAGCCATCACAATCAAATATTTGTCATGGTTTGTTCTTCTGTCTCTGTAACCTCTCATTTGTTGAATTAAAAACGAGGTTTAATATGAGTTGGATGGTGGATGAGGCCTTTGATTGAGGGGAGGGAATCAAAGTTGGAGAGAGAGAGAGAGAGAGTGTTTTTTTGTATATACTGTTTCTTTAAGCTTTAAACTATTCCCTTTTAGAGGGGGGGAATTGTAGGTGAGAGGAGTGATGGGCCATGGCAAGTATCAACATTGTACACCCACCTTTTTGTCTTTCTCACCTTCTTCAAGCATTTCTTCTCTTTTACTCCTAATTCTACTACCATCACCATTTTCTCCTCTCTTTTTTTCTCTTGTTCTTCAAATTTGGATGTACCCATTTGCTAAATAAAGGGCCTCAACAATACCCACTTGAAGGTTTCTTCTCTGGAATGTCATAATTAATTAACCAAATTGTTTTTTTTTTTATTAATATTTTTTTTTATAATTTTTTTGTGGTTATGGTTACATTGTTGTATTTATTGCGCATTATATACACATTTGATGATTGGATGGGAAATGGGGAGCTGGTTCTTGATATTGAGACAATAAAACATAAATACTTAAGCTGATTGGTTTTGATACTGTTCTGATCTATGATAGTGTGATGTTAATATGATTTTTGCTTCTTTTTTTTTCAACTTTCAGTTTGTTAATGAGTGGGGGAATTCTTTAGTTGAACTGTTTCACTTACCTGGGTTTCCTTCACTTTCGTTTATCTTTAGGTGTTGAATAGAATGGCTGAGGCAATTTATATGTTTCATGAACTTATTGAAAATTCACTGATTTTATCAAGCTTATTGTTTTCTAGTGCAATTGGTTTTGTACCCTTGAAATTGGAGAATTTGATGTTTAGCAATAAGTCATGTAAATGTTCCTGGTTTTTATTCAAGATTTCTTTTCTTCCTTCTCTTTATTTTCTAGATTTGATTTTCTTTGAGTAAATTTTCTGATCATATGAAGTTTCTGATGGCATTGAAAGCCATTTATTTCTTTAATTTAAATGGTTGAAGTAAGGCCATTTAGGATTCCTCTTTTACCTCAAGAGTTTATCTTCTTGCTATTCATTATTTTATGAATTTGTGCATTCGAAAAAATTGTGTAAAACCTTATATCCTGATCAACTACCAGGGATATCAAAATTTGACCTTAATATAGCTTCTCAATGCTGCCATGGTTTACTTTAGTACAGGATCATACTACGAGTTTAATTAATCTTTATAAAAAAAAAACAGTAAGCCACGGTTAGGAAAGAGTTGACAAGCTCTCTTTTTTTCCCTTCTGTACCGAGTTGAATTAATGCCTCGTGTGAGGAACTTAGTTGGATTATACAGTAAAGGCAGGACACTTGATCCACTATCAGTTTTCACTTAGCCTCCGTGTTGGAGGCTCAGGGGCATGCTGAAGGCTGAAGCTCATTTAACATGGACAGGACACTTGTATATCGTCAGATGTTCATTTACATGTTCTGTTATCATCTTTTTTTATAGCCTTGTCTTATTGATCAGAGAGTGACGGAAGATGTCCCCTGTAGTAATTTAACATAAATTCCTTTACTGTTTACATTTGTCTCTTGCTTCCAATTTTCTGTCCCACAAATGACCGATGTTTGAAATGCTACCATGTAGAACAAGTTTATTTTCTTGATGGCTATATAATGCTGACGCATTTAATATTCACCATATAATGTTTTGAGCAGGGAAAGTTACTACAGAGATTTAATATTGATAATGGGCTCTGGAGATTGGTTCAAAAATATAATCCGCCTAAAGAAAGAGAAGAATGGGAAGCCAAAATCACTAAAGGTACCTGTGAATGGATCAACTTTTTGCAATTTATTACCAATCTATCGTGCTATTTCTTTTTTTCTTTCGGGATCTCGGGGATTTGGGGGTAGGTTTAGTGCCTGAATGTGTTCACATGTATGAAATGAAACTGATCTTTTTGCTGATGTTATATACGAGGTGAAATTGTTATTGTTTCCTACAATGATTCTTACTGTGGCTAGAAAAGTGTCAGGTATAAGGCATTTACAATCTGCGCTTCAGTTCCATATTTTGCATGTGCATTCATCTTGATGCTATAGTCTAGGCTTGTTGTGAACGTATGAAGCGCCAACTCTCTCAAATTTTTCGTGCTTTATGTTTTCTTTAAAAGCTAGCAGTTTCTATATAGTTCATAATGATTCCATATAATAATCACAAATCTTATGTGAAAAATCTGCCATGTTCTGTTTTTCATTCGGACCCATTATAGGCCTCCATGAACACAAGGCATTTTCTCATTGTGGTTCTTCTTGGTGCTGCGTTGTCTTTCGTAGGATATTTTATTGTTAGTAAACTTAGTATCACACGATTGATTTTTTATTTTTTTCCTTCGCACACAGGGATCTTCAGCACCTCAAAATTCAAATGGGTTCAATAAGGACCCCCACTCTCAGAAAGAGTCCACCACTCTTGTTAATGGTAATTCTAATGGAAATCCTGTGGCTCTTCCGATGCTAAATGATTATATAGCAGCAATTCGGATTCAAAGTGCATTTCGAGCATATAGGGTAAATCTTGTTGCAAGTTATGCTTGCTACTGCTATTTTGTTTCTTACAGCACTATTTCAAAACTTAGTATAAAGAATCTTACAGTGGGTGCTTAGATTGTCCTATCAGATATCTTTATTCACCTGGTAATGTCTTACATTTTGTATCTCTTAATTTCATAGAGCATTACACTTTTACATACTTTTCTCTTGTTGCAGGCAAGAAAAGTTCATCGTCATTTAAAAGGGACTGTAAGATTGCGAACCCTGACTCTAGGCAGTTCCATCAGAAAGCAAGCTTCAACTACTCTGAGCCACCTACACACATGGAGCAGGATACAGGCTGAAATTAGAGCTCGCAGAATTGCTATGGCAACAGAAGCTCAAATCAGATGGAAGAAGCTAGAGAATCAATTAAAGCTCGAGGCAAAGCTTCATGACCTAGAGGTAAGAGACCCTTGCACTCATGTGAGAGCAGTGCGACTAGAATGCTTCTTCTGTGATAATTAGAGGTTCTTAGAACACAAACTCTCCGAATTTTTTCTTTTCACTTAGAATTTACCACTTATTTTCGAACATATGTCCTCGTTATTCACTTCCTTTTTCCTATCAAGAAAAGTTTTGAAAGTTCCTTTTCAGACGCATAACACATCCCACTGGAAATGCATCTAGCTTATAAATAATTCAACTCAACTTCATGTATAAGAAAACTCCTTTGTTGCTTTTCTCATTTCTTGGTTACATAAAACTAAGTCAGATGCCCATGATTGTCAATATATGTTACACAAACTCGCCATTTACATACCTATCCAAATTAGAAAAGGTAGATTTTAATCCATCAACTTGTGTGCAGAAAAAAAAAATTGCACACTTTTATAACACAAACAATTCTATACCGTGTACAAACACTCACAAAACTAATAGACTAGCACTCACAAATTTTGTACAGATTGAAGCCTCGGTATAGCAGACCCACTACTTGGTGTATTTCTGACACCTTAGACTACATCCGCACAAGACCAATTTACTGGACACTACTCACTCACTCACTGACAGACTACTTATGTGTGACACTCACTTTTTATCATGATACCCAAATTGGAAATCACACCTCCTGTATATAGTTTCTGATTCACCAATCTAGTAACTCTCCTGAACATTCTACTATGTTCTTTTGGCTTTTGCATATAGCTGTCAGATTCCCATTCCAAGCACAATTTTAGAACTGATGGACCTTTTCTCTTACCTGGAACTAGATTTTCATTCAATTCATTTATCTGATCTTGAGAAAAATTAATGATATTGAGTTATGGGTGTGCTTACTTTCATGTTGAATCACTCCACTTGATGGATTGGATGTGTGCAGGTGGAATGGAGTGGTGGCCCTGAGACAATGGAGGAAGTTCTTGAAAGAATTCATCTAAGAGAAGAAGCAGCGGGGAAACGAGAGAGAGCTATGGCTTATGCTTTTTCTCATCAGGTATGTCAACACCACAATATACTCAGAGTCAGTTCCTTCACTCAGTTGGGTTGAAATGACTAGGTAGATCCATATTTTTGCAGTGGAGGGCCAATTCAAACTCTGTGCTGGGTAATTATGAACTTGGCAAAGCTATCTGGGGTTGGAGCTGGATGGAACGCTGGATTGCTGCTCGACGATGGGAGAGCAAAGCCCTTGTTCAGTCAAGTCCAAATAAATCAGCAAGTAGGCAGACATCCAAGAGCGGTAAGAACACGAAATCACCAACAATGAAAACATTGAATTCAAACAAATCCATTTCACCTAATGGGAAGGGAACTAAAAAGACCCGAAAGTTGTCTTATGGGGCAGCTGACCAAGAGGCAAACACTAAGAAAGAACAGATAATATCTTAGCAGTACATCAATGAGGTGATTGCCGAGGGAATAAAGAAGATAGAAGCCAATTATCTTATTTCAAAAGAGAAAATTATCTTTTAGTCAGTTATATTGCTGAGAAGTAATCCTTTTTGCTTGTGTGCATATGGAGTGGTGTGAAAGTAGTATATATTAAGTTGCAGTTCAGAATAAAAGCTCAAAACGGATTTGGACCGACCCTTCTTCTCCTGCGATGTATTCCCTCCCCAAACCAAACCTCCTTTTTAAGGATATGTTACATATGTATATCTGGGACAAATTTATTTATTTATTAATTGTAAATGTGAATAGGCAAAGCATATTTTTCTGGTTGATAATTGTCATTTTGTACGCTCTAAATTAAGTTTGTATCTGATTCTTCGAGTTGACTGGGATATTGTACTTAATTTCTTATGATTGTTTACTTTTTTTGTAATAATATGAAATCTGCAAGTTTGAGAATTACATATATTTATCAGCTTATGGAAATTATTCATTTTGTTTTATGTTATATGGGGCTAAATGGTGGGTGCAAATTGCTGTACAGCTTCCTTCTGAGCTTTTCTCTAAGATGAGTCGAATTCAGTGCATAAGAACCCTTGCTTACTAAATATGCTCTTGACTGCTCATTTCTTACAGGATCCACTCCTGAATTTAGAAAGTTTGGTATCAGCTCTCTCAGTTACTTGAACCAAGGAAATAACATATATGAACTCATTCAAAATAAACTCTTTTCAGCTGAGGCTCTAATATGATTTAATCTTGGCTGAAGTTTTCGTGCCTCGGCTTGACTAGGTCCTTTTGCACCCTTGGGCAAACAAAAATGTTCGCAATGTGTAAACTCTTTCATCTGTCACCATGCCACATTTTTTTAGTGGTACATGTGACAAAGAAATAACCAAAAACTTAGTTATTAAGCAAATTTTATTATTCTTTGAAAGTCAAATGGAACCTATGTTTAAAATTGGATTAAAACGTTAATGACTGCAGCAAAACGGGTGGCGTTAAAGGGCGTGGTGACAATGGTTCACAAAATATTGTGCTAGCAACTAGGCCATGTCCACCATGGGAATAATGTGGCCTGGGCTCATTAAGGGTATCATAACAAAGTGAAACTGGTTTGATTGTGAATCTATTGCAAATGAGATTGATGGGTTATAGTTCTTATGTTTAAAATGGATAGAATATGGATTTATAAAGGTAATTAAGGCATGAGATAGACTTGTAATGGAGCCGAAGGGTGACATAAGCTCCTACATGAGCAATTGAGCTATGTATAATACACCCATAAACTTATCTGGTATGAGATTTTTATGGAAAACTTTAGTCAATAGATTAGTAAAAAGTAATTGTTTTACACGCCTCTCCAAAAGATATGTAAAAAAGAAGAAGAACAATGATGGGTGAGACTCATTCCAAGTAAATATGTCATATTTGGTGAAAATTTTAAATTGGGTAAGAAAATAGAAGAACAATATGAGTATTTCGTCCTGATTGAGTGATAGTTGCTTTAAAAATGAGGGCATTAAGAGGGGTACTGATAATGGTGACAATAGCACCGCGTTGCGCCAACATTCTGGTATTGTCTACCATGGGGATGGTATGACCTTGAGCCATTAGAGGAAACAAGATAAAATGAAGGTTTTGAGCAAGATTGGCCAAGATAAATTATTGACAATTATGGAGTAACAAGAAGTACTAATTTGCTACACAGTTTTTACTTTGCCAGTTTATGTATTGAAGATTGAAGTCAGTTCTCCTAAATTGGGGGATTGTATTGCAACTTGGTTTGGTAATGTAAGAGCCTAGGCATGAAAATTGGGAGGTTTATCAAGAGGATTGTGAGGCTATAACTACAACTAGGATTTGGATGATTTGTCACAGGTCCTTGAACCACTGCAAATAAAGATTATTCGCAAGAATGAATTGATTGCTTAACAAGTCTAACACATAGCATTCAAGTGAACTAACACCGATATGAATCAAAGGAATATTGGCTCAATAAAATATTATAACAATTGTTAACATAGTAAAGCTAAGTGGTGATTAAACCAGAATTATTACTGTTCATTAGTCGTTACGACTTAAAACTCTCAATGAATATCTATAGGGGATCAGCCCAATAACGTCCTATGTTATGCATAACATCTGTTATATCGATGACAAACGTGTCAACAATATTTAAGTTGGTTACCCTATATGTGACGCCCCCAAATCTAGGCCCACACAGCCCAAACTTGAGTCGTCAAAAGACTACAACAAAATTATTACAATGAAATACAACGTACAACAATACAGTGGATAATACAACACAACTAAGTCTTCATTATTATTGCCACACTATTTTATAACACGTGAAGACTATGATAGCTATCCCCGCACTCTCACTCCATTCCCCGGCTAGACCCCGTTACGTTCTCATCTCCTGTTGAAAAACAATGGAACGAAAAGAAAGGGTGAGCTCAAATAGCCCAGTAAGAAATATCATGACTAAGATAATGACGAATAATTTATCATTAGCCTTCAACAGTTGAGTTCTTGATAGAATACAATAGACTACAAGGTTTATATCAAAAACTGCAGTTAAATTCTTAAACAACGTTCAGATCAATAATAGCAGCGGAATGAGCAATCTATTAGAAGAATAATGCAGACTATAATGTCCACTCGCTTCTCTTTTTAGTAAAAATATCATCAACTTTTATCATCTGAAATACCATTAGTCAAGATAATACAAATTCACAGTTCCTGGTCATAATCATGCAGATCAACAGTTCGTCTTTGCACTACGGGCCAATGACATTCAATATAACACCAATGGTCATGATTATACCAGATTCAGCCTTTGGTCATAATCATACCAACCAACAGTTCATCTTTGCACTACGGGCCAAAGAGAACATTCACCACGTGTCATAAAAGACACCGAACAGATGTATCGCCTTTAACCTAGTATATCGCCTTTAACCTATCATCTGTTCAACAATTATATCACATCTGTGCCCCCGGCCACAGATATTCACAACAGCTTGATTCTTGATGATTAGTACAAATAATAGTGATACAATTGATGAACAGAAGAAACAGGATAAACAATAAGTATCGGAAGTTTACTTTGTGCAGATTCAAATAATGTCCAAATTGCCAACATGATGTGGAGTGAAATTTAAAATGATATTCAAGATCCACAGTTCAGAATAACGATTACAGTTCAATAGAAATGTTCAGAAAATAGGAAGGTTCAGTTGAACTAATGAAATTCAACTATTATGGAACATATAATATTTTCAGGAATTATAGAAGCAATAGTTCCATAATAAGTTTCGATTTAGGTGTATGGAAGAAAATAATATCCCTTACCGTAGCAGGTTTGATTAACAAAAGGTGAAGGGAATTAATATCCCTTACCATAGTAAGTTTGAATAATGGAAGATGAAAAAGATGGTATCCCTTATGAGTATAAAGGAAAATGATATCACTTACGAATATGGAATAAAAGTGTCATGTGATAATTCGTGTAGACAAATTATTTCCACACGAGACAAATAAAAAGGGTTATTCACCAACAGGCGATAATCCGCACCGTAAGGTTATTCCCATCAATTTGAATACGAATAGTTATTCACCAAACAGGCGTAATCCGCACCGTAAGGTTATTCCCACAATTTAATAGAATTTGAACACGAAGAGTTATTCACCAAACAGGCGTAATCCGCACCGTAAGGTTATTCTCAAAGATTAATAAGGAATGAATACAAAAGGTTATTCACCAACAGGCGGTAAACTGCGCCGTAAGGTTATTCCCACAATTTAATACATGGAAATAAATGGCACAAGAAAGAAACGATATTATTTTCGAGAATCAAAGAATGATAATCCCTTCAAGTAAGAAAGAAAATAATATCCATTTATGATGATGAAAAGAGTGATACCCCTTACCGTAATAAATTTAAGAGTGTGAAAAGAATGATATTCCTTACCTTAACACGTGACTGGATATTGTTTTAAATGAGGTTGATCAACCTATATATTTATAATATAAATTAGTAATTACCACATATAAATTTCAAAGTGTATGATAACTCGTATATTATGAACTATCAAAATTATATATATTTAACATAATTTTTGTAGTATAATATAATAACTTTAGAATAGTTTTTAAAATAATATTTCAAAATAAATCTTCCAAATAAAGCTTTTAAAAATGAATCTTCTAATAGAAGAGTCTTCTAAAGGAAGATTTGTGAATACCGTGAAATATAGGAATTTATGAAATTACTACTCTTTAATAAAAGACTTACTTGAAAAATTCCTGCACTCCTTTTGGCTTTCAAACACTCAAAATAACCTTACTATTCTCAGAGAAAACTCATAAAATTCTTATAGAAAAATTTTATGTTTTAGGTGTGATTTTTCTATTCAGCTGAACAAGCTATTTATAGGAGAAAAGAAGTTACTATGCGAGTTGGTAGGTGAGTTGCTGGCAGCACGCCAGCATCAAATTTCAATTCTGGCAGCGCATGCTGCCTAACTCCTCCAGCAACAATTTCACATGTTAATTTACATGTGGCCCCCACGTAGGGTCCACATGTTACTATTTAGAAAAATAAAAATAAATTAATTTTTTTTTTTTTATTTTTTTTTTTTTTCTTCCTATGGGTCTTGCATATTAAATAAAATAATGTTACAACAATAATATAATAAACACGCTACAGATTATTATTAATTTAATAATATAAATTACTGTGTATTTGCTACTGTGACAATTATTTGGTTCAATAATTTTAAAAAACAGTGCAGCAACAATTATTGACTCAATGATATGAAATACAGTGTAATGACAATTATTGAATCAATAATGCAAAATATTGTGTAGCAACAATTATTGAATTGATAATATAAAATATTATGCAGCGACAATTATTGATGAAATGATGTGCAACAGTTACGGTGTCAATTATCAGATCAATAATATAAGACACTGTGCAATACCGTGTGCTACTGTAGAGTACCGTGTGCTACAGAAAATACCATAAACTACCGTATGCTACTATTCTTTTATCACCGGTATTTTAACAGTTCCGTTATTTAAAAAGGTTACTTATGTCGTTTTCTATCTCCGACAAATATTCCGTTGTGGGTCCACCACTAATTAGTTATTTCGGCGCCGTCGTACGACACGAATATTATATTGCGCCGTCGTACGGGCAGAACGAATATTCCCCGACAAAACGAATATTCCCCGACAAAAAGAATATTCCTCGACAAGGTATAATTTGCACGGAACATCTTTAACTTTTAACTTTGCCAATTTAACCACTTACTGTTTCATGAAAAAAATTTATGAAGAAAATTAAATTTTATATTTCATAAAATTCAGGGTCTTACAACCTCCCCTCCTTATGAAATTTCGTCCCCGAAATTGACGTACCTGGCATTTCGAAGAGGTATGGATACCTAGACTTCATCTCAGATTCTAGCTCCCAGGTCATTTCCTCAATATCTTGGTTCCTCCATAAAACCTTAACTTGAGGTATAACCTTTGAGCGTAAGATCTGCTCCTTCTTATCTAGGATCTTAACAGGTACTTCCTCATACGTTAAATCTTCTGCTATAACGTCTGGTTCTAACTCAATGACGTGGTTTGGGTCCTTCACATATTTACGTAACATAGATATGTGAAAAACGTTATGGATGCGAGACATACTTGGTGGTAAGGCTAGTCTGTAAGCTACAGTTCCCACCCGATCGAGGATTTCAAATGGGCCAATAAATCGAGGGTTGAGTTTTCCTCTCTTTCCGAATCTCGTAACCCCTTTCCATGGAGAAACACGTAAGAATACATGATCTCCGACGTTGAATCTCTCATCTCTCCGATGAAGATCGGCATAACTCTTTTGTCGTTCTTGTGCTGTCTGTATTCGTTGTCGGATCATTTGGATCTTTTCGGTCGTCAAGCGTACCAACTCGGGTCCCAACAGTTTTGCTTCTCCTACCTCATTCCAACATACTGGAGAGCGACATTTGCGTCCATATAAAGCCTCGAATGGAGCCATACCTATACTTGCTTGGTAACTGTTGTTGTAGGAAAATTCCACCAATGGCAAGTACTTATCCCAACTTCCTTTGAAATCTAGTACGCAAAGTCTCAAAAGATCTTCGAGGGTCTGGATCGTCCTTTCCGATTGTCCGTCCGTTTGAGGATGGTATGCAGAACTAAAACGTAGTTCAGTGCCCATAGCTTTTTGTAGACTGATCCAAAAGCGTGAAGTGAATCTAGGATCTCGATCAGAAACTATGGAAACTGGCATGCCATGCAATCTCACGATCTCATTTATGTACATACCGGCAAGACGTTCAAGTGAAAAGTTTTCTCGTATAGGCAAGAAATGAGCGGATTTGGTCAATCTATCTACGATGACCCAAATTGCATCTAAGCCTTGAGAAACTTTGGGAAGACCCGTCACGAAATCCATATTGATGTGTTCCCACTTCCATTCGGGAACCTCAAGTGGTTGTAAAGGACCCTTAGGTACTTGATGCTCTGCCTTGACACGTTGACAAGTTAAGCACCTTGAGATAAACTCTGCAATCTCCCTTTTCATATTGTTCCACCAAAATGTATGTCGAAGATCTCGATACATCTTGGTACCTCCTGGGTGGATTGCAAATGGCGTGTTGTGTGCCTCCATCATGATTTTATGCTTTAATTCAGGATCGTTAGGAACACAGAGTCGAGAGTTGACTCGAAGTATTCCTTTCTCGTCGATTCTTGCTTCGGGAATGGTACCTTCTTGTACTTTCTTTATCATGTTTATCAGTTCCGGATCGGTAGCTTGAGCAGCTTTAATTTTATCGATTAAAGCTGGTTCTACTCGCACGTGAGCAATCTTCGAGTGGGTCCCTGGTGTCTTTAGCTCCATCTCCATCTTTTGCAAGTCGTACAAAATACGCTTTTGTGTTGTCAGCAGTGCACTTGTACTCGCATAAGATTTTCTGCTCAAAGCGTCAGCTACAACGTTCGCCTTTCCCGGGTGATACTGGATTGTGTGATCATAATCCTTCAACAGCTCAAGCCAACGTCGTTGTCGCATGTTGAGTTCTTTCTGGGTGAAGAAATACTTGAGACTTTTATGATCCGTATAGATATCCACTTTCTCTCCGTACAAGTAGTGTCTCCAGATCTTCAACGCGAAAACGACTGCTGCCAACTCTAGATCATGAGTAGGGTAATTTTTCTCATAATCTTTGAGTTGTCGAGAGGCATAGGCTATAACCTTTCCATGTTGCATAAGGACACAGCCTAGACCTTTGCCTGAAGCATCGCTGTATATGACAAATTCTCCCGATCCTGATGGAATGGTCAGAACAGGAGCTGAAACAAGTCTCCTCTTAAGCTCTTGAAAACTTTTCTCGCATTGCTCGCTCCATATGAATTTTGTGCTTTTCCGAGTAAGCTGAGTTAATGGAGTGGCGATTCGAGAAAATCCTTCTACGAATCTCCGATAATAACCAGCTAGGCCTAGAAAACTTCGGACTTCGGTTACTGTCTTGGGTTGTTCCCAATTTAGTACCGTTTCAATCTTCGCAGGATCGACTGATATTCCTTGACTAGAAATCACATGCCCAAGAAACGTGACCTCCTCAAGCCAGAACTCACATTTCTTCAACTTGGCATATAATTTGTTCTCACGGAGCTTCTGGAGTATCAATCTCAGGTGTTGTTCATGATCCTCACGACTTTTGGAGTATATGAGGATGTCATCAATAAAGACAACCACAAAATGATCCAAATATTCCTTGAATATTCGGTTCATCATGTCCATGAAAGCTGCAGGAGCATTGGTTAGTCCAAAAGGCATGACTAAAAACTCATAATGCCCATAACGAGTTCTGAAAGCAGTCTTTGGAATGTCCTCAGCTTTAACCTTTAACTGATGATATCCAGAACGGAGATCAATCTTTGAGAAATGTTGAGCACCTTGTAATTGATCAAACATGTCATCAATTCGAGGTAACGGATACCTGTTTTTGATGGTGACATGGTTCAATTCTCGGTAGTCAATGCACAATCTCATACTCCCGTCTTTCTTCTTCACAAATAGAACAGGAGCACCCCAAGGTGATGCACTCGGACGAATGAAACCAGTATCCAACAATTCCTGTAGTTGGACTTTTAACTCTTGAAGTTCAATGGGAGCCATTCGGTATGGAGTTTTGGAAATGGGCTTGGTACCAGGTTCAAGATCAATACAAAATTCAATTTCACGGTTTGGGGGTAAACCAGGAAGTTCCTCCGGAAAAACGTCAGGAAACTCATTAACAATGGGAATATCATTCAAGTTTGACGTATTTTTGTTCAAATCAGTGACATGAGCTAAAAAGGCTTGACATCCGTTTTTCAATAAACGAATGGCTTTATGGCTAGAAATAACAGTTATAGATTTCAATGGTTTAGTTGCTTGAATTTGCATGGCAGGTTGATTAGGAATATGAAAACTAATAATCTTATGAAAACAATCAATTTTAGCATGATGGGTAGTCAACCAATCAATTCCTAAAATCACATCAAATTCATGCATCTCCAAAGAAATAAGGTCAACAGGTAATGTGAGGTTGTTGATTTGAACTAGGCAAGATTTATAGACAGTAGATGTAATGGTCATTTCTCCTAATGGGGTTTCAACTGATAAGTCAAAGTCCAAATTTTCAGGAGTTAAGTTTAAACCCTGAGCACATGCAGGTGAGATAAAAGAATGGGTAGAACCAGTATCTAACAAAGCGTAGACTTCACGAGAATTTATGAATAGCTTACCGGTTATCACCTCGTTCGAGTTTCGTGCCATTTGGGATGTCACAACAAAAGCTCTCCCTTGAACTACAGATTTTCCCTTATCTGCGCTAGCTTTTGGTATCATCACTGCAGCTGGACTTGATTTTGTGGCAGGACAAAATCGCGCAAGATGACCCTCTTTCCCACAACTGTAGCACTTTTTGGACTGCAGTGTACAGTTTGGGCTGATGTGACCTTCCTGACCACACCTATAGCATCTCACTGGTGGTCGATCTTCTCCCCTTGAAACTGGGGTCGGTGCTGGTGCTGGTACTGGTGCCCTTCCATAATTATTATGGAATCTCTTTCTTTTGAAATTGTTCCCACTGGATTCTCCTCTTCTGTTATTTGATGTGGAATTACCACCGAAGTGTTGGTTACCTCCTCGATGGTTCTCGTTCCTGTGGTTGTTATCATTTCTCTGATCATTGACTCTTGGCTGTAATTTTTCATCTGTTTGCTCCACCCTTTGAGCCCTATCAACAACATCTGAATACAAATTAAATTTATGAGAGCTAAGTTGTTGACGGATTTCGAATCTTAGACCACGTAAGAACATCCGACTCATCCGTGCTTCGTCATCTACTAGATGAGTCGCAAAACGAGACAGTTCAGCAAACTTAGCTTCATAGTGAGAAACTGTCATGTTTCCCTGCTCCAGCTTAATGAATTCCACTTCTTTCATATGGCGGATGCTTTCTGGGAAGTACTTTTCATTAAATAGCTCTTGGAATTCTGTCCAAGACATCTCAAGTGCTGAAGGGTGGATACGTTTTACCGCTTCCCACCAGTGATCCGCCTCACCTCGAAACATAAAGGTAGCAAAGGGCACCTTCTGATCATCAGCGCATTGTAGGACATCAAGTATTTTTGTCGTCTGCTTCAGCCATGCCTCCGCTTTGAGTGGGTCAGGCTTCCCGTGGAATTCAGGTGGTCCCAATTCTTTAAATTGCTTGACAGTGATCATCCTCAAATTACCAGCGTTTCTACCATTATTGTTAACTGGATTTCCTCTTGCCTGATTCTGCATGAACTGCATGAAATTCCTAAAGAATCCATCATTCATCATGTTATCAGGAATATTATTTCCTGAGTTGGCAGGAGGATTGTTTGTGGCTTCTTGATTTTCGGCTACATTCGCTTCGGGTATTTCGTAGTTAACCTCTTGATTTCCAGATGCCATACTAAACTGTGGTCACAAAATAAATGTTAGTTCAAATAAACTGACTCATCACTTCATGTCCCTATATTCAAATCAACTCATTAGATAATAAAATCTAATTTAGGTAGGACACACTAGTGACTGATTCTATTCGTCTCTCCCCTCCTAGTTCTAACCCCAGATCTCCATTAAAGACCATATCCCTAAGCTCTGATGCCAACTGTGACGCCCCCAAATCTAGGCCCACACAGCCCAAACTTGAGTCGTCAAAAGACTACAACAAAATTATTACAATGAAATACAACGTACAACAATACAGTGGATAATACAACACAACTAAGTCTTCATTATTATTGCCACACTATTTTATAACACGTGAAGACTATGATAGCTATCCCCGCACTCTCACTCCATTCCCCGGCTAGACCCCGTTACGTTCTCATCTCCTGTTGAAAAACAATGGAACGAAAAGAAAGGGTGAGCTCAAATAGCCCAGTAAGAAATATCATGACTAAGATAATGACGAATAATTTATCATTAGCCTTCAACAGTTGAGTTCTTGATAGAATACAATAGACTACAAGGTTTATATCAAAAACTGCAGTTAAATTCTTAAACAACGTTCAGATCAATAATAGCAGCGGAATGAGCAATCTATTAGAAGAATAATGCAGACTATAATGTCCACTCGCTTCTCTTTTTAGTAAAAATATCATCAACTTTTATCATCTGAAATACCATTAGTCAAGATAATACAAATTCACAGTTCCTGGTCATAATCATGCAGATCAACAGTTCGTCTTTGCACTACGGGCCAAGGACATTCAATATAACACCAATGGTCATGATTATACCAGATTCAGCCTTTGGTCATAATCATACCAACCAACAGTTCATCTTTGCACTACGGGCCAAAGAGAACATTCACCACGTGTCATAAAAGACACCGAACAGATGTATCGCCTTTAACCTAGTATATCGCCTTTAACCTATCATCTGTTCAACAATTATATCACATCTGTGCCCCCGGCCACAGATATTCACAACAGCTTGATTCTTGATGATTAGTACAAATAATAGTGATACAATTGATGAACAGAAGAAACAGGATAAACAATAAGTATCGGAAGTTTACTTTGTGCAGATTCAAATAATGTCCAAATTGCCAACATGATGTGGAGTGAAATTTAAAATGATATTCAAGATCCACAGTTCAGAATAACGATTACAGTTCAATAGAAATGTTCAGAAAATAGGAAGGTTCAGTTGAACTAATGAAATTCAACTATTATGGAACATATAATATTTTCAGGAATTATAGAAGCAATAGTTCCATAATAAGTTTCGATTTAGGTGTATGGAAGAAAATAATATCCCTTACCGTAGCAGGTTTGATTAACAAAAGGTGAAGGGAATTAATATCCCTTACCATAGTAAGTTTGAATAATGGAAGATGAAAAAGATGGTATCCCTTATGAGTATAAAGGAAAATGATATCACTTACGAATATGGAATAAAAGTGTCATGTGATAATTCGTGTAGACAAATTATTTCCACACGAGACAAATAAAAAGGGTTATTCATCAACAGGCGATAATCCGCACCGTAAGGTTATTCCCATCAATTTGAATACGAATAGTTATTCACCAAACAGGCGTAATCCGCACCGTAAGGTTATTCCCACAATTTAATAGAATTTGAACACGAAGAGTTATTCACCAAACAGGCGTAATCCGCACCGTAAGGTTATTCTCAAAGATTAATAAGGAATGAATACAAAAGGTTATTCACCAACAGGCGGTAAACTGCGCCGTAAGGTTATTCCCACAATTTAATACATGGAAATAAATGGCACAAGAAAGAAACGATATTATTTTCGAGAATCAAAGAATGATAATCCCTTCAAGTAAGAAAGAATATAATATCCATTTATGATGATGAAAAGAGTGATACCCCTTACCGTAATAAATTTAAGAGTGTGAAAAGAATGATATTCCTTACCTTAACACGTGACTGGATATTGTTTTAAATGAGGTTGATCAACCTATATATTTATAATATAAATTAGTAATTACCACATATAAATTTCAAAGTGTATGATAACTCGTATATTATGAACTATCAAAATTATATATATTTAACATAATTTTTGTAGTATAATATAATAACTTTAGAATAGTTTTTAAAATAATATTTCAAAATAAATCTTCCAAATAAAGCTTTTAAAAATGAATCTTCTAATAGAAGAGTCTTCTAAAGGAAGATTTGTGAATACCGTGAAATATAGGAATTTATGAAATTACTACTCTTTAATAAAAGACTTACTTGAAAAATTCCTGCACTCCTTTTGGCTTTCAAACACTCAAAATAACCTTACTATTCTCAGAGAAAACTCATAAAATTCTTATAGAAAAATTTTATGTTTTAGGTGTGATTTTTCTATTCAGCTGAACAAGCTATTTATAGGAGAAAAGAAGTTACTATGCGAGTTGGTAGGTGAGTTGCTGGCAGCACGCCAGCATCAAATTTCAATTCTGGCAGCGCATGCTGCCTAACTCCTCCAGCAACAATTTCACATGTTAATTTACATGTGGCCCCCACGTAGGGTCCACATGTTACTATTTAGAAAAATAAAAATAAATTAATTTTTTTTTTTTTATTTTTTTTTTTTTTCTTCCTATGGGTCTTGCATATTAAATAAAATAATGTTACAACAATAATATAATAAACACGCTACAGATTATTATTAATTTAATAATATAAATTACTGTGTATTTGCTACTGTGACAATTATTTGGTTCAATAATTTTAAAAAACAGTGCAGCAACAATTATTGACTCAATGATATGAAATACAGTGTAATGACAATTATTGAATCAATAATGCAAAATATTGTGTAGCAACAATTATTGAATTGATAATATAAAATATTATGCAGCGACAATTATTGATGAAATGATGTGCAACAGTTACGGTGTCAATTATCAGATCAATAATATAAGACACTGTGCAATACCGTGTGCTACTGTAGAGTACCGTGTGCTACAGAAAATACCATAAACTACCGTATGCTACTATTCTTTTATCACCGGTATTTTAACAGTTCCGTTATTTAAAAAGGTTACTTATGTCGTTTTCTATCTCCGACAAATATTCCGTTGTGGGTCCACCACTAATTAGTTATTTCGGCGCCGTCGTACGACACGAATATTATATTGCGCCGTCGTACGGGCAGAACGAATATTCCCCGACAAAACGAATATTCCCCGACAAAAAGAATATTCCTCGACAAGGTATAATTTGCACGGAACATCTTTAACTTTTAACTTTGCCAATTTAACCACTTACTGTTTCATGAAAAAAATTTATGAAGAAAATTAAATTTTATATTTCATAAAATTCAGGGTCTTACACTATACATCATATATTCTCCGATGAATAAGGGTTGTTCAACTCAGTTACTTTAGCATGTAGAGGTCACCCAAAAAAATTTGGTTTGACAAAATAACTCAAACAAGGAATTATAACAATTCAATATTTCACGAATGATACTTCATTTATTGAGTTAAGCTGAATTGAATGACAATAACTCTTTTCAATAATTTATAACACATTGTTGCACAAAATGTATAATTAACGAACAAAAGTTAGAAAACTTGTCTCTTTCGCCTTTTACGATTTATACTACTTTTTCGATCCTCAGATAACCTATAAGGTAATGAGGTCGGCATAATTATTAGTCATAATGAAGACTCCTTATAATGACTTAATATAACTAGCCTTAAATCACGGCCCTAACTTCGTATTTTAAAATTTTATGATTACCGACTTTGAAACTCGTTTAAAATCATAACTAATTCATACCAATTTTTGGATGCAGGGGAAGTTGCATTGCCTGGAGGGAAAACTGAAGAAGGAGATGCAGATGACATCCAGACAGCCTTGAGGGAGGCAATAGGCTTGGACCCTTCACTTGTTGATGTTGTCACTGTTCTTGATCCCTTTATAACCAAGGTAAATATTTCTTTTTATAGGGGAATATGCTACCTCATTTAAATACATCGTTTAGCTTTGTTATAATTTGTTTTTCTAGTAGTAATTCATATGGTTTTATACTCTGAGCTTAAACAATGATCAATAATAATCTTTGTAAAAATAATATGATATTCTGTTTGTGCCGTTTGTGTAATGTACCTGTCAAAACGTTCGAAAATGATTAATCAAAAATTACAATGACTTATTGAACACATATCTGAGAGGGTAAAAATGAATATTTAACGAAAATAATCTTTAATAATTTGGAGATGTTAAGAGTGTTTTTGAGGGCAAAGCTGGGTACAGGGACAAACTTAAAACTATTTTACTTAGTTGTGGCAAAAGACTAATAAAAATGAGAAATAAAGTTACAATAAAGTCATATGATCATGGTGAAGGGTATGATATATTATTTTATCACATGATAAAATAATGGAAATATTCGCGTTTTTATATGCTTTGTTTTGTTGAGTGCAGCTGAGTTGAAGGAAGCGATCTGTTGTTTGTTTGTTTGTTTAGAAATTCTGAAAAGTTAATCTATGGCCTTATGCGGCTCTGCTTCAGATCTATCATCTAAGTATTCAACTAATGTTCTTTTCTTTGCTCAACTATTTGTTTCAGTACGGTATAACAGTAGTTCCAGTGATTGGCATACTCTATCTGACAAGAAAGCATTCAATCCAGTTCCAAATGCTGCAGAAGTGGAAACAATATTTGATGCTCCATTAGAAATGTTTTTAAAGGTTCCTCTCCTATATCTGTATCTTTTTGACAAAAATAAACCTAAGTGGTTTTACTAACCATATAATTCATTCTGATGAATTCAGGATGAAAATCAAAGAGCTGAAGAATTTGAATGGATGGGAGACAAATATCTGATTCATTTATTTGATTTTGAAACAGAGAATAAGAAGTTTGTAATATGCACTTTAACTGCAGGGATTTTGATAACAGCTGCATCAGTTGTCTACCAGCATCCACCACCGGCTTTTGCAGTGCTGAGACCTAAATTCTGGAGTGGAAATCACCAATGCAGCTATTAGCACCCCTCAACTTCTTAACCATTACCCTCCTTCATAAAATACCACTCAGTGGAACTTATGTAGATGAGCACGACTTAAGATACTAGCCATCGTTTTAGTTTTAAGGGATATATGTATTGGATTGTTAACTGTGTAACTAATCTTGGATTAAAATTCAGATTCTATGCCTATATGTTGTTTTGTACCTGCATATTCTTCAAGATGAATGATAAAGAGTGCAAACCAAAATGCAGACTTCTGCAAATTAAGGTTCAGTTTGGTACTTGTTTCTGTTCTCATGTTTTTGGGGAATTTAGAGCATGAGAGAGAAATTGAATTCAATGTAAAGCTAGCAGACAAGTACATGTAAACTGTATACATGAGATCATTTTATCAGCATACAGATAAATTATTTCAGATGTCCTTTCTCAACATTTTCCACATAAATATACTTCCGATAAATGTTAAGAAAGGACATGTTTGAATTGGTAGACAAGCTACCAAAACCAAAGTCACACATGATAGAGAAGTTGAATTCCATAGTATATTCAATATAAACCTGGCTGCTAGAGTACATGGCTGAACGTCATCTGCCCAGTATTACAGAAAACAGCATGACCGTTGTCTAATACAATTCTAAAAACCGACAACTTGGAAACTGAAGGTGAAAGTGCCCAAAAATTAGGAGTGGAAATGAATTAAGTAAAGATTGTGAAACAAAAGTTGCATAAAAAAAAAGGGTCCTTTTATTCCTTATTCCCTCAGGTGAAAACCTCATAAAATTTCTCAATGACAACTACACCCCAGTCAATTGACTTAAGGGATCCGTCCGAAGTCGGTGTCTCAAGCAATTGGGGATAACAGTAGCAATATCCTCAGGCTGTACTTTGTCTCTTCCTTTTAGAGCAGCTAAAGCTTTCGCTGCCCTATTTGTTACTATATCGCCTCTCAATCCATTGACATTAAGCTCAGCACAGACCTTGGAAATTTTGACGCGAAGTTCATGATCAATCTGAGTAGAAGAAAGAGAGGACCGAGCTGCTGTAATTTGCTCTTGGAGCTTCTCTTGCTCTGCCAAGTACGATCCCTTGAATTCCTTTGGATTTCTATCAAACCGAGCTCTCTCCTCAACGATTTTCACTCTGAGCTCCGCATCCCTTACAGTCCCCACTTGAGCATGCATTCCGAACCTGTCAAGAAGTTGTGGCCTAAGTTCCCCTTCTTCTTCCTGAGCCGATAAGAATAAAGCGAGCAGGATGTGATATCGAAATCCCTTCTCTATCAACAGTGTTCCATCCCGAAGCAGCAGAATCCAAAAGAACATCCACTAAGTGGTCATCCAAAAGATTAACCAGCATGTATTCCGAACCTGTCAAGAAGTTGTGGCCTAAGTTCCCCTTCTTCAGGATTTCCTGAGCCGATAAGAATAAAGCGAGCAGGATGTGATATCGAAATCCCTTCTCTCTCAACAGTGTTCCATCCCGAAGCAGCAGAATCCAAAAGAACATCCACTAAGTGGTCATCCAAAAGATTAACCTCATCCACATAGAGAATTCCTCTGTTAGCTTTAGCAAGAAGGCCAGGCTCAAATGCCTTCACACCCTCTGTAAGGGCTTTTTCAATATCAATGGTTCCGCAGACTCTATCTTCTGTAGCACCCAATGGCAAATCAACCGTTTTGATTTTGGTTGTCGTGAGAGGAAGTTCCTCACCTTGAATTATTTTCTCACGTACTTCCATGCCCATAGCTTCCGGATCTTCTGGGTCTGAGTTAAATGGGTCGCCAACCACAACCTTGATCTCAGGAAGCAAATCAACCAATGACCTAACAGTCGTCGACTTCCCTGTTCCTCTGTCACCCATAATCATGACACCTCCAATCTTGGGATCAATCACATTCAGGAGAAGGCATAATTTCATTTCATCTTGTCCTACTATAGCAGCAAATGGATACACTGGCCTCTGGCTTTCCTTAGCAAGCTTCTGGGCCTGAACATTTTCACAGAGCTCACAAATTCTTTTCCAGTAAATTCAATTATGGCTTTCAAAGCTTTACTATGGCATTTTCATCACCTTTTTTTTTTAATGAAAAACACACTTTTCTTATACAACACTTTAAAACTAAGCGATGAAATTATTTTATCACCAAATTATCTCAAAGTATCCCCACATGAAATAAGACCAATCTTTAAGAAGCGTCTCGAATGCACCCTCAGTATTCCTCAGCAAAACCCTCAAATTCTATGGGGTCAAAGTTAAAGAAACGACCAATCAAATTAAATATGCACTTGTAGCTATGACATCAAAATGGAACTTAGATCACAACTTATAAAATCCAAATATACCCAGATTAAGAAAGTGATACCTGCGTTTGGGCGGGGCTGATTTCAGTGACGACATTGGAAATTGAAACATGAAACCGAGACCTTGCTTTCTTAACCGGAACTCCAATCCCTCCATAGATGATAGAACTTCCTCCCTTGACTCTGCCCTGTAAAAATCACAACTTTTTCAACCCTAACACACAAAATCTGCTTAAAACCCCCATCTTTCTATCTTCAAAATTGACCACTAAAAACTAAAAACAAGCATCCAGAACCACAATGAGTCGATGAGTGACAAATTTCAACTGGGATTGTTTATATTAAACCCAAATCCAAGAATGTAAGCTTAAAACCAATAAATTGCAGTGATACTGAACTGGGTTATATGCATATTATTAACAAGAAAGTAGATATACCTGGAGATAAGGAAAGGGGGTGAATTGAAGCTTTGGAAGAGTTAGAAGAAAGGGTTCGAGAAGCCAAGAATGCTGCAGAAGAAGTGCCTATTACTCCAGCCATTGGTCCGAAATATTTGATTGATAAAGTGGAAAAGAACTAGTGTTTGCTGAAAGAAAAGAAAGGTTCAAAAACTTGACATGGTGGTTTGGTTACTGCTCTGCTTTCTGAGGATAAGTGGATTGATTTCCGTTAGAATCCTCCTAGAAGGTGGTTGTCCACGTTGTGGCCCAGTAGGATATGATCTTGCGTCCTCTAGTATATAATATGAATAGTATGCTATAAACTTATTTTTTATTGGACCTTATATTAGTTAGCACCAAAATATTAGTTAGGACCAAAATGCTATTACCATCAGCTAAATCTATACTCATATTCATGTGAACTATGAAGGTATACAGTTCACCCAATTGGAATTACGCATTTTCTATATTTAGTTTGGATAAAAATTAAAATTTTAGCGGTACCCAAAAAAATTCAATAATCTAATAGTTTGACTAAATAAGAATGTTTAAAGTTTAAATAAGTATATACTATATATGTTAAATAGGTCATTGTGATTATTTTTACGCGTGTATATTACTCTTATTCTTATTATTTTATAAAAAGAGTTTTATTTTTTCATTTAAAAAAAAAAATTCATTTGCTTAGATGTTATTATAAAATGAGAGAATATCATTAAGTTTATCATCACAATTTATTTATCACATGTTAGGTAGTGTTTTTTTTTACCTCTTATTGGCTCTTAATAGACTGCCTCTTATTTGGTAAGAGGCAGATGATTGTTTTTTTTTTTGTTAACTCTTAATGTCTCTAACCGGTTAAGATACAAAATCAAGTCTAAATAATTAGGCAAGTCTGAATGAACATTGTTATTTTTTGAACAAAAATACCCTTCTTAATATTATCATTTTTCTATCATATCCCTCAACCAGATCTGTCACCACACCACCACCACTACCACACCATGATCACGTCACCATTACCAAACACCACACCATCACCACACACACCAGACCACCACCACCACCACCACCACACCACCACGCCATCACCGCACTATGACCACGCCATCACCAAACACCACGTCGTCACCTCGCACACCAAATCTGGGGAAAGGGAAGGGGGCGCCGGGGAGGGGGGCAGTGGGGGAGGGGGGAGGGGGAAGGTGCGGGTGGGGTGGGGTGGGGTGGGGTGGGGGACTAGTGGCGGGGCTGATGGAGGAAGGGGATGAGGTGTTGGTGTGTCGGGGAGATGGAGGAGGGTGAAGAAGATGCAGCCGCTGCTGTTTTTTGTTTGTTTTTTTTTTTAATACTTTTGTGCATAGGGGTAAAATAATAAAATATTTTTATTCAGACATTTTGAAAAAAAAAATAATTATTAAAGAATATTTTTTCATTCAGATACAATTCTATTCAGATGTTTTATATTATTCAGATGTCTAAGCTGTTCAGATCTTAACAACCAATTTTATCAAACACAACCTTATTCTATTTAAACTAAGCATAGAACAACTTTAAAAGATAAATCTGAAACCAAAATAATTCTAATCAAGAAGTACGTCTTTCTGGACCTTTCTTAATAATCTATTTTCAATCAATTTGAACCTTCGACTTTTATTGTCAATAGAAGTGAATCATATCAGTGGACCAAATGACCATTAAATATTAGTACTTCTTTTTTGAACAAGAGAAAGTATTATTTATTTGACAAAAAAGATCAACTTTGTTTGTGCATATGTATAATTAGATAGAGGTGTAAGCCGAGTTGAATTCGATACATACTCATTTTTCACTTAATGATACACTAGTCGAAGTTGAGAATACCAGTGTTCACTCAGATTAAGGTTCGAATATTGCACTTTATAATTAATCATACTCAATGCATGCTTGATAAATCATACTCGAATACTAATTGATTTGATCAATACTTGTAAACCAAATATATGATATTTGTACAAATCTTTATAATTTATAAAGTGCAGTATGTAATTGTGTAAGTTTGTACTTGAATAAATCAATAAGTTGATTGTCAATTTATATTACAATGTTTGTAATTTTTCTTAATTAAATAAAAGTGATTTTTTTTATGTCTAAACATTAGTTTAGTAATCAGTTGAGTATATAGTGGTTCTGTTTTAAGTGAAATAGTTCATATTCAAAATTAGTTTTGAAGGCTCATGAGTAACTCGTTTTGTAAACAAGTCGAGTACTTACAAGTCGAGATCTACGATAGGGTTTGTCTACACCTTTTTTGAAGGACCTCTATATTGGAGGTCAATGTTGTAGTCTACAGTAGCATTATCAACAACAGAGACCTAGTATATGACATTGACAGAGGCAGGCAATGATACTTTGTGACTGAAGGGACTAGTTGAAAAACTAAGCTTCAAGTAAGGCAATATCAAGATACAATGTGCTACTCAGAGTGTTATTCATTTAGTGAAGAACTAAGTGTTTCATGCCAGAGACCAAACATATAGATATTTGGTATCACAAGATTCGTGAGTGGCTAAACAGTGGTGATATTACAGTTCACAAAGTTTATACAAAGGAGAATGCTACAGATATGTTTACAAAGTCAGTTGCTATAGAGAAGTTCAAGCACTGGTTAGATTTAATTCAGTTTGTCAAATGTTGAGTTCGTGATGAAGTATCCAGAGAGAGTGATACATTTATAGTCACGAAGAAGTTCACAATAAGCAATATTTGAAAAATACAAGTTAAGATGGAGATTGTTGGAATGTTGTCTTGCATTTATTGAATGGGTTCCACGTATGATATTAGAAGTAAGTAAACATGTTTGTCGTCAAAGAAGTGTACAGAAGCTTCCAAACAATGAAAATGAAAATGTATGTAGTGTGCATGTGCAAAATCTAATTTGTTTACTGCAAATTTTAATACTCGACTTTGTCCTCTAATTCAAGGAATAATGCTTCTGCTCATTCAAGTATAAATAGAGCATTTATCTTGCTAGAATGATACACCAAGCAAACGAGTTAGAGAAAAGCTCAATTAGAGCAAACATAAAGAGCAAAAGTGTATAGAGAAAAATAATTAATGAGTTTATTTTTTAGATAATGAAGTTTATATTCTTTAATATTTTTCATAGTGAATTTTTGAGATTTCTCTCGGTGATTTTTTTTCAATTGAATTTTTCACGTAAAATTCTTGTATCATTAATTTATATTTTATACAATAGTGTGTGTTATCTTAGTATGTTTTTGCAAGCTTGATTTCTCTACACTCGGTCCCCAAAAATCCATAGCCTTCTTTCCCCTCCAAAAGAAACCCATCCCCTAAATAGCTCTAATTTCTCCTGCTCATCTGTTCCAATTCACCCCCCCCCCCCCCCCCCTCTCTCTCTCTATATATATATATACACACACACACACTCCCTGTACATATACCCTACAATGCCCATCTTGAAATCGATGGAAAAGAAAACACTCCAACTCTCTTTTTAAAGCAAGGTTCCACATTTCTTGAAATACCCACAAAAAAGAAAGAAGAATCAGAGTCCCACTTGAGGACATTACCAACATCTTCTTCCCAACTACTCATTCAACCCCATTTCCAAACAACACAATCCCTCATCTCTCTTGTCCCTGTTTGTTCTGCAAATCAAAGCACCGGAAAAGAAGGGTTGAGGCTTACCTTGATTTTGCACCGAGGAAGAACACTAATTTATTGTATTTAAGGAAGGAATTTAGATTTAAAAAATATATCAACATTTTAGTATTTCTATGAATTATAAGAATATGATACAATACTTCGCAATATTAAGTTAATTTCAGGTTCTGTTGTGGCCTGCTCCACTACATTTTTCTTGATTTGTGATGGAGGCCGTGCATTAATCTTTTATGGTAATTGATTACCCAACTAAATCTTATGTGTAGTTTCCTATACAAGTTCAGATGATTCTGATTGGACGCTTGAACCTATGATATATAAGAATTTATAGGTGTTTAAGGTGAATAAACTAGCCGGGATGGATTTGAACTTTACTGGAAACAGAATCACATTCACCTTTAAACTATCTTTTGTAAGTTGCTTTTTAGGGACTACAAAAGGAACTTTAAAATAGGGTTTAGGGCAACTTGATATTGATATACTACGTGATTTAAGTGGCTTGAGATTATCAAGATTCAATCTTTACAATTCCCATTCATTTAGCATCTCAGGCTTAATCATGCTTTGAGTTGGCTGAGCTTGATTTATTATTGTTGAGCTGGAATCATAAGCTGTATTATATTTTTAAATAATTTCAAGAAGCCAATGTGGTCTTCAAAGCTATGAGGCTGGATCTTTGGCATTATCCCTAATTGATAATTGAGTATGTAACAGCAGAACTTTAAGGTTATGACAAAATATCTAGTGAGATTTTATGTGATGCAAGTGCTAATTTTGGCCCGCTAGTATTTGTTGAAGTTCGAGTCAAGACAAATGTTCATGTAGCTCAATCAACAGGCTGATTTTTGGTTGTGCGGTTGAAATGAGCATTGATCTGTTTTAACTAAGCTTAGTCAAATCCAGTTGAACTGGGTAAGTTTAACCTCGGCTTCTTCTATACAATTGCAAGTGAGAGTTGGTATCGTTGAAAGCTTAGTTGAGGCGCCTTTACCTGTTTGAGTTCCCTGCAGTGAAATGCTCAATTTAGCTTTTTGCCAGCATCTAATTGATTATTGTGAGCAAATAAAGTCTCAATCTTTATTTAGTTATGTTAGTGTAGTGGTATGTGTTGAGAATTAAGTCGACGCAAAATAAATAATATAAAATAAAGAGAGAATAAACAACACAAGATTTAACGTGAAAAATCTTAAAGGAAAAAATCACAGGTGAAACTCTGAATCTCCACTATATCAATAATAATGGACTTTTAATAATCCTTTCAAGTTTCACAGCCTAAAACTTGATATCTCACAATATCGTAATACAATTTTTTGCAGGGAATATAAAAGTTACAAAAAAATCTCTCAATCACACAAATACAAAACATACTCACACCATATCTCAACTTTTAGGATGCTATATGACTTTTGGTTGTGACAACGACTAAACATAATATTTTATTTATAGAGTACCCACAATTTTCCTCTTCCTATTCAAAATAGGACACTTCCAAAATAACACTTATATTTTCAGTATGACTTTTTCTTTTCATAATAGCAATTATTTTCTTAATAGAATTCGAGTAGTATCTCAATAATTCTTCACTTCAACATCATGTCTGAATAGGATTTGAGGAGTATCATAATAATTTCTCACTCAATTCAAGTTCTCAAATACATCAACTTCATTACTATCACCATTGTCGTATTCACCACCAATATCATTCACACAATTCATAACATTTGCACTATCCACATAATCCGTAATATTTGAATTATCCGCAACATCTACGTCATCCTTGTTGTCCGCATCTTCAGCACTATCCACATCATCTGTGTCATTCGCATTATAATCATAGTTATCATCATCTTCAATATTATCATCCTATTCAATAAAATCATCATCAGCATCATTGTCTTGATCTTCATCATCATCTCTATCATCTTCATCATCTAGCAACGACCCCTCATAAGCGTAAAATCTCTTGTTCATCATTATCATGATGAACATTGAATCTGGCTCCTTCAAACTTCACTATCTTTATTTGTCACATGACAAATGCAACTATTTATCCCCTACCATGGATTTAATTAACCTAACTCATAATATCACTTGTTGATAATTAAGTCGAATTCTTATGAGGACTCCTAAGTCCAATAGGCTTGGGATAGGTCCCTAACCAATCTGGACTGTGGCTATTTACTATATCTAATCCGAATTAGAATAGGAGTCAGGTTCTTAGATGGTTTAGGAGATTACCTTCCTATTCAAACTATACCACGTTGAGGGACAATCCTAAAAGGAATCGGTAAGAGTCAGGTATGCACTATAAATACCCAGTCAATGATGGAGGAAAGGTTTACGCACACATGCACTTTACTACTATACTAAATACTTGGACCTCCATTGTTGACCTTTCTTAGAACCTTCACTAACTCTTACACCGGAGGAGTCCACCAACGGCCCAAGCCGTTAGGACTTTTGTGCAGGTATCTTATCCGGACGGCCAGCAGGACAGCCGGACAAAACCAGGCGTCAACATTGGCGCTAGAAGGAGGGGCACCAAGTAAAATTTCCATCAATCAACATTGATATGGAAACTTCACACTCGCAAAGTTATTCACGGCGACCAACACCCTCCCAGTCTCGCCGGGAGACGGCGGCTGAGAAAGAACGTCGCCTCCAGATAATCCTCGACAGGAAAAAGGCTCTAGATATCCAGCAGAAAGAGCTTGACAAGCAGTACGAGGAATTAACCGAAACAGGGGACAATCTCTCGAGCCAGAGAGGCTCGGCCTCCCGCTCAGACCACCGGGGCAGACGGGAAGACAGACACACGGAACGCCGTAGAGGTGGCCCCCAACCCCGAGAAAAGGAACTGACCCGCTCCAAGTCGATTTGGACGGCGGATTTGAGGAAGCGAGCCAGATCACCCTCCAAAAGGGATAGGGAGGACAGACGCAGCCATGGGAGCCATACTGGAGAATCCTCACCCAAGAAGGCTTCGGACAAGTACTATGGGTCCAAGAAGGCCCGGTTCTCCCCGTTCTCAAAGGATTTGGAGGAAGCCAAAATTGATCGAAGTCGAAAAGTACCCAATTTGGAGATGTATGACGGAACGGGAGACCCGCATGACCACACCTACTCATTCGAGCAAGCCATGCACTTCCATGGTCATGATGCAGTGGCGATGTGCCACTTATTTTTATCTACCCTAAAGAAGACAGCTAGAGAATGGGTCACCTCTCTCCCGAACGGGTCTATTAAGTCATGGGAAGAACTACAGGAACAATTTCATACCCGCTTCGGGAGCAATAAAAGACGGGCCAGAATGATGACCTCTCTACTACAAGTAAAACAGAAGCCGAATGAGACTCTTCGGCAGTATGTCAAAAGATTTCGGGAAGCTGTGTCTAAAATCAACGGAATCGATCCAAAGCAGGTAATCCAATTTTTAACTATGGGATTAAACGTTGACAAATCCAGCAGGTTGATCGAGGAACTCATCTCAAAAGCTCCAGAAACCCTATCAGAAACTTACGAGAAAGTAGACAAGTTTGTAGAATTGGAAGAGGCTCTTGCCAATCTTCGGGGCTCTTCGAAAAACACAGGTGAGTTTCACCAGAGAAACCCCGAAGACGAAAACGCCGAGAAGAAATCCAGTGGTTCCGGCAAAAAGGGTAATGACCGAAGAAATTCTAGCCGAGATCGACAGCAAAAGAACCATCCCCCGAGGGATAGAGGTGGTGCCGACAAGGATTACACACCCCTGAATACAAACAAAAGTAACATCGTGAAAGCGATAAAAAACGAACCCTTCTACGAAAACCCCCCGAAGATTCGGGTTTTCGCAAGGCAAAAGAACGGGGATAGATATTGCACCTACCATGAAGCAAAAGGACATGATACCGAGGAGTGTTACCAGCTCAAAGACTTCCTAGAAAAATAGATACGGAAGGGTAACCTCGACTGTTACATCGCCGATTCTCATCGACAATCAGCCTTCGATCGCCTAGAACCACCTCCACCCGCTTCAGAGGCAAGAGGAGTGGTTGATGTCATCTCCGGAGGATTGATCACTGTTCTGTCTAACCGAAAGAGGAAAGCCTTCGGAAGAGAAGTCCATCAAGTGTCCGGTAAACCCCAGGATATCAAGACCGACCCCATCACTTTCTCCGACGATGATTACCCGTTGGGAATGGTTATTCCGCATCAAGACGCACTGGTCATCACAGCTCAGGTCGGTACTATGGATATGAAGAGGATGCTTATTGATAATGGGAGTTCAGTCGACGTGCTCTATAGCCAAGCATACAATCGGCTGGACTTGGGAGGAAGGAAACTGAAAATCTGCAATGAGTCCCCCTTATATGGCTTCGGGAATAACCCGGTCCGTATAGCAGGGACGATCGAATTGCCTGTGATTTTCGGGACTGCCCCAAAGCAAGCTTCCATCATGGTCCGTTTCTATGTAGTCCAGGTGGAAAGTAACTACAATGCCATCTTGGGAAGAACGACTCTGTCAGCATTGAAAGCCGTTACCTCTATCCCGCATTTAAAAATGAAATTCCCAACAAAGAATGGGATCGGGGAATCAGTCGGTGACCAAGATCTTTCCCGAAGATGCTATCTACAGACCATTTAGGCATCCCCTATCATCGACAGCAAACAGAAAGCCACCATGAAGATTGAGCTCGAGCCTTTCACTGAGGGATGTACCGAGCCAATAGCAACACCTGCCGAAGATACGGTCCAGGTCCCGTTATTTCAAGAAGATGACGAAAGAACAGTACAGATTGGGACAGGCCTTCAGGAAAAAACCAGAGCACGGTTGGTGGCCCTTTTACAACAATACTCAGATATCTTTGCTTGGGTCCCAGCCGATATGCCAGGCATTGATAAGACCGTGGCCGTGCACCAGCTGAGTGTAAAGCCGAACTCAAAACCTGTTAAGCAAAAGCGAAGGAACATAGCTCCCGAAAGACAACAAGTAATTGACGACGAAATCGATAAACTTCTGGCTGCTGACTTCATCTTTGAAATCAATTATCCAGAATGGCTCGCGAATGTGGTACTGGTTAAAAAGCATAATGGGAAGTGGAGGATGTGCGTGGATTATACAGATCTGAATAAAGCGTGTCCGAAAGATTACTACCCTCTCCCGAATATCGATCAACTGATTGATTCCACTTCGGGTCATACTGTAATGAGCTTCCTGGATGCTTTCTCGGGATACAATCAAATTGCTATGCATGAAAGCGATATCCCTAAGACATCCTTTATCACTCACCGAGCCATCTACGCGTACAAAGTGATGTCCTTCGGATTAATCAATGCGAGGGTCACTTATCAGAGAATGATGAACAAAGTGTTCAGCGGCCAGATCGGGAGAAATATGGAAGTCTATGTTGATGATATGATTGTTCGAAGCATGAGGGAAGAAGATCATCTAGCCGACCTGAAAGAATGCTTTGCGAATGTCAGAACGCACAACATGAGACTTAACCCAACTAAATGCACATTCGGCCTCGGGTCAGGTAAATTTTTGGGATATATGGTTAGCCGAAGAGGGATTGAGGCAAATCCCAAAAAGATATCGGCTATCCTTGAAATGCAACCGCCGAAGAACTTCAAAGAAATTCAACGGTTGACAGGGAGGCTGGCAGCTCTTCGGCGGTTCGTGGCGCGACTAGCAGAGAAATGTCTCCCATTCTTCGGAACTTTGAAGGGAGCCCAGAATCAAAAAACTTTTCATTGGACCGAAGATTGCCAGGAGGCTTTTGAGCAGATTAAGAGATATATCTCTTCACCTCCGATTCTGAGTAAAGCACTGCCCGAGGAGGATCTACAAATATACCTCTCTGCCACATCCTTGGCAGTCGGGTCGGCTTTGATCAGAGAAGATCCACAAGGGCAAAAACCAGTCTATTACGTAAGCCATGTTCTTCGGGATGCTGAAACAAGGTACCCAAATTTAGAAAAGTTGGCTTACGCACTGGTTATCTCCAGTCGGAAACTCAGACATTACTTCCAGGGGTGGACTATTATCGTCCTCACTGACCAGCCATTACGGAAGATCCTTTATAGGCCCGAATCTTCGGGAAGGCTTGCAGCATGGGCCATCGAGCTGAGCCAGTTTAATATAGAATTTCGCCCTCGGACAGCAATCAAAGCACAAGCACTCATTGACTTTATCATCGAGTGCTCATTCCGTAATGATCTAGAGGACAAGGAACCCGACTGTGATAAACTGACATCAACACCCGAAGAAATTGTATGGACTCTGTTCGTGGACGGATCCGCTACTGGGACGAAGAGTGGGGCCGGCATCATCCTCACTTCTCCCGAAGGTTTCAAAATACAAAAATCTATACGATTTGGGTTCATAGCCACAAACAACATCGCCGAATATGAAGCACTTGTGGCAGGGCTAAAGCTAGCCCGAAGTTTAGAGGTAAAGAACTTGGCAATATACAGCGACTCCCAACTGGTGGTGAAACAAGTGTTGGGAGAATATGAGGCAAAAGAAGTTCATTTACAGGCCTATCTCTAACTAGTTCGGTCATTGTTGGCATTCTTCCCGAAATACCAGCTCATAGGAGTAGTCAGATCGGAAAATACAATGGCCGATGCCCTTTCCAAGTTGGCAACCACCGATCAAGGGGAACTAGACGGAGCAGTATATTTAGAAAATCTTCAGCATCCGAGCACCTTGGTTCAAACAATAATGGATATTGAACAGACAAATTCTTGGATGACCCCGATCATTCAATTCCTTCTGACCGGTGAATTGCCCGAAGACAAGTCTATGGCCCGAAGGATCAAGTACAAATCCACCAAGTATTGTATCACGAATGATCAGCTGTACCGAAGATCTTATTCTTCACCACTGCTCCGATGTCTCGACCCTAGGGAATCTGATTATGCTCTTCGAGAAGTTCATGAAGGTATCTGCGGTTACCATGTGGGAGCAAAGGCACTGGCCCATAAAATTTTGCGACAAGGATATTTTTGGCCGACAATGCTTGAAGATGCTAAAGACTTCGTCAAAAAATGTCATAAATGTCAGATATTTGCATCTGTACCACACCAACCTCTCGAGGAGTTATCCCCGATACTCTCTCTGATCCCCTTTTCTGTATGGGGAATAGACATATTAGGCCCTCTTCCACAGGGTAAGGGACAAGTGAAGTTTGTGATTGTCGCCATCGATTATTTCACCAAGTGGGTAGAAGCCAAACCACTTGCCAAGATCACCGAGCACACATGTCTACAATTCTTTAAAGAACAAGTGGTCTACCGGTTCGGCATCCCGATGATCTTAGTCTCTGACAACGGACTTCAGTTTGTTGGTAAAACTTTCGAAGGGTTCTTATCAGGACTTAATATCCAGCATCGTCGGACTTCAGTAGCCCATCCACAAGCAAATGGTCAAGTAGAAGTTACAAACAGGACACTTCTTCATGGCATTAAAAGAAGACTGGAATAGGCGAAGGGTACCTGGCCCGAGGAGCTTTTGCATGTTCTTTGGGCCTACCGAACAACTCCTCGGACTACTACTGGGGAGACGCCTTTTAAGATGGCCTATGGTTCCGAAGCCCTGATACCTATTGAGATCGGAGTACCTTCTCCGAGAGTCTTAAATTTTAACGAGGTCCTCAATAGCGAAGGTCTTCGGTTGAACCTCGACTTATTGGAAGAGGAACGTGATTCAGTAGTCCTCAAATTGGCTGCTTATCAACAACGAACTGCTCGACACTTTAACAAAAATGTCAAAAGAAGGTCATTCAATGTGGGCGATCTAGTTCTTCGGCAAGCCGAGGCATCTACCCCTAGGGAAACCGGCAAACTGATGCCAACATGGGAAGGACCATACTTAGTGATTGAAGTGTTGAAGGCCGGAACTTACAAGCTTCAGGGCATGGATGGGAAAAATGTTCCAAATACTTGGCATGCCGTTCGGCTTCGTAGGTATTATCAGTAGTTAGGTTACTTTGGATTTGTACTTAGTCAAATTTTGAGGTTGCATTCTAGCCGATAGGATTATCTTTTTCGATATTAATGAGAATATTTTTTACATCGTATTTCTGTATTTCTGTTTTGATACACACTTTCAAATTTATCTTCTAGCCTCATCGGGTCTTCACCCGATCAGGCTCGAGGGGGGTAAAGCAGTATAAGTAAACAGTTATACGTGCAGACGATAAAATATAACTCATGAGAAAAGGGTAATAAAATAAACGATGAAGTCATAACCATCCAGTTTATAAATATTCAAAAGTTTACAAGATAAAAAAAAAACATAATAGCAAAAGCTTTACAAATCAGTCCTCGGGAAATACAATTCCCAGCTGATCAGGATCATGACCCTTCTCATTGGCAAGCTCCCGAGCATATTCGAACCCATCGCTGAATTCGTTCACAACAGATGATAGGATATCGGCCTGAAATTGATCCGAGGCCTTATATTCATCTATCACCTTTTGTTTAAGCTCGGGAATCAGGACACTCGGGGAGGCGGCGGCAATAGGTCCTCTTAACCAATCGGTTTCCTTTGCACTCCAGCCTTCGACGATCAGTTCGACATTATCTTTCAGATTCTTCATCTGATCAGTCTGAAGTTGGATGATGTTTTTCGATTGGGTCAAGAGAATCTTCTGACTTTGGAGTTGGGCCTCGAGCTCGTTCTTGTTATTTTCCAGCTGGATTTTCTTTAGCTCTTTGGCCTGCACCAAATCCATAGCGTGAGCATTCGCCTTCTCCAGATCGATCACCCGGGCCGTCAGGCGTTCGATCTCCTTGTCCTTCTCAAGACGACCCGCCCGGGCCGATTCATACTCCTGTTTCATGATATGGAAGGAGTCATGCATGGCCTTGACTTGAGCTGGTCTTTGGTCTTCTGATGGTTCTTCAGAGCCTCGGCATGCCCTTTGCTGCTTTCCTCGGCTCTTCTCTCCAGAACCTTCTGCTCATCAGAAACCCTAAGGAGAATTGCATTTCCCTGAAAAGAAATGGTTAAAGGATGAATGAGTCAGAAAGTTAACCAACTTGAAGAGGAAAATTCTACAGGTAGATCCTTACCTTTGCATGACAGGAGAACAGCATCTCCATAAGCGTCTTTAGATCGGCACCCTCGGTACCATCTTCGGCGAATGGGATCATCGACGTACCCAAGGATTGCATATTGATCCCCTCCTCGGGTCTTGGACTCCCGGTCGGCATGGGGGGATCTGTCTGCCCGCTTTGGGTGCTGGGGGGCTTTTGACCTTCAGCAGGTCTTTTCCCTTTATTCTGAGGAGGGGGAGCGAGGCCTTCCTCTGATTGCCTGGCGACGTTCTGCTCGGCGGGAGGAGTTGATGAACTCCCTTGAAGAGCAGAAGTCTGCTTGGTCCTTGCCTCCAGAACTGATGTTAGCACCAGCCTTCTCCTCTTTGTTTTTGGTCTGCTGGCCCCCGAGTCTTTGTCAGCAGACTTCTCTCCTTCGGTGGGTTTGATAATATCACCCACCTGAGAAGATCCCGTGGCCATCTCGGGATTGGCAGCGGCCTTGGTGGAGTCCTTGGGCTTTGCAGCCCTCATACTTCGGCTCGCCTTCAGTTTATCGGCGGCACTCATCTTCACCCTCGGGACTCCAGCTGCTCCTATGATGGCCTCATTATCAGGATTCTTTCCTTGGTCAGCCACTGCAAGGCAATCAGAACAAAAGAGTGAGTATATCAAAAAATGTCCAGAATAAAGGGGCAAACATGGCAGAGAACTTACAACCGAAGGAATACAACCAGTCTTGGTCGTTAAGGAGATTCTGATCCCACTTCACTGATGGTCTCTTGGAATATAAGACCTCGAACTCTTCTAGCCTTGCCCGAGAGATTTTCTTCGGATTTAGCTGGTCTTTGTTCAGGTCTGACCAAGGTCCGACCATCTCAGTGTCCGGCCCCTTGATGAAAAACCAATCCCCGTGCCACCCTTTATTGCTCGAGGGGGTCTTCATCAGGGTATCCCTTCCAGGGTTCTTCATCACCGTGAAAAACCCTTTTTCTTTGTTATTGGTAATGGAAAAGAATTGAAAAAAGAAATCTATGGCTGGGAGGGTTGATTCAGAGAAACAGAAGGCGATGAAGCTGTTTATATGAATAAAAGAATTGGGGGATAACTGGTTCAAACTGAGCCCCGTAGTATGGAGTAACTCCAATACGAAGGGGCGAAGAGTGAATCGGACCCCATAGATCAGTGACTGCCTATGGATTGGAATCCATCCCCCCTCGAGCTGGTAGTACATTCTCTCCCCGGCCCCGGGTCTCTTGATTTCGTATGTTTCGGGGATATAGAATTTTGTGGAGGCTAAATCGAAGTATTGGTTCCGGATTGAAGAAGGGATGTTGGCTACTCTATACAGGATATTGAAATATTTGTTCCTATTGTACTCCTCTACATCCCTCATCCTGGTGATTACCACAGGTTTCCATGGTTGTCCCTCCGGGATCCCCATTTCGGCCACAGTAACTTCGTCCTCAACCCGGGAAGACGAAGCTTAAGCCCTTGTATCTTGGGTACTGCCAGCCATTAGGAAGTATAAAAGAAAAAGAGTAAAAGACTTACTTGGTTTTAGAAAGGAGGTCGATGGAAAAACAACGAAGCAGGAACGATGGAGTTGGATCTAGGAATGAAATATTTCTCTCTCAAATGTCCTTTCTCTCGTGATAAGTTGCTTCTGATAAAAAGACGATCTGTTGAAAATGACCCCTTTTATCTTGATTCAAGCGTTGTAACGGTTCAGATGGAAATGATCGAACGGATGGGGCGCACGCGCAGTACTTACTGCGGCGTAATAAATGCTGCTTCTCGTGCACGCTTCGTTAGCTAAATGGACGCGGATTTCGAAATTTAAAAATAAGTTGTTATACGGAACGGTCGTGCAAGCTGTTGGGCTAGATTTGTTGGGTTGCAGAAGCAAAACTTTGGGTTTGATGGGCCCCCAGATTATTGGGCTGAGCACGGTGGGCTTAGCAAAGATTTGGGTCTGGTTATTGCGTCGCACCCAATGTTTGAAATGTCGTTCATAAGGGCCTAGCGTCGCTTCGCAAAAACCTTTCCCATCGGTTTGATGCCCCCGGGCTCCTGATGGAGCTTTCACATCGGTTTGAGGCCTCCGGGCTCCCGATGAACCTTTCCCATCGGTTTGATGCCTCCGGGCTCCCGATGGAGCTTTCCCATCGGCTTGAGCCCTCCGGGCTCCCGATGAACCTTTCCCATCGGTCTAATGCCTCCGGGCTCCCGATGGAGCTTTCCCATCGGTTTGAGGCCTCCGGGCTCCCGGTGGAGCTTTCTTCCTCTGATACGTTGTCCCATAATTCTTGTAAAGTTCAAGGAGGGTTTGCCTTCGGTCTAAACATCTTCTGTGTTCCTACACCTGGATTCCCGAAGAGTTATTTCCCTTTTGATCAGTGCATTTATATATACTTTTGGGGTAATTCATTCTACTCCCCTAGCACATTTATGTACTAAGGGAGTGGGGGGCAATGTTAGGATGAATATTTCGCTAAGCCTGGTCTGGTAAATATATGATGGGCTAGGCCCAACGGACCATCAGCTTGGCGAATTCTTATGAGGACTCCTAAGTCCAATAGGCTTGGGATAGGTCCCTAACCAATCTGGACTGTGGCTATTTACTATATCTAATCCGAATTAGAATAGGAGTCAGGTTCTTAGATGGTTTAGGAGATTACCTTCCTATTCAAACTATACCACGTTGAGGGACAATCCTAAAAGGAATCGGTAAGAGTCAGGTATGCACTATAAATACCCAGTCAATGATGGAGGAAAGGTTTACGCACGCATACACTTTACTACTATACTAAATACTTGGACCTCCATTGTTGACCTTTCTTAGAACCTTCACTAACTCTTACACCGGAGGAGTCCACCAACGGCCCAAGCCGTTAGGACTTTTGTGCAGGTATCTTATCCGGACGGCCAGCAGGACAGCCGGACAAAACCAGGCGTCAACAACTATCTTTATTTGTCACATGACAAATGCAACTATTTATCCCCTACCATGGATTTAATTAACCTAACTCATAATATCACTTGTTGATAATTAAGTCGATGCAAAATAAATAATATAAAATAAAGATCAATGAAAAAACAATACAAGATTTAACATGAAAAATATTTAAAGGAAAAAATCATAAGTCAAACTTCGAATCGCCATTATATCAATACTAATGGGCTTATAATAATCCTCCTAAATTTTACACCCTAAAATTTGATGTTACACAATACAGCAATACAATTTTTTTGTACAGATTAAAAGGTGTTAAACCCTCCCTCTCACGATAGTACAACTTTTTTGCACGGAATATAAAACCTGTAAAAACCCTCTCCTCCACACAAAAACAAAACACACGCATACTCTCTCTCAACTCTTATGATATTACATGACTTTTGGTTATACTACCATTCAATAACTAAACATAATATTCTATTTATAGAGTACCTACAACTTTTCTCTTCTTATTTAAAATAAGACATTTTCAAAATAATACTCATATTTTCAGTAGGACTTTTCTTTTCGTAATAGCAATTTTTTTCTGAATAGAATTCGAGACAAAGAATTAAGCAATTTGTATACTATTAGATTGGGTTATCATGGTTCACCGCGTTCCTCCAAACAAAATCATGATGAAAGACGGTGAATAACCTTGTAAATTTTGTTGCAGTGGACTTCATTAAAGTTCCAATTTCAATTCCTAGAGCATTGATGGAGCTCTCATAATGCTTTTAGGCGGCGCTCTGGTCGGCCATTCTTTTCAGTGGATTCGTCCTAAGCTTTACAATAGAATATAAGGGGAAGGACAAAATGTTATTAGAAAAGGGTCTGTTTTGTTTGGAAGAGATAATGAGGAACTAATACAAACGAAGTATGAGAAGAGTGGAAGAGATATATTAAATGGTAGTAGCCTAGTAAGAGTCTAATATGTGTGACCAGTTTAAGCCTGAAAAGCAATAGGGATAATAGCAAAGGACACTTCAATTCCAAGGCACCCTCTGTGACATATAAATTAAAGCCATACTCAACTGGCGGAACCACGAGAAGACAATTTACTTGGTGCGAAAACTCGAAGTAAAGATATAGTATATTTGGATAAAGTTTCCGTTGGTATTCTTCTATATTGGTCGGTCTTGTTTTCTAACGATCAGCAATTAAAATAAGAAAAGGCAGTCGGACGGACGAATAAAACAACAACAAGCATGAAATTAATCTGTTGAGTTCTCCCTCTCCACCCACTTCGAATTTATTTTGAAATGTAGCCCCCATGATGTTCTATAAATAGCAGAACCTCCTAGCATTGATCATCCACAGACCAATCATCCTAAGAAAATCTGAAGAGAAATATGGCAAACTTAGGATTTCAGGTATGCCTGCTACTGCTCTTGATTATGTTTTCAGGGGCTGAGACCCGCCCTCTTAGTCAATATTCCACCCACGGGAAGAACCTTACTGGTCCATTTCAAGCAATGTTCAAAAGTGCTAAGGAAATAAATAAGAATCAGTATAATCCACAGAGATCCAGCCCTGGTGGACCTGACCCTCAACATCATAAGTAGTAAGAAACCTCGGCAAATAACCTCTACTGATCTCATGGCATGGTGTAGCAATAGTTATGAAATTCACATATGCGTGAATTATTTCGTAGCACTAGTATTAGTTTTTTTATTACATTATTCATAAATGATTGTATGACCATTTCATGAATCTATGTAAACCAGTTTCTTATAGATGCTATGGCTCGATGAATTCTACCTCTGGCTTATACTGCATAAACATGTGCTCTTTAAATAATTTCGAAATGTTGCCTTTTGAAACATGTAACTGAACTTGATGGCTTGAAAATAATTTAATTCTCCCTTATTATAATTATAATTATATATGCTTCCAAGAGTAGGCAAAGTGTGGATAGAATAAATTAATTATTTATGATAAAATTAATTGAATGAACACTAGAGAAAGATGCAATTGTTAGAGTTGATGTCCTAAAGACTAATTATTTGATGTAATTGCTTAACATTTTTGATATTATATTTGATTGAATAAATGAATTATTTTATTATGATTTCATTTACTGCGTTATATAAATGTTAGTATAATAAAAGCCCTTAGAATAGTGATACGAATTATATAGCTTCAAGTATGTGACTTGAACATGAGATTATATAATTACAATTAGTAGCATTACTCTTAAATGTCCCTAGTCGAGTATCATTGTTAATGAGACAACAATGATGCATTAAAACTAGTATGTGGATTGACTAATGGCCAAATCTCATTGGTCATAAATATATGAGATATTTGAGTCAATGCATAAGTACATGTTAGAAAACAATGTATTGGACTGACCCACCATGAGAATTCTGCGCGGAGCATTATGCAAAGTGTCATAAGAAATTCTCATAGTGACAATGATGTAATGATCCTCCGACCTAAGATCACTATATTATTACACGAGAATTTATGTATTTTGATATCATCAAATGTCACCTTTAATAGGATGGACAATAAAGGTGATTATTGGGTACATCATGAATCGTGTAAGGAATATAAGTGATCTAAATGGAATTTAACCCTCCTATACATTAGGGGTGATATCCATAGGTCTCTTGATTGAGTAAGACTATGAAATGCATAGTCATGCTCAAATAGTGATTTGTTTCATATAGTTTACCCATTGATCAAGAAAACTCAGATTAAATTATGAAGAGTATGACACTTTCCATACCTCGAGTTTAATCTAAGGTGTCAAGGTTAAAAGCATTAAATTGCATTGAAACATTGGTCACAAAAAGGTTGCATCGAATCACCGATCTTATTATTATTTGGGTAGTGATGCATTACTAGATGCCGCTCACTGTTTATAATTTTATAATATGATTTTAAAATTATTGCCAACATAATAATAACCTATAGGGTCACACACTTAGAACGTATTTAAAAAGGGAATTAATTTAAATTGTAAGTATTTAAATATGTTAATATAATTGATAGTATTTAAAATTACGAATTTAAATTAATAGGATAATTTATATATATGTATATTAATTAAGTTAGACTTAATTAAGATATAATATATATAAATTCGGATTTTATTTTCCTGATTAAATTATGTTTTGGTTAATTCCTATTAACTACTATATATATGATATAGCAGTAGTCTTAATCACGTAAGAAACAAAAACTAAAGCCCTAGCCGCTTTCAGAAAGATGCTAGAAAGAAAAATAATTCTAAAATCCTGATCTTGGTGGTTAGTACCGCAGTTCTTTTTGCTGTAGATCGTGGGACGATTCGCGGAACGTTCGTGTGGATACCGTAGAGACGCAGTCGTTGGATTGCGTTGAGGTTTCGAGGCTGCTTCAGAATTCACTAGCGTCTCTATTCAAGCTTACATAATCGGTAAAATAAATTCTGAACCCCTGATTAATCTGTTTTTGCATAGATCCTGTTTTAGGGTTTCGATTTTTTTTTTTTAAATTCCGTTGCTTTCACCATATCGAAACCCTAACAGCAATAAATAAGTATTGGGGTTAAATTATTATTTTTTTCACTGAACTCAATCTCAATTTATATATTTATTACTAATTAAATTATTTTTTTTACGATCATATTACTAAATTGTAATTTTTTTATAAAATTTAAATTTTTTGTCCATAACTATTAAAATTGAACGGACTGATGATATGACATGTCACGTGTCATATTTAACATATAAACTATGATGTGGCATGTTACGTGGTATATCACGTCATCTGCTCGTTAAACTTTAACAGTCATAATTTATAAAAAAAAATTAGTTCAATAATATTATTATAAAAAAAAATTAATTTAATAATACATATATAAATTAAAATTTAAGTCAATGAAAAAAAGAATAATTTAACCCATAAACATTGTCGTACAGTTTCAGGGATTAGATAAAAGTGATTAATGAGAGCTTACTTTTGATTTAAATATTCTTGGCGGCGCTCCTCCATTAGTAACCATGTGTATGTCACAGTCCATTGATAATGGTGTTTATTCGGCCGTAAAGCAACGTAAGAACATTTAATTTAATGTTAAGTTTGAATTAAAAAAATAAAATTATTTTAAATTATTTTATATATATATTTAATTATTGATAAGAATGAGTGATTTAATATGATAATAAAATTATAATATACATTTATTTTATTAAAATAAATTTTATCTCACCTCTTTCATATAAAATAAAAATCAAAAAAATAAAATAAATTTTTATTTTATTAAAATAATTTATACTCTAAATTAATAATCTAATACATTATTTTATATTCTACTTTTTCATTTATTCTATTCTTTCGACCAAACGTAACATAAACCTCTTAGGACATAAGCGAATGAGAAAGTACACTAAAAGTTGAATTTACTTCTAGCATGTGATAAATTGTTCATGTATACTAACCTTTGCATGCGTAGGAGTTCTTGTAAAGATTCGTCCTCAATTTCCTATAGTTACAAAAGAATTTTTTCCTTCTTTTTTATTCTAATTTTTTCCCCTTCAAATGCATAGAGCACTATTAACATGATACTAAAATATATCATGAAGTGCCCACCATGATCAATTATATCAGCAAAGTCAATTTGTTGGGAATTAAGTCGTCACAAATTAAATAATAAAATAAAAAGAGATAAAACAACATAATATTTAACATGAAAAAATAACGGGTCAAACTCAGAAACTCTACCATATGAAAATAATGGGTTTACAATAATCATTTCAAGTTTTATACCTTAAAATTTGAGATTACACAATATCACAACACAACTTTTTGCTCTGAATTAAAAACTACAAAATCCTCCATCTCACACAATAATTTTTTTACACAAAATATAAAAGTTGCAAAAACTCTCTCTCTCGCATAAACCAAAAACCCGTTCACACGCTCTCTTACCTCTTAGGATACTATATAATGTTTGGTTGTATAATATTTCAAAAACTAAATATAATCCTCTATTTATAAAGTACCCATAACTTTCGTCTTTCTATTTAAAATAAGACATTTTTAAAATAATACTTTTATCAAAAATAAAATTTCAAAATAATATTTTTATTTTCAGTAGAACTCTTCTTTTTTCTACATTTCCATAATAACATTTTTTTTATGTATAAAAATGAGAATCCCAACATAATTTTATTTTTTCCACTTTTAACTGGCAAGCAGACCAAGTATCACTATCCTCCAGAGGTCAAGTTCGATGTACGAAAATGCTGGACAGATTCTGCATAGGTCAAAGCACATAGTTTATTAATCTTATTCAGGTGGGCGGAAGGGGCGGGGGTGGGCGTGGGCGAGGGGTTGGGGGAGGTGGGGGTGGCGAGGGCTTTTATATATATATATATATATATATATATATATATATATATATGATGGGTTTAAAATATATTTTTTAAATAATTTATTTTTTTTAAATAGCATATTTTTATTAAAATTACGTCGTTTTAGAAATTTTTAAAAAAAAATAAATGGAGCTGCGGGTAATATTTTTGTAAATAAAAAGAAAGTAAGTGAGACCAATCCGTCCTTTATAGTTTATATATATATATGTTATTTAAATAATTTTCAAAACGACGTAATTTTAATAACGATATATTATTTAAAAAATATATTTTAGATTCGTTCTATATATATATATATATATATATATATATATATATATATATATATATATATAATATTCTGTAAAGTATATAAAGCTGATAATTCGAGACGTGTTGTTATTTGTAATAGCTTAGATGATAAATAAATTTCATGTCCTGCTCAGTGGCGGAACCAGGACAAGATTATAGGGGGGTCAAAATCTCTTAGCAAAAAAAATTATTTATTGACGCTTGAACTACTTCTTTCTGATATACGACTGAGAGGAGCCAACAAGGGCGGATTCAGAATTTTGTTCTAGCATGGGCGAATTTGGACTAAATTTTTTATAAAGGTGCTGCAATACGAGAACTAACTATAAAGTTGAAACATTTAGCTGTCAAAAAATGTAAAAATGCAACGCACTAGTTATATATTCGTCATTCAACTCATCTAATATCTAACTCCATTTTCTTGGATATGTCAAAGCAAAAAACATATTTCCAGTAAAAGTAGTTAAGGCCAACCATCAGAAGGGATTATAATAAAGATATTCTCAGTGACCCCATTACAATGGTAAATTGGGACTCAAAGCCCATGCGCAATGTCCCAAACATCATGTTAACTACATATAACTATATAAATAATTCTAGATTATTATGATTCAAGGAGACGTGCGAACAAATAGATAATAAATAGTAAATGGATTAAGAAAAAAAATAAAGAGCTCACATTTCCATTACGAATTGGTATCTTTAAAGCAACTTAAATTCCCAATATTTCGGATAATTTCTAAAAGCAAAAAAGCATACCAAAAAAGAACTTCTCCCTAATGCCAAACATGGTGAAATGTTTCTTTTCTGATCTTTTTTCTCTCTCTAGTCTCTAGGTTCAAGGAAGGATACCCATAGTCTTTACGTAACAATAAATCAATCAATCATCACATAACAATTAACAAGCCCAGTAAATCTTTAATCGCAGAGATCAAACCCTAAGTTCAACAAATATTTTTTTTCACTAAATTAAACTGTATAAATAAACGAAACAATGGAGAGGGACATGCCCCAAATTATAACAATGAAGATAAGTGCATTATTCCCGCTCTCAAGGAATAAAAAGCACCTACTCTATTACTGGGAAAACACAGCCCAAATAAGCCCAAACCCCAAAACATTGGGCCTATGAGCCACGCACGACTGCACTAGGCAGCCAGTAACAACATAGAAATAAATGGTAAGCGGACCCACGTGAGGAAAGCACCCACGCGCCCAATCACTAGTTACCATCAAACATTATACATAAAGTAGGAACAAAATCAATTACCAAATCCACTAAGAATACATCCCACAAATCTAGAATAGGTAAAAAAACAATATTTACAGGGAACAAATAAAAAAGTCAGAAATGGGTCCAAACAAACTGCAAAGCATGCCCACAGCGTGTAGAGAACACCCAAGTCAGCAAAACACACCCAATATTGACGCTTTGACATGTAAAGCTGACAAACCCACATGGGTCTGCACATCCCGTCAAACAAGAAGCTTCGGAAGCAACAACATTAGACCATGAACTCCGGTGATCAGCTCCAGCGAAACCAGTGCAAGAACAAAAAATCCAGCATCTATATACATCCGCCCCTGGTCGCCGAGAAGGAGAAGGAAAGAGGAGTGAGGACTGCCGGCCGGCAGTGGGTACCGCCTACCAGGCTACCAGGGGCAAGAAGAGAGACACAAGGCATGTCGGCAGTGGCTACCGGGGGCAGTTGACCCCCCCCCCCCCCCCCCCCCCTCCTTCCGCCACTGGTCCTGCTCGTTTAAAAGGGTTTTTCTTATGTGAAATGAAAATTCAGGCCAAGGGATTGGAGAGATCAAGCAACTAAGGACTACTGAACCAATAGTAGGGGATTAGAGAATTAAGAAAGAGAAATAAAACTAGCACCGGAGCCTATGCATCATTTAGCTGATAATTAAATAGTTCAATTTGCATATCCTCGTTGAATATTATTGGAGTTTAATTTTTTTTTTTGCTGGTGGAACATTAAGAATTGCAATATATATATATGACGGCATTACAATATGAGAGGAAAAATAATAAATTTTTCACATTCATTCAACGTTTCTTATAATATAAATTAGTTTCACATGATTAAAATGTTATTTGTATGCTTCGATAATGCTTGAATTGGAATCCAATAGTGAAGTCCTGACTCTTCTTTACAATTCCATAATATTATGGAAGTTAACTTGGGCATTTTTTATTTTTTTGGATTTATTGATAGAGGCCTTCTTTATGAAGGACTCAACACTCTATAGATGAGAAGTATAGAATCAATATATTACAGATAATCTTTCTTATCTATTTATTTTTTTCAGGATCGATGAGTTGTCAAATTTATAAGCCTACACGTGTGGGCAGGTTTTTTAAGAGGGAGCATGAGCTATATACATACTTACTGAGCAGAGAGTAGATTACAATTTCTGACTTTTACTACATGAAAATTAGTATTTCCTATGTTTGATGCCCCAAGAGTCAAGTTTAGTTGGAGCATAGCTGAACACCAACTTTTTCAGATTCTAGCAGGTGTTCATTCTGTATGCGCAAGTCATTAACCATGTAAATCAAATGAAGTAATTACAATGCTGTCTAATTATACCCTTGATCCTTTTCCTTTCACCTTTTTTCTAGCCAAATGCATAATAATGATCGATCATCCCATTTTCACAATATTACGTAAGCTGTTTTGCATGAAAGGTCGAGAAATTTCAGTCTTCAGAGTCCTCCTGGAGATCGAACATGAGGTTCTTTCTTGAGACGTATACTTTTTGGCTTCATTTATCGATTCGTTCTTTTATCTAAGCTCACTTTAAGTTCCATTTGATGCTCCCAAAAGTTTTACTTGTATAGAATGCACTAGAGATATAATTTTTTCAGGTTCACATTTTAAGTGGATCGACCAAAGCAGCACAAAGAAGCAAAGTTTTGATGCTTGTTCTCCTACTCCTTTCTTTTTTGATTTTATTGATCTTTTCTTTGTCATCCCCTTTAATTATTCGAATTGAGTAGGATTAACTATCAAAATGCATAATGACATTTATTAAGACAAAGGAAGCTGAGATTTACCCAACTTTAAAATTCAGGAGATCCTTTTAAATCCTAAAGTTCAACTTCTGAGGAAAAAGAAGCCCTTGAGAGCTGTACATCTGTACAGGAGCGGATCTAGTCTCTTAGTTCAGTTGGGTCAAATTTGAAAAAAAAAAATACTACTTAAGAATAGAAATTTAATAAAATGAATCATAAAAATTTAATAGTTACAAAAATATCATGCTCAATGTAAATTACTAAACAGTCATTTATCCATTCATATCTCATTTGGTTACGGAATTCATTCTTCGTGATATTCATGATTGAAAATGTTCTTTCAATAGTTGCAGTAGTAACGAGCAAAAGTAAAGCCAATTTCAACAACAAATAGACTTGAAGATACACATTATCTTTTTTTTTCTTAACCAACATTTGAGTCAATTCACCAATTCCTTTTATACTCGAAAAATTGGGATCATTTCTCATATCCACTATATAATTTTGTGAAATTAAAAAATTAAAATTAAAATTAAAATTAAAATATACCTGAATAAGAAATTTCTCAAATATTAGTTAATTTAAATCTACAAGTTGGACCCAACCCCCTTATTTTTGCCTATTTTCTTAAACACATTATTATTATTATTTAAATACAGAGGCCTCCATGCAAAAAAGTTACATGAACATGACTTAATTAATTAATTTGGAGAATGGTAAAGATCACCGGGTATTAATAGACTGCTGATTGCAAAAAATTCACTTCGGACTTCCCCTAAAAGTTCAGTGGGGTCAATTGTCCCCACTGCCCTAACACAAATCCGCCCCTGCACCTGGAAGCCATATAATATGCCAATCATTTTGTTTGTGCAATGGGATCTAAGGTTCCGTAACAACATGGTTGAAGTGCGTGTGATCATGAAAAGATTATGACATTGGTTTATACAGCAGACGATTAACTGTGATACAGGGTATATACATGCAGAAACTACTGTTCAAAGGGATTTTCTGTTCAGTAATTTTTTCGGTGGTCCAATGGCATAGTTTTCATTATTGGAGCTCCCAATGCAAGCTCAAGTAGTAAAACTTTTGCACAAACTCTTGCTGTGCAAACAAGGGATATTATAGCATAATATGAACATTGATATTGTTATTTTGCTCACTCTGGAAATGATCCTTTGACTTTCTGACATGAACAAAAAGCTTGTAGTGTTCTTCTGGCTTGATTTTAACTCTTAAGGTAACTGGCCAGTAAAATATTGATACATTGGACCCTTTTAAATAACACGACAGTATTAAACCTACTTTGTTATAAATAATGATTTTGTCATTTAACTATGCAATGACCTTTGTAAAGAATGGTAGGACCCACCATTTACATGGTGGATCCCACCATTTTTTACAAAGGTTATTGCATGTATCATTGTAAAACATCATTACTTATATCTTTTTTCCTATTAAACTAGTTTAATTATTGCTTTTAATACTATAATGATGTCAGTATTGATCCGATATATATTCCTTGGTGGCGACGTTGTCCTCATCTCACAGAATTAGTTAACAAAGCATTTATATTTTTAATTTCTTTTGTGTCACTTGCATACTGCAGCTTCTCTTGTTGTTATACTAAGCTTATCCATTTTCAAGGTAACATTTTGATTGAATATTATTCATCTCACAAATGGATAATTGCCAAGCTGGTTGTTGATCAGCAACAAGAAGTTTAACCAATATTTTTTCAGCTTTCCATCAGCAATGCTATTAATTTATAATAAAATTTATTTATCCTGTTATCTCATCAATCTCACTTTCCATTATGGCAGGTTCGATTCTGTAACCTCACATCTTGAATAAATTAATGCGGGCGATTATGGTCTTGCGTAGGATAAACAGAGTAAATTATTTTCTAACTTGAGGTAATTGGTTTTACTGGTCTATCCTACATTTTAAACGACAAAAGTTTAATGGACACCTCATTCTTGAAAGTTACTGGTTGAGATTCATTATGTTCTCTTATAACAGGAGACTTGGTAATTGAAGCCATAGACAGCCACTATTATGTGGATTATACAATGGGACAAATTAATTGTGCCATTTGAATCACTCCCTGTCCTTTTACCGACTTTTTTTTAGAAAAAATAAAAAGAACTGATCAAGAACGCCTATATATTTGAATTTTTTCTAGCTAGCTTTGAACAAGTAGCTCAAAGTAGCTAACTACTTATAATACCTTGATAATGGATAGCTTTAGGTTCTTACTATTCTGCCTAACTTTGATCTTGCTTTTATTTTTAACAGATGCTCGCTCTGTCAGGCCTATTATGGTTGCCAGAGAAGCATTCGAGGCACAATTTAGACGACAAATGACAGATGAAAGCGAAGAAAACTGGCCTGTGCGAGTAAGTCCAGGAGGTCCTGATCCACACCATCACTAAAAAATTGACTAATATGAAGTTCCGGCGTCACAACTTTATTCGCTTGGGTGGGTGAAAATAAATCTGCAGCGTTTTAGTATGATTTTCAGCTTCCAAATATGTCATGCAACGTACGTTAATTATCTAAAGATGACTAATATAGTTGAATACTGGATATGGTTTTATATATAGTTTTATGTTCTCTTAGCACTGTTGTACAGTGATGTTTGATGTTTTAAAACTTCTCTTTTTGTAAAAGTGGAAACATGGAAGTTACAAGAAAATATTTTCTCCTTCAATGTACTTGCAAGACTAGTTTTTAAAATTTTTGCCATATTGTATATTTGGTGGTAAAGGGTTTGTACACTGCTTGGTTTGTTCAGTGTAGCTCCCTTGGTAGTTAGCTAGCCGGAGTGAAAACAGTTGTGCAGCAGAGTGATTTTGTTCTACATCGTTGCACAGTCTAACCGCAGTATGCAAATTGTAGAACATGCATTCATGATCGTTAATGGGGTGAAATTAAGCAACTAGTTAATCGAAATAAATAAAATGTCATATCCAATGCAAAACGGCTGATAACAGGGAGAATCAGATGTACATAGCATAAAACTCTTGCCCAAATTAGAACATGACTGTCCTATACAGAACGTCTCAAGTATACTATCAAGAGTACCAATAACTTAACATAATCTTCTTCGGTTGGGTTAAAATGAATCGATTATTATTCTTAAGAATGGATTGAGCTTTTTTCACAGTTTGAGTTTAAGTCCAAGTTGCGACACATGACCTTAGATAACTCAAATCCGTGACCTTAAATCACTTCCTTAAATTTTACAATTCGTTGACCGTTGCCTTAAATTTGTATACGTGTTGAGAGCACTTAGGTTACTCTACTCGTCTTTAAGCCTCACTTGCCATAATTTTGTACCAAATCACATCTAGGGTTGCAATCTAAAAATTCAATTGAAACATTGTTGTATGCATATTCATATCCATATCTAACAATCCTATAATCCTAAGGATCAATCATATTCTTTCCTTCTTCTTTTTTTAAGTACTATTAAAAGGTGACTAAATTACAATGGAGATGGAGGATGAGAGACTAGAACCCTTCCCCTACACTGGGTGGCAATGTCTTGCGAATGCTACTCCCTGACCTCTTAAGTTTTGATTACTTCATTGAAAACGGAAAAGTTTAAGCTTTTTGGAGTATTTTGATAGGAAACTTTAATAATCCATGTACATATCCATTAATAAATCATCAAAAACGACACAAATAATGGCCCAATTGCATGGCTAGACGTGCATACACATTTTGCATGCATACATGCACGTACGGCCTTCTGAAGGGCTAAACAGCTACGAAAACACTGGACATGTGATTTATCTATATATTATTTGAACCAAATTAATTAATTAATTAAGAGGTGACAACTGTCGTTAAAAAAAGGACAAATTAATTGCAAAATTGTCTGCTCATGACAATATACCTTAATATTTTTTTTAATTTTTACAATGTCATATCCAATATTTTAATATTTTGCAACATTGTCCTCTTTAACCAATTTTACTCAAAATAAGTTAATCATATGCACATTACGCAAGTGTTTAAGGGGCTAATAGTCAATTTATATACTAAAATATATTCTCTCCAAACAAAGGAATAAAACCATCAGCACAATAAAGATTTTGCAAAGTAATTATTTTGCTCCTTACACCCATACATAATAAGCATATTATTTATTAATTTTGACTAAAATTGATCAAAGTACAGTGTTGTAAAAAATTAAGCATTAATCCTGACATTATAAATATTAAAATATTAAAATCTATATTAAAATTCATTTCATATAAACACAAGAGAACAATTTTGTAATTTGCCAACAAAAAAAAATGGTTGCAACAAATTAAGCATTATCTCATAAGTGCTATTAGTGTTCGTTCGGTGGCTTTTTTTTCCCGTTGTAAATAGTTGAGTAGCTTATCATTATCTTCTATATATCAGTTAGGAGAAAAGCACTTCATTAATGGTGGACTACGTGTTGGGAGTAGATAAGGTAGGAATGATCATTTCGGGAGAATGAAGAGTCAGATAGATAGATCGAACAGATAAGATATATATGTCGGCAATATATACAGATACTATTATTATTAGTGCCACTCCATGCATGGAAGTTAGTTCATTCTTCCTTTTGTCCACTTAATTATTTCTAGTACTCCAGTCCAAAAAATATAGAATAATCCTAAATAACGTTGGTTAGCAGTAAGAGATTATTGTCTTTTTGGTTTAGTCTTTTAAAATACTGAGAAAATTTTCTACACATATATCAATATATAAAATTATAAAATTGACTCATTATATTATCTTAATACTTTAAGACACGCGTTATGCATATAATTTATATTATGTTATTAATTTTTAAAAAAATAAAATTTTGAGAATCAAACGATAAGATATATAAACATGAAAGTTAAATAAACCACCAAAATATCTGGTTGGATGACATCACCACTCCTTTACAAAAGTAAAGAGTGTGAATTCAATCCCCCTCCCCCAAATTAGCAACAAAAAAAAAGTTAAATAAGAAGATAAATAAAATTATAGTTATAAAGATAAATAGAAATTACCATAACAATTATAATCTCTTTATATATATATATATATATATGGAGAATGATTCATAATCAAAAAGAGATGAGAGCCATTTTTCATCTAGTGTAATCTTATTAGCACTATCGCATATGCGGTATATGGTCTCAAAAAAATTGTCTATAATATCCCTTAAGTGCAAAAAAAAATAAAAAATAAAGGTACCGTAAAACTGTTATGCTGCATTCCTAAATTTTTCAGTATTAATAGAAAATTATAATTTACATAAGTTCAAGTCATTTATTGAGCTTTAAATTTCACTCATATTTAAATTATTAATATTTTAAATTAAATATAAATCAAACTTTTAATAAAAAAATACAAATCGAGTTTGAATTTTTTGATTCATTTTAGAGCATTAGTTAGAGGGTCAAAGCAGCTCCACCGAAGATGAAAAGCTCCAATATTGCTACATGGCGGGTAATCCAACAGTTTAAAAAACGGGTCAAAATTTAAGTTAGATGATGAGGTGACAAGTTGTGTGATGAAGACAAATTAATCAGCAATATAGCCGATGACAATAATTACAAAGATATACATAGTTGACCTGAAATCAATAACTATATAAGGATTTTTAAATTAAATTAATTTAATTGATTATAAAATTATTAAATAATTATTCATTAATTTTAAAAATAATTTTTTCATCAAATTCAATCATTGTTATCACGAATTTAGACAATGTACATGTGTGTGATAATGACTAAAAAATATATGAAATACGTCATGTTATAACTATTTAGGATAGAATACATAGATCTTAGACTCATTAAATATTTTACTATTTCGGATAAAATACATAGAACTTGAACTCATTAAATACTTTTTAATATTACACATTTAGAATCCGAAGGAACAAGAAAAAAAAAAAAAAAAATTTATGTTCATGAATCACTTTTTTTTTTAAATATCTATTACAGGTTTCACCCTAATCGAATATAAATAGTAGATATTAAATTATTTTTATTTTTATTTTTATTTTATTTTTGTTAATTACGTTATCTAACTTGCATGCAATTCTTTTAAAGATGGCTCAAAGACGTGCATTATTGAATCAACTAATAGATGAGAAAGATAATTATATAATTAAAGTCAGAGTCACTAGAGTTTGAGATAGAGTCAATCAATTCCACCTGGCTGACATCATCCGACTCACATGCCTTCAAAGGCTCGCCATCATTAGTTGATTGACTTTCTTTCTGATAACTTTCTCCCCACTCAATGCGAGCTAGCCATCCATAGTTGTCAGTCTCCCTTACCCCCAACCCACACTGAAACTAAATTCACAATTCAACGAAAGACAGACCCCAACGGTAAGAGCATCTCAAGTAATTAAATTATTTTATAAATTATATTTAATTTATATAATATTAATAAATATTTTTAATTTTTTTAGTAAATAAATTATTACTTAAATTATAATATAAAAAAATTAAAAATAATTAAAAAACTCTAATTATTTTTCTATTCTCTTATTTAAATATAATTAAAATTATAATTTATGGACTATCAAGTTTCTCGATTTAGTCTTTTTAAGTATTTCAAATATAGTCTGAAATTATATTTAGTCTATCTGTTAACAAAGTAAGATGAATTATAGACTATATTTAGTCTATGATTCATTTACTGGAGATGGCCTAAGACTCCGATTTTTATAAAATATAAATTTAATTTTACATATATATATATATATATATATATATATATATATATATATATTGAAACAAGTGGATAAATTAATAAAAATTAAAGTTAAAAAAAAATTATATAAATTTTATCTTGTCGAATAATATTCGTTTAGTCAAAGAATATTCGATTCGTATCATAACGCATAAATAACCAAACGTTGGTAGACCTCACAACGAAATATTGTCAAATATAAAAAACGACATAAGTAACATTTTTAAATAAAAATGATCAACGATACTATCACTTTTAAACTGTTAAAATACCTGATAGTAAAGGAATAGTAAAACATGATATTACACAGTATTATATGGTATTACACAGTAGCACGCGTATTGCACGGTGTTTTATATTATTAAACTGATGAAGTGATTATTGTACAATATTGTTCGGTAAAATTTCTGAAATTATTATATGTCCTTTAATAGTTTGCGTTTCATTTAATATCATTTTATTTGAACCTTCTTATTTACCTGAACCTTGCTACTGAACTTCAACCGTTATTTTGAGTTATGGATCTTGAATATCATTCTTGAATTTGAGTTCACATCATGTTGACAATTTGAACATTATTTGACTCTGGACAAAGTATCATATTATTCTATTTATCATTTATATCTCTGTTGTTATTCTAATTATCAAAAATCAATTTGTTATGAATATTTGTGGCCCGGGGTATAAATGATAGGATAAAGGCGATAATGGTGGTGTGTCTTTTAGGACACGTAGTGAATATTCTCTTTGACATGGGGCAAAAAAGAACTATTGTTAGTATGATCATGACCAGTAGTGTTTCGGATGATAAAAGTTGATAATATTTTTTTTTTAAAAAGAAGTTAATGGACATCATAGCTTACATGATTCTTCTAATGTATTACTCATTTTGCTGCTATTATTGATATAAAATTTGTTATTTATTATATTCTATCAAAAACTCAACTGTTGAAGGCTAATGATAATTTAGTTATTGTATTTTTAGTCACGATATTCTTTACTGTACTGTTTAAACTCACCCTTTCTTTCGTTTGTTTCACTATTATTTAGAAAATGATAAAGTAGTTGGCTCTAGCCAGGAAATAGAGTGAATGTCCAAATAATAGTTATAATAGTTTTCACATGTTATAAAATAGTGTGACAATAATAGTGACGACTTAGTTATGTATTATTGAGTTCTGTATTATTGTACTATGTACTATTTTGTAATAGTAATTGTGTATTTTTGGCATTTTAAATTGAATAAAAAAATTACAATGATAAAACAGTTCACATTACTGAACGAAAATGCGATGTGTCTAAAACCTCGAGATCGTAAATGAATTCAAGTACTATTCTGATCATCTTTTTATGATCTTTTTTATAAATAGAATTATTGTGAGCGGTCTAAATTTCAATTCTTATTTCTTTTTTCATATTATAAGGAAAAAGTTAGCCCGTACTTTGGGGGGGGGGGGGGGGGGGGGGGGTTGTGTAAAGGATAACAAGTAAAAAAAAATGAGAAAATGAATAAAACGCCTCATTTCCTCACCACATGAAAAATCAAGGCCGAAACGAAAATGACCGGGAGCTTATAGGCTTATGGATTTTGACTGGCACTCATAGTTAGTCATACGTAGAACAAAATAGACTTTTGTGTTGGTAAATTATTTTATTTTTTTATTCGGGTATAAATTTGTGCTAACGATTATTTTATCTTTTGATAACATAAATCAAAAAAAGAATTCTATTATATATTATCTTTTTATTATATTAAATTTTTAATTGAATAAAAAATAGCCGTGAGCTGCTAGAAATATGCCGCACTTGTCATGGCTTGGTGACAAGAGGCAACCTTGGGATATATATATATATATATATATATATATATATATAGTTTCTTGATTGTACCGAAAGTTCAAGACTTTTTAAAATAAATAAATAATTTGCAGTAGGTGGCTTTTTTAAGCTGAATTTTAAGTCAAATTGCACAATGACAGCTGTTCAACATATATTTTATGTAGTTTATGCTCTCAATTAAGTTCGATAATGGGGGTTTTTTTTTTAACGCTACCACTTTTGAAAAAATATCAAATACAATTACAAATGAATTATACTCCCCAAAAGGGCATAGAAAAATCCTATTGGTAAATAAAGTTGTTACTTCTATCGTTTCAAGAATCAGCCTACCATCACCTTAATACAAATACCCTCATACCACCAAAATCATGGTAAAAGAATAGCACATACGAATCCATGAGAACATATTCAATACGAAAATGATATACATTGTAAATATTTATGTCAATTTTATGATTGTCACTTTGTTAATTACGTAGATAAATATTAATAGTAAGAGAGATGTAATACTAATAACCCTAGATCTCTTATAATTTTATCTAATTCTTGTGTTTGTAAGTATAATTCAGAACAAATTTATCATAGTACATAACAGAATTCTATCCAATACAACAGTGATAAAGAATGCATTCAATACATCAGTGATAACTACAAATTTGAAACCATAAAGCATATAGTGATCTCTCCATCAGTAGAAATGACGGCATAAAGGAAGAGAAGTGTTTTGAATCCATTTGATAATCCACATTGGCAAAGCATACAAATAAATTCATGACTGATCTGTTTTGCCACATTTCTTTCCAAAAAGAGCGTCAACAAGAATCAATCCACTGGTTTGCTAGATGAAACTTTAATGGCTTAATTCAAGGTTGACTTGTCATATTTGTCATCATTTCGCCGCCCTATCCACTTACCATCTAATCTTAGTTTATGTTGCTCGTGTCCTACCATTCATGTCGACCAGCACTTTTCACACGTGAGACGGATCCAGTAGGATTCTGCACAAGCAAAAAAACAAGAACCTGTTTAGTTGGATAAGCAAATTGGCAAGAAAAGCAAAGACTGCTAAATTAGTAATTCACACGTTAAAGAGTCATAGTGGGAATTGACACATTGGTGTGTGGCGATTCGGTTGTGAAGGATGGATATAATTATAGGAAAAAAGACGTAATGAAAACTTGGCATATTCATACTTTTATTTTACGTTTTAAAGAGACCCTCGTCCTCATCTAATTCAATTTTTTAAGGTATTCACTGTTCTCCAAGAAAATGATATAAAGGAACAGAAGATGACTAGACAGACAACTTGGGGCTTAATTTATTAGAGATATGAAAGGCGATAAAGAACTAACAGAGACATTAGGAGCAACAGACAGAAGTGCTCGAGTGAGGGCAAATGCTTATGTAAATATTAGGTAATGGAATGCAAGAATGTGTTAGGGTTTCGACACAGTGAAAACAGCGAAATTTGAAAAAAAATAAAATTCTGAAATCCTAAAACAGGATTCATGCGAAAATAGATTAATTAGAGGTTTAGATTATTTTACCGATTATCCGAGATGGACATGAGACGATGGAATTCTGGAACGGCTTCGAATCTTCAACGCAATCTAGCGACTGCGTCTCTACGGTATCCACACGAACGCTCCGCGAATCATCCCACGATCTGCAGCAAAAGGAATCGCGATACTAGTCACCAAGATTTGGATTTTCAAATTATTTTTCTCTCTAGCCTCTTTCTGAAAGCGACCAGGATTTTAGTTTTTGTTCCTTACGTGATTAAGACTACTAATATATCACATATATAGTAGTTAATAGAAATTAACCAAAACCTAATTTAATTAGAAAAATAAAATCCGAATTTATATATATTATATCTTAATTAAGTCTAACTTAATTAATATACATATATATAAATTATCCTATTAATTTAAATTTGTAATTTTAAATACTATCAATCATATTGACATATTTAAATACTTACAATTTAAATTAATTCTTTTTTTTTAAATACGTTCTAAGTGTGTGACCCTATAGGTTATTATTATGTTGGCAATAATTTTAAAATTATATTATAAAATTATAAACAGTGAGCGGCATCTAGTAATGCATCATTGTTACCCAAATAATAATAAGATCGGTGATTCGATGCAACCTTTTTGTGACCAATGTTTCAATGCAATTTAATTATTTTAACCTTGACATCCTAGATTAAACTCGAGGCATGGAAAGTGTCATACTCTTCATAATTTAATCTGAATTTTCTTGATCAATGAGTAGACTATATGAAACAAATCAATATTTGAGCATGGTCATTCATTTCATAGTCCTACTCAATCAAGAGGCCTATGGATATCACCCATAATATATAAGTGGGTTAAATTCCATCTAGATCACTCATATTCCTCACACGATTCATGATGTACCCAATCACCTTTATTGTTCATCCTATTAAAGGTGACATTTGATGATATCAAAGTACATAAATTCTCGTGTAATAATATAGTGATCTCAGGTCGGAGGATAATTACATCATTGTCACTATGAGAATTTCTTATGCATTGACTCAAATATCTCATATATTTATGACCAATGAGATTTGACCATCAGTCAATCCACATACTAGTCTCAATGCATCATTGTTTTCCCATTAACAATGATACTTGACTAGAGATATTTAAGAGCAATGATACTAATTGTAATTATATAATCTCATGTTCAAGTCACATACTTAAAGTTATATAATCCGTATCATTATTCTAGGGGTTTTTATTATGTTAACATTTATATAACGCAGTAAATAAAATCATAATAAAATAATTCATTTATTCAATCAAATATAATATAAAAAATGTTAAGCAATTATATCAAATAATTAACCTCTAGGGCATCAACTCTAACAGAATGAAACTCCATTTTTGAGATACAGTCAACAAACCATATGCCATCCGTCATCTTGTACGTAATTTCCCTATCATTATCTAATATATTTACTTTATAAGAATTAAGACCTAGTAATCTTGGGATTGCATATCTGGTAGCTCTTATATAGTGCGGCCAATGTTATTTGATAAGTTACTACTGTCATCCTACAAGCCAGGCTATTTGCATGCTTTATAGTTAGTCATACAAACCTTAAAAAATGGGAAGTTCAACTTCTACTCAAATTTCAATGTTGATCTTATTACTACTACTCTTTTCACATGTGAGCAGTTCAATAGCAACTAGCTATCGGGGGCTTAGAACTATGCAGAAAAAGATCGACAGCAGACAAATTTTACGTGAACTAAGTTTTGAATTTTCTAAGATGAAGGGTGACACTAGGAGGGAAATGGCGGGTATTCACAGAGAAGCACCCGAGGGGCCAGATCCACAACATCACTAGAAACCTATGCCATTTCGAAGGAAAATGTCGGTTACAAGAATAGCTCTGCAGGAAAGGGAGAGCACTCTAACCACATGTGGTTAGGATGTACGTGCCAACTTGCAACAGAAAGAAGGTTTCCCTTTTCTTTTCTTTTTTATATTAGTATTTCTTTTTGTTGGTACCATACTTGGTACTAGGTATTATTACTATATCTACAACTATGAGAAGATAATAATAAAATATAGAAATGCTCACAAATGAATTTTCTTTCATGTTATGCGTCAAGTTAAAGAAGAATATTCTACGCTAAAACCATACAAGTGCACTTCAAGCCCATGCTAAGGGTTCAAGGAGTTTGGCCTTACAGAACTGAACACCCTCTGTCAAGAGAACTTCAATTTGCCCGACCAGCAGATAGACCCTAAACAGGGCACCCGAATCAGACCAAATTCTGATTTTTTTATTTATTTCTTTTTTATATTAAAAAAGAAATAGGAATGGAAGGTGTTAAGCCGCCCCCATACATAGTCTTACAATTTTGCGAAGGCTTGAAAGATTTTTTTATTACTTGCTTGCTTTCTTCCAACTCCTTACGTTTAAATTTAAAATATCTCTATAAGGCATTTTCTTATTCCTTCCGTTAGGGAAGAATTGAGCTTATTGCAAAAAGCTGCCAAATTGGACCCCACCGTTGATTTGAGATAAAAAATAAAAATAAAGCACCTAACTTGGGACTATTATGGATGTACAATGCAATTTTGGTAGTTATATTTCATTTCGGTTGATCTTTCTTTTCTATCACGTGTTAAGAGATTTTTGTGCTGGTGGATTGAACGACAAGCAGAAGGAGCAGCTCAATGGACAAATCAGACCATGCTTGCATGCAAATTCACATTCCATCCCCTAATGACTTTATAGAGACTTGAACGTAGTTATCAAAAATAAAATAAAATACAACAGCATCGCTTCTTTCATGGATTTTATACCACAGAAAATTGGGTGAGTATATAACAAATCGACAATTTTTCCTATTACTTTTGTGCTTGAAAATTTTTGTTCTGGATTTTGGTGCTTCAATATTTTTTCCAGATCAATTTCAATTCCGAACTAAGCAACTTTTAAGCCACTTACTTTAAGAGGCCATATGTTGGTACGAGGTTAGTGTATAAAACTTTTAGTAAAGAAAATATGGATGTTTACAAAGATCACCCCTTTGAATCGCTTAGTCTAGAATGATGAAGAAGTTGGGTATACAATCGGAACATCAAAGAAAAATTGATAAAACCTTCACAGAGTGAGCTTTTGAGAAGAATAAAATTGTTTGCTAAGAAACATATAGACCAAACGACCAGTTCTGCAAATATGCAAAGACCTTCTCTTTGGCAAACTTCAAAAAACACAAAAAAAAAGAATATTCTACTGGAGGCACATAAAATATTGCAGGAGAAAAAATTACACCCTAGCTTTACAGCATGTGGAACTTTACCATAAGAGAAAAAGAGAGTACTTTCTGATCTAAAAATTAAAGAATTTTCTCTCTTTGAGCTCCAGTCGTAGCCATAAAATTATTTCCAGAGAAAAAAGTTCAAAATCTAAAAGGAGTTTCAAATTCAGGTAGCAGTATGATAGAGTTGAAAAGATTTCATTCAATGCCAAACCATCCATCGTTCTTTGTAGAGTTTCAGTTCTATTTTATGATATCCAACAAAAAGATCCTAATAATTTTGTCGTCGTCAATGTGTCATTGAAAAGCACACTCGGATCTCTTTACTTTTTTAGCATTTGAACAATCAAAATATGTAGTTATCATTGTTTTGTGGTTAGGAATAAATCATTAGATTAATAATTTGTTCTGGTGAGAACCTAATAGATCAAAGGTATCAATCAAGCTAGCATTTGCAGAGAACTTGAGAAACATAAAGGTTTCCTAGAACGTTTAAGGTTTTTACAAGTTCAGAGAAAATGATTAAGATTTAGTGAACTATGGCACAAAAGGATTTTTTTTCTTTCTTTTCAACTTTATGTAGGAAGCTTATGTGATTGCAACAAGAATTTGTTCATGTAAACAAGCATGAAAATTGAACCTAAACTTCGATATTATGAAGCCAGGTGAGTGGGAATTACCAGGAGCTGTGCTCACTAATATGGGTATACAAGGCTTTTGTTTAACCTATGTCATCCAAGAGCACAAACTCAGCAACACAAGTAAGAATGGATGATAACTTCGCCTTTCCGCCATTCAACAAGCAGAAGATTCTACTGAGGCTGTGAATCTGCAAGTTGAGAAATTAAATATTAACAAAGAAGGATTTTCGCCTTTGAAACAAAGCAACAAAGCAGACAAGACGGTGAATGGAAAAGTTAGAAAGTTGCCTTACCGTGCGTGTTGTTTCAGAAGTTGCATGCAGCCCAGGGCCTTGGATAGTTTAGAAAATGAGTCACCAATGGGAAAACAGGAAGTAGCCTACAGCTTACAAAGTGAAACTAAAATTTTGCCACCCCATGTAATAATTGCTATCATATTTACACCAGAGGAAACTAGAGAACATGAATACTATGATTCATAAACACAATATCTTAATAAAAATAGACAAGGTTGTGAAAGTTTCAAGCACTTTCAAGAGTGTAGATACACTACATTTTTCTGATAAATTAAAATCCTAAAGAGAATTATTCATCTCCTTGAAATTTTTTTGTTAATTTTTAATCTCATTTGAAGGCTAGTTTACAAACCATACACGCACTTTCTGAATACTGTCCTAAAAACAACAATAGTAGGCACCATTTTTGTAATTGGTGTATTTCACCAAAAGAAACAGCAGTGGAGCACCATATCATAACATTACTCAGAAAAAAACAGCCCTAGTCAATAAATGACAAATATATACCAAACAAATTGCAGAAAAGCACAACAAACAAAGCTAAAAATTGCCGTGCAAGGAAGAACCACCAGGTTGTGTTCAGATAATAGAAATTTCTGAATTCATACATGTTAAAATAGGTTGGTTTCGAGGGAACCATACTCTTCAATACTTTCTTAAATTTTCGTTCAACAGTTGGAACTTGGAAGAACCAATTAGTTGTTTCCACTTTCGACAAAAAGGTTAACCGTTGAAAAGAGAACATATAACGTATTTTGTTAAACCTCAATTCGTTTTAATAATTGGTAAACATTAATAACCAGCAGGATGAACTCAAATTTAAAAAGCGAATTACATCAACTTGACCAAAATACAGTAGTTCGTATATATATATAGAGCATTCAAATTCACAAGTCACATAAGTTTTGTCCTTAAACTTGGCTGATCATAACATAGTTATTCAACCACAATAACAACTAAATAACACACAAAAGTAAATTGATTTGATCCTATACAGTATACAAATTCACATTTTAAAAGCCTTGAGGGGGTCATTAGGGTCAATCTCTGCAATGAGTGGCAGATCAACGGGTAGAGTTTCCAGACTCAAGCCTTTCCCTCTCAGCATCCCAACCACTTCCTCAAACACAATCCTGTTGCCGCCCTGAGTAAGGTGCAAACCATCTCTGCATTTCGAATGACAAAAACAAACCATAACAAATGGAATTTATCCTTCATTTTTGCACAACACCACCACAAAGAGAAACATATTATTAACAGTTAAGAGCTCAAACATGGACTTCTGATTAATAGGAGCCTAACATAGAAGGCCAGGGGCCATTTTCACCTACTTTACTACTTAAATAATGTGCTAATATCAGAAAATAAAAGGCCTCAATAAAGAGCAACTGAACCAATAGAATATATGATCCTGTGGTTGGGGTAGTCTGCAAAACTTGTAGATAGTTGAACCACTAATGTAAAATTCCAGGGTGGTTCATTCATAGGTAAATCATAAGATCCCCAAAGAGTTCTTCTACATCGTTATCCAAACAAAAATATATTAACAGTATAGTAAAATGCAAGCAACCTGCACATCTACTGCAGAATCTAAAGTCAATTAAGGAGATGAAAAGTGTACTATCTGTATGTCAATTACCATATAACGAAGTCATAAGCTACGAGTAAATTGAAGATATATGGATATACCTTAGGTAAGCTCTTTGCCAGTCAGGAAACTGCTGCATTTTATTCCAAAGATTTACAACTGGAATTCCACATTCTTTACCAACTGCCACACAAGCTTCAGCGTAAGCACCTGCAGCTTCATTGGTTCTCTCTGGTAGACCCAATTGATTCTCAACAAAAGGGTGTCTGCAATTTTTCAACAACTCATAATAAAATATTTTTCTGTACTATGTGATACTACAACGGTGGGACATGGTAGGGATATTGAGATTACGTTAAATCAAAGGAATATATGAAATTTTGAAGGGGGTGTGTTAATGATCTTACAAAAGACGCCCGGTTTCATCAATTGGGGGAGGAGTGATGAGGACAATGAGAGTTTCAGGCCAACGCTTCTGAACATAAGAGTAATACGAGAATTACATCAGCAAAAGAAATGAAACAAAAAGTAAATATATGTATGTGAGCATTTAAAAGTATGTCAGCAACAAAATCTTTAAAAAGAAAAAAAAACTTATGGCTGCAAGCACTCAACATATAGTGCCTTTAACACTAGCATCGGATAACACTTATTTCAGAGATTCATTTCTAAAATCCTCCAGTGTGAAATTATGTTGTAGGCTCACATAACAAGTAATATTTTGCCTTTAAGCCACAGCACGAGGGTTATGCATTTTAAGAAGTAGGAGTATACAGACTTGATCTCAATGAATATACGAACCAAACAATTAAAGATGCCAAGAAAGGATCCGTAAGATCATCATAATAAACTATACATAGGCTACAAGGACCAAAGAGATCACTTGTCATACAGAAGATGTAGCCACAGACTGTAACTTCCAGAAACCTCATAAATATTTACAGCAAAATACTATCAAATACAAAATTAGAATAGGTGCTAAAACTCTGGCGCGCTTGTGGGAACAAGAGAGTTTTTTTTCCCCTCTATTCAAACCAAATAGTGAATAAGTAGTTACTCCTCCTAAGTGTGGATTGGAAGTTTTTGTTGATCTCCTACAAGGAGTAAATATCCAAATGTTTAATCTGACAGAATATATACTGAAAATAATGTACTTAAAATATGTCAGATAACTAGTACTCCTTAAACTGAGTGTCACGTTCAACATGACACATTTTTAGGAGTTGGGGGAAACATTGACCTGTACATGTGTAAGTTCACATATTTGCTTCATGTTTTCACCAATTAATAGAATAAACTATAAGTTTCTCATATTGTTCTAACCTTTAATAGTAAAACAAAAATACATAATGTTAATAGGTCCATAAATGATGAACAATTTATTTTTCTTGCATTTTTCAATAAGAGATAAAACCCACACAGAATCAATTCTGTGTTTTATTTTGTCTAGAATACGCAAACAAATTAGTTTAAATGCAGGACTTGTCAGCCCATAATCCAAGATGTCTAAACCTGGCACCTGGTGGACAAGGCACAGAGGATATTACAGGACTTATACTTTAACATCTAAATATCCACTAAGCATCTTTGAAGGTATATTAAGGAAAATATCTACCATCAAAACATATCTAGCATACAAAAAATCAGTTGGGCAAAATTTTTTAACATCGGTGTTTAGATCAGCATAGCATAACAATCTGGTCCTACATCAGTAACATCACATTAGGGTATTGGCATGGGTAGCTTCTCTGAAAGAGATCATATATGGCTTGACACACCACAAAAAGAATACTTGAGTACAATAAGTGTGACAGGCCGACAGCAAGTCCAAACCAAATTCAACCGACCAATGTGCCATAGCATAAACTTTAACTAGAATGACTCTATCAGAAGAATTATGTAACCAGAGTTCATAATCAACAATATATAAAAGTTTTAGAAGAAAGTAAAAAAGGTCAGACAGTGTATTATGCAGGGCAGGCAAGTGAAAATGACAAGGCACTCCACACCTTTCACATTTTAGCAGAAAGGAAAAAATAAAATGAACCAAGTGGCAAACAATAACAGCGACTAGTGGGCCTCAAAGATAAACACTTTGCTTGGCACCCACTGCTACCTTTAATGGATCCTCCAGAGCCACTAGTCCAATACAAGCAAAGTGAAGCCTTTCACAGATTCACTTCCATTAGATTTTCTTGACCATACACTTGAAAATTAAGACTAATATAACACAATAATTTGAATCACTCTTTAAAGTTCAGATCATCCGCTTCCCTTAAACTAAAATCACATTTACATGAACAGAAAATGAGGTGTATCCAGTAGACCAAATAATATTAAAAATATTCATGAATTTTGATTGTTTTTTTCTCAAGGGTCAACTTATCATATGTGGTACATCTATGGTCCCAACATACTTCAAAAGGGAAGCTCTTTTAGATATTATACGTGAGAAAAAACCTATAAGCTGCGTATTGTGTATTTATTTTGCAATTTGACAAAACAGGGCATGCCCTGTTTCTAGTGTGCAAATGCCTGCAATAAAATAAAATTAGAATGGTTTTATATGTAGCTTCATGTATGTGCATCTTCTGCTTACATATTTAATCATATATTACCAGTGAGACACACAAGCAATGAATATGCTCCACATAAATATATATTTCTATCATTTCCATCTTCATCCTACTTTTTATTAAAGTATAAACTAGAAAGGGAAAAAAAAGGTGCAGTTGAGCAAGATCCACACCACATTTGGACAGAGGAGAGAGGGAAGAGAATTAAGTCTAATTTATAAAATAAATTAAAAAAATGTTCTAAAATAGAATCTCATTTTTATCATAGTATACAATAACACAAATCATGTTGACTTAGGCTACGTTTAGACATTTGAATTGAAAGAATGAAATTAAAATTAGTATATTTTTTAGCGTTTTAAATGTATGTTTGATTGGTGACCGTGTGAAATGAAATCAAAGGATGTCATTCCATCGGAATGATTTATCTACCAAATACATTATTTTTTATTTCATTTTTTCTTTTATTCTATTCCTTCGATCTAAACATATGTACGAGAGCGGATTGTCAGTCTCATTTAAATAAACTTGTCCTGTACCACTCGATAATAATCAATTTTTAGGAGCAAAATGACATAATGTATCAAGTAAAAAACAAAAATGTATCACTAAAGTTGGCAAATTTTGTAAATGGAATTTTTTTGTGGGGAGGTGGGAGTAATAGAACAAAGATAGCAGACTTGTCAACAACTATGCACATTTAATTTCTTGTGTGTTATTTGTGATGTGAAAGAGAGAAAGAGTGGAATGCCTTGAGAAAAGAGACAATGGCGTGAAGATTTTGCTTGTACTCATCTATTGGCACGTGTTGGAAGCCAGAGCATCTATCCGGAAGGCACGCGTCATTTGCACCAAAGAACACCGTCACAGCCAGCGGTGCACCGCCACTCTCCGCCGCATCCGCCTCCGCCGGAAACACCTTATGCAGCACACTCAAAGCCCATCTTGTATTATACCCACTATACCCTCTTAGCACCACATCAACCTAAACACAAATAAAAACAAAATTCATCATAAAAAAAAAATTAAAAAACCCAATTTTCAAAATTTCAAAATCAATCAACCCAATATATATATATTGCACCGTGCGAGAGAAGTGGTGAGCAAAAGAAGCACCCCAGCCACCGTCACCAAAGGATTCCTCAGTAATGGAATCTCCGAAAAGATAAATCTTTGGCCTCATTTTCTTCAAAAATGGATCTTTTTTACTCTGTTTTTTTCACAAAAAAGAACGGGTTGTTACTGCTTTAATAGAGACTCGGCCTAGTAGTAGTTAGTAAAGTATAAATGTACTTTCTTGATCAATAAAGTTATGAGAGGAGATGAGAAAAGGCAAGAACGACTGAAACCTGCAACAAAAAGAAGAAACAGAGGAGTAGTGATGATGAATTGTAATAAAAACAATTTCTTTTCACTTAATTCAACTGCCCACACTGTACCTTACCTCCTTCTGAGATACAGAGCCTGCACTAAATTAATTAATTGAACCCAGAAAAAGCTGCAATCAGCATCTTTCTTTTTCATACAAAAGATAGATAGATAGATAGATAGATAGATAGATAGAGGGGAAAAACAGGCAGACGGGTACAGAGAGAGAGGGTTGGAAATGGTGGATTAATAAGAAGAGTTGTTACGTTTTGTTGTTTCGTATATATAAATATGGATTTTTTTACGCGGAAAATAATATATAATATTATTTATTTATGTAGGTGTACTGAATTCAATGTATAAAAAAATAATATATTAGTGGACCCCATGTATTGAATTCAGTGCAATTATATAAAGAAATAATTTTTAACAGATCTCATCTTTTATTTTTCGCACCTAATGTGTACCCTTAAGACACACATTAAACGGACCGTATAAATATATATGGACGAGAACTCCAAAACTTACTTCTGACCTCAGTAATGCACTTCCCAACAAACTTTTCTTGGGTCTGATTGAAATGGCCAAACATAGTTTTTGTATTTTTATACAGTACTAGTTCAGTCCTATTTGTTAAAATGGATTTAAATACTCCATATTATTGTTGTAATTCTTCAGTTCAATTTTATTTGCTATTTTAAGAGAAATCACATACACTAATGAATGTAATTAATATATTATATAAATTTTATCCTTATATCTTTTATCATTTTCATTGCGTCGCATTTTAGCAATTATAAAAGATTTATTTATGTTATTAAGTGTTTTATTCAAATTCGTCTATTTAAATAGAAATTTGGGCAATAAAAGTGATTAACTATTTTTTTTCTTTCATGGTTTATTTATGTTATTAATTTATGATTTTATGTGCTTAAATAATTCGTGTCAAATTTTGAATCTGAATCAAATTATAGCATAATAAGGACTAATTCGCTTTCTCTTAATAATATCTTCTTGGATCATTTTAATCCGTCATAGGTTCACTCAAAATCTAAAAGATCATAACTGAATGTATTAGTGATAGTAGATTGAATCATTTTCCCCGTCAAGTCAAACACATAGCCACACAAGTTCTAGAAACTTTGTCTCTCTAACAATTGTTGGATAATACCGATAGCCTAGTAAGTTAGCTAATTTATGATTTTATGTGCTTGTAACAATTCGGGTCAAATTTCGAGTCTGAATTAAATCATAGCATAATAAGGACCAATGTATTTTATCTCAATATTATTTTTTTTGGTCATTTTAGTCTACCACAGGCTCATCCAAAATTGAAGAAATCATAACTGAATGTATTAGTGATAATAGTTTGGGTTTTTATCCCTATCATGTCGAACACATAGCCACACAAGACCTAAAAATGTCTCTCTCGCAATTGTAAGATAATACCAATAGCTTAGTAGCCCAACCCTCCTTCATGTCATCACATCTGGTAATCTAATTAGATGACCCGATTAGAACTTTCAAGAATCTCTAATACCATACGTAACAACCTGAGTTAAATTCCAAATTCGAAGTAAATCATAACAAATAGACCTGTTAATTTCACCCAAACCTCAATCTTAATAAGATTCGATTTTTAAAATCTATAGTGTTAAAGTCGGGTATGGGATATACCCTCCTACTCATGTCCTTTAACCCAATTATGTGTGTGTGTGTTTATATATATATATATATGTATGTATGTATGTATGTATTTTAAATTAGCATTTTGTGTATATATAATTATGTAGTTATTTAGGTTATCTTATTGTAAATTCATAACATTTTTAATATAATATGTTGCTAATAATAGAAATGTTGCATGTTGTTTGATTTTGAATTAAAAATAGTTATACAAAGTAATATAAAAAATTAGAGAAATTTAATTTGGGAAAAAGGAGAGCAAACTGGTAAACGCGACAGAGAGCGGGTCAGGTAGGGGGTATTATTTTTGGGGTTGAGTCAAATTTAGGGGATAGCTCTATATTGACGGGGTAGGTATAGACAAGGTTTTTCCGAACTATACCTGCCCTGTTGTTAGGTCTAATAATATGGCATAATAAGTTTTCTTAATAATATCTTTTTTAGTTATCTTAATCCACCACAGATTCACCTAAAAAGTCAAAACTAAAAACATTTGTGATAACAGTTTAGGCCTTTATATACACATTTAAGTATCTCACATATTACGATATGAGATTGAAGTATTACGGTGGTAAATCTTAGCTTACGTTTGGATTGAATGAATGAAATTGGTAAATGAATGAAATAGAGAAGGGAATATAATGGACAGTGAAATGATTCATTGTATTCAAATTGGAATGAGTCATTCCATACTCTTCTCCAAACAATAAATTTTATAGATTTTGTAGAAATGAGAATTGTTCATTCCATTCCAATGGACAACCAAACATAATTTTTTTCATTCCATTCCCATTTTCATTCCTACAATCTAAACATAGCATTAAAATGTTAATTATAAAAGAGCAGATTATGGGGACGATATAAGACGAGCACAACTAAAATATACGGAAGTAGGACGAATAAGAGACCAATAGGAGTACAATATATAAAAGTAGAGCAGATATTATTTTGACATACCTAATCTACCCAGGCCCACTATCGGTTTGAGCCTGAAGGTGAAGGACGAGATCCATATTGGGTTAGGTTAGGCTTGAAAGGTCCTTGAACTATGGCCCAAGTTGGGGAAGCATCCTCTAACCAAGGGTCCCACGTGGTCGCCCCCCAAGCAAACAGTCAAGCCTTGAGAGACGCACAAGCCGGCTGATGGGACATCCATAGCTGAACCTAAGGGGCAACCTCTGGCCAAGGGGCCATAGGGCCGCCCCTTGAGCACACAGTCGCCTACCGAGCAATGCCTTTTTTAGGTGATGGGACAATAGAAAAGGTTATATAAGGTGACTAAATAGCGTAAAGGAGGATTTTTAATTTTATTTACGGATTACCTTCACTAGAGGCGTCCCGCAACGACACCTTGTCGTCATCCTCTGTGGACGTTTGTGCAAGTTTGGAGAAGTTTGTAGGTTCAAGACTGTCTCGAGGGCTAGGTCACCCTTATCGACACTAAAGAAAGGACCTTGTCTAAAAATCTTAGATTCTGGGAACTATCAAACTCAAGTTATTCTTCCACCCTTGTTTCCATTTAGTTAATAACGGTACCCATCGAGAAAGTCTCTTTCTAGTCGCCGTCGATTTTTAACCATTTGGGAAATATTCATAGGAGATCAATATAAAGTACGTACGAGGTCTCCAGCCGATAACAATTTGAAAATGGTTAGAACGTGGAATAGGGGTGGGAGGAGTGGTGACACAGCTCCTAGCTACCCCTAGCTCAATTGCCACCTGAGTTGACGTGATGGGGGTTATACGATGCGTAGTCTGGCCATTTTTTGTACTTAGTTCATCCCGTTCATTTTCGAGCTCAACTAGATTTAAGAAAGAGACTAAAAAAAAGGCAAAGCCCGAATTACCGAGGGACCTCGAGGAGTATATGTCATTGAAACGGCTCGTCGTGAAGCCAAAAATACTAGACGACTGGCACGTTTATATGATTTAGAATACCTTTGACTGTAACACAATGAAATGGTGAGGAGGTTAGAGGAGATGGTCACCCTGATTGTCCATGAGCGAGGGCAAGGCCAAATCAGTTCCCACTATGACTGGTCGGGGGTCACCATATTCTACCTAGAATGAATCCCGCAGTTGGCGAATCAGACAGAGATCTGCAACCCTTGGCGAAGAAATGAGAAGTCGTTATATGATAAGAAGCCTTTCCCCACGCCCGAGGAGTGAGTGCTAACCCAATGGGAGATGGTCTATGTTTACATGACTACAAAGGGTGGATGATTGCCCATCCATCACAATTGAGTTGCAGATTGAGTCTGTCAGTGCTTTCAACCACCAAGTAGAGCCAAAGGAAAGAACAAGGGTAAGCCCAAGTCTGAGCCACGACAGAACCCGATCGATACTTGGACCCAAAGGTTTGAATATCTGAAAAGGGATGAAAGGGGTAGCAATATTGTAGGTCGAGAATTTCCTTTTTCAAAAAAAAATAAAAAAGGGCCCATGGACTTTAACGTTAGGTCACTGGCTTAAAATGTTTTGTTGGCACAACATATCCGAAGGACCACGTTAGGTATTACAAAAGTTTAATGTATATGCTAAATTATACAGAGACCACTAAGTGTCGATTGTTCATCTCCAGTCTAAAGCCTTATGATAGGACCTGGTTTGCATCTCTTCCCCTGCGAAGCATCAAGTCATGGGTGGAGCTTTGGGATGCATTTATTGAATACATCACGGGGAATTGTCCAATCAAGGTACTTACAATCATCCTAATGTAACTCAAGCAAGAAGATGATGAATCATTCAGGGATTATATTGAGAGATTCAATAAAGGAGTAGCCCCTATCAAAGACTTTAAGATTTAATAGGAAGTAAGTCACTTTACCAAAAATTTGAACATTTGGAGTAACAGAGACTTCGTCAAGGATCTAATCACCAAAGGCCTCCAAACCCTTGGCAAAGTTTATAAGATCGCTCAGGATCATATCTCGGCCAAGGAGGCCTTCAGAACATTGTACCCTGGCTCAAACAGAAGAAAGGTGTAAGACCCCGAATTTTATGAAATACAAAATTTAATTTTTCTTCATATATATTTTTTTTGAAACAGTAAGTGGTTAAATTAACAAAATTGAAAGTTAAGGATGTTATGTGCAAATTTTATTTTGTCGGACAATATTCGCTTTGTCGGGGAATATTCGTTTGGTCGGGGAATATTCGTGCCGTACGACGGCGCCGAAATAATAAATTATTGGTGGACCCCACAACGGAATATTTGTCGGATATAGAAAACGACAGAAGTAACCTTTTTAAATAAAAATAGTCAACGGAACTGTTAAAATACCGGTGATAAAAGAATAGTAGCATACGGTAGTTTATGGTATTTTCTGTAGCACACGGTACTCTACAGTAACACACGGTATTGCATAGTGTCTCATATTATTGGTCTGATAATTGACACCGTAACTGTTACGCATCATTTCATCGATAATTGTCACTGCATAATATTTTATATTATCAATTCAATAATTGTTGTTACACAGTATTTTGCATTATTGATTTAATAATTGTCATTACACTGTATTTTATATCATTGAGTCAATAATTGTTGTTGCACTGTTTTTAAAATTATTGAACCTAATAATTGTCACAGTAACATATGCACAGTAATTCACATTATTGAATCAATAATTGTCATTACACAGTAACGTATGCTTTATTTTACATTATTGTTATCTCTATTATGATGTTATTTAAACAGTTGTATTTCATTAATTTATTGACTTGATATCTAAGAGCTAACTATACTGTATTTATAACAATTAGTCATAATAATTGAATTGATAAAGTTATTTGTTTATAATATAAAGTTAGGTGATTATTAGGTGATATGAAATGAATGGTGTAGATTAAAGTGTGAATTATTGTTGAATAATTGAATTGATTTGTTTATAATATAAAGTTAGGTGATTATTAGGTGATATGAAATGAATGGTGTAGATTAAAGTGTGAATTATTGTTGAATAATTAAATTGATTTGTTTATAATATAAAGTTAGGTGATTATTAGGTGATATGAAATGAATGGTGTAGATTAAAGATAATATAATATTTGAAATGGATGGTGTAGATTAAAAGATGATCTTTAAATGAATGGTTTAGATTAAATGAATGATAAGATTTTTGGCTATAAATAGAAGCCTTAACTTAAGGATTTTTCATAAACTTCCTTACTTGTTCTTTCTTTCTCTCTCTAAATACTTCTTGTGAAAGTTCTCTCTAAGTGTGCTTAAGTCATCTTGAGTATTTGTGAAGATCTATAAGTATACGTGTACTGTTCAAGTTAATCAACCTCATTTAAATCAATATCCAGTCACGTGTTGAGGTAAGGGATACCATCTTTTTCATCTTCCATTATTCAAACATACTATGGTAAGGGATTATCATTATTTGATTCTCGATAATAATATTGTTTCTTCCTTACTCATAAGACGTGCCTTTTATTTCCATGTATTAAATTGTGGGAATAACCTTACGGAGCGGATTGCCGCCTGTTGGTGAATAACCTTTCGTATTCATTCATTATTAATCTCTGAGAATAACCTTACGGAGCGGATTGCCGCCTGTTTGGTGAATAACTCTTTGTACTCAAATTCTATTAAATTGTGGGAATAACCTTACGGAGCGGATTGCCGCCTGTTGGTGAATAACCCTTTGTATTAATTTCCTTCACCTTTTGTTAATCAAACCTGCTACGGTAAGGGATATTATTTTCTTTCATACTCCTAAATCGAAATTTATTATGGAACTATTGCTTCTATAATTCCTGAAAATATTATATGTTCCATAATAGTTGAACTTCATTATTTCAACTGAACCTTCCTATTTACGTGAACCTTTCTATTGAATTGTAACCGTTATTCTGAACTGTGGATCTTGAATATCATTTTTAAATTTCACTCCACATCATGTTGACAATTTGGACATTATTTGAATCTGTACAAAGTAAACTTCCGATACTTATTGTTATCCTATTTCTTCTGTTCATCATTTATATCATTCTAATCATCCAAAAATCAAGCTGTTGTGAATATCTGTGGCCGGGGGCACAGATGTGATATATTTGTTGAACAGATGATAGGTTAAAGGCGATATAATAGGTTAAAGGCGATACATCTGTTCGGTGTCTTTTATGGCACGTGGTGAATGTTCTCTTTGGCCCGTAGTGCAAAGATGAACTGTTGTTTGGTATGATTATGACCAAAGGCTGAATCTGGTATAATCATGACCGTTGGTGTTATATTGAATGTCTTTGGCCCGTAGTGCAAAGATGAACTGTTGATCTGCATGATTATGATCAGGAACTGTGAATTTGTATTATCTTGACTAATGATATTTCAGATGATAAAAGTTGATGATGTTTTTCCTAAAAAGAGAACCGAGTGGACATTATAGTCTGCATTATTCTTCTAATAGATTACTCATTCCGCTGCTATTATTGATCTGAACGTTGTTTAAGAATTTAACTGCAGTTTTTGATATAAACCTTGTAGTCTATTGTATTCTATCAAGAACTCAACTGTTGAAGACTAATGATAATTTATTCGTCATTATCTTAGTCATGATATTCTTTACTGGGCTATTTGAGCTCACCCTTTCTTTTGTTCCATTGTTTTTCAACAGGAGATGAAAACATAACAGGGTCTAGCCGGGGAATGGAGTGAGGGTCCGAGGAATAGTTATCATAGTCTTCACGTTTTGTAAAATAGTGTGGCAATAATAGTGAAGACTTAGTTGTGTATTATTATACACTGTATTGTTGTACGTTGTGCTTTGCTGTAATAATTTTGTTGTAGTATTTTGACGACTCAAGTTTGGGCTGTGTGGGCCCAGATTTGGGGGTGTCACAGTTGGCATCAGAGCTTAGGGATATGGTCTTTAATGGAGATCTGGGGTAGAACTAGGAGGGGAGAGACGAATAGAATCAGTCACTAGTGTGTCCTACCTAAAATAGATTTTATTATCTAATGAGTCGATTTGAATGTAGGAACATGAAGTGATGAGTCAGTTTATTTGAACTAACATTTATTTTGTGACCACAGTTTAGTATGACATCTGGAAATCAAGAGGTTAACTATGGAATGCCTGAAGCAAATGTAGCCGAGAATCAAGAGGCCCCAAACAATCCTCCTGCCAACTCAGGAAATAATGTTCCTGATAACATGATGAACGATGGATTCTTTAGGAATTTCATGCAGTTCATACAGAATCAAGGAAGAGGAAATCCAGTCAATAATAACGGTAGAAACGCTGGCAATTTGAGGATGGTCACTGTTAAGCAATTTAAAGAATTAGGACCACCTGAATTCCACGGGAAGCCTGACCCACTCAAAGCGGAGGCATGGCTAAAGCAGACGACAAAAATACTTGATGTCTTACAATGCGCTGATGATCAGAAGGTGCCATTTGCCACTTTTATGTTACGAGGTGAGGCGGACCATTGGTGGGAAGCGGTAAAACGTATCCAACCTTCAGCACTCGAAATGTCTTGGACAGAATTCGAAGAACTGTTTAACGAGAAGTATTTCCCAGAAAGCATCCGCCATATGAAAGAGGTGGAATTCATTAAGCTGGAGCAGGGAAACATGACAGTCTCCCAATATGAAGCCAAGTTTGCCGAGTTATCTCGTTTTGCCACCCATCTTGTGGATGACGAAGCACGAATGAGTCGGATGTTCCTAAGAGGTTTGAGATTCAAAATTCGTCAACAACTTAGCTCTCATAATTTTAGTTTATATTCAGATGTTGTAGATAGGGCTCAAAGGGTGAAGCAAACAGATGAAACATTGCAGCCAAGAGTTAATGATCAGCATAGAGAAAGGAGTGACAACAACCACAGGAACGAGAACCATCGAGGAGGTAACCAACACTTCGGTGGTAATTCCATACCAAATAACAGAAGAGGAGAATCTAGTGGGAACAATTTCAAAAGAAAGAGATTCCATAATAATTATGGAAGGGCACCAGCACCAGTACCAACACCAACACCGACCCCAGTTTCAAGGGGAGAAGATCGACCACCAGTGAGATGCTATAGGTGTGGTCAGGAAGGTCACATCAGCCCAAACTGTACACTGCAGTCCAAAAAGTGTTACAGTTGTGGGAAAGAGGGTCATCTTGCGCGGTTTTGTCCTGCCACAAAATCAAGTCCAGCTGCAATGATGATACCAAAAGCTAGCGCGGATAAGGGAAAATCTGTAGTTCAAGGGAGAGCTTTTGTTGTGACATCCCAAATGGCGCGAAACTCGAACGAGGTGATAACCGGTAAGTTATTCATAAATTCTCGTGAAGTCTACGCTTTGTTAGATACTGGCTCTACCCATTCTTTTATCTCACCTGCATGTGCTCAGCGTTTAAACTTAACTCCTGAAAATTTGGACTTTGACTTATCAGTTGAAACCCCATTAGGAGAAATGACCATTACATCTACTGTCTATAAATCTTGCCTAGTTCAAATCAACAACCTCACATTACCTGTTGACCTTATTTCTTTGGAGATGCATGAATTTGATGTGATTTTAGGAATTGATTGGTTGACTACCCATCATGATAAAATTGATTGTTTTCATAAGATTATTAGTTTTCATATTCCTAATCAACCTGTCATGCAAATTCAAGCAACTAAACCATTGAAATCTATAACTGTTATTTCTAGCCATAAAGCCATTCGTTTATTGAAAAACGGATGTCAAGCCTTTTTAGCTCATGTCACTGATTTGAACAAAAATACGTCAAACTTGAATGATATTCCCATTGTTAATGAGTTTCCTGACGTTTTTCCTGAAGAACTTCCTAGCTTACCCCCAAACCGTGAAATTGATTTTTATATTGATCTTGAACCCGATACCAAGCCCATTTCCAAAGCTCCCTACCGAATGGCTCCCATTGAACTTCAAGAGTTAAAAGTCCAACTACAGGAATTGTTGGATACCGGTTTCATTCGTCCGAGTGCATCACCTTGGGGTGCTCCTGTTCTATTTGTGAAGAAGAAAGACGGGAGTATGAGATTGTGCATTGACTACCGAGAATTGAACCATGTCACCATCAAGAACAGGTACCCGTTACCTCGGATTGATGACATGTTTGATCAATTGCAAGGCGCTCAACATTTCTCAAAGATTGATCTCCGTTCTGGATATCATCAGTTAAAGGTTAAAGCTGAGGACATTCCAAAGACTGCTTTCAGAACTCGTTATGGGCATTATGAGTTCTTAGTAATGCCTTTTGGACTAACTAATGCTCCTGCAGCTTTCATGGACATGATGAACCGGATATTCAAGGAACATTTGGATCATTTTGTGGTTGTCTTTATTGATGACATCCTCATATACTCCAAGAGTCGCGAGGATCATGAACAACACCTGAGATTGATACTACAAAAGCTCCGTGAAAACAAATTATATGCCAAGTTGAAAAAATGTGAGTTCTGGCTTGAGGAGGTCGCGTTTCTTGGGCATGTGATTTCTAGTCAAGGAATATCAGTCGATCCTGCGAAGATTGAAACGGTACTAAATTGGGAACAACCCAAAACAGTAACCGAAGTCCGAAGTTTTCTGGGTCTAGCTGGTTATTATCGGAGATTCGTAGAAGGATTTTCTCGAATCGCCACTCCATTAACGCAGCTTACTCGGAAAAGCACAAAATTCATATGGAGCGAGGAATGCGAGAAAAGTTTCCAAGAACTCAAGAAGAGACTGGTTTCAGGCCATCAGGATCAGGAGAATTTGTTATCTACAGCGATGCTTCTGGCAAAGGTCTAGGCTGTGTCCTTATGCAACATGGAAAGGTTATAGCCTACGCCTCTCGACAACTCAAAGATTATGAGAAAAATTATCCTACTCATGATCTAGAGTTGGCAGCAGTCGTTTTCGCGTTGAAGATCTGGAGACACTACTTGTACGGAGAAAAAGTGGATATCTATACGGATCATAAAAGTCTCAAGTATTTCTTCACCCAGAAGGAACTCAACATGCGACAACGACGTTGGCTTGAGCTGTTAAAGGATTATGACCACACAATCCAGTATCACCCGGGAAAGGCGAACGTTGTAGTTGACGCTTTGAGCAGAAAATCTTATGCAAGTACAAGTGCACTGCTGACAACACAAAAGTGTATTTTGTACGACTTGCAAAAGATGGAGATAGAGCTAAAGACACCAGGGACCCGCTCGAAGATTGCTCACGTGCGAGTAGAACCAACTTTAATCGATAAAATTAAAGCTGCTCAAGCTACCGATCCGAAACTGATAAACATGATAAAGAAAGTACAAGAAGGTGCCATTCCCGAAGCAAGAATCGACGAGAAAGGAATACTTCGAGTCAACTCTCGACTCTGTGTTCCTAACGATCCTGAATTAAAGCATAAAATCATGATGGAGGCACACAACACGCCGTTTGCAATCCACCCAGGAGGTACCAAGATGTATCGAGATCTTCGACATACATTTCGGTGGAACAATATGAAAAGGGAGATTGCAGAGTTTATCTCAAGGTGCCTAACTTGTCAACGTGTCAAGGCAGAACATCAAGTTCCTAAAGGTCCATTACAATCACTTGAAGTTCCCGAATGGAAGTGGGAACACATCAATATGGACTTCGTGACGGGTCTTCCAAAAGTTTCTCAAGGCTTAGATGCAATTTGGGTGATCGTAGATAGATTGACCAAATCTGCTCATTTCTTGCCTATACGAGAAAACTTTTCACTTGAACGTCTTGCCGGTATGTACATAAATGAGATCGTGAGATTGCATGGCATGCCAGTTTCCATAGTTTCTGATCGAGATCCTAGATTCACTTCACGCTTTTGGATCAGTCTACAAAAAGCTATGGGCACTGAACTACGTTTTAGTTCTGCATACCATCCTCAAACGGACGGACAATCGGAAAGGACGATCCAGACCCTCGAAGATCTTTTGAGACTTTGTGTATTAGACTTCAAAGGAAGTTGGGATAAGTACTTGCCGTTGGTGGAATTTTCTTACAACAACAGTTACCAAGCAAGCATAGGCATGGCTCTATTCGAGGCATTGTATGGAAGGAAGTGTCGCTCTCCAATATGTTGGAATGAGGTAGGAGAAGCAAAATTGTTGGGACACGAGTTGGTACGCTTGACGACCGAAAAGATCCAAATGATCCGACAACGAATACAGACCGCACAAGAACGACAAAAGAGTTATGCTGATCTTCATCGGAGAGACGAAAGTTTCAACGTCGGAGATCATGTATTCTTACGTGTTTCTCCATGGAAAGGGGTTACGAGATTCGAAAAGAGAGGAAAGCTCAACCCTCGATTTATTGGCCCATTTGAAATCCTCGATCGAATAGGAACCGTAGCCTACAGACTAGCCCTACCACCAAGTATGTCTCGCATCCATAACGTTTTTCACATATCTATGTTACGTAAATATGTGAAGGACCCAAACCACGTCATTGAGTTAGAACCAGACGTTATAGCAGAGGATTTAACATACGAGGAGGTACCTGTTAAGATCCTGGATAAGAAGGAGCAGATCCTACGCTCAAAGGTTATACCTCAAGTTAAGGTTTTATGGAGGAACCAAGATACTGAGGAAATGACCTGGGAGCTAGAATTTGAGATGAAATCTAAGTATCCTTACCTCTTCGATATGTCAGGTACGTCAATTTCGGGGACGAAATTTCATAAGGAGGGGAGGTTGTAAGACCCCGAATTTTATGAAATACAAAATTTAATTTTTCTTCATATATATTTTTTTTGAAACAGTAAGTGGTTAAATTAACAAAATTGAAAGTTAAGGATGTTATGTGCAAATTTTATTTTGTCGGACAATATTCGCTTTGTCGGGGAATATTCGTTTGGTCGGGGAATATTCGTGCCGTACGACGGCGCCGAAATAATAAATTATTGGTGGACCCCACAACGGAATATTTGTCGGATATAGAAAACGACAGAAGTAACCTTTTTAAATAAAAATAGTCAACGGAACTGTTAAAATACCGGTGATAAAAGAATAGTAGCATACGGTAGTTTATGGTATTTTCTGTAGCACACGGTATCTACAGTAACACACGGTATTGCATAGTGTCTCATATTATTGGTCTGATAATTGACACCGTAACTGTTACGCATCATTTCATCGATAATTGTCACTGCATAATATTTTATATTATCAATTTAATAATTGTTGTTACACAGTATTTTGCATTATTGATTTAATAATTGTCATTACACTGTATTTTATATCATTGAGTCAATAATTGTTGTTGCACTGTTTTTAAAATTATTGAACCTAATAATTGTCACAGTAACATATGCACAGTAATTCACATTATTGAATCAATAATTGTCATTACACAGTAACGTATGCTTTATTTTACATTATTGTTATCTCTATTATGATGTTATTTAAACAGTTGTATTTCATTAATTTATTGACTTGATATCTAAGAGCTAACTATACTGTATTTATAACAATTAGTCATAATAATTGAATTGATAAAGTTATTTGTTTATAATATAAAGTTAGGTGATTATTAGGTGATATGAAATGAATGGTGTAGATTAAAGTGTGAATTATTGTTGAATAATTGAATTGATTTGTTTATAATATAAAGTTAGGTGATTATTAGGTGATATGAAATGAATGGTGTAGATTAAAGTGTGAATTATTGTTGAATAATTAAATTGATTTGTTTATAATATAAAGTTAGGTGATTATTAGGTGATATGAAATGAATGGTGTAGATTAAAGATAATATAATATTTGAAATGGATGGTGTAGATTAAAAGATGATCTTTAAATGAATGGTTTAGATTAAATGAATGATAAGATTTTTGGCTATAAATAGAAGCCTTAACTTAAGGATTTTTCATAAACTTCCTTACTTGTTCTTTCTTTCTCTCTCTAAATACTTCTTGTGAAAGTTCTCTCTAAGTGTGCTTAAGTCATCTTGAGTATTTGTGAAGATCTATAAGTATACGTGTACTGTTCAAGTTAATCAACCTCATTTAAATCAATATCCAGTCACGTGTTGAGGTAAGGGATACCATCTTTTTCATCTTCCATTATTCAAACATACTATGGTCAGGGATTATCATTATTTGATTCTCGATAATAATATTGTTTCTTCCTTACTCATAAGACGTGCCTTTTATTTCCATGTATTAAATTGTGGGAATAACCTTACGGAGCGGATTGCCGCCTGTTGGTGAATAACCTTTCGTATTCATTCATTATTAATCTCTGAGAATAACCTTACGGAGCGGATTGCCGCCTGTTTGGTGAATAACTCTTTGTACTCAAATTCTATTAAATTGTGGGAATAACCTTACGGAGCGGATTGCCGCCTGTTTGGTGAATAACTCTTTGTACGCAAATTCTATTAAATTGTGGGAATAACCTTACGGAGCGGATTGCCGCCTGTTGGTGAATAACCCTTTGTATTAATTTCCTTCACCTTTTGTTAATCAAACCTGCTACGGTAAGGGATATTATTTTCTTTCATACTCCTAAATCGAAATTTATTATGGAACTATTGCTTCTATAATTCCTGAAAATATTATATGTTCCATAATAGTTGAACTTCATTATTTCAACTGAACCTTCCTATTTACGTAAACCTTTCTATTGAATTGTAACCGTTATTCTGAACTGTGGATCTTGAATATCATTTTTAAATTTCACTCCACATCATGTTGACAATTTGGACATTATTTGAATCTGTACAAAGTAAACTTCCGATACTTATTGTTATCCTATTTCTTCTGTTCATCATTTATATCATTCTAATCATCCAAAAATCAAGCTGTTGTGAATATCTGTGGCCGGGGGCACAGATGTGATATATTTGTTGAACAGATGATAGGTTAAAGGCGATATAATAGGTTAAAGGCGATACATCTGTTCGGTGTCTTTTATGGCACGTGGTGAATGTTCTCTTTGGCCCGTAGTGCAAAGATGAACTGTTGTTTGGTATGATTATGACCAAAGGCTGAATCTGGTATAATCATGACCGTTGGTGTTATATTGAATGTCTTTGGCCCGTAGTGCAAAGATGAACTGTTGATCTGCATGATTATGATCAGGAACTGTGAATTTGTATTATCTTGACTAATGATATTTCAGATGATAAAAGTTGATGATGTTTTTCCTAAAAAGAGAACCGAGTGGACATTATAGTCTGCATTATTCTTCTAATAGATTACTCATTCCGCTGCTATTATTGATCTGAACGTTGTTTAAGAATTTAACTGCAGTTTTTGATATAAACCTTGTAGTCTATTGTATTCTATCAAGAACTCAACTGTTGAAGACTAATGATAATTTATTCGTCATTATCTTAGTCATGATATTCTTTACTGGGCTATTTGAGCTCACCCTTTCTTTTGTTCCATTGTTTTTCAACAGGAGATGAAAACATAACAGGGTCTAGCCGGGGAATGGAGTGAGGGTCCGAGGAATAGTTATCATAGTCTTCACGTTTTGTAAAATAGTGTGGCAATAATAGTGAAGACTTAGTTGTGTATTATTATACACTGTATTGTTGTACGTTGTGCTTTGTTGTAATAATTTTGTTGTAGTATTTTGACGACTCAAGTTTGGGCTGTGTGGGCCCAGATTTGGGGGTGTCACAAAAGGGGAGGGGTAAAAATAGGAATGAAGGAGGTAGCGATAAAAATAAGAAGAACCCAAAAAAGAAAAAAAGGAAAACCGGAGGGGGTGATGATATCGTCGTGCGAAAAAAAGATGAAGAATATACTCCCCTCAACAAATCCCAAGCAGACATTCTGGAGGAGATCAAGGGCAAACCATTTTTCACCGGACTGAAAAGACTCAATGGGCCCCTAGAAAAACGGAACAGGAACAGGAACTGCAAGTACCATGAAGACCACGGCCATTACACCAAGCATTGTTGGGCTTTAAATTTTTTTACTGAAGAGCAAATGTTAAAAGGAAACTTGAAATAGTACAATAAGGGATAGTTCGCACTCACGATTAACCCGAGACCCTCGCACGTGGTTGGTGAATGGCACGTGGTAAATGTAGTGATAGGGGGATCAACTTCAGATTGTCTCAAGGAAAAATATGTGAAAATGGTATTCATGGTAGAAGGGCACCAAATGAAGAGACAAAAAGATCGACCCCAACAATTTAATTACTTTTTATAATGAAGATTACGGGTCAGTTAACCTAGGCATATAGATGCAATGGTAAAATTAGATATTACTAGCCATGATGTGATGAAGGCGTTAATTGACAATGGTTCTTCAATAGATATCCTCCACAACCATTCCCACAGTCGCATGTTGTTGGATGGGCACGAGATCAAATTATGCACCGAGCCGCCTCTGTATGGGTTTGGGATAAACCCAGTACTTGTCCGAGGGACTATCAGTTTGCTTATCATCTTCGGGTCACCACCATGTCAAGTGGGGATAGTAGTGAAGTTTTATACAGTAGACGGAGCTTTTTCATAAAATACTATAATTTGACGTCTGACTTTGGCCAACTTAAGGGCAATCACATAAATTAAGCACTTGAAAATGAAGTTGCCAACCCTTTATGGGGTAGGGGAATGGCTTAGTCACAGTCGGTGGACCCTTCGAGACACTAGTTGTTAGAGTTGATGCCCTGGATACTAATTATTTGATGTAATTATTAACATTTTTGATATTATATTTGATTGAATAAATGGATTATTTTTTATGATTTCATTTACTGCGTTATATAAATGTTAGCATAATAAAAGTCCTTAAAATAGTTATACGAATTATATAGCTTTAAGTATGTAACTTGAACATGAGATTATATAATTACAATTAGTATCATTGCTCTTAAATGTCCCTAGTCGAGTATAATTGTTAATGAGACAACAATGATGCATTGAAACTAGTATATGGATTGACTGATGGCCAAATCTCATTGGTTATAAATATATGAGATATTTGAGTCAATGCATAGGTACATGTTAGAGAACAATGTACTGGACTGACCCACCATGAGAATTCTACGTGGAGCATTATGCAAAGTGTCATAAGAAATTCTCATAGTGACAATGATGTAATGATCCTCTGACCTGAGATCACTATATTATTACACGAGAATTTATGTACTTTGATATAATCAAATGTCACCTTTAATAGGGTGGACAATAAAGGTGATTATTGGGTACATCATGAATCGTGTGAGGAATATAAATGATCTAGATGAAATTTAACCCTCCTATATATTAGGGGTGATATCAATAGGCCTCTTGATTGAGTAGGACTATGAAATGCATGACCATGCCCAAATAATGATTTATTTCATATAGTCTACTCATTGATCAAAAAAACTCAGATTAAATTATGAAGAGTATGACACTTTTCATGCCTCGAGTTTAATCTAGGATGTCAAGGTTAAAAGGATGAAATTGCATTGAAACATTGGTCACGAAAAGGTTACATCGAATCACCGATCTTATTATTATTTGGGTAGCAGTGATGTATTACTAGACGTTGCTCACTGTTTATAATTTTATAATATAATTTTAAAATTATTGCCAACATAATAATAACCTATAGGGTCACACACTTAGAACGTATTTAAAAAAAAAGAAATTAATTTAAATTATAAGTATTTAAATATGTCAATATGATTAATAGTATTTAAAATTACGAATTTAAATTAATAGGATAATTTATATATATATATATATTAATTAAGTTAGACTTAATTAAGATATAATATATATAAATTCGAATTTTATTTTTCTAATTAAATTAGATTTTGGTTAATTCCTATTAACTACTATATATATGATATATCAGTAGTCTTAATCACGTAAGGAACAAAAACTAAAATTCTAGCCGCTTTCAGAAAGAGGCTAGAGAGAAAAATAAAATCATGATCTGGTGGCTAGTACCGCGGTTTCTTTTGTTGCAGATCGTGGGACGATTCGCGGAGCGTTCGTGTGAATACCGTAGAGACGTAGTCGTTGGATTGGGTTGAGGATTCGAGGCTGCTTTAGAATTCACCAGTGTCTCCATTCAAGCTTACATATTTGGTAAAACAAATTCTGAACCTCTTATTAATCTGTTTTCGCATGGATCCTGTTTTAGGATTTCGAAATTTTTTTAAAATCCCGCTGCTTTCACTGTGTCGAAACTGTGACGCCCCCAAATCTAGGCCTACATAGCCCAATTTGAGACGCCATAAAATACATAATCTTTAATATAAATAGTTCATAGAACAGAAATGCAAAACTCAATAATACACAACTAAGTCTTCACTATTATTTTCACACTATATTCAACATGTGAAGACTACAATAGCTATCACTCGGACCGTCACTCCATTCCCCTGCTAGACCCGGCTACTCTATCTTTTTCTGAAAAACAATGGAACAAAAGAAAGGGTGAGCTCAAATAGCCCAGTAAGAAATATCATGACTAAGATAACGACAAATAAATTATCATTAGCCTTCAACAGATGAGTTCTTAATTGAATATAATAGACAATAAGCTTTGTATCAATAATAGCAGCGGAATGAGCAATCTATTAGAAGAATAATGCAGACTATAATGTCCACTCGATTCTTTTTTTAGGAAAAACATCCTCAACTTTTATCATCTTAAACACCGCTGGTCATGATAATATAAATTTCCAGTTCCTGATTATAATCATGCCAGTCAATAGTTCATCTTTGCATTACGAGCCAAAGATATTCAAATATAACACCAACGGTAATGATTATACCAGTTTTCAGCCTTTGGTCATAATCATACCAACAACAGTTCATCTTTGCCCCAGGCCAAAGAGAATATTCATCACGTGCCCTAAAAGACACAATAATTATATCGCCTTTATCCTATCAACTGTGTCCCAGGCCACAGATATTCACAACAACATGGTTCTTGATGATTAGAATAACAACCGTGATATAGATGATGAATAAGAAGAAACAGTATGATCAATAAATATCAAAAGTTTATGACTTTACTTTGTGCAGATTCAAATAATGTCCAAATTGCCAACATGATGTGGACTAAAATTCAAGAATGATATTTCAGATCCACGGTTCAGAATAACAGTTAAGGTTCAATAGAAAGATTTAGAAAAATAGGAAGGTTCAGTTGAAATGATATTAGATGAAGCGCAAACTATTAAAGAATATGTATTCATTTCAGGAAACTTTACCAAGAAGAGACAAGTAAGAAATGAATACGAAGAGTAATTCACCAAACATGCGGTAGTCCGCGTAGTCAGGTTATTCCCACAAATTAATAAGGAATGAATACGAAAGGTTATTCACCAACAGGCGGTAATCCGCGCCGTAAGGTTATTCCCACAATTTAATATATGGAAATAAATACGAAAGGTTATTCACCAACAGGCGATAATCCGCGCCGTAAGGTTATTCCCACAATTTAATATATGGAAATAAATACGAAAGGTTATTCACCAACAGGCGATAATCCGCGCCGTAAGGTTATTCCCACAATTTAATATATGGAAATGAATACGAAAGGTTATTCACCAACAGGCGATAATCCGCGCCATAAGGTTATTCCCACAATTTAATATATGGAAAGAAACGATATTATTTTCGAGAATCAAATAATGATAATCCCTTACCATAGTAAGTTTGAATAATGGAAGATGAAAAAGATGGTATCCCTTACCTTAACACGTGACTAGATATGAACTCGTACACTTACAGCTCTTTACAAATACTCAAGATGACTTTAGCACACTCGAAGAGAACTTATACTAAGAAATATTTGGAGAGTGAAAGAAAGAATAAGCAAGGAAGTTTTTATGAAAAATCCTTAAGTTAAGGCTTCTATTTATAGCAAAAATTCTTATCATCACCAAGATTTCCTAATTTAATCCAAACCGTATATTTCAAAATAATGTTTAATCCATACCACTCATTTTATCTTTTAAGATTTCTTTAATCTAAACCATTCATTTAAAGATCATCTTTTAATCTATACCATTCAATTTACTTTATATATAAAACAACTAACTTTAAATAAATCAATTATCTTTATATATAAAAACAAACAACTTTATATAATTTATCATAATAAAAACAAATAACTTTATCAATTCAATTATTCAACAATAATTCACAATTATTCATTATTATGGCTAATTGTTGTAAATGCAGTGTAGTTTGCTTTTCGAGTTAGAAAAATAGGAAAATCACCCAATAATAGAATACAACAGTTTAATCAATATCGCAAAAGAGATAACAATAATGCTGAAAATAAATAAGAAAATAACACGTTACTGTGTAATGACAATTATTGATTCAGTAATGTGAATTATTGTGCATATGCTACTGTGACAATTATCAGCTCAATAATATGAATTATTATGCATGTGGCAATTATTGGTTCAATAAAGTCAATATAGTACAATAATCACTTTATCATTTAATAATATGAAACACTGTGCAATACCGTGTGCTACAGTGCAATACCGTGTGCTACTATGTAATACCATGTGCTACTATGTAATACCGTATGTTACTATTCTTTTACCATCAGGTATTTTAACAGTTCAAAATGATAATACCGTTGACTATTTTTATTTAAAAAAGGTTACGTATGTCGCTTTCTATATCCGACAATAAGTCGTTGTGGGGGTCCACCATTATTTTATTATTTCGGCGCCGTCGTACGAATCGAATATTCCCCGACAAAACGAATATTCTCCGACCAAACGAATATTGTCCGACATAATAAAATTTGTACATAACATCCTTAACTTTTAACCTTATCAATTTAACCACCTACTGTTTCAGGAAAAATATATATGAAGAAAAATTAAAGTTTGTATTTCAAAAAATTCGGGGTCTTACAGAAACCCTACACTAGTGCCCTCTTTCGGCACACCTCCAGTTTCTTTCGAGGCCCTTTTGCTCGTCGGACCATCCTTGGGGGACCCGTGTTTAGCTCACTTGGGAAAGGACGATGTCGGCGTGTCCGGGACCTTCCTCTTTAGGGCATTTTCCTTCGGTGGCATCGCACCCAAGGGTTTCTCTAAAAAAAGCCTCAGAGTATGTACCAGAATCGTGTTAGCGACCACAGCCAGAGCTTTCTTTTCCACTTTGAATCTTTGGTTCACCATTACCAGATCATTATGAACAACTTCACAAATAAGAGCAAACTGTGGGTTAGCACTAAATAAGAATAAGCAGTTCATAACAAAAACAAACAAGTAAGTAACACTAAAAAAAAGGCTTGACAAATGGGACTAGTTTCATTACGTCTATGGTAGCATAAAAGTATGGGTCTTAAAAGTTCTTCAGGTACCAAGGTTGCTCAGGGTGCGTCTTACAAAAACTGTTATACTGAACCCAATCATTTTAAGGGATTAAATATTTTATCACCCGGAGAGCATTCATGCCCCTTAGGATAACAAATCGAGGGAGGCTTAGAAGTTCCCCCTTGACAAATAACCATTCTTGGTGTCAACCCTTATTGTTTGATGTAAGACCCTGAATTTTATTAACTGCAAAATTTAATTTTTCTTTATATATATATTTCTTCCTGAAACAGTAAGTGGTTAAATTGATAAAGTTAAAAGTTAAGGATGTTATGTCCAAATTTTATTTTGTCGGGGAATATTCGTTTTATCGGGGAATATTTGGGTTGTACGACGGCGCCGAAATAACTAATCATTGGTAGACCCCACAACGGAATATTTGTCGGATATAGAAAACGACAGACGTAACATTTTTAAATAAAATTAGTCAACGGTGTTATTACTTTTAACTGTTAAAATACCTGTGATAAAAGAATAGTAGCATACGGTAATTCATGGTATTCTATAGTAACACACGATATTGCACATTATCTCATATTATTAATCTGATAACGTGGTCATTGCACAATATTCATCAATAATTATTGTTACACAGTATTTTGCATTATTGATTCAATAATTGTTATTACACTGTATTTTATATCATTGAATCAATAATTGTTATTGCACTGTATGTTAAAATTATTGAACCAAATAATTGTCACATTAATAAATATATAGTAATTTACATTATTAAATTAATAATAATCTGTGACGTGTTTCTTACATTATTGTTAAATTATTGTTGTAGCATTATTTTATTATATATGTTGGACCCACAAGAAAAAATATAAAATATAAAAAAATTAATTTTATTATTATTTTGAATAGTAAACATGTGGGCCCTCTGTGGGGCCACATGAGAAATGAAAATTGTGGGTTGGTGAAGAGAGAAAAAGCAGCGGTTGCTGCTGCCTTTGTTGAATTCTCAGCACTGGCGTGCTACACGCCAGCTGCCACCTACCACGCATAATACCATCTTTTCTCCTATAAATAGCTTGCTCAGCTGAATAGAAAAATCACACCTAAAACATAAAATTTTTCTATAAGTATTTTATGAGTTTTTTCTGAGAATAATAAGGTTATCTTGAGTGTTTGGAAATCAAGAGGAGTGCAGGAATTTTACAAGTAAGTGTCTTATTAAAGTGTAGTAATTACATAAATACCTATTTCACACGGTATTCACAAATCTTCCTTTAGAAGACTCTTCTTTGAGAAGATTTGGTTTTAAAAAGTTTTCTTTGAAAGATTTATTTTAAAAATTATTTTTAAAGTTATTATTTTACACTACAGAAATTTATGTTATATAAATAATTTTGATAGTTCATAATATATATACATACACCTTGGAAATTATATATGGTAATTACTAATTATATTATAAATATATAGGTTGATCAACCTCATTTTTATCAATATTCAGTCACGTGATAAGGTAAAGGGTATCATTCTTTTAATCATCAGAAATAGTATTATTTTCTTACTTTTAAGGGATATCATCTTTTTCATCTTCCATTATTCGAACTTATCACGGTAAGGGATATTATTTCTTTTATACTCTTAAACTTACTATGGTAAGTATTATTCGGTAAAACTTTTGAAATGATTATATGTTCCATAATAGTTTGCGCTTCATTTAATATCATTTCAATTGTTCATTTCTATTTACGTGAACCTTTTTATTGAACTATAACCGTTATTATGAACTATGGATCTTGAATATCATTTTTGAATTTCACTCCACTTCATGTTGACAATTTGGATATTATTTGAATCTGCACAAAGTAATATTAGAAACTTTCGATATTTATTGTTTACCCTGTTTCTTTTGTTCCTTGTTAATATCTCTGTTATTATTCTAATAATTAAGAATTAAACTGTTGTGGATATATGTGGCCTGGGGCACAGATTGAATAAAAGTGTTGATAGGTTAAAGGCGTTGATAAGTTAAAGGCGATATATTTGATGATGTGTTTTTTAAGGCACGTGGTGAATGTTCTCTTTGGCCTGGGGCAAAGATGAACTGTTGTTTGGTATGATTATGACCAAATGTTATAGATTGGTATAATCATGACCGGTGGTGCTATATTGAATATCTTTGGCCCGAAGTGCAAAGATGAATTGTTGACTTACATGATTATGACCAGGAACTGTGAAATTGTACTATCATGGCCAGTGGTGTTTCAGATGATAAAAGTCGATAATGTTTTCTTAAAAAGAGACGCGAGTGGACATCAAGGTCCATATAAATTTTCTAATAGTTGTTATTCTCCTGCAGTTATTGATCTGAGCCTTGTTTAAAAATTTAACTACAGTCGTTGAATTAAAACTTACTGTTTAAATTATTCTATCAAAAACTCAACTGTTGAAAACTAATGATAATTTATTTTTCATTATCTTAGTCATGATATTCTTTACTGGGCTATTTGAGCTCACCTTTTTCCTTTTGTTCCATTGTTTTCAACAGGAGATGATAGAGTAGCTGGGTCTAGTCGGGAGATGGAGTGATGGTCCGAGTTGTAGCTGTACTAGTCTTCATAAGTTGTAAAATAGTGTGACAATAATAATGAAAACTTAGTTATGTATTTTTTTGAATACTGTACGGTGATACGTTATACATTGTATTGTAATGGTTGTTATATATTTTGACAACTCAAGTTTGGGCTGTGTGGGCCCAGATTTGGGGGTGTCACACTCGAGGGGTGACACAAACTCAAGCCTACCATCCTGCCAGGAAATCTGATAAAATCTTTTTGTCTAGGATTTTTGGACCTTGAAGGTGTAGAAGAACAATCTTAAAATCGGTTTGACCTTTTTCTTAGCGCAATGGGCAAAGAAAGCAGATAGTAGCAGGACAGAGTTAGGTACTAATTGCTCAAGGGTGACCAGAAGAAAGTCCTTTAGAAGGATACGGATAAATCGAGGTAAAGGCAACCTGAGGCCGAACCTAAAATGCATCACAAATGATGTTGACCCACCCGCCTTCGAGGATGTTGTGTATGCACTTAGTAGGGTTCGACATCCTAATGTCATACTCCTTAGGGAGAAAAATGGCCTTCTTGAATAACTTTAGATCGGACGGGTCAAATCTACACTCCTTACTTATGACCTCATACTTGGCCTTGGCAAAAGGATTCCTAACATAATCTGGAAAAAAAGAAGAGGAGTGTTAGTCTTAAGGGCTCTAAGGTCACTCTCTATAAGGATGAAGGCTACGGGTTCTCTTTCTGACTCTCTTATAAAAGCGGACTCTTCGTCATTCCTATCCGAATATGCATCCACCCTCTCAATGCCCTTTCCCCCCATTAGGGTGTCCTCAACCTGAGGGGGTTCAACTACCACATCTCCACTATCTCCGCTGGGGGACGTAACATCGTGCACCTGTAGAACCTTATCCATTACTTTAATGGGAGACAGACTCACAACAAACCTAAAGGGAAAGCACTGATGCCAAAAATGGCATAATTTTTGGGGGAAAATCAAAGAGTAAGTTTGGCTAAACTTACTTGACAAAAACGATGAAACGAAGGAAATCAGAATTCGACAAAAATGGTAGTATTGGCTGAAGTGTGAAAAGCTCTCTTGCTTTGTCGACGGCTGCTAAAAATAAAATAGACGGAAGTGGTGAATAAAAGGTTTACATTTTAATTATGAACCCTATCGGCGGCGCAGATTTTGAACTCTAATTTGAATTGAATGATGGGGATCAATTCGTCTTCCCAATGTCTTGGGGAGACCAAACGACACGCACATCACAATTTTAACAGTGCGTGTAAAATTTAATAAGGGGGCATAAAACCCTATGTCTGCGCACTTATAGCATTCAACTGGCGACTATAGGTTTACAACCTTTGTACTTGCATATGTAAGACGTTGTCTACCTCAGAGGACCACGTGCAAGTATGTCAAATGCCATGTATTTGAAGGGAACTAAAATACTTTCTTTTATAAAACAATAACCGCATCTCTAGCACGCAACCGTGCCTTGAACAACGCATAAGTCAACCGATGGGACATCCCAAGCTAGGCCCAAGGGACAACCTTTGGCCTAGGGGTCCACATGGTCGCCTCCCGAGCACACGACCGTGCATTGAGCGGTGCCTTTTTCAAGTGACAGGACAGTAAAAAATGCTATATAAGGTAACCAATGAAAATAAAGGAGGTTTTTAAAGATATACTTTTTACATAAAAAGAACCCATACACACTTAATTTTTTATCTCTGAATTTTGTTTACTAACTACCTTCACTAGAGGCATCCTACGACAGCACCCCATCGTCATCCCGTTTGGACATTTATGTAGGTTTAGAGAGGTCAACAGGTTGGAGACTATCCAGAGGACTAAATCATCACTAGGGATAAAAAATTTCTAATGCATGATAGAGCAAATATGCAAAAAACAAAGTATAGAACATATTTGGAGAAAGTATCTTGGCACCGTCACCGTCTAGCAATTGATATTAAATTGTTAATTCTACAAGTTTCTCTTATATAAAAATAAATTATACTTATTATTTATGTTGATAAACTAGTAAAATTAATACTCAATCCATTTTAAAATTAAAAATATATTTGTAAAATAATGATTTTTAAGGATAATTTTATATTCTCAAATATAACTTTAGTATTAATTAAGAATTCGGTTGTGGTAATGTGATATCGAAAATGATAATTAAGGCTGTAAATGATAACCGAAAAATTTGTATCCGTCTGCATCTATATTAAAAAAAATCAAATATTATTCGTATTCAAATAAAACAAATATATCTGTATTCGATTTTAAAGTATCCATAAATAAACGGATACGAATACGGATATATGCATATTCATATTCTTTTAATATCCGACCGTAAATATATTCGACAAATAACGAATATCCGATATTCTACAAATAGCGAATATCCGATGTCCAATATTTGAATTCGTATCCATATTCGAAATTCATATCTAAATAACTTTTATGTGTGTGTGTGTGTGTGTGCGTATTAATAATTTAATTATCAATCATCATATATAAAGTAAACATAATTTAAAAAAAAAACATTTCTTAAATATATAATAATTAGTTTTTACTATCATACGAAAATTATTTTTAAAATATGTCATTTCTCTTTTCAAAAATAAAAAATAACACTTTTAAATATATTATTAAAAATTAAAAAAAAAATTATTTAATTTTAATTAATATATTTTTACTATTGTAAAGTGTAAAATATCTAAAACATACGTAACACTTAACGAGAAAATTATATACTACAAGAATAAAATTATAGTTATTAGTTTGTTATAAATATTTTATTTTCAAAACTTACATACGAGAATAAGAGTGGATGATAAATTAGTAGTATATTTCATTAAAAATGCGATTAATTTGATATTTTTTCTAAGATGCTTAAATTTTGATTGATTTTTATGATCAATGATGGATGATGACGTGTTTGACAATTTAAATGGTGATGAGTAATTATTTCATTTTTTCTTTTAATTTTTGTAATTAATAATTTGAATAAATTATTTGTTAAGTAACTGATAAACGAATTTGGATATCCGAATAATATGTTCGTTCAAATAAAATAAACGAAAACGGATATTATCCGTATTTAAATATTATTTCGAATACCCAATAGAAATAGTATTTTTAAAATTCGTCGAATACCAGATATAAATTTAGATACGATATTACTTTTTCGAATACGAATACGGATACCACTGCATCCGGATCCATATATATCCATTTACAGGCCAAATGATAGTGAAAAAATAATAACAAATTAAGATCATGTCATTTTATAATATTAAAATTGTGACGCCCCCAAATCTGGGCCCACACAGCCCAAACTTGAGTCGTCAAAAGACTACAACAAAATTATTACAACAAAGCACAACGTACAACAATACAGTGTATAATAATACACAACTAAGTCTTCACTATTATTGTCACACTATTTTACAAAACGTGAAGACTATGATAACTATTCCTCGGACCCTCACTCCATTCCCCGGCTAGACCCTGTTATGTTTTCATCTCCTGTTGAAAAACAATGGAACAAAAGAAAGGGTGAGCTCAAATAGCCCAGTAAGAAATATCATGACTAAGATAATGACGAATAAATTATCATTAGCCTTCAACAGTTGAGTTCTTGATAGAATACAATAGACTACAAGGTTTATATCAAAAACTGTAGTTAAATTCTTAAACAATGTTCAGATCAATAATAGCAGCGGAATGAGCAATCTATTAGAAGAATAATGCAGACTATAATGTCCACTCGCTTCTCTTTTTCGTAAAAACATCATCAACTTTTATCATCTGAAATACCATTAGTCATGATAATATAAATTCACAGTTCCTGATCATAATCATGCACATCAGCAGTTCATCTTTGCACTACGGGCCAAAGATATTCAATATAGCACCAACGGTCATGATTATACCAGATTCAGCCTTTGGTCATAATCATACCAAACAACAGTTCATCTTTGCACTACGGGCCAAAGAGAACATTCACCACGTGCCATAAAAGACACCGAACAGATGTATCGCCTTTAACCTATTATATCGCCTTTAACCTATCATCTGTTCAACAAATATATCACATCTGTGCCCCCGGCCACAGATATTCACAACAGCTTGATTTTTGGATGATTAGAATGATATAAATGATGAACAGAAGAAATAGGATAACAATAAGTATCGGAAGTTTACTTTGTACAGATTCAAATAATGTCCAAATTGTCAACATGATGTGGAGTGAAATTTAAAAATGATATTCAAGATCCACAGTTCAGAATAACGGTTACAATTCAATAGAAAGGTTCACGTAAATAGGAAGGTTCAGTTGAAATAATGAAGTTCAACTATTATGGAACATATAATATTTTCAGGAATTATAGAAGCAATAGTTCCATAATAAATTTCGATTTAGGAGTATGAAAGAAAATAATATCCCTTACCGTAGCAGGTTTGATTAACAAAAGGTGAAGGAAATTAATACAAAGGGTTATTCACCAACAGGCGGCAATCCGCTCCGTAAGGTTATTCCCACAATTTAATAGAATTTGAGTACAAAGAGTTATTCACCAAACAGGCGGCAATCCGCTCCGTAAGGTTATTCTCAGAGATTAATAATGAATGAATACGAAAGGTTATTCACCAACAGGCGGCAATCCGCTCCGTAAGGTTATTCCCACAATTTAATACATGGAAATAAAAGGCACGTCTTATGAGTAAGGAAGAAACAATATTATTATCGAGAATCAAATAATGATAATCCCTTACCATAGTATGTTTGAATAATGGAAGATGAAAAAGATGGTATCCCTTACCTCAACACGTGACTGGATATTGATTTAAATGAGGTTGATTAACTTGAACAGTACACGTATACTTATAGATCTTCACAAATACTCAAGATGACTTAAGCACACTTAGAGAGAACTTTCACAAGAAGTATTTAGAGAGAGAAAGAAAGAACAAGTAAGGAAGTTTATGAAAAATCCTTAAGTTAAGGCTTCTATTTATAGCCAAAAATCTTATCATTCATTTAATCTAAACCATTCATTTAAAGATCATCTTTTAATCTACACCATCCATTTCAAATATTATATTATCTTTAATCTACACCATTCATTTCATATCACCTAATAATCACCTAACTTTATATTATAAACAAATCAATTTAATTATTCAACAATAATTCACACTTTAATCTACACCATTCATTTCATATCACCTAATAATCACCTAACTTTATATTATAAACAAATCAATTCAATTATTCAACAATAATTCACACTTTAATCTACACCATTCATTTCATATCACCTAATAATCACCTAACTTTATATTATAAACAAATAACTTTATCAATTCAATTATTATGACTAATTGTTATAAATACAGTATAGTTAGCTCTTAGATATCAAGTCAATAAATTAATGAAATACAACTGTTTAAATAACATCATAATAGAGATAACAATAATGTAAAATAAAGCATACGTTACTGTGTAATGACAATTATTGATTCAATAATGTGAATTACTGTGCATATGTTACTGTGACAATTATTAGGTTCAATAATTTTAAAAACAGTGCAACAACAATTATTGACTCAATGATATAAAATACAGTGTAATGACAATTATTAAATCAATAATGCAAAATACTGTGTAACAACAATTATTGAATTGATAATATAAAATATTATGCAGTGACAATTATCGATGAAATGATGCGTAACAGTTACGGTGTCAATTATCAGATCAATAATATGAGACACTATGCAATACCGTGTGTTACTGTAGAGTACCGAGTGCTACAGAAAATACCAATAACTACCGTATGCTACTATTCTTTTATCACCGGTATTTTAATAGTTCCGTTGACTATTTTTATTTAAAAAGGTTATTTCTGTCGTTTTCTATATCCGACAAATATTCCGTTGTGGGGTCCACCAATAATTTGTTATTTCGGCGCCGTCGGACCAAACGAATATTCCCCGACCAAACGAATATTCCCCGACAAAGCGAATATTGTCCGACAAAATAAAATTTGCACATAACATCCTTAACTTTTAACTTTATCGATTTAACCACTTACTGTTCCAAAAAAATATATATATGAAGAAAAATTAAATTTTGTATTTCATAAAATTCGGGGTCTTACAAAAATAAAAATATATCTCTAATTTTAAATATATATATATATATATATATATATATATATTTGGAATAGAAAAAATATTTTTTTTATTATTGATATTTTGTTAAAGGATTTTCTTATAATGTGCCCTTAGGACATATGCTAAGCGCGGAATTTAATGCATAATATTATTTTTTTATGTATTTGCATTAAATTCAATACATAAAATATATATATATATTAATGGATCTCATGTATTAAATTCAATGCAAATATATATAAAAAAATATTTAATAAATTTTATTTCTTATTTTTTACATTTAATGTATATTCTTAAGACATATATTAAGCGAACCTTTTTGTTAAATGTACCCAAAAAGGACAATTCCTGAATTTCTTATGTAAAATTCAAATTGTGGTAGAAGCCAGTAGGCTAGCTAACTTGGATTCAACTGACAAACTGACACAAGTCTTTTTACTTTTTACATTAAACTAGTTCGTATCCCTTGTCATTTGTCAATGACGGGATTTATAATTATATTTTATTTATTAATTATAATTTATATTATTAAATATATTTTAATATTAATCAAATAATGATAATATAATAATAGTAAAAAATAATAATAAATTAAGATTATTATGTTATTTTATTTTTTAAAAATAAAAAATATTTCTTAAGAAAATTAGAAGAAGAATAATTAAAAGAAAATTGTAAATTAATGTATAATATATTTTAGATTTCTTATAAAGGGGGAACAAATTAAATTAAATATATATAAATAAAAGAAACTATCAATTTATGTATACATTGAAATGTTTATAAATTCTATTATATATCTTATGAATAAGTTATTTATAAAGATAAAAAAAAATCTAATATTTTTTATATAAATTTTATGAGATAATATAAATATAATAAAAATATTAATTAATAAAATTTAAATTTAATTTTACAAATTAATTCAATTTAAAATCAATCAAAATATTTCAATTAATTTATATAATAACATGGTATTCGTTCTATTATAATAATATATTCTTTCTATACGCTGACCTTTGATTTTGTCGTTTCGACGCCTCAGTGAACAACCAACTTTGCTATGTGTAATGATTTTACCACTTATTCATGCAATAACCTTTGTGAAAAATGGTGAAACTCACCACTTATATGGTAGGTCCAACCATTTTTTACAAATGCCATTGCATGAATCATTACAAAACATCATTGCTCATATCTTTTTCCGCAAGCAACACCCCTCATAACTGTTTATATGGACGGTGACAGGTTTTTATTAGAATACACAACTCACATTATTACAGAAAGTGATATTTTTATTTGATTTTTTAATATTTTTATATATAAATTATCGTTATATTAATAATAATAATTAAAATTATTGTATTGATTTATCACAATATTTTTTTATGTAAAAATATAAAAAAAATTATGTGAAAATATCAATTTCCTAAGTTAATACTCTATAGTAGTAATGATTCATTTTCTAAATTAATTTTTTTATATTATTTTGTATAGTTATTTTTAATTTAAAATCAAACAGCATATAATATTTTTATTACTAGTAATATATTATATTAAAAATATTATCAATTTATAATGAAATAATCTAAATAAGTACATAATTATATATATACAAAATATTAACTTTAAACATTTGTATTTATACATATAATCGAGTCGGGGCGGAGGTAAGAAAATATATCCCATACTCGATTCTAACTCTGTATAATTTAAAAAATTGAATCCCATTAGAGTTGGAATCAAACAAACCCGTTAGTTTCTGGTGAAATTGTCGAGCCTACTCATATCCTTCATTTTTATCTATGTTTTAAAGAGACACAAATCTATTTTGTTTATAAATTTTAAGAAATAATTGATGATTTAGTATTTAATATTCTCTAAAAATTAAATATTAATTTATATATCTCTTTCATATATTCAATGAATATCAAAAGAATAACACTAAGATTTTATACTCATTTAATTAATTGCACTAAATATTAATTATATTTCTTACTTTATATGTTTTCTTTCAAAACATAAATTGAAAAAGAGTGGGTGGAGTGTATTAGTTTGATTAATAACTTATAATTTTAGCTCAAGTTAGTAAAAAATCCCCAAATTAAATATTTTTCTATATAATATACGAAAGTCCGATGAGACTTTTTAAGAGTATTGCTACGCTTACAATTACAAAAATTAACTTACAAAATGATATATCAAAATATAACAAGTAAATGTCGATCATATATGGGTGAATCCAATAATTATAACCAATCATAATCATACACTTTATTTTTGTATTTTTTTTAATAATTATTCTTTAGTCACTATAATATTACTGTTTAAAATTGGACTAAATGAGTAACGTATATATCACCTATTTCCCTATGGGTCCTTTGGATTATATAAAAATTCCAATAATATAGAGTGTTGGCCTATAAAAAAATCAATATATTGTAACCTCTTAATTTTAAGCCAACCATCCTATATTCCCATTAGGTCATCAGTGATCACCGCACAGCCTAAATATTTTATCTTAGCGACCTTTGTTCATGCACATTTCATTTTCATAACAAGCTGCCAAGGTCCATTAATGCACAACCAATTGAGCCGACTTTCTAAATTTAGATTATTAAAACCTAAATAAAACTTAATTAGAATGATTTAGCCCTTAAAGATTCCCATATTATTACAATAATTTATTTGATTTTTGGTTTGTTGTCGATTTGCTATTGGTTGGTCAACAATTCAGACTAATAATAGTGAACACTATTATATACACAAAATCAAACATTATATGCATTTTAATTATTAAAAAATAAGATTTGATACGAATTTTCATGTCTGATCTTTTTATTTTATTTAAATAATTCAGATATATTTTGTGTTCTTATTATTGATTTTTTTCAACTTATACTTTTTTAATAATAATTCATGCAAGGAGTGAAGAGGGATGTGGAGTGTTTTACAATCCAAACAAAGAAAATGCTATTTATTATATATGTTTATTTGAGAAAAGGGATCCGAATGTTCCCCACAAATAAAAAGAAGAAGAAGAAGAAGAAGAGAGAGTCACTAATTTATATGAATATTCATGTATATTTTTATGCTTTAATAAAAGTAACATCAAGACAAAGATTTTTTAAAATACAATTAATAAATAAAATGTTAGTGGGGAAGAGGACAAATTGATTGTATTGATAGTAATACATATAATATGTTACTATTTATAATAACTTCTAATGCTTCTGTCGCATATAATAATAATTAATTAGCATGTAATATGGTGTTGCTTCTCATGGCTAATGGACACCCCCACAAGATCATTATACCTCAGCTCGGTGCATATAAAATTAATTCAGTGCCAAATTTCAAACTACAAACCAAAAATTCTTCGATTTGGTTTCCAACACTCGTTCAACTCGTTTTCATCCCAATATTCAATCTGCTAAAAATGCTGCCGTAGTTCAATCCTATATTTCGAAAGGAGGGGATTACTGTGAGCATGGTACTTTTATTGATAATTCAAAAACACAAGTTTCTGCTGAAAGCTTAAATCAGCTTTATTACGCTGCGCTTGCCACCAAAGATAAGGAAATTGCTATGAAGATGATCATGGAGGGTGATTCCAGAACGTATTGGAACAATTAGGAAAGACTCTCGCACAATTGGGATCGAATGTTCCAAAAAGGCCCAGAAGTGTATATCAGTCCATCCACAGAATTCAACAACGTCCCTGTGGACCTTCAAGAATGGGCCAGGGATAACATTCGTGATAAGGAGCACAGGTCTTATAGGCCCAAGTCTATTGTAATCGAGGGTCCATCTCGCTTAGGAAAAACTCTTTGGGCTCGGTCCTTAGGCCCACATAACTATTATTGTGGCCACTTAGATATGGCCAAGCATAACAATGACGTATATTATAACGTCATTGATGACGTACCTCCAAAGTACGTCAAGCACTGGAGAGAGTTCTTTGAAAGCCAGCACAACTGGAGATCAAATTGTAAGTACGCCAAACCTATTATGATAAAAGGGGGAGTACCGACCATTTTTCTATGCAACCGTGGGCCCGAAACGTCATATAAAGAATTCCTAGATCGAATTGAGAATGTCTCCCTCAAAGAGTGGACACTGTCAAACGCAGAATTTTTCTTCGTCACCCAATCGTTCTTCTCCAACACCTCCCAAAATCAAACCCCAGCACGCGAGATCGAAGAAGAAGACGAAGAGGAAGCAAATTAAATTCAACTGCGGCTGCCAACTCTTTTATGTCAATGGTTGCAATGCCGACCACCAACTGTTACCGTCTCATGCAAACAGGGGTCTTATCAGACGAAATAAAAAACCCCCTTCACTTCCGGTCCAAGACAACAATGAACGACAACCAGTTCATAACTACAATACGTTTCAATTACAACCTCCGAAAGACGCTGAGGATCAAAACAGGGATACTAAATATCACCACTTGGATGACCTCGATTTTTCCCAACTCTGTGACGGAGGATTACTTTACCATGCGTATCAGAGCCAGAATTTATTCAATGATTAATAATTTAGGAGTCATTAGCCCAGATTCTGTGTACTTAGCATGTAATTTAAGTTGTGCTGATTGGAAATTATGTTCTAATCACAGTGTAGAATGGAAATGTATTTCATTTTACGATGAGGAATGGAAATATTAATTATTATTAATATTGTTGCAAATTACATTAACAAATACTGTGCAAATCAAAGTACAAAGAAAACACTAGCTTCACAACCCTATTTTTCACTAGTTCCCAACTTTAGATCCGTTGAGACTTCATCCTTTTTCTCTGCAGCTTTCAAATCATTCATCGAGCGGTAAACTTCGTCTTGGCATTCTTTTAATGCCAGTGCATACTTCCTCAAGTCGTCAGAATCACCATGCTCCTTGATATCTTCATGATACAACTTCAGCACTCGTTCAAAACCCAAATACCGTAAATTTTGACAAAAATCAAAAAATTCCTGAAATGTCAAAATATGTACTCTGCCATGTACTGGACATTTCGTCCACTTACACGACATTTTTAAAAAAAATGTAGTTTGGAAGGTCAGGGGTGGTAAAGCAGAGAATTTGTATATAACCAGAATTAAAGACAAGCCTTTAAAGTGAGTAAATGACGTATTAACACGTGGCACCAGTGTCACACCAAGTACAGACAAAAAGGACCGGGTACAGTACGACGCGTACTGTTCCAAACTTGGGCGAGAAGAAACGTTCAAATTTGAAATTCAAAATTTTGAATTTTAAAAATCCCGCTTACTGTCACTAATTTTAATTTATTATAAAATATGGAAAATAATTCACAAGACATAAAGCGTACTCTGCAAGCTCCAGCAAATTTTGAATTTTGAAATTTTGAATTTTGAATATTAAAGTGCGTAAAAATTCAAAATTGTAATGATTGCTACAGTAAAAGCACGTGCACGCACGTGGCTACAGTGCCCAACTAACTCACTTTTCGCTACAGTACTCACTTCTCGCCCAAAAAGGGGCTGCGCGTACCCTGTTCATATTTTTTTTCCCAAAATGCCCCTGACCGTACTACCCTCACTGTAGCGAATATTCCCCGAATATTCCCTCTCCACCAATCGCCAGCGGACACGTGGCAGGGAACGCCTCTGTAATATTATAGATAGAGGCGTTCCCAGAGGGCAAGGGCAAAATCGTCTTTTCATACCTTTTTTATATTATAAAAAAGTCACTCCGCTACTCCAGCATATTCAGGACTTTGAAGAAGCGGTTATAAACGGTTATTACTATTCCGAGTAGTTAGTTTCCTTCTTCCTAAAATGCCTCGACAGAATTCCTTCAGACTTCAATCCAGAAATATTTTCTTAACTTATCCAAGATGCCCATTACCAAAAACAGAGTGTCTTGAGCTCTTGCTCAAGATCAATTACTCAATTACTCCCGTATACATACGCGTCTGTGCTGAACTCCATGAAGATGGAACTCCACATCTTCATTGTCTCATTCAATTCAGTGCCAAATTTCAAACTACAAACCAAAAATTCTTCGATTTGGTTTCCAACACTCGTTCAACTCGTTTTCATCCCAATATTCAATCTGCTAAAAATGCTGCCGCAGTTCAATCCTATATTTCGAAAGGAGGGGATTACTGTGAGCATGGTACTTTTATTGATAATTCAAAAACACAAGTTTCTGCTGAAAGCTTAAATCAGCTTTATTACGCTGCGCTTGCCACCAAAGATAAGGAAATTGCTATGAAGATGATCATGGAGGGTGATTCCAGAACGTATTGGAACAATTGGGAAAGACTCTCGCACAATTGGGATCGAATGTTCCAAAAAGGCCCAGAAGTGTATATCAGTCCATCCACAGAATTCAACAACGTCCCTGTGGACCTTCAAGAATGGGCCAGGGATAACATTCGCGATAAGGAGCACAGGTCTTATAGGCCCAAGTCTATTGTAATCGAGGGTCCATCTCGCTTAGGAAAAACTCTTTGGGCTCGGTCCTTAGGCCCACATAACTATTATTGTGGCCACTTAGATATGGCCAAGCATAACAATGACGTATATTATAACGTCATTGATGACGTACCTCCAAAGTACGTCAAGCACTGGAGAGAGTTCTTTGGAAGCCAGCACAACTGGAGATCAAATTGTAAGTACGCCAAACCTATTATGATAAAAGGGGGAGTGCCGACCATTTTTCTATGCAACCGTGGGCCCGAAACGTCATATAAAGAATTCCTAGATCGAATTGAGAATGTCTCCCTCAAAGAGTGGACACTGTCAAACGCAGAATTTTTCTTCGTCACCCAATCGTTCTTCTCCAACACCTCCCAAAATCAAACCCCAGCACGCGAGATCGAAGAAGAAGACGAAGAGGAAGCAAATTAAATTCAACTGCGGCTGCCAACTCTTTTATGTCAATGGTTGCAATGCCGACCACCAACTGTTACCGTCTCATGCAAACAGGGGTCTTATCAGACGAAATAAAAAACCCCCTTCACTTCCGATCCAAGACAACAATGAACGACAACCAGTTCATAACTACAATACGTTTCAATTACAACCTCCGAAAGACGCTGAGGATCAAAACAGGGATACTGAATATCACCACTTGGATGACCTCGATTTTTCCCAACTCTGTGACGGAGGATTACTTTACCATGCGTATCAGAGCCAGAATTTATTCAATGATTAATAATTTAGGAGTCATTAGCCCAGATTCTGTGTACTTAGCATGTAATTTAAGTTGTGCTGATTGGAAATTATGTTCTAATCACAGTGTAGAATGGAAATGTATTTCATTTTACGATGAGGAATGGAAATATTAATTATTATTAATATTGTTGCAAATTACATTAACAAATACTGTGCAAATCAAAGTACAAAGAAAACACTAGCTTCACAACCCTATTTTTCACTAGTTCCCAACTTTAGATCCGTTGAGACTTCATCCTTTTTCTCTGCAGCTTTCAAATCATTCATCGAGCGGTAAACTTCGTCTTGGCATTCTTTTAATGCCAGTGCATACTTCCTCAAGTCGTCAGAATCACCATGCTCCTTGATATCTTCATGATACAACTTCAGTAGCGGAGTACTCACTTCTCGCCCAAAAAGGGGCTGCGCGTACCCTGTTCATATTACTTTTTTATACGCATGGTAAAGTAATCCTCCGTCACAGAGTTGGGAAAAATCGAGGTCATCCAAGTGGTGATATTCAGTATCCCTGTTTTGATCCTCAGCGTCTTTCGGAGGTTGTAATTGAAACGTATTGTAGTTATGAACTGGTTGTCGTTCATTGTTGTCTTGGACCGGAAGTGAAGGGGTTTTTTTATTTCGTCTGATAAGACCCCTGTTTGCATGAGACGGTAACAGTTGGTGGTCGGCATTGCAACCATTGACATAAAAGAGTTGGCAGCCGCAGTTGAATTTAATTTGCTTCCTCTTCGTCTTCTTCTTCGATCTCGCGTGCTGGGGTTTGATTTTGGGAGGTGTTGGAGAAGAACGATTGGGTGACGAAGAAAAATTCTGCGTTTGACAGTGTCCACTCTTTGAGGGAGACATTCTCAATTCGATCTAGGAATTCTTTATATGACGTTTCGGGCCCACGGTTGCATAGAAAAATGGTCGGTACTCCCCCTTTTATCATAATAGGTTTGGCGTACTTACAATTTGATCTCCAGTTGTGCTGGCTTCCAAAGAACTCTCTCCAGTGCTTGACGTACTTTGGAGGTACGTCATCAATGACGTTATAATATACGTCATTGTTATGCTTGGCCATATCTAAGTGGCCACAATAATAGTTATGTGGGCCTAAGGACCGAGCCCAAAGAGTTTTTCCTAAGCGAGATGGACCCTCGATTACAATAGACTTGGGCCTATAAGACTTGTGCTCCTTATCACGAATGTTATCCCTGGCCCATTCTTGAAGGTCCACAGGGACGTTGTTGAATTCTGTGGATGGACTGATATACACTTCTGGGCCTTTTTGGAACATTCGATCCCAATTGTGCGAGAGTCTTTCCCAATTGTTCCAATACGTTTTGGAATCACCCTCCATGATCATCTTCATAGCAATTTCCTTATCTTTGGTGGCAAGCGCAGCGTAATAAAGCTGATTTAAGCTTTCAGCAGAAACTTGTGTTTTTGAATTATCAATAAAAGTACCATGCTCACAGTAATCCCCTCCTTTCGAAATATAGGATTGAACTGCGGCAGCATTTTTAGCAGATTGAATATTGGGATGAAAACGAGTTGAACGAGTGTTGGAAACCAAATCGAAGAATTTTTGGTTTGTAGTTTGAAATTTGGCACTGAATTGAATGAGACAATGAAGATGTGGAGTTCCATCTTCATGGAGTTCAGCACAGACGCGTATGTATACGGGAGTAATTGAGTAATTGATCTTGAGCAAGAGCTCAAGACACTCTGTTTTTGGTAATGGGCATCTTGGATAAGTTAAGAAAATATTTCTGGATTGAAGTCTGAAGGAATTCTGTCGAGGCATTTTAGGAAGAAGGAAACTAACTACTCGGAATAGTAATAACCGTTTATAACCGCTTCTTCAAAGTCCTGAATATGCTGGAGTAGCGGAGTGACTTTTTTATAATATAAAAAAGGTATGAAAAGACGATTTTGCCCTTGCCCTCTGGGAACGCCTCTATCTATAATATTACAGAGGCGTTCCCTGCCACGTGTCCGCTGGCGATTGGTGGAGAGGGAATATTCGGGGAATATTCGCTACAGTGAGGGTAGTACGGTCAGGGGCATTTTGGGAAAAAAAATATGAACAGGGTACGCGCAGCCCCTTTTTGGGCGAGAAGTGAGTACTGTAGCGAAAAGTGAGTTAGTTGGGCACTGTAGTTAAATGAAACGACACGAGAGGTGTCGTTTTGTGGAGTAGTTGGAAGATTCCTTCTGACACCTTATTAAAGCAATGAGACCCACTGACATGCTGTCAGCGCTTTTGTCTGGTTAGTGGGGGACAAAAAAGTACACGTGTATTTTTTGCGTATCTACTTTTTTCTGACACCTTCAGTGTTTTGACTGATTTACAAGATGGGTGCATATGGGTCATTTTCAATATATATTTACTCTTATGTATTACGTGACAGTTTCGAGACCCATTAAGTGATGTTTATTTCTTCTTATACTCTGGAAGATCATAGTTTGATACTGACCCTGATTATTTGCTTCATTATATTTGTTATTATAACTGGGTATTTATTGTACGTTTATTGTGTACTGAGATTATTGTACTTTTAATTTTGTCTAAGATGAGATTGAATACTCAACGTAAGCGAGGATTGGATCCGGTTACCCCTCAAAAATACGGTGGAAAGAGGAGGTTGTTTGTTCCAGGAAACAAGGTAGTTGTTAGATGGCCCTACAGAAAGCGTGTCTATCGGAGGACTCGATCTGCTCCTTTTTATGATAGAGGAATTCTAGATGAGATGTTTGATCCATTATCTGGGATTGGAACTGATGTTCCATTTTCTGATTACTTCTGCCTGCCAGCTCTTGGTCAGGGACCCGGAGAAAGACATGGTCGACGTATAAAGTTGTATTCAATAAATCTAGATGGCATTATCAAATTTGAAGGCGATAACGGAAGTACCCAAACCTTATCCGAAAATGCAGACGTTGGAATGTCTGAGAGCTCTGAACCTAGAGGAATTGGCGTTGGATGTATTTACGTAGTTCTAGACAGAGAACCAAGTAATGTGTCAAAACCTGGTTTTGATGATGTGTTTGTACGAGGTGAAGGAGAACACGTATCTCGTGTTGGCGTTCATGTCCGTCCAGATGTAACCAGCCGGTTCACTGTTTTATGTCGTGAGACATTTCAGTTTTGTCATGCTCCAGTTGGGGGGTGTGTAGTTATGAAGAGATTTATTCCCCTCAAATATAAAAGAATTATAAGTAGTTTTAGGGATCGTGGGACAGAAGTTCGAGGGAGCTATTCTAATTGTAAAGAGAACTGTCCCTTGATTTTTTGTGTATGGGAGAGTAGAGAAAGATGTCGTATTTCCATTAATGTAAACTCAAGAATTGTGTATTACCATTAATGAAATAAATGTTTGTTCATCATCACTAATTCATGTTCATCCTACACATTGCAATAAGTTGTGAGAGATAAAAAAGTACGAAATACCAAAATTTAGAAAACCCTTTATTGATGGTGGTAAGCGCAGCAGGCCTTTACAATAATCAACAAAATAATAAAGTAAAAACTAAAATTTTGGTTTCCCAGCAGGGGTCATCTGCTGCTTCATTGATTCAATGGCTGATTTAACAGTTGTACTTGTTAGTACGCCCAACTGTTCAGTTGTTAGCATAACATTTAGTGCGGATGAAGCACCAACTTCAGAAATTGATGGACCGGGATCTTCTTCGTTGATTTGATTTTCAAAAGGAATTCCTGATAACGAATTCCTTGCGCATTGTGTGCTGACGTCCGAGTGGGCCTTTCCTTGTGAACATGTAACTGTTCTGAGAAATTGGTTAGGTTGAATGTGTCCAGTAGATATAGTTCTACACAATTGTCTGTCTGGTACAGTATCTGCCACATGTCAGACGTCCACTTGCTCTTCGCTAAATTTAGGGCTTAATATGTGAATCTTAGGAGGCCTAAAAGCAATCAATTCTGGATCCTTTGAAGTGGTTAACCTTAAATTGGCTTTGAACTTGCAATAAAAGGTTTTGGATGTGAGATTAGAATTTTCTAATCTGTATTTGGCCGTCCAAGGACAATCCTCTTCCTTTAACGATGAATAACAATTACCATAATAACAAATTTGTACAGGACAAGTTACCGGAAAAACAAATTGGGCCTGCTCTGCGTCTTTACCTTGTAAACGACGATCGTATATACTCAGTCGGACTGTTCCGGTGGCATTTCCAGGGATGTATGGCTTGTATATGATGTAGCAGCTATCGATGATTATCGCCCTTTGGGCGATCCTCTGTTTTGTTCGTTGGAATAGAGATGGGAAGGTTAGTTTGATTCTCAATTCGATCTAGGAATTCTTTATATGACGTTTCGGACCCACGGTTGCATAGAAAAATGGTCGGTACTCCCCCTTTTATCATAATAGGTTTGGCGTACTTACAATTTGATCTCCAGTTGTGCTGGCTTCCAAAGAACTCTCTCCAGTGCTTGACGTACTTTGGAGGTACGTCATCAATGACGTTATAATATACGTCATTGTTATGCTTGGCCATATCTAAGTGGCCACAATAATAGTTATGTGGGCCTAAGGACCGAGCCCAAAGAGTTTTTCCTAAGCGAGATGGACCCTCGATTACAATAGACTTGGGCCTATAAGACCTGTGCTCCTTATCACGAATGTTATCCCTGGCCCATTCTTGAAGGTCCACAGGGACGTTGTTGAATTCTGTGGATGGACTGATATACTCTTCTGGGCCTTTTTGGAACATTCGATCCCAATTGTGCGAGAGTCTTTCCCAATTGTTCCAATACGTTCTGGAATCACCCTCCATGATCATATTCATAGCAATTTCCTTATCTTTGGTGGCAAGCGCAGCGTAATAAAGCTGATTTAAGCTTTCAGCAGAAACTTGTGTTTTTGAATTATCAATAAAAGTACCATGCTCACAGTAATCCCCTCCTTTCGAAATATAGGATTGAACTGCGGCAGCATTTTTAGCAGATTGAATATTGGGATGAAAACGAGTTGAACGAGTGTTGGAAACCAAATCGAAGAATTTTTGGTTTGTAGTTTGAAATTTGGCACTGAATTGAATGAGACAATGAAGATGTGGAGTTCCATCTTCATGGAGTTCAGCACAGACGCGTATGTATACGGGAGTAATTGAGTAATTGATCTTGAGCAAGAGCTCAAGACACTCTGTTTTTGGTAATGGGCATCTTGGATAAGTTAAGAAAATATTTCTGGATTGAAGTCTGAAGGAATTCTGTCGAGGCATTTTAGGAAGAAGGAAACTAACTACTCGGAATAGTAATAACCGTTTATAACCGCTTCTTCAAAGTCCTGAATATGCTGGAGTAGCGGAGTGACTTTTTTATAATATAAAAAAGGTATGAAAAGACGATTTTGCCCTTGCCCTCTGGGAACGCCTCTATCTATAATATTACAGAGGCGTTCCCTGCCACGTGTCCGCTGGCGATTGGTGGAGAGGGAATATTCGGGGAATATTCGCTACAGTAAGGGTAGTACGGTCAGGGGCATTTTGGGAAAAAAATATGAACAGGGTACGCGCAGCCCCTTTTTGGGCGAGAAGTGAGTACTGTAGCGAAAAGTGAGTTAGTTGGGCACTGTAGCCACGTGCGTGCACGTGCTTTTACTGTAGCAATCATTACAATTTTGAATTTTTACGCACTTTAATATTCAAAATTCAAAATTTCAAAATTCAAAATTTGCTGGAGCTTGCAGAGTACGCTTTATGTCTTGTGAATTATTTTCCATATTTTATAATAAATTAAAATTAGTGACAGTAAGCGGGATTTTTAAAATTCAAAATTTTGAATTTCAAATTTGAACGTTTCTTCCCGCCCAAGTTTGGAACAGTACGCGTCGTACTGTACCCGGTCCTTTTTGTCTGTACTTGGTGTGACACTGGTGCCACGTGTTAATACGTCATTTACTCACTTTAAAGGCTTGTCTTTAATTCTGGTTATATACAAATTCTCTGCTTTACCACCCCTGACCTTCCAAACTACATTTTTTTTAAAAATGTCGTGTAAGTGGACGAAATGTCCAGTACATGGCAGAGTACCAATTTTGACATTTCAGGAATTTTTTGATTTTTGTCAAAATTTACGGTATTTGGGTTTTGAACGAGTGCTGAAGTTGTATCATGAAGATATCAAGGAGCATGTTGATTCTGACGACTTGAGGAAGTATGCACTGGCATTAAAAGAATGCCAAGACGAAGTTTACCGCTCGATGAATGATTTGAAAGCTGCAGAGAAAAAGGATGAAGTCTCAACGGATCTAAAGTTGGGAACTAGTGAAAAATAGGGTTGTGAAGCTAGTGTTTTCTTTGTACTTTGATTTGCACAGTATTTGTTAATGTAATTTGCAACAATATTAATAATAAATAATATTTCCATTCCTCATCGTAAAATGAAATACATTTCCATTCTACACTGTGATTAGAACATAATTTCCAATCAGCACAACTTAAATTACATGCTAAGTACACAGAATCTGGGCTAATGACTCCTAAATTATTAATCATTGAATAAATTCTGGCTCTGATACGCATGGTAAAGTAATCCTCCGTCACAGAGTTGGGAAAAATCGAGGTCATCCAAGTGGTGATATTCAGTATCCCTGTTTTGATCCTCAGCGTCTTTCGGAGGTTGTAATTGAAACGTATTGTAGTTATGAACTGGTTGTCGTTCATTGTTGTCTTGGACCGGAAGTGAAGGGGGTTTTTTTATTTCGTCTGATAAGACCCCTGTTTGCATGAGACGGTAACAGTTGGTGGTCGGCATTGCAACCATTGACATAAAAGAGTTGGCAGCCGCAGTTGAATTTAATTTGCTTCCTCTTCGTCTTCTTCTTCGATCTCGCGTGCTGGGGTTTGATTTTGGGAGGTGTTGGAGAAGAACGATTGGGTGACGAAGAAAAATTATGCGTTTGACAGTGTCCACTCTTTGAGGGAGACATTCTCAATTCGATCTAGGAATTCTTTATATGACGTTTAGGGCCCACGGTTGCATAGAAAAATGGTCGGTACTCCCCCTTTTATCATAATAGGTTTGGCGTACTTACAATTTGATCTCCAGTTGTGCTGGCTTCCAAAGAACTCTCTCCAGTGCTTGACGTACTTTGGAGGTACGTCATCAATGACGTTATAATATACGTCATTGTTATGCTTGGCCATATCTAAGTGGCCACAATAATAGTTATGTGGGCCTAAGGACCGAGCCCAAAGAGTTTTTCCTAAGCGAGATGGACCCTCGATTACAATAGACTTGGGCCTATAAGACCTGTGCTCCTTATCACGAATGTTATCCCTGGCCCATTCTTGAAGGTCCACAGGGACGTTGTTGAATTCTGTGGATGGACTGATATACACTTCTGGGCCTTTTTGGAACATTCGATCCCAATTGTGCGAGAGTCTTTCCCAATTGTTCCAATACGTTCTGGAATCACCCTCCATGATCATCTTCATAGCAATTTCCTTATCTTTGGTGGCAAGCGCAGCGTAATAAAGCTGATTTAAGCTTTCAGCAGAAACTTGTGTTTTTGAATTATCAATAAAAGTACCATGCTCACAGTAATCCCCTCCTTTCGAAATATAGGATTGAACTGCGGCAGCATTTTTAGCAGATTGAATATTGGGATGAAAACGAGTTGAACGAGTGTTGGAAACCAAATCGAAGAATTTTTGGTTTGTAGTTTGAAATTTGGCACTGAATTGAATGAGACAATGAAGATGTGGAGTTCCATCTTCATGGAGTTCAGCACAGACGCGTATGTATACGGGAGTAATTGAGTAATTGATCTTGAGCAAGAGCTCAAGACACTCTGTTTTTGGTAATGGGCATCTTGGATAAGTTAAGAAAATATTTCTGGATTGAAGTCTGAAGGAATTCTGTCGAGGCATTTTAGGAAGAAGGAAACTAACTACTCGGAATAGTAATAACCGTTTATAACCGCTTCTTCAAAGTCCTGAATATGCTGGAGTAGCGGAGTGACTTTTTTATAATATAAAAAAGGTATGAAAAGACGATTTTGCCCTTGCCCTCTGGGAACGCCTCTATCTATAATATTACAGAGGCGTTCCCTGCCACGTGTCCGCTGGCGATTGGTGGAGAGGGAATATTCGGGGAATATTCGCTACAGTGAGGGTAGTACGGTCAGGGGCATTTTGGGAAAAAAAATATGAACAGGGTACGCGCAGCCCCTTTTTGGGCGAGAAGTGAGTACTGTAGCGAAAAGTGAGTTAGTTGGGCACTGTAGCCACGTGCGTGCACGTGCTTTTACTGTAGCAATCATTACAATTTTGAATTTTTACGCACTTTAATATTCAAAATTCAAAATTTCAAAATTCAAAATTTGCTGGAGCTTGCAGAGTACGCTTTATGTCTTGTGAATTATTTTCCATATTTTATAATAAATTAAAATTAGTGACAGTAAGCGGGATTTTTAAAATTCAAAATTTTGAATTTCAAATTTGAACGTTTCTTCCCGCCCAAGTTTGGAACAGTACGCGTCGTACTGTACCCGGTCCTTTTTGTCTGTACTTGGTGTGACACTGGTGCCACGTGTTAATACGTCATTTACTCACTTTAAAGGCTTGTCTTTAATTCTGGTTATATACAAATTCTCTGCTTTACCACCCCTGACCTTCCAAACTACATTTTTTTTAAAAATGTCGTGTAAGTGGACGAAATGTCCAGTACATGGCAGAGTACCAATTTTGACATTTCAGGAATTTTTTGATTTTTGTCAAAATTTACGGTATTTGGGTTTTGAACGAGTGCTGAAGTTGTATCATGAAGATATCAAGGAGCATGGTGATTCTGACGACTTGAGGAAGTATGCACTGGCATTAAAAGAATGCCAAGACGAAGTTTACCGCTCGATGAATGATTTGAAAGCTGCAGAGAAAAAGGATGAAGTCTCAACGGATCTAAAGTTGGGAACTAGTGAAAAATAGGGTTGTGAAGCTAGTGTTTTCTTTGTACTTTGATTTGCACAGTATTTGTTAATGTAATTTGCAACAATATTAATAATAAATAATATTTCCATTCCTCATCGTAAAATGAAATACATTTCCATTCTACACTGTGATTAGAACATAATTTCCAATCAGCACAACTTAAATTACATGCTAAGTACACAGAATCTGGGCTAATGACTCCTAAATTATTAATCATTGAATAAATTCTGGCTCTGATACGCATGGTAAAGTAATCCTCCGTCACAGAGTTGGGAAAAATCGAGGTCATCCAAGTGGTGATATTCAGTATCCCTGTTTTGATCCTCAGCGTCTTTCGGAGGTTGTAATTGAAACGTATTGTAGTTATGAACTGGTTGTCGTTCATTGTTGTCTTGGACCGGAAGTGAAGGGGGTTTTTTATTTCGTCTGATAAGACCCCTGTTTGCATGAGACGGTAACAGTTGGTGGTCGGCATTGCAACCATTGACATAAAAGAGTTGGCAGCCGCAGTTGAATTTAATTTGCTTCCTCTTCGTCTTCTTCTTCGATCTCGCGTGCTGGGGTTTGATTTTGGGAGGTGTTGGAGAAGAACGATTGGGTGACGAAGAAAAATTATGCGTTTGACAGTGTCCACTCTTTGAGGGAGACATTCTCAATTCGATCTAGGAATTCTTTATATGACGTTTAGGGCCCACGGTTGCATAGAAAAATGGTCGGTACTCCCCCTTTTATCATAATAGGTTTGGCGTACTTACAATTTGATCTCCAGTTGTGCTGGCTTCCAAAGAACTCTCTCCAGTGCTTGACGTACTTTGGAGGTACGTCATCAATGACGTTATAATATACGTCATTGTTATGCTTGGCCATATCTAAGTGGCCACAATAATAGTTATGTGGGCCTAAGGACCGAGCCCAAAGAGTTTTTCCTAAGCGAGATGGACCCTCGATTACAATAGACTTGGGCCTATAAGACCTGTGCTCCTTATCACGAATGTTATCCCTGGCCCATTCTTGAAGGTCCACAGGGACGTTGTTGAATTCTGTGGATGGACTGATATACACTTCTGGGCCTTTTTGGAACATTCGATCCCAATTGTGCGAGAGTCTTTCCCAATTGTTCCAATACGTTCTGGAATCACCCTCCATGATCATCTTCATAGCAATTTCCTTATCTTTGGTGGCAAGCGCAGCGTAATAAAGCTGATTTAAGCTTTCAGCAGAAACTTGTGTTTTTGAATTATCAATAAAAGTACCATGCTCACAGTAATCCCCTCCTTTCGAATTATAGGATTGAACTGCGGCAGCATTTTTAGCAGATTGAATATTGGGATGAAAACGAGTTGAACGAGTGTTGGAAACCAAATCGAAGAATTTTTGGTTTGTAGTTTGAAATTTGGCACTGAATTGAATGAGACAATGAAGATGTGGAGTTCCATCTTCATGGAGTTCAGCACAGACGCGTATGTATACGGGAGTAATTGAGTAATTGATCTTGAGCAAGAGCTCAAGACACTCTGTTTTTGGTAATGGGCATCTTGGATAAGTTAAGAAAATATTTCTGGATTGAAGTCTGAAGGAATTCTGTCGAGGCATTTTAGGAAGAAGGAAACTAACTACTCGGAATAGTAATAACCGTTTATAACCGCTTCTTCAAAGTCCTGAATATGCTGGAGTAGCGGAGTGACTTTTTTATAATATAAAAAAGGTATGAAAAGACGATTTTGCCCTTGCCCTCTGGGAACGCCTCTATCTATAATATTACAGAGGCGTTCCCTGCCACGTGTCCGCTGGCGATTGGTGGAGAGGGAATATTCGGGGAATATTCGCTACAGTGAGGGTAGTACGGTCAGGGGCATTTTGGGAAAAAAAATATGAACAGGGTACGCGCAGCCCCTTTTTGGGCGAGAAGTGAGTACTGTAGCGAAAAGTGAGTTAGTTGGGCACTGTAGCCACGTGCGTGCACGTGCTTTTACTGTAGCAATCATTACAATTTTGAATTTTTACGCACTTTAATATTCAAAATTCAAAATTTCAAAATTCAAAATTTGCTGGAGCTTGCAGAGTACGCTTTATGTCTTGTGAATTATTTTCCATATTTTATAATAAATTAAAATTAGTGACAGTAAGCGGGATTTTTAAAATTCAAAATTTTGAATTTCAAATTTGAACGTTTCTTCCCGCCCAAGTTTGGAACAGTACGCGTCGTACTGTACCCGGTCCTTTTTGTCTGTACTTGGTGTGACACTGGTGCCACGTGTTAATACGTCATTTACTCACTTTAAATGCTTGTCTTTAATTCTGGTTATATACAAATTCTCTGCTTTACCACCCCTGACCTTCCAAACTACATTTTTTTTAAAAATGTCGTGTAAGTGGACGAAATGTCCAGTACATGGCAGAGTACCAATTTTGACATTTCAGGAATTTTTTGATTTTTGTCAAAATTTACGGTATTTGGGTTTTGAACGAGTGCTGAAGTTGTATCATGAAGATATCAAGGAGCATGTTGATTCTGACGACTTGAGGAAGTATGCACTGGCATTAAAAGAATGCCAAGACGAAGTTTACCGCTCGATGAATGATTTGAAAGCTGCAGAGAAAAAGGATGAAGTCTCAACGGATCTAAAGTTGGGAACTAGTGAAAAATAGGGTTGTGAAGCTAGTGTTTTCTTTGTACTTTGATTTGCACAGTATTTGTTAATGTAATTTGCAACAATATTAATAATAAATAATATTTCCATTCCTCATCGTAAAATGAAATACATTTCCATTCTACACTGTGATTAGAACATAATTTCCAATCAGCACAACTTAAATTACATGCTAAGTACACAGAATCTGGGCTAATGACTCCTAAATTATTAATCATTGAATAAATTCTGGCTCTGATACGCATGGTAAAGTAATCCTCCGTCACAGAGTTGGGAAAAATCGAGGTCATCCAAGTGGTGATATTCAGTATCCCTGTTTTGATCCTCAGCGTCTTTCGGAGGTTGTAATTGAAACGTATTGTAGTTATGAACTGGTTGTCGTTCATTGTTGTCTTGGACCGGAAGTGAAGGGGGTTTTTTATTTCGTCTGATAAGACCCCTGTTTGCATGAGACGGTAACAGTTGGTGGTCGGCATTGCAACCATTGACATAAAAGAGTTGGCAGCCGCAGTTGAATTTAATTTGCTTCCTCTTCGTCTTCTTCTTCGATCTCGCGTGCTGGGGTTTGATTTTGGGAGGTGTTGGAGAAGAACGATTGGGTGACGAAGAAAAATTATGCGTTTGACAGTGTCCACTCTTTGAGGGAGACATTCTCAATTCGATCTAGGAATTCTTTATATGACGTTTAGGGCCCACGGTTGCATAGAAAAATGGTCGGTACTCCCCCTTTTATCATAATAGGTTTGGCGTACTTACAATTTGATCTCCAGTTGTGCTGGCTTCCAAAGAACTCTCTCCAGTGCTTGACGTACTTTGGAGGTACGTCATCAATGACGTTATAATATACGTCATTGTTATGCTTGGCCATATCTAAGTGGCCACAATAATAGTTATGTGGGCCTAAGGACCGAGCCCAAAGAGTTTTTCCTAAGCGAGATGGACCCTCGATTACAATAGACTTGGGCCTATAAGACCTGTGCTCCTTATCACGAATGTTATCCCTGGCCCATTCTTGAAGGTCCACAGGGACGTTGTTGAATTCTGTGGATGGACTGATATACACTTCTGGGCCTTTTTGGAACATTCGATCCCAATTGTGCGAGAGTCTTTCCCAATTGTTCCAATACGTTCTGGAATCACCCTCCATGATCATCTTCATAGCAATTTCCTTATCTTTGGTGGCAAGCGCAGCGTAATAAAGCTGATTTAAGCTTTCAGCAGAAACTTGTGTTTTTGAATTATCAATAAAAGTACCATGCTCACAGTAATCCCCTCCTTTCGAATTATAGGATTGAACTGCGGCAGCATTTTTAGCAGATTGAATATTGGGATGAAAACGAGTTGAACGAGTGTTGGAAACCAAATCGAAGAATTTTTGGTTTGTAGTTTGAAATTTGGCACTGAATTGAATGAGACAATGAAGATGTGGAGTTCCATCTTCATGGAGTTCAGCACAGACGCGTATGTATACGGGAGTAATTGAGTAATTGATCTTGAGCAAGAGCTCAAGACACTCTGTTTTTGGTAATGGGCATCTTGGATAAGTTAAGAAAATATTTCTGGATTGAAGTCTGAAGGAATTCTGTCGAGGCATTTTAGGAAGAAGGAAACTAACTACTCGGAATAGTAATAACCGTTTATAACCGCTTCTTCAAAGTCCTGAATATGCTGGAGTAGCGGAGTGACTTTTTTATAATATAAAAAAGGTATGAAAAGACGATTTTGCCCTTGCCCTCTGGGAACGCCTCTATCTATAATATTACAGAGGCGTTCCCTGCCACGTGTCCGCTGGCGATTGGTGGAGAGGGAATATTCGGGGAATATTCGCTACAGTGAGGGTAGTACGGTCAGGGGCATTTTGGGAAAAAAAATATGAACAGGGTACGCGCAGCCCCTTTTTGGGCGAGAAGTGAGTACTGTAGCGAAAAGTGAGTTAGTTGGGCACTGTAGCCACGTGCGTGCACGTGCTTTTACTGTAGCAATCATTACAATTTTGAATTTTTACGCACTTTAATATTCAAAATTCAAAATTTCAAAATTCAAAATTTGCTGGAGCTTGCAGAGTACGCTTTATGTCTTGTGAATTATTTTCCATATTTTATAATAAATTAAAATTAGTGACAGTAAGCGGGATTTTTAAAATTCAAAATTTTGAATTTCAAATTTGAACGTTTCTTCCCGCCCAAGTTTGGAACAGTACGCGTCGTACTGTACCCGGTCCTTTTTGTCTGTACTTGGTGTGACACTGGTGCCACGTGTTAATACGTCATTTACTCACTTTAAATGCTTGTCTTTAATTCTGGTTATATACAAATTCTCTGCTTTACCACCCCTGACCTTCCAAACTACATTTTTTTTAAAAATGTCGTGTAAGTGGACGAAATGTCCAGTACATGGCAGAGTACCAATTTTGACATTTCAGGAATTTTTTGATTTTTGTCAAAATTTACGGTATTTGGGTTTTGAACGAGTGCTGAAGTTGTATCATGAAGATATCAAGGAGCATGTTGATTCTGACGACTTGAGGAAGTATGCACTGGCATTAAAAGAATGTCAAGACGAAGTTTACCGCTCGATGAATGATTTGAAAGCTGCAGAGAAAAAGGATGAAGTCTCAACGGATCTAAAGTTGGGAACTAGTGAAAAATAGGGTTGTGAAGCTAGTGTTTTCTTTGTACTTTGATTTGCACAGTATTTGTTAATGTAATTTGCAACAATATTAATAATAAATAATATTTCCATTCCTCATCGTAAAATGAAATACATTTCCATTCTACACTGTGATTAGAACATAATTTCCAATCAGCACAACTTAAATTACATGCTAAGTACACAGAATCTGGGCTAATGACTCCTAAATTATTAATCATTGAATAAATTCTGGCTCTGATACGCATGGTAAAGTAATCCTCCGTCACAGAGTTGGGAAAAATCGAGGTCATCCAAGTGGTGATATTCAGTATCCCTGTTTTGATCCTCAGCGTCTTTCGGAGGTTGTAATTGAAACGTATTGTAGTTATGAACTGGTTGTCGTTCATTGTTGTCTTGGACCGGAAGTGAAGGGGGTTTTTTATTTCGTCTGATAAGACCCCTGTTTGCATGAGACGGTAACAGTTGGTGGTCGGCATTGCAACCATTGACATAAAAGAGTTGGCAGCCGCAGTTGAATTTAATTTGCTTCCTCTTCGTCTTCTTCTTCGATCTCGCGTGCTGGGGTTTTAAGATTCCAACCCGACCCATAGGTATATGGGTCTTAAATTGTACAAATAAATACAAGTATATATTTATTTGTTACACATAAATAAATAAAAATTTTAAAAAAAGGAAAAAAAATTCTATAACACGCAGTAACTGCCAGCAACCCCAGAATAAATAATATTTGTTATTTTCCACCAGATAAACCACCAGTCTTTGCTAGAGCACACCTTTTGGGAAATAAACACCATTATCTCCAGCATATCAATCCACCACCTTTCCTGTTACAAAATTTCAAAAACACGCCTTACAAGAGAGTAAGAGCGCTGCGCTTACATCATCCTACTACACACACCCAAAAAAATTAAAGTTTTTTTTTTCTTGCCACATTTTCCAGGCCAACCTAAAAAACACCACTTGCCTTTACTGTAGCAACCGCTACAGTAACTCACTTCGGTCGCCCTTTGTAATATTATATATTGAACTTTATATGAGCCTTTTTGATTGATTTATCCGATAATTTATTTACAAATTATATAATTTTTGGATTGGCTTTTCAGATCTAAATCATTAAACTATTGCAAAAATATAAACGCAAGGATAGTTTTCTAATTTAAATTTTAAAAATCCAAAAACTTTTAAATAAGCAATAATCAGAAACTAATATAAATAGACTTCTAATCTAATTTGAGTTAACTAATTTTCATCGTGAAATTAGTAACTCATAATTTGTGGCTGATTATCTTTTGAGATTAAGAATTTCATAAATTAATTTAGTTAAAAAATTGTTACACATACAACTATTATAATTTTATTCATAACCACTGAAACTGCAACATAATTCAAAAGCATGAAAAATATAATCAAATGTGGAGTAGAATTTAATTATATAATATGTTAAATAAGTCACAAAAACATGCCTTCGTCATATTTCATGCAATCTCCTTGGACCTGGAGCTGCTCGGACCGAGCCCATAAATACTTCCACAAGGAATTAAGGGCTACAATTAAGGGTGTAAATGAATTGAGTCAAGTCGAATATTGAGTTATTCAAATTTTATTTATAAAATTTATCAAGTATGAAATAAAGCTTGATTAAGGTTGGTTTAGCTACCGAATCAGGTACGATCTCGAATTGAACCCGAACAATTTGAACTAATATGATCGGAGTATTAATAGAAAATTAAAATTTGATGAGATTCAATTAATTTATCGAATTTTAAACTTTATTTATATTTAAATTATTTATATTTTAAATCGAGTTCGAATCAAATTTTTAATAGTGCGGGTACAAATTAAACTCGGACCGTAATTTTATTTTACAGCCTTAACAATAATACTATGTCAACTAGGCCCTAATCACAAATAGATATGTGTACAAATTTGGGCCGAGAATTTTTATTTTTATTTTTTTACAATTTCGCTCCCTCCTTGTTTTTATCAGTTCTGGGCGATTTGCTCACAGACAGGCGACAGCAAACCCAGATTAGATGGGAAGATGAAAAATGGAATCTTACGCTCCATTATTTCATCCACCCACATTTCTAAACCCTTAATTCCGCATAATTATACTTTCCCGCCAGCAGAGAGCAACTACCTTTTAAACCAATCAACTGCCACTTCTCTCTCCTCTGCGCTGCAGCACTACATCAACTCAGACCACCCTTCCCATGGACAAAAAATCCATTCCCATATTCTCAAAATTGGGTTCATACCCAATATTAATATATCCATCAAACTCCTCATACTCCACCTCAAATGTTCTTGTATGTCATATGCGCGCCAAGTGTTTGATCAATTGGCTCAGCCGACTCTGTCTGCTTATAATTATATGTTATCGGGTTATGTGAAAGCTGGAAAATTTGAAGAATCGTTTAATTTGGTTAGGAGACTCGCTTTAAGTGACGAAAATCCTGATGGCTTTACGTTTTCGACGATTTTAAAAGCTTCTACCAGTGATGGTGTTTTGTTGATGTCGCGTAGTATAGGAAAGCAAGTTCATGCACAAATAGTGAAATCTGATGCTGAAGCGGATGATGTTCTGTATACGGCATTAGTTGACTCGTATGTTAAGAGTGGGAGGGTTGATTATGCGAGGAGAGTGTTTGATTTGATGTTTGAAAAGAATGTAGTTTGTTCTACTTCTATGATTTCTGGATACATGGAACAAGGCTTTATGGAAGATGCTGAAGACATATTCAAGAAAACAATTGAAAAAGATGTGGTAGTTTTTAATGCAATGATTGAAGGTTATAGCAAATCAGTTGAAACTGCTAAGAGGGCTATTGATGTTTATATTGACATGCAACGGTTGGATTTCAGGCCAACCATATCAACTTTCGCGAGCATTATTGGGGCGTGTTCTGTTTTGTCGGCGTTTGAAATTGGTCAGCAAGTGCAAGGCCAACTTATGAAGACTATGTATTTCAGTGACATAAAGATAGGAAGTGCTCTTCTAGACATGTACTCTAAATGTGGAAGAGTTGAAGATGCAAGAATAGTTTTTGACCTCATGCCCGTAAAGAATGTCTTCTCTTGGACTTCCATGATTGATGGATATGGAAAGAATGGAAATCCGGCTGAAGCTCTTGAGCTCTTCAGCAAAATGCAAAGAAGTCAACGCATTGAGCCCAATTATGTAACTTTTCTTAGTGCGCTCTCTGCTTGTGGACACGCTGGGTTAGTTGCAAAAGGGAAGCAAATCTTTGATAGCATGAATAGAGACTATTCAATGAAACCAAAGATGGAGCATTATGCCTGCATGGTGGATTTGTTGGGTCGTGCAGGAAGTCTGAATCAGGCACTGGAGTTTGTAATGGATATGCCTAAAAAGCCTAATTCTGATGTTTGGGCAGCTCTGCTTAGTTCTTGTAGACTGCATGGTGATGTCGAGATAGCAAATATAGCTGCAAATGAACTTTTCAAGTTAGGTTCTGATGGCCGGCCAGGGGCATATGTTGCATTTTCCAATACTTTAGCAGCTGCAGAAAGATGGGTCAATGTTAGTGAAATTAGGGAAGTAATGAAAGCTAGAGGGATATCCAAAGACACTGGCTTCAGTTGGCTTGGGGCTGAGGTAATTTAGAAGGTTTCCATGCTGGACAGAAGATATGACCAAACATGTTTTAAAGAATAGGTAATACTCTCCTAATTTTTGTATGGTAACATATATGGGAATAAGCTCTAAAAGGTTTCTCGAAATGTCAATTATTCAAGGTTTTATGGTACTGTGAGTCTCTCTGGGGTTTGATGGGCTCTGGGATTCTGGTACAACTGCACCTTAGTCCTAGCACAAGGACTCTCTCTGTATGTTTGGTTATTCAATATTTGAAATGTTTAGTGTATTTAGAGCGTTTGAAAGTTCAAAAACACTTGAAAATTTTATTTATCTATCAGCAGTTTATTTTAAATGCAACTTACTTAACTCATAAACGGAGTATTTGGGCCTCAAATGTAATATACCAAAATTGGTGTGGTGCATTTGAAGATCCAAACGTCGGGGTAGCTGAACAAATCATTTTCTTTTTTCATTTTTTGATGAAGCAAGGAATGTGAAGCTACCAAAATGAAAGCCCAGAAAAGTGGACGGTATGGAAATAATACTCCGTTTAATTCAATAAAAAAAATCTCATTTGCCAAACTTTTGAATATCACAAAAAAATGTTATCTTACTATTAATAGTCTTAGTCTATAATAATACATTGTCTTCACGTTTATCATTATTTTTAATTTGATTATTATATCATAATTATTAAATTAACAATTTATTATTTTAAAAATAAATATTAAATAAAAATACATCTTTAATTTTATAAATTTTAGAAGTAACATCAAATATCCTCGAACCGACGAGAAAATATACAAGCCCATTAAATATATGGGAGCGTATCGTCCAACTTGAGTGATGAAACTGACACGTACGAAAAGAAATTCGTTGGATTGATTAATACTAGAAATATCTTCAATTGGCCCACCTAATGAATAAGATAATTTTAATTTTTAATTTTTTTTAATTCCGACTTTTCTTATATTGTCCGGTTGGCCAGATCGAGTTAGGGTGAAATAGAATAGTAGTTAAAATTAGAATTAAATCATAATAAAATTAAAATTAAATATTTTTTTCATGCATTTGATACATTATTTGAAAATTGTATTATAGTAAAATAAAATGATCAAAATATCTTTATAATAGATTTCAGTCATCTAAGTTGAGATCTGACGGTTTATATAGCCCTTGTTCCCAGTATAATATCAAGGTATTCGCAGTATTATATTGCGGATGAGTGATATTGTCTAAAATACGACCACCATGAATGTAATAAACTCACCATCCGCAGTATTATACTGCGGACGGTGAATATTAGGCCTTACTCAACGAAACGATGACGTTTTGAAATTTTACCGTCCGCAGTAGAAGTAATTATCGTTCACAGTATGAGTAATTATCATCCACAGTATAGTACTGTGGCCGTTAGTTTAATTACAAAACTGCATTCGTCATTATTCATAGCAATCATTTTAAATTTCATTTCAATTTCACTATAGCGATTTGGGTAGTTATAATTAACGCTATCAAATTTTCTATTTCCTCTTGCAGATAACATGACTCTGTAATATTGTAATGCAGAAGAAATATAATAAGTAGGTAGAATGAAAAATTAATAACCTTAAATATAAAACTCATTTCGTCATCTCGTTTTGATAGTACCGACCTAAGTTGTTCGACTTAAGGTTATTAAGTTTTCTTTTTCTTTTTGTGTAGTAGGGGTGCACACAAAATCGAAAAAAAATCAAAAAATCGACCAGATCGAACCGACTATTTCAAATCGAAAAACATAAAACTGAAAAATCGAGACTAGTTCAGTCAATTTGGTTTTGCTTCTCAAAAAATCGAAACCGACTGAACAATTTAAAATTATAATATAATTTATATACTTTTCTAATAAATATTTATTTTATATAATTATATATTTATTATATGCCTTTATTGTGACGAATTTGTAAAATTTCTATCCTAGTTAGTGAGTTAGATGATTTTTGTTTTTCAGATTTAGAGAAGTTCTATCCTAATTAGTAGTTATTGAGTTAGTGATTTATTAATTATTATGAAAAATTGGCAATATAATGAATATCAAATTATCAATTACGGAACTGAATAACCGAATAAACCGACCGATTTAATCGAAACCGAACAAACCGATAACCAATTACGATGTAAAAATTTGGGTGATTTTAGTTTTTAATTTTTTATAACCGAATTAAATAGTTTGGTTAATTTTTTTTCCCCAAAAAATCGACCAAACCGACCATGTGCATCCCTATTGTGTAGTATTCTTACTGATTTCTATTTGTCAATCATCCCAAATAACATGAATCTGTAAAGGTTAGTTGTAGGAGAAGAAGAAAACTATTAATTTTTAAAAAATTCATTCGCAGTGTAATATTGCGGGCGGATGTATTTACAATAATACCACTAATAGTTTAATTAAATGCATGAAATTATTTTAAACAACAACGTTTTGAAATTTCACCGTCCACAATATTATACTGCGGACGGGTAAATCAAATGACAGAGTCTGAAACGACGACGTGCCTATGTTTGCTCTTCGCCCGCAATATTATATTGCGAACGCTAGGTTTTTGAAGCAATCAATTGTTGATAATTTCAACCGATTATGTTGGGGTAACAATCGTTTCTCCATTAATGACAAAAAAATTATCCCAGTTATTTGAATCTGAGTAATTCAGTCCACTATAAATAAGATAGGGGATTGTTTACTTATCACCAATACTCAAAACTCTCAGAACGAAAATAAATATATATTCTTTATGGGCATGATTGTTGTCTATGTCCATGTTCTTTATTGTTTAAATATTGTTTATTATTCATTGTTTTAATTGTTTTGATAACTGATCTGGGTAATTAAAAAAAATTACCGTCTGCAATATTAATCTACGGACGAGGTCTACATTCGAGAAAGATAAAAGAAATTTGGGTGAAATATTGTTGAAGAATCTCTGTAAGAACACAGCAATATCGTTATGTAAAACGATGTTGCTATTTTTTTTACAAAGATTCTTTAAAAATTCTTCATCCAGACTCTTACACTTACTCGAGTAGTATTCGTCAACAATATTAAATTATGGATGGTAAATTTTTTTAGTCATCTCGTTCGCAATATTATATTGTGGAAAGTAAAATTTTAAAATGTCGTCAATTTCTCGAGTAAGACCTACTCTTCACCGTTTACAGTATAATACTGTAGACAGTGAGTGTATTACATGCATGGTAAATGTATTTTGAACAATATCTCTCGTTCACAATATAATACTGCAGATACCATGAATATTATAATACAGACGATGACTATATAAATCGTCAGATATTATTCTAAACGATTGAGAGATCTGTTATAAAAATCAAATTTAATTTTATAAAATTGTCAATGAATTAATCCCCATATATGTATATAACGAAAATCTATCAGAAAAGTCATTTCGACAAATTTTGACATACCAAACGTTGAAAAAAAAATACTTGATTGAAATAAACATTTCTTTCAACCCTCCATTCCTCCCCTGTTGCGACAAGTTGTCAATAGAATAGAAGTTGAAGGTCTTAACTCCAATTATAAAAAATAACAAAAGAAAAGGAGCCCAGTAATTAACCAATGATGTCATTTTATTAAATCATTGGTTAATAATATAATCCCATGTTGGTCCACGACTAAAACGCCCCCATACAATGACATATATGATTTGATTGGGAACCTTTACAGCACGCAAATGGTAAAGAAAATATAATTAAAAGAAAAAGGTCTATGTGATATGAATAGGGGAATAATATTTCATTCGGAGTAATTGTTCAAATAAAATAAAATAGCATAAGATTATCCAGAGTAATGTATCTTCCTTTTATCATTTTTAATATTATTTTATTATACCTGTTTAAATATAATCAAAATTATTTAATTAATGTAATAATAGCACATATCTAAATAGGAGATTTCGTCGAATTTTAATCAATATTTTAGAGGCCAAATGTACTACGTGCACAATATTATGTGGGTACCACACTACATCAAGGTATGCATCTATCTTGCTATTAGACTTGGACTTTTACAGGAAAATATCAATTCTCCTCTTTTAAGACAACAAAATTAAATCTCGAGATAGTCAAGGCAAAATAAATCGAGTTGAACTGAGTTGACTCAAATCGACTCGGCTCGTTACGCCAATTATTGATCTTCCATAGTTGGTCATATTTGGGGTGGCGGCAATGACGTGTGGGTTTGATTGTTGATCAGTTTTCGTTTTAATAGACGGCAAAAGATAACTTGTTTTACGTGTTTGTCATGCTACAGATATAGTATAGTTGTATAAATTAATTAATTAATTACTCTGGGGTTGGTTTGTTTTCTCCGCCTGTCCGGATCATTGTGATGCGTTTCGTTTATCTGTTTACAAAGCACAAGAAATAAAACCCATAAATAAAAAGAAATCCACAATAATATTAACAAGAAGAAAGAAGGCATCATGGGGTGTTGTGGTGATGATGATGATTGTGAATGCCGGCCTTTGGGCTTTCTGTTGGGTCTGCCCTTCGCCTTCGTCTCTCTCATCCTCTCCCTTATTGGGGTCGTCATCTGGATTATTGGGTGGGTAATTTCTATACCTCCCCTACTCTTTCTCTCTCTATATAGACTTATATATATAATTTTATAAATACATATTTTTTATGGAAATTGAATTTTATGATAAGGGGAAATTGGGTAATTGGTGCAGGTTGGCTTTGACTTGCATATGTCCATGTTGTTTGTGCGTGACTGTAATAGTAGAGCTAGCACTTGCCTTGATCAAGGCTCCTTTTTCCATCATGAAGTGGTTTACTAAGAAGATTCCATGTTAATTGATTGATTTCTCCTCCAATTCCATGTAATTCTATATTTTCCCATTTTACCTTTTCAGTGTTTGATAATTGACGATGAACTTGATTTATTAATTTGGATCTCTAGAGCAAAATAAGTCAAATTGATTTTCTTGGTCAGGCTTTATTAGTTATTTTGTGTGATGATGAATTGATGACAAAAAGTCTTAAGAGGAGACTGACATGTTATTGATCTCTTAATAGCTGTTAATTAAAGTTGGGTTATCGTGGCTGTTTTTGATTAATTTGTTGCAAATTAACTTGTGATCTCCATAATTTGTTGCTAAGTAGAGACTAGAGTGATAAAAAGTTTTTGTTTGGGGTGTTGAATGTTAGCTTATTTGGTTCATGTTTGGAGGTTCAAAGGTTTGATTTCAAATTTGGTGTCTAGTATAGATTAGAAACGTTGCTGATATATTATGAGTTAAATAAGTTATATTTAAAAATTATATTTATAAAATAAATGAGATTCTTAGCTTCCATCCCCTACCAAATATACACGAGATAATAATAAAGCATTTTATTCATATTTTCACACAAATGGCCAATTACAAGGAGGAGATTAAAACTGAATACCACTTAATTATTGGCAATGCGGCAGGACAAGTGAATTAGCACCAATTGGCATATATGTGGTGGGTGAACAACTTAGTCTACCGGAATAGTATGAAACTACAGGCTAACAAATTCCGGACACCTGACTTCGCCACACCTAAATCATGCTTCTTCGTATTTGGTGGACAACCAGCAAGCCAGCCCTCGAGGGGTCCTTGGCATTCGAGGGGTTTTGTGAGTGCATAGCATTTTGATCCAATGGCTGGATGGCTAAACAATCTTGTCCACAGGGTTTTTAAGGACGGACAATTGAGATGAAATTAAGGTGTCCGTCCATCTTGTGGGTTGGAGAATTAAGGGGCCATGTTCCATTTTTTTCAAAGTTGGATAGTCCTCCAGGTAGAGCCAAAGAAATTTTAATCCACTTGCACCAAACTTGATTATGAGAGAGAGAAAATAGTGATCATAAAACTTGTTCAGGTTGAAAGAAGCAAAAGCTGTCTTATATGAAATATATAATGAAGAATAAGTCCACAGACACAATAATCAAATCTTACATTCATTTACACTATTAAAAAGTGAGACATAATATTGAAATCAGTGTTATATCTCATTTTTAATAATATAAATGAATATAGTGTTTAATTGTTATGTATGTAGACTTGTCCGATAATGAATGGCTTTCGGCTTTTGCTGTCATGTTGTTATGTAGTCCATCTTCTACACAAAGTAAATATTAATGCAAATTGGGCTTGGGCCTCCAAACTGAATTATAGGATAATGCATATTGGGCTTGGGCCACCAAACTGACCAATTAAGTGTTTGTTTGTATTGGAAGTTGGCTTTGTATTTCTAGTTGTTTGATTCATCAAAACAAACAAAGCTGAGAATAGTAAATTGGGCAGTTTCTGAACATTTTTTCATTTTCGCTGATTGCATATGTGATTTTGATGAAATAAATTTGTAACCATTTATTATCATAAAACTAAACAAGACTCAGTCATGTTATTAGTCCCATCTCCTAAATACTAGTCCTTTTTCTTCTTCTTCTTCTTCTATACAATTAAATAGCCTACTCGATTAACTATATTCCCGATCATACCTTTTGGTTTTTAGCAAGTGTGAATTTCCATAGATATTTTGAACACAAGTAAAAAAAAAAGAAGGCAAAACTAGCTATTTGGCCACTCCACTTGTCTGTTTTTGTATTAAGCCCCTATACTTTTAAATTATGCAATTAGATTATTATACTAATTAAAATTTTTCAATCAAACCATTCTGTTAAAATCAGCTAACTGACATTAGCTGATTTTCAGACGTGACATTTTAAAAAAAAAATCAGAAATGTCGTGAAAAATTCACTCGGCTTATTTATTAAATAAAAAATAACGTGACATTTGTTTATAAAAACAAAATAATAAAAATTTAAAAATACAAAAAAAATATTAAAACAAAATTTTAAAAACAAAAATAAAAGTAAAATTAATTTTTAAATTTATAGTAAAAAAATTTAAAATAAAATTAATTTTTAAAAATATAAATAAAATTAAAAATTCACAATAAAAGAATTTAAAATCAAATAATAATTTTTAAATCAATGTTTTCATTTCTAATAGATCTAATAAAGTACCAGGAAAGGAAATGGATCAAAAATACAAAAACACCACTAGCATCTAATTAAGTGTTAACCATCAACCGCGACCACTACCACTATTAACACCACCTTAACACACCCAAAACCACCATCAACACCACATTTACATGCCCAACTATTAATATTAATTAAAAAAAAAGTTGAATCGAGTGATTCCACAAAACCCCCAAATTAAGAAGACAATCAAAACCCTAAATCAAGGAGACTTCGGCACCAAATTTTGAGACGACGGAGGACTTTGATACTATTTCCTAGGTTACGGTGAAGGTTGGATGACGATTGTGAATGAAAAAAAGAGAATCTCTGTTTGTAGATGGGGCCTTAGGCCATCTCCAGCAGACCGGAGAATCACGCGTCCTAGACTATATTTAGTCTAGGACAAACTCTTCCGCTCCAGCAGATGGATCAAATATAGTCTTCCTAATTTTCCGGCGAAAGCAAACGACTATATTCGCGAATCAAACTTTCATGGACTAAAAATTATAATATATTTTAATGACAAAGATTTGGAGGGTGAAGAAGAAGAAGAAGAAGAAGAAGAAGAAGAAGAAGGAGGGAGGAGCAAAGGCTGAAGACTGATTGAGAGAGAAAGAAGAAGAAGGGGGCGGAGGCTGAGAAAGAAGAAGATGAAGGCTAGGGCTACTCACTGAGATAGGAATCACAGAACGGTAATAAAAATGAAAATCAATCACAGAACGGTAATAAAAAAGGTCACAGAACGGCTATGGAAAAGAATAAAAATATTTGCAACGGTAAAAAAAATTATTAACGGAAACTATTATAAATATGTATAATGATTCAATATATTTTTTCATCTTTCAATCAACAATTTCAACATTTAGTAATTGTAAGTATTTGATTAAATAGTTTGTATTTTAATTATATTTGTTCTTTATTTTTTTATTGATAATATCTCTCTAATTTATTTTTTAGATGGAAAATCATGGTCCTCCGATGTATTATTCTTCATTATTATCTCAAGATTTTTCACTTGATGATCTAAATTTGTTGGATGAATTCTCAACTCAAACTGATGTACCAATTCAGACTCCCGAAAATGAGTCCAACAAAAGAACAGGGCGAAAGGGAAATTACACAATTGATGAAGACGTTCTTCTTGTTTCTGGATGGCTTAATGTAAGCATGGATCCAATTCAAGGAAATGATCAGAAACATGGAAGATATTGGGAAAGAGTTCATGAATACTTTCATGAATACAAAAATTTTGAGTCTGAACGCAATTCTACTGCTTTGGCGAAACGTTGGTCAACAATTCAACTTGCGGTGAACAAATTTTGTGGATATTATGCTTCAATTGAAAGAATGCAACAAAGCGGTGTGGGTGAACAAGACAAGGTATTTTAATTTTTTCATATAAAATTTCAATAAGTTTATTCTTATAGTTTATAGTTAATACTTTGTAAATAATTTTTAAAATAGATATGTCAAGCATTAGAGATGTTCAAAAGTATCCAAAAGCAACCATTTGGATTTATGCATTGTTGGAGATTATTAAAGGATGCGCCAAAATGGAGAACAGATAATATTGGAAAAAAACAGAAAAGTACTAGAAAGTCAAGTCCAGCAGTATCTTCTCCATCAACCGTAGAAGAAGTAAGTTTGGATGAAGACGATAGTATTGAAGATACAATCTCTGCAGGATTGGAAAGACCAATGGGAAGAAATGCTTCGAAAGCACAAGATAAAAAGGGCAAAGGAACCGGTGATACTAGTACACCTATGGAATTGAGGTTTGAGAAGTTCGAGCATCAGATGAAATTGAACCAACAAAAGAGACAAGAGAACATGGACAAAATATATTTTCAAGAGCAAGAGAAATTGAATATAATGAAAGCACAAGAGGATGAAAGGATCATGATGATTGACACTACTATCATGGAGCCTGAAGTAGCTGAATATTACAAACAACGCAAGAAAGAAATCATGAAAAGAGTTACATCTAGTAGTTGACTTGCTTATTATTATAGAACTTCTAATTTGCTTATTATTGCAGTAGAATGTAATAGATTATGCTCCACCATGTAGTGACCACAAGTGTTGAATAATATCTTCTTGAAGTTGAGAATGAACTTGTCTATTCCTTATGCGATGATTGGCTTCAATGAATTAAAGTAATTGTGGGGTACGCTCATGAGACACTTCTACAGTAGGAATCTCGTCATGTGTATCATAGGTTGCTGGTTCTTGATTTTCATCTCGTTCATCATCAACGATCATATTATGCAGTATTATGCATGCAGTCATAATTTCTTTTAGTGTTGTTTGATCCCAAAATCGTGCAGGACCACGAACAATCGCAAAACGTGCTTGGAGTACACCGAATGCTCGCTCAACGTCCTTCCTAAGCGCCTCTTGAGTCTTAGCAAATAATTTTCTTTTATTTCCTCGAGGTGCCGAAATGGTTTTAACAAATGTTGCCCATGGGGGATATATACCATCAGCAAGGTAATATCCCATCGTGTACTCATTTCCATTAATTGAGTAGTTCACAGCTGGAGCACGACCTTCAGTAAGAGCAGAGAAGATAGATGATCTCTCTAAAACGTTAATATCATTATGAGAGCCTGGTAATCCAAAAAATGCATGCCATATCCAAAGATCGTATGAAGCCACCGCTTCTAAAATAATTGTTGGCTCATGCACATGTCCAGAATATATACCATGCCACGCAACCGGACAATTCTTCCATTTCCAATGCATGCAGTCGATGCTCCCCAACATCCCAGGAAAACCACGTTCTTCAGTTTTTGATAACAATCTAACGATGTTATCACTATTGGGGGATCTCAGATATTCATCACCAAAAATTGTAATGACTGCTTTTACAAATCTTTTAAGACTCAATATAGCCGTGCTTTCACCGATCCGCACATAATCATCAACGGAATCTGCTGAAACACCATAGGCAAGCATCCGCATTGAGGCAGTTATCTTTTGAAGAGAAGATAAACCGAATTGTCCTGCAGCATTCGTTTTTTGGACGGAGTATGAATCATACGCTTCAACTGCTCTTTGAATTCGGAGGAAAAGTGGGCGCCGCATTCAAAATCTTCTCCGAAATAGATACGGGGGGTATGTAGGATGTTCAGTAAAATAATCACAAAAAAGTCGATTATGACCTTCATGTCTACCACGATTAATGGTAATACGACCTTGCACGGAACCATGATGACGTGATGTATGCCTATTGACATTTTGTTGCTCTTCTTCAATAGCTGCCAAGCCTAAAAATTGCCCATATGCTTCTTCATCTTCTTCTTCATCCATGTGCAACATAGCTAATTCGAATTGACGAGACATATTTAAAATAACGTATTTGACTGAAAAATTGAAGTTGAAATGAGTGAATATGAGAGACTGGATATGACTTATATTTATAGAGGTTGTTTGTTCATTAAAATATATCCGTTGGAATATGACCGTTGGAATATGGTCATTGGAATATGACCGTTGGAATATAGCCGTTGGAGTTTTTTTAAATTCATTGATTATTTTAATCTTTTTATATTATAGTCTGCGGGATAGTCCATAGGATAGAATGATGGAAGACTAAAGGACATCTGCTGATGTCACATGGACTAAATATAGTCCAGCAGATAGTCCATCTGCTGGAGATGCTCTTAGATGAGTTGCCGGAGGGTATTGGGTAGAAACGTTTATGGCAGCGGTGGCAGTGATGGTGGAGTCAGGGCCGGTCCTAAGAGTTTTGAGGCCCTGTGCGAGAAAAAAATAAGGGGCCCTCTCTCGCATATAAAAATACTAATTTTTTTTATCAGCACCAATATATAAAGCATAATTTATATCAAAATTCATTATTAATTAAAATAATAAATGTCAACGTCCCGGAACAAAATTATCAATTAGAAAGAAAATATAGCTAAAACTTCAATAAATTATCAATTAAAAAGAAAAGGTAGCTAAAACTTAAATGGACAATAAACTTCACACGATCGCTAGCATCATTCACAAAAGCTCCATATCCGTAAACGGTCCCATATTTCACTGTCACTTGAAATTGTTTCTTCTTGCATTTTTTGCTGCAAAATCATCAATCAAACTTCCATAATCAATTTTCTCTAGTAGTTCGTGTTCAATTGAAATCAAAGCTAATCCATTTAATCTTTCTTGAGACATGGTTGATCGCAAGTAAGATTTCAACAACTTTAATTTCGAGAAGCTTCTTTCTGCAGATGCAACCGTAACAGGTATAGTTAACAAAATTCTATATGCAATGCTTGCATTCGGAAAACAAGTAAAACTTCTCAAGAAATTTAATATATCCCCAGCTGTCAATTTCCCTTTTGGTAACATCTCTCGAACAACTTTCAGCTCTACAAATAATTCATTCCCATCAACATCAAATTTGTCGTCATGCCTTAGAGAGGTATCAAGATGTTTACAACAAGTTCTCAAATGATTATCATCTAATGAATTTAACTTGTCAGAAGTAAACAAAAACCCGAAAATGTTGTCATAAGTTTGATATTGTTCAAACCTCCTCCTTAGTGACCCAATAGCTTGATCTACTATAAATAAGAAATAATCAATTCTAAAAGATTCCTTAGCTGGTTGAGGAGTTGGTTGTGATGTCTCACCAACATTCTCATCGAAATGCCTTTTCCTACGAATTTGACGTCTTTCAGGAAACACCGGATCAATCTCCATTTCAATAGCAATTTCTTTAGCAGTAATCATAGCCTCAATAAACCCAGTTTCCCTGTATTTTTCAAAAAAAGCAATCAACCCTTTTACTTCATCTATAGCAACATCAATAAGCATATCCGCAGATTGTAGGTCTTTGCTAACATTGTTAACATTAAGCAATATGTCATACCAAATAACCATGGCCAATAAAAATTCAAAATTGCCAAGCTCATATGTTGCTAAAGAATTAGCTTCACTTCTTATCCTCGACTCATTGTCACTTTCTGCTAATTGAAGTAAAGCTTCTCTTATGTCTTCAGCTTGGAATCTTATGGGTTTAACACTTTCTATGCGACTTTCCCACCGTGTGGCTGATAATGATTTGACTGTCAACCCTGTTACATTGTCTTTCAATATCTGCCATCGCTTTGTAGAATTAGCAAACAACGTATAAATACGTTGTAACACTCCAAAAAAATCTTTTGCTTTGCCACAAGAGTTTGCCATATCACAAAGTGTTAAGTTAAGGCTATGACAGCCACATGGAGTATATAATGCTCTTGGATTTATATCTAAAAGTCTTTTTTGTACCCCTAGGTTTCTTCCTCTCATATTTGACCCATTATCATATCCTTGTCCTCTCACATTATCAATATCAAGGTCAAGAGTTTTCAACATAGTTCGCAACTCTTCAAAAAGTCCTCCCCCTGATGTATCTTTCACATTCAAAAATTCTACAAAGTATTCATGTACTTTTATTGGACTGCTAGAGACATCCACATATCGTAGTATCAAAGACATTTGTTCTTGGTGACTAACATCAGGAGTACAATCAAGTATCACAGAAAAATATTTAGCTTCTTTAATTTTGTTAATGATGGTACTTTTGATTTCAGATGCTAACAAAAGTATCAACTCATTTTGAATTTTATGGCTGAGATAATGATGATGAACCTCACTTTATAGAACACGTCTAACATGCTCCTCCATCACTGATTCACACTCTGCCATCATTTCAATCAGGCCCAAAAAGTTCCCATTATTCTCTTCATACAGTCTCTCGTTCGTTCCACGAAATGCGAGGTTATGCTTAGCAAGATATTTCACAACAGAAATTATTCTTCGTAACACCTTCCTCCAATGTTCTTTTTCTCTCCTAATTTGATCCTGAACAGCTTTATCAATTGTTTCATTTCCTTTCAATCTAATACGCAAATCAATCCAATTGCTCATGTGATTAACATGCTCATAACTTGACTCATGTTCTTTAAGCCTAACACCAAGATGAGCCCAATCTCTAATTCCGTTATTTGCTAACTGACTTTTCTGGGGTCCTTTTTTAAACAGCTTACAACAAAAACAAAACACTTTATCAAGCTCCTTTGAATACACTAACCACTCTCTGTCATGTTTCTCTCCATTAGATAAATGTCGAGTGTAAAACTTTGAAGAGAAACATCTAGAGAGATGATCTTTAGGACCTTTCTCTATTAATTGATCTCTAACAGGACCCTTTTCCACTAAGAGATCTCTCAACTTGCTATCAAGACTATCCCAATTTCTGGGATCATAAATGTTCAAGGGGATGAATTGACTTGGTCCTTCATCATCACTTTCATGATGTTCAATATCATCAACATTTGCATCATCACCAACCCCCGAATCAGTCACATGTTCCTCCGCATTATTTTCATTATTGTTTAGTTCCTCAACGTCATTTTGTTGATCATCCAATAAACCTTCATTTGAAGATTGTAGTTGTGGTTCTTTAACAATAAACCTATCAAGAGCTCCTCTTTGAGATTGACTCAATTGTTCATCTTTTCTCTTTTTTGCTCGTTTTTCATGTCCAGATAGATATTTTCTTTTTCCAATCATTTTCACAACACACAAAAATAATAATCACAGAACATGGACATGGAACAAAACAGCAGAACCTGAACAGCAAAAATAATAATTAACTCCATAACCAACTAAACATAGATAAACATTGTAACGAAATTCCATCATATTCAAGTCAAGTAACAAAAAAATGCAATAAAATTTATTCCTGAAATTCATCCAAGGTGGGAAAATGAATTTTGAATATTTCCCCAGTGGTAAGGACCGTAAGGTACAAGATGAATTGATTCCTGTTCAAAATATTTCTAAGAATTGAGACAATCAATAATGCTATTTGCTTCAATCTGGAGCTCATATAGTCATAGTTTGTAGGCTTGTAATAGAAAATTAGAAATAACTACTAAAGTACCCCACTTCTATATTAAATATAGACCAAAATAAAATCTAACAAAGGGCGTGAATCTTTCTTTATAATCTTCCTTCGCCCTTAGGCATCACCCGAGGTCCCGACTCCCGAAAGATGGACAAGAAGATTCACAAGAAACAAAAATAGGTGAAATCAACAAATTTGCCAGAAACAAAAACATGCTTTATTTATAAACAATAAAAAGCAAGGATGACACCAATAGATCCCTCACATTCACTCATTCAGTCCAAACAATAAAAGAAACAATAAAAGAAACAGGGGAAAACTCACCATTTTGGAGGTGTGCATCGATGGAAGGATCAACAAAGAGAGATTTGAGGAGGAGAAAATTTAGAGACAGAAAGAAAGAGAGAGAAACCCTTCGATAATGAGGGCTTTGAAAAGTGAAAATAATCTCTTTTTTATTAGGCTGCTTATCCGTACGCGAGCAAAAAAATTAGTCCTTGGAGTCGAACTCGAGTCGCGTAGTTTGGATTTAAAATTTTTAACCAGCGCTACCAAAGTAAGATTGTGTATAATATAAGTACTTTTTGAATATTTATATAAAGTATACATATACAAAAAAAAAATTATGGGCCCTCCAAATTTGGGGGCCCTGTGCGGTCGCCCCTTCTGCACCTCCTCAGGGCCGGCCCTGGGTGGAGTCCAAGCTCAAGCTCTTGATTTGAGTTTGTCAGTCAAATCATATCGGCGGCGGTAGTGACGGTGGCTCTACTGTTGTACCAATATTTTGTGTGCGCGTGCATATGTCAATGGGTGTGTAGATGCAAGTTGACGCGATCAATTTCTGGTGACAAGAAGGAGAAGGAAACCTGGTAAAGAATTCTTCACAAGTTAATGTATTTGCTTTGTAATTAGATTTTAATTAATTTTTCCATCAACATGTATTCGAATCATGTTTAAAACTCTATTTTTAATGGTTTAATATATTTTTTCTGTTGAGGGCCAAAAGAAAAAAGAAAAAAGAAAAAGGAAAAAAGAAAGAAAGTAAATGATACTGATAAATACTTTTACTTATAAATATTTTTATTTTATATTTTAAAATTTTAGTAATTGCTTTTTAAATTCTTTTATTGTGAATTTTTAAATTTATTTTAATTATATTTGTATTTTGAAAAATCAATTTTAATTTATATTTATATTTTTAAAATTATTATTTTATTTTAAATCCTCATGTTTAGTTTAATTTTATTTGTATTTTAAAAAATTAATTTTAATTTTATTTTATACTTTTAAAAATTATTATTTTATTTTAAATTATTTTACTGTAAATTTTAAAATTAATTTTAATTTTATTTGTATTTTAAAAAATTTGTTTTAATATTTTTTTTGTATTTTTAAAATTTTATTATTTTGTTTTTATAAACAAATGCCACGTCATTTTTCATGCCATTTTTAATTTAATAAACAAGGGAATTTTCCATGTCATTTCTAATTTAAAAAAATGTCATTGTTAACGCCTGGTTTTGTCCAGCTGTCCTGCTGGCCGTCCGGATAAGATACCTGCACAAAAGTCCTAACAGCTTGGGCCGTTGGTGGACTCCTCCGGTGTAAGAGTTAGTGTAGGTTCTAAGAAAGGTCAACAATGGAGGTCCAAGTATTTAGTATAGTAGTAAAGTGTATGTGTGTGTAACCCTTTCCTCCATCATTGACTGGGTATTTATAGTGCATACCTGACTCTTACCGACTCCTTTTAGGATTGTCCCTCAACATGGTATAGTTTGAATAGGAAGGTAATCTCCTAAACCATCTAAGAACCTGACTCATATTCTAATTCGGATTAGATATAGTAAATAGCCACAGTCCAGATCGGTTAGGGACCTATCCCAAGCCTATTGGACTTAGGAGTCCTCATAAGAATTTGCCAAGCTGACGGTCCGTTGGGCCTAGCCCATCATATATTTACCAGACCAGGCTTAGCGAAATATTCATCCTAACATTGCCCCCCACTCCCTTAGTACATAAATGTGCTAGGGGAGTAGAATGAATTACCCAAAAAGTATATATAAATGCACCGATCAAAAGGGAAATAACTCTTCGGGAATCCAGGTGTAGGAACACAGAAGATGTTTAGACCGAAGGCAAACCCTCCTTGAACTTTACAAGAATTCTGGGACAACGTATCAGAGGAAGAAAGCTCCATCGGGATCCCGGAGGCATCAAAACCGATGGGAAAGCGCCATCGGGAGACCGGAGGCCTCAAACCGATGGGAAAGCTCCATCGGGAGCCCGGAGGCATCAGACCGATGGGAAAGCTCCATCGGGAGCCCGGAGGCATCATACCGATGGGAAAGGTTTTTGCGAAGCGACGCTAGGCCCTTATGAACAAAATTTCAAACGTTGGGTGCGACACAATAACCAGGCCCAAATCTTTGCTAAGCCCACCGTGCTCAGCCCAATAATCTAGGGGCCCATCAAACCCAAAGTTTTGCTTCTGCAACCCAACAAATCTGGCCCAACAGCTTGCACGACCGTTCCGTATAACAACTTATTTTTAAATTTCGAAATCCGCGTCCATTCAGCTAACGAAGCGTGCACGAGAAGCAGCATTTATTACGCTGCAGTAAGTACTGCGCGTGCGCCCCATCCGTTCGATCGTTTCCATCTGAACCGTTACAACGCTTGAATCAAGATAAAAGGGGTCATTTCCAACAGATCGTCTTTTTATCAGAAGCAACTTATCACGAGAGAAAGGACGTTTGAGAGAGAATAATTTCATTCCCAGATCCAACTCCATCGTTCCTGCTTCGTTGTTTTTCCATCGACCTCCTTTCTAAAATCAAGTAAGTCTTTTACTCCTTTTCTTTTATACTTCCTAATGGCTGGCAGTACCCAAGATACAAGGGCTCAAGCTTCGTCTTCCCGGGTTGAGGACGAAGTTACTGTGGCCGAAATGGGGATCCCGGAGGGACAACCATGGAAACCTGTGGTAATCACCAGGATAAGGGATGTAGAGGAGTACAATAGGAACAAATATTTCAATATCCTGTATAGAGTAGCCAACATCCCTTCTTCAATCCGGAACCAATACTTCGATTTAGCCTCCACAGAATTCTATATCCCCGAAACATACGAAATCAAGAGACCCGGGGCCGGGGAGAGAATGTACTACCAGCTCGAGGGGGGATGGATTCCAATCCATAGGCAGTCACTGATCTATGGGGTCCGATTCCCTCTTCGCCCCTTCGTATTGGAGTTACTCCATACGACGGGGCTTAGTTTGAACTAGCTATCCCCCCAATTCTTTTATTTATATAAACAGCTTCATCGCCTTCTGTTTCTCTGAATCAACCCTCCCAGCCATAGATTTCTTTTTTCAATTCTTTTCCATTACCAATAATAAAGAAAAAGGGTTTTTCACGGTGATGAAGAACCCTGGAAGGGATACCCTTATGGAGACCCCCTCGAGCAATAAAGGGTGGCACGGGGATTGGTTTTTCATCAAGGGGCCGGACACTGAGATGGTCGGACCTTGGTCAGACCCGAACAAAGACCAGCTAAATCCGAAGAAAATCTCTCGGGCAAGGCTAGAAGAGTTCGAGGTCTTATATTCCAAGAGACCATCTGTGAAGTGGGATCGGAATCTCCTTAATGACCAAGACTGGTTGTATTCCTTCGGTTGTAAGTTCTCTGCCATGCTTGCTCTTTTATTCTGGACATCTTTTGATATACTCACTCTTTTGTTCTGATTGCCTTGCAGTGGCTGACCAAGGAAAAAATCCTGATAATGAAGCCATCATAGGAGCAGCTGGAGTCCCGAGGGTGAAGATGAGTGCCGCCGATAAACTGAAGGCGAGCCGAAGCATGAGGGCTGCAAAGCCCAAGGACTCCACCAAGGCCGCTGCCAATCCCGAGATGGCCACGGGATCTTCTCAGGTGGGTGATATTATCAAACCCACCGAAGGAGAGAAGTCTGCTGACAAAGACTCAGGGGCCGGCAGACCAAAAACAAAGAGGAGAAGGCTGGTTCTAACGTCAGTTCTGGAGGCAAGAACCAAGCAGACTTCTGCTCTTCAAGGGAGTTCATCAACTCCTCCTGCCGAGCAGAACGTCGCCAGACAATCAGAGGAAGGCCTCGCTCCCCCCCTCAGAATAAAGGGAAAAGACCTGCTGAAGGTCAAAAGCCCCCCAGCACCCAAAGCGGGCCGATAGATCCCCCAATGCCGACCGGGAGTCCAAGACCCGAGGAGGGGATCAATATGCAGTCCTTGGGAACGTCGATGATCCCATTCGCCGAAGATGGTACCGAGGGTGCCGATCTGAAGACGCTTATGGAGATGCTGTTCTCCTGTCATGCAAAGGTAAGGATCTACCTACGAAGCCGAACGGCATGCCAAGTATTTGGAACATTTTTCCCATCCATGCCCTGAAGCTTGTAAGCTCTGGCCTTCAACACTTCAATCACTAAGTATGGTCCTTCCCATGTTGGCATCAGTTTGCCGGTTTCCCTAGGGGTGGATGCCTCGGCTTGCCGAAGAACTAGATCGGCCACATTAAATGACCTTCTTTTGACATTTTTGTTAAAGTGCCGAACAGTTCGTTGTTGATAAGCAGCCAATTTGAGGACTACTGAATCACGTTCCTCTTCCAATAAGTCGAGGTTCAACCGAAGACCTTCGCTATTGAGGATTTCATCAAAATTTAAGACTCTCGGAGAAGGTACTCCGATCTCAATAGGTATCAGGGCTTCGGAACCATATGCCATCTTAAAAGGCGTCTCCCCAGTAGTAGTCCGAGGAGTTGTTCGGTAGGCCCAAAGAACATGCAAAAGCTCCTCGGGCCAGGCACCCTTCGCCTCTTCCAGTCTTCTTTTAATGCCATGAAGAAGTGTCCTGTTTGTAACTTCTACTTGACCATTTGCTTGTGGATGGGCTACTGAAGTCCGACGATGTTGGATATTAAGTTCTGATAAGAACCATTCGAAAGTTTTACCAACAAACTGAAGTCCGTTGTCAGAAACTAAGATCATCGGGATGCCGAACTGGTAGACTACTTGTTCTTTGAAGAATTATAGACATGTATGCTCGGTGATCTTGGCAAGTGGTTTGACTTCTACCCACTTGGTGAAATAATCGATGGCGACAATCACGAACTTCACTTGTCCCTTACCCTGTGGAAGAGGGCCTAATATGTCTATTCCCCATACAGAAAAGGGGATCGGAGAGAGTATCGAGGATAACTCCTCGGGAGGTTGGTGTGGTACGGATGCAAATATCTGACACTTATGACATTTTTTGACGAAGTCTTTAGCATCTTCAAGCATTGTCGGCCAAAAATATCCTTGTCGCAAAATTTTATGGGCCAGTGCCTTTGCTCCCACATGGTCACCGCAGATACCTTCATGAACTTCTCGAAGAGCATAATCAGATTCCCTAGGGTCGAGACATCGGAGCAGTGGTGAAGAATAAGATCTTCGGTACAGCTGATCATTCGTGATACAATACTTGGTGGATTTGTACTTGATCCTTCGGGCCATAGACTTGTCTTCGGGCAATTCACCGGTCAGAAGGAATTGAATGATCGGGGTCATCCAAGAATCCGTCTGTTCAATATCCATTATTGTTTGAACCAAGGTGCTCGGATGCTGAAGATTTTCTAAATATACTGCTCCGTCTAGTTCCCCTTGATCGGTGGTTGCCAACTTGGAAAGGGCATCGGCCATTGTATTTTCCGATCTGACTACTCCTATGAGCTGGTATTTCGGGAAGAATGCCAACAATGACCGAACTAGTTGGAGATAGGCCTGTAAATGAACTTCTTTTGCCTCATATTCTCCCAACACTTGTTTCACCACCAGTTGGGAGTCGCTGTATATTGCCAAGTTCTTTACCTCCAAACTTCGGGCTAGCTTTAGCCCTGCCACCAGTGCTTCATATTCGGCGATATTGTTTGTGGCTATGAACCCAAATCGTATAGATTGTTGTATTTTGAAACCTTCGGGAGAAGTGAGGATGATGTCAGCCCCACTCTTCGTCCCAGTAGCGGATCCATCCACGAATAGAGTCCATACAATTTCTTCGGGTGTTGATGTCAGTTTATCACAGTCGGGTTCCTTGTCCTCTAGATCATTACGGAATGAGCACTCGATGATAAAGTCAATGAGTGCTTGTGCTTTGATTGCTGTCCGAGGGCGAAATTCTATATTAAACTGGCTCAGCTCGATGGCCCATGCTGCAAGCCTTCCCGACGATTCGGGCCTATAAAGGATTTTCCGTAATGGCTGGTCAGTGAGGACGATAATAGTCCGCCCCTGGAAGTAATGTCTGAGTTTCCGACTGGAAATAATCAGTGCGTAAGCCAACTTCTCTAAATTTGGGTACCTTGTTTCAGCATCCCGAAGAGCATGGCTTACGTAATAGACTGGTTTTTGCCCTTGTGAATCTTCTCTGATCAAAGCTGACCCGACTGCCAAGGATGTGGCAGAGAGGTATATTTGTAGATCCTCCTCGGGCAGTGCTTTACTCATAATCGGAGGTGAAGAGATATATCTCTTAATCTGTTCAAAAGCCTCCTGGCAATCTTCGGTCCATTGAAAAGTTTTCTGATTCTGAGCTCCCTTCAAAGTTCCGAAGAATGGGAGACATTTCTCTGCTAGTCGCGCCACGAACCGTCGAAGAGCTGCCAGCCTCCCTGTCAACCGTTGAATTTCTTTGAAGTTCTTCGGCGGTTGCATTTCAAGGATAACCGATATCTTTTCGGGATTTGCCTCGATCCCTCTTCGGCTAACCATATATCCCAAAAATTTACCTGATCCGAGGCCGAATGTGCATTTAGTTGGGTTAAGTCTCATGTTGTTCGTTCTGACATTCGCAAAGCATTCTTCCAGGTCGGCTAGATGATCTTCTTCCCTCATACTTCGAACAATCATGTCGTCAACATAGACTTCCATATTTCTCCCGATCTGGCCGCTGAACACTTTGTTCATCATTCTCTGATAAGTGGCCCCCGCATTGATTAATCCGAAGGACATCACTTTGTACGCGTAGATGGCTCGGTGAGTGATAAAGGATGTCTTAGGGATATCGCTTTCATGCATGGCAATTTGATTGTATCCCGAGAAAGCATCCAGGAAGCTCATTACAGTGTGACCCGATGTGGAATCAATCAGTTGATCGATATTCGGGAGAGGGTAATAATCTTTCGGACACGCTTTATTCAGATCTGTATAATCCACGCACATCCTCCACTTCCCATTATGCTTTTTAACCAGTACCACATTCGCGAGCCATTCTGGATAATTGATTTCAAAGATGAAGTCAGCAGCCAGAAGTTTATCGATTTCGTCATCAATTACTTGTTGTCTTTCGGGAGCTATGTTCCTTCGCATTTGCTTAACAGGTTTTGAGTTCGGCTTTACACTCAGCTGGTGCACGGCCACAATCTTATCAATGCCTGGCATATCGGCTGGGACCCAAGCAAAGATATCCGAGTATTGTTGTAAAAGGGCCACCAACCGTGCTCTGGTTTTTTCCTGAAGGCCTGTCCCAATCTGTACTGTTCTTTCGTCATCTTCTTGAAATAACGGAACCTGGACCGTATCTTCGGCAGGTGTTGCTATTGGCTCAGTGCATCCCTCAGTGAAAGGTTCGAGCTCAATCTTCATGGTGGCTTTCTGTTTGCTGTCGATGATAGGGGATGCCTGAATGGTCTGTAGATAGCATCTTCGGGAAAGATCTTGGTCGCCGACTGATTCCCCGATCCCATTCTTTGTTGGGAATTTCATTTTTAAATGCGGGATAGAGGTAACGGCTTTCAATGCTGACAGAGTCGTTCTTCCCAAGATGGCGTTGTAGTTACTTTCCACCTGGACTACATAGAAACGGACCATGATGGAAGCTTGCTTTGGGGCAGTCCCGAAAATCACAGGCAATTCGATCGTCCCTGCTATACGGACCGGGTTATTCCCGAAGCCATATAAGGGGGACTCATTGCAGATTTCCAGCTTCCTTCCTCCCAAGTCTAGCCGATTGTATGCTTGGCTATAGAGCACGTCGACTGAACTCCCATTATCAATAAGCATCCTCTTCATATCCATAGTACCGACCTGAGCTGTGACGACCAGTGCGTCCTGATGTGGAATAACCATTCCCGACGGGTAATCATCGTCGGAGAAAGTGATGGGGTCGGTCTTGATATCTTGGGGTTTACCGGACACTTGATGGACTTCTCTTCCGAAGGCTTTCCTCTTTCGGTTAGACAGAACGGTGATCGATCCTCCGGAGATGACATCAACCACTCCTCTTACCTCGGAAGCGGGTGGAGGTGGTTCCAGGCAATCGAAGGCTGATTGTCGACGAGAATCGGCGACGTAACAGTCGAGGTTACCCTTCCGTATCTGTTTTTCTAGGAAATCTTTGAGCTGGTAACACTCCTCGGTATCATGTCCTTTTGCTTTATGGTAGGTGCAATATCTATCCCCGTTCTTTTGCCTTGCGAAAACCCGAATCTTCGGGGGTTTTTCGTAGAAGGGTTCATTTTTTATCGCTTTCACGATATTACTTTTGTTTGTATTTAGGGGTGTGTAATCCTTGTCGGCACCTCCTCTATCCATCGGGGGATGGTTCTTTTGCTGTCGATCTCGGCTAGAATCTCTTCGGTCATTCCCCTTTTTGCCGGAGCCATTGGATTTCTTCTCGGCGCATTCGTCTTCGGGGTTTCTCTGGTGAAACTCACCTGTGTTTTTCGAAGAGCCCCGAAGATTGGCGAGAGCCTCTTCCAATTCTACAAACTTGTCCACTTTCTCGTAAGTTTCTGATAGGGTTTCTGGAGCTTTCGAGATGAGTTCCTCGATCAACCTGCTGGATTTGTCAACGTTTAATCCCATAGTTAAAAATTGGATTACCTGCTTTGGATCGATTCCGTTGATTTCAGACACAGCTTCCCGAAATCTTTTGACATACTGCCGAAGAGTCTCATTCGGCTTCTGTTTTACTTGTAGTAGAGAGGTCATCATTCTGGCCTGTCTTTTATTGCTCCCGAAGCGGGTATGAAATTGTTCCTGTAGCTCTTCCCATGACTTAATAGACCCGTTCGGGAGGGAGGTGACCCATTCTCTAGCTGTCTTCTTTAGAGTAGATAAGAATAGGTGGCACATCACCACTGCATCATGACCATGGAAGTGCATGGCTTGCTCGAATGAGTAGGTGTGATCATGCGGGTCTCCCGTTCCGTCATACATCTCCAAAGTGGGCACTTTTCGACTGCGATCGATTTTGGCTTCCTCCAAATCCTTTGAGAACGGGGAGAACCGGGCCTTCTTGGACCCATAGTACTTGTCCGAAGCCTTCTTGGGTGAGGATTCTCAAGTATGGCTCCCGTGGCTGCGTCTGTCTTCCCTATCCCTTTTGGAGGGTGATCTGGCTCGCTTCCTCAAATCCGCCGTCCAAATCGACTTAGAGCGGGTCTGTTCCTTTTCTCGGGGTTGGGGGCCACCTCGACGGCGTTCCGTGTGTCTGTCTTCCCGTCTGCCACGGTGGTCTGAGCGGGAGGCCGAGCCTCTCTGGCTCGAGAGATTGTCCCCTGTTTCGGTTAATTCCTCGTACTGCTTGTCAAGCTCTTTCTGCTGGATATCTAGAGCCTTTTTCCTGTCGAGGATTATCTAGAGGCGACGTTCTTTCTCAGCCGCCGTCTCCCGGCGAGACTGGGAGGGTGTTGGTCGCCGTGAATAACTTTGCGAGTGTGAAGTTTCCATATCAATGTTGATTGATGGAGATTTTACTTGGTAGGCCCTCCTTCTAGCGCCAATGTTGACGCCTGGTTTTGTCCGGCTGTCCTGCTGGCCGTCCGGATAAGATACCTGCACAAAAGTCCTAACGGCTTGGGCCGTTGGTGGACTCCTCCGGTGTAAGAGTTAATGTAGGTTCTAAGAAATGTCAACAATGGAGGTCCAAGTATTTAGTATAGTAGTAAAGTGTACGTGTGCGTAACCCTTTCCTCCATCATTGACTGGGTATTTATAGTGCATACCTGACTCTTACCGACTCCTTTTAGGATTGTCCCTCAACGTGGTATAGTTTGAATAGGAAGGTAATCTCCTAAACCATCTAAGAACCTGACTCCTATTCTAATTCGGATTAGATATAGTAAATAGCCACATTCCAGATCGGTTAGGGACCTATCCCAAGCCTATTGGACTTAGGAGTCCTCATAAGAATTTGCCAAGCTGACGGTCCGTTGGGCCTAGCCCATCATATATTTACCAGACCAGGCTTAGCGAAATATTCATCATAACAGTCATGTTTGTCAGTTGATTTTAACGGAATGATTTGATTAAAAAAATTTAATTAATATAATAGTCTAATTGTATAAATTAAAAGTACAATAGCTTAATGCAAAAAACCAAACAAATTCAGTGGCCAGTTAGTTTTGCCAAAAAAAAAAAATGGAATTATGGGGTAGCCTCATCCAAGAATGAACCAACTCATCTACTCTCTCCCTAAACGAAAGATTATTTCATATTTTTAAGGCAAATGAACAATATATACATATTTTTTTACATATCAGTAGAGTCAACTTGTAATAAGGCCCATAAATATGTGAAAAGAAAGAGTATACTATCTATTTATTTTAGGAATATGAAATAATTTTTCATCACTAAAGGTCAAAATGCATGACAAGAAATAATAGGAAAAGTCTTGGACAACCGGTCTATTTTTTTTCCTTCTCTTTTGACTCTTAAAATATTTATAATATTTATTTTGATAATTTTCTTTTTATAGAATTCAGTTATTTAAGTGTAATTTAGATATATGTAAATAATAATATTATATAGACTGTATAACACTATTATTTACATATATCTAAATTATACTTAAATAACTGAATTCTATAAAAAAAAGTTATCAAAATAAATATTATAAATATTTTAAGAATAAAAAAAATAATAATAATAATAAAAAAATTAGACCAGTCGCTAACACCGATCCCTTTAAAAAAGTCCGAAATAATATGCATAATAATAGAACATTCTATGAAATTTGCCCTTGTTATCCTCCATATTGCAGAAAATTGAAAACTAATGACAACCTTTGATTTTTCCAACTCCCGGCTGACTTTTCATACTTTTACAACTGTAAACTTGGAAGTATTAAGCTAACCAATTGAATGTTCAAAAACAATCATGATATATATATATAAAAGGGAGTCATCCGTGGGAATCGATAGCCGAAATACTACTGCAATAATTAACATAAAAATAATTTTTTTGTTAAATTTATATGCCATAATAATTTATTACAACAAATAAAAATTAATTACTGACTAATAATCGATTGTTATGAATTAACTTTTTATATATAAAGCCAAAGCAAGTAAAACCCATATGATATTCTAATTATGTATGTAATCAATGAGTATTTTTCTTCTTCTTGGGGCAGCCAAGTTGAATTTTAAAAGGGAAGACATTTGTTGTTATCTCTAATCCCCCTCTCCTCTATTCAAAACCACCAACTACATAAAGCTGGGACAGCCTCTGGTTTTTCAATTCCTGGTCTTTCATGTTATGCCCCGACACCTCAAAAGAACCATCAAACTAATCAATCAATTATGTCTCATGATGCAAAATACTCCTACTAAATAAGTACTTGAAAAGGTTATTTTTTGGGAGAGAGATTATTCGGTGATATTAAGATAAATTTATGTGATATTTGAAGTTAATAATTTTTTATTTATTATAATAAACTTATAACTATAAATAGTGTGCATTATTAAAATATATATTTTTTTATTAACCTAAAATACCATGTCACGTTATCCAAAATCTTTGAATAATTTGTGCCAAAATAAATAAATAATTTAGCACCCCATTACAGCACTAAACCATTTGTGGTATTTGTACGTCTTCCCCACAAAGACAGCAGCCCACAGTGTCCAAATTACATCCTTTGACCATACAGTAATCTATATAACTGCCTGCACAAATAACACCTCAATTCAAACCCACAAAAAAGCTTAAATCCACCTTCAAATTTCTTCCAAAACCTCTAAAAACCAAAATTACATATATGAACACTGCTAATCAAATTGGCGCCACGGCTCCCGTGCCGATTGCTCCGGCCGGTTCACGCAGCGGGACCTTGGGCGGCCACCTGGCTCGGCGGCTAGTCCAGATCGGCGTGAAGGACGTGTTCTCAGTTCCCGGTGACTTCAACCTGACTCTACTAGACCACCTGATAGACGAGCCGGGACTCAACCTCGTCGGCTGCTGCAACGAGCTCAACGCCGGATACGCGGCCGACGGGTACGCACGTGCCAAAGGCGTGGGGGCCTGTGCTGTGACCTTCACTGTGGGTGGGTTGAGTGTATTGAACGCGATCGCGGGGGCTTACAGTGAGAATTTACCGGTGATATGTATAGTGGGTGGGCCGAATTCCAATGATTATGGGACAAGTCGGATTCTTCATCACACAATAGGGTTGCCGGATTTTAGTCAGGAGCTCCGTTGCTTTCAGACTGTCACTTGTGCTCAGGTAAGTTAAGATCACGAAATGGAGTACATGTTTTGCATTAAGTTTTTTATTCTATTTTCTCTCTATTTTTGGGTTTGTCTTGCTAATATTTTAGTGTGACAATTATAAAAATGTAATCCATTCCCGAATTAAGTATGATAACTGTAAGCAGGGTGGACTTTGGACTATATCTTGGGGGTTGGAAACAATAATTATCTAGGTGGAAAACATACAAAAATTTAACATTTTAATCATTTTCTAGAAATATGAGTTAGATAAATGGACTACTAAGTTTTATTATTGATATTAATTGAAAAACATAGAATTAGAGGGATAAATCCTCAAATCTAGAAGATTTATATGTAGGAATTGTCATGTTACCAATGAATGAACAAAATAAAATTCTAAGAAATTTAATGGTGGGGGTGGAGAGAGCATTTGGCCATTGCTTGAATGTACTGATGATATTAATTAAAAAAATGGCATGTTATTATATTATTTCCTTATTTTCCTTTCTCTAGATCTTTCTGATTTCTAAAACAATGGCTTGGCAGACCAGTACGAGTATTTTTAAAGTGCTATTCATTAATGAAACACGGGGTTAAAAACTAAATTGTTTGAAGTTGAACATACTACCACGTAGACCGTAGTATAATGCGAATATTTCTAATAAGGTTGGCGTCGCTGTCTATTGTTATGTTTTTTAATACTTTTTAATGTATATTTAAAGAGTTGGGATAAGAGTGTGATTTTCTGATAATGCAACAGGCAGTGGTTAAAAGCTTGGATGATGCGCATGAGCTGATTGATAGTGCAATTTCGACTGCTTTGAAGGAAAGCAAACCAGTGTATATCAGCATAAGTTGCAATTTGCCTGGAATTCCTCATCCAACATTTGCTAGAGAACCGGTACCATACATCCTTGCACCCATGTACGGTTTCCTTCAATTGTTTTCCAGTACTTGATGATAATATGTTGACTTCTTACTATATGCTTTTGACTTGCTTATGAGGGCTTTATTAGAAAAGGAGTAACAAATAAGTATGATTAATGAGTGAAATGCCTATGACTGTTGGTGAAAGACTAGTTCTATAATTTTTTATGTGCAATTCATGTACCATTGCCTCAGAACAAAAGTTTTCACACTGCCTCTTAAATTTATTAATTGCCATTTCCAGGATACTTTTTCTTCTTCAGTTTTGCTATATTTTGTTTGTGCTTAGTTTCAATTTTTTTTATCTGTTTCCTCTTGTTTTTGGAAAGGACCAACCTTCACTTTTACTGCAGGGTCAGCAATCAATTAGGATTAGAAGCGGCAGTGGAAGCAGCAGCTGAGTTTCTGAACAAGGCTGTGAAACCTGTGATTGTGGGAGGCCCCAAGCTAAGGGTAGCAAAGGCACAAGAGGCCTTTGAGGAGTTTGCCAATGCTAGTGGATATCCAATAGCTATCATGCCGTCAGCTAAGGGCCTGGTTCCAGAGCAGCATCCTCACTTCATTGGGACATATTGGGGTGCTGTTAGCACCAGTTTTGTGGGGGAGATAGTGGAATCTGCTGATGCCTATGTTTTTGTTGGCCCTATCTTCAATGATTACAGCTCAGTTGGGTACTCATTACTGATTAAAAAAGAGAAAGCAATTATTGTGCAGCCTAATCGCGTGACTATTGGTAATGGTCCTTCCTTAGGTTGGGTTTTCATGGCAGACTTCTTAACTGCATTGGCCAAGAAGCTGAAGAAGAACAGTACTGCAGTTGAGAATTACCGCCGCATCTTTGTCCCTTTAGGTGTTGCTCTGAAGCGCGAGAAAGATGAGCCCCTTAGGGTCAACATTCTCTTCAAGCACATACAGGTAATAATAATAAACTAGAAGGTGATGTAGTTTCCTTGCAACAAAATATTTCTAACAACATTCTGTCGAATATGTTTTGATGGTTCATCATGCTTCATTTGAAAGAGAGAAAAAAAAAAGACGTCTTCTATATTGTACATTTTCATGTTCTATGAAGTCATAATCACACATGCCATACTTGTCTCATATAAAACAATATCCATTTACTCCTTTGGAGAGCCTTCCGTGTACATTAAACTTGACATTATGCAAAATGACATACGCTTATGAGCTATCTCATTGTTTAAAAGACAAATGTCTTGGTGAAATTTATGAGACCTATACCGGCTAGGTACTCTCAAATTTTCACCTCCCATCTCTTTTTATCTGAAAAACATACGAAAACAACACTTGCATATGCATAGCATACAGATAAAAGAAGAAAAAGAGACGGTTGCAGCTAGTCCTCTGTCTTAAATTTGAGATGCTAAACCTTCGGATTCTGCATTAAAGGGGGAAGAAATACAACTTGAGATCTTTGTCCTTCAGCCCCATAATTGTAAAAGATTTCTCAGTTATCATATAAATATTTGATGTTAAAGGTCTCCAACGTTAAGAAATGAAATGTATTGCACTAGATCTGTCCCACTTTGCATGTATTATTTAAATGGATTTTTCCATATAGCTGTAGCTGCCTTCTTCATTTGAATGAAACTAGCTTATTAACAGGAGATGCTGAGTGGAGATACAGCAGTGATTGCAGAGACGGGGGACTCGTGGTTTAATTGTCAGAAGCTCGCTCTTCCTAAAAATTGCGGGTAAACAAGCTCTTTAGTGAGCATGACATATTATTCTACTACTATAACTACTCCCTGCAGCATCCATCAATCTATGATCGTATTCCTTCTAATAACTTGAATTGTTTGTTTTCATTCAGATATGAATTCCAGATGCAATATGGTTCCATTGGATGGTCGGTTGGTGCAACTCTTGGTTATGCGCAGGCTGCTAAAGACAAGCGTGTGATTGCCTTCATTGGCGATGGGAGTTTCCAGGTTAGTAATAATACGGGTTTTAGTAGCAGATTTTACATTGGTAAATTAGAAAAGCTCAGCCTTTTCTTATGTCAAAGATGTATTGGATGACTAGAGAAGAATGATGCAATCTGCATAAACTATTGTTACAAGCAGCCAGTGGCCCCTTTTGCGAATGATTAATTATTGGCTAATAATTTTTATTATTATCTTACCAAGTATTTTGAAAATAAATTTTATTCAGGAATAAAAATAATCAAAGAGGTGTCAAGTGGCAAAGAATGTGTCATTCATTACTTGAATTTTTATATTCATAAAATTTTGGAAAAATACCTCACTTTTTGAAGAATATATATTTATCTAAACCTTGATCATGATATGATTGTTATATTATCATCAAACGTATCATTTGTGACTACCAAAACAGATCATGACCAATAAATAATTCTCTTTCCCCAGGTAACTGCTCAGGATATCTCAACAATGATTCGATGCGGACAATGTACCATTATATTCCTAATCAACAATGGAGGGTATACAATAGAAGTTGAGATTCATGACGGCCCATACAATGTGATAAAGAACTGGAATTATACTGGACTTGTTGATGCTATCCATAATGGTGAAGGAAAATGCTGGACTGCCAAGGTTAGCATAACTAAATAACTTTAATATAGATTTAGATAATAAAAGAATGAGCAAAAATCTGATCAATTTATATTTTGTTATTGCATTCTTGTTGCACGCTTAGCCACCTCTGATTAGTCATAATGATTCTGAGAGGACTCATGGCTAGACCTCTATCATTTCAACCTCCAAAAGTGCTTTGAAAGTTCACATAAAACCAGTCAAAAAGCAAACTAGACTAATGTTAATGTCAGTGATTCTATAATAAGCATATTTCTATAAAATAGGCATTGTTTTATTGATCAAAGTTACTATCCTACATTCATTACTGATTGCTCTGGCTTTCTGGCATTTCTATTGTGATATAAACGGAGTAATCCTAAACTCCAAGTTCATGAAGGGAAAAGAACAAATAGTACATTAAACGTGATTGAAGTAAGACAGACCCTTATATGTCTAATAGTTTGGCAACTTTTGTTGCTATAGGTACCTCCTTAAATTGACGTGGTCCACTCTCAAGCAGACAATGATCCACAATAAAGAGTGAAGTTTCAATAATCAAGAAAGTACTTGGGTGGTTGTTTAACACTAAAATCCATTGATCAGTTATGGTCGTGGAACTGGATATACCCCAGTTGTATTCTAACTTGGAGCAATGATGATTTTCCACTTCCCCTTTTAAACTTTCTTAGAGATGCATTTATCTTGTTTTCTTTGACATACTGATATATGGCATATGTGGAAAAACAGGTGCGTACAGAAGATGAGCTGACAGAAGCAATTGCAACAGCAACAGGAGAACGCAAGGATTCATTATGCTTCATCGAAGTTTTTGTGCACAAGGATGATACAAGCAAAGAGCTGCTTGAGTGGGGATCCCGAGTTTCTGCTGCTAACAGCCGTCCACCAAATCCGCAATAAAACTACCAGTCTATGGGTTATATAACTGTGAATCTGACAATTGAATTCAGTAACTGAAAATAAATGTGAAACATGGAGTTATTTGTTTTGTTGTGATTTTCCTTGATCGCAGAAGAAATTAGAACTCTGAAATAGTAACAGCGGTTGTATTATTTCCAATATATGAGTATTTATTATATGGTTGAGTTGCTAAGGTGAAAATATCTATTCCCTCCTTTCTATTATATAGGTTCTTTTATAAGTTTTTTCTTTTCAAAATATAAGACGTTTTATGTATACGTAGGAGAAAAAATTTAATCATTTTTTACTTTATTCATGGAGTAATTGAGAGAAAAAGAAGGAGAATGAGTTAATTAGTGTAAAGATAGTAATGAAATTTTAAAATAAAATTAATTATTTAATATTAATATTAATATGATTTTATAATATGTATGATTATGTTTTAAATGATTTATATAATAAAAAAGAGGAAGTATTATCATAAAAGTTGGTCGCCCTTGTTAAAACTTACTTCCTGTGCATAGTGACCCTGCCAATGATATTCCCTGCATAAATGGATTTTATAAGGAGGCAAAGTATTTAAGTTCTAACAAAATTTCATCCCCTTGACGATGAAGAATGTATTGCTATGAAGGAGAGTGTTTCTATGCAAGGTTTGTTATTTTGTAATCTATGTCTATATAATGTATAAAAACTAAATAAAAAAAAAGTCAGCTCACATTAGAGTCCAGTTTTTTAAAATTATTAAATACTTCCAAATTAATTAGCATACCTTTTCTTTTATGTGAAATTAAAACCCCAACCCAGTCAAAATAATTTGTGGTAATATTAGACACGAAACATTGTCCAATATTTATAATTATGTTTTCTTTGCTATATATATATATATATATAAGGTCACGGAGTTGATTGTGTACTTAAATATCTAAGAAAATCTAATATTGATTAAAGACTTGATCTAATAAAATATATCAAAATTAGAGATATACTGCAAAATGAAAATTTTTAAGTAGAATTTTGGCTCTCTAACTAAATCTAACATAGTAGTGGTGATATTGTATATAACACTCAATCAACCAAAAAAAAAAGTCATGAGATGTTAAGAATTTATATCACTTTATAATTTTAAAATAAAAATATATTATTAATTTTGAAACGGATAAAAAAAGACAATTGATATTGTCAGAGAAAAAAATAAAATTATTGTAAAGTATCATTCTAACATTTTAAAAAATCATTAAATATATATTTATTCGGACATCGTCATTTTAATTATAACAATGGCAAAAAAAATGCGAATTTTTTATTTTGGAGTAGAGGAAATAATTTTTCAATACTATATGTTAGGATGAATATTTAACTAGGCTTGATCCAAGAACTCACATTGGGCTAGGCCCAATATACCGTCAGCCTGGTAACCTTCCTAGTGGGCTTACAGCACGTGGGTGAAGGATGAAACGGACATACATCATAACCACCTAGCATAATGGACAGAACCGTTATACAGGTGACCGTTATTCAGGTACATAGTATAAATACCCAGTTGATAATGGAGAGAAGGGTAACGCACTATTTTGTAATACTAGATACTCAGACCTCTATTGTTGACTATTCCGATACCTTCACTAACACTTACACCGGAGAAGTCCACCAACGACCCAAGCCGTTCGGACTTTTGTGCAGGTATTCTTACCGGACGGCCAACAGGACTGCCCGACAGAATCAGGCGTCAACATTGGCGCTAGAAGGAGGGCCTAGTAAAATTTCCATCAACTGTCATTAACATGGAAACATCGCAGTCGCCTGGTGGACTTACAACACGTGGGTGAAGGATGAAACGGACATACATCATAACTACCTAGCATAATGGACCGAACCGTTACACAGGTGACCGTTATTCAGGTACATAGTATAAATACCCAGTTGATAATGGAGAGAAGGGTAACGCACTGTTTTGCAATACTAGATACTCAGACCTCCATTGTTGACTATTCCGATACTTTCACTAACAGAATTAGGTGTCAACATTGGCGCTAGAAGGAGGGGCCTAGTAAAATTTCCATCAACTGTCATTAACATGGAAACATCGCAGTCGCATAGTCATCCACGGCGACCACCTCCCTCCCGGTCTCACCAGGAGACGGCGGCAGATAAAGACCGCCGCCTCCAGATAATCCTTGACAGGAAAAAGGCTCTAGACCTCCAGCAGAAGGAGCTTGATAAACAGTACGAGGAGTTAACCGAGGCGGGTAATGAACTTTTGAGCCAGAGAGGCTCGGCCTCCCGCTCAACCCGCCATACCAGACGGGATGATAATCACATTGAACTCCGAGGGGAAGGAAACCGAAACCGCGGGAAGGAACCGGCTCGCTCCAAGTCGATTTGGACAGCAGATTTGAGAAAACGAGTCAGATCGCCGACGAGGAAAGATCGGGAAAACCGACATAGTCATGGGAGCCACACTGGCGAATCTTCACCCAACAAGGCTTCGGATAAATATTATGGGTCTAAAAAGGCCCGATTCTCACAATTCTCGAAGGATCTGGAAGAAGCCAAGATCAATCGATCCCGCAAAGTCCCTACTTTGGAGATGTACGACGGGACGGGAGATCCACATGATCACACTTATTCCTTCGAGCAGGCCATGCACTTTCATGGTCACGATGCAGTGGCGATGTGCCACTTGTTTTTATCCACTCTGAAGAAAACTGCCAGAGAATGGGTCATCTCCCTTCCATCCGGATCCATCAAATCATGGGAGGAGCTACAAGAACAATTCCACAACCGCTTCGGGAGCAACAAGCGGCGAGCCCGAATAATGACATCCCTCCTACAAGTAAAACAGAGGCCGAATGAAACTCTTCGGCAGTATGTCAAAAGATTCAGGGAGGCTGTGTCAGAAATCAACGGGTTTAACCCGAAGCAGGTAATCCAGTTTTTAACCATGGGTTTAAATGTTGATAAATCTAGCAGGTTAATTGAGGAGCTTATCTTGAAGTCTCCCGAGACTTTATCGGAGACTTACGAGAAGGTGGACAAGTTCGTAGAGTTGGAAGAGGCTCTCGCCAATCTTCGAGGATCCTATAAAAACACCGGTGATTTTCACCAGAGAGACCCTGGAGGCGTTAGTGCCGAAAAGAAATCCAACGGTAATGGAAAAAAGGGGAATGAACGAAGAGATTCCAACAAGGATCGGCAACAAAAGAACGATCCCCCGAGGGATCGAAGAGGTGCCGACAAGGATTATACACCCCTGAACACTAGCAAGAGCAATATCGTGAAAGCGATAAAAAATAAACCATTCTATGAGAAGCCCCCGAAGATTCGGGTTTTTGCAAGACAAAAGGAAGGAGATCGATACTGCACTTACCATGAAGCCAAAGGGCATGATACTGAGGAGTGCTACCATCTCAAAGACTTCCTCGAAAAATAGGTACGGAGTGGCAACCTGGACTGTTATGTCGCCGATTCCTACTGACCATCGGCATTTGATCGCCTCGAGCCACCTCCACCCATTACTGAAGCAAGAGGTGTGGTTGACGTTATTTCCGGAGGATCAATCTCCTCTGTCCAACCGCAAGAAAAAAGCTTTCGGCAGAGAAGTCCATCAAGTGCCTGGGAAACCGCAGAGCACCAAAACCGACCCCATCACTTTCTCCGATGATGATTACCCATCGGGGATGGTTACTCCCCATCAGGATGCACTGGTCATAACCGCTCAGGTCGGTACTATGGATATGAAGAGGATGATGCTTGTTGATAATGGGAGTTCAGTCGACGTACTCTATAGCCAAGCATACAATCGGCTGGACTTGGGGGAAAGGAAGCTGGAGATCTGCAACGAGTCCCCTTTATATGGGTTCGGGAATAACCCAGTTCGTATAGCGGGGACGATCGAGTTGCCTGTGATCTTCGGGACTGCCCCGAAACAAGCTTCCATCATGGTCCGCTTCTACGTGGTCCAAGTGGAAAACAACTACAATGCCATCTTGGGAAGAACAACTCTATCGGCATTGAAAGCAATTACCTCCATCCAACATTTAAAAATGAAATTTCCAACCAAAAATGAGATCGGGGAATCTGTTGGAGATCAGGATCTTTCCCGAAGATGTTATTTGCAGACCATCCAGACATCCTTTACCAGTGATAGCAAACAGAAAGCTACAATGAAGATCGAGCTTGAACCTTTCACTGAGGGATGTACTGAACCATTAGCAACACCAGCCGAAGATACGGTTGAGGTGCCACTGTTTCAAAATGATGATCAGAAAACTGTACAGATTGGCACAAACCTTCAAGATGAAACTAAAACTCGGTTGGTCACCCTTCTTCGGGAATATGCTGACATCTTTGCATGGGTCCCAGCCGATGTGCCGGGCATTGACAAAACTGTGGCCGTACATCAGCTGAGCGTTAACCCGAACTCCAAACCCGTAAAGCAAAAACGGAGGAACATAGCTCCCGAGAGGCAACAGGTAATTGATAATGAAATTGATAAACTTTTGGCTGCTGACTTCATCTTTGAAATCAATTACCCAGAATGGCTCGCCAATGTGGTGTTGGTCAAAAAACACAATGGGAAGTGGAGGATGTGCGTGGATTACACAGATTTCAACAAAGCATGTCCGAAAGACTACTATCATTTCCCGAGCATAGACCAATTGATCGATTCGACCTCGGGACATACCATAATGAGCTTCTTAGATGCTTTCTCGGGGTATAATCAAATAGCCATGCTTAAAAGCGATATACCGAATACGGCTTTCATCACCCATCGAGCCATATATGCCTACAATGTCATGTCCTTCGGGTTAATTAATGCGGGGGCTACTTATCAGAGGATGATGAACAAGGTGTTCAGTAGCCAGATCGGGAGAAATATGAAAGTCTATGTTGATGACATGATCGTTCGAAGCATGAAGGAAGATAATCACTTGTCCGATCTAAAAGAATGCTTCGAGAATGTCAGAACGAACAACATGAGACTTAACCCAACTAAATGCACATTTGGCCTCGGGTCAGGCAAATTTTTGGGATATATGGTTAGCCGAAGAGGGATTGAGGCAAATCCCGAAAAGATATCGGCTATCCTTGAAATGCAACCGCCGAAGAACTTCAAAGAAATTCAACGACTGACTGGGAGGCTGGCAACTCTTCGGCGGTTTGTGGCACGTCTAGCCGAGAAATGTCTCCCATTCTTCGGGACTTTGAAGGGAGCCCAGAATTAGAAAACTTTTCAATGGACCGAAGATTGTCAGGAGGCTTTTGAACAAATTAAGAGATATATCTCTTCACCTCCGATTTTGAGCAAAGCACTGCCCGAGGAGGATCTACAAATATACTTATCTGCCACATCCTTGACAGTCGGGTCAGCTTTGATCAGAGAAGATTCACAAGGGCAAAAGCCAGTCTACTACGTAAGCCATGCTCTTCGGGATGCTGAAACAAGGTACCCAAATTTAGAGAAGTTGGCTTACGCACTGATTATCTACAGTCGGAAACTGAGGCATTACTTCCAGGGGCGGACTATTATCGTCCTCATTGACCAGCCATTACGGAAAGTCCTTTACAGACCGGAGTCCTCGGGAAGGTTGGCAGCATGGGCCATCGAGCTAAGTCAGTTTAATATTGAGTTCCGTCCTCGGACGGCTATAAAAGCTCAGGCTCTCATCGATTTTATCATCGAATGTTCATTCCCCGAGGATACCAAAGAGAAAGAATCTGAGTCCGAGGAAGTGACAATAACCCCCGAGGAGACTGCATGGATTTTATACGTCGATGGATCCTCTACCGGGACAAGAAGCGGTGCAGGGGTAATCCTCACTTCTCCGGAAGGTTTCAAAGTACAACAATCTATCCGATTTGGGTTCATGGCCACTAACAACATAGTCGAATACAAAGCATTAGTGGCGCGATTGAAATTGGCCCGAAGTTTGGAAGTAAAAAACTTAACAATTTACAGCGACTCCCAACTGGTTGTGAAACAAGTGCTGGGAGAATATGAAGCAAGGGAAGTTCATTTACAAGCCTATCTCCATCTGGTTCGGTCATTGTTGACATTTTTTCCGAAATATCAGATATTAGGCGTGGTCAGATCGAAAAACACCATGGCCGATGCTCTTTCCAAATTGGCGACCACCAATCAAGGGGAGTTAGATGGAGCAGTATACTTAGAAAATCTTTAACATCCGAGCACCCTCGTTCAGACAGTAATGGATATTGAACAGGGGGATTCGTGGATGACCCCCATCTTCAAATTTCTTTTGACTGGTGAATTGCCCGAAGATAAGTCTCAGGCCTGAAGAATAAAGTATAAATCCACCAAGTACTGTATTCATAATGACCACCTATACCGAAGATCTTATTCTTCCCCACTGCTCCGATGTCTCGACCCTAGGGAATCTGATTATGCTCTTCGGGAAGTTCATGAAGGTATCTGCAGTGACCATGTGGGAGCAAAGACACTGGCCTATAAAATTTTGCGACAAGGATATTTTTGGCCGACAATGCTTGAAGATGCCAAAGACTTCGTCAAAAAATGTCATAAGTGTCAAATATTTGTATCTGTACCACACCAACCTCCCGAAGAGTTATCTTCGATACTCTCTCCGATCCCCTTTTCTGTATGGGGAGTAGACATATTGGGCCCTCTTCCACAGGGTAAGGGGCAAGTGAAATTTGTGATCGTCGCCATCGATTATTTCACCAAGTGGGTAGAAGCCAAACCACTTGCCAAGATCACCGAGCATACATGTCTCTAATTCTTCAAAGAACAAATAGTCTACCAGTTCGGCATCCCGATGCTCTTAGTTTCTGACAACGGGCTTCAGTTTGTTGGTAAAACTTTCGAAGGGTTCTTATCAGAACTTAATATTCAGCATCGTCGGACTTCAGTAGCCCATCCACAAGCAAATGGTCAAGTAGAAGTTACAAATAGGACAATTCTTCATGGCATTAAAAGAAGATTGGAAGAGGCGAATGGTGCTTGGCCCGAGGAGCTTTTGCATGTTCTTTGGGCCTACCGAACAACTCCTCGGACTACTACTGGAGAGACGCCTTTTAAGATGGCCTATGGTTCCGAAACCCTGATACCTATTGAGATCGGAGTACCTTCTCCGAGAGTCTTAAACTTTGATGAAATCCTCAATAGCGAAGGTCTTCGGTTAAACCTCGACTTATTAGAAGAGGAACGTGATTCAGTAGTCCTCAGATTGGCTGCTTATCAACAACGAACTGCTCGACACTTCAACAAAAATGTCAAAAGTAGGTCATTCAATGTGGGCGATCTAGTTCTTCGGCAAGCCGATGCATCCACTCCTTGGGAAACTGCAAACTGATGCTAACATGGGAAAGACCATACTTAGTGATCGAAGTGTTGAAGACTGGAACTTACAAGCTTCAGGGCATGGATGGAAAAGATGTTCCAAATACTTGGCATGCTGTTCGGCTTCGTAGGTATTATCAGTAATTCACAATTTGTACTTAGTCAAATTTTGAGGCTATCATTGAAGCCGATAGAATTTTGTACATAGTCAAATTTTGAGGCTATCATTGAAGTCGATAGAATTTTGTACATAGTCAAATTTGAGGCTATCTTTTTAGCCGATCACATGTTATCTTTTCGATATTAATGAGAATATTTTTTATCATCTGATCTTTATATTACTGTTTTGATACACACTTTAAAATTAATCTGCTAGCCTCATCGGATCTACATTTGATCAGGCTAGTGGGGGGCGAAGCAGTATAAGTGAACAGTTGTACATACAGATGATAGAATAAAGCTCATGAGAAAAGATAAGTCATAATCATTCAATTCATAAATGTTGAAAGGTTTACAAGATGTAAAGAAAAAAAAAAGAAAAAAAAAACAGCAAAGTCTTTACAAATCAGTCATCGGGAAATACAATTCCCAGCTGATCAGGATCATGACCCTTCTCATTGGCAAGCTTCCGAGCGTATTCGAACCCATCGCTGAATTCATTCACAACAGATGATAAGATATCGGCCTGAAATTGATCCGAGGCCTTATATTCATCTATCACCTTCTGTTTGAGCTTGGGAATCAGGACACTCGGGGAGGTGGAGGCAATCGGTCCTTTTAGCCAATCGGCTTCTTTAGCAGCCCAACCTTCGACGATCAGTTCAACATTATCCTTGAGATTCTTCATCTGATAAGTCTGAAGTTGGATGATGTTTTTCGATTGGGCCAGGAGAATCTTCTGACTCTGAACTTGGGCTTCGAGCTCATTCTTATCTTTCTCAAGTTCGATTTTCTTGAGCTCTTTAGACTGCACCAAATCCATGAAATGGGCATTGGCCTTTTCCAGACCGATCACCTGGGCCTTCAGGAAGTCGATCTGCTTGTCCTTTTCCAAACGAACCTCCAGAGCCGATTCATAATCCTTCTTCATGATGTGGAAGGAGTCATGAAGAGTTTTCAGCTGGTCCTTGGTCTTTTGGTGGTTCGTCAGAGCCTCGGCATGTTTTTTATTGCTTTCCTCGGCTCTCCTCTCCAGAACCTTTTGCTCATCGGACACCTTCAGGAGAAGGGCATTTCCCTATAAAGAGATGGTCAATCGGTGAACAAGTTAGAATGATAAGAAATTCAAACAGGAGAAATTTACAAGAAGATGCTTATCTTTGCATGGCAGGAGAACAACATCTCCATCAGCGTCTTCAGATCAGCCCCCTCGGTACCAGTTTCAGCAAATGGGATCATTGAGGTACCCAAGGCAGACATGTTGACCCCCTCCTCGGGTCTAGCACCCCCGGTCGGCATTGGGGGATCCATTGGACCACTTTGTGTATTTAAGGGCTCTTGACCTTCAGTGGGTCTCTTTCCTTTGTCTTGAGGAGGGGGGCAATGGGTTCCTCCGGTTGTCTGATGATAATCTGCTCAGTGGGAGGATTGCTCGGGCCCCCTTGGGGGGTCGGAACCTGTTTGGCTCGTGCCTCCAGCACGGATTTCAGGACCAGTCTCCTCCTCTTCACTCTTGGTTTGCTAGCCCCCGAGTCTTCGGCAGCAGACTTCTCTCCTTCGGTGGGCTTGATAGTATCATCCACCTGAGGAGATCCCGTGCCCATCTCGGGATTGACAGCAGCTTGGTTAGAGTCATTGGGCTTTGCAGCCCTTAAGCTTCGGCTCACCTTCAGCTTATCGGCGACACTCATCTTGACCCTCGGGGTTCCAGCTGCCTCCATTATGGCTTCGTTATCGGGATGCTTTCCTTGGTCAGCCACTGCAATGCAATCAGAACAAAAGAATGAGTATATCAAAAAATGTTCAGAATAAAGGAGCAAACATGGCAGAGAACTTACAACCGAAGGAATATAACCAGTCTTGGTCATTAAGGAGACCTCGGTCCCACTTCACGGATGGTCTCTTGGAATATAAGACCTCGAACTCTTCTAACCTTGCCCGAGAGATTCTCTTCGGATTTAGTTGGTCTTTGTTCGGGTCTGACCAAGGTCCGACCATCTTAGTGTCCGGTCCCTTAATGAAAAACCAATCCACGTGCCACCCTTTATTACTCGAGGGGGTCTCCATCAGGGTATCCTTTCCAGGGTTCTTCATCACCGTGAAAAACCCTTTTTCTTTATTATTGGTAATGGAAAAGAATTGAAAAAAGAAATCTATGGCTGGGAGGATCGACTTGGAGAAACAGAAGGCAATGAAACTATTTATATGAATGAATGAATTGGGGGATAGTTGGTTCAAACTGAGCCCCGTCGTATGAAGTAACTCCAATACGAAGGGGCGAAGAGGGAATCAGACCCCATAGATCAGTGACTGCTTATGGATTGGAATCCATCCCCCCTCGAGCTGGTAGTACATCATCTCCCCAGCCCCGGGTCTCTTGATTTCATATATATTAGGGATGTAGAATTCTGTTTGGGCTAAATCAAAAAATTGGTTCCGGATAGAAGAAGGGATGTTGGCTACTCTATACTTGATGTTAAAGTATTTATTCCTATTATACTCCTCTACATCCCTCATGCGGGCAACGACTACAGGTTTCCAAGGTTGACCCTCTGGGATTCCCGGTTCGGCGACAGTAACTTCGTCTTCAACCCGGGAAGACGAAGCTTGTGCTCTTGTATCTTGAGTGCTCATAGCCATTATGAGATATTGAGGAAAAGAGGGTAAAGAACTTACTTGATTTCAGAAAGGAGATCGATTGAAAAACAACGAAGCAGGAACGATGAAATCTGATCTGGGAATGAAATTATTCTCTCTCAAACGTCCTTTCTCTCGTGATAAGTTGCTTCTGATAAAAAGACGATCTGTTGGAAGTGACCCCTTTTATCTTGATTCAAGCGTGGCAACGGTTCAGATGGAAACGATCTGACGGATGGGGCGCACGCGCAGTATTTACTGCAGCGTAATAAATGCTCTTTCCCGTGCACGTTTCGCTAGCTAATTGGACGCAGATTTCGAAATTCAAAAATAAATTGTTATACGAAATGGCCGTGCAAGCTATTGGGCCAGATTTGTTGGGTTGAAAAAGTAAAACTTTGGGCTTGATTGACACATAGGTTCCAAAACTTGAAGCCCAGATTATAAGGGCCCAAGGCCTTATCCAAAACTTGAAGCCCAGATTATAAAGGCCCAAGGTCTTATCCAAAAAAGCTTTCCCATCGGTCTGATGCCTCCGGGCTCCCGATGGAGTTTCTCTTCGGTTTGATACCTCCGGGTTCCCGAATGACATTTCCCATCGGTCTGATGCCTCCGGGCTCCCGATGAAGCTTTTCTCTTCGGTCTGATACCTCCTGGTTCCCGAATGACATTTCCCATTGGTCTGATGCCTTCGAGCTCCCGATGGGGTTTTTCTCTTCGGAAGGTTTCGTTCTACTCCCCCAGCACATTCATATACTAGAGGAGTGGGGGGCAATGTTAGGATGAATATTTAACCAGGCCTGATCCAGGAACTCACATTGGGCTAGGCCCAATATACTGTCAGCCTGGTAACCTTCCTAGTGGGCTTACAGCACGTGGGTGAAGGATGAAACGGACATACATCATAACTACCTAGCATAATGGACAGAACCGTTACACAGGTGACCGTTATTCAGATACATAGTATAAATACCCAGTTGATAATGGAGAGAAGGGTAACACAGTATTTTGCAATACTAAATACTCAGATCTCCATTGTTGACTATTCCGATACCTTCACTAATACTCACACCGGATGAGTCCACCAACGGCCCAAGCCGTTCGAACTTTTGTGCAGGTATTCTCACCGAATGGTCAGCAGAACTGCCCGAAAGAATCAAGCGTCAACAATATATGTACTACCTAATACGTATAATATATGGAACACGCCAATATTATTTAAGTGAAGTGGTGAATTACTGCGCTAGATTGCTTCACGTTTCGTTTGGTTTGGTTTGCGCGAGTATTCCTATGAGATTTGCTATGTGATGTTCATGGGTTATTAAAAGAAAAATAAAAACGGACGACTATATCCTATCCGCTTAATTTTCAGTGTAATATTTTGGTGAGAAGTTCCAGCAACTTTACTGACTTGTAATTTTAAGAAATGGTTAAATTCATAATAAAAAATAATATTTTCACAATAACCTCTCTCACATGGATGTGAGACTTATTATTTACTATTCATATGAGAGTTGTAGTGGAAATATCATTTTTTATTGTAGATTTATCAATTCCCTAATTTTAACATCATTATACAAATTTTCTTGTAAATGACACTCATTTGTATTTAGGTTACAAGAAATTCTTCAACAATGCTTGCTGTATTTTTTCTTAATTTACTTCAAACCCCTCCGTCAGTATATTAAGTTGAAATTATTTTAGTCACTTTAATTTATTTTTTTTGTAAATTTTAAAATATAATACACAGAAAACACATGTATACCTTTTCATTTAAATTAATAAACTAATTATTCAAGAAATTATTATAGGGTATCACATTCCTTCCCTTTAAAGGGAATTCGGGTAAGAAGTGTAATTATATTTTCTACTCCAACGCAATTTCCATTATTGGGGTAGGCTCGTTTGTTACATATGAATATTATTTCGTAACTAGACTACTTAATACTAAAAACAAATTTTTAATAAAGTCAACACAGGTAATTATGTATTATTTTAATAAATGAAGATTGAAAGAATGTTATTATGAATAATTTATTCTATTTGACATATTATTTATAAATCTAATTATTTTGATCTGTCCCTTAAGAGGTGAGAGGTCGTCTCATCGTAAAAGTTGGTCAAAAGTTTTGGAGGTGGTGTACATATGATTAGTATTCGTAGGGATTAGCATGGTGCGATTAGATACGATTTAAATTTTAAATCGTATATAAAACTGTTTTAATGTTATTTTGATAAATTCAAAATTACACATAAAATTATTTGTGATTGATGCAGTGCGATTTTGAAATGTGCGGTTTCATTTATTGCGATTTCAGTTCTAAAACCAATTGGATATATATGTATTAAAAATTATAGTTTCTTTGTAATCAAAATATAATGTGGATATGAAATCATGAAGCGACACTTACTTGAAATCACTAATTGCAGAGATGAAGACAACACATTTGGGATGCTGATGTTAGTTTTTAACAGCTGTGCGAGAAGGGAGCATCATTGGCAAGCATGATCAAGACCAAGTACCCACAAGATAACCCCACAAAGCTTCTGCGAGTCAAATTTGGCAGCATTGCCTTGTATTTTAATTCTTCCACCAAATGCTACTTTACACCAATGCCAGATCCTAATACTTCGAACTGTTCAACAATCTGTATTGCGAGCTCCCTGTAAATGTAATTTACAGAACAACAACAACAAGACCTGAGTTCTTCGTTGTCTTCTTCCATTCTCTAGTATAAATCTATCAACAACAATTCCCAAATTCCAAAACCTATTTACTTCACTGACCTAGAAAATGAGCAACATATTTCAACAAGATCAGCTGATAAATGAATCTACCTTGAGAAACTTTCCAAGGAGCTACAAAAGAGAATGCCGCCAACGATAAACCTAAAGCCTCTGTTCTCTACAAAACACAACACAAAATTAAAAAATAAAAATAAAATTAATTTAATCTTTTAACAAAAGCAAAAAAACAATTACACAGAAATTCAAAATAGTGAAAATTGTTCATGTAAAGGGTTTTGCTCACAAGCTGGGGAGGTGTAATCGTGTATGAATCCGAACCCACAAATAATTCAATAAATCCAATCCATCTGGGTAAGTTCGAACCGTCCAATCTAGGTATCCCTATAAGAAAAACGAGCACGTGTTAGTTTAAAGAGAGGAACAATAAGTAATTTACAGGGAGAAAAAAGGGGAAATTATTGTTTCCGATAGAGAATTGAAGGACAGTTATTGAGTTGCTGCTGTTGTTCTTGATTTTGGAAATTAACGGGTTGATGCTACAACTGCTACTCATTTTCTTGGGGAGCTGATAAGTGCCCAAAACAACGTCGTTTCAATCATGTAATTTTAAAAAAAATGATGTCGTTTTGACAGTTTATTGGTGTAATGCTATTTTGATAGTGTGGTTTGACAATTTAGGTGTTTTGCTGTTTTTCAACCTTTTTAAAACCCTTATATACGTCAGAACCATTGATTCAGAGTTCTATTGGTGCGGTTTTGTCGATTTTCAGTTTGATTTCAAGATCAATTTTGATTTCTTACTCAGCCTTAATTAAATATTTGTATAAGAGTTTGTAAATGGATTACAAAAATTGTACGTGTTATCAGTCAAATTTATGTTCTAACAATTGTAGTCAAATATGTCATTTTTTTTACATTAACATGACGTGTAGTATATTTTGCAAGGAAATTTTTTAAGGATAATTTATTTTTTCTAATAATTAAGTCCTATTAAGGATAATATCGATTCTAAAGTACTGTGGTATGCTATCATTTTCATCTCGTGAACAAGGAAAAAAATTGTATTGTACCAAAAAGAAAGGTATATATATATGTGTGTGTGAAATTAATGTAGCCAACATAAATATTCATTAAACAAGAAATATACCAACCACTTGTGAAATCATCTTCCATGGCTTCTTCTTGCTTAAAAAGTCTAGTAATCAAGTACATCCTTTTGGTATCATTATTATTAGCTCCAACCCTAAAATATACCCGTGGATCATGTGATCAACGTTTCACATCCATCATAAGTTTTGGCGACTCGCTTGCCGATACCGGAAATCTTCTTCATCTCTCATCCTCCAATGACCCTCCTCCCCACTTTGCCTTGCCACCCTATGGTGAAACTTACTTCCATGATCCCACCGGCCGATGCTCCGATGGTCGCCTCATTGTAGACTTTATCGGTACGTTACAAACATATTAATAACATGTACACAAATGTTCTTACTCATATAAATTTTGTTTCTGCATTAATTAATGAGTAGAAAACGAGAGGGACACGTACACGACTGCGCATTCTGTACTACTTACAGGAGGAAGACTGCGTATTCGGTAGTACTTGCATCTTTGAGTATAATTTTAGTTTCATGCACTGATTTTTTTTGCAGCTCAGTATCTTGGAATTCCATTGCTACCACCTTATATAGTGGGCAAAAATGGAAGTAGCACAACAATTTTTTGTGCGGGTGTGAATTTTGCAGTGGCCGGAGCAACAGCACTGGATGACCCATTTTTTGAAGAAAAAGGAATCCATATTCCGGTCAGAAATGCTTCTCTAGTGATTCAACTCGGTTGGTTCAAAGAATTGTTACAGTCTTTCTGCCAAGCATGTTTAGGTAATTAAACCAAAAGACACCCCATTTCTTTCTTTCGTTCCCAACTCATTTGTTTTTATAATTTTGTTCTTATTCGGATTAAAATGATAGATGCTCCGATTGATAGAAGCCTAGAAACTACATTTCCCCACACGACATTCTAATATATATTTAACTAACTTCAAGATTATAGTTTGTTAAATTAAGTATAATAAATTACGTATTAATTATAACATTCCGTTGGAATTTAATTAAGAAGATAAATGTTTGGTTCAAGTAAGAATTTGTTACTATATTGGACGGGAAAGCTACATGGAAATACTCCAAAGGGAAAAAAAATACTGAATACGGCCAAAAATTAGGGTTATTCAAATTTACCATATTTTATTTAAAAGCAATTAAGTTCGCTAGAAGAATAAAAGTACTTGTCCTAAGCTATTTAATTTGAAAAAGAAAAAGTAAAAAGAAAAAGAAAACATTAATTACGTTAGGAGGGCAGTAGCTGTTTATTATTCTTCTTCTTCTTTTTTTGGATGGAAATGGGACCTATCATCAGACCTCTATATCTTGTTGACTAAAAAGAAAGCAAATATAATTTGGCTTATCTTTTTCAGGATAGTTAACTCAAATTAAGTAATTGTGCTGGAACTCATATATTAAATAATTTAGTTAGGTAAATAAATTATAAATATTTTGTGTATAATTCGAGTATTTTTAAATTTAATCATTGGATTATTAAATATATTAAAGATTGCATGTGCGAGCCTTAAATTATTAGTTTTTTGAAAAATTGCATGAATATATTTAAGCAAATTCACTTTAAACTATGATATTTTTGAACAAATTAATTATTTTAATTTAATTATGATAATCTCAAAATGGATCAATAGGAGCGAAAACGAGCGGAGTGAGGTACCAGCACTGTCCTCGTAAAAAAATTCAACTTTCTAATTCTTTTTATATATATTTTTATTAAAATACATTTAATTTTAAAATTAATAATAAATCAAATTTATTTATAATTTTAAACTTTTAAAATTTAGATAAATTTTAATTCTAAAATTGATCAATTTAACTTTAAAATTCAAACTAATCATGTCTTTGCTGGACCGGATAAGTATTAATTTAGATTCTTTAGAATTTCTTTTGATAAAAAATAATTATATATCAAGGTTGTTGGTGGATGGATGATGTCCATATATCTAATGATGATGTTTGTATTCTTCTCTACTAAAATTAACTTTGATTCAAAGTATCCAATGTCCATGGAATTTAGTCGAAGGAGTATCATTGACATATAGACCACATTTGTCCCCCGATACAACCGGCTTCTGTGGAGATCATCATAGTGTATCATGACACAAGCCGTTACCTTTCTGGTAAAACAGCCAGAGCTAAAAAAGAAAAAAAAGAAAAGGAAATGATTGATATTACAGCGTCGAAAATATCAATATTCTAAAATTGAAGGAAATAGAAGAAACAGAAACGATGTTCTTTTTCATTTAATTTCCTTATACGCAATATGATAAATTAATAATGTATTCTTGTGCTTTTTTAATTAATTTCGATATGTAATGGCATTTAACAAGACATGATATAAATCAAATAAACCTCTTATTTTTCCGCGGAGGGAAATTAATTAACTCATAAAAGTAAAATAATACGGGGGTATTTCTCCGCGGCGAATATGAGATTAGCTAAATCAGATCTTTGTCACGTGTGAGAGGGGAAGTTGTGAAACTAAAAGAAGATTTGTAAGAAATAAAAAATCCCTAACTATTTTGGCAATATATATATATATATATATATATATTGGTAGATAGCGGAATTGTTTGTTTGGATATTTCCCCCCCCCCCCCCCCCCCCCCCCCCCCCCCCCCCCCTTAGATGTATAATTAATAATGATGTATGCTTGCACCAAATCAACACCACGCATGCATGTGTGCGCATTCAAAAATCACAAAGCTATGAAACAGACAATACGTCAAATGCAAAATTTATACATTTAGTTGTGTGTAATCCTAGTCTTTGAACCATATACATTTAATTGATCTGAACAAGTTAACTCATCCGGGAGTAAGTAAACTCAAGGCATAAGAAATAGATGTAAAAGGAGAATAATTTGATTGGAACATTAATTATTCATCTGATGATTGTACAGATTTTAGAGTCCTTCATTCAATCTATGTTTTTGGATTAAGGTTTTTTAGTAATAAAAATTCTTAGGTCTTTGCAATATAATTAAAAAGAATATTTGGTGATAAATAAGTATATATATATTGGGAGAAATTGCAATTGAATATAATTAGATCTTTGTGAAAGACTTAACTAAAAATAGATAGATGGAATTACCTTCATGCATGACTATATATGTCCTATCCTATAATTGATGCCCATGCAGATTGTCAACAACTACTCCACAGCAGTCTAATACTTGTGGGAGAGATCGGAGGCAACGATTACAACCACGCTTTCCTTGCAGGAGTAAGCAAAGAAGTGATCCAGACATTTGTAGCACCCGTTGTTGATGCCATTGCCTCAACAATCAACGTAAGAACCTAATTACTCCGTCCGTTCAATATTATTTTATCATTGTTAATTTTTTAAAGTTAATTTAATAGATTTTTAAACTTCAAATTGATATAAACTCATTTAATTTTAATCAATACAATGATAAATATCATAAACTATGTAATAAGTTTTACTTGATGTAAGTTTTATTGTTTCATAATTTTTAATGAATTATCTCAATTTTGAGTTTAAAAATATCTCAATTTGATTTTCAAAAGCCAATAATGATCAGATAATTTGGAACGAAAGGAGTATTACACTGCAAGCATTATGTTTGTAAGAGTTTGTGGTTTTAAAAAGAGATTTTAAAAATAATTAAATTGGCATAATTTTGAGTCAATAAAAATAGAATTAATCAGGTTCATTACAGTACAGGAAATAATGGTCAGTTTGTACTCCTGTAGAGGTGGAAGTTGTAAAGTCTTGATTTTTTTAAGTATGTGACTGTTTTTATTCTCAACTTACATGTACTTAATATATTAATTCAATTAATTTATTAATTAAATTAATTAGGTTCATTGAGTGAGTGAGAATTTGAGATGCTGTATCCAAGAATCTCAAACATTACTATAAATAACTCAAAGGTTTTACATGTGAGGCATGCAAAAAAGCTCAGTCTAGCTGAATGGAGCAAGCTAATATATCACTTGTAGAAATTCTCTATCCTAATTGAAGGATTTAATTTACTTTTATTGTTCGGGGAATACGATATAGTATCAATTGCGAAGTTTTGTGTTATAATAGTATTTTTCAATACAATGACAAGTCAGTATAAATGATTAATTTATATGACTAAATTTATAAGATTATGATTTGATACATTTAGTTAGTCTTAAAATGTTACTATACAGATTAGTAAAAATTTGATGCACTGTCGATGTATATAGAAATTTAAGTAGAAATCATGACACATCATTCAAATTAATAGGGATAGTTATGTCCAATATAAGTATTTCATTAATATTGTGTTGTGATATACATTAGACAGTTTGTAAAAATTAAATTTGCATTTATATACTTAAATATTCAAGAGAATTATATATTCTACAGGAGCTACTTGATATGGGGGCTTTGACGCTTATAGTCCCAGGAAACCTGCCAATTGGATGCTCAACAGCTTATTTAACATACTTTATGACTTCAGACAAGGAAGAATATGACCCTCAAACTGGCTGCCTTATCTGGTTAAATGAATTTGCTGAGTACCATAACACATTGCTTCAAACAGAATTGACCAGGATTCAAGCTCTTCGTCCCCTTGCCAACATTATTTACGCAGATTATTACAACGCTGCAATGCCACTATTTCTGGATCCAAAGAAATTCGGTACTTTCACCCTTTAAACCCTAGTGCCTCATATTAACTATCACTTGCTTTAATTGATATGTTGTGACTTGTGACCTTATTAGTCAGTAGAGTAGTTAATTAACATATATAGACGCCAAGAGTACTGGTACATGCTAACTCCAGCTTATCTCATATCTTTTATACAATTTTGAAATCTTGCTATTGTTTTTTAATTTTTTAAATACACTATATATCTCTTTCCGTAACAACATTTAAATGGTCAATAGTCATTCTTTACGGGTTATATTATACATTGTATAAATACAGTTCTATTTTTTAAAATATATTTTTGTATAACTATGTATGCATGTACGAAATACAAGCTTTAAAAAAAAAAAAAATTGTCAAGAACCGTTTAGACTCAATTTTTTATTTTTTATTTTTGTCACATTTGCTTATATGCACGACTTGTCTTCTAAACCAAGATAAAATCTGTGTTAACTCTCTCTAATACAACCAAATTTATATTTCAATTATCCCTATATATATTCTTGGGAATTAAATACCAAAAATATATGTTCTTGATTTGTTACATTTTTTGGGTAGGATTTAGCCGGGGGGCTGTAACAGCATGCTGTGGAGGGAAAGGACCATACAATTACAACGCATCCGTGGAGTGTGGCAAACCGCAATCAACAGTTTGTGAGGAGCCTTCTTTGTTTGTTAATTGGGATGGTTTGCACTTAACGGAGGCGGCATATAGTTTGATTTTTAAAGGTTTATTCGAAGGACCATATACAGTTCCTCAATTTAGTACCTTGTGTAAAAAGTTTCAGTAACGGTAAGTACTGGAATATATATATATTTATATGCATATATGTATGTATGTATGTATATAATGGTCCAATTCAGTCCCACCATATTATAGAAGTCACCTTCTGGATTTTTTTCTTGTTTAAAATTTAATCTGTTTTAACTTTTATGAATTCAATTTATTGTAATCTCGCGTCTGTTGATAAAATTGTTATTTTACAAGGTAAACTAATATACATTGTTTAAAATCTGTCAACATTCAGAAACATACGAAGTTAAAAATACGTACTTATACTTATGTTGATAATTGTTGTTTTATTATTCATCGGCATTTTTTTTTTATTATCAATAAATCCAAAATGATACAAAGAAATTTAACAAATCCAAATATTATGTTAAAACTTTAAGAAATATTAAATTACGTACCTTTAATATTACTAGTTGATAACCCGTACAATGCACGGGCTAGTTTGAATAATGGATTTAATAATTTGTCTGACATTATGTCAAAAAAGAATTAGAAGTACACAATTCATATAAATTAATTGAACTATCATAGCATAAAATTAAGAGATTCACTTTTCTTTCTATATGCGCCCCTTATTCGGCTGATCACCCCATTAGAAGATTGCACGTCGTGGTGGCGAAATAAATTCTGTACAAAACATCCCAAAAATCAAACATTTGTAAATCAAGAAATCAATACTACTATATAATAAGGTGTGAGACAATCTTAATTTTAGTAGAAAATTTTCAATTCCCATAACAAAACAATTAAAACAAAAGTCCAACAACAAAGAAAAGCATCAATTTAATCATCAATATCATAATCCCATTTTATATACAATGTATAACAACTCAAAAGCTCCATGCACAATACAATTTTAAAGCACCTAATAGAGCCTCCAAAACAAAGGCATCAAACATAAAAATCATCTCTCAAATAGACGCATGCTTTTAAACCCCAAAAGAGTAGAACCCCCATTCTCACGCAAAGCGTCAAGTATAGCATTAGATAGACGAACCAATGCATTGTCAGGTATTTCTTCAAACACTTTACGCTCGTAATGAAGTTAAATCCACATAACTCAAAAAGTAGAAACATCACATTCACATCATATACGTTTCGTAGGAATTGTTTAAAGAACAAAAAGTTCTTACATCAAGCTACTTTTAAACAATCTTAGCTCCCTTGTTGGGTTTCCTAAAAGGTCTTGATCCTCATTAAAAAGATTAGTAATAATAATTGTATGAAACTAAAGTTGTGCCATAAAATTACACAGATTAAACTCTTTAATGTAGCAAAGGAGTAATAAACAGCAAATCCAAAATAAAAACATAAGTATGTACCTTTTCTATGCTTTAGGATTAATATTTGGGTCCAATCAAGGTTCCTTCCTCTTCCTAAAACACCCATTCCCCTGTATAAACATCCAACTCAAGGTCAAAATGGACTAACAAAAAAAAGGATTTGGGGGGAGGGTAAAAGGAATACTGCCATGGAATGAATGCAGAGAAATTAACAGGTAATAATCATAAAAAAACACAAATTACAATAAATAAAGGGAAAATCGCAATAAAATCATATCAAGCTCTTCACTCAGGACTTAGTTCAAGCACTTACTGAGCAGAAGCTTCTCAGTTCTTCAGCTCCGTACAATTACAAATTAAACGGTATATTCGATGGATTTAATTGGTGAGAAGAGAAGTAGGTACCTTTACAGAAATTGTGGATTGGAGAAGCTTCTTAATTCGAAGCCAACAATTTGGAACAACTGGGTTTGTGTAAGACCCCGAATTTTATGAAATACAAAATTTAATTTTTCTTCATATATATTTTTTTTGAAACAGTAAGTGGTTAAATTAACAAAATTGAAAGTTAAGGATGTTATGTGCAAATTTTATTTTGTCGGACAATATTCGCTTTGTCGGGGAATATTCGTTTGGTCGGGGAATATTCGTGCCGTACGACGGCGCCGAAATAATAAATTATTGGTGGACCCCACAACGGAATATTTGTCGGATATAGAAAACGACAGAAGTAACCTTTTTAAATAAAAATAGTCAACGGAACTGTTAAAATACCGGTGATAAAAGAATAGTAGCATACGGTAGTTTATGGTATTTTCTGTAGCACACGGTACTCTACAGTAACACACGGTATTGCATAGTGTCTCATATTATTGGTCTGATAATTGACACCGTAACTGTTACGCATCATTTCATCGATAATTGTCACTGCATAATATTTTATATTATCAATTCAATAATTGTTGTTACACAGTATTTTGCATTATTGATTTAATAATTGTCATTACACTGTATTTTATATCATTGAGTCAATAATTGTTGTTGCACTGTTTTTAAAATTATTGAACCTAATAATTGTCACAGTAACATATGCACAGTAATTCACATTATTGAATCAATAATTGTCATTACACAGTAACGTATGCTTTATTTTACATTATTGTTATCTCTATTATGATGTTATTTAAACAGTTGTATTTCATTAATTTATTGACTTGATATCTAAGAGCTAACTATACTGTATTTATAACAATTAGTCATAATAATTGAATTGATAAAGTTATTTGTTTATAATATAAAGTTAGGTGATTATTAGGTGATATGAAATGAATGGTGTAGATTAAAGTGTGAATTATTGTTGAATAATTGAATTGATTTGTTTATAATATAAAGTTAGGTGATTATTAGGTGATATGAAATGAATGGTGTAGATTAAAGTGTGAATTATTGTTGAATAATTAAATTGATTTGTTTATAATATAAAGTTAGGTGATTATTAGGTGATATGAAATGAATGGTGTAGATTAAAGATAATATAATATTTGAAATGGATGGTGTAGATTAAAAGATGATCTTTAAATGAATGGTTTAGATTAAATGAATGATAAGATTTTTGGCTATAAATAGAAGCCTTAACTTAAGGATTTTTCATAAACTTCCTTACTTGTTCTTTCTTTCTCTCTCTAAATACTTCTTGTGAAAGTTCTCTCTAAGTGTGCTTAAGTCATCTTGAGTATTTGTGAAGATCTATAAGTATACGTGTACTGTTCAAGTTAATCAACCTCATTTAAATCAATATCCAGTCACGTGTTGAGGTAAGGGATACCATCTTTTTCATCTTCCATTATTCAAACATACTATGGTAAGGGATTATCATTATTTGATTCTCGATAATAATAATGTTTCTTCCTTACTCATAAGACGTGCCTTTTATTTCCATGTATTAAATTGTGGGAATAACCTTACGGAGCGGATTGCCGCCTGTTGGTGAATAACCTTTCGTATTCATTCATTATTAATCTCTGAGAATAACCTTACGGAGCGGATTGCCGCCTGTTTGGTGAATAACTCTTTGTACTCAAATTCTATTAAATTGTGGGAATAACCTTACGGAGCGGATTGCCGCCTGTTGGTGAATAACCCTTTGTATTAATTTCTTTCACCTTTTGTTAATCAAACCTGCTACGGTAAGGGATATTATTTTCTTTCATACTCCTAAATCGAAATTTATTATGGAACTATTGCTTCTATAATTCCTGAAAATATTATATGTTCCATAATAGTTGAACTTCATTATTTCAACTGAACCTTCCTATTTACGTGAACCTTTCTATTGAATTGTAACCGTTATTCTGAACTGTGGATCTTGAATATCATTTTTAAATTTCACTCCACATCATGTTGACAATTTGGACATTATTTGAATCTGTACAAAGTAAACTTCCGATACTTATTGTTATCCTAATTCTTCTGTTCATCATTTATATCATTCTAATCATCCAAAAATCAAGCTGTTGTGAATATCTGTGGCCGGGGGCACAGATGTGATATATTTGTTGAACAGATAATAGGTTAAAGGCGATATAATAGGTTAAAGGCGATACATCTGTTCGGTGTCTTTTATGGCACGTGGTGAATGTTCTCTTTGGCCCGTAGTGCAAAGATGAACTGTTGTTTGGTATGATTATGACCAAAGGCTGAATCTGGTATAATCATGACCGTTGGTGCTATATTGAATATCTTTGGCCCGTAGTACAAAGATGAACTGTTGATGTGCATGATTATGATCAGGAACTGTGAATTTGTATTATCTTGACTAATGATATTTCAGATGATAAAAGTTGATGATGTTTTTCCTAAAAAGAGAACCGAGTGGATATTATAGTCTGCATTATTCTTCTAATAGATTACTCATTCCGCTGCTATTATTGATCTGAACGTTGTTTAAGAATTTAACTGCAGTTTTTGATATAAACCTTGTAGTCTATTGTATTCTATCAAGAACTCAACTGTTGAAGACTAATGATAATTTATTCGTCATTATCTTAGTCATGATATTCTTTACTGGGCTATTTGAGCTCACCCTTTCTTTTGTTCCATTGTTTTTCAACAGGAGATGAAAACATAACAGGGTCTAGCCGGGGAATGGAGTGAGGGTCCGAGGAATAGTTATCATAGTCTTCACGTTTTGTAAAATAGTGTGGCAATAATAGTGAAGACTTAGTTGTGTATTATTATACACTGTATTGTTGTACGTTGTGCTTTGTTGTAATAATTTTGTTGTAGTCTTTTGACGACTCAAGTTTGGGCTGTGTGGGCCCAGATTTGGGGGCGTCACAGTTGGCATCAGAGCTTATGGATATGGTCTTTAATGGAGATCTGGGGTTAGAACTAGGAGGGGAGAGACGAATAGAATCAATCACTAGTGTGTCCTACCTAATTAGATTTTGTTATCTAATGAATCGATTTAAATGTAGGAACATGAAGAGATGAGTCAGTTTGTTTGAACTAACAATTATTTTGTGACTACAGTTGAATATGGCATATGAAAATCAGGAAATTAACAATGGAGTGCCCGAAACAAATGTACCTGCGAATCAAGAGACGACGAATAATCTTCCTACAAACTCAGAGTTGAATCATTTGCCTAAGGCAAAAATTATGCGTGTTCTATCCAGTAAGGATGAAGGTGAAAGCTCTGCTACAGTCGTTCCAGATCCATTCTTAGAAGCAATTAAAGGAAGTAACGAACTTGCGGAAATTATTGCCTTTAATTTACTCACTAATTGGGAGAGTGATATCACCTGGTTATGCTCTATAACAAAGGATCAAAATATATGGACTTTTCATATTAGTCTTTGGGATTTATGGTGTTCCAGCTATGATTTTCAAGATTATTTAAAAATGATGTTTCTATACTTTTGGGCGTTACAATTTAGAGGAATTCAGGTTAAGTTAGTCACTATCGTGGAAACTGCAGTCTATCGAAAATACTATTTTAATGGAAATCATTGGTACCTTACTACTGATGAAGTTGATGAACCCGAGAAACAGTTTGCTAGAAAATTATTCAGTGGTATTCCCATGGTTGAAATACGTGAAGATCCGAATGAAGTATTCGGGATTCGATTTGACGATAACAGTCAAGAAACCGAATGAGGTGATAACCGGTAAGCTATTCATAAATTCTCGTGAAGTCTATGCCATATTAGATACTGGCTCTATCCACTCTTTTATCTCACCTATATGTACTCAACGTTTAAATTTGACTATTGAAAACTTAAATCTTGTCTTATCAGTTGAAACCTCATTGGGAGAAATACCTATTACAATTACTATCTATAAATCTTGCCTAGTTCAAATCAACAACCTCACATTACCTGTTGACCTTATTTCTTTGGAGATGCGTGAATTTGATGTGATTTTAGGAATTGATTGGTTGACTACCCATCATGCTAAAATTAATTGTTTTCATAAGATTATTAGTTTTCATATTCCTAATCAACCTGTCATGCAAATTCAAGCAACTAAACCATTGAAATCTATAACTGTTATTTCTAGCCATAAAGTCATTCGTTTATTGAAAAACGGATGTCAAGCCTTTTTAGCTCATGTCACTGATTTGAACAAAAACACGTCAAACTTGAATGATATTCCCATTGTTAATGAGTTTCCTGACGTTTTTCTGAGGAACTTTCTGGCTTATCCCAAACCGTGAAATTGAATTCTGTATCGATCTTGAACCCGGCACTAAGCCCATTTTTAAAGTCCCATACCAAATGGCTCCCATAGAACACCAAGAGTTGAAAGTTTAATTACTAGATATCGGTATCATTCATTCTAGTACAAAACTTATATCGAGCGAGGAATGCGAGAAGAGTTTTCAAGAACTCAAGAGGAGACTTGTTTCAGCTCCTGTTCTAACCATACCATCAGGATCAGGAGAATTTGTTATCTACAGCGATGCTTCTGGCAAAGGTCTAGGCTGTGTCCTTATGCAACATGGAAAGGTTATAGCCTATGCCTCTCGACAACTCAAAGATTATGAGAAAAATTATCCTACTCATGATCTAGAGTTGACAGCAGTCGTTTTCGCGTTAAAGATCTGGAGACACTACTTGTACGGAGAAAAGTGGATATCTATACGGATCATAAAAGTCTCAAGTATTTCTTCACCCAGAAGGAACTCAACATGCGACAACGACGTTGGCTTGAGCTGTTAAAGGATTATGACCACACAATCCAGTATCACCCGGGAAAGGCGAACGTTGTAGCTGACGCTTTGAGCAAAAAATCTTATGCAAGTACAAGTGCACTGCTGACAACACAAAAGTGTATTTTGTACGACTTGCAAAAGATGGAGATAGAGCTAAAGACACCAGGGATCCACTCGAAGATTGCTCACGTGCAAGTAGAACCAACTTTAATCGATAAAATTAAAGCTGCTCAAGCTACCGATCCGGAACTGATAAACATGATAAAGAAAGTACAAGAAGGTGCCATTTCCGAAGCAAGAATCGACGAGAAAGGAATACTTCGAGTCAACTCTCGACTCTGTGTTCCTAACGATCCTGAATTGAAGCATAAAATCATGATGGAGGCACACAACACGCCGTTTGCAATCCACCCAGGAGGTACCAAGATGTATCGAGATCTTCGACATACATTTTGGTGGAACAATATGAAAAGAGAGATTGCGGAGTTTATCTCAAGGTGCCTAACTTGTCAACGTGTCAAGGCAGAGCATCAAGTTCCTAAAGGTCCATTACAATCACTTGAAGTTCCCGAATGGAAGTGGGAACACATCAATATGGACTTCGTGACGGGTCTTCCAAAAGTTTCTCAAGGCTTAGATGCAATTTGGGTGATCGTAGATAGATTGACCAAATCTGCTCATTTCTTGCCTATACGAGAAAACTTTTCACTTGAACGTCTTGTCGGTATGTACATAAATGAGATCGTGAGATTGCATGGCATGCCAGTTTCCGTAGTTTCTGATCGAGATCCTAGATTCACTTCACGCTTTTGGATCAGTCTACAAAAAGCTATAGGCACTGAACTACGTTTTAGTTCTGCATATCATCCTCAAACGGACGGACAATCGGAAAGGACGATCCAGACCCTCGAAGATCTTTTGAGACTTTGTGTATTAGACTTCAAAGGAAGTTGGGATAAGTACTTGCCGTTGGTGGAATTTTCTTACAACAACAGTTACCAAGCAAGCATAGGCATGACTCCATTCGAGGCTTTGTATGGAAGGAAGTGTCGCTCTCCAATATGTTGGAATGAGGTAGGAGAAGCAAAATTGTTGGGACCCGAGTTGGTACGCTTGACGACCGAAAAGATCCAAATGATCCGACAACGAATACAGACCGCACAAGAACGACAAAAGAGTTATGCTGATCTTCATCGGAGAGACGAAAGTTTCAACGTCGGAGATCATGTATTCTTACGTGTTTCTCCATGGAAAGGGGTTACGAGATTCGGAAAGAGAGGAAAGCTCAACCCTCGATTTATTGGCCCATTTGAAATCCTCGATCGAATAGGAACCGTAACCTACAGACTAGCCCTACCACCAAGTATGTCTCGCATCCATAACGTTTTTCACATATCTATGTTACGTAAATATGTGAAGGACCCAAACCACGTCATTGAGTTAGAACCAGACGTTATAGCAGAGGATTTAACATACGAGGAGGTACCTGTTAAGATCCTGGATAAGAAGGAGCAGATCCTACGCTCAAAGGTTATACCTCAAGTTAAGGTTTTATGGAAGAACCAAGATACTGAGGAAATGACCTGGGAGCTAGAATCTGAGATGAAATCTATGTATCCTTACCTCTTCGATATGTCAGGTACGTCAATTTCGGGGACGAAATTTCATAAGGAGGGGAGGTTGTAAGACCCCGAATTTTATGAAATACAAAATTTAATTTTTCTTCATATATATTTTTTTTGAAACAGTAAGTGGTTAAATTAACAAAATTGAAAGTTAAGGATGTTATGTGCAAATTTTATTTTGTCGGACAATATTCGCTTTGTCGGGGAATATTCGTTTGGTCGGGGAATATTCGTGCCGTACGACGGCGCCGAAATAATAAATTATTGGTGGACCCCACAACGGAATATTTGTCGGATATAGAAAACGACAGAAGTAACCTTTTTAAATAAAAATAGTCAACGGAACTGTTAAAATACCGGTGATAAAAGAATAGTAGCATACGGTAGTTTATGGTATTTTCTGTAGCACACGGTACTCTACAGTAACACACGGTATTGCATAGTGTCTCATATTATTGGTCTGATAATTGACACCGTAACTGTTACGCATCATTTCATCGATAATTGTCACTGCATAATATTTTATATTATCAATTCAATAATTGTTGTTACACAGTATTTTGCATTATTGATTTAATAATTGTCATTACACTGTATTTTATATCATTGAGTCAATAATTGTTGTTGCACTGTTTTTAAAATTATTGAACCTAATAATTGTCACAGTAACATATGCACAGTAATTCACATTATTGAATCAATAATTGTCATTACACAGTAACGTATGCTTTATTTTACATTATTGTTATCTCTATTATGATGTTATTTAAACAGTTGTATTTCATTAATTTATTGACTTGATATCTAAGAGCTAACTATACTGTATTTATAACAATTAGTCATAATAATTGAATTGATAAAGTTATTTGTTTATAATATAAAGTTAGGTGATTATTAGGTGATATGAAATGAATGGTGTAGATTAAAGTGTGAATTATTGTTGAATAATTGAATTGATTTGTTTATAATATAAAGTTAGGTGATTATTAGGTGATATGAAATGAATGGTGTAGATTAAAGTGTGAATTATTGTTGAATAATTAAATTGATTTGTTTATAATATAAAGTTAGGTGATTATTAGGTGATATGAAATGAATGGTGTAGATTAAAGATAATATAATATTTGAAATGGATGGTGTAGATTAAAAGATGATCTTTAAATGAATGGTTTAGATTAAATGAATGATAAGATTTTTGGCTATAAATAGAAGCCTTAACTTAAGGATTTTTCATAAACTTCCTTACTTGTTCTTTCTTTCTCTCTCTAAATACTTCTTGTGAAAGTTCTCTCTAAGTGTGCTTAAGTCATCTTGAGTATTTGTGAAGATCTATAAGTATACGTGTACTGTTCAAGTTAATCAACCTCATTTAAATCAATATCCAGTCACGTGTTGAGGTAAGGGATACCATCTTTTTCATCTTCCATTATTCAAACATACTATGGTAAGGGATTATCATTATTTGATTCTCGATAATAATAATGTTTCTTCCTTACTCATAAGACGTGCCTTTTATTTCCATGTATTAAATTGTGGGAATAACCTTACGGAGCGGATTGCCGCCTGTTGGTGAATAACCTTTCGTATTCATTCATTATTAATCTCTGAGAATAACCTTACGGAGCGGATTGCCGCCTGTTTGGTGAATAACTCTTTGTACTCAAATTCTATTAAATTGTGGGAATAACCTTACGGAGCGGATTGCCGCCTGTTGGTGAATAACCCTTTGTATTAATTTCTTTCACCTTTTGTTAATCAAACCTGCTACGGTAAGGGATATTATTTTCTTTCATACTCCTAAATCGAAATTTATTATGGAACTATTGCTTCTATAATTCCTGAAAATATTATATGTTCCATAATAGTTGAACTTCATTATTTCAACTGAACCTTCCTATTTACGTGAACCTTTCTATTGAATTGTAACCGTTATTCTGAACTGTGGATCTTGAATATCATTTTTAAATTTCACTCCACATCATGTTGACAATTTGGACATTATTTGAATCTGTACAAAGTAAACTTCCGATACTTATTGTTATCCTAATTCTTCTGTTCATCATTTATATCATTCTAATCATCCAAAAATCAAGCTGTTGTGAATATCTGTGGCCGGGGGCACAGATGTGATATATTTGTTGAACAGATAATAGGTTAAAGGCGATATAATAGGTTAAAGGCGATACATCTGTTCGGTGTCTTTTATGGCACGTGGTGAATGTTCTCTTTGGCCCGTAGTGCAAAGATGAACTGTTGTTTGGTATGATTATGACCAAAGGCTGAATCTGGTATAATCATGACCGTTGGTGCTATATTGAATATCTTTGGCCCGTAGTACAAAGATGAACTGTTGATGTGCATGATTATGATCAGGAACTGTGAATTTGTATTATCTTGACTAATGATATTTCAGATGATAAAAGTTGATGATGTTTTTCCTAAAAAGAGAACCGAGTGGATATTATAGTCTGCATTATTCTTCTAATAGATTACTCATTCCGCTGCTATTATTGATCTGAACGTTGTTTAAGAATTTAACTGCAGTTTTTGATATAAACCTTGTAGTCTATTGTATTCTATCAAGAACTCAACTGTTGAAGACTAATGATAATTTATTCGTCATTATCTTAGTCATGATATTCTTTACTGGGCTATTTGAGCTCACCCTTTCTTTTGTTCCATTGTTTTTCAACAGGAGATGAAAACATAACAGGGTCTAGCCGGGGAATGGAGTGAGGGTCCGAGGAATAGTTATCATAGTCTTCACGTTTTGTAAAATAGTGTGGCAATAATAGTGAAGACTTAGTTGTGTATTATTATACACTGTATTGTTGTACGTTGTGCTTTGTTGTAATAATTTTGTTGTAGTCTTTTGACGACTCAAGTTTGGGCTGTGTGGGCCCAGATTTGGGGGCGTCACAGTTTGAGTGGACAAAAGAGTGCATTAAACTATTAGAGTTTCGAGAAATTTTAATTCTTAGACATAATTCTGGCAGAATTCAAACTTACCTGATCGATGTAGTTTTTCTTATCAATTACTATATATAAAAAGGCAAAATACAATTGAACTAACCAATCGAGTTAACTCGGTTTAATTTCAAAATTCATTGAATTAACTCGATTGGTTAGTATTCATCAAATTGGTCTGCACAATTGTGACTCTTCCTCTTCTATTTCCAGCCAAAATACAATTGAACTAACCAACCGAGTTAACTCGGTTTAATTTCAAAACTCGCTGAATTAACTCGATTGGAAGATGTAGTGTCTTGAGAGTGCATCGTGGTAGTGACTATTTGACTGTTTGAGTTTCTTTTCCTCTTCCTTCTTTTTGCTCTGATTTTAGATGGTGTTGAATATAGAAGTATTGCTTTCAAATAAGGAGAAGTGGAAGGGATTTAATTCTGGTGTGGGAAATCGAAAGGGGAGAGAGAGGAGAAACTGAACCGATTGAATTTACGCGAGAATGGAAACGAAAGAGGAAGAGTCACGATTGTGTAGACCAATTTGATGAACACTAACCAATCGAGTTAATTCAGTGAGTTTTGAAATTAAACCGAGTTAACTCGGTTGGTTAGTTCAATTGTATTTTGGCTTTTTATATATAGTAATTGATGGGTCGGACCACTAAAAAATATTAAAAGTACATACCTTACTTTTGTTGATAATCGTTGGGTTATTTTATCGGATTTTGATATCCATTCTCAGATACTGTGGATGGAGGGGATTGAGCACTGGACTACTATTACTGAGTTCATTATCTCACGTCCATCTCAAGGAGTTCACCATAACCTGTTACGTCTTGGCTTTGCTTCAATAGTTTACAGTATATGGCAAGAGCGTAATGCCCGTATTCATGCTAATGGTTCGACCACTGTTAAGTCCATTGTTCAAAATACTTTGCACTTTTTCAAAAGTGAACTCCATACTAAATTTAAGTTTCAAAAATGCATAAGCAAATTCTGTCATTTAGCCCTCTAAACTGTGTTCAGTTTGGGGGCTCATTCTGTACTGTTATGTTGCAGCGGCTTGGGTTTGATTTAGAAGGTTTGGTTTGGTAGATTCTTGTTTGATGGTGCTCAGTCTTGGAGGTCAGATTTTGGATGTACTCTGATGATCGCTTGCATTTCCAGTTTTCTGGTTTGTATGCAGAGTTAGCATGGGTCTCCATGTGGAATTGGCTTGGCTATGCTCAATGTATGGCTTCTGTCTCATTGTGAGTTGTTTCTTCCTTCTGCAGGAGTTTCTGCTGGTTCTTTCCTGTTTGGGTGGCTGTATGATTTGGTCCATTGTCTTGTAATTTTTAATTCTGCCCTTAGTGTTCTGCTGTGCTTGTAGGCTTATGTTGTCTGGTTGGCTATGGCCTGTATGGCTTATGTCGCTTTCTCGTTTGTTTGTTCCCTTGCTCCTACATTGTTTGATCTGGCCTTTTTTTTTTGTTCATTTGTTTATAATATTTACAATTTAACAGAAAAAAATTGCACCCAAAAAAATTAAAAATACAGGTGAGTGAGTTAATTCTTTTCAGTAGAATCACAACTAAGGTCTCAATAACAGTTCCATCCAATTGCTTGTATGGGAATATATCCCGAACACCAACTCATTCCATTTTCTTTTATCTAACATTCCAAAAATACTCAAAAAAATCGAAGTAATGTAACACACATGCAATAACACATATTGTAAAAAATAAAAAATGCTAAAAAAAAAATTGAAAGAGAAAAAATTACACATAATTATATACGTATGCCTAGTTATCACACGGTGAAGAATCTACAATCAATCAAGATAATTTAGAGATATTAAACCTTATTTCAACATTTCAATGAGTCTTCAAAACATCGAAAAGAGTTATCCTGTAACACCCCAGTCCCACATCAGTTAATGTGGGATATTTGGATGTGTTTATAAGGACCCAAGTTGCTATCATTAATACCTTCAGTCATGACCTTTTGGGTGAGCCTGTGGTGGGCTAAGATGACCCAAGAAAATATTATTGAGACAGCTCATTAGGCCTTATTCTGCTGTAATTTGATTCGGACTCGGGATTTGGCCCGGGTCGCTACATATGGTATCAGAGCCGACTCTCGAAAGCTCGGGTCGGGTCATCCGATTGGGTTGCCGGAGGTGGGGACACGAAGGCGGGCCTAGTAGGCTGCTGGTATTATCCCACAATGGCTAGAGAGACAAAGATTCTGGGCCTTGTGTGACTATGTGTTCGGCCTGACGGGGACGTCAGGTATTTAAGTGAGGGAGTTTGTAACACCCCAGTCCCACATCAGTTAATGTGGGATATTTAGATGTGTTTATAAGGACCCAAGTTACTATCGTTAATACCTTCAGTCATGACCTTTTGGGTGAGCCTGTGGTGGGCTAAGATGACCCAAGAAAATATTATTAAGACAACTCATTGGGCCTTATTCTGCTGTGATTTGATTCGGACTCGGGATTTGACCCGGGTCGTTACATATCCAATATTTTATTATAATACAAGCCTACAATACGATAAATCACTTACTCAAAAAGCCTTTAACAACAATTCCCAAATTCCAAAACCTATTTAATTCATTGACCTAGAAAATGAGCTACATATTTCAACAAGATCAGCTGATAAATGAATGTATCTACCTTGAGAAACTTTCCCAGGAGCTACAACAGAGAATGCCGCCAACGATAAACCTAAAGCCTCTGTTCTCTACAAAACACAACACAAAATTTAAAAATAAATTTAATCTTTTAACAAAAGCAAAAAAACAATTACGTACACAGAAATTCAAAATAGTGAAAATTGTTCATATGAAGGGTTTGCTCACAAGCTGGGGAGGTGTAATCGTGTTTGAATCCGAATTGAACCCACAAAATGATTCGATAAAAGAAGGGAACCAAAGGCGTATCCAATCCATCTGTGTAAGTTCGATTCGTCCAATCCAGATATCCCTATAAGAAAAACGACCACGTGTTAGTTTAAAGACAGGAACAATACGCAATTTACAGGGAGAAAAAAAGGGGAAATTATTATTACCGAGAGTGCATCGAAGAACAATTATTGAGTTGCTGCTGCTGTTCTTGATTTTGGGAATTAACGGGTTGATGCTACGACTGCTACTCATTTTGTTCGGATGGCCAAAACGACGTCGTTTTGGCCTTGTAATTAAAAAAGAGAAATGATATTTTTACATATAAATTGTCATTATAAACCTATAACAATGGTCAAATCGTTTTTATTGACCTATATCGACACTTTTTCATGTGAAAATATTAAAAATTCATGTCAAAATATCCGTTTCCTAAAATAAAAAAAGGACGTCATTTTAGCGTTTACTGGTGCGGTGCTATTTAGGCAGTACAGTTTGGCTCAGAACCCAAAACCAAATCGTAGATTCGATTTTTCAACCCTCCTAAAATCGTTATATACGCTAGAACCGTTGATTCGAGGTTCTATTGGTGTGGTTTTGTTTTTTTTTTTTGTTCGATTTTATAGCCAATTTTAATTTCTTGCTTAGCTCTAGATATTTGTAGAACAATTTATGTAATTGGATTACAAAAACTGTACATGTTATCGGTCAAATTTATTTTCTAACAATTGTAGTCAAATATGTCATTTATTTTTTTTACATTAACATGAGATGTATTTTGCAAGGCAAATTATTAAGGATAATTTATTTTTTCTAATAATTAAGTCCTATTAAGGATAATATCGATTCTAAACTGTGGCATGCTATCATGTGAAAAAGGAAACAAAATTGTATTGTACCAAAAAGAAAGGTATATATATATATGTATATATATATATATATATATATATATATATATGTATGTATGTATGTATGTGTGCGCGTGCGCGTGAGGGAGAGATTAAACAGGAATATACCAACCACTAGTGAAATCATCTTCCATGGCTTCTTCTTGCTTAAAAAGTCTAGTAATGAAGTACATCCTTCTGGTATCATTACTATTAGCTCCAACCCTAAAATATTCCCGTGGATCATGTGATCAACGTTTCACATCCATCATAAGTTTCGGCGACTCGCTAGCTGATACCGGAAATCTTCTTCATCTCTCATCCTCCAATGGCCCTACTCCCCACTTTGCCTTGCCACCCTATGGTGAAACTTACTTCCATGGCCCCACCGGTCGATGCTCCGATGGTCGCCTCATTGTAGACTTCATCGGTATGTTACAAACATATTAATAACAAGTACACAAATGTTCATACTCTTATAAATTTTGTTTCTACATTAATTAATGAGTAGAAAACGAGAGGTACACACATACACGACTGCGCATTCCGTACTACTAACTACAGGAGGAAGACTTGCATCTTTAAATGTGATACCGATGTGTGGTAAAATTACAAAAATACCCTAAGGACCATAGCTCGTGTGTTTTTTTTGTTTTTTTTGCAGCTCAGTATCTTGGGATTCCATTGCTACCACCTTATATAGGGGGCAAAAATGGAAGTAGGACAAAGAAATTTCGTGCGGGTGTGAATTTTGCAGTGGCCGGAGCAACAGCACTGGATAAGTCATTTTTTGAAGAAAAAGGAATCCATATTCCGTTCAGAAATGCTTCTCTAGGGATTCAACTCGGTTGGTTCAAAGAATTGTTGCAGTCTTTCTGCCGAGCATCTTCAGGTTAAACTAAAAGACGAACCTCATTTCTTTCTTTCGTTCTCAACTCATTTATTTTTATAATTTTGTTCGTATTCGTATTAGTGTGATTAAAATGATAGATGCTCCGATTGGTAGAAGCCTAGAAACTACATTTCCCCACACGACATTCTAATATATACTTAATTAACTTCAAGATTATAATTTGTTAAATTAAGTATGCTAAATTACGCATTATAACTTCAATTAAGAAGACAAATATTTGGTTCAAGTGAGAATTTTTTACTCCCTCCGTCTCAAAATAAAAGTCTTTATTACTATTTTAGATAATTTCAAGTTAAGTATCTTTTCACTTTAAATAATTTATTTATTTATACAGTAATTTGCTTATAATATTGTTAATATTAATTATTATATTTCTATTATCTATGCATATTTATTAAATATTATTAATTATGTGTAGAAAATTATGTAATTAAATAAGAATTTAAATATAGATAATTTTATCATTTTATCTTCTTTATTAATATACGTAAAAAATAAATCATAACTTTTATCTTAGAACGGGTGAAGTTCTCTCCTGTAGTGGACGGGAAAGCTTCATGGAATGCTCCAAAGGGAAATTAACTACTACTGAATACAACCAAAATTTATGGTTATTCAAATTTACCATATTTTGTCATTTATTTAAAAGCAATTAAGTTTGGTAGAAGAATAAAAGTATGTCCTAAGCTATTTAATTTGAGAAAAAAAGTAAAAAGAAAAAGAAAACATTAAATAAGTTAGGAGGGCATTAGCTGTTTATTATTCTTCTTTTTTTAGGATGGAAATGGGACCTATCAGACCTCTATATATTGTTGACTAAAAAGAAAGCTTGAATATAATTTGCCTAGCTTATCTTTTTCAGGATAGTTAACTCAAATTAAGTAATTGTGCTGGAACTCGTTTATTAAATTATTTAGTTAGGCAAATAAATTATAAATACATTGTAGTTTATAATTCGAGTAATTTTAAATTTAATAATTGGATTATTAAATATATTAAAGATTGCATGTGCGAACCTTAAATTATTAGTTGTTGTTTTTTTTGCATGAATATATTTAAGCTAATTCACTTTAAACCAGGGCCGGCCCTATGGTATGGGAAAAAAAGCCTGGGCTTTAGGCCCCATCTCAAAGGAAGGCCTCAAATTTTTATATACTATAAATAATTTATGTAAAAAAAATCTTATAAAAATATAAACTCAATCAATCCTTAGGGCCCATAGTCCAATACAAATATTAAATACCTAAAAAAAATTAACATTATAAAAAAAAGCCTCATTAAAATAAAAAAATTTAATATTTACTCCGTCTCAAAATAAAAATCATCTATTGACTTTTGTAATCAAATTAACTATTTTTAAAATTAATAATTAAACATATATATTTAAATTTTTAAAAAAGTAAACATTGAGATTAGTACTAAATTTTATATAGTTTATAATGTTTATAGGATTTTTATACATATATTAAATAATAATAAGATATATTGATTTAAAAAATAATTAATTTGACCATAAAAATCAATAAAAAAACATACTAAATATAAAAGGCCTCATTTAAAATTATCGCTTTAGGCCTCAAATTGTCTTGAGCCACCCCTGCTTTAAACTATGATATTTTTGAACAAATTAATTATTTTACTTTAATTATGATAATTTCAAACTACATCAATAAGAGCAAAAACGAGTGGAGTGAGGTACCAGCACTGTCCTCGTGAAAAATTTCAACTTTCTAATTCTTCTTATATATATATATTTTTTTATTAAAATACCCTTAATTTTATAATTGATGGTTAAGCAAATTTATTTATATTTTTGAACTTTTAAAAATTGGATGTTGTAGTAAATTAAATGTAATTTTTTATGATTATAATATTTTTATCTATATTTATAAAAAAAATAGATAAATTTTAATACTAAAATTAATCAATTTGACTTAAACTAAGTTCATTTTCGAGGGACGGAATAAATATTAATTTAGATTCTTTAGAATTTCTTCTGATCAAAATTAATTATCCAGGTTGTTGGTGGATGGATGATGTCGACCTATTGCTATTGGAAGTAACTGTCATTATCTTATTATTTCTTTACCTATATTTTAAATAAAATTAAATAAATTTTAATTTTAAAATTGATCAATTCAATTTTAAAATTCAAATTAAATTTGTCTTTGCGGATAATAAGTATTAATTTAGATTCTTTAGGATTTCTTTTGATCAATAATAATTATCAAGGTTCGTGGTGGATGGATAATGTCTATCTAATGATGATGTTTATATTTTTGTCCACTAAAAATATTATTGATGCAAAGTGTCCAGTGTCCATGGAATTTAGTGGAAGGAGTATCATTGACGTATAGACCACGTTTGTCCCACGATACCGGCTTCTGTGGATATCATCATAATGTATCATGACACAAGCCGTAACCTTTTTGGTAAAAAAAGTAAAAAAGAAAAGGAAATGATAGATATTTCAGCTTCGAAAATATCAATCTTTAAAATTGAAGGAAAGAGAACAAACAGAAACCTCTTACTTTTCCGAGGAGGGAAATTAATTTCGATATGTAAAAAGAAAAGGAAATGATTGATATTTCTTATACGCAATATGATAAATTGATAATGAATTCTTGTGCTTTTTTAATTAATTTCGATATGTAATGGCATTTAACAAGGCATGATATAAATCAAATAAACCTCTTACTTTTCCGAGGAGGGAAATTAATTAATTAATAGAAGTTAGAAAATATAGGAATATTTCTCAGAGGATAAGTATTATATATACATATACACAAATTAAACACAATATTTAAATACAACATCATTATCACTATTAAAAAATATATTTTTATATTAAAATTTGTACACACAATATTTTTTAATAGTAAATATAATATTGTGTTTGATTTGTATGTATTTGTAATTTTTCGTTCTCAAATGAACGTGAGATTAGCTAAATCAGATCTCTCTCATGTGTGCAAGGCCAAGTTTCTAAATTTAGTTGTGTAGTCCTCCTAGTCTCTGAACCATATGCAGAAAGCATTTAATTGATCCGAACATGTTAACTCATCCGGTAGTAAGTAAATTTAAGGCATAAGAAATAGATGTACGTAAAAGGAGAATAATTTGATTGGAACATTAATTATTCATCTGGTGATTGTACAGATTTTAGAGTCCTTCAATATATGTTTTTGGATTAAGGTTTTTTAGTAATAAAAATTCTTAAGTCTGTGCTATATAATTAAAAAGAATATTTGGAGATAAATAAGTATATATTGGGAGAAATTGCAATTGAATTATAATTAGATCTCTGTGAATGCAGATTGTCAACAACTATTCCAAAGCAGTCTAATACTTGTGGGAGAGATCGGAGGCAACGATTACAACCACGCTTTCCTTGCCGGAGTAAGCAAAGAAGCGATCCAGACATTTGTAGCACCCGTTGTTAATGTCATTGCCTCAACAATCAACGTAAGAATCTAATTAATTACTCTATCCGTTTCATATTATTTTATCATTGTTGATTTTTTAAAATTAATGTAATAAATTTTTAAACTTAAAATTGACATAAATTCTTTTAATTTTAATCAATACAATGATAAATATCGTAAACTATGTACAAAATTTTACTCAATGTAAGTTTAATTGTTTCATAGTTTTTAATGAATAATCTCAATTTTGAATTTAATTAAAAATGTCTCAATTTGACTTTTAAAAGTCAATAATTATTATATAATTTAGAATGAATGGAGTATTACAATGCAAACATTATGATCGTAAGAGTTTATGGTTTAAAAAAGAGATTTTAAAAATAATTAAATTGACATAATTTTGAGTCAATAAAAATAGAATTAGTAAGGTTCATTATAGCACAGCGAATAATGCCCAGTTTGTACTCCTGTAGAGGTGGAAGTAGAGAACCTTGATTTTTTAAGTATGTGACTGTTCTTATTCTCAACTTACATGCAAGTAATTTATTAATTGAATTAATTAGGTTCATTGATTGAGAGAGAATTTGAAATGTTCTATCAAAGAGTCTCAAACTTCACTATAAATACCTCAAAAGGTTTTACATGTGAGGCATGCAAAAAAACTCAGTCTAGCTGAATGGAGCAAGCTAATCACTCGTAGAAATTCTCTATTCTAATTGAAGAAATTTACTTTTGGTAGTATCATCGTGAAGTTTTGTGTTATAATAGTATTTTTCAATATAATGATAAGTTAGTATAAATGATTATTATATACAACTAAATTTATAAAATTATGATTTGATGCATTTAGTATTAAAATGTTACTGTATAGATTAGTAAAAATTTGATGCACCGTCAATGTTTATAGAAACTGATATAGAAATCGTGACACGTCATTCAAATTAATAAAAATAGTTCTGTCCAACATAAATATTTCATTAATATTATTTTGTGATCTTAACATTACTCTTATATACATTAGACAGTTTGTAAAAATAAAATTTGCATTTATATACTTAAATATTCAAGAGAATTATATATTCTACAGGAGTTACTTGATATGGGGGCTTTGACGCTTATAGTCCCAGGAAACCTGCCAATTGGATGCTCAACAGCTTATTTAACATACTTTATGACTTCAGACAAGGAAGAATATGACCCTCAAACTGGCTGCCTTATCTGGTTAAATGAATTTGCTGAGTACCATAATACATTGCTTCAAACAGAATTGACCCGGATTCAAGCTCTTCGTCCCCATGTCAACATTATTTACGCAGATTATTACAACGCGGCAATGCCACTATTTCTGGATCCAAAGAAATTCGGTACTTTTTCACCCTTAAAACCCTAGTACTCATATTAACTATCCCTTGCATTAATTGATATGTTGTGACTTGTGGGCTTAGTAGTCACTAGAGTACTTAATTAACATACATGGACGCACGCTAAGGTTATATTTGTTTACAAAAAAAAGTATACTTAAGATTGGAATATTTGTATTAATTTAACACTACTTTGGACTATTTTATTTCATGATGGGAGATTAAATAGTCCTATGGACTATTTTTTTTTTTATCATTCCGCTATTTATGTAGGATTATATAATCCCATGAAAAGTTTGAGATTAATAGTTCTCCTCATTTTAAACTATTAAATGACTTTATGAAATTAATAGTCCAACATTAAGGGATTAATAATCTTTCATCAAAGGATTAAATAGTACAAAGTAATATTAAATTAAGATAAATAGTCCAATTTCAAATATATTTTTTGCAAACAAACATAATTTAAGAATACTGACATATACTAACTTCAGCTGATCTCATATCTTTTATACAATTTTGCAATCTTTGCTTCCAATCTTCACTATTGTATTTTTTAAATACGCTATTTATCTCGAGTCTGTAACAGTATTTAAATGGTCATTAGTAATTCTTTCCAAGTTATATTATACATTGTATAAATATGGTTTTATGTTTTTTTAATATATCTCTGTATAACTATGTATGCATCTACGAAATACAAGATTACTTTCTTTTTTTTAAAAAAAAAAAATTGTCAAGAATCGTCTAGACTCAATTTTTTTTTAATTAATTTAATATTTATGTCACATTTGATTATATGCACGTCTTGTCTTCTAAACCAAGATAAAAATCTGTGTTAATGTTCTCTAATACCACAAAATTTATATTTTAACTATCCCTATATATTCTCTTTGGAATTAAATACCAAAAATATATGTTCTTGATTTGTCACATTTTGTGGGCAGGATTTAGCCGGGGGGCTGTAACAGCATGCTGTGGAGGGAAAGGGCCATACAATTACAACTCATCCGTAGAGTGTGGCAAACCGCAATCAACAGTTTGTGAGGAGCCTTCTTTGTTTGTTAATTGGGATGGTTTGCACTTAACGGAGGCGGCATATAGATGGATTTTTAAAGGTTTATTTGAAGGACCATATACAGTTCCTCAATTTGATACCTTGTGTAAAAAGTTTCAGTAACCGTAAGTATTGGAATATTTATATGTGTGTGTGTGGTACGTATCCATAACAATCAGTTGTAGAAAGTACTGTTATAGCAATAACGTGCAGAGACAAATTAGCTTAAAAACTGCCTACCACTAGAGCTTGTATTGGCAAGGCCAAAAAAGTGGCAGAGCAAAAAAATAATTATTTGGCTCGTCGCTACAAGCTCTAGCGACAGACAGTTTTTCAAGCCAATTTCCCCTTCATGTGATTATTATAATATTATTCTCATCAACCGATTGTTGTGATAGCTACTACCCATATATATATATATATATATATATGGTCCAATTCAGTCCTACTATATTATACAAGTCACCTTCTGGAATTTTTTTCTTGATTAAAATTTAATCTGTTTTAACTTTTATGAATTCAATTTATTGTAATATTCTCGCTTCTGTTGATAAAATTGTTATTTTACAATGTAAACTAGTACACATACATTGTTTAAAATCTGTCAACATTCAGAAACATACGAAGTTAAAAGTACGTACTTATACTTCTGTTGATAATTGTTGTTTTATTATTAATCGGCATTTTTTTATTATAAATAAATCAAAAATGATACAAAGAAATTTAATTACAAATCCAAATATTATGTCAAAACTTTAAAAAATATTGAAGTTACGTGCCTTTAATATTATGGATCGGACCACTAAAAAATATTAGAAGTACGTACCTTACCTTTATTGATAATTGTTGGGTTTTTTATCGGCATTTTTTATATATCCACAAATTCAAAATCCTACAGTGAAATGTAACAAATTTAAATATTATGGGTGGGGCCATTAAGCAATACTAATCATAAGTAAAATATATAGGGTGCAAGAAAGTAATCAAAATTTTAAGACACTCGTGAATCCTTATCAGAAACACAATAAAAATTGCACCCAAAAATAAAATAAAAAATTAAGATGAGTGAGTCAATTCTCTACAGTAGAATCACAACTAAGGTCTCAATAACAGTTCCGTGTATGGGAATATGTCCCGAACACCAACTCATTCCATTGTCTTTTGTCTAACATTCCCAAAATACTCAAAAATCGAAGTAATGTAACACATGCAATAGTCTTTTCCATCCAAATCCTAAACGAAATTGAAACAAATGTCTTCTGATCTATTTAGTCAAACATCATGAAAAGATCACTCCAGTACTTGAGTTGGCAATACATTATGCAGGAACGACTTCTAAAAAAAACACCCTCTAAAATCTCACCTTCCTCTCCTTGATAAACTAGCTATATACCCTTTTTTAAGAGGTTCGCATCACAAAAGTCTCCTAATCCTCTATTCTACTTCGAGAGTATGAATGATTCACTATGTATAGATGAGGGTTACAAATAACCAAGGTTCACTTAAAAATAGTACAACTCGTGAATTGATTCACTTAGAATCCTTCTAAGTCATAAAGATTTGGAATACAAAGATCACTAAGATCTACAATTACAAAGAATAAGTTATTGTTTGAGGTGTTGTTAATTTGCTTTCAGCCCTTTCTTTAAAAGTATTAGTAACAGGTAAAAATTATTGGATTGTAGAGCGGAACACTTTGAACACTTGAGTTTTTAGGTGCTTGATTCTTCCGGATTAATTAATTTGTTCAATGTTGTAGCATCAATCATTTTATATTCACTCCTTGAATTTTGTTTGTTAGATTAATTGTTATCATTGCTCCAAATAGATTGGGACACTTGTCAATGTATAATTCATTTGATTTTAAAATTTTGTCCGCTAGTCCACAAGCTGTAACTTTCGACACTACTATGTTTGGTGTAGTAAAAAATGTGTGTCTTTGTCCTTACAAAGCTAACTGTTGTAAAAATTGTGTTGTTTCTTCAATCTTATCGCTAACTCATTTGCATATCATCTTTAAAGTGTGTAAGTTACTATAATATGACATTTACATATCATCTTTGAAATGTATGAGTTAAGGTTATACAACACTTGTCATAAAGTTGTCACTGTTTTGTCAATCTCTTGCACTCTACAAATTTAGTCAAATTGTGTAGATTCGTAGAATTGGTCTTTTGATTCTTGAGTGTCCTTACTCAACAATGTTGATTTTACGATTCTTAATAGCTCTATGATATGACTATATGTTCTAGCTAGCTCTTCACTAGCTCTACGATCTCAAAAATTATTTTTTTTACTCAACGATCTTTGAGTGACTTTAACTTTTATTCAATAAAGTGTTTACATAGTCGATCAGCTCTAGCTAGCTATTACAAAGCATACATAGTTATTCATAGAAATTTTATAAGAACTTTACAAAATATATTTGTTTATACTTTACAAAAGATACATATTTATACAAATATATATCAAAGTATTGTTATCATCAAATTAATCAAATAGAGAACCACATAAATACAAGTACTAACAAATTAACATATTTCTATTTTTGCTAATTGTTATTATTTGTAATAAGGGTTATTTAGAATGACAATTTTGTTAGAGTAAATTTGAGACATTTTTAAATTTAAAATTTTATATAACTCATGGAAGTTCCATAAAAAAAAAAAAAAAAAAAACTAATACCACCGAGAATACTTTTAAGTGCATGTATTGACTAAAATTCATCATATTTAACAACTCTTTTACATACTCCGTTATTAGTCCCAGTACTATCAATCTATCATCACTTGTTAGTGATTTGATTAACCGACACTAAAACAAGTATTCACAAACAATCATAATTAGCATGCAACATATAATCGCCAGGTTAACACCACACTAGTTCACAATCAGCTGATCTAATTTTCTGATTAAAAATGTAGCTAGATTTTGCAATTTTTTTAAGAATCCCAAATAGGACCAAATGCAGGAATTCCAGAGGCCTTGCATGCATCAACAACATCGCTACTTCCTTCCGGATTACTAGTCACGATAACTACCTGAGCTCCCCAATTCTTAGCAGCGTCGAGGCTCATTTGTGCCACATTAGGCCGGCCAAGAACTGCAGTATCATGCACAATCACCTTATCTTTCGAGAATCCACTCACCATTTCTTTAATTTCTGTCCCAAAATTTTGTTCAATCCCTTTTGCCACCCAAAGCACGCAAACATCCGCCGCGCATGGCTGCAAGAGGAATGACAAAAATACACAAATACCTGACCCTGTGGCCACAACCAAAACCCTATCATACATGTTCACCAAATAAGGCAGGCCCGCAAAATGAACCTGTCTTACCCATAAATGGCTAGGTGGGCTCGACACTAAGGACTTGGTGAAGTCACCGACTGAACCAACAAGCATCATGTGTTCTTTTTTCCCGTCAGAAATAATGCCAAATGAGTGCCACTCGGACAAGGGTGATGGGCTAATTCTTCCCAATATACCGGCTTTTACTCCTCCTTGATACTTGATTATGGAGGCATGGCTAGAAGGGGCGGAGACTTTAACCGGGACACGTCTAATTGTCATCCATGGGAGAATTATGAGGATAGTAATGGCTAGTGTAAACCAAAATTCTTGATTTTTGAGTATTTTTGATTGGTTTTCGTAGGATTTGGTTCTAGGGTTATAAGTGATTGTGAGGGTGATAAATACCCACACAAGTACAAGGCTTGTCCATCCTGCAAACCGATGAATTCTTTCAAACACATTGTGGTGGAGATGGCGGACGAGAGGGAACGCCGCCATGCAAGAGAAACATAAAAGAGAGAGAATACTTGAGGCAACACCAATGATTTCTGGTGAAGTATTTTCTCTATCCTTTAGTGTTAGTACTAATGCATATACGAGCCATGCAAGTGAAGAGATTCCACAGCCGCTATGTATCCCTCCAAGACTTTGTAGAAGAGACGTGGTGGCGGTCTTGAGGCATAGAGGCACCCAAGACCGCCCCAAGACGCTGACGGAAAGCCAGAAAACAACCCTCAAAAAGGCCTCACTCCGGCATAGTGTCAAAGCAAGAATGTTTGCTATGGAGAAAAGTGCTGCTTTGTTCCTTGCATATGTGAAGTTTCCGGTGGCTGCAAGAACTAAACAAGTTATGTTTATAGTCAAGGAAACTACAAATAATCGCTTGTACACGGTGAACAAGCCTTGATCAAGCAGTATAACGGATAGTCTTGAATCTTTTTGTTTGGCCTCTTTGGACGGTGGTTGTGTACTTATGGCGGGTGGAATTAGTGACAATAGGGTTGCCTTTAAATCCTCGCCGATGACACCTTCTTCAATATTGGCTAAAGTGTCATCATCATCGTCTTCATTAAGGTCTAGATCACAAAAATGGCTACTGGCTCGGCTTGTGGACGGTTGTCTCATGCTTCCCCAAGCGGATGGAACAATTCTTTCGGAACTTCCACATGGAAGCCAATTCCTTACACTAGGAGGCGGGGGCTCATCAATTGGGGATGTTTTGATGGCAAATGGATCTGAATGAGGTTTAATCTCAACTGCCACGCCTCGGCAGCTTGAGCATCTTGCAAGTTTTGCATCCCCCATTGATCCTTTTTTTGATCAAACACAAAGCAATTAAGAGCTCTTTAAGTGTTTGTTGGAGAAGGAAGGGTATATGTGTGTGATCTTTGTTGCTTGAGGAGTCGAGTAGTTATACGTGTTTGGTTAGACTTTGTCATACACTTGGATTTGACAAACAGTGAAACATATGAAAGGATTTTTATACGTAAACTCCAATTATATTCCTTTTGTGTTATATGTTTGATAATTATACTCCCCCGTTTTGTAAATTGTAAGAGCAAAAAATGAGTTTATATAGATTTTGTTACAAAATAAGTGAGGTGAATAAATTTTCAAAGAGCAAGTGCGTGATTCTTGAATTAAAAAATTAGCCTAAACAAACTTAAATCACCAAATAATTTTAGTATCTCAAGTGAGTTTCCATGCAGTACATAGGTATTAGAGATTATATATCTACTGTAAATTAAGGATAAATACAAATGATAAATCAAATCTATCTAAGAAATATTTATCTAATCTTAACAGCTATTGGAGCCCAATCTAATAGAAAGTTTAATACACGAGTATTGTAGCTGTGTCCTAGATTCTTATCAAACACTACTTAAGCCTAAGTAAATAGATTTTAAATCATGCAAAGAAAAATACTCACTTAAATCTATCTATATATTAATTTTATAGATGTGTAAAAGAAAAGTAAATTAAAAGCCACATGGATTATTTATATATGGTGAGTTGTACTGATTTATGACTTAATGAAAAAAAATCTTTTTAATTAATAATACTCATAATAACAACAAAACAAGAATCTAAATAACGGCAAGTCCAATTAAGGATCGATGACATTCTTTTAAATTGTCAACAAGTGTCTGCCACACAACGATTGTAGGGTTTGTAGCATTCGCAGAAAATGATAGGAAGACCAAGTCTATGGATTTGCGTGTGTAAGAATTTTCCTCATACTTGCGCTACTAATTTGTTTCCTTAAACAAATTGTTAAGTTTATATTATTACTTCAGCAAGATTATAATTATAATTATAATTTGTCTGTCATTGAGTGTGTGTGTGTGTGTATATATATATATATATATATTCAGTTCTTGAATTTTCCATCAAACACTGTACCACTTAGTCCTTTTTCTTGGATTCTAAAATTATCACTCCGCGTAAAATTACAAAAATAAAATAATATATCAAGGCCAAACCTTATACTAATATTTAGTACATTTTATAGGTCTTGATTCCTAGCAAATCAAGCTGTGTTTAGTTTTAGTCGTTTCGCAAAAATATAGCTAATTTTGCTGTGCTTCAATGTTATCTACTTTTGTTAATTTCCATGCTTACATTAATTAATTAGCAAATTAAGCGTAATAAAGAACTTTGGTTGATTTGAAAATTAAACGCGTTGAATTTAAACTGTTCCAATTTGATGCAGATAATGTTCCCTAACTTAATTCTTTGTTAAAAGTAGAAATTAGCTACTGAATTTCAACACTCTACTGACAGATTGATCCATCAGTCTCATATTTTTTTTTTCCATTTGAAGTTACTCTGCATAAGTTAGATGATAATTAAATGCTAAAAACTTTGCAGAAATAAATGGTTAGTTTGGTGAGAAATTAATAACTTAATTCTAAGGCTATAAAATGAACCAAACGGTTCGAACTCGATTCGTATCCGCTCAACTAAAAGTTCGATTCAAAATATAAACGATTTAAATATGAATAAAGTTTAGAATTCGATAAATTATTGAACATCTCCAAATTATAATTTTTTATTGATATTCGGATTATATTCGCTCGAAAAGTTTAAACTGTTCGGGCTCGATTCGAAATCGTACCCGACTCGGTAGATAAATTAGTCTCAATCAAACCTTGTTTCATATTTGATAAATTTTATGAATCAAATCTAAACAATTAAATATTCAACTCGATTTGATTCATTTAAATATTTACTTAATTTTTTAATGTTGCTAGTGAAAAATTAAATAAATAGTACGTATTATGGAATAATTATTGGTGAAGAAAGTCAGGAATTTCTTTCTTTATCGTTTGCGCTATTCATCACTAAAGTCAATATCAGAACTAAAATTTACTTTTGGTACGGAAGCATCAACTTTATATCAATGTTTCGGTACTCTTGAAGATGCTGCTTCTTTTTTTTATCTTTATTTATTTATTTTTTTGCTATTTGTCGCAAATAATTTTTTTTAAAAGAAGGTAGAGGTTCCATCACACGTGCCTTAAAATTTCTTATAATAATATATTGTCTTAATAATATTTTTTAAGATCATTTTAACTTATCATAGATCCATTCAAAAGTCATGACTGAAAATCCTTATATATACATCAAAATATTTGATATATTACGATGTGAAACTGAGATATTACAAACTTTTTCACTTAAATATCTAACGTTCTCGTCAAGTCAAATATATAGTCACACAAGACCCAAATCTTTACCTTTCTAACCATTGTGGGATAATATCAGTGGCCGACTTAGTCTGCCTTCTAGAACCCACCTTCGACAACCTGATCTGATGACCCAACCTGAACTTTCAAGAGTTTGCTTTGATATTATATGTAACAACTCGAGTTAAATCTCCAGTTCAAATCAATCAATAGCATAATAAGACTTAATGCGTTGTCTCAATAATATCATATTGGGCTCTTAGTTCACCACATGCTCACTTAATAAGTCATAACTGAAGATATTAATAATAGTAACTTAAGTTTTTACATACACGTTCAAATATCACATAGAGATATAGTAATTTATTTAACTAAGATGTTCCTTTCAATTATGTTGCTTTAGTATTGGATTTATGAAGAATTTGTTTATATGTCATTGAGAGATGTGTATAAATAATAAAAAGAATTCTTAGTTAACAATTCTATATAATTAATTAATTAAAAAAGGATATGATTGAAGATATTTAAATAAAGTATTGAGAAAAATTATAATCTTAAACCTTTAAAATATAATTTTTATCGTTGTCATTAGATTAATTTAGTTGTTAATTTTAATTAGATTTTATTTTAGAATTTTAAATTAATTGTTTAAATAAAATTAATTTGATATAAAATTAATAATTAATAATTATTATAATTTAATTTAATATGAGAATAATACTCATCTTATTATTATATCATTAATTAATCGTGTATACTTGCGTATATTTTTTATATAGTAAATTAAGCAAACAAGTACAACCACAACCTTTTCAGGGTTTTGTGTTTCTGGTAGAGTTTTTCTAAAGCTATGGGAATTTGCTGTTGTTCTTGTAATTAATTATCTGTTGATGGTCGAATATACATACTCTCTTTCAGCATGTTTCTGGATACCTAGCTGGTGTAGGCCCCCATTTGGTAATTAAGAGAATATAATTAGCTTGTTAAATTCTATTGTTGAACCTACCAAAATTAAGAAAAGGTCCACTAATTAATTAGGCTACCAATCTACCTACGACTTTCAGAGCATTTTCATGTGTTACAAATACTGCAGATTCTGCCGGGTTAGTAGTAGCAAGATATGGCCACGATGGCATGATATAGTCTTTAGACGGTTATTTATCCTTTACTTTCAAATGGCATATTCAACTGTCTTTAATTTTTATTTTTTTATTGCAACTTAATTTCTGATCTTGCATTCGGAAAACGAAGTTAATAAAAAATAAATATTCAATAATAAAATCGAATGTGTTATCTCAATAATATTTTTTTAGAATATTTTATTCTACTATAAACTCACTCAAAAAATTATAACTGAAAGTCCTTATATACACATCAAAATATTTGACATGTTATGATGTGGGACGGAAGTATTACAAATTTTCCTGCTTAAATATCTTACGTTATCCAATTCTTTACTTCTCTAGCCATTGTGAGAAAATATTATCGGTCTATTAAGTCCACCTTCGTGTTCCGTCCTACAACCTGATCAGATGACTCGACTTGAACTTTCGAGAGTTTATTATGATACTATATGTAATAACTCAAGTCAAATCTCGAATTCAAATCAATCCATAACATAATAAAACTCAATACGTTGTCTCAATAATATCTTATTAAGATCTTAGTTCACCACCACATACTCACTTAAAAAATCATGACTAAAAATATTAATAATAGTAACTTCCGCACATTACAATGGGGTGTTACACTAACGGTATCCTTCACTACCTAGTGCATCATCCAATCTTATTAGCGACAACTTATTGATAGCCTAAGGGCCTTCGTTCCTAATCCCACAACAGAAATTCGGTTGTGCAATGGATTAATTTGAAGACTTTCTGATAAATGAAAATTGGTATATATATATGGGTCCTCTTAATATGTGTCCTAATGACACATGTTAAGTGCGAAAATTGAGAGACGAGACTCATTAAATATTATTTGTTTATATATATGCACTAAATTCAATACATGGGGTCCACTAATATATTATTTTTTATGTATTGAATTCATTGTAAATACATAAATAAATAATATTTAGTTGGTCCCGTCTCTCGATTTTCACGCTTATAGCATGTGCCCTTAGGACATATGTTAAGAAAACCCTATATACATATATATATATATATATATATATATATATATATATATATATATATATATATATATATATATATATATATATATAAGTGGTTCTACACTTACTCTTAAATTTGACTCATAAACCTTACATTCGTATAAGATAAAGAAGTATGGTCTCACTTTATTTATAAAATATAAATAAAGTGAAACCATATATTTTTTTTTTTTTTAACAGATAGAACTAGCGGATAAATTTAAAAAATAAGTTTAGAATTTTTCAATATATATATAATGTCAGAATTGAGTTGCTGACCTACTTTTTGTAGAGGAGACTGTCACCTTACAGCTACCGTTATAGTTTTGAATTTTGATATATAGGTCGACATATTTTAAAATATGCCGTAGTTGGCAAGTCATCCATCTTTTTACAATATTATAGCATGTAAAATATTAAGTTAGACAACGAAGCTTAAATAAATTATAACTTTTACTCTGTGTGTGTGTGTGAGAGAGAGAGAGAGAGAGAGGGTTTTAGTCTACTTTAAATACGGAGGGCGGAGAAATATTATATATTTTGTAGGTGATGAGACATTAAATAATACCAAAGACTTATCTATCAACTAGGCTACGTCAGCTCACTGGCATTTAGTTCAAACTTGCAAGTAAGAATTTTCTAGTTAGACACGAACTGATTACTACTTGAAGAATTCAAAGTTTTACTTGTAGCATCATGCCATATTTTTAAACAACTATAATTCACATCCCTGTCGCTAAGCTTACTAGCCGGCTCTTTTGCTAGCCTGTTGTATATGATCCATAAGTTTTTTTGATTCTGGTGTTCATATTATTTGCGACAATAACTTTTACAGTGTTAGCACTATTTTTGATACGTTATTTTTGAATTACAAACGTTGTATTTATAATTTAAATTAAATTATTATTAAAAAAATAAATTTTTAAATAATTTTAAACTTTCAAACGTTCAAAATGCTGTGTAACCAAATATACAATGCACCTTATTTCTCCCCCGTAGTGAAGTCGTCTATAATATATATATATATATATATATATATATATATATATATAACACTATTAGGTAGCATGACTGGACAGGCAGAAAGAATAACAATTAATCTTCATTCACTTCTAATTCAAGATTTGTTTATTGTGGGACTTAACATTATTTAGTATTACTTTTAAGCAAGACTAGGAAAAATTCAAAAATTTTAAATCATGTGAATTTTGAATTCTAGTTAAACAATTCAGATGTTAATTAATTATTGGAAATGATAGCTACGTTAACTCGCATATGTTGTACAGTGGAGGTGCTTTAAGATATGATGATGTAGAGGATCAATAGCATGAGATGAGAGAAATCTGGTAACAAAGTCGCACCATTTAATTGAGCCACTTGGTGAATGAGTTGCGTCTGCATGAATATTTAATAGAACTCATTGGAACTAAATGAGCTTAATTTTGTATACCTTAATTTTGAATTAATCCCAAGAGAAAATTTTAGGGTCCTTAACATTAATATACAACAATTAGAAAGTAATTACAAAAATAAAATACATACAAAATAATTACAAAAAAAGTGCAACAAGAATAAGCTCATTAAATAATTATCCAACCCCCCTGTCTCCTCTCTTTCTCTTCTCCTTCCTCCTTCCATTCTCTCTCATCATGGCCATTAATGGCCGATCGGATCTTCCCACTCACCCCTGCCTTCTCTCTCTCTCTCCTCGTTCCTCCTTCTCTTCTCTCTCCTCATCGCCATTAATGGCTGATCGAATCTTCACCAGCAGCCTCTCGTTGTGACCGTGAACAACAGTTGGCGTTCCAGTGGTGGACATGGACGGGAAGAGGCGTAGATGGGGTGGCAGAAGTCGGACAGTGATTAAGACAGAAAGAAGCGGTGATTATCCTCGATGAAGCCGATGAGAAGCTCACTGGTGGCTTTAGGGAGGGCTGGGAAATGGTGGACGGCGGTAGCTGTGTCGTCGTGATGGAAAATGATTTGAGAATGAGGATAACCAACTCATAATACAAAAGTAACTAAACCTTACTACAAAGGTAACCAACCTTAATACAAAGGTAACTAAACCTTAAATACACAGGTAACCAACTCTTAATACGCAGGTAACCAAACCCCTAATACAAAAGGCATCCAACTTTAAAACAAAGGAAACCAACCATTAATACAAAGGTAACCAAACCTTAATACAATGGTAACCAATCTTTAATACAAAGGTAACCAAACTTTAATATAAATGTAATCAACCCTTAATACAAAAGGTAACCAAACCTTAATACAGATGTAACCAACGTTTAATACAACGATAACCAAAAAGTAGTTACTACACCTTCAGGATTTGGTTACCTCTATACTAGTATTTGGTTACCTCCGTACTAATATTTGGTTACCTACAAACTAGTGTTTGGTTACGTACATACTATTATTGTTTACCTACATTCAATAATTGGTTACTTCCATATTCTTTGTAAATCTCTCTCAATGAATTTCAATGAGTTTTATTCTGGGAGAGATCAGGAAGGAGGAGGGACGTCGAAAAGGACCATCGATCCTCAGTGCCTCATCGACGTCCCTGCTCATAGGGGCTTTGTATCCCAGTAATCTATCTCTTTTCCACAATTTTCAAGGTGATTATGACTCCAGCAAAATCGATTCTGCAGATCTAAAGCCATGTAGACATTGAGGATTACAATCGCCAATGTCGCAGCCTGCCAACGTCACAGTACCAACATCTTGCACATATCTGAAGCCATGTGGTTTTGATTTTAAGAGGTGGGTGGGGATGATGGTTGGTTATAATAATGACTTTTAAAATTTTGAATTTTAAAATTATCCAACTAAATTAAAGGGATAAAAATACACTAATTTTATAAATATATTTTAAAAAAATACTTTTTTTGTAAATATTTTTAAGATGTATCTTTTCTGTAATTATTTTCTAAAAAATACTATAATGTGTAATTTATCCAAAAATTTACTCTAGTTGGCCCAAACATTGACTGTATACAAAATATTTGCACTTTAGCCCACCCAATTGTAGCCTTGAATTTTGGCCCAAAGAGAATCTTCATTTAACTGTACCATGTGCTAATTATTGGGGCAAAGGGACAACCTTTGCTTAGTTATAAATTCTAATTAAACACACAAAAAGAAGTGAGGTATTGCTGCCCCCAATCTTACAAGCAAGCTATGGGGAGAACCTGTGGCTCCTCACAGTTTTTATTTTATTTCCCTTTTACCTCCCTTTTAATTAATAATAATGTATTTAAAATGTTATATATAAAAAAAAGTAATGATAAATGTATTTCATCACGCAAAAATAAAAAAGCAAGTGTTTTGAAAGTTTGCTAACAACACCTCTATCATAGGCAGTTCTGACAACAAATTTAAGTAACCACACTTGATTGGAGCACTACAACAATTTTTATTGGAAGCTCTCTAACGTTGTCGTGATAACTTTTTCCTAATATACATTGCTTTGATAGTAATCTGAAAAGCAAAGTTTGAATATTTCTGTTTAGGAATATGAATGCTGCATAATGGTAGTGGTTATTACAATAGTTGAATGACATCAAAGCTTTAATAAATAATTCCACGACGCAAGATTAATGACGAAATCCGTACCAGATCAAGTAAGAATGACTTTCCGGCGATATCTAACTGATATTTGCCTTTAAACATTAATCCAACGTACATTTGTGTAAATTAGCCAAACATTAATGTTGAATTACCTTCTTACGTTACGCTATTGAATTTATCTAATGAGAGATTTATGTGAAATATCCAACAATCTCTATCTTTCACTTGAATACTCATTACAAGTATCACACACTAGAGTAGTCACCATTGAGCACACCTTTCTGAGTCTCTTCAAGAGTTTTGCCCGATTCATACGCGGGACCCTACTCTTTGTATTTGTTTTTTATTTTACTTCATTTTGTTTCTCCTTATTTTGTTAGTGGCTTTTTGCATTCGGTAGGAACTGAAGTTGCAATAATACAAGTCCACAACATTCAAATTACTTTCATTACTCTACTCAATTTACTAAACGTTCAAACAAAAGGCTGGTAAACTAAAAGGCATGAACAATAGTAGTCAATAATTAATCAAATTAGTAACGAGCATGATGAAAAAAACCCATAGTAACACGGGAAAAAAAATTGACAAATGAGTCTGCTATGATGCAACGAAGGGTATGACAAAAGATAATTCAGAAAAAGAAACATTCCAGCAGACCAAATAAGACTTTAGCCAAGTTTAGAAACTAGACAAAGCAAAGTATCCCTACATGTTACCTAATTAGACGAGTGTAATGTAGATTGAATCAGCGAATGGAGTGAGGTTGGCGGCACAAAGGGCATAATTCACTCTTGGCCAGCCCCTGGACAGTGCAAAGCCAGTGAAACACATGAGAGCAGGGCAATCGCGCAATTTCTGCCCCGACAGAATCAGGCTTCTCCAGACCAATGCAACACACGTCTGTCGTACTAAAATTCTCCACCTCACCAACTCTAATCTTCTCCAAATTTGAGGGAACCTGCATCACTCTAGTTGAGCTCCATTTTGTAATCGGTGACATTTGGTTCTGTTATTTAGCCAAAAAAAAAAAAAAGAAATTTGGTCCTGTTCTCGAGTAGTCAATAAATCAACTGCAACAAGCATACCCACATTACGACAACCATTCTCCATGATCCACTTAGCAAAGTTGGCCATAGCGGTGAACGGTATCTCCTTTTGGAAATGTTTGGTTACATACAAGTCCGATAGCCAGCCGTTTAGGTACAGATAGCAACTTACAACATCCTCAACCGGAAAAGATCCTGAGGAGCAGTAACGGCCGCCTTAAATAACTCCATTATTTCATATTGATCATCATTTAACTTCTGCATAAATCGAACATGAATTTCCATATAGTATGAGGGGATCTCCAGGTGGAGGTTTCTTTGGTAAATTCTCATCGTCTTGCCACAATTTATGTCCTAATATACAAGGGAAGGTACTGCTGCTTGCCCTGGCCCCTGCCGCAGACATTTTTATTTAACCAAATTAAGAGACTACAAATTACTAATGAATTTAGTTCTGCAATAAACAAAACCAAGAAAGACAAAAAAAAAAAAAGTTTAGTTCAGCGCTTATAATAGATAGATGAAGAAGTAGATGGTATGTGCAGTGCAGCCAAGAATTTATAAGAGAAGGAGTCGGAGTCTTATTGGAGACTGATGATTAAACTACAACCCAGATTCTTCTCCAATACTGTAGTTTCTAAATCGTGATAGTTTTCCGACATATCCTACTAAGATTTGGATTTTTTTTCATTAGAAATTATTATGTATCTTTTGAACAGATTAGGATTTCTTTCATTATGCTTATTTTTCAATTTTTTCCCATACACATTCAATGACATAGATATTATATTTAACTATATAATAAATTCGTCGCAAATAATTAGTGACACAATAAAATTCATCTTAAATAATTGTGTGGCTGCTACTGTTTGCTGAATGTGTATTGAAAGAATCGGCAACGGATAGCAGGCACAATTGTAACTCATACTACCAGCACAATACCAGAATTACGTAGACATTCAATTACACAACTAAATTGTACAAATGAGAACACAATTAGATGCTGATAAGTGTTACTAAATAAAGAAGGAAAGAAAGAAACAACGCGACAATCTCGCAAGTACAAACCGAGGTAAAGATAATGTTTATGCCATAAGGTTAATTTTAAAAGGGGTATAGATAAACTAGGTTGCAAACTAGCACACCGGCCAAAAAATCAGAAGTCAATGACCCAGTCAAAAATCGGTTGATCACCGGGTTCAACCGGTAAAACCGGTAGTTGAACCGGTGACCCGGTTTTCAAGTTTAGTTTTTTTTTTTTTTTTTACAAAAATACTTTTAATAATATTATAACATTATTTTACTATATTTTAGCTTATAAAAAATTAGATATTTTAAAATTTTATTAATTATTAATAATATATTTTTTATGTATTTATGACGTCACTGGTTCAATAACGGTTCGACCACTGGTTGAACCAGTGACCTATCCACCCGGTAACTTTTTCGGTTCGATCACTGGTCCGATTTTTTAAACATTGTTCATAGTGTCGTATATAGGCGTCGGAGGTAAGGGTCTTCATACCGTCCGATATAACGTTATTATTCTTCCATAATTTATATCCTAAACAATGGAGGTTGTTTGCACCTGCAAACATCTTTTTTATGTAAGAAAAATATACTAACTCATGAATTTAATGCAAAAAATGAACAAAAAAGAACAAAAAATTGAGTATTTGTTTCTGAGTTTTGGACGGAAAATAAAAAATAAAAAATTTAATTAGAACAAAAAAAAAATAGAAAACTTTAAATTTTTTCTTTGTGTTGCTTTTGAGTTTTTAATATAAAAGAATAAAAAACTTTAAAGAAAAAAATTCTTATATTTTTAAGTTCTAATGAAAAGAAAAGAAAAATATCACTTTTACAAATTTACTCTTCTATTATATGTCATAAAAATAAGAGAAGCATGACATAAAAATGATACAAACACTAATTTTGTTCAATAAATTAAAACCAATGTTTCGAGTTAACCGAATAACCAAATGGTCTAATAAATTTAACACACAAAGAAGAAGATTAAATTAGATTGGTGATAGCTTATATATGTGGCATATCACTGATTATGGTCCATATTTAAACTCTCACAATGTACTGCCCAATTCTTTACTGGATGTCCAAATGGACATTTGTGCTAGTAGGGATGATTTACGAATTATGCCGGAAGAAGCTGAAACAGCCTCATGTTATATTATCTGAAGATGCTGTTAAACTGTGATGTCTATATTGAAAAGGAAAAACAATGCGACAATTAGGTCATCAAAAGGTGTCAGGTTTGACCCAGCTTGTGATGATAATAGCTATATTTTCAAAAATATTTTTGAGAGAGATAAATTGGGGACATGAATTATAATTAAAAAGTATTATATTACAAGTTAAAGATAATATAAAAATTATAAAAATATTACTTATATTATTTTTTTTTTTCCTCCAAATCGATCATGTCAATTTTGGATGAAAATTTTTGACATAAAAAATAGCCAAGTTTTCTACTCATTTTTTTCTTTTCTTTTTCGTTTATTAAAAAACTCATAAATACAAGAATTAGACCAAAAAAAATAATTTTTCACCTATTTCTTTTATTTTCTATCCATTTTAAATCTCAGAAATGAGTGTGCTTGGATAGAAGAAGTAAATATATAGCAAGTGCAATCAATAATTTATAAGAAAAAGGCCTGGAGCTCTTACAGGTGAAAGATGACGAGACTATATGATACCCTATCCTTTTCGAAGGTGCTCTTTGAAACGTGATGGGTTTTTTTTTCTGCATCCTATTAGGAATTGGATCTTTATAAAATTGTTTGCGACTTCAAAGACGGATGGGCAAAAAAATGGATAGAATTTTTTTGCCAATTAAGATAGTGTTTGTTTGCATCTTAACTGCATTTTAAGAGATAATTGTCTAATTTGATAAGAGGCCTCTGTTGTTTGATAAAAAAGTATCCCTCTAAATCGACAAGAGATAAAATTAAGTTCAATCATTAAGAGTTATCTCTTAATAAAAAAAAATGGTAAATATTTTTATATAAATACATTTAACAGTATTATTCAATCATTTATATTAAATTGAATATTTAAAATTATCAATTAAAATTTTTATGATGTTAAAATATTAAAATAGCGTTATTATGATATTTTATAATTTTTAGTTATTAAACAGGTTTTTAGATGCAGATGTTATTTCACTTAGATAATCTAATTTATTAAGATATATATATATATATATACTAACCATTCATATCTTAATTATTCAATTTTATTAAACACCGCCCAAGTAAGAAGTATTATCTTCATCTAAAAATAGAATTAAAAAGTTTAATGTAAAGAAAGAATAAACTAGTATTACTTGTAACACGACTCGTTTTGATTTTGTGAAACCGGTCAGTACAAATAGCTAAACTGTAGTAAGTTAAGGTATTTTTATATAGTTGCTTATGGTTAGGAATTTATCTTTTAGAGTTTAAATGTAGTATAATTAAGTCTAATAAAAGATTTTTAATTAAATTAATAAATTGATTATTTTATAAATAATTTATATAAATGTGGTGAACATTCAATATCAGTTAGTATATTGATATTTCTGCAACTACATGTAAATTAAGTAACAAAAAAAATATTTTGATATACTAGGTTTAGAGTATCACACATAAGAGTATGCCGCTTATTATATTTTTGAATTTTATCCCACAGAAAATCTTCGTTAAACGGTACTTCCTCGCTCCCTAATATGAAGTAATATTGTAATGACACGTTTGGATTGACGAAAAAAAATAAAAGAAATAATACGATAAATAATAGTATATTAAATAACTATTTTAAAAAATAAATTATTTTAGTGAATGGAATGAATTATTTTATCTCTTTAATTTTTATTTCATGTGAGAGATGGTAGAATAAAATCTATTCTAATAGAATTAATATGTATGATAATTTTATCATCATAATAGATTATTTATTTTTACTAACAATTAAACATATACTTGAAATATCTTTAAATCATTTCATTATTTCCTCTATTTCATTCTTTCGATCCAAACTCAACATAAGGACAAAAAAATTATAATTTTTTGTTTTAATTCGGAGAATACAATGAATTGTTATAATCAAATACACAATCAACTTTCTCAATAATAAAAATACACAATCAAAATCACATACTAAAAAATAAAATAAAACCAGAAAAACAGCCAAAAAGATACTAAAGTATAAAGAAATTGATGTATACCTATACCTTACAATAATGGCACTTAAATTATTCATTTTGGATAGAACAAAGAACAAAGCTGTGTGACAAAGATTGAGCATGGCCAATAAAATGCACTGTCTATTCTGTCTGTCTATATATATATATATATATATATATATATATATATATATAGGTAAAAATATGGGTACACAGTTGTGTACCTATACGGTAAGCCTTTAGCGACAGTTTGAATTCAAAAAAACTGTCGTTATAGCAATTAAAATTGTCGTCAAAAACTTACCGTGTAGGTACACAGTTGTCATGTTTGTTAAGCATTTCTACCTTTTTAAATTTAACTTTCGAAATTAATAAATTTATTTGATTTTAATTCAAATAAAAGAAACTATTATAAACTAATGAAAAATTACCAGTACCAATTAATATATCCATTCATTTTTTTCTTTTGAGAAACCCCACCGTTCCTTTTAAACTAACGTTTTAGGGAGGAAAAAAAAAGCAAAGATTAAGAAATATAATTAATATTTTGTATGATTGATTAAAATAGATATAAAATTTTAATATTATACTTTTAAAATTTATTGTAAAGATTTAAAGAGAAAAAAAATTAGAATTTAATGTAGGAATAACATAAAAAATTAAATCACTAATACTTTTTTAAAATCTACAAACAAAAAATAAAAATAAACAAATTTTATTCTCTAAAAAGACAAATAAAAAACGAAATGAGTAATATTTTATTTGTGATTTGAAAATTTTAAATAAATTCATAGTAATTTTAAATTAAAATATTTATAAATTAACACAAAAAGTTCAAAGGCATTTTAAATTTCAAAACGAAAACAGTAGCTCTTATTATTATTATTATTATTGTTGTTGTTGTTGTTGTTGGTGGTGTTGTTATTACTATTGTTATTACTATTATTATTATTATTATTATTATTATTATTATTATTATTATTATTATTATTATTACTATTATTATTATTATTATTACAATTATTAAAATTATTATTGTTACTATTATTACTATTATTATAATTATTATTATTATTATTATTATTATTGTTGTTGTTATTATTATTATTATTATTATTATTAATATTATTGTTGTTGTTGTTGTTGTTATTACTATTATTATTATTATTACTATTATTATACTTATTATTGTTGTTATTATTATTATTACTATATTATTATTATTATTATTATTATTATTATTACTACTATTATTATTATTACTATTGTTGTTATTATTATTATTATTACTATTACTATTACAATTATTATTATTATTATTACAATTAATGTAATTATTATTGTTATTATTATTACTATTATTATAGTTATTATTGTTGTTATTATTATTGTTGTTGTTATTATGATTATTATTATTATTACTATTATTATTATTATTACTTTTATTATATTAATTATTATTATTATTAATATTTGTATTATCATTATTATTATTATTGTTATTATTATTATTATTATTATTATAGTGTAGTAGTGAATTTGATTTTTGAGAGAAATGTGAGTGGATAGATTTTTGAAAAAAAAGATATTGAATTTGGGGGAAAAATGAATGATAAATTAATGACCGTTGAATGTTGATGTCTTAAATGATTTTAGACTGTTGTATGTTGAAATCTAAATTAATTTGATGCCATTAGATATTAAAATCTTGAAATTTGAGCCGCTCTGTTTTATTATATAATTATTAATTTTTTTATAAAAATATCAATTTTTTAAATTTATTATCATATAATAACACTCTTAAATTATTCAAAATATTTTATATAGATATTATTGATTTCATATGTACTAAATCTAGTTGATTTAATTAAATATTCAGTTTAACATATTCAGGTGTAAAGTTATAATGATCTGGTCTACAAATATCAATATCCAAATTATTTTGACCGCATTAAGTACCATATCAATCAATTAAACTTTAATTAAAAGGTAGAAGCATTTTCAAAAACAGAGACCGCTCCTCGTCATGTGTGCCCTCGATTTTCTCTCCCTAAAACTAAATAAAACCCTCACTCTTTTCAGTCTCCCAACTCTTCTTTAACAGCAGACAGAAAACGACTTATTTGGAGTCTTCGTTTTCCTTTTACCTCTCTCATCCTTTTCCCCAATCTATATCTTAACCAGAGAGGCTACTAAAATTTTGAAAAACCCATATATATATATATATATATATATAGCTTTAGAGAGAGAGAGTTTGTGTATGTGAGGAAGATAGAAAGAAATCTGATTAGGGGCAACGATGGTTGCTGGGAAGGTAAAAAATGCAATGGGTTTTCAAAAATCACCTTCAAATCCCAAACCAGACCCACCCCCAAAGCCACCATCTCCTTCGCCGAGCTCAGCCAAGGTCCAGCAAAAGGGAGCGGCGTTCTCACGCTCATTCGGGGTATACTTCCCACGCGCCTCCGCGCAGGTCCAGCCACGTCCGCCGGACGTAACGGAGCTCCTCCATTTAGTCGAGCAATTGCGTGAGAGAGAGTCTCGCTTAAAAACCGAGCTCCTCGAACAAAAGCTCCTGAAAGAGTCCGCCGCCATTGTCCCTATTCTTGAGAACGAGATCTCCAAAAAAAAATCAGAAATCGAACGTTCGGCCAAAAATATCTGTTGCTTGGAAGACGAAAATGAGATGTTGAGGCAAGAGGTTGAAATGCTGCACTCAAAATTATCGGAACAGAGGAGGGAAAATGATGAGAAAATCAAAGCCATGGAAATTAAAATTTCGGAATTGAAAAAGGCACAAATTGATAAGGATTGTGAACAAATATCTACATCTCAAAGGTTCCAGGGTTTAATGGACGCTTCCTGCAAATCTAGTCTGATGAAGAATTTGAAAAAAAATGGGGCATTCCTTGAAAATTATAATTACAGTAGAAATGAAGAACAGAAAGCTAAGGAAAAAGCTGTTGAAGCTGAGCTGCAGCCTAGACTTTCTCGGTCTAATAGCTCAGAAGAGATTACGGAATTAGTTGTAACAGAAAGATCTCGAGTACCTAGGGTTCCAAAACCCCCGCCCAGGCCATCGCTTTCTTTTCCATCCGGTTCTTCTCATTCTTCCGTTGGGCCATTGTCGCCAAATTCTTCATCGTCGTCGTCTTCTTCGGGTTCTCTAGCAGGCTCGGCTGACAGGGCATTGATGGAACCGTCAGTAATTCCATCTCCGCCCCCTCCTCCTCCACCGCCACTTATGAAACAAGCTCCACGTGTGCCGCTCAAGGCTGCCCCACCACCTCCACCACCGCCACCGAAAGGGTTGAGGTCTGGCGCGGGGAAGGTGAGGAGAGTGCCGGAGGTTGTGGAGTTTTACCATTCTTTGATGAGGAGAGATTCACGGCGAGAATCCGGTAGCGGAGGAGCGACGGACGTGCCGGCGGCTGCCAATGCACGCGACATGATCGGCGAGATTGAGAACCGGTCCGCCCATTTGCTCGCCGTAAGTATTGCTAGTCTAGCTTATTTAGTTTATTTACGGTTTTGCCACTGGCTTTTGAGTAACTTCGGTCAGTGATTAGCTGATTCCTAGCTGGACCTGGTTGTCTTTAGTGGTAACCCTACTTTATGCTGCTTTATAGATAAGACAGTTTTTGGATTCGAAGTCAAAATGGGTAAAGCAAGAGTTGTGAATTAGATTGAAGATAGTGGGTGATTTTGACATTTAACTGCTAGATATGGATTGAGTTCTTGGGCTTGAGTATAACTAGTTCAAAATCGAATCTTTATGCTGGATTTACGATATGTTGCGCAAGTATTTGTATTTGTAATTGTCTGATTATATGTTATCTTGTCTTAATTACAGATTAAAACAGATGTAGAGGCACAAGGTGATTTTATAAGGTTTTTGATCAAAGAAGTTGAGAATGCAGCATTTACAGATATTCAAGATGTTGTCCCTTTTGTTAAATGGCTTGATGATGAACTCTCATACCTGGTAAAAATAATTTACTCTATGAAAATTCCACTATAAGTTCTATTAATGTATGCTGGAACTTTGCATAATCTTATGAATATAACTTGAATTACTCCTTAGGTTGATGAGAGGGCAGTGCTTAAACACTTCGAATGGCCAGAGCAGAAAGCCGATATGTTGAGAGAAGCAGCATTTGGTTATTGTGATCTCAAGAAGCTGGAATCTGAGGCATCATCATTCAGGGACGATTCTCGACAATCTTGTGCCGTAGCCCTCAAGAAAATGCAGGCCTTATTTGAAAAGTATGATAACATCTTAGCTTTGTGTTTAGACTTTTGATAGATTCTTCATAATCGCGTACTAACTGAGAAGATGGTTGTGACTGAACAGATTAGAGCATGGAGTTTACAATCTCTCGCGCACAAGGGAATCGGCTGCCAAGCGTTATAAAGAATTTCAGATTCCAATTGATTGGATGCTAGATACTGGATATGTAAGTCAGGTAAATAATGTTCCTCTTCTGTATTGTTAATTTAATACAAGCTCTGATACTTGCAGCTTTTTCCTTATTTGAATCGTGTTGAAGCCATGAACTTCCATATTCCAATTTTTAACCGAGTAAAAATAACCACCTCGCGAGAAAAGCCATATATTACCATATTCCAATTGTTGCCTCGTAATGTGGGAGTTACAATGTACTACAGCTGCATAGGCACCATATACCATTCGTGTCTTAGTATAGAATATGAGCGAAAGGTTAAGGTGCATTGCAAGCCTTCACCCTTTCGTGTGAGGAGTAGTTATTTATTATATCAGTTCTTTTTTAATTGTTTTCATTTCAAGAGGTTGATACTAAAATCACTGTCCACTTAAGTCACCTCGAGCCATGCAGAGTGAGTGTAATAAGCCTGGGGCATATGCATAACTGCATAAGTAGAACATATAAACCTCCGGTTCATGTGGACCAATTAAGCAAACCCCACCGGCAGTCACAGGGAAGCCCTTTTGTCAATTTAGCATTTGTCTTTTTAGTTGGTTCCTATGAGCTGAGTCATATTTAATAAATCTTGACACGGTCTACTAAATTGTTAAATGTTATTTAACAGTAGTGGTTACTAGATGCCAAAGGGAATGTAAGTCTTGCCTCAATTACTTTCAACTTGCCTGCATGCGCACATGAGAATTCCCCCAGATCTCCAAGTATGTAGCTGCGTGTCTTCGTTACTTTTTATGTTTATTTAGTGACTTTTTATGTTTATTTAGTGAGTAAATTGAGGATCAGATTCTCTGTGTTGACTTTTCATACATTCCAATGAATTAAGTAGTAATATTAGGGGATAGCATACTCATACCCAAAAGACCCGAAAGTTCTGCAATATGTTTTGAAGAAGACAAAGAACAGTGCAGAACTGCATTTCCCTATAAAAGGAAGTTTCTTGTTCTTTTTATTTGGATATTATCAAATGTGGAGTATTAGCTTTTTTAATAAATAACTATGTGAATCTGGGTCTTTACCCTAGATCCTTAGAAAAGTATTTTTTCTTTAGTAAATCATTTGTCGCAATTGAGTTTAGGAGACTATGTACGGAACAATTGTATATGTAGCACCCACATTTATTATTAATTTGTCATGTAAGCAATGCTCTATTTTGGAAATTATGAAAGTAAGCTGTTTCATTTCAAAAAGAGAATAATGGATGTGTTGGTGAGGGAGGGGGTGGGGGTGGTGGGTCTTTGGCCTTACTGTTTTCTCCTCGTGATGTTTGTACCTTTTGTTTGGTTTGAGAAACATAGGCAATGAGTGACATGGTCTAATAAGAGTGTGTCATGCATGGTTTCAGATTAAGCTGGCATCTGTGAAATTGGCTCTGAAGTACATGAAGAGAGTATCTGCAGAGCTTGAAACAGGAGGTGGCTGTCCGGAAGAGGAAGAGTTGATAGTTCAAGGTGTAAGGTTTGCCTTCCGGGTACATCAGGTAAAATTTTCTATCCCTGTTTTTTTATAGATCCTGTCCAACAAGTATTTGTGTGGATGATGGCTACTTTTTCTATATTGGGACTTGGGCAGTTTGCTGGTGGTTTTGATGCGGAAACGATGAGGGCATTCCAAGAGCTGAGAGATAAAGCAAGATCGTGCAATATACAATACCAAAACCGGCAGCAGTAGCAGCAGCAGCAGCAGCAGCAGCAGCAGAAGAAATATGTATGCAGGTCTTCAGCTTTTGCTAAATTATCTGTAGCAAACTAAGTTTCAGAATTGCCTCCACATTTTGCTGTAAAGATAGAACACCAAAAACTAAGTGAAAACAATGGTAGCTGTCATTACACATTCATATTTATGCATCGGTTCATTAATTGTTTGAGAAATCGACCGCCTGTTAATTATTGTCTTTTCACTTGCCATTAATTAAATACTGTGCTTCTAGATTAGTATTTGGGAACTTGGGATGTGTAACATTTTTAGTGTATTAGCTCCTCTTTACTAGTCTAGTGACACATTTCTTCATCCATTTAACTAACAAAATGAAACCATTCATTCCCGTATTTAATTGTATTACTTCATATTTCTAGGAGGATAAACCATTCATCATCTCATGCATTATTATAACATTTATTTAGGTGTGTTCTATGTAAAGCAAATTAATAACAAAAACAAAAAGAAACAAAAAAGATTGCCATTTTCAATAAGGAGGGTGCAGCAAGTCACTGTAGAGTTCATCCATTATTGCAAGTCTAGCCCTATTTTTTTTATGAATATTGTTCTTCGTTTCTAATAAAATAGATTTGGTAGCAGAAAATTTGGGAAAAGAGAGAAGAAGGGTGCATATCCATACATCTATATCTCTCTCTCTCTCTATCTATACATATATGTGTGTATGTATATACTGTACCTGTAAGTTATAATCATCTCATATTGTTGCTGGACTTGTTTGATTTTGATTCCTTAAAATTTCTCCATGGTTGAGGAGTTGGGTTTGATTATAACTTTGACAGAGAAGATAGGAGTATAACTTGAACTTGGGGAGGAGAAGAAGAGAACAACACATGGGGCTAAACCTATTTTTAATCTGGTTTTTCATTCAGTTAAACAATAGAAAATGGATGTAAATTAAATCATTTTCATTGAAATTTTTTCTTGAAACAAACAGAGCCTACATTCAAATTTGTCCTCACCAAGAAATAAACAAAGAAAACCGTGCCATGGACGTGAAGTTCAATGAAAATTGGAGAGCCTTAAGTAACGGGGTCCCAAAAAAAATTTCCGCCATTGTCCTGCGGAATATTTCTTATCAAAAATAAAATAGAACCACCTTACCATAATAAGTGCATCATCAAATCCACAAAGTCAAAATCCCTATTATGTCTTGGTATCGTTTGAAATTGTAATTTTTTTCTTAGAATAAAATGAATCTTCTTAATTCGAAACTTTATTTATTTTCATTACGAAATCTGTTAATAGGAATCAAATTTTCGTTCTATTGTAATTATAAAAAAGGTGATTGTTTTTTATTTTGGAAGAAAAATAAATGATTATGAATAAGTTACATAATTTTATCAATTAACAGTACATCATGTTGGGTGGTAGTTGTAGGACAAACACAAATTTATGTATATCCAAAAGACAATCCTTTTTCCAAATATAGTATAAATAGAGTTTAATAATAAATAATCACTCGATCACTTGTATGACTCACGTCTGTTAATAGAGATTGACAGTTCGATTCTTATTGACAGCAGGTCCATGAGATTTCGCCGCCATGGATCAATCTCAGAGATCAATGGTCGAGCAAAATCCCTGTAAAAACTTTTAGTTGGGGTGATTGAATATAAAAGAGAGACTCTCTATGTCTGCACCGTTCTTAAAAGACCAAAAAGAAAGCAACATTTGTCCAAAGAAGAGACGCACAAACGCCAATTGATTCTTCAGATTCTTTGTAAGAGCATCATAATTTATCTAAACAAATACCCAGTCAGATTCACAAAATTCCCCTCCTCCTGTTTGATTTTGTTCTGCACCAACATCTTCTGGTTGATTTTGCTGCTCAAATTCCTTCGTTTCCACAAACTTCACTGAAGCTGGAATAATTTTCTGAAAGAAAGAACCAAAAAAAACGAGTTCAGTAAAAATCCGTGTAGGGTGCTTTATTCTAAACATCAAATAAATGCATAGTAAGTAGTATAGGCTTCTGCAATGCAAATTATCAAGTTGCTACGAATAATAAATCACATTTAGCCAAGAAAATGGGAAAAGAAAGACCAGATGAGACTAATCTTTTACCTCCAAATCGCATACGGAAGATCTTTCATTGCATTTGCCATCAACCAAAATTAAACTTTCGTCTGCCTCCAGCTTATTAAGTTTTGATTGATCAGTGTCCGTTCCCTCTTTGGTAACATTATGGTCCATGACCCTTTCTGTAGTGGCATACTCCGCAGGATTAACTATGAGCACTTTTGCACAAGCATCCTCTTGATCCATAACCTCTTTTGTGCTGGCAACATCTGATTCTCCTATAATGAAACCATAGAAGTTGGCTTAGCTTTTCATTAAAAAGCATAAATGTACTACTACGTAACACAAACTATTATACATTTTATTATTTTACTAGCCGAAGTGCAGAACACAGAGGAGTAGCATTAAACATAGACATGGCTTTCAAACATATAAGATGGCTGCTATTTTTGTGGAGTTCAGATAAAGTTACCTCCTAAAACAAGAACAGATATCAATCCTTTCTCTCTAAATCCTAACTCATTGTCTGAATATTTTAGATGCACAAAAATGCGACAGTAGTTTTCTAAATGCAAGTCCTTACACACTTTCTAACAAGAACAAGGAATTGCAAGGTGCATTCACAATAAGGTATGAAAATGTCCCAACAAAAAGATCAACATATAACAAGGCCCTATTCACAAATCTCTATGACTAAAATAACTTGAGAAAACAAACTCAGCAAGCAATACAATTTGAAGCCAATAACATCAAAATTGCAAATATATCAAGTGGGGAGAGAAAAACTGCACCAAAGAAGGAAAAAAATATAAATAAAGGTGTAATGAGAAAAAAAATCCCAACCAGAATCGGAATGACCCGCGGTTCCCTCTGATTCTACAGATTCAACGCACAGCTCAAATTCAGAACCATAAGACTCTTTAGACATGTCAGGAGCATGAATATCTGGCACCAGCCATGGCAGAAACTAAGAAATACTGAATGCTGATAAAGAAATAAACGAGCAAAAAAGGGAGAATAAAATGCTTACCTATTGAAAAAGTTGACAGGACATCATCACTAGAAACTCCACTATCTGAAAATTTAGACTCACAAGACTCATCGAAAACAACAGAACTAATAATTGCTTGCAGATCACTCAATACTTCAGCGTTGACATCCAGAGGTTTACTATTTTCACCTTTAGTGGAAGAGTTAAACTCTATGATTTCAAATGATAGCATGGACAGCAATTTTGCTTTATCCCAACAACTTGCTTCATTACTAACAACTGCATTTTGCCTGAGAGACGAATCGCTATGCAACTCTCTGTTAGGTTCCTCAAAATTCACTTTAGGCAAAGGGCTCACATTACTAAGCACCTCTTTATCAACACCTGCCGTTGGTGTTTGAGAATCTGACAAGTCTGGAAGTTCCTCTTCCTTAACTAGCACATCTTGCAAAATCTCTGACCATAATTCTACAACATGGGTGCCCACTACCAGCAACTGGTTTCTAACATATCTAAGTGAATCCTGCCCGAGAAACAAGTAATTTTAACGAAAGAAAATCTTAGCAGAACAGCAGTTTCAAATCTAATATAACATGAAGCAAATCCAAGATTAAGAAACTGAAAGAAGATATATAAGCAATAAATATTACTCCCTCCGTTCTAAATTATAAGACTATTATTGACTTTTGAAAGTCAATTTGAGACATTTATATGCTTAAAATTGAGATGACTCATTAAAACTTATAAAACAATAAAGCTTACAATGAGCAATACTTTTCATATAGTTTACAATATTCATCATTCTACTGATTAAAATTAAATCAATCTACATCAATTTTTAGTTTAAAATTATCTTTAGTTGTCTTCAAAAAATCAATAATAGTCTTATAATATGGACCGGGATGGAGTATAAGTTAACTGATGCAGCATGCAATAAAGACGCATCCACATAGTGGGAACATAAATGGATTACCTGATAATTGACACTGTCCATGTCTGAGCACAAATTATCAAACTTCTCCGATATGTTCCCAAACCAGGACATCCCACTACTTCCAAAATCCCAGATCATCCCTAGAGAAATTCAATTTGAAACCATAAATATTTAAGACAAGATATCAAAACAACTCCATTACTTCACGCCACATACACACTCAGCTAGCAATATGTTTGAGACTTTATATGCCACAAAATATGGTCTAGCCAAAAAGGCCCAAAGCAATAACAGAAAGATATATATATATATATATATACACACATACTTACCTGTATATCTATGCGTATATGCATATACACACACATACATATGCACGTAGTGCATATTTTTCCTGATAATTATAAAGGTAAAACAAAAGAAGAAAAGCCGAATGGCTAATTATTTAAAGATTTCCAAATAAAAGACTACACCTTGAACCATTACTCGCTAAACAACAGCATAAGGTTTAAAATTAAATTAGTATATGCCCACAAAGGTTCCATCACGAACTCAATCCAATTTACCTATAATATATAATATTTCAACTAAAATAAAAAACACACCATATAAGCTTCAGAAAAATAGGATAGCAATTAATTAGCAGGAAATTCAAGATATGAAGCTACTTAATTCTACTAAATTGCTTAATTATGCATGTAAAAGAAAACAAACAATTAATTATATAAAAATAAATAAAAAATACACTCAATTCGTGATGAAATATGAACAAATTGCCCTTGGAATTTGAGAAGCAAAAACTTTAATGTTATAAAAAAGTTCTTAGATATAAAATCTTATTAATGGTGTTATACTTACGTGTGTTTTGCACCGGCAGAAGAATGAGAGAAAAGAAACCTATTTTTTTACTGCAATATAAAGAAATCAACGGAGAGGAGAAAGAAACTATAATAATAATAATAATATATGCTTTGGGTTACTAATCCAAACTGGAAAAGGTGTTTTAACTACATTCGGATTCAGTTTTATGCGTATTTTATCCAAATAATAATAATAATAATAAATAAATACCCCATAAAAAGATCTCATTTAATTTTTTACGAAATATTAAAATTCAAAATTGACTTGAGCAAGCGTAATCCAATAATTAATACTCCATAATATAAATTTTTTAAAAGGTGTTATCAAGCATAGAAGTACTATTCAAAATTTAAAATAAATATAACAATTTAAATTTATTTATTTTTACAAATTAACAACAATTAAAGTCAAAATGGTACCCCTTTTTTGTGAAATGGATAATGTATTATTTGCCGTGTGCTTATTTTCTTTTCTATATCTATAAATAAAATCAATTATTTATTTTTAAATTCTCATGTTTTAGATATTTTTGAAACTTTATCAAAAGGACAAATTACAAAACTGTCTCATCATGTTTACACTCAAATACAATATAAATGCTAATATTTTAATTTTTCCAATCCCATAGCCATTTCAATTTTTTTACAAAATTGTCCTCTCTAACTGATTTTGGTCAAAATAAATAAATTATGTGCATAATATGTTAGTTTTTAAATAATAAAATAGTTTGTTTACGCACTAAAAATATTCCTTTCAAAAACACAATAATAAAATATTATTTCATCTTATAGTGAACTCACGCTTATCTCTCTCACACAAAAAAAGTATTTCTCTTTTATCTCTATTCTATATCTATTTGTTGATAAGCAATTGACGTGTAATTGAATGAACAACTTATGTGTTGTATGATCTATGTCAAAATTCACTTATAATATTTTTTTGGTATTAAAATTTACCTATATTATATTCAAAGTATAAATTCTCATAAACATTCAAAATACATCTAAAATATACACTGTTCAAATTAAACTGCTATCCAAAATAAAGTCTCGATTGACCAAAGTTTATAAACATTGCATACACAAAACTACCAATATTAATTTCATATTTTACTCCTTAACTGTATTTAAAATAAATATTTAAACTAAGATAAAAAAATATTTTACCCTTTAAAAACTCATATTTTTAATACGTAAATAGATTATTTTATCTTTTAAAAACTCACATGTTATGCACATGATTTACTTATTTTGACCAAAATTAGTTAGATGGGACAGTTTTGCAAAAATTTGAAATGTTAGCTATAAGATTGCAAAAATTAAAATATTAATGTCTATGTTGCATTTGAGTGTAAATATGAGGGGAGTTTAATTTATTATTATAAATAATATTAGAATAACTCTAATTTATTTATTCTACAACCGGATTAATATTGAACCTAAAGGATCACACTACAAAAGAAAAATATTTATTTGATAAGTAATGACATAATAGTAATAATAAATTAAGTGTATTTAATTTATGCTATGGTGATAGAATAAATTAAATAACATAATATTCATAATTATATATTTTAAAAATACTAATGATAAATTAATAAGAGACGTCTTATTATTATTATTATTGTTATTTAGTTCCTAAATAATTTAAAATTTAATTAATAATAATACTCTCATAATAAATAATTAAGTTTCTAAAATGTTTAGGAATTATAATTATTATATCAAATTAATTTAATTTTTAATTTGATTAAGAGTTAAATTAAAATCCTATTATTAAAAAATTTAGAAAAATTATCTATATCTATAAATAAATAGAATCTTATTTGATCAGGTGACATCCTTTCACAAGTATTAAGAGCACTAGATCATCCTTACAAACTCCAGCCATAATAGCAAATATTATACACTTGGGAGTATGGCTTTGAGGTTCTAATGATAGAACAAGCAACCACAAGATGGTAAAGCTAAACAGAAAAACAGTTTAGATTTGTTCCGACATTATACATATTCCTTTTGTCTATTACTCTCTCCGCTCTAGGATAAAAATTATTATTACTATTTCAAATAGTCTTTAATTAAATATTTACTTATTTTAAATAATTTATTTTTTATAATAATTTATTTATAATATCATTTATATTAATTATCATATTTTTATTTTTTATGCATATTTATAAAATATCACTAATCATATATAAAAAACTATACAATTAAATAAAAATTTAAATATAAACAATTTTATCATTTTATTATCTTTTTTAATATGAACAAAAAATAAACTAAAATTTTTATCGAGACGGAAAAGAAAGAGAGTTACTTTTAAAGAAATGGCTTCTTTCTATTTATTTATTTTGTCTACTTTCCATCACTCTATTGTCAAATAATGACGTTGAAATATAAACTTTCTAAAACATATCCACCCACCCCTACAAGCACACGACCTGATCAATTTTCCCAGTATTTAACTTGCAATTTAAACTCTACTTCCACTGAAAAATGTTTTTACAACTACCAAAAACTGCATCTTTCGAATTGATAATTCATGAAGGGCCATTTTTTTAAAATAAAAATAACACGATCTCCGCCGCTTAATAGGCTTCCTGGAACCCTGAAAGCTATATACCCTAATCTGCACAACACAAAAACCAGTCGAACATGATTTCAGTCCTCTGAAGTTCCCATTCCGATTTTAATGGGAGCATTGGCTAGTCTACATCAGGGACTAACTTCACAAAAACTACTCACATGATTTCAATCCTCAGAAATTTTCCGTTCCCAATTTAAAGAGAGCAACCTGTGTTTACATCAGCGACTAACTTTTCCATTGTTTTTGCACAACACCCCAGATTACTAATACTCAAGCGAACATGATCTTCCAGTTTTACAACAATCCAATACATTTTAGTGATGAAAAAAATTGTTGTTCCAGCGTGCATGACTTGAGATCACAATACAACCACAGTATTCATATCCCGCTAGGTGCTGATTGTTTAATACTAGCGGCTATCAAACCAAATAATTTCTTGGTTTCAGCTTCTCCCTCTTTCCAAAATCAACCAAATCATTAGCGTTCAACAGCTTCTTTGAAAAATGGTCACCGGATCACTGACTGTAACAATCAACATTGCACATCAACTGAAAGATACGATATTTTGTACAAAATAGCCACTGCACAACATCGATAAAAACTGATTGAAAGGATAGGAACCTAGGATATAGAGTGCACAAAATCATCATCATATGGATTATGATGATCAACCATCTATTGAGCAGTTTTGTAACTTGTTGAAATTCAAATATAAAAAAATGAGTACATTGACCTAGAAACATGAATAATTTTGACACCCAAAAAAGGAAAAAACAAAAAAACATGAACGCAAATAACCACACAAAACGTCACTTTCTTAAAAATCGCTCTTAAGCAGAATTATTGGCCAAACAATCCCAACTTCATTACACTACAGGCCTCAGGTTTACGAACTAAGAGTTCAGTTAACTCACTTACCAAATCTAACACACAATCAAACCTTTTCAAGAAGGAAGATTCATGCTCATCATTCTTATCTTGACCAACATAGCATTATTTCTTCCATACGAGATGTCTTAAAGCTTCATATTTTCAAATTAAACTATGGTGAAGTATCAAAACTCACCTTCATAAAATATTAACTGAATCGGGCATTTACAAATCAAGGTTTGGCATAAAATCATCATCACTTTCTTGAACAAGCAATTAGAGTTATCAAAAAAAACAACAAAACCTCTCAAAAAACAACCAAAGAATCACTGAAGGATTTAAATGTCACGGAAGAGAAGGATCAACTATTTTTCTACCCTAATAAATATTATTTTAAAAGAAAAGTAAAAAGGATGAATAACTATGTACAATATCTTAGATTGTCAATGTTTACACCACAGTTCAGCCAACAATAGCTTGTCCCTAGGGCAGGGGAAGAGTATCAATACAAAACAGACACCCCTAGTTATTCAAAAACCATCAAACATGAAACTCTCTCTTGCCAGAAAAAGGAAGACTTGGAAGCATAGGCAGATAGACCACGGCCAAATAATACTTCTACACATTCCTCAAGGCCAAATAAAAAACCATGTAATTGTGAGAGGCACAACAAGTAAGAAATCACGAAAAAGAACATCTGCTCACAACAAGGAGGTAATGTCAGAGACTTGACCAACTAACATGCTCAGCAGGACATGAAAAAAAGTTAGCATCGCCCAAGCAGTTTTCTTAGCCAGCAAAGACAGGACACAGCTAACATGCACACAATTTAGCAAATGGCTCACCCATGTCTAACAAGAATCAGTAACACAACTTTAATTTAGTTGCTATCTATTCCAACAAGCATATCCTAAAACCTAAGCACAACTTTAGCACACGCAATTTCCATATTGCACTATAAAAGAGCCAAATCAGTCCACAACTCAATTCCAAAAACTTAAAAGGTAACCACAGAACACATACACTTGAACACAAGACAACTACACTAAGCAGCACAAACTACAAAAAGTAAGAACACAGTAAACCTACATTTAGCACATCTGAACTTCCAAGCAGGTCTCATATAAAGATTGTGGCACATAGAGAAAAAAATCACAAGAAACATCAGCTACATCCACAAAGCATCAAAACTATTATTAATAAAAAGAAAAAATATGGCACACTTACACCGTGAAACTGGTGCAGAGCTGATGAATACTTTGGCAAACTGAATAAATATAACTAAACTAGAGGGAGACTTAAAATTATTAAACTACTACCCAACATGCTAAGTTGTAGAGAGAACAAGACAAAAGAGGATGATAAGCTTCAGGTTATTTTCACAATCAAACAACTTAGAAGAGTTTAGAATGCACATAAAAAGTAACATATATAAATACATATGCAAAAAAGAAATCGGTAGAAAATTTATCATGCACATATGTAAACAAATGTATATATCCTTGCACTCTTTCTAGATTCTGGACTTTTATTTCATCTAGAAGATCCATTATCCTCGAGACTAACAACGGATTCCAAAAAACTAATATAAATCCTAATTTCGTTTTCACTTATATTTTAAGTATGCAAGTTCATGTGTTTTTAAGGCCCCATTCGGTGTATTGGAGATTATCATAATCTGATCACTGCAATCAGATTTAGTTACATATAAGTCCTCTATTTTGACTTTTTCTTGTATTTTACGTACACGTATACTTGCAATCTTTAAGTAAAGTAAAAAGGCACCACCACATTCCCTCAAACATGCCAAGTCATGATTTTAAGGCCTCATTTGATGTAGCTGGTTTTCATAATCAGATCATGACAATCAGCTTATCTTAGATATATCACAAGTTTCAAAAATTTGCTAGATGATATTATTTGAAATTCAATGATTCGTCAAATACAACACAATCTATAATATTATATTCAACCTTCTAACAACCTGACTTTTTACTTATCTAGAACAGTATTTGAGTATCAGAAAGGTATTTGATACGACCAATTAAAGGTTCAAATAAAATAGAGATTAAAGAGAGTTAAAAAAAGAGAGTTTGTTCACTTTCACGTTGTAATCTCCTCATCAAATTCTGTAGTTAGTGGAATTGTTGTATATTTAAAGTGGTATTATGCATTTATACTAGGTTTTGGAGATTGATATTTTCACAAGTATTTCCACAAGTTCCTCCTCACATGAATAATAAGTAGGGTTCACCCTCATGTGAGAGAGGATCAGGTAAACAAACACTTTCACTTATGAAAATATCAATTCCCTAGGTTTTTTAGTTTGGTAAAATTGCATTGTGGGTTGACGGGCCTTAGAAGTTGGCTACGAAGAAAGGCTTTTATGTTAATGCTTTTATATCACACTAGGCCCCAAGACTACTTGGTCACAAGTTTGCTTGGTCCCAATTTTAGGCACTCTATATATACTATAGGTATATATATTATGTAAAGCTTTGTTCAGAGGGAGTATGACTGAACAAATGAAAGAAAAATTATCTTTATCTCGGGTGGGATGCTGAAACCGTGCCTAGGAGTGATATGCCTTGGGGAACTAAATGTGATGCCTTATGAACAGTATGTGATGCCTAGACTATCTTCTTCTTTCATCTCTTTCTATATTTTGTTCATTTCAGCCTATTCTCAAGTTACCACTGCTCACATCCTCCAACACAAACTGTAAATATCATTCTGCTTACTCAACTTCAGACCCCAAGTTAGAAAAAAAAAAGTCTTATATTTTAAAGAAGCACTGGACCCCCACATGTCAACCAAACATCGCAGGGGAAAAAATCGATAAAAAACTTTCAACTGCTGGCCAATTTAGTTTTGCATCACAATTTATAACTAAGCATTACTATTCCCCGACACTTGCCCCGAATCAGGAGTCCATCAAATCACATATGAACCCTCAATTAGATTATTCCTTACATCTGACCTACATATATACTCAGAATATTTACGTGAAATGAAGTGGGATCACAATTCAAGTTCATCCGTGCTGTTAATTAAGGCCCCATTTGGTATGGTTGGAGATTGTCATGATCAGATTATGACAATCAAATTATTGAATATGACATTACTCATCCAGAACAAGATTATTCGTGTAATACTAATAAAAACTACTGTACAAACTTATTAAGCTATAAGCCCCTAGTATGTCAACCACACATCCCAGAAGAACAAGTCCCTAATAGGTCTTTTCATTTGTTGCCCAATTTAGTTTTGCTCCAGAATTTATAGCTGAGAATTCCTCCACGCTGTCTTGCATCAAGAGTCCAAATGAACCCTCTGAACCAATTCCTACCGTTGCTAATGCTTTTGTTATCCAAAGCAAACTTCCAGGCCGGGAAGGAGCCAGATTCGATTTTTCATTAGATTTTACCTACGTATTTAATTAAAACTTTTACATAAAGTGAAGTGGGCCCACAACAATGCCCAAGTCAAGCTCATTCCTGCTGGTGTTCAAGTCCTCATTTGGTATAGCTGGGCTTAGAGATTGTCATAATCAGATTACGACAATCACATTGTTGAGAATTACATTACTTGTCAAAGAATAGATTATACATTTCACAATGGTACCAACTTATTTTATGCCATAAATTATTACATGGCTCAAATAAGGCTCCATTTGGTATAGCTAATTATGACAGTTAGATACTTAGATTACATGGGATATCATGAGTTTTATAAAACATACTTGAGGACATAATTATAAAAATCATATGATAATTATATGTATCCTAAGATATGATACAATACAAAGGCAATTCAATACAGTATCACAGGTGTATCAAAAGTGACATTTGCCATATGTTTTTAAGTTAGCAACATACTAGAGAAATTTTGTTATGGAGATCCAAAAGGGTCAAAATAAGACTTTGAAACCTTTATAACATTTCAACAGAAGAGGTTTTTCAGTGTTCAAAAGTTTTTTATCATCTTCCACACAATGTCGCCATCTTTTTCGCATGTCATTTTTCACACAAAGAAACAAGGTAGCCTCATGACTAACAATTTCACGTATGAATTTAAAATTACAGCTTCTCCATTTACCCCTTTTTTCCCAATAAGAGACTAAAAAGAAGAGCCAACTCAAAAGCCTAATCAGGAAAATACCTATCCTCCCCAACCCATTAGACCGACAGTAATAAACAACCACAAAAGGCCCTCGTGCAATCAGAAATTAGACCATGAAACTGCAAATATACAGGAGCTACTGAAGATTTCAAAGTGAGATGAGCATTAGAAACTTCTGGATTGAGTATTATTTCACTTCAAAACATTAAGACCTTTTTCTAGTTTTGGTAAAGGAGGTGGCGAGGTGCTACCAAGCTATAGCTGAAAATTCTCATTTTGGTACAGTCACACTAAATAAATGGAAAGAGAGTTGTAAAGCAATACTAGCGGGCATTATTTTGAAAACCGACGCAGTTCAAGTGAGTATAGCAGAACAATTATCCATCAAAGATAACATATGCATGTATAATCAAGGTAGATGCAAAAATCTTGCAACACATAGGCAATTATATAACAACTAATAACCATAATAATTATATTAAAGAACTCCGACAATTATAAACCGTTTAGGAATACATCCGTTCAAAAAGAAAAGCATCCTTATCAAGTACAGTGCATTTAGATTCCAGACCAAGTCCAAGGAACATTAACTAACAAACATCACAAAATCCATAACTTATGACAGATAGAGTGAAGCAGCAACCAAAGATTCATGTCTGCAATTCACCATAACCATTTAAAGCATTTGCGCCCAAGAAGCTCTCAAACACCTGAACCAAATACATATTTACAACTCAAACCATCATTAGTCAATCTATCATCAAGTAAAAAACTTAATAGTAGTAAGCTTAAAAGTACAAGAGAATATATTGTTTAATAAATCTATCATATAGTAATGAAAGTAGTTTATGCTCTGCGGGATATCAATAGCTCACCATGATGATGATCAACTGCCAGCCATGAATATGATAACATCATGGAGCATTGACAAAGGGTAGGCAAAACCACACCGACTAAAAGCATTAAAACATTAAAGTCAAACAAGATTATCAATATCAAAATACACCATCTGTCCCAAAATAGATGTCTGGCCTTTTTAGCCCTGCGTTGGGCCTTGTTTCCAAGGCTAGTTTAAAAATATATTGATAGGTGAATTTGGCCCTAAATATAGGGGCTGAACTAGCAATCTCTGGGTTATTTCTCAATTCCTCTGCCATTTCTCTCACCCCTAAGGGTGAACACATTTACATATTAAAGTTCTTAATTATCTTTAATATGATTGAAAATATAATATAAAATATAATGAAAAGTATACAAATATGATCTTTTAAAAATATGTTGTTGGCACAATTTAGTATCTGTGGCGAACACGCCCAAAAAAGAAAAACAGCCACTTAGGGACGGAGGCCATAACATACAGGACATCAAGGAATCAATAAAATAATGCTAACAATATTATTTGTTGCAGGACCACAGACGGTATTGATCATTGACCCATGATACAGAACCACACATCAGTTTTTAACTTGGTATCACATAAACCATGTAATCAATTATTAGGACAACTTGTTACAGTACTGCCAATTCCTAAGATGATCACTAAGCAGCTCCAAGCCAAGCAGGCCTGTTCTGAGCCAAGTTCAGTCTTATAATCTAAACATATGGTTTGAAATAACTATGCTGATCAGTGATCACCTACTGCCAGAAAATAATACCCTAAAAAAATGCTAATTTCAAGCTAACTGCAACGTAACATGTCAAAAAGTTTTGCACCATAAGCTCTCGTGTTGACTAAAACCAGGTCAAAAGCAAACACGGCCAACCACTACATACTCCAGCGTAATATCAGACAAAAAAAAAGTTAAATTGGAATTGCATCTAACACAATGTAGGCATTTAAGAGCTAGGCATTAAATTCAAACTAAATATGGCAAAACCACACCGACACCCCATGAAGAAGTGTATTTAGGTACATAAAAGAAAGCCCAACCCAGATAAAATGAGTAAAAGAGTTTTGAATAATGTAGCATTAAAAGCATCTTAAAGACAATTAACAGAAAGAGGGGAAAAAACACAATAAATTGTACAACTCTACATACTATTCGCCAACAGACTGTAATAGGCATTTCTCCCAAAATACAGTTTATAGTTGAAAAAAGGAAAGGAAAAAATAAAGGCTACAAACTTTGTTAAAATGTTATGATGCCACACATGCATTAGTTTCACCATTCTAAGTGTAAGATACCCTTTCCAGTATCAAGAGTTCCATAATAAAGGTAACTGTGGCGTAACAAGTTTTGAAAAGACCAGATGACTTTTTTTTTTTATGATATAATAATTTTTTTGATGATATAATTAAACGAGGAAAGAAAAAATCATAAAATAACCCTTTCAATCAACCAGATT